>JBBDGP010000229.1:11650000-13012500 GCA_037952835.1 Lithobates septentrionalis
GAGTTGCCCACACAGGGGTTTCAGCTTTCCACAGCAACAATGTAAGTTCAATCAAAAATACCAAGCCACCTGGCTCTCTTTAGCAGCACTGCTGCTCAGACTTATGCTTCAGCCCTCTCGGCTCTATAACAGAGTTCCTGTAAACCCAGTACCTCAGCACTCTTTTCCAGCTTCCTTTTCCAGCTCACAGGCTTGGACCCTGTCTGCTCTGACAGACAGACCTGTGCAGACATACACACTTCTCCCTTGCTTGCCTGGACTCCTCGGGAGGGTGGAGCAGTCTCCAACTGGGAGCCATGAGGTCTTCCCATACCCTCATTATAAGTGCTGTGCTCACCTGAGCACACACCCTGCTAGTAATCTACAAAGTCTGGACACAGGGTTGGAGATCCCGTCCCACCCAAGACACTATGGAATCTCCAAACTACAGAGCCCCATGAGGAACTAGCAAAACCTGGAGAAAACTGCCAGAGCAGTTTTCTCCGTTTCAAATTTACACTCTGTAGCTCTGCACTCAGCCAATATGCAGACTCTGTGTCCACTTTAACCCCATTTTCATAGTGACAGGGACTCTATTACATATCCCCCCCTTTGTTTCGATCCGGAGGGAGGAACACCAGCACCCGTCATGGTTGGGACACCTCTGTGCTGGCTGTCAGCCACGTAGGCCCAACCTTTTTTTCGGGTGCGCTTCCAGGTACGTCCCACCCTGGATCTTAACAGGGTCCTACATTTCCCTATACTCAGCCTTCTCCCTCTGTCCTTGAGGTTCCTGAGCTCACATTTCTTTTCTGTTGGCCCCCTGCCTTTCCTGCTACTTCCTTCCAACTCAGTTTCCTGATTCTGTAGAGAACCTCCTCCAGACATTACGCCTGATGAGTAACCACCTTTTCCCTCACTGGTACCCATTTTCCCCATCACAATAGGTCTATTGGGTTTACCAACTCTTTTGCCTCCACGCTTCAATTTTCCTGGTTTCCCAAAACCTCTCTCAGCATTACTGTTCTGAGACTGTAGGGGGCCTTTTTCTATGGTGTTTATAACGGGACCCCTCCTCTTATTTCTGGTACCTGACTCAGCAGTCACTAATTGTTTACCAGGTTTACCTGTACCTTTGGACACCACATTATAATGTACCATTAACACATTACTTGGTTCATCATTGACAGACATTTTCAAACCAACATTACACCTCTCAATGTTGCACATGTCACCAATGCCTTTTTTTTCAGCATTTGCTAGGGCAGAGTCTGCAGAGGGCACACATACCGGAGGGCCGCCATCACCCACGGGAACCTCACAGGATGTCACCTCCCCTGGGTTCACCCACTCTGCAGACAGCTGTCCTACCACTTGACCTTTAATACCACCTGGATTTCTATTCAAAACCGGAACAGGCGAGCTCTCGTCTGATCCGCGTACCAACCTTATTGCACTTTTCACCCATTTCCCTGTCTCAGGGACCATATCGGGTTTGTCACATAAACCTATTATTGGACTGGTGACCCCAGTCTCTTTAACCACCTCTGTCTGAGCCCCAGTCAGGATTTCTGCTGTTTTCTGGTCCATGCTCAGCCCTTCCATCTCACGTGGTTTGTCCATCGGTGCAGTATAAGCGCCCTTCACCGACAACTGACCAGCACCACCCTGGACCATAGCCGCAGAAATGCTTCCCATCGGGCTGTTAGGAGGTGAAACCTCAGACATTTTGGACTCATTTTTAGTTTCTCCAAAGCATCTCCCATATACCATTTTTTCAGGAATTAACCCAGCAGCATACCCAGAAGCAACTTTTAACAAGAGTAATACATTCAAGAATAAACCATTCCTGTCTTGTTCTCCTTTGTTCTGTACAGCCTGCCATTTAGTGCTCCACCTAGTGGTACTCCAAAGTACCAGGCCGTCTGACTGTGGAGGAGACACCCCAATATAGATTGGCTGTACATCCCCAAGTTTAAGCATCTCCTTTAATGCTTTGGTTACAGACCAGACTCTTGATCCCAGACCCAAGTCCTTTCTGGGGACTTTCATTACATTGGGAATGCAGACAGACTCATTTGCTGAGACTTGAGAAGTTGCAATTGTCAAACAAACATCCTCCCAGCTGGAGGTAGCCACAGCCTGGTGCTCACCCAGAGCGCTGCCAGGTGCTGGACTCATACCCAACTTCTCAGGCTCAGCATCAGTGAACTGCTCCAGAACATTACCAGAGACAACGTCACTTTGACACTCCATGTCAACCTCAGTTTTGTGGGTCACGGACAATGTCTCTGCTGTGCACTCACCCTTATTTGGTTCATCCTGCTCATGAGGGTTAACCCCTGCAGCAACCACTGCACCCTCAGGTACAAGCTGTTCTGCAGTCCCTCCTGCTGGCACAGGAGAAACTTTGTCCACCTTATTTTTGTGCATAAAAACCTTATCTATCAGGGAGACAAGATTTTTACCCCAACTATCCCAATCTATTGTATGTGCACTCCCTTCAGCGGTACTCCTCAGCACTGGTCCATCCACCCAAGGAGACACATAAGAACAGACTGGCTTAGCTGCATATTCATTACCCAAATTACAAATCATGCCAGATTGTGGTAACACAGGTTTTAACACAGCAGGTTGCAATACCCCATATTCACCACCTTGCTCGGCTGGTGCTTCATAAACCTCACACACCCTTGCATTTTTCACAGGTTGTGTTAACCCACCATTTACCTGCACATTTTTAGTACTAGCAGCTTGTACTAACACATTACCATTACACGGTACAGTTCCACATGTCCCACCAGAGTGACATCGCAGTTGTCCAGGGCAACCTCCGGCTCCAATAAATAAAGTTCCCTGGAGATGTCTAGCGACAACTGTGCTGTCTTACTACCAGTTGCTATGGGCAATGGCCCATTTTTGACTACAGCTTTTGCTCTGCAAGAACCTGGGGGTTTCCCAACAGCAATACATTTTCCATAATCATCAACATTGACAGCATTTGTACCTCTTGCAGGCTGTCCTAGCCCACCGCCAACTTGAGACTGGCAGACATTAGACACATCACTATTTTCCTCTTCTTGAGATGCACACACAGGTGCAGGTTTGACTTTAACCCCCTGCCTCCCCACTGCACAGGGTACTGCACAGGGACTGGTCACCCTCAAGAACACATTCAGTGGCCCCAATAACTGGGGTCACTCTCACATCATCAGGGACAGTCTTGTAACCAGTCCTTTTATACCGGAAATCAGCAGTTCCAGCCATCATTTCATTAAAGACAGTCTTACCCACCGCAGTAGTTGGGGTCACCATCTTCATTTGAGTACGTTGTCTTATGAACCAATCCTCTGCTGCACTTTTACTGGCCAACTCCCCCTGGTGGCCACGGGATGAAACTACAGCAGGCATCTCCCACTGTTTAGCACCACCTGCCGACACAACAGAAAACTCCTTCTTGTTGCTAGGGGTGACTGCAAACATATTTTCACAGGAATCTGGGCCCGCAGATAAAGACTTTTTCAAAGCAATATTATCGCCAGCTGAATTCCAGAACCTAGGACAAAAAAACATGCCACGCCCCAGCTGGCCACATTCCATGCATGGTACTGGACGACTTTTCCCCTTCTCTCCTGGGGATTCCCAGCTGGCTGGAACGCACAAGCCTCTTTGCGGGGACGCTGAGCCAAATCTCCTCTGCAGCTCTTCCTGTCCGGCACCACTTTCACTCTCGTCGCCATGGGAGATCGCGCTCTCCCAGCAGAACTTTGCTGGCTCTCTCCAACATGATGTATCGGCTTCTCCTGAAGCCACTTGCCACGATCCTGGTTAGACATACCCCATGGTACACAGACAGCCCGACTGGCTTCCTCTGTGTTGCTGTGGGCAACCACTCTTGGTCTCAGCCTTTGATCAGCCTTTCTCTTTGTAAATAGCATGGGCTTCTCTCTGCTGGATCCTGACACATTGACATTTTTCACAATAGCTACTGTTTTAACTGCAGCAGCGTTTCCAGGGGCAACAACACCCCTCTTCCAGTTATGGACATCCAACCGCTCTCCCCTTACACTGAGGGTTGGCTTTCTTTCCTTTGTAGCTTGGTCCAGCGCTGCCAGGTGCCGCTTGCACCAGTCCACAGCCGATTCAAACACTGGTGGACTTTCCATATTCGCAGTCACTCCACTGCACTTTTGCGGCCTCCAGCAAAAAATGAAGCACTGTCACTTTAAAGCAAGTTGCTTTTCACTTCATGCAAGCTTTCCTCACCTGCACAGTGCACACACAGATTGTGCTGTCTCATGCACACAAACACAGTTCATAGCAGAAAATAAAAATTTGACTTTTTATTCACAGGTACACCACCTGCAACACGCAATGCCTTTTGCCTGGCTGCACTTCCACACACAGCCAATAGTTACTGACTTGAACTCACTGTGGAGCAAGGACCCGGATTTCACCGTCTGTTGCCCACATTCAAACACCACTTGTAACATCGAGGTTTGGTTTAGCTTAAAGGTAGAGCTTACAAGTAAGCTGAGTCCACGCCAGATATGCATTTTTAAGGGCTTGTAGGCCCACTTTTATTAAAGAAAGAAAATGTCCGATAACAGAAGAGTTGCCCACACAGGGGTTTCAGCTTTCCACAGCAACAATGTAAGTTCAATCAAAAATACCAAGCCACCTGGCTCTCTTTAGCAGCACTGCACTCAGACTTATGCTTCAGCCCTCTCGGCTCTATAACAGAGTTCCTGTAAACCCAGTACCTCAGCACTCTTTTCCAGCTTACTTTTCGAGCCCACAGGCTTGGACCCTCTGTCTGTTTCCAGCTTCCTTTTCCAGTCCACAGGCTTGGACCCTCTGTCTGCTCTGACAGACAGACCTGTGCAGACATGCACACTTCTCCCTTGCTTGCCTGGACTCCTCGGGAGGGTGGAGCATTCTCCAACTGGGAGCCATGAGGTCTTCCCATAACCTCATTATAAGTGCTGTGCTCACCTGAGCACACACCCTGCTGGTAATCTACAAAGTCTGGACACAGGGTTGGAGATCCCGTCCCACCCAAGACACTATGGAATCTCTAAACTACAGAGCCCCATGAGGAACTAGCAAAACCTGGAGAAAACTGCCAGAGCAGTTTTCTCCGTTTCAAATTTACACTCTGTAGCTCTTCACTCAGCCAATATGCAGACTCTGTGTCCACTTTAACCCCATTTTCATAGTGACAGGGACTCTCACTATTACAATATATATATATATGGGTTGGTTTACTCACAAGTAATATTTTGGATATACTGTAGGTGGAGCATGGTGGGCTGAGCGAGATCCCCCTGCCATAGTTCCTAAATCAATAATAATTTACATTCAGTAATTTATTATGTAATGTTTAGTCCAAATCAGGGCATAAGCGGGAACTAGAGTCCCACATATGAGCATGAAAGAGAAATCCTCTTTCCTGACAGACTCCATGGCAGCCTACATGTGGCTAACCCCGCCTCCTCTCCAATGATATAGGACCCCATACCCATAAATTTGTACTCACCGCTTGGGACTGCGTTCCTTTTTTTGTCCTCCTCTACAGACCTACATTTCGTTTATTCCAGTTTGGCGTCCAGTCGGGATAACTCCGGATTCCAGCATGCCATCTTACGGTGCAAGCTCAGGGAGCAGCCATGGGTGGGCGAGTAGCTGTTCAGGCACATGTTACCCCAAGTGGTGGGGGGGAGTTTGCCTTGGTATGCTCAGGATGGACGTCTGGCAAGCACAAGCGATTTGGCTGGCAGGGTCTGCTGTTTCTCTGTTCTTTGCTTCTCCACTCCATGGCAGCTGTTTATGTTTTCTGTATTGTTGCTTTTCTCCTTCCACTGCTAGCCTTCCTAAAAAGTATTATTATGGCTTCTGCGTTCCAGGACACCGCATTAATTCCAGGTCATGGCCGCCGCTTTCTTCTGTGCATGCACGAGGCCTCCGTGACATCGAGGCTTGGCTCGTGCATTCGCGGAGCGGTGGTCGCTCATGTGCTATTCGGTGGCTCTCCACGGTGCAGGTGTGAAGTTGGGAAGGTGGTGACATCACTCGGGTGGGGTATTTAAACATCTGTCAGCCCCTGCCAAGTGAGGAATCTCTGCAGGCAGTGAGCAGCAGCCTCCCCGAGCCTGGAATTGCATGGGACAAGGTAAGACCTTGTGGGGGAGTTGCAGCTTTTAAAGGGGAAGTTTTCCTAAAATTAAAAAAAAAACTTTTTACAATAAAAAAATCTTTTCTTTTGCTTCTCTTGTTTGCTCCTCTAGTTTTCCTAGGAGCTCTGCATTTCACCTGATCCTGTGCGATTCCCGTTGTGTTTTTGACGCTTTCTTCATCCAGGAGCTATGCATAGATCACTGCTAGGGATGAGCCGAACACCCCCGGTTCGGTTCGCACCAGAACCTGCAAATGGAACCCCATTAAAGTCTAGGGCAGTGTTTCTCAACTCCAGTCCTCAAGGCGCCCCAACAGGTCATGTTTTCAGGATTTCCCTCAGATGAAATGGCTGTGGTAATTACTAAGGCAGTGAAACTACTCAAATCACCTGTGCAAAATAATGGATAGCCTGAAAACATGACCTGTTGGGGCGCCTTGAGGACTGGAGTTGAGAAACACTGGTCTAGGGGACACGAACGTTTGAAATCAAAAGTGCTAATTTTAAAGGCTAATATGCAAGTTAATGTCCTAAAAAGGGTTTGGGGACCCAGGTCCTGCCCCAGGGGACATGTATCAATGCAGAAAATCTTTTAAAAATGGCTGTTTTTTTCAGCAGCAGTGATTTTAATGATGCTTAAAGTGAAAAAAAAAGTGAAATATTCCTTTAAATATCGTATCTGGGGGGAGTCTATAGTATGCCTGTAAAGTGGCGCGTGTTTCTCGTGCTTAGAACAGTCCCTGCACAAAATGACATTATATACGGAATAAAAGTCATATAAAACTGCTAGCGGCTTTAATGTAATGTCGGGTCCCGGCAATATGGATGAAAATCAGTGAGACAAATGGCATTGGTACCCCTCCCCCCGTCCATTACCAGGCCCTTTGGGTCTTGTATGGATATTAGGGGGAAACCCGCACCCAAATTAAAAAAAGGAAAGGCGTGGGGCCACCAGGCCCTATATACTCTGAACAGCAGTATACAGGCGGTGCAAACAAGACAGAGACTGTAGGTTTGTTGTTAAGTAGAATCTATTTGTAATTTGGAACTGGTACATTTTTAAAGTGTAGCTCCAGCCAAAAAATCTATTTTTAAGCTTTTTGGAAAATATAGGGAAGGGTTATCACCCCTGTAATATTTGTTTTGCTGTCTGTGCACCTCTTCAGAAGATTTCACCTCACTTTCTGTCCCAATGACAAATGTTTTTTGAAAATTTGGGGTTTTTAGTGAAATAAGGATTGGTGATAAAGCATTAGTGAAGAAGAGACACATTTTTTCCATATTATCTCTTACAGGAGAGAATTTTCATTCCTATGGGTAGATTTCATCTCACTTCCTCTTGTCTCCTTTTATTTGCAAGTAGGAGTCGTTTGTAAGTTGGATGTTTGAAAGTAGGGGCCTGCCCTATATACTCTGCAGAAATTTGGGCCTTAGGTGTTGGTGTTGCCACAACACTGTAAGTCCTCACAGTTACTCTTGGTGGGTGCAGAAATGGGCCCTGTTGTGAAATATTAGAGCAAGAATTGTAATTACATGTCCCTGTTGAACAGGAGCAGAAAAATTGGGCCTTAGGCACTGGTGCCACAACACTGCAACCCCTCACAGATGCTATAGTTGGAGCACAGGAATGAGCCCTGCTGCAAAGTATTGCATCAAAAATTGTAATTATACGCCCCTGTTATACAGGGGCTGAAAATTTGGGCCTTGGGCACTGGTGCTGGTGCCACAACACTGCAACCCCTCACAGATACTCTAGTTGGAGCGCAGGAATGAGCCCTGCTGCAAAATATTGCATCAAAAATTGTAATTACACGACCCTGTTAAACAGGGGCTGAAAAATTGGGCCTTGGGCACTGGTGGCAGTGCCCAGAACCAAAAATGTTCTTACAAGCTATCAGCATGAAAATTGAGGAGGAAGAGGATTGTTACTCAGCATAACAGGATAGTCACTCAGCATCAGCATAGGCAGTCTTGAAGGGATCTCACATTAAAAAAAAATCAATTGGTTACATCAGCATCAGGTGCTTGGTAGCTGGTGATCCAAGACTGATTCATTTTTATGAAGGTCAGCCGATCGACCGATTCGGTGGACAGGCGCACCCTGTGATTGGTTACAAAGCCTCCAGCAGCACGGAATGTGCGTTCCGAAAGAACGCTGGATGCAGGACAGGCCAGTAGCTCAATTGTATACTGTGCAAGCTCTGGCCAGTGATCCATCCTCAAGACCCAGTAACCCAGAGGATTTTTGGTGGGAAAGGTGTCCAAGTCTGATCTTGCCCCTAGGTAGTCCTGCACCATGTGAATCAGATGCTGGTGATGGTTGCTGGAACCGATCAGACCTTGGGGCTGTGGACTAAAAAATTGTCTGAACGCATTGGTCAGACGGCCACCTTCTCCATCGCTTCTTCTGTGACTGACCGAAGCCTCAGCAGCACGTTGTCCAGGAGGACCAGGAAATTGTAACCTCCCAGGCTCTGGAAACCTGTTGCACAAACCTTTCTGCAAGGCCTCACGAAGATGTTTCATCATCTGCTCCCTCTGCGACGGCAAGATAAGGTCCGCAACCTTACCCTTGTAATGCCCCATACACACGGTCGGACTTTGTTCGGACATTCCGACAACAAAATCCTAGGATTTTTTCCGACGGATGTTGGCTCAAACTTGTCTTGCATACACACGGTCACACAAAGTTGTCGGAAAATCCGATCGTTCTAAACGCGGTGACGTAAAACACGTACGTCGGGACTATAAACGGGGCAGTGGCCAATAGCTTTCATCTCTTTATTTATTCTGAGCATGCGTGGCACTTTGTCCGTCGGATTTGTGTACACACGATCGGAATTTCCGACAACGGATTTTGTTGTCGGAAAATTTTATATCCTGCTCTCAAACTTTGTGTGTCGGAAAATCCGATGGAAAATGTCCGATGGAGCCCACACACGGTCGGAATTTCCGACAACACGCTCCAATCGGACATTTTCCATCGGAAAATCCGACCGTGTGTACGGGGCATAACGCTGATCAAGGAGGGTTGCCAGCAAGTAATCATCCCTCCCCTTGATACCACGAATACGAGGATCCTTCCACAGGCTTTGCAGGATCAGGGAGGCCATGCAGCATAGGTTTGCTGAGGCATTCGGGTCCAGAGTCCTCTGGGTCACTAAGGACGACATGATCCGCAGCCACCTCCTCCCAGCCACATAGAAGTCCATGGGTTTCTTCGGACTGCAAATGATCCCTTGAAGACTGCTGCTGATACTGAGTGCCAGGCTCCACCTCCATGCTGACACAATCCTCCTCCTCCTCACCCTCTTCCTGTGTGATCGGCAGGCACGCAGGAAGATTGTCTGTATAAAGGGGGCCTTGAGAGGTAAGGAAGTCCTCCTCTTCCTCCCTCTGGTCTGCCTCAAGTGCCCTGTCCATTATTCCACGCAGCGCGTGCTCCAACAGGTAGACAAGAGGGACAGTTTTACTGATGCATGCACTGTCACTGCTCACCATCCTGGTGGCCTCCTCAAATGGTGACAGGACAGTGCATGCATCCCTGATCATAGCCCACTGGCGTGGGGAAAAAAAACAAGCTCCCCTGACTGACCCTGTCCTGGTGCCATAGTCGCATAGGTACTCATTGATGGCCCTCTGCTGTCTGTGCAGCCGCTGCAGCATGGCCAATGTTGAGTTGCACCTGGTGGGCATGTCAGATTAGGTGGTTCTTGGGCAGGTTAAATTCCTTTTGGAGGTCAGCCAGCCGAGCACTGGCATTAAGTGACCTGCGGAAATGCACACAGACTTTCCTGGCCTGCCTCAGGACATCCTGTAAGCCCGGGTACCTGCCCAAGAACCGCTGCACCACCAAGTTAAGGATGTGAGCCAAACAGGGCACATGGGTCAGTTGTCCCTGTCGGAGGGCAGAGAGGAGGTTGGTGCCATTGTCGCAATCCACCATACCTGCCTTAAGCTGGCGTGGCGTCAACCACCTCTGAACCTGCTCCTGCAGAGCTGACAGAATCTCTGCCCCAGTGTGGCTCCTGTCCCCAAGCACACCAGCTCAAGCACCGCATGGCATCTTTTTGCCTGCATACTTGCGTAGCCCCTTGAACGCCTATGGGGCACCGCTGGTTCAGAGGACAAATCAACACAGGAAGAGGCCATGGAGGAAGAAGAAGAGGAGGGGGTGGAGGAGAGAGGTGTGGCAGAATCACCACTAGTAGAATTTTGGAGGCGTGGTGGCGGAACAACCTCCAACACTACCGCACCCTGTCCTGCATCTTTCCCAGCTGCCAGAAGAGTCACCCAGTGCACGGTGAAAGATAGGTAACGTCCCTGTCCATGCCTGCTGGACCATGAGTCAGCGGTAATATGCACCTTACCACTGACCGCCCTGTCCAGCGAGGCCAAGACATTGCCTTCCACGTGCCGGTAGAGAGCCGGGATCGCCTTCCGTGAGAAACAGTGGCGTTTGGGAACCTGCCACTGAGGAACCACACATTCCACAAACTCACGGAAGGGGGCAGAGTCTACCAAATGAAAAGGAAGCAGTTGAAGTGCAAGCAATTTAGCCAAGCTAGCATTCAACCGCTGGGCATGTGGGTGGCTGGGAGCGAACTTCTTTCAGCGGTGCAGCAGCTGGGGCAGGGAAATTTGCCTGGTACAATCTGACATCGGTGTAGCGATAGCAGATTGCTCCCAAGTACTTGGCTGTGGCACACCTAATTCTACACCTTCATTCCTCTCAGTGCAGGTTTCAGAGAGAACTGAAGGTATAGTGGGGTTGGAGATCCAAGCTAATGAGGAACAAGGAGAGATCCACTTTGTTCTTTGGTGTGGGTCTTTTAGGTACGCTTGCCAAAAAACTGCATGGCAGGTCGACATATGGCTGGTCAGGCATGTGGTGCCCAAGCGGGTGATGTTTTGGCCACGCAAGATACGTTTGAGACATATGTTGCAAAAAGCAGCGGTGGGATCTGATGCACTCGTCTCAAAAAAGGCCCACACCAAAGAACTTTTGGAATAACGCACAGAGACAGCAGCGCCCTGCACATGCAGAGCTCTGTGGTGTGATGCAGTCAGTGTGCTGTCCTTAAGCTGTTCCCTGGAGGGCATCTTGCCTCGTTGGAGATGTGCCTCCTGCTTCTCCTCTCTCCTATCAGGCACCCACGTGGAGTCAGTGACCTCATCATCCCCTCCCTCCTTATCATTGGAGCAAAGCTGGCAGTATGCTGCAGCTGGGGGAACATGACTGCCAGATCGCTGTCCTCCTTGGGCACCCCCTCTCTCTGGGCTCACGTTACTGCTTTCCTCTAGCTGGGTACCATCATCGGAGCCTTCAAAATGCTGGGTATCCTCCTAGAGCATGTACCCAACACTGTGGTCAAACAGTTCAGGGGGCTCCTCAGGAGGACATGGTGGGGCTAGGGAAGGAGTGACTGATGCCATTGAGCCGAGGGAAGACGCCGCGTTGGCAGCTGCTTTGCTAGACAAAGTACCCTGAGCCTGGGTGAGAGAGGATGAGGAGAATGAGGACGGCTTGGTCATCCACTCTACCAAGTCTTCCACATGTTGCGGCTCAACACGGCCAGCTGCCGAAAAAAAGGACAAGTGTGTCCCATGGCCACGGTCTGATGAGGATGCACCGTCTCCACGACCAGACCAGCACTGTTGCCTCTAGACACAGAGCCTGCTTGCCCTCTTTTATTGGCTTGTGACTGTCTGTCTCTCCTTGTTGGCCTTCCAGACATGCTAATGGCCTGCAGTGAGATGTAGCTGCACAAAGCTGGGATGTATATATATATATATATATATATATATATATATATATATATATATACTTATACTGCAGCTAGTAGAATCAACTGCCTGCCTGTAGTATTATTAGTATGGAAAAACACCAGCAATTCTCTTCAGGTAGCTTTAGGTGCACACTGTGCAGAGGACACAGTACACTAACTGTAAATACTGCAGCTGCCTGCCTGTGGTAGTAATAGGATCAGAACAACAGCAATTGTCTTCAGGTAGCTTTAGGTGCACATTGTGCAGAGGATGCAGTACACTAACTGTAAGTACTGCAGCTGCCTGCCTGTGGTACTAATAGGATCAGAGAACACCAGCAATTGTCTTCAGGTAGCTTTAGGTGCACACTGTGCATAGGACACAGTACACTAACTGTAAATACTGTAGCTGCCTGCCTGTGGTATTAATAGGATCAGAACAACAGAAGTTGTCTTCAGGTAGCTTTAGGTGCACACTGTGCAGAGAACACAGTACACTAACTGTAAATATTGCAGCTGCCTGCCTGTGGTACTAATAGGATCAGAAGAACACCAGCAATTGTCTTCAGGTAGCTTTAGGTGCACACTGTGCAGAGGAAACAGTACTCTAACTGTTAATACTGTAGCTGCCTGCCTGTGGTATTAATAGGATGAGAACAATAGCAATTGTCTTCAGGTAGCTTTAGGTGCACACTGTGCAGAGGATGCAGTACACTAACTGTAAATACTGCAGCTGCCTGCCTGTGGTACTAATAGGATCAGAAGAACACCACCAATTTTCTTCAGGTAGCTTTAGGTGCACACTGTGCAGAGGACACAGTACACTAACTGTAAATACTGTAGCTGCCTGCCTGTGGTATTAATAGGATCAGAACAACAGCAATTGTCTTCAGGTAACTTTAGGTGCACACTGTGCAGAGGACACAGTACACTAGCTGTAAATACTGCAGCTGCCTGCCTGTGGTATAAATAGGATCAGAACATCAGGAATTGTCTTCAGGTAGCTTTAAGTGCACACTGTGCAGAGGACGCAGTACACTAACCATAAATACTGCAGCTGCCTGCCTGTGGTACTAATAGGATCAGAAGAACACCACCAATTTTCTTCAGGTAGCTTTAGGTGCACAGTGTGCAGAGGACACAGTACACTAACTGTAAATACTGTAGCTGCCTGCCTGTGGTATTAATAGGATCAGAAAAACAGCAATTGTCTTCAGGTAGCCTTAGGTGCACACTGTGCAGAGGACGCACTACACTAACTGTAAATACTGCAGCTGCCTGCGAAACTAATTGGATCAGAAGAACACCACCAGTTTTCTTCAGGTAGCTTTAGGTGCACACTGTGCAGAGGACGCACTACACTAGCTTGTAAATAGTGCAGCTGCCTGCGGTACTAATAGGACCAGAAGAACACCACCAATTTTCTTCAGGTAGCTTTAGGGGCACACTGTGCGGAGGACGCACTACACTAATGCCCTGTACACACGGTCGGACATTGATCGGACATTCCGACAACAAAATCCATGGATTTTTTCCCACGGATGTTGGCTCAAACTTGTCTTGCATACACACGGTCACACAAAGTTGTCGGAAAATCCGATCGTTCTAAACGCAGTGACGTAAAACACGTACGTTGGGACTATAAATGGGGTAATAGCCAATAGCTTACGTCTCTTAATTTATTCTGAGCATGCGTGGCACTTTGTGCGTTGGATTTGTGTACACACGATCGGAATTTCCGACAATGGATTTTGTTGTCGGAAAATTTTATAGCCAGCTCTCAAACTTTGTGTGTCAGAAATTCTGATGGAAAATGTGTGATAGAGCCCACACACGGTCGGAATTTCCAACAACAAGGTCCTATCACACATTTTCCGTCGGAAAATCTGACCGTGTGTACAGGGCATGACTGTAAATACTGTAGCTAATAGGACTAATAGGATCAGAAGAACACCAGAAATTTTCTCCAGGTAGCTGTAAATACTGTAAAAACACCTGCCTGCCTGTCAGTAGGAAGAGAATAACAGGAACGGATCTAGCTAAACTGAATACAGTCTATACAGTATATATATATATATATATATATATATATATATATATATATATATACATACACACAACACCTAGGATGCATACTGTAAGGATGAGTACACTGTAAGTGCAGCTAACTGACTCGCCTGCCTACTCTAACTTAAGTCAAATGACACTGTCTCTCTCTCTCTATCCCTCTCTCAACGCCGGAACACACTACACAGGGCCGACATGCAGGCGTCCTTATATAGTGTGGTGCGTGTACTAAACCCCCTGAGCCATAATTGGCCAAAGCCACCATGGCTTTGGCCAATTACAGCTCTCTGTACAGATGGCGTTGTGATTGGCCATAGTTCATGATTGGCCAAGCATGCACTGGTCATAGTGAATGCTTGGCCAATCATCAGCGATGCCACAGTCAATTATGGGCCATGACGCGCCACTGGAATTTGGAGCGAACAGCCCATATCGTTCGCAATTCGACAAACGGTCGAACATGCGATGTTCAAGTCGAACATGGGTTCGACTTGAACTAGAAGCTCATCCCTAGTCACCGCCTTCATGCGGCCAGCCCTCACGCACAAGGTATGTGCAGATGAGGGGGGAGAGCCTGACATACTTTTTAACCTAAGATGCGTGTAACGTCAGATCTCACTTTCCCCCTTTTGTTGTTCCTTTTGTCTTTCTTCAGCCCTTCCTGGTCAGACCGTCAAATCATGGTTCAGGATGACAGAGACTTTGCCAGGCCACAACATCACTCATCATCCAGGTCCCAACGTGATTCTCCGTCCAGGACCGAACAGCAGAGGAGATGTTCCCATTCCTCCTCCAACCAGAGGAGATGCTTCCATTCCTCCTCCAACCAAAGGAGATGTTCCCATTACTCCTCCAGTCACCGCACTCACCACCATGACAGCCAATCTGATCACAGAGCCTGCTGGGTATGTGGAACACGAGTTCTGGAGGGCAAGTCACTGTGTGACCCATGTTTTGCCCAGGCGGTTGGAGAAAAAGAGACAGAAAACCAACAGATGGAGTCTCTTGTTAAGTGTGTGGTACAGCAGTCCCTAAAAGAGTCCACCATCTGGCTCCCTGGCTGACGAGGATTTGGGCCCATCCCTGCCCTACGGTGCTTTTCTCGGATCTTCAGACAGTGAATTAGAAGAAGACGATTTTGCCGGGGGTTTCGATTTTGCCCTTGTTTCCCCACTAGTCAAAGTGGTCAAAGAAGCCCTGAAGTGGGAAGACCCTTCTACTCCGCCGGCTAAACAAAGGCAGTTCTTTAAACACTTGGGGAAAGATCGCGCTAATTTTCCGCTTCTTTCGGAGTTGAAGGATATCATTGACGAGGAGTGGAGAAAATTAGACAAGAAAGCCTCTGTCACGCAAAACTTCCAGACTATATCCCTTCAAGGCAGAGGAAGGGAAACATTTGGAAAACGCTCCCCTTGTGGACACAGCGCTGGCAAAACACGTCACTCTTCCCTTGGAAGACATGGTATCCTTCAAGGATGGGCTTGAGAGAAGAATAGATCAGGACCTCCAGAGAGTCTATGGGCTAGCTGGTATGGCTTAAAAAACCTACCCTGGCTCTAGCGGCTATGTCCAAGGCTATGGAATCCTGGACAGAGAACGTGGACTCCGTACACAGAGGAGTTTCAGAAGAGTTAGCCAGAGGCTAAGCAGTTCAGGAACTGAAGCTGGCAGCGGCCTTCCTGGGGGAGGCTTCTATCAATCTTAACTGCCTACTGGCCCAGACTATGCTGTCTTTAGTCATGGCTAAGTGGGCCTTGTGGTTACAGCCTTGGGTCGCAGATCCGGCGTCCAAACAAGCCTGGTGTAGGATCCCCTTTGAGGGCTCCTCGCTATCTGGTAACAGGCTGGACAACACTATAGCCTGGGCCACCGGTGGGAGATCAGGCTTCCTACCTCAGGATAGGTGTCTGTTTGGTCAGAAGAGACCTCAGCTTAGAAGACACAGTACTGAGCGTTCAAGGGAAGCAGGCTCTTACAGGCTTGGCCAGGATTTCAGAAGGAATTGGAACAGAGGGCAGGTTCCCTTCCAAAAGTCCGCTAAAAGCCAGGCATCCAGTGGACGTGAGCCATTTTAAGTCGTTTTAAGATTGGGCCCATCCAGGTGGGTCAGGTGGGGGCTCATTTGCTTCTCTTCCAGCACATCTGGGTGGCCTCAATCCCGGATTACTGGACCATCAAGACGGTATCCTCAGGCCACACATGGTCCTTCACCAGTGTCCCTCCCCCCAGATTTATTTTCACCGTGCTTTCACAGTCAGAAGAAAAGAATCAGGTGTTACTATCCTACGTGGTTTCGCTGAAAACACAGGGAGCGATGGTGCTTGTTCCAAAGGACGAAGAGTTCTAGGGGGTGTACTCCCCTCTATTCTTAGAAGAAAAACGGTTTCATGCCACCCAGTGATAGATCTAACCTACCTAAACAAATTCATAAAGTATGAAAAGTTCAAAATGGAGATTGGCTAATTTCAATCAACTTAAAGGATGCTTACTTCCATGTGCCTGTGGCAGAGGAATTCCACAAATACCTTCGGTTCCAGGTGGGGCAAGAACATCTGCAGTTTACCCGCCTCCCTTTTGGGTTGACAACCTCACCCCTCGTCTTTTCGAAAGTCCTACTGCCCGTGGTGGCCCTTATCAGGACAAGAGGAATTCGCTTGTACCATTACCTCATTGACCCCCTGTTGGTGACCCAGGACAAGAAGCAATTGTTGATCCACAAGCAGCAGGTTATCTCCACATTGGTAGACTTCGGGTGGCTCCTAAACCTGGAGAAAAGCCGTCTAGTACCAGCCCAGTGCCTGATATACTTGGGGGCCCTGTTTGACACAGTGGAATACACCATCTCTTCCTGTGGAGAAGATCCCAGTCATTCAGGAAAGAATTTCATGAGTTCTGAACCCCTCACACCTGAGGGCCTTACAGAATTATTGGCACAATGGTCTCTACGACCTCCTTGGTCAAGTGGTCTCTGTGGAGGTTACACCCCTTTCAGATGGGGTTTCTTCAGCAGTGGAATTCGAGAGACATCAATCAGTCCATTCGCATGACATCAGTGATGAGGAACAGCCTCTTTTGGTGGTGAATCTACTAACTTGCCACTCCATCGCCCCCGTATCATGGGTTACGGTCACAACCAATGCCAGCAGTGCTGGATGAGGAGCCCTTTGCAGGCCAGAACTTGCACAAGGTGAGTGGGATGCTCGTCTTCACAATCCGGGCTCAAACATCCTGGAACTTCGGGTGGCCTCATGAAAGGGTGGTTCTAAGGATGGACAACATCACAGTAGTCTCTTATGTGAAGGGGCAAGAGGGCACTCAGAGCCCCACCCTGCTCCAAGTGATCGAATCCATCATGTCTTGGGCCCATAAGAATCTGGCCAATATTTCGGCAGTCTTCATCCCCAGAGCCCAGAATGTCCAGGCGGACTTCCTGTCCCGCACACAGCTGGACAAGACGAGCGGTCTTTTCATGGGCAGACGTTTGAGTGGATCCTGTTCCTGGGTGTCGATCCTGAAGTGGATCTATTTGCGTCCCCCTGCAAATTCAAGCTCAAGAAGCACTATACTCGAGTCCTTTGCAGCCAGGCCTTCGGAATAGATGCCCTGACAGATCAGTGGAACTTCTACAGAGCATACGCCTTTCCCCCGCTCCCGATCTTCCTCAAGTTCTTACGGAGACTCCAAGCAGAAGCAGTAGAGGTGGTGGTGATTGCGCCTTACTGGCCGAACAGGCCATGGTTTCCCCTCCTGACCCAGCTCACCTTCCAGGATCCGGTGCCTCTCCCGCTCAGGCCAGACCTTCTATCTCAGGGGCCAGTCCTGATTGCGCCTTACTGGCCGAACAGGCCATGGTTTCCCCTCCTGACCCAGCTCACCTTCCAGGATCCGGTGCCTCTCCCGCTCAGGTCAGACCTTCTATCTCAGGGGGCAGTCCTGCACCCTTGTCCGGCATTACTGAGACTGATGGTCTGGTTCTTGAGAGGGAGATGCTGGAATCTCTCAGGTGTGCTTCAAGAGTGATCTCCACCCTCATGAGCTCTAGAAGGGCGAGCACGAATAAAGTATATAAGAGAATATGGGCCAAGTTTGTTGCTTTTTCATCCTCTATGGGCAGATCAGTTAGAGATCCAGAGATCCAGGATATCCTCGGCTTCCTTCAATCTGGCCTAGATCTGTCTCTGTCCATCAGCTCTCTTATGCCCCGTACACACGGTCGGATTTTCCGACGGAAAATGTGTGATAGGACCTTGTTGTCAGAAATTGTGTGTAGGCTCCATCATACATTTTCCATCGGATTTTCCGACACACAAAGTTTGAGAGCAGGATATAAAATTTTCCGACAACAAAATCCGTTGTCAGAAATTCCGATCGTGTGTATACAAATCCGATGGACAAAGTGCCATGCATGCTCAGAATAAATAAAGAGATGAAAGCTATTGGCCACTGCCCCGTTTATAGTCCCGACGTACGTGTTTTACGTCACTGCGTTCAGAATGATCGGATTTTCCGACAACTTTGTGTGACCATGTGTATGCAAGACAAGTTTGAGCCAACATCCGTCTGAAAAAATCCTAGGATTTTGTTGTCGGAATGTCCGAACAAAGTCCGACCGTGTGTACGGGGCATAAGAGTCCAAGTCTCAGCCTTATCGGCCTTCTCCAGAACATCATGGGCTGTTCACCTGCTAATCCGGCAGTTCTTCTGTAGGGCATCAAGACTTCAAAGAAAACCAAGATTCCCCAAATGGGACCTTCCCCTTGTTCTCGATTCATTGTCTGGACTCAGTGTGTCACGGGGTCTACCCCGCTTTCTATCAAAGAACTTTGTGCAAAAGTTGCCTTCTTGGTCGCTATCACTTCGGCCAAAAGGGTTTCTGAGATTGGTTCCTTGGGTCATGAAGAACCAATCCTGACCTTTTTCCCAGACTGGGTGGTGCTTATCCCTATGCTCGGCTCAAATCCAAAGGTCACTTCAGTGTTCCATGAGAACCAAGAGATTGTCCTACCTACATTCAGGTCTCAGGGGTCCACCGAAGTTGATCCTCTGGATATAGGTGAAATACTGAAGGAATACATGTAGACTGTAGACTGACATGTGGCTCCAGATGTCATCTGCAAAGCGGCCTCCAATAATACCTTTATGTCACATTATTGCATAGAGCCTGCTTCTTCTGTGAACTTTGGTTTAAGAATCCTGTCAGTTGATGGGGCAAATTAAAGCTTTTTTTGTTCAGCGTAACCCACCCCGTGTGGTCTGGCTAGTTATTTCCAACACGTAGGCTGCCATGGAGTCTGTCAGGCAAACAGAAAATTTATTATCAAATACTTACCGTAATTTTCCTTTCCTGATGGACTCCATGGCAGATGGAGTTCCCACCCATTTGGTCAAAGAGTTGGCTAGTTACGGAACGCAGTACCTAGCGTTGAGTTCAAATTTATGGGTATGGGGTCCTATAGCAATGGAGAGGAGGCGAGTTAACCGCAAGTAGGCTGCCATGGAGTCTATCAGTGAAGGAAAATTACGGTAAGTATTTGATACATTTTCAGTTTTTTAGTCATTTGCTGGGTTCCTATTATGTGCTGAAACCATTCTGAGCCATTTAAGCCTAGATTATAAAGTGAATATATTTTTTCATTTTTTTTTTCCCCTCTCCAAATGGGCATAACGAATTGCCAACTGCTTTTGCAAGATAATTGTATATTAGTTGCTTGTCCTTTGCTTAGAACATTACACTATTCTGCTCCAGACTATGGTTTCACTGACTGTCGGAGACAAGAAGAATGTCTCCCGTCACTCACCATCAGTCTCTCTTGAAAGCTTTCCTGAGAAATGTACTCTTAATCAAAAAAAAGAAGAAGCATTACTAAAAATTACAGTGTTAAACTGTCTTAAATTAAATCTTAAAACTGAATTCTAGATAGATTAGTACAAAACACTTAAATGTATGCAAAACTACAGTATATTTATTAATAATTCCTATTTTTTTTATAAATGCAACTGTTGGAAGTACCTGAAATCGACTAGTTTTCAGTCACTTGTAAACCTCAATGCAACAGCATTCAGAAAGGGAAGGACAGCACTGGGAGACAGGTGGATGCAAATTTCAAGACACAGGAACATGCTGATAGGAGGAGAGAAAAGAGAAAATACTTTATCAATCTTCTGACAAAATTTAGGAATAGTGAGAGGACACCAATGTATCCCTTAACCACAGAAAAGAAAAGTCAGGTCTCTAGGTTGGCTGTGTTGTCAGACAGGCATATGTAAATGTCTGCAGTGGATGGACAGAAAAAAAAACCTTTGATAAGTAAAACAGCCATGTTAAATGAACTTCATTTTAGTATTTAGCAATTTGCTTGGAGTTCAGTTTGAAAGAAATGCACAACTTTCACAAATATATATATATAAAAGGTATATACTGTATATTTGCTATGCAAAGAGGTAGCACAACAGGACATTAAAACTTTGAATGACACCATTCAGAAAAGTGTGTGTGTGTGTGTGTGTGTGCTGGGTAAGGAATTAAAAGAAGACTTTGTCCAGGAGTATTATAGGACCTTGCACTAGGTTCAGCAAAGTCCTACAGCCTTTGCTAGGCTGCAGCAAGATTTCCTGTACTGTTACAGGCCATAGGCGTGTGCACAGGGTGTGACGTATGTGCCTGGGCACACCATAATCACCCCTTGTGGTGCCAATTCCCCCTGCTTTATGACACCCCTTGTCTCCCCCCCTGCAGTGCTGCCAGCTTCCCTCCTCTCCTGCCAGCTGCTGCAGTTTGTTTCAGGATGGAGAGCAGGGGAAGAGGCCAGTAAATATTTCATTTACGGGCCCCTTCCTTTCCTGAATGAACACAGTAGGTGATCTGTACATATTTCCCTTGTGTTTATTCCTAACTGAATCATAGTAAACTATGTTCACTATGCTTCAGTTGGTGAATGAACGGGAAACCACTCAGCACAGAGCACTTCCTATTCATTCACTGTCCAGTGCAGCTGAGGCTGCAGAGAAAGGGACCGGGAATCTCTGTCCTCATTCCCTTTCTCTGTCTCAAAAGTGAGACATCAGGGGTCTGT
Source organism: Lithobates septentrionalis (assembly GCA_037952835.1). Taxonomy (NCBI): domain Eukaryota; kingdom Metazoa; phylum Chordata; class Amphibia; order Anura; family Ranidae; genus Lithobates; species Lithobates septentrionalis. The sequence continues at coordinate 11,671,063 of JBBDGP010000229.1, forward strand.
TTAGACCCTTGACATTTCACCAAAGCCCCCCAATGGGGCTCCTAATAAAAATAATTGTAAAAAAATAAAAAATAAATAATATTGTACATTTTTCTTTAAAAAATAAAAAATAAAATAAAAAAACTGACACATCTACTGCCCTACTGACACAAATCTCTGCTATACTGACACTGTCAACTGCTCTGCTGATATACATGCATGTGTATTTGTGCTCTAAGGTGCACACCCTAATGCAATAGGCTGCACACACCAATGTTTAAGGCAAAGCAGTCCATTTAACTTTATATTATATTTATACTCCCATCTACCTTAAACTTAACATTGACTGACTGCTCAAAAGCATATTTGGTAAATCTGCGTTTATACTCCCATCTACCTTAAACTGAACATTGACTGACTGCTCAAATGCATATTTGGTAAATTTGCGTTTGTCACCGCTGTTTCAACTCCATCTGTAGCCATGCTCACATTATTTTGATGTTTATTTAGCTATTAAGTCTTACCTAAGTTATGGGTTCCCTTATCTTTACAATTTTGGCCTTTTGGTCATCTTGCAGTTTGATTGTGGTGTAAAAAGTTTTGCTCTGCTAGCTGTGTGCCTAATATTACCTCCTGATTGATTAATAGCCAGATTCAATTCATACCCAACACAGTATAAAAACCTTCTTTCAGGCCTTCTTTATGGGGAAACACATGCAGGGGGCGGCACATGCAGGGGGTTCTTCCAAAGAAGTCGGGTTCTTCCAAAGAAGTGGGGTTCTTTAAATAAGTGGCACTTCTGCTCTTGCACTTCAGCGATTTGAACAAAGCAAACCACAGCAGACTGCAGCTGACCTCATTTCCAAATCATCTCACCTTCCTCTCTGAAACATGCCCTCTTTACCTCTCCTCCTTTTCACAATTGCAGCCTCTCTCCTCAAACTTTCTTTTCTTCACCCCTCTTCTCCACCCCACAATATGTACATATCACCCTCACTTCTCCCCTCCCCCTATTACTGCACTTATCACCTCTTTCTAACTCTAAGCCCACTTGCTAATAAACCCCCCAGGATACTGAAGCATGTCCCCTCATACAAATCGTATTCTCATATTACCTCCCTTACTCTTCTGCTTCTCCTAACCACTGGAGATATTTCCCCAAACCCTGGGCCTCTCTTATTTAACTGTACCCAACACACCCATCACCATCACCCCGCACCCTCTAGCAGTAGTCACAATCTACGCAATTTAGTCTCCATTCCTCTTCTTCCTAACGCCAGCCTCCCCTTCTCCTGTGCCCTCTGGAACGCCCGCTCTGTCTGCAACAAACTCACCGCTATTCATGACCTCCTTGTCACTAATTACTTCAATCTACTTGCTGTCACCGAAATCAGTCTCCACGAATCTGACACCCCTTCTCCTGCCTCCCTCTCCCAGAGTGGCCTTCTCTGGACTCACTCCCCTAGGCCTAATGGATGCAAGGGAGGTGGAGTGGGATTCCTCCTATCCCCCCCAGAGCACCTTCCAGGTTATTCACTCTCCTCCCTCTCTTTCCCTCTCATCATTTGAAGCTCATTGTATACGTCTATTCTCTCCAACTTCCCTAAGAATTGCTGTGATCTACCAGCCCCCTGGACCATTGTCGACTTTCCTTGATGTGTTTTCTGCCTGGCTACCTTACTTTCTCTCTTCGGAAATTCCCACAATCCCTCTCAGTGATTTCAACATCCCTGCTAATACAAACACTCCTGCTACTTCTAAACTTCTTAGTCTAACATCTTCATTTGACCTGAAGCAATGGGTACAGGCTTCTACTCACTCTAATGGCAACACCCTTGACCTTGTATTCTCCTACCAATGCACTCCATGCAACTTCTCCAACAATCCTTTTCCTCTCTCTGACCACCACCTTATTAGTTTCTCTCTCTCCCTGTCTTCCACCACCTTTCCCTCCAATCGCCTAACCATCACCCATAGAAACTGTCGCAACTTTAACTCTTCTCTCCTCTATTCTGCTACTCACCACCTCTATGACAAAATCTCTCCCTGTCCTGCCCCAACCAAGCCACTTCCATCTACAATAAATCCCTGTCCTCCACCCTGGACATGCTTGCTCCCCTCACTACATGCAGAATCAGGCCTCGACCCCTACAACCCTGGCAAACAGGTGACACTAGAATTCTCAAGAAACGTAGTCGCGCTCTTGAGCATCTGTGGCACAAGACTAAGTCTCTCAAAGACTTCAACCAATACAAATCTGCCCTCCAAAAATACTATTCTTTCCTCCACACTGCCAAGCAGACCTATTTTACAACTCTTATTAACACCTTGTCATCCAGTCCCCGTAAACTCTTCTCTACCTTCAACTCTCTACTTCGTCTTCCACCGCCTCCACCCACCAACTCACTCACTGCCCAGGTGATTGTTAATCACTTCAAAAACACGATTGATACAATCCGTGATGAAATCTCCACTCTACAGGTATCTCCTCCAGTTAAGACCCCATGTCAACAGGTACAATTGACACTCCCTTTATTCAAATCTGCTACTACAGACAAAGTTGCTTAACTCCTTTCTAACACCCACCTAACCACCTGTCCTCTGGACCCTATTCTCTCTCAAATACTACAGTCGCCCTCTGACTCTATCCTATACTCTCTAACCCACATCTTCAATCTCTCTCTCACCTCTGGCATTTTCTCCAATGCACTAAAACATGCATTGGTCACCCCCATACCTAAAAAGCCGTCCTTGGATCCTACCAATCTTAACCTACGCCCTATCTCCTTTCTCCCCTTTTCCTCTAAACTCCTTTAGCTCCCGGTTTACAACCAACTGAGTGACCATCTCATTAAGAATAACCTTCTTGATCCCCTACAATCTGGATTTTGCCCTCGACACTCCACAGAAACTACTCTTTTAAAACTCACAAATGACCTACTAATTGCAAACACCAATGGACACTATTCTGTACTCCTACTTTTTGACCTTTCAGCTGCCTTTGACATGGTTGACCACCCCCTCCTCCTCAAAAAACTTTACTCCCTCGGTCTCCGTGACTGTGCTCTTCAGTGGCTCTCATCCTACCTATCCCAATGCACCTTCAGTGTCACTTACAATTCTACTTCCTCCACTGCTCCTCCCTTCTCCGTCAGGGGTCCCCCAAGGTTCTGTTCTTGGACCTCTTTTATTTTTAATATACATCTCTTCCCTGGGTCAGCTGATAGCCTCTCACGGCTTTCAATATCATTTCTACGCTGACGACACCCAAATCTATCTCTCCACCCCTCAACTCACTCCATCAGTTTCCTCACGCATCACAAACTTACTAACAAACATATCTATATGGATGTCAATCCACTTCCTCAAACTCAACTTGCCCAAAACCGAGCTTATAATATTTCCTCCCCCACGTGCTACTTCCCCTGACTTCTCTGTCAAGAGCAATGGCACAACCATCCACCCATCCCCACATGTCAGCCTGCTAGGTATTATCCTGGCCTCTGAACTCTCCTTTGGGCCCCACATCCAATCACTTTCCAAAGCTTGCTGCCTCAACCTCTGCAACATCTCTAAACTACGTCCCTTTCTAACCAATGAAACCACAAAGATTTCCCTACCCCAATCTGTCAGACTGCCTCCAAATGTATCTACTTTTAGGCGATCCCTGAAAATTTTCCTCTTCAGAGAAGCCTATCCTGCCTCCATCTAACAACTGCACTATTTTCTCCATTAGCTCATCCCCCACAGCTATTACCCTTTTGTATAACTTGACCCCACCTCCTGGATTGTAAGCTCTAACGTACAATAATTGTACTGTCTGCCCTAATGTTGTAAAGCGCTGTGCAAACTGTTGGCGCTATATAAATCCTGTATAATAATAATAGTAATAATAATAATAATAATAATAATAATAATATTGTCTAAATATTGTCTAATAATATTGTCTAAAAGATACATTTAGGCATGCCACCCCTCCTGGAACTTGAAAAACCTATTTCAAGGTCATATTAATACTTTCTGAGTCTGATCTGGAGCGAGTATAGAAATAAGGAATTCTGATACCCACTGACAGCATGAATGTTCCAAGTTTTTGGCTGAAAATATTGAAGCCAGGCACAGCCAGGCAATTTGCATTTTCAGAAAAAAGCCAGCAGTGGCAGCCATAATACTTTTATCATGACTGTTATGCTTGAACACAACCTAAAACTTATTTTTAAGCATGTACTGAAAGAAATATTCAGGCTGGCATTGAAATCCTCTCTAAAATAATTGTTTTCTGACTGTCTGGCTTCAGTACTGTCTGAGTCATGCATTCAAAATCAGAACTCTTGATTTTGTTGCAAATCAGCAAGTGCTTGTTCACACTAGCCCACACAGAAAAATGCAGCACACGAACAGCTGTCAAGGTCCGACAGGGGGCGGAGCGATGTGAGTTTCAGTGCATCAAGCTGTGTACTTTTTTCTTCTTTTTAAATATTTATAGTGACACTTCATTCATGTCTCTACACAGCAGCATGGTGCATTGTGCTGCAGTACGATTACTGGCACAACGATCCACCAGGCTGCAAAGAAAATGTATGCCCGCAATTTTCTGCACTGCAACACACTGAACATCACACCAGCATTTTGTCATGAACAGGGTACATATTATCCTGTGCAGAAAGACGCCAGAAAACACAGTGTGAACAAGCTTTACTCAAAAAAATACTTAAGTCACAGGATTAGCATGGCAGCCAAACAATATTCAATACATTATTTATAATAATCAGCCCATGTATTTCTCTTAATATTGGTAATATACAGTCAGGTCTATAAATATTGGGACATCGACACAATTCTAATCTTTTTAGCTCTATACACAACCACAATGAATTTGAAATGAAACGAACAAGATGTGCTTTAACTGCAGACTTTCAGCTTTAATTTGAGGGTATTTACATCCAAATCAGGTGAACGGTGTAGGAATTACAACAGTTTGGATATGTGCCTCCCACTTTTTAAGGGACCAAAAGTAATGGGACAGATTAACAATCATCCATCAAACTTTCACTTTTTAATACTTGGTTGCAAATCCTTTGTAGTCAATTACAGCCTGAAGTCTGGAACGCATAGACATCACCAGATGCTGGGTTTCATCCCTGGTGATGCTCTGCCAGGCCTCTACTGCAACTGTCTTCAGTTCCTGCTTGTTCTTAGGGCATTTTCCCTTCAGTTTTGTCTTCAGCAAGTGAAATGCATGCTCACTCGGATTCAGGTCAGGTGATTGACTTGGCCATTGCATAACATTTCACTTTTTTCCCTTAAAAAAACTCTTTGGTTGCTTTCGCAGTATGCTTCAGGTGATTGTCCATCTGCACTGTGAAGCACCGTCCAATGAGTTCTGAAGCATTTTGCTAAATATGAGCAGATAATATTGCCCTAAACACTTCAGAATTCATCTGCTGCTTTTTTCAGCAATCACATCATCAATAAATACAAGAGAACCAGTTCCATTGGCAGCCACACATGCCAACGCCATGACACTACCACCACCATGCTTCACTGATGAGGTGGTATGCTTTGGATCATGAGCAGTTCCTTTCATTCTCCATACTCTTCTCTTCACATCACTCTGGTACAAGTTGATCTTGGTCTCATCTGTCCATAGGATGTTGTTCCAGAACTGTGAAGGCTTTTTTAGATGTTGTTTGGCAAACTCTAATCTGGCCTTCCTGTTTTTGAGGCTCACCAATGGTTTACATCTTGTGGTGAACCCTCTGTATTCACTCTGGTGAAGTCTTCTCTTGATTGTTGACTTTGACACACATACACCTACCTCCTGGAGAGTGTTCTTGATCTGGCCAACTGTTGTGAAGGGTGTTTTCTTCACCAGGGAAAGAATTCTTCGGTCATCTACCACAGTTGTTTTCCGTGGTCTTCCGTGTCTTTTGGTGTTGCTGAGCTCACCGGTGCATTCTTTCTTTTTAAGGATGTTCCAAACAGTTGATTTGGCCACACCTAATGTTTTTGCTATCACTCTGATGGGGTTGTTTTGTTTTTTCAGCCTAATGATGGCTTGCTTCACTGATAGTGACAGCTCTTTGGATCTCATATTGAGAGTTGACAGCAACAGATTCCAAATGCAAATAGCACACTTGAAATGAACTCTGGACCTTTTATCTGCTCCTTGTAAATGGGATAATGAGGGAATAACATACACCTGGCCATGGAACAGCCAATTGTCCCATTACTTTTGGTCCCTTAAAAAGTGGGAGGCACATATCCAAACTGTTGTAATTCCTACACCGTTCACCTGATTTGGATGTAAATACCCTCAAATTAAAGCTGAAAGTTAAAGCACATCTTGTTTGCTTCATTTCAAATCCATTGTGGTGGTGTATAGAGCCAAAAAGATTAGAATTGTGTCAATGTCCCAATATTTATGGACCTGACTGTAGCTACCGTAATTTGGCCCTTCTAGTAAACTATTGGTGCAGTTTACTTTGTATAGTGAAACCAAATTCATGCACTACATGCAAAAGACTTTTTCCTTGTTTAATTTGTATTTATTTTTGTGAAAGTTCCAGTATGTGTGTGTGTATGTTTATATTTTATTCTAGTTGCATTAAATATGTGCTCTTGTTATGCTGCTGCATCATCCACCTAACTGTACAGGGGAGGAAACCATTAATCAGGCCATAGATTGAATAATAACTTATTTTTGCTTGGGATTGACACTCAATGTATTCTGTACTGTAGGAATATGCTTGTTCCTTAAAATTAAAGCACTACAACAATTTTAGATATAAATTGTTCTAGTATGCATCCAAGCACACAGGATTTTGTGGTCCTTAATTAGCTCTGAGACAATTGTAATGGATATTAAGAAGCATGTGGAATACTCATGGGCAGTTGAAATACACACAGTATTCATTCTATTAGCAAAATAATGAAAATAAATTGTGTTATTAGAGAAAATCATAATACGATTTTAGTTCCCTAGGCATATTGTCTCTGATATAAATAACACCTTTCACCAATTTAGAAATCTTATAGCCCTGCAGCATCTCTGTTATAAACAGCACTTCTCACTAATTTAGAGATCTTATGGTCATATACCATTTTCCTTTCAAAACCAGATATTTATAATGTATTTATAAAAAAATAATATATAGTGGTTTTGCATTTATTTTCTTTATTTATTATGGTAAGGATTAAAAAAAATACAAATTTTAAAAATATACAACATACGGCCAAATGTTTCTAGATTCCTGACCATTACACCTATGTAAGCCATCCCATTCCAAAAACATGGGCATTAATATAAAGTTGCTTTATGGCTATAACAGCTTCATCTCTTGTGAAAAGACTTTCTTCAAGATTCTGAAGTACAGTATATCTTAGAAAATGTGTGCCTATTCAGCCAAAAGAGCATTTGTGTGGTCAGGAACTGATGTTGAATGAGAAAACCTGGCTCAGTAGAGGCAAGCTCAGGACTCTGTGCAGCCCAATTAAGCATCTACACACCAAACTGATCAAACCATGTCTTTTTGAGCCTATGCTTAGGTGCACGGTGATGCTGCATCAGAAAAGGCCTAAGTTGTCTAAAACATCATTGTATGCTGTTCGGCACCTTTCACTAGCAGCACCCGAACACAGTGATTTGAATTGGTGTCTGATAGTCAGGTGTCCAAAAACTTTTGGCCATATAGTATATATATTTTTTGTCATGCAGGAATGAAATATTGCAAATGAATACTATCTAGTCAGCAAGTAGTGCTTTAGGCTCCTTTTATGTGTTTTCATTGTTGTAAAAAGCCTGCTGAACAGAATAATTCATGCTAACACTTACCAACTCAAGGGAGTAAAGCCTGGTACACACTGAGTTTTTTTTTTTTTCCTTCAACACAAAATTCTGAAGTAGCATGGGAAGGCCTAATGCCCCGTACACACGATCGGACATTGATCGGACATTTCGACAACAAAATCCATGGATTTTTTCTGACGGATGTTGGCTTAAACTTGTCTTGCATACACATGGTCACACAAAGTTATCGGAAAATCCGATCGTTCTGAACGCAGTGATGTAAAATACGTACGTCGGGTCTATAAACGGGGCAGTAGCCAATAGCTTTCGTCTCTTAAGTTATTCTGAGCATGTGTGGCACTTTGTGCGTCTGATTTGTGTACACACGATTGGAATTTCCGACAACGGATTTTTATAGCCTGCTCTCAAACTTTGTGTGTCGGAGATTCCGATGGAAAATGTGTGATGGAGCCCACACACGGTCAGATTTTCCGACAACAAGGTCCTATCACACATTTTCCGTCGGAAAATCCGACCGTGTGTTCAGGGCATAAGGGTGCAGTTACATCAAACATGCTCCAACCAATGTTACGAATATTCTGTGCGTGAAGCTTTACATTTCGGCTCAGAAAACTCCTTCGGTGCAAACCAAATACATTCTGACATATGAAATGCTTTGAGAGATACATTATTCCTGTAAGATGAGAATCCTAATTTTTCCTAATATTAGAAACATCACCCCAGAGTTTAACAACATGTAGGAAGTTAATCTCAATAAATGTACTAGTAACATGACAGAGATTTAAATTGGATATTATAAACAAGAACTCTTTAATGTTGATACTTGGAGTTAAGCACTTCATGCCAAAAATCCTAATCTTATTGATCAACCTAACAACAATAAAAACATAAGGACTTGCTGGAATATTTGGAACAAAAGAATAAAGGTTCAAACTGACAACAGGCTGTGGTTCCCAGGATCACCCCACCAAGGGTTTGATGGAACAAAAGGGCTACAGTGTTAAAAATAAACTACCACGCAATCATCTCAATACTATTAAATGATCACCCTGTAGTTAGCTGCCAGCAATGATATGTGTCCCCACACCTGAAACTAAAAAAGATATCAAATAAAATTGCAGCACTACCACAAATCAAAACCTCAAAATAAACAAATACAGTGGTGGCCCATCCATGTCACCCAGTTGTGTGAGGATAACAAATTAATATTCACCAATATCATCCTGATTCTCCTCCCGGCTAATCAGGAAGCGAGTCCTGAGACCCGCCACCCAATTGGTCAAGAGGAGAAGCAATCCTATTGGCTGCCTAGGAGGAGGAGGGAGAAGAAAGGAGGAGACAGACAGCAGAAGCCGCCGTGATGTCGAGGAGCAGGAGGCGCAGGGGAGGCCACCGCTGCACCTGCTGTCCATAGGAAGTGCTGCCCGTGACCTACATGGGGTAAGTGCGGGGCTGGTGACTGACTGATCACCTATTGGGGGTGGTGCTGCATTTGACCCAACTGGGGGGTGGCTGTGGGTGCATTGTTTGCTGTCGCCCTCCCCCAAAAAAATATACCACCAGCCACCACTGGACAAAACTGTGAAATATATAATGTGATAAGCACCCCAATAATAGCACCCCCTATTGGGGTGTATACCTATAATATGACCATGTGACAACTAATGCTCAAAATTACATAATATACACATAATTAGAGGTCGGCCGATATATCGGCCGATATTTGGCCGTTTTTATGAAATCGGCATCGGCCGATTATTGTGTAAACGAGGCCGATTCGCGGCCGCCTGCAGTACTGACCAGTGTGCCCGCAGCATGTAAAATGAATCCTGCATCCTTCAGCCGCGCGGCCGGCTACTATAGAAGGGAAGGAGAAAGTTTCACTGGCACGGCCCCGCCCCTCCCCCGGCGGCCTGTAGCAGAGGAACATCATTACCATATGACAAGCCTCTGCCACCTGACTAGTAAGTTGTAACTCCTCCCAGCAGGAGATCGTGGCCAGCACCAGCTAAGCTCCTCTTCCTTCCCTGCTGAGGCGGAGCTTGCTGGCTGCTTCTGTGTCACTTGTTATGTGATTGGCTGGTCAGTTCATCAGCGTCTATCTGCATGCACCTAGCCCTATCAGGTGCATGCAGATAGATACCAGCATGTATAGAGGGTAAGTCACAAAAATTGAGTGTGCTACTGTGCCGCTCAGCAGACTTTATTTAATCTCCTTTGGCATTTATAAAATGGATGAGGATGACTGGGTGTATATAAAAGAGTTGCATTGTGGAGATCCATTTTCACAATGCAACTCAATCATCTTCATCCCCACCCTCAGCACCATCCATCCCTCTCCACAACCCATCCCCATCCATCCCTCTCCACAACCCATCCCCATCCATCCCTCTCCACAACCCATCCCCATCCATCCCTCTCCACAACCCATCCCCATCCATCCCTCTCCACAACCCATCCCCATCCATCCCTCTCCACAACCCATCCCCATTCACCCCTCTCCACAACCCATCCCCATCCACCCCTCTCCACAACCCATCCCCATCCACCCCTCTCCACAACCCATCCCCATCCACCCCTCTCCACAACCCATCCCCATCCACCCCTCTCCACAACCCATCCCCATCCACCCCTCTCCACAACCCATCCCCATCCACCCCTCTCCACAACCCATCCCCATCCATCCCTCTCCACAACCCATCCCCATCCATCCCTCTCCACAACCCATCCCCATCCATCCCTCTCCACAACCCATCCCCATCCATCCCTCTCCACAACCCATCCCCATCCATCCCTCTCCACAACCCATCCCCATCCATCCCTCTCCACAACCCATCCCCATCCATCCCTCTCCACAACCCATCCCCATCCATCCCTCTCCACAACCCATCCCCATCCATCCCTCTCCACAACCCATCCCCATCCATCCCTCTCCACAACCCATCCCCATCCACCCCTCTCCACAACCCATCCCCATCCACCCCTCTCCACAACCCATCCCCATCCACCCCTCTCCACAACCCATCCCCATCCACCCCTCTCCACAACCCATCCCCATCCACCCCTCTCCACAACCCATCCCCATCCACCCCTCTCCACAACCCATCCCCATCCATCCCTCTCCACAACCCATCCCCATCCATCCCTCTCCACAACCCATCCCCATGCATCCCTCTCCACAACCCATCCCCATCCATCCCTCTCCACAACCCATCCCCATCCATCCCTCTCCACAACCCATCCCCATCCATCCCTCTCCACAACCCATCCCCATCCACCCCTCTCCACAACTCATCCCCATCCATCCCTTTCCACAACCCATACCCATCCATCCCTCTCCACAACGCATCCCCATTCCCCACCTACGCCCGGTACAGAGAGGTGGCTGTGGAGGAGGGGGGTACAGAGAGGTGGCTCCACAACCACCTCTCTGTACTCCCCCTCCTCCACAACCACCTCTCTGTACTCCCCCTCCTCCACGAGCACCTCTCTGTACTCCCCCCTCCTCCACAGCCACCTCTCTGTACCCCAGTGGCGGTGCGTCCATAAGGGGCGCACAGGCGCCACCACCTCTCTCCTGTCACTTCTCTATCACCATAGATAGGTTCATGCATGATTGCATGGTATTTTTTGGAAGCACCTGATTAGAGCCATAGGCTCTAATAGGCGTCCAAAAAGGTGAACAGCAGGTGCCATGCTGGGCGCTCGCTGTTCACTCAGCGCTGTTTTAGGAAAGCGATTCATTCACTTTCCTAACACTGAACCGCCTCTCAGCCAATCAGGTGATCGGGTCTGTTACCTGTCACCTGATTGGCCGAAATGACAGGCGTTGTAATTGGACACCTGTACAGAGGACGGGAGAAGACATCGAGGATCGTGGAGGACAACACCGCCATGACCCGCTGCCCCACTGAGACAAGGTAAGTGGCGGGCGGGGGATGCACACTGGCAGCGTTTGATAGGGCACAGTGCCTGCATTTGATGGGGCACAGTGCCTGCGTTTGATGGGGCACAGTGCCTGCGTTTGATGGGGCACAGTGCCTGCGTTTGATGGGGCACAGTGGCTGCGTTTGATGGGGCACAGTGGCTGCGTTTGATGGGGCACAGTGGCTGCGTTTGATGGGTTTTTTTTTCAGTTTGTTGCGCTCCCCCGAAAAGTTTGAGCACCAGCCGCCACTGCTGTACCCCCCTCCCTCCACAGCCCCCTCTCTGTACCCCCCTCCTTTAAAATGACTAAGATTGTATATATATATATATTTTTTTTTTTTAATAATTACAGTCTGATGATGGCTGAAAAGAAATCAAAGCCAGTATGGCAGTATTTCAGTGAGCCAACATCAGGGAAGGCCAAGTGCAATATCTGCCAGAAATTGCTGAGCACGGGAGCAGAAAAAGGAAAGGCTAAAAATACCACAAATATCTGGAATCATCTGAAAGTCCACCACCTCCAATCTTATAAAGACGCACAGAGGGAGAAAGAAGATGCAGCTGCTTCTTCAGCCAACTTTCAGCCCACTGTAGTACAGATGTTTGATTCTAAAAGAAAATGGCAAAATACTGATCCCCGGTCCAAGAAAATTGATACCCTAATCACAGAAATGATTGCCACAGACAACCAGCCCTTTACAGTTGTTGCAGATATTGGCTTCCAACGCTTGCTGGCAACAATAGAACCAAGATATTCAATCAAAAGTGAAAAATACTACCGCACAGACATGCTGGACAGTGTGTACAAAAAGGTTACACAGCAATTTAAGACACTAATTGCAACAGAGAATGCTGGCCCCTATTTGTCCTTTACAACAGACTGTTGGTCTGGTGAAACAGAATCACTTATGAGCCTAACATGTCATTTTATAGACAGTAACTGGGAAAGGAAACAGGTAATTCTAAATGTCAAGGCCATGTCTGGCTCCCATACTGGGGACTATATCAGGGAGATGTTCCTTAGCATGATCAAAGATTGGGACATCAACCAAGACAGAGTGGTGCTTGTGCTGCGAGACAGTGGTGCTAACATGATTAAAGGCCTCAGACTGGCAGATATACCAGACTTAAGCTGCAGTGCACACACATTACAGCTTGTGGTGAAAGAGGGCATCAGCAGTCAGCGAGTAGTGGGGGACATCATTGCCAAATTAAAGACTTGTGCTACACACTTTAGCCACTCTGTGCTTGCAAAGCAGTGTCTTGGAGCCATCCAAAAAAATCTTGGCCTCCCCCAGCACAGCATCATTCAGGATGTTCCCACCCGCTGGAACTCCACATTACATATGTTGCAGAGGATGCTGGAGCAGAAGCGTGCCCTGAATCTCTATGTAGCAGAACATGGCAAGTTTACCACACCTCCAGCAGAACAATGGGATATCATCTCAAATTTGATAGATACACTGGGCCCTATTGAGGAAGTGACTTTGGATATCAGCAAGGCAGAGGCCTCCATCTCCTGCATCATCCCATGCATTGCTGTGCTGAAGATGGTGCTTCAGGCAGAGGGTCACACCACAAGGGGGATCAAAACACTTAGGAAAACCATGTGGCAAAGCTTGGAGAGACGATTCACAAAGATGGAAGATAACAAATGTTTGGTGCTGGCAACACTGCTTGATCCTCGGTACAAGGGCCATGTATTTGCAGGGGACACACTGAGCAAAGCAAAAACTTGGCTGCGAGAAGAGCACGCTATTGTGTCCGAGTAACAAAAAAGAGCCACCAGTGGAGACGAAGGACCAGAACCAAAACGGACCAGGACAAGGGTAGAAGAGGAGGAGAAACCCAGTCCCTCTGGTCTTCTGGAGAAAATGTATGCAAACATTTTGGGGGCTCATGGAACTCCTGCTGAAGAGAGTGATGAGCACTTAATTTCTGAGCAGTTGGAAAAGTACCTCCGAGAGCCACTGATAGACAGACGGACTGGTCTGCCACTGGAATGGTGGAAACAGAATGCATCCCGCCTGTGCCGCCTTGCACCACTGGCAAGAAAATTTCTCTGTCCACCTGCCTCTTCTGTTCCCAGTGAAAGAGTATTCAGTGAGATTGGGATCATCTATGACAAGAAGAGGAGCAGGCTCACAGGAGAAAATGCAGAGAGACTGTGTTTCCTGAACTACAACCTGAAGCTCTTAAACTGGGAGTACCAAAAGAACTTTTAAGTGATGGATGCGGGTGAAGAAGAAGAGAATCCGGGACTGGAACTGAAGCAAAAAGCCTAAAACTAAAAGAAAATTTGCACTTTTGTACTGTTTACAAACTTACCTCAGTAATGGCCATTATCTATTGCTGTTGATTACGTTGTTTTTTTTCAAAAGTTTTGATTACCTCACCTGTTTTTGTGTATTTTTAAGATACATTGTTGTGTACTTCTGTTTAATAAATGGTTAATTTAAGCAATTTCCTGTATCCCTTCTTTATTATTTGACTAAACTGTTAGATTTTATGAAAAGAATGGAAAAAAAAAAATCGGCCTAACAATCAGCCACAAAAATCGGCATCATATATCGGCCATCGGCCTCCCCAATTTCTAAATATCGGCATCGGCCAGAGAAAAACCCATATCGGTCGACCTCTACACATAGTATACAAGGATAGTGTCACCTGCTATATACAATTTATATCATATATGTGTCAAAACACACATATGCGTTTTTGGTGCGGAGCCAGTGACATCATCATGTGGTCGGACGTCAGCAAACATTGAGAGTGAGACTAAGCTCTCATGCTCCTTAAGGGGCTAGTTTTCTTTTGTCTGCTTTTACATCTAAGAGCACATTGTGCACAATAACATGTGAGTGTTTTAAAATTATTTTATTAAAGTTATTTTGAGTAACTTATATACACTTTGGTCTGTGGTTGGAGGTGAGCTTCTAGAATTATTGGTAGAGGAATCACAAGGGTGTCTGCACCATATTATTTGTTTGCACAGTTATGGACAGTTATTTATTTATATGCATCAATTTATAAAGAAAAGATATGCACTCTTGAAGTTTTAAATGGAGTGGTGTATTGGGATCATTTTTTCAATAGTTTTGACACATATATGATATATTGTGTGTATATTATGTAATTTTGAGCATTAGTTGTCACTTGGTCATATTATAGGTATGCACCCCAATAGGGGGTGCTATCACCTACTAGTGGTTGCTTATCACATTATATATTTCACAGTTTTGTCTATATTGAGGTTTTGATTTGTGGTAGTGCTGCAATTTTATTTTATAAAAGGGCAACAGTACAGAGATTTTTCCGAAAGTGGTAAGTGGTTCAATACAATGGTATTGGCAGGCAGCAGGTGAGATAGCAGAGGTCCAAGCAGGCAGTATGTAAGATAGTAGTCAGGTCTAGGCAGCGGTCTTGGTGGGCAGTAAGCAAGAGAGTAATCAGGTCAGTCTGGTATGGCAACAAGCAGGCAACTGACAGGTATTACAGTGCTTTGAGATATCTGAGGACAAGACACAGCACAAGCCACTTTTAGGCTATGTTTCCACTAGTGCGACTTTTCATGCGACTTGGGACTGAAAAGTCGCATGACAAATAGTACCCCATGATTTCCAATGAGTACCATTCATATCTGTGCGACTTCAAGTCGCAGCGACTTCAAAGTAGTCCCTGCACTACTTTGGTCCCACTTTGATGTGACTTAAGGTTCATAGACACAGGCATTGCTTCAAATTGCGGTAAAAAGTCGTGGTAAAATCGCGCGACTTTGGGGAGGCAATAGTGGAAACATAGCCTAAAGGATGGTACTTAAATACCCTTCTGGTCACAGGACAGAAGCCCCAGTAGATGACCCATTGGTCGAAACGCGTCGGGCGCTTTCAGCATCCTCCTTGTTGCCCATCTTGTTTTTATATTTTGTGATCACATTTTTATTGTAACCAGGCTTTTTAGCAATAAAAAAAACACCTTTTTTCATCTACACTATGTGGAGCCTTTTTATTTTTCTCCACATACCATCTGAGAGAAAATTCAGCTCCCACTTCAGCTTCATGTGAGATGTCCTGTTTCCTCTGATCCGTGCCTTGGCTATCCTTTGTAAGGACCTACCTGGCGGCCCCGGGAGATCCATGCAGAGTTCGATCCAGAAGGTTTCCAGAGTCGGGATGTCCGTTCCAAGGCCCTGAGGGGCAACCTGCCTTATGCCCCGTACACACGGTCGGATTTTCCGATGGAAAATGTCCGATCGGAGCGTGTTGTCGGAAATTCCGACCGTGTGTGGGCTCCATCGGACATTTTCCATCGGATTTTCCGACACACAAAGTTGGAGAGCAGGAGATAAAATTTTCCGACAACAAAATCTGATTGCGTCAATTCGGACCGTGTGTGGCCTGTTCCAACGCACAAAGTGCCACGTATGTTCAGAAGAAATTCCAAGACGGAACAGCTCGTTCTGGTAAACTTAGCGTTCGCAATGGATACAGCACTTTGGTCACGCTGCAATGTTAAAAATGGTTTAATACAGTGCACTCTCTTCTTCTTTATAATGTGACAAGAATTAAGTAGTTTTGCTGCTCATATTCACACACACTTCTCACAAACTTATTTCGTTACTATTTATCGTGATTCCCTCAATATATTTTGATTTCTCACATCTGACAACATTTTTTTCATATTTTTTATATATTTTTTGGCTTTAATGTAGATTTTTTTTGTGTTTGTATTTTTTTTTTTTTTTTTGCGTTTTTGATTTGTACTCTCAAAAATGTTTGTGTGTGTTTTTTGTGACAAGTTCCCACAACACCATTAATATGTTGTTCTATTTAATCTGTAGGAGATTGTTTGGTGTTGTTGTCCCTTGTTAATTTCACATTTTATGTTAGAAATGTACCTGAATCGTCACCAACAAACTGTCCTTTTTGGATGAAAACACACACAGGAGAGTATAATTTTCCAAAAATTTTTTATTAAGGGCTCACAAATAAACAAAGAGGGAGGCAACGCTGGAGAAACTGCAGAAGTGGGCGAAGTCTTGGACCCCCAGGGCAGACATCAACTTTTTTTACGCAAAATGGGGGGCCTGAGGAGTCCTTATCTAAGGGAGGGCAGTCTGGTGCAGAAGTCCCAGAGATCCGGAAAGCAGCAGATGACATCTGTGTCCCCAGGCTGTGGTCATACGAGAGACTGCAGCTTCTGTCAGACCAGACTGAACCCAGGGCAATCACTCTCTGGTCGTCTTTCCACGCCTCCTTCCACGCTGTGGCTGTGGTGGTGGAGTTGTGGCAGCAGGAGGAGGCGGGGCCAACTCAACCATGTTAGTCATTGGTGTTAGTTCACCACTCACTCCCTTACGTAGGACTTTGTACATCAGGTCCTCACAGAGCCTGCGTTGACCCTCCTGCATGCCCTGCAATTTGGTGGCAGCCATGCAGGCAAAGGCCTCTTCAGGAGTGGGTAAGGCTCTGAGGGACGCAGAAGCCTCCTGGATCAGCCTGAATGCTGAATCCTGCACGGGAGTCGGAGTGGCCTTCCTGGCTCGTTTATATGGCAGGCGGAGGGGAGGGACCTGAGACTCAGTCAGGCTGCGACTGGTTCCTGGCTTCTCCTGACTGACACTTAGCCCCGTCTCCTCCTGGCTGCAACTAATCCCCGCCTCCTCCTGACTGCCACATTCCACAGCCTCCTCCTGGCTGAGGTCTTCCTGTGTATGAAAAAGGGACATAGTTTTAGTTTTTTTGTCATCAATCACACACAATTTTCACCTCCTGACTGCTGCAAATTGAATGTTAACAAATATAACAGACTATCCTTCTGAGCCCAGCATTTTTCATTCTTGTCCCAATTTTGGGTACCCACTACTGTCTATTGATATGTAAAACACTTTTTTCAAACAGCAATTAGTGATCAATAATAACATCTAGTAAACATCATTTATTTATTGACCAGAAATCAGTAGAAGAATGCTATACCTGACTCCAGCTGGGCTCCTCCACTTCTTCCTGGATGGAAGGCCCAGGTTGGACATCAGAAGCCTCAGCTGGTATGGAAGGAAGCATGGAAGGAAGAGTAGAGAGTGATTCCCTGACTTCAGTGTGGTCTGACAGAAATCGCAGTCTCTCATAGTACCACAGCCTGGGGACATAAACGTCATCTGCTGCAGCTCCGGATCTCTGGGAATCTGTGACCTTCTTGCGCTCCCTAAGATAAGTGCTCCTCAGGCCACCAATTTTAGCTTTTAAATAAGGGATGGTTGCTGTGGGGACCACCAGCTTCACCAACTCCAGCAGTTTCTCCAGCGCTGCCTGCCTCTTCTGTTTGTGATTATAGTGGGGGTGTCTCACCTGCCACAGACAGGGCAGCTCCCTGTATTTGTCAATGAACAGGGGCAGGAAATTGTGGTCGTTGAACCCATCCATTTTCTCTGCAAGACACAACACAAGACAAACCCTAAGGTCAGGCCAAACTCCCCTAATCTTGTTACAATATAGGCTTCCATTTCGAAGCAGTATAGGCGCAAGTTTAGATCTTACCTTCGCTATCACGATCGGCGTCTCCGATGCTCCTTCCTCCGCTCACAGATAGTACGTAATACGCACGTGTGTTACGCTTTATACACACTGCGCATGCGTATAACTCTGCATGCGTATAACTCCGCCCGTCCCTGACGTTATTTCTAGTCTATTCCCTGCCCCTTTTCGTTCGGCGCAGTGGGGGAATAGCACATGGCGGATAGACAGCAGGTGCGTGCTAATTGTAGCAACGAGGAGGAGGAGGAGGAGGAAAGGCTGGATCCGGACACGTCCCGATCCAGAAGGAGATTTAAGGACTCAAATATGTCCTTTGGGGACATCCTGAAGAAGGCCGACTATGATGGAAAGTATGGACCTTACCCCAACCCCAATGTCAGAAAGGCCAAGATCCTGGCGAAAGTGGTCAGGAGTCTGCACCAGAATTTCGGGGTACGATGATCGAAAGATCAGCTCAGGAACCGGTGGTCGGACCTCAAATTACGAGAACATGAGCAGTACAGAAAGATCCGGAGAGTGCTGCAAAAAAGTAAGTAGTTGTGCTGTGTTCCTATTCTTTATGTTTATTACATTCGTGCTGCTCCATGTGCTTTTAGGAACTGTTGTACAGTTTAAAATGGCCACTTTCATGTTGATGGGCACATTATTCGTTCGGATCAAACATTTTTCGTTCCAACTATAAAATACCATTGTTTAGCCCATATGCATTTGGCCACCATTTTGACGCCCTATACTTGTCTTCAAAGAATTGGGTTGTGTAGATGGCTTTGTTACTAGAATGAAATGCAAACTAGATTCTGTGTAAGGAGAGGACACTGAGCAGCTGTTTTCACATCTGGACACTGGAGCACTAGTGTGGGACAAAAGAACACCATTTTTATTAGGGGGGCACACAGATGCTCCAGTGTATACTATAGGGGGGGGGTACATCTGTGAAGCTTGTACCAAACAGGTAAAGTATTGCAGGTTGACAAAGGACACTAAAAAAGCTACATCTTGGAACTCTGCTAAAATTGACAATTGTACCCCACTTCCAAGCAATGTTTCCTATTTCTAGTTCTGCCATCAAATATCTGTGTGCTAATTATACCATTTTGTTTTACATAGGGGATAAAAGACTCGGAGGACACCCCTCATTCGAGGAGACCAGAGCCCCCCCTCTGGAAGAAGGGGAAATCCCCCCAACACAAGCTGAGCAGGAGGAAGAAGACGTGGTGGAACTAGTCACCACAACAGGTGAGTGTCTGCGACCACAGGCTCCGATAAGAGATGGAAGGCGGCTTTTTTTTTAGACCTAATTTATTTTGGGGTTCCTCTCTTTTTAGGTGATCGTGAGGTTGTGGATCAAGATCCTTTCACATCCGAAAGTGCCCAGATCCTGATCGGGGAGATCATGGGGTGTAATTTACAATTGGAAATCATCAAGCAAAACATCAATGATGTTATTCCAAAAAATAAAAACATCATTGATGTTTTGGGGCGAGTTTAAAACCCCTCCAAATCACTTTCTTCTTTTGTGTGCTACAATGTGCTAAATGTTTTTGTGATTTTTCCCAAAGCCAAATTTGGAGGATGCACACAGTGTGCCAACATGTGCTATCTGCCATCACGGGAGATCAATGGACGCGTTTTGGGGGTGCAACCCCTTCCTCAATAATAAAGTAGCTGAGAGGAAGGGGTTTCTCCCCCAAAACACGTCCCTCGATCCCCCGTGATGGCAGCTAGCACATGTTGACATTGGGAAATTTGTGTGCATCTTCCAAATTTGGCTTTTCCTGAGGTGACTTCACCCCATCTGAACGCAATATCAAACACAGTTCCTAAATACTCATGTCTGATATTGCCTTCAAGTTCTACCAAATGTGAACTTTGTAAGTTCAAGATTTGTGTCTTTCTTGTTGGTTTTACACATGCCTGTTTTAGCTTAAATGGACATTTCTATTTTTTATAATGCTACCCCAAAAATTGTTATACAACAAACATGTTGGTTTGTTTTAAAAAACCTTTTCTAAATGCACATGTGATTGTGCAGGTATTAAAAAGATTGTTAATCAAGAATGTGTGGATTATTGTCTCAACGCTACAACACTTTTGGGGTGATGTAATTGTTGTTTTCGTAGAAAATGGGGGTTATTTCCTAAGGGCAAATCCACTTTGCACTACAAGTGCAGTTTCAGTGCAGTTGCAAGTGCACTTGTAGTGAAATGTTTTTTTGCATTTAGTAAATAACAGCCAACGGTGCTTTATATAAGGTTACACAATCATGCCATTTTCTGCACTCAAAACATTTCTGTCAGGGTCAGCTAAAACAAACACAAGCAGTAAATGGCCACAAAGAATTTCTTTTTTTTTTATTATAAAAAGGCTTCACAGATTGTCTGGCATATTGATAGCCCCCCTACCCGCAAAGAACTCCAGGTAGCGTAACCGGACATCACGGGCACTCAGGGAGGGCAAGCCAGGACGGCCACTTTCAAGCGCCGTCAGTGTGGTTTGATGTATGATTCTGGCCTCAGGCCCAACTGAGCCAGCATAGTTGGCCGAATGTTTCCTTAAAAAGTTATGGAGAACACAGCACGCAAGTATAATATGGTTCAGTTTATACTCCGCCATATGGATGGGTGTCATAAATAGGCGGAACCGGCTGGCCAGGATTCCAAATGTGTTCTCCACCACTCTTCGGGCTCTGGCCAGCCTGTAATTAAAAACCCTCTGTTCCGGGGTGAGGGTCCTCATTGGGAATGGCCGCATCAGGTGGTCCCCCAGCGCAAACGCTTCATCAGCAACAAACACAAATGGGAGTCCTTCAACATTGTCCTCTGGAGCTGGCAAGTCCAAGCTGCCATTCTGGAGATGCCTGTAGAATTCCGTCTGGGCGATGGCTCCACCATCGGACATCCGGCCATTCTTCCCCCACGTCCACATACAAGAAGTCGTAATTAGCCGACACCACCGCCAACATCACTATACTATTGAACCCCTTGTAATTATAATAGTACGACCCCGAGTTGGGTGGTGGGACGATGTGGACGTGTTTCCCATCAATTGCCCCTCCGCAGTTAGGAAAGTCCCACCGCTGGGCAAAGTGGGAGGCCACAGTCTGCCATTCCTGTGGCGTGGAAGGAAACTGTTGAGGAATAAACAATAAACATTACTATTTTTTCACAGAAACATGGCAAGCAGATTAGACACAAACATTATGGGGCAACCTCCAGATAGCATTTAGAAAGGGGAATTTAACAAGGCCAAAGTATAAGGTACACCTATCATATTCCCCCTCCCCCTCTCATGGGCCATTTCTAACATTATAGGGGGGGGCTCTTGAACAGGTAACCCTCTTCACTTCATTGAGAGATGAATGCCTAAATAATGGGTATTACTTGGAACAGCCCCTCCTTGGTTACACTATTGGCAGACCACTAGACAGGTAAGAAGTGTCATAATACAAAGATATAAATACACACTGTACACATTTGAGGACATTTGGACATTCTGCTATTACCTATCAAGATAATAATAGGATCCCAAAACTTTAAACATTACCATTTGAAAGTATTCAGGCAGGCCCTTGCACTACATGCTTTGGGGAATTCATCCATACATCTGACCACAAAAGAGATGGGTATAGTGTGTATGGGTTTGGCAAAGTCAGCAGATAGATGATTGAGGATAGATAGAGAATTGGGATCAGCTGACTTAGCAGTTGGGGGAGGGAGGGTTACTAAAAATGATTTGGGGACACCACAAAAAAAAAAGCCTCTGCCACTCTGCCTGAATTTAAATAAAAAATAACATTTCTAAACATTTTAGGGGGTGTTTGGGGTAAAGCACTACTATGGAGCTGATAAAATACATTGTTAAGTGACTACATGAGGTGAATATGGGCCAGGAGACACCATGCTGGGGAGGTTATTGAAGGGCAAATATGTATGAAGGACCTAAAATAATAATTACATAAAAATCCAGCATGCATGAGGACAAAGGGGACATTCACAGCATATTACAATCATGGTAATTAGGGAATGAGGAAAGAAATACAATATATTATCCAACATTCAATACAATAAAATGTGATATTAAAGGATAAAAATCTTACCTTCATATACTCCTTCTGCAGGACCTGGATGATGGCAGAACAGGTCTCTGGGATAATGATCCCCAGAGCCTGGGGGGAGATGCCTGTCGAGAACTTGAGGTCCTGCAGGCTTCTCCCTGTCGCCAAATACCGCAGGGTAGCGACCAACCTCTGCTCCGGAGTGATGGCTTGCCTCATGCAGTTATCCTGCCTGCTGATATAGGGGTTCAGCGAAGCCAACAGACGGTGAAACACGGGGTCCGTCATCCTGAGAAAGTTCCTGAAATCATCAGAATTATTCTCACGGATCTTACGGAGCAAAGGCATATGAGAGAACTGGTCACGCTGAAGCAACCAATTCTTGGTCCATGAACTCCTCCCCACCCTGTTCATGGACTGGACTTGTGTCAAGGTCAGGACCCCAACACCAAGCCCCCGCACAGCACGAACTCTACGAGGAGTATGCATACGAAACATGGCTAGAAAACGGTCGGCTGCTCAGAACGAAGTAACAGAACGCACTGAAGAACAGCAAGGCCTGTGAAGAGCGACCTAAAAAACAGTAACGAACGAACAAGAACACAATGACTACTTAAAGTCACGCGGAACTTGCTGTATGCACTGAAGAGCAGATACAAACCCACAAGCACAAACTGAACGGCAGAAAACGATCTGAAAGCCACGAGTCTGAAAAAGCTTGAATCGTCTCTCACCAAACTTTTACTAACACGAGATTAGCAAAAGGAGCCCAAAGGGTGCCGCGCTTGGTTCTGAACTGGCCTTTTCTAGTCTCGTCGTACGTGGTGTACGTGACCGCATGGTTGGCGATCGGAAATTTCGACAACTTTGTGCGACCGTGTGTAGACAAAACAAGTTTGAGCCAACATCCGTCGGAAAAAATCCTAGGATTTTGTTGTCGGAATGTCCGAACAAAGTCCGACCGTGTGTACGCCCTATTAGTGATTCCCTGTCGCTGACAAGGGAGTCCAATCCATCTGGTAAGAGTTTTTTACACACCACTTTTACCAAGATTTGTACAGCCGTTGGATGCAGTCTTCCTGGGAGATTTAAAGATTTGCCTGTGTTTGAACATCTGCCGCTGTATTCACTCACTCACCTTTAATCAGTGGGACACTTTCCATACTTATGTTGTTCACTTATTGGACTTTATTTATCTATGTTGAGATACTTATGAGTTAATTTGTTGATGTGGATATTATTTATCAATAATTTCCCCTTTTTGAGGGTTTTTCACAGTTTATGCGCTACATTTCTTTTCACAGTAATTGCAACTAAAAACAGGCATGCATTATAGTTTAATGGAAGCATAATTTTGAGTATAGAGCACTAAATAATTTACAGAACAATTTTAATATTACTCAGATATCAATCTCTCAGATAATGGAGACAATATTGTCATTTAGACCAGATGTGCAACAACACATTAAAAACAAAGACTGGTACCAACCAATCTCTAAAATATGTGAATTTCAGTAGTAGTTTGCCTTTAGAGAGGTGATCTTAGATAGGGACACATTGGAATTTCCCATTGTAAAATACAAGAATCTAGACTTTCTTCTCTTTGCACAAGATGATAAAAAATCCCAGTGCCCCAACCTGCAGACGAATGATTATAAGTAGCCTCTCAGAAAATCAGGTAAATTGGTAGAGGACTATATGAGGACATTCACGGTCAGCCCAGTATCCTATGTCAAGAATACTATTGCGTTTTTAAAGATCCATAATGGAGTCACAATAAACCCAAGTTCTTTGCTTGTAGCAATAGATGTCAAGCACTATATTCTAGTATACCTCATATTAAGGTCCTGGTTGTTCCTTTATTAGAATAAAGTGGTCAAACAAGCTGAGCATATGGTAACTTCATCTTGAATCTCCCTAAGTGCATTTTGACTCATTTTGTTGGGGGGGAGATCCCATTACATCCATGTACATGGCACGGCAGTGGTAATGTGTTATGTCTCACTATAAAACATCTATACCTGGTGGTAAGAGTGTATGGTCTTTTCTGATGGGAGAATTACAGTATACCTGTGTCAAAGGCACAAGAATATAGATGATATGTTTTGCTATATGCACAGGCTCAATAGATGAATTGAAAGCATTTGTATATATCCTTGCAAAGAATGCCCTCAATTTCATTTTTTTCTATGAAATATGACAAACCAAAAATCTCATTCATGGATATAATGATTTGTATTACCCAAGATGGCTCAATGGCTGCCAGCCTATACTAGAAACTGTCTGCTGGTAATACAATATGGCATGCTTCCAGTGCCTTCCCTACTCCACTTATACACAACATTCATTATAGTCAATATTTCAAAATTCAAAGAAATAGTATTAAAGTATTTGTTACCCCAACACTTCATATTCCTGATATGTGCCTGTTGTACCATGTACTTGTATGAAAAAAAAAGTATCCTGTTGTCTTTGTGTTGCTTCCTTTGTGAGGAATCCCTGGTGTTCCTGCCAGTCCCTCTGCTTTCCTATTAAAAAGTGACCGCACTAAGCAGGAGAACACACTGTGGTCAGTTCTCTAGCTATGGTGGGAACTCAGCCTGCTTTTCCCCCAATTATCATTCTTCTCTTGATAAGCCCCCACTGCACAGCCATTCACTGGGAAGCTCAGTGAGAGAATGTGATCACTTATAAAAAAAGGGAACAAAGGTATTCATAATGTTTTTTTACAAAAATGTTTTGCTTTTCATTTCTATTTTAAACT
Source organism: Lithobates septentrionalis (assembly GCA_037952835.1). Taxonomy (NCBI): domain Eukaryota; kingdom Metazoa; phylum Chordata; class Amphibia; order Anura; family Ranidae; genus Lithobates; species Lithobates septentrionalis. The sequence goes on from JBBDGP010000229.1 coordinate 11,696,130, forward strand.
GAATGGGTTGTTTTACAAGGTGAGAGTTTACATAGACTTTAATGACCACAATTTTGAACTTCAAGTTAAAGCACTTAGGAACAGGTCCAGAGATAGTGGCTATAGCAAGAACTGCCTTAAAAAAGATTTACCAGTTGGCCTCCAGACAAACTGGGGATACACTGCTATACCAACTAGAAAAATGAAATTACTGAAATGACTAGGATTAAAGCTTTTTTTTTTTTAGAAACTGCATCCAATTACATAAAAGGGTTGATTTACAAAACCCGTAGAGTTCAAAATGTGCTGCAGCTCGTCATAAAAACCAATCAGTTTCCATTTGTGTTTGTCAAAGCTTAATTAAACAAGCTGAAGTTAGAAGCTGATTGGCTACTATGCACAGCTGAACAAGATTTTGCACTGGCATTCTCCAATTTAGTAAATCAACCTCAAAGCATTATAGAAGAATTGGCACTTACTAACTGGATTATATATATATGTACTAATTAGCAGCTCCCCTTGAGCAAACTGACTCTGATTGATACCCAAAGGTGTACATAAAAGTGGTAACTACAATCACTGCTCATGGATTGCCAAATAATCCAGCTCCAGACTGACAACTGTGAATATTCTAAATCCCAAACATTCTGTTTCATGTTTTACTAAAGTTGTTGTATACTTAAAGGAGAAGTATAGCCAAAGCTATTTTGACTATTTTGGCTATACCTATCCTATGGATTACAGGAGTGTAGTTCATTCTGCACTTCTGTGATCAATTTTCAACCGACAGTGGGCTGAACCCATCACAGAGCCAATCCAGGCTCTGAAAAGATCCTGAACAAATGGTCAGAATCCACCCAGAAGCCTGGAACGACAGCTGGCTCAGCATCTTTTAATGTAATGTTGCTGCAGAGCCTACTAAGTAGGTAAAAAAAAGAGAATCCTGCTTATGAGTGGCTATTATACAGTGGGGATGGAAAGTATTCAGACCCCCTTAAATTTTTCTCTTTGTTATATTGCATTTTTTCACTCTTTGTTATATTGCAGCCATTAGCTAAAATCATTTAAGTTCATTTTTTTCCTCATTAATGTACACACAGCACCCCATATTGACAGAAAAACACAGAATTGTTGACATTTTTGCAGATTTATTAAAAAAGAAAAACTGAAATATCACATGGTCCTAAGTATTCAGACCCTTTGCTCAGTATTTAGTAGAAGCACCCTTTTGATCTAATACAGCCAAGAGTCTTTTTTTTTTTTTGGGAAAGATGCAACAAGTTTTTCACACCTGGATTTGGGGATCCTCTGCCATTCCTCCTTGCAGATCCTCTCCAGTTCTGTCAGGTTGGATGGTAAACGTTGGTGGACAGCCATTTTTAGGTCTCTCCAGAGATGCTCAATTGGGTTTAAGTTAGGGCTCTGGCTGGGCCATTCAAGAACAGTCACGGAGTTGTTGTGAAGCCACTCCTTTGTTATTTTAGCTGTGTGCTTAGGGTCATTGTCTTGTTGGAAGGTAAACCTTCAGCCCAGTCTGAGGTCCTGAGCACTCTGGAGAAGGTTTTCGTTCAGGATATCCCTGTACTTGGCTACATTCATCTTTTCCTCTATTGCAACCAGTCGTTCTTTCCCTGCAGCTGAAAAACACCCCCACAGCATGATGCTGCCACCACCATGATTTACTGTTGGGACTGTACTGGACAGGTGATCAGCAGTGCCTGGTTTTCCCCACACATACCGCTAAGAATTAAGGCCAAAAAGTTCTATCTTGGTCTCATCAGACCAGAGAATCTTATTTCTCACCATCTTGGAGTCCTTCAGGTGTTTTTTTTAGCAAACTCCATGCGGGCTTTCATGTGTCTTGCACTGAGGAGAGGCTTCCGTCAGGCCACTCTGCCATAAAGCCCCGACTGGTGGAGGGCTGCAGTTATGATTGACTTTCTACAACTTTCTCCCATCTCCCGACTGCATCTCTGGAGCTCAGCCACAGTGATCTTTGGGTTCTTCTTTACCTCTCTCACCAAGGCTCTTCTTCCCCGATAGCTCAGTTTGGCCAGACGGCCAGCTCTAGGAAGTGTTCTGGTCATCCCAAATGTCATCCATTTAAGGATTATGGAGGCCACTGTGCTCTTAGGAACCTTAAGTGCAGCAGAAATGTTTTTGTAACCTTGGCCAGATCTGTGCCTTGCCACAATTTTGTCTCTGAGCTCTAAGGCAGTTCCTTTGACCTCATGATTCTCATTTGCTCTGACATGCACTGTGAGCTGTAAGGTCTTTTTTAGACAGGTGTGTGGCTTTCCTAATCAAGTCCACTCAGTATAATCAAACACAGCTGGACTCAAATGAAGGTGTAGAACCATCTCAAGGATGATCAGAAGAAATGGACAGCACCTGCGTTAAATATATCACAATGTGTCACAGCAAAGGGTCTGAATACTTAGGACCATGTGATATTTCAGTTTTTCTTTTTTAATAAATCTGCAAAAATGTGAAAAATTCTGTGTTTTTCTGTCAATATGTGGTGCTGTGTGTACTTTAATCAAGGAAAAAAATGAACTTAAATGATTTGAGCAAATGGCTGCAACATAACAAAGAGTAAAAAATGTAAGGGGGTCTGAATACTTTCCGTCCCCACTGTATATACGTAATTGGAAATGGGAAAATGAACACCCTTTTAAGCATACATATTGGGCTAAAACATTTACCATAATGTATACTGAATTTGTAGCCCTATACCTCATTATGGAAATGACAATTGAGATGCAGCAATTCTAAATTGTGAAAGCAGATAGATTTCCACATTAAATGCCACTGGACATCAAGAACCTAATGAAATCCTAAGTTTCAGGCTTTTTCTTTAGAATCTATAAACTATATATAAACCTATCACGTGTATAACACTGTGTGAGAAATGGAATTGGTCCCCAAGCAATTTGTTTTGGTTTACCTTCCTGATACAGCAATGACCTTAACAACTCTCCACTTGAAATATTAACTGCTATTTCAATATTATTTTGAATAATGCTTTAGATTGTGTTTATAATATGTACTGTATTTATTGTCTAATTTATATTGTGTGCATATTGTGTGTGTGTGTGTGTATATATATATATATATATATATATATATATATATATATATACACTGTATATACACTATAATCGTTATGCAATACTATTAGACAAATTTCTTTTTGACTAGCAGCTTTACAGGTATATAATGCCCCCAGTCAAACATGAGTACCGTAAGTCATTGCTGAGTGGGTGGGGAAGCTGATCCTGCTGCCCTAATTTGGAAATTATAATGCACTTGCATCTAGAAAGCAGATCCTTTTTGTCGTCATGACCAAGTCTCTGGGGGACAAATATTACGTTTGCCCCACCCTTTTAGTCCCCCTTACTCTGTATGCAGTTCTTTATTATCTTCTTAGGGCACTTTGCCCTGTTCCAACATGGTAGAGGACCAGTTGCAGGTCACTTCCACTCTTCTGGGCTGTTTTCTTCCTGGGGAAGGGGACACGGTATATTGGTGGGTGGGACCACTGGGTGCACACTGGGGGATTGATTCTTGATGCTGCACCAGCTGTGGCTCATAAGTGCTTGCTTTGCAGAAAATATACTGAGGGGAGAGAGTAAACTGCCCCTGTCAGCTTCTGGAGGAGGATTCTTTCCTCCATTCCATCTTTTTAGATAGTGACTCTGTATGTTTTGTGAAGAGCAGCTTGATAAGCACAGACTCGGTTCTATTTGAACTCCTTATTTACTCTGAGATCTTTTTGATTATTTGATTGATTGCAACCCTTATGCTTTTGTGTTGTACTATAGTGTTACCTGTAAACCTGTGCGAAAAATGAACATCTGGTGAAATTGTTTTCTATTTTATCTAGTTGTATGAATGTCACTCTTTATCCCTACATTATACAGTGTATTATCTAAACGTAATTAATTGAAAAGCATTTCCATGTCATGTGCTTGCTATACATAAAGATAGAGATTAATAAAATATTCTAATTACATTTTTAAGATATCTTTCAGTTGATCAATAAATAATTGAGACAGTAATATTATTTAGTAATAGTATTTATCCTTGTTCGTAGATACTATTTTACTATATTAATTACTATGTAGTAATTAAGGATTTTGATACAAATGTTTATTTCTTCTTTTTTTTTTTAAGCATTCATATACTGTAGGTCTGGCTATGGTATGGTTTTAATTACATCACTATACCAGCATTCAAGGATATATACATTTTTTGGGTTCCTAGATAATATCCAGTAACAAAAAAATCTTTTTAAATTTGTCCATCCAGTGCCTATTTATAATACAGGTATTGCCTCTCATCTGTTCAATGTTTCCTATTCATTTAAAACTCTTTTATAGACCTGGCTGCCCGTTTCTTTGACAGTAAAAAATATATCAGTTTTTTAAAACCTTGTATAATAAAATATACAATAAAGAACTATGGTAAAAAAGGTCTATATCAAAAACATTTCTTTGACAGACTCCATGGCAGCATACGTATGGGTTAATCTCGCCTCCACTCATACCCTATAGGACCCCACTCCCATAATTTTTTGCTCTGAGCCAGAGTCCACATGTTCCTTTTTTGTCCTCCTCCTTAGGTCCTGTTTGTTTATTCGACTACCTGAAGTTTTTTCCTCTCCGTAATCAGGACTGGCCAACGGCGACTACTGGGAAGACAGGCCGCGATACTCCGATAAGCCTTAGCTACTAGCGAGGTATAGAGTGGGCAAACGAAATAGGTGCTGGAAGAGCTGACATCTGGCCATTGGCAAGCAAGAGGCGCATTGGCCAGATAGGGCCATCCTCTAGTAGCTAGGCTATCTGCCCCAAGTACGGCATGATTACCTACCTGGTCCGGTTTGATCATGGAAGCAGGATTGAATTGCAGATCTGTGTTAATGCCGCGTCCGGTGATGTATACTTTTATATTACATATTCCATGACAGCAGTTTGTGTGTTTTCTGTTTGTCTGTTTTCTTCCTTGGCTCTAGTGTATTCCAGTCTATGACAACTGGAGCGCATTGGTGTTCCAAGCCGCTGCTTTATCTTCTGGGCCTGGCATCCCTGGGTTACTCCTGCCTAGGGGCTCAGTGCATGCACACTGTGGGCTGCGGTGGCATCTTTTCAGTGGAGAAATTTAATCAGCGGTTAGCTCTGTTGATGTTGGGAATTCTCTGGGGGCAGCTTGCAGCAGTTTCTTTAAATGCTGTGAGCAATCATCACAGGTATATGCTCTGCACTAACACCCTTGGATGCTGCCTGTGTGATTCTGCTATGATTTGATCACCTGTGCAGGTTGTGTGGCTGTGCAGTTTTACACTGTGGATGTTTCTAGTCCCCCTTGTGGCCAGCCCTTGTGTAGCAGGTATGAGAGGGTGGATCTGACCCTTTCCTTGCTGACCTGGATACTCTTTTTTTTTTTTTAACTGTAGTAATAACTCACGGTGGAGCTGCTGATTTATTATTGGGCATGTTCTCTGATTTATTCACCCCTCTTAGATCATTCAATCCCCTTGACACAGCTGTAGTGCAGTGTTGTAATGACACTAATACCAACTTTAGCTCACAATATACATTCATATATATTTACCTCTACCTGGGTGCTTGTAACTCCACCTGCAGGAGAAATAACAACACTGCACGCAAACTTCTGTATTAACCAAAATAACTTCTTTTTACTTAAATGATATATGTATATAAAAGTTATTGCAGTGGCTACACTATCACACCAACGTAGTGTGACAGTATAGTAAATAGTTATGACAGCCTTTGTACACATACACAGATATACCTAAATATACAGTGGCTTGCGAAAGTATTCGGCCCCCTTGAACTTTTCAACCTTTTGCCACATTTCAGGCTTCAAACATAAAGATATAAAATTTTTATTTTTTGTGAAGAATCACCAACAAGTGGGACACAATTGTGAAGTGGAACGAAATCTTTTGGATTTTTGAAACTTTTTTAACTAATAAAAAAATGAAAAGTTGGATGTGCAAAATTATTCGGCCCCCTTGCGTTAATACTTTGTAGAACCACCTTTTGCTGCGATTACAGCTGCAAGTCGCTTGGGGTATGTCTCTATCAGTTTTGCACATCGAGAGACTGAAATTCTTGCCCATTCTTCCTTGCAAAACAGCTCGAGCTCAGTGAGGTTGGATGGAGAGCGTTTGTGAACAGCAGTTTTCAGCTCTTTCCACAGATTCTCAATTGGATTCAGGTCTGGACTTTGACTTGGCCATTCTAACACCTGGATACGTTTATTTGTGAACCATTCCTTTGTAGATTTGGCTGTATGTTTGGGATCATTGTCTTGTTGGAAGATAAATCTCCGTCCCAGTTTCAGGTCTTTTGCAGACTCCAACAGGTTTTCATCCAGAATGGTCCTGTATTTGGCTGCATCCATCTTCCCCTCAATTTTAACCATCTGCCCTGTCCCTGCTGAAGAAAAGCAGGCCCAAACCATGATGCTGCCACCACCATGTTTGACAGTGGGGATGGTGTGTTGAGTGTGATGAGCTGTGTTGCTTTTACGCCAAACATATCGTTTTGCATTGTGGCCAAAAAGTTTGATTTTGGTTTCATCGGACTAGAGCACCTTCTTCCACACGTTTGGTGTGTCTCCCAGGTGGCTTGTGGCAAACTTTAGACGAGACTTTTTATGGATATCTTTGAGAAATGGCTTTCTTCTTGCCACTCTTCCATAAAGGCCAGATTTGTGCAGTGTACGACTGATTGTTGTCCTATGGACAGACTCTCCCACCTCAGCTGTAGTTCTCTGCAGTTCATCCAGAGTGATCATGGGCCTCTTGGCTGCATCTCTGATCAGTCTTCTCCTTGTCTGAGCTGAAAGTTTAGAGGGACAGCCAGGTCTTGGTAGATTTGCAGTGGTCTGATACTCCTTCCATTTCAAAATGATCGCTTGCACAGTGCTCCTTGGGATGTTTAAAGCTTGGGAAATCTTTTTGTATCCAAATCCGGCTTTAAACTTCTCCACAACAGTATTATGGACCTGCCTGGTGTGTTCCTTGGTCTTCATGATGCTCTCTGTGCTTTCAACAGAACCCTGAGACTATCACAGAGCAGGTGCATTTATACAGAGACTTGATTACACACAGGTGGATTCTATTTATCACCATCAGTCATTTAGGACAACATTGGATCATTCAGAGATCCTCGCTGAACTTCTGGAGTGAGTTTGCTGCACTGAAAGTAAAGGGGCCAAATAATTTTGCACGCACCACTTTTCAGTTTTTTAATTGCTAAAAAAGTTTAAAATATCCAATAGATTTCGTTCCACTTCACAATTGTGTCCCACTTGTTGGTGATTCTTCACAAAAAATTAAAATTTTATATCTTTATGTTTGAAGCCTGAAATGTGGCAAAAGGTTGAAAAGTTCAAGGGGGCCGAATACTTTCGCAAGCCACTGTATATATGCACTTCTTTCACCCTCAGGCTTCGCTTCTGACTCTTGAAAAACCCACCCTCTTTGAATATATATGTGCACAGGGCCCTTGCCAATTACATTTGGTCTCTTTCATCTACCACATCCTCCAGGAGTCAACCCCCCTCACTGAGGACACACATTTCTATATGAGAAGATGGGCCCATCTGATAGGTTGGCCCATCAGCTCTCAGATGTGGGATAGGATCTGGTCCTCCACTTTCAAGTCTTTCAAATGTGTCCTACAGAGGGAGACATCCCTTAAGATCCTAATGCACTGGTATAAGACCCCAGAAATCATTCATAAGTATGACCCTTCAAGCTCAGCTAACTGCTGGCGATGTGGGCAGGCTGTGGGGTCTATATTTCATATCTTTTGGCAATGTACTCTGATACAGTCCTTTTGGCATGAAGTGATGTCGCTAATACAGAAAGTGATGGAGGTGTCTCTACCACTTGACCCGCTACATTACTTACTGGGCCTTCCTTTTTCAGGTATTACTAAAAAAAGCAATAGGTTAATTTCTTACATCCTCCTTGCTGCTAAGAGACTGATTCCTTTATGCTGGTTATCCAATACTCCCCCACCATGGTCTAGACTTCTTCAGCTTATTGCAGAGACTCGCAGAATGGAATATATGACGGCCATTGTGCATGATACTATACCCCAATTTCACAAAATCTGTGAGCCTTGGAACAGTTCGGAATATGGGACACAACTTTCGTCCATCGAGTCCTGAACTCTTCATGCTCCATTCTCTGATCCTATTTGCAGAGACTCGCCTCCCTCCCATCCCTCCCAGGTGTATAGTAAATTGATACCCTCTGGAATTTTTTGACCATACTTATATACCCTAAATCAGCTTTGCCTAACATGTATGACCTCTGTATATGTTTTTGTTATGCTTATAAGTTGATGTACATTCTTTATATTAAGATGTGCAGTACACTTCTGTGTCCTGCTTTTGTGGACATCTTTTTGTGTTTTAAACCATTGATTTCATTCCTGTACTCAAACATTCTGTAATCTTTTCTTTGTAAAATAAATTTAATAAAAATACAATTAAAAAAAAAAAGGTCTTTTGGGACATGCATGGTCCATCAGAAGTCCTCCTGATCTTAGTGTAGCACCTTCTACCTTAGGTAGGTAGGTGCTAGCATAGGTTTTTGTGTAAGCTGCCAGCGTAGGTAAATTTAAGCAGGCCTATGCTGTGAGCTAGTCCTGTTTGTTTTGATCTGGGGGCAGGGGAGTGGTTTAGTGTAACAGTAGGTGACTTACATATACTTCAGCTTATGGGCGCCTGCTCTGTTTCCAGGGAGAATGTTCTGGAAAGGGGACGGGGAAGAGATCTGGAGTGAAAAAGGGTACAGGTGAGGAGTTCTGACCAATCCCCAATTAGGATTGGCAGGGGGCAGGCCTCCTACATATACCCATGGTCAGCCTGCTGGGGGAGGAGTTGTTGGCTGGGTGAACTGGATGATGGAGTGTAATGCCCCGTACACACGGTCGGATTTTCCGATGGAAAATGTCCGATCGGAGCGTGTTGTCGGAAATTCCGACCGTGTGGGCTCCATCGGACATTTTCCATCGGATTTTCCGACACACAAAGTTGGAGAGCAGGAGATAAAATTTTCCGACAACAAAATCCGTTGTCGGAAATTCCGATCGTGTGTACATAAATCCGACGGACAAAGTGCCACGCATGCTCAGATTAAATAAAGAGATGAAAGCTATTGGCTACTGCCCTGTTTATAGTCCCGACGTACGTGTTTTACGTCACCGCGTTTAGAACGATCGGATTTTCCGACAACTTTGTGCGACCGTGTGTAGACAAAACAAGTTTGAGCCAACATCCGTCGGAAAAAATCCTAGGATTTTGTTGTCGGAATGTCCGAACAAAGTCCGACCGTGTGTACGCCCTATTAGACTGTTGTGTCTGAGGGAACCCCCTTTAGGGTGGGGTGTACCTCCGTGAGCTTGGGAGGTGGGAGGGAACCTCTCCTTATATGGTCATGGAGAGGTGTCCTGGAACAGGAGCTGGAGGAGACCGTTGGTACGCACATCCGGAGTAAAGTCATTCAGGAAGGATCCAGGGCAGTTCTTAGTGAGTGCAAAGCACAGTGGAAAGCTCTGGAAGAGGCATGCCAGGGAAGCTGGATGTAGAGCCAGAGAGAGAGACTGTGGGAGTTTGTGACAAATCCATGCAGCCATGAGGGACTTTGCAAGTCGGACTTGCTGGGATGAGTAGTCCATCAAGTACATTTATTCTTCTCAAGTATATCAGTTGCTACCACAAAGGGGTACCGCAGGCTCCGGCCTACAAAGGGCCATCAAGTAAAGACACTGGGACTTATTCAGAGTGAGGCCTAGTAATGTTCTGATGGTGTGACAGGATTGCTAACATTGGACAGTGAACTAGTGTGCTGGAGGAAGTGAGCTGGAAGAAGTGTTTTGAGGTAAAAGTCTGTCAAGTTTAGGGTCAGCCATCTCCAGGACCCTGGAGCATGTCCCTTCATATAAATCCCACTCCCATATTACATCCTTCACCCTCTTGCTTCTCCTAACCTCTGGAGATATATCCCTAAACCCCGGGCCTCCATCATTTAAATGTACCCCATGCACCCATCACCCTGAACCCTCTGGCAGCAGCCACAATCAACACAATTTAGTCCCCATTTCTATTCTTCCCAAGACAAAACTCCCTTTCTCTTGTGCCCTTTGGAATTCCCGCTCTCTCTGCAACAAACTCACCTCTCTCCATGACCTCTTTATCGCTAGCTCATTAAATCTACTCACTATTACCGAAACCTGGCTTCATGAATCTGACACGGACTGCTGCCCTATCCCATGGTGGTCTTCCCTGGACTCACTCCCCCAGATCCAGTGGACGTAAGGGAGGAGGTGTCGGATTTCTTCTAGCCCCACATAGCACCTTTCAGGTACTTCAATCACCTCTCTCTCTCTGTCACTCTCCTCTTTCGAAGCACACTGCATTTGTCTTTTCACTCCAATTTCTCTAAGGATAGCTGTGATCTACAGGTCCCCTGGACCAGTATCAACCTTTCTTGATGACTTCTCTGCTTGGCTACCCTACTTTCTTTCTTCTGAAATCCCCACAATCATTCTGGGTGACTTCAACATCCCTATTAATACTAACACTCTTGCCACTTCCAAACTTCTCAGCCTAACCTCCTCCTTTGACCTAAAGCAGTGGATACACGCTCCTACTCACTCAGAAGGCAATACCCTTGACCTCATTTTCTCTCAGCTTTGCACTTAATGCAACATCTCTAACTATCCATTCCCTCTCTCTCATCACTACCTTATTAGTTGCTCTCCTCCACCTCCTCTCCCTCCAACCGCCTATAACTTACCCGCAGAAACCTACGTCATCTCAACCCTTCTCTTCTCTACTTTGCTACCGACAACCTCTACGACAAAATCTCACCCCTATCCTGCACCAACCTAGCCACTTCTGTCTACAATGCTTCACTTCTAGCCTCACTGGACTCACTGCCCCCCCTTCACTACACACAGAATCAGGTCCGACCTCTTCAATCTTGGCAAACTGATGATACTAGAAGTCCGAAAAAATATAGTCTTGCTCATGAGCGCCTGTGGCGTAAGACTAAGTCTCAGAAAGATTTCAACCAATATAAATCTGCCCTCCAAAAATACAATTCCAGCCTCTTCACTGCCAAGCAGACCTATTTTATCACTCTCATTAGCAACTTATCATAGTGTCCCAGTCAACTCTTCTCTACCTTCAACTCTCTACTTCGTCCTCCACTGCCTCCACCCACCAACTCACTCGCTGCCCAGGAGATCAGACCCATACTTAAAAAGCCCTAACTGGACCCATCCAATCTTAGCAACCCATGCCCCATCTCCTTGCGCCCCTTCTTATCCAAACTCCTTGAACGTCTGGTCTACAACCAACTGAGCCTCCACCTTGCTGATAATGGCCTTCTTGATCCCATTAAGTCTGGATTTCATCCTCAACACTCCACAGAAACTGCTCTCCTAAAACTAACAAACTATCTACTAACGGCCAAAACCAATCAACACTATTCTGTACTCCTACTCCTCAAACTCTCTGCTGCCTTTGATATGGTTTGACCACCCCCTCCTAAAAAAAAAAACTCCATGCCTTTGGTCTTTGTGACTGTACTCTCCACTGGTTCTCTTCCTACGTATCCAACCACACCTTTAGAGTTTCTTACAACTCTACTTCCTCCTCACCTCTTCCTTTCTCTGTTGGGGTCCCCCAAGGTTCTGTTCTTGGACCTCTCCTATTTTCAATCTACACCTCCTCCCTGGGTCAGCTGATAGCCTCCCATGGCTTCCAATACCACCTCTACGCTGACAACACCCAAATCTATTTCTCTACCCCTCAGCTCACTCCCTGTGTCTCCTCATGTATCACTAATTTACTATCAGATATATCAGTCTGGATGTCACACCACTTCCTCAAACTCAATCTATTCAAAACCAAACTTATAATCTTCCCTCCCCCATATGCCTCTTTTCCTTTCCCTGATCTCGCTGTCAAAATCGATGGAACTATAAACCCATCTCTTCATGCCAAGGTTCTAGATGTAGTCCTGGACTCTGAACTCTCCTTTAAGCACCACATCCAATCACTGTCCAAATTTTGCCACCTCAACTTCCACAACATCTCCAAAATACACCCCTTTCTAACCAATGACCCAACAAAGCTCTTAATTCAATCGCTGGTCATCTCTCACCTCGACTACTGCAACTCCCTTCTCATTGGCTTACCTCTACATAGTCTATCACCTCTTCAATCCATCATGAATGCTGCTGCCAGACTCATCCACCTTACCAATTGCTCTGTGTCTGCTAACCCTCTCTGTCAATTCCTTCACTGGCTTCCGCTCACCCAACAAATTAAATTCAAAATACTAATAACTACTTACAAAGCCATCCACAATTTAGCCCCCAGCTACAACACTAGCCTAGTCTCTAAATACCAACCTATTCATTCTCTTCGTTCCTCTCAAGACCTTCTGCTCTCTAGCTCCCTCGTCATCTTCTCCCATGCTCGCCTCCAGGACTTTTCCAAAGCCTCTCCAATACTATGGAATGCTTTATCCCAATCTGTCCGCTTATCTCCTACGCTATGAGCTTTTAGATGATCCCTAAAAACCCTTCTCTTCAGAAAAGCCTACCCCACCCACACCTAACAACTGTATTTTCATTTTCTCCATCAGCTCACCCCCCACAGTTACTACCTTTAGTCCCAACTGACCCTCCCTTCTAGATTGTAAGCTCTAATGAGCAGGGCCCTCTGATCCCTCCTGTATTGATTTGTATTGTAAGTGTACTGTCTGCCCTCATGTTGTAAAGCGCTGTGCAAACTGCTGGCGCTATATAAATCCTGTATAATAACAATAATCCAAAAGGGGTCCATGGCAGTACAAGAGACACAGTGTACGGCTATCTCCTCTTTTGTTTTATCAAGAAATTCCTTTACAACCTCAGAAAACAAAATCATTTTAATATAATGATTTGCATCAGCTGCATTTACTGCAAAATAGATCAAGAACCCTTTCAGCATAAATGCCTATAGGATTTAGCATGATTTTCTCATCAGACCCAGGGACTTACTGAGTTGTGAAGCAGGGGGATGACATTTCAGGAACTTGTAGTCTTTAAAACAAAATTTCATTACCAGTTCCCCTTAAACCCTTAGTTATACAACTTCAAAATATTTCTTAAACACAATCTCTAGAGTAAGATCGCAATTATAATTCAAACATTATACTTTCATTTTATTTCCTTGTATTAGCACATCATATTTGTATTCCAAAGCCGAATATGAAAATGAATAATAATCAGAGAATAATAAAAATGAACATTTTCCTAATATCCTTGGAGAATTTCTTAAGGTTAAAGGGAAAATCCATCTGAGATGAAGGAAATCTGCTGTTCTACAGAAAAGATGGATGGCCTGATAACCTTTTCTTGAATGTATGATGATATATATTATCAAATCATAAACTCTTTTTTTTAATTAATGTTTTTGAACGTACTTCCAGTTTTTTTTTTAAAAGAGTGTTTTTTACAAGTGATGTCATTTTTTTCCTGGTTAAAATTAAATAAATGTAGTTGGCTTAAATATAGCTGAACAAGATTCCTATAGCACAAGATTTTGATTTATTCCTGCAATATTTTCTTTTCACTTTCTCTATATAGGAAAACATTGAGTTATTGCACAAATCACTTACAGTGAATGGTGGTTTGTGTTAAAATGTTTGAATTACAATGAATTTCAAACACTGTTTGAGTGTCGGATCACACCAGCGCGCTCTGCGAGATCACATGCGATTCGCACCGCACTGCAGTGCAAATCACATATGATGTTTGTGTGATGCGATTTCAGCCATACAGATAGTATGGATGATATTGCATCGCATTTGGACTAAACTCACACAGGACCCTTTTTTTGGACCGCACCAGAATCGGATCGCATAGGTGTTAACACCTATGCGATCTGATTCATGTCTGAACTGTCAGTTCGTAGTACGATATGCGAGCTGAAATGGGGGTGTCATTAACAATGTATTGACACTCCAGGCAGTTTGCATATGGCAGTGTAAACTGTTGTGCGAGTCGGGTGCGATGCGGGAACCGCGGTGGATTTTCAGGGTTCCCCGCATTGCACAAGTGTGAACCGAAAATGTACAGTGAAACCTGATAAAGTGTATGGGGGAAGGCAAATCCTGTTGTGAAGTTCTGGCTATTTTGAAGGCTGGGCACTTTCATGAGGGACATGTACAATGCAAAAAAATAAAAATACTACAGTGTGGTGAGAGTCTTTTCAATCTCAGCATACAGCGGCATTGCATATTTAGCTGCAAAATTGATTTAGTGTTTTATTATTAGCTTGCCTTACATGCAGCAACTGCAGCCCAATATGATTCATCTCAGTTTGAAAAAGTGCTCTTTTTCATTTAGTTCCTGGCAGTGGCACGCGCTTTTTCATTGAATAGTAATGGGCCAGCTTTGACTGGCATATAAAAATGTACCAGTAGTTCTTTGTGGCTGTCGCAGGTTTTGCTGATCCTGCCACAGTGCTGGACAATTTCTAGTAAATCTAATCAGCTACACATGATATAGCAGTGTAAAGGCTACCAGGAGATCTATTTTAAATAGCAAGGATAGGCCCAAATTTACTAGTGACAAAGAGCACAGACTGGGGCTTTACTAGGAAACTTAAAATACAACATAGGATACAGTGGAGTGAAATTGGCCAGCAGCATCATAAATGTATTCATAAAGAATACAGCAAGCTGGTGTAGGCCTAAATTTTATTTTATCTATGAGGATATGGGGTATGTTGAATGTAAATTAATTAGTTGCCACCCGCTCACCATCATATGATGTCAGCCCATTCAAGCAGGGCATGCACACGATCGGGTGCGCGCAGCTCTGCACTGTCGTGGCGACATGTTCCCAGGTACACTACCCCACACTGAGCATGGTAAACAGCCAACGGCTGCCAGCCATTTTCCACGTGATTGGCTGTGATCCATTCACAGCCGATGACAAAATGGAAACACAGACAGGTAACTAGCTGTTACCGGCTCTTCCCTCCTCTCACACTGTTTCCAGTGTGAGGAGAGAAGAGCCAGGGACCAGTGAGTTACCGATCTGTGTGCTGTAGTGTTCTGCACAAACACCACACAATAAAGAGAACCTTTCACATCGCCCCTACCCCCCATTAGACCTGTCACCCAACAGTCACCACATCAGTACCTATCAGTGCTTATAAAAGTGCACCTGTCACCCATCAGTGCCCATAAAGTCCACCTGTCACCACCAGAGACTGCCATCAGTGACGGTCAGTGGTGCACCTGTCACCCATCAGTGACCATCGCCTGTCACTCATCAGTCACCCTTCAGTGAGCGTCATCAGTGACCCATTCTTGATCCTCATCTGTAACCTATCAGTCTATAAAGTGCACCAGCCATCATCAGAGACTGCCATCAGTGACTGTCGCCTATCACCTGTCACCCATCAGTAACGGTCACCTGTCACCCATCAGTGACCGTCACCTGTCAACTATCAGTGAACATCACCTGCCACCCATCTGTCATCCATCAAACAGCCCATCAGTGACCTTCACCTGCCACCACTCGCACAGACCATCAGTGACCATCACCTGCCACCGGTCGCACAGCCCATCAGTGACCATCACCTGCCACTCATTGCACAGCCCATTAGTGACTGTCACCTGCCACCCATCGCACAGCCCATCAGCAAAATGTCCAAAAAATTTATAGCAGTGAGGAGGTAGAGCAGCAGGTAGTTCTCATCAGATTCCAATGCCAATTCCGATTCCAATTTTTAACCGATCGATAGTAGTGGATCAGCAAATGAATAAGAGGAAGAATGGGTCCCTCCTGATGGGGCACAGCGCTCTAGAAAGCAGGCAGCCATCAGCAATAGACCTCAAGAACAAATGCCCAGGCCCATACCAGCGCTGCCGCATCACGCCCAAGTATCAGCACAGGAACTTCAAATTCTCCAACTACAAGCACTGCAGTGTCACATCCCCCAAGAGCCAGGGCCACTACATACCTCCCAGATGGTCTTGCCAACCCAACATGGCTGCCTTCCGACTTAGGATCAGCAAGTATTTCCCTTTTCACCGCACAGCCAGGTGTGCAGGCCAATACCCAAAATTTCACACAAATTGATTGTTTTTATCTATTTTGCCTGACACTTTGATGCAATTTATCATGGACCAGACCAATCTATATGCCCAATAGCATATTGCCAACAACCCCCTATCATCATATGCCCGTCCGTTTGAGTGGAGAGATTTCACTCTGGAGGAGTTCAAAGTGTTTATGGGCCTCACTATAAACATGGGGATTACAAAAAAAATGAAGGACATGCCTTCTGGTTCACTAACCCCATCCACCACATGCCCATTTTTTCTGCTGTAAAGTCCAGGTCCCAATGTGAGATGATTATGCGCTTCCTCTACTTCAGCAACAACACCCAGTGCCCTCCCCAAAATCATCCAAATTATGATAAATTATGTAAAATTCGTCCACTCATAAAAAATTTTTCCCAAAGATTTGCAGAACTCTATGTCACCGATCAACATATATGTGTAGATGAGTCCCTGGTACCCTTTTCAGGCCAGATAGGAATAAAACAATATATTCCTAGCAAAAGGGCCAGATACAGAGTAAAATTTTTTAAGCTTTGCGAGAGAGTCACAGGATATCTGTATGCGTTCCGCATATATGAAGGAAGAGATTCCCAGCTCCAGCCCCCTGAGTGCCTGGCCTACATGGGCATAACTGGAAAAATTGTATGGAACCTGGCATACCCACTGCTGAACAAAGGTTATCACATATGCCTGGATAACTATTACACCAGCCTGCCCCTTTTCAAACACCTATACCTCACAAAAACCCTGGCCTGCGGAACCTCCAGAAAGAACAGGAAGGGCTTGCCACAATCCATAGTGAACAAAAAAACTGCAGATAAAGAGTGTGTATAAGGGCGCTCTGAGTAACAGGACCAAGTAGATAAATGTCAATGTTGAGTGGAGATATTCAAATGATGAGGGATCTTAAAACACTTAGGGCAGCACTCGAAGAGGGGAGCAATCTCTAGTGACAAAAATAAACAGAAAGAAGGTTCCTCTAAGTGCAGAATTAAAACTTTTATTATCACAAAGGGATTAAAAACACTTACAAGATAAAGGATGAAGGGAGAGCATCATGTGTAAATGAGGAAGGTGATCCGGCATCAGGATGGTCCCAGTATGTATCACAGATTCCCAGGGGTGTCACTATACAGCAGCAGAAAGTCCCAGGGGGACCAGCGGATGAAAGTCACAGCTCTGACGGCACTGGTGGAGCAATCACAAAGTCAGGATCAGCGTGGAATGCAAATACCAGAAATGACATCAGTGGGAGGGGACAGCAACCAGCGTGGACCACAAACCGGTACTAGGTCATCAAAATGGGATGCGTTTCGGAACTGCTGATTGGTTCCTTCTTTAAGCCAATGACCTGTATCTCCCAACTTTATCACACATCCCTAAAATATTAGTCCATATTTTTAACCATTTCCCCATTTTCATCATCTGTGCTTACCATTTTCCATGCTTCCTCAAATAACCATGCCACTGCCTTCCACATGAACTGACCCTGGCCTGTTTTATAAACTATGCTTCTGCCTACTGCTTGGACTGCTTGCACCAGAACGGACCCTGGCCTGTTTTATCGACTATGCAATTTGGGTGGGAGAAGCCTCTACCCCTGTGCCCAGGTTTACCTGATTGAGGCCCTCAGCCTGCTGCTGACTTACTGCCATCATGCCTCTGCTTACCGCATGAACTGACCACACCACTGCCTACTACCTGGACTATAGAAATAATTAGCTCTAGCAAGAGGCAGTATGGTTATGAAGGGTTGGAGAGTGGCACAATAATGAGTGTCTGCAGGTAACAGTGTACCAGGACCAATATTATGGCTGTGTTGGCTGTCTCTGCATAGACAATTCCTATGGACAAATGCTTTGGCTGTGCTGACAATATCCTTGTGCTGACTATAGACAATATTCCTGCCTCCTGTCTGCTGCCTGGATAATTAAATTGTTGTCGCTAAGCACATTCCTGAAAGAAGTTGAGGATGGCAGATCCTCACAGTAACCTTCTATAGAGACACCAGGGTTAAAGGAAAAATAAATACTTTATTGAAAACAATGTAGCAAAAAGTAACATTAAGATAAAAATATCACACTACCACCAGTGCAAAAGATAAAAAAGACAATGTTGTCAATGTGGATACATGAAGCTGCTAGCACCACATCTCAATCATGCATGTGTTTTATTCACGCCACCAGGATATGGGGGAAAAAAGGAATTGATCTTCAATGAAGCTGAATGATGTAAAGCACAGATTGCACAATGAAGATTGCAAATAGGTAATCACTGCTGAAAACCGTGTATAGGTTGCTGTTCATGAATCTGTCAATGAATGGTCACCCCCAGGGACAGGAAGTGCCTATAATTCAAGGTGAGTGTCACAAAGTTTAAGCCTAGATAGATCACTGCTGCAGGATCAGCGATATAATTGTGCAATGAAAAGGCTAGAACTGCACTCAGGTAGACGATACAAACAATCAGTGGCTGCTGGTGGTTTTTTTGTTTGGCAACTCAAAATCCCCCTCTCTCCACCCTCCGCTGTCTGACGGTTGGTCCACCGGAACTTACCCCATCTAGGCGGCGGGCATCCCTGGAGCAGCAGCGGGGATTGGGCATCTGACCTCATTATGACCTCATGTGGTCCCTCATCATCACATATGGACACTAATTTCTACTGAATTTATACTATTGTATTTTTCATTATTTTTACTTACCGGTATATTTTATATTGATTATATGTCACTATATTTTTCAATATTCTCACATGTTTGATTATTTGACCACTCTTATTTTCAATATTGTCGATAATTTTCATTCTTGACATTAGTTTGTTTATAGCGCTACACAATTTTTCCCTTTTTATTGTTACATTTTACACTGCTGTGCTGGCTGATTTTTCACGTTTTTTGACAGCGCTGTATATTTTGTTTTCCTGGTTCATATTATTCGGTTGTTTGATTTTGTACTGCTGCAGTCCTCATTTGTGTTTTTTCACTTACCTGTGTATACGTACCCTCTTTACTGGTGGATGTATTCGGGTATAGGGCAGCATGCACCGTAAATACTGAGGGCATGTTTACCTTTGTAGGAAATGACACTGAGATAGGTGGCCTATTTTTGAAACTTAAGAATCCCATGACCTCTGAATTACATCTTCAGTGGGACATTGCCTTCCTAGAACAATACATATCAGAGAATATGATCCCTCAAAGTTTAAAATGGGATGTCTATTCCCCAGGGGTGACTCCGATCTTGAATCTTGGTATCAATATTTTAATGAAGCTGACATAAAATGCTTGGGATTTCTTAACTCTAGGAAAACTCTCAGACTTCAGGTTTTAGAGAGATTAAGGATTTGAGAGATAAACTCTCTACTTTCTAAAATACTGCTGAATATATTTCCCTTTCCTCTAATCTCCAATCTTTCCTGGAAAAGGAAGATAGAGATCAAAGGAATAAAAAAGATAAAAAATATTCTCGTAATGCAGGTGATTATAAGTTGGGAATGGTTTTTGGGTGACAGAAAACCCTGGCTCCCTCCCACTCCGAAAGGTAACTCATATGATCATAGGGGGAATCCACCCCTTCAGAGAGGTAGACTTTCAAGTTATCATACCCCCTCTCCATCTAACACGAGAGGTAGTAATAACCATACTAAAAGGGGAGGAAGACGTCGTTCTAGGGGTAACCAACGGGATCATAGAGTATCCCATTACTGTAAAAAGAGAGGATACGGTTATGATAACTCCCCAGGGAGGGCTGAAGATTATCCAGCACCTCATGACATAGATCCCCATTATTAAGAACATCCTTTGGTCCCTGTTCACAACATGTTTACTCCTCTTTATGATGCATGCAATGGAGGAGACCAATCTTTTAGGAGAAATGACTATGATCAATTCCCCTATGATCAAAGTCATAGTGACCACGCTTCCTATGCTAAGTAGGATTTTCACTGAGATTCATTAACACAAAGAAGGCCTTCGGAGCCAAGAGAGGCTCCAGAGGGGGCAGGAGAATCCAGAAGAGGAAAAATAAAAAGGGCGTGATAGGTAGGGGTCTTTTCAATCTCACCTCCAAAGAATTAACTTTACCAGAATTGTCCATTCTCGATAAAGGCCTAAAATTTGCTCCCCAGAAAAAACTGGACAAATTTCACACCTTTATTGATATGCATAAATTTGTAAGGAAGATCAGTATCCAAAGATATATAGCTTCTAATTCTTCATATTCTGTACAACATTTTGAAAGAGCTGCTACTTCAGGTACAGTTCACTCAGAGTTGGCAAACCCGTCCTTATTCAACCCACCCGTACTAATGGCTCCTGCTGTTTCTATTTTTAGGGATTTAGTCCTGAAGGACTTAGCTAAACTCCCCCCTAAAAAAAATTCAATCAGTCCTTTTCTATGGAGGGTTTTAAATCACTCTGCAAGAGAAAAGATTTGGTGGTCTGCCCCGCGGATAAAGGGGGGGTATTGTTGTACAAGACCAACTTCATTATGTTAATGAAATTTACCGGATACTTAATGATCACGACACTTATAAGGAATTACCCAACAATCCAACTTCAGTATTTAAAAAAGAACTGGATCAATTGATTTTAAAGGGTTTTAACTCACATATTCTAAATCATAAAGAGAGAGCTTATCTTGTACCGATTGCACTTAGGATTCCGATTATGTATCACTTGCCAAAGATCCGCAAGGATTCTGTTACTTCTCGAATCGAATCAAATCAAATCGATTGTTATGTGGATTTCTATCTCCAGCTTATTGTGAAAAGTACTCCTTCGTATCTGAAGGACACTATGGACACTCATAGACTTTTGGAGAATTGAAATACAGGAAGATCTGTTAATGGCCACTGCTGATGTGGCGTCCTTATATACTTGTATTCCTCATGCCAGGGGTATAGAGGCTGTCACACATTTCCTACAAAGTGAGGATTCCCTCACTGATCAACGGAAGGAATATGTGGTTGAACTATTAGAATTTGCTAAAACACACAATTACTTCTGATTTGACCAAAGGTTTTTCCTGCAACAAAAAGGTGTTGCGATGAGGGCTAAATTTGTCCCAAGTCTCGCTAATCTTTTTATGGTCAAATGGGAGGAGGATGTCATCTATTCTGAACACAGACCCTCTCTTGTTCTGTGGGCCAGATATATAGACGACATCCTCCTCCAAAGGAAAGGCACTCCTGAATCTCTTCAAGATTTCTTTACGGCTCTCAATGATAATGATCGGGGTATCTCATTGTCATATGAGTTCAATTCTACGAAGATACACTTTCTAGATCTTGAGATTGAAATCTGTTCAGGACAGTTTAAGTTTCAGACTTATTTTAAGAGCACGGATCGAAACAGCTTTATCCCCATGGACAGCTGTAATCATCGATCATGGCTCAAATCTGTCCCTTGCAGCCAATTCCTTAGGCTGCGTAGAAATTGTACTGATGTTGACACTTATCTAGTTCAAGCATCTACTCTCAAACAGAGGTTTATCGAAAAGGGATACGATGAGTTATCACTCAATTCTGAAATACAACAGGTGGCAACGATAAATAGATACTCCCTCCTTACACCCAAACCTCCACAGGAATTAGATGATTCATATAAGTATTCTATGCTTACTACATTCTCTGTATAAAGTATAAATAAATCATAAATATCATTAATCGTCATTGGGGCATTTTTAGACATGACCATATTTTGGAGACGTTGCTTCCTGAATGACCTAAAGTCATCTTTAGAGGTGCACCCTCACTTCGAGCCAAAATTGCTCCTAATACCATCAATCCCCCCGTACGTCCTTCCTTTTTTCATAATATGGTCAGGTATTTTCCTTGCAAAAAATGTGTGGTCTGCCAACATAACGTCTGTGGGAGACGTAAAAGTTTAGAGTTTAAATCTAATGTTACCAATAAAGTTTGAAAAATGGGAGCTATTCCTGCGCTACCAAATTGGAAAAAAGAAGTGAAGCAACCGTACAAAATTCAAACTAAATTCGGAGACTGCATGGAACATATACAACTGGACAGCTGCATGCACCAAGACAAGGGCCCAGACAGAAGCCCGAAACAAATGAAACAAGAAAAAGGGGGGGGGGGGTGATCTGTATGGGACGCTGATAACTGAGCCTAAGCCTTCTGCCTGCTGAGTTTCAAGTATTTCTATAGAGCCTCAACAACTTATGCAGTTCTGTACATTCGCATCAGTCCCCGCTCTTAAGGAGCTTACAATCTAAGGAACCTCGCTGCTCGTAGGATAAAAGGCTGTGATAACAAACTGCTTAATGTGAGTACTCTGTCTATATGTGTACATGAATAAAGTGACCCCTATGAAAACATACTTCACTATTTGGGTACCTTGTCCTATATTTTATATACATTTGAGATGTGGAGGAGGAGCTAGGAGCCGCACTGTCCGAGGACCCCAGCTAGGACCATAGCCAGACACACCCAGCCACCAATAGGATCCCGCAGAGTCGGCAAGCGTGGACACAAAGACGCAGTAGAGACCCAGGATCCTATGATTAAACAACTTATATGCGGTTGACCTAGCACCGCTAGGTAAGGGGCCATTACCTACACTAGCGCATGCTGCACGAAGAGGACACAGAGTGTTTTTCTGCATACCATCACCTCACTGTCATTCATTGCTGTGTTTGAGCACTTTCTTCTGTGCACCATCGATGAGATTTGCTTTTGTTTTGCACGTATTTTGTTGGTTTCACTAATAGGATATATATTAACTTTGGACACTATATCAATTTTTGGACACTAGCAATTATATCGGATCATTATATTTATTTATTTATTTGATCATCCACACCGGGTTTCACACTCTGCACTTGCTGCAACACCAGGATTTGGCGATTATTCCTTCCTTTTTTCCCCACCTGATTTATTAATTTATTGTTGTATTATTATTTATTCATCCATGCACTTTATGATATGATATTTATCAGTCTGTATTATTGCAATCAAGGCACTAGAGCACCAGCACTTTGATATATTTTATTGTTGACACTTATTTACTTGATCGGATGATTTTAGACATATGTTTTATTGCTCATATTTATGTTTATCACCCCTTTGGATCAACATATATTCAAATCACTTGCTCTTATTTCACTAGATTTTTAGTTATTACACCAACTCATGCGTTTTTAACACTTCAGTTCATGCGATTTCTACACGTATATTTATTCCATTTCGCTGAGGCCTCTTGTTCTACATCATTAAGCTACTATTAATTATTGTAGAGACTCTCTGGTTAGCGCAGCACCCCCCCCCCCCTTTTTCTTGTACCAATAAAGTTTATTCCATCAAATCATTTTGCACCTGTGCTACTACACACGTTGTATATATGATTACCTGCCCTTGCAGGAAAACAATGCGTGGAACGTACTATTCATGCATTTTCCGTAAGGGTAGGAGAACACATCACAAGGATTAAGGGTGGTGATACCAAACATAATCTACCCAGGCACTATAGAAAACATCATGGTCGAGACCCCAGAGGTTCCCAATTTGTCATCGTTGACAAATATACTCCCCCATGGAGAAGGGGGTGCTAAAACTGGGGGAGTTTCCCATTTGGAAACATACTGGATATACCAGCTCCAAACTTACTCCCCTATGGTCTCAATAGAGTGGGACATTAACACTTTTATTAACCAAGGCTAACATACTTGTGTACGGTTCGTATATCCTATTTTATATGCTTACCTTTGTAATACCAGTATATTGGCAACCATTGTGAGTACCAGCTCTGATATTTACAATTATGTTTTAATATTTAATTTTTTTTTCATTTTGCATATTGTGTATAGTATCTCTCTTCATGTCCCAGAGATACCATTTGGTCTCCTGTAAGATGGCTGCCACCGTTTTTATATTTAACAATATATTATTTTTTTTTCTTTCTCTTTTGTTTTTAGAACTCATGTCAGACATAACATTAATGCCCATTTTCTGTTATATCTATTAGTTTTTCTCTTAACTATGCCCCTAGTATTGTTATCAACATCCTTGTGCCTTCTATTGCACTGTTTGTTATCACATTTGGTTACTTCCTGTTCCAGCTTGTCATAATGAGGCTTGGAACATAGGTGGCCGTGTCATCTTGCCTCAATACCCGGAAGTGGTCTGGATAGCAGCCTAGTTATACTTCCGGTTTCCAGAACAAGGATTGAGACGCACGCGGCCATCTTGCCCGATACCAGAAGTAAACACATATTAGCTGCATACAAACGCCAGAGCTGTTGCTCATTAGGGGGCTTTATTTATCTATATATAGACAGTGATTGTGGGTGACCAGCAGCCCAGATGATGCCTGTTTAAGCGAAACGCGTCAAGTTTCCACGCTGGTCCACAGTTATTTTCTCTCTCTTAAGCGCTTGTTTTATCATTGGGAAATATAAGTGTAATCTTATGTTCTTATACTTAATAAATATCCGTTATGGAATCACACTATGTGCCCCATTTTTTCCTCTTTAATCTCATATTTAATATTTTTATTACTGATTTAAGAGGAAGAAATGCATACACTTTACCAGCATCAAATATAACATATTATGCATGTCTATATGCTAATCTAATATACAAATAAATTAATTTTCTTCTAAAGCCAAGACCATGCTCTCTAATTACAACAAAGTCAAAACCTCATTACAATCCCCCAAACGCATTAAGCCAGAGATCCTCTCCCGTCCCTAATCAATATATATCTCCAACTCCGTCCTGGGGGGTTCTATCTATATTTTCCTTAAGCGTCTAACTCTCTCTTACCTCTATATTTACAACAAAAAAAAACACAACAAAGACATCAAAAAAAAAATAAAAAAAATTAAAAAATAAATAAATAAAACCCTAAGGGGAGGAAGGAGCAGAGCCCATCTCCTGCCTCCCCATCCCCTCCTCCTCCTCCTCTCCCCCACATCCCCCTCCCCTGGCAGGAATCCAATGGCCACGTCTTCTGTTTTCAGTCATTAGAACTTACATCTATAAGGTTTTTTCCCTCTTCTGTATTAATTAAAAGATTCCATGGAGACCATGTTTTCAGATATATCCCTCTTTTTTGCCGGGATGTCCAAACCAAATCTTCCATAAGGTTCAATTGTTCTACTCTTTTAAGCCACAATCCTACCGTTGGTGGTTGTGCCTGCTTCCAAGTGAGTGGAATACATGCTCTAGCTGCATTCAGCAGATGACATAGAATAGATTTCTTATATGATTTACCTGGGATTTTAGTATCTTGTAATAGGAAGAAAGATGGATCCTCCGGAATCTCCTGATCACTAAATTTTTGAGCAATTCTCCGGACTTCCTTCCAAAAGTGCTCTAATCTGGGCAGGACCAAAAAATATGCATTAGCGTCCCCTCCTTCCCCCCGCAACACCAGTAATTATCTGATACCTCCGGGTAGCATCTGTTTAGGAATGCTGGGGTGCGGTACTACCGGGACAGAATCTTAAAACTTGTCTCCTGCATTCTTATTCAGATTGACGACTCAAATATATTGTGTATCATATTAGTACACTGCTCTTCCGTAAAGGTTCGACCCAGATCTCTCTCCCACCCCCTAAAAAAGGGCAACCTAAAGTCCTCCGAGGGTGCTACCAGCAGCGCGTATGTTTTAGAAAGGGTTTGGTGGAATACACGGCTTCCGTTACAATATTCCTCAAAGATTGTTAGAGTGCACCCATAACTACTTGGCAGGATTACAGTGTTCAAAAAATCCAAACAGTATGGTAAAGATCCTGTTGTCAATGAAAATATTGCCCCTGTAGATGGACATTCGTCCGAAACATGTCGGGTTGCTGATTGCTGTTACCCTGTTCCTACGCTAACCACTTTTTTATCTGACTTGTGATCACTTGTTCAACTTTTTTATCTGATGCCTGTGAAACATCTGCTTTATTGTTGATGGTTTCAAATAAATCTGTTTTTATTGGTTCATGCACCATGTGGAGATTCCCTTTTTTTTCCTTATGTGGATGTTATATGACGTGGTGAGAACTACATCTCTTTGACTACCTGTGTACTGTAAGAGGGAAATCCATCCATCGATCCACCTGATAATCCACGGTCCATCTTGTTCCTGAAGTCGTTTCAGGTGCAGTTATCGGTATCTTCTATTGGCATGTTCCAGCAAGTTTTCAGTGAACACCCCTAGGATCAGTTGGATCTGCAAGCTCATATGACACCCCGCCGTACGGTGAGAGTGTCCATCCGTTCTGGTAAGCGCATTTACCCCTCCACTTCTTTATGAAATCTGAATGCATGAAGATTATCCACCAGATGTAGCAACATATACTGGATTCCCTCTTTGTCATATACTACATAGTGTTGCTGTCACACATTTTTCACTTGTGGACTACATTTTTGTTTTTAGGAGTTTATTTTGATTCTATATATTATTATACACCTGTTTGATGAACATACACATCATTCATAAAAGGTGGCACATATTACTTATGAAAGGTGACACATGCTTGTATGCACCGAACACATGTTAGTTTTTTCCCTTGCAATATAGGGTTCTTGTCAAAGATTCTTTTTCCGTTTATAGACTTTATTTTGCTGTAAAAGTTTTTATTTTTCTGCAATATCACTACACATTTGCTGATGAGTATACATATCACTCATGAAAGGTGATATATGTTTGTATTCACTAAACGCATGTTATATGTCACTTAGCGCTGCATTTATATATTTTTCACAATGAAAATATTGTGGGCCATGCTTCCCCTGTTAAAAAAATGAGAGGCCTGGAAGATCCCCTGTTCCATCAATGCCGTAAAATTTCCCTTCCTCAGACCTGGCTCAAACTGGGGATTCCCCAGTATTGGAAACAATGGTGAGATTATTGCCGAAAGTTTACCCTTAGAAAAAAGCTCAAAGCCTATCGTTAGGGTGAGTCCTATCACAGGGTGTTCCCTCGTAATGCCCCGTACACACGGTCGGACATTGATCGGACATTCCGACAACAAAATCCTAGGATGTTGGCTCAAACTTGTTTTGCGTGCACACGGACACACAAAGTTGTCGGAATTTCCGATCGCCAACCACGCGGTCACGTACACCACGTACGACGAGACTAGAAAAGGCCAGTTCAGAACCAAGCGTGGCACCCTTTGGGCTCCTTTTGCTAATCTCGTGTTAGTAAAAGTTTGGTGAGAGACGATTCGCGCTCTTTCAGACTCGTGGCTTTCAGAACGTTTTCTGTGGTTCAGTTTGTGCTTGTGGGTTTGTATCTGCTCTTCAGTGCGTGCAGCGAGTACCATTGACTTGTCAGTGTGTTCTTGTTCGTTCGTTACTGTTTTTCAGGTCGCTCTTCAAAGGCCTTGCTGTTCTTCAGTGCGTTCCGTTACTTCGTTCTGAGCAGCCGACCGTTTTCTAGCCATGTTTCGTATGCGTACTCCTCGTAGAGTTCGTGCTGTGCGGGGCTTGGTGTTGGGGTCCTGACCTTGACACAAGTCCAGTCCATGAACAGGGTGGGGAGGAGTTCATGGACCAAGAATTGGTTGCTTCAGCGTGACCAGTTCTCTCATATGCCTTTGCTCCGTGAGTTCCGTGAGAATAATCCTGATGATTTCAGGAACTTTCTCAGGATCACGGACCCCGTGTTTCACCGTTTGTTGGCTTCGCTGACCCCTTATATTAGCAGGCAGGATACCTGCATGAGGCAAGCCATCACTTCGGAGCAGAGGCTCGTCGCTACCCTGCGGTACTTGGCAACAGGGAGAAGCCTTCAGGACTTGAAGTTCTCGACAGGCATCTCCCCCCAGGCTCTGGGGATCATTATCCCAGAGACCTGTTCTGCCATCATCCAGGTCCTGCAGAAGGAGTATATGAAGGTAAGATTTTTATCCTTTAATCTCACATTTTATTGTATTTAATGTTTGATAATATATTGTATTTCTTTCCTCATTCCCTAATTACCATGATTGTAATATGCTGTGAATGTCCCCTTTGTTCTCATGCATGCTGGATTTTTATGTAATTATTTTTTTAGTCCTTCATACATATTTGCCTTCACTAACCTCCCCAGCATGTTCTTCTGGGCCTATATTCACCTCATGTAGTCACTTAACAATGTATTTTATCTGCTCCATAGTAGTGCTTTACCCCAAACACCCCCTAAAATGTTTAGAAATCTGATTTGTGCTTTAAATTCAGGCAGAGTGCCAGAGGCTTTTTTTTGTAGTGTCCCCAAATCATTTTTATTAACCCTCCCCCCAACTGCCAAGTCAGCTGATACCAATTCTCTATCTATCCTCAATCATCTATCTGCTGACTTTGCCAAACCCATACACACTGTACCCATCTCTTTTGTGGTCAGATTTATTGATGAATTCCCCAAAGCATGTAGTGCAAGGGCCTGCCGGTATACTTTCAAATGGTACTGTTTAAAGTTTTTGTATCCTATTATTATCTTGATAGGTAATAGCAGATTGTCCAAATGTGCTCAAATGTGTACAATGTGTATTTATATCTTTGTATTATGACACTTCTTACCTGTCCAGTGGGCTGCCAATAGTGTAACTAAGGAGGGGCAGTTCCAAGTAATACCCTGTATTTAGGCATTCATCTCTCAATAAAGTGGAGAGGGTTACCTGTCCAAGATCCCCCCCCCTATAATGTTAGAAATGGCCCATGAGAGGGGGGGAGGGGGAATATGATAGGTTTACCTTATACTTTGGTGTTGTAAAATTCCCCTTAATAAATGTTATCTGGATGTTGGCCAAGAATGTTTGTGTCTAATCTGCTTTCCATGTGCAAAAATACTAAGTTTTTTTTGTTTTCCTCAACAGTTTCCTTCCACGCCACAGGAATGGCAGACTGTGGCCTCCCACTTTGCCCAGCGGTGGGACTTTCCTAACTGCGGAGGGGCAATTTGTGGGAAACACGTCCACATCGTCCCACCACCCAACTCGGGGTCGTACTATTATAATTACAAGGGGTTCAATAGTTTTGTGATGTTGGCGGTGGTGTCGGCTAATTACGACTTCCTCTATGTGGACGTGGGGAAGAATGGCCGGATGTTTGATGGTGGAGTCATCGCCCAGACGGAGTTTTACAGGCGTCTCCAGAATGGCAGCTTGGACTTGCCACCTCCAGAAGAGAATGTGGAAGGACTTCCATTCGTCTTCGTTGCCGATGAAGCATTTGCGCTGGGGGACCATCTTATGCGGCCATTCCCGATGAGGACCCTCACCCCGGAACAGAGGGTTTTTAATTACCGGCTGGCCAGAGCCAGAAGAGTGGTGAAAAACACATTTGGAATCCTGGCCAGCCGTTTCCACCTATTTCTGACACCCATCCATATGGCGGAGTATAAACTTAATCATATAATCCTGGCGTGTTCTACATAACTTTTTACGCCAACATTCTGCCAACTATGCTGGCTCAGTTGGGCCTGAGGCCGGAATGATCAATGAAACAACCCTGACGGCGCTTGAAAGTGGCTGTCCTGGGTTGCCCTCCCTGAGTGCCCGTGATGTCCGAGTTAAGATACCCTGAGTTCTTTGTGGGTAGGGGGGCCATCAATATGCCAGCAAATTTGTGAAGCCTTTATCAAATAAAAACAAAAAAAAGCGAATCTTTGTTGACATTTACTGCTTGTGTTTGTTTTAGCTGACCCTGACAGAAATGTGGGGAGTCCTGAAAAAGTCGTGATTGTGTAGCCTTACAAAGCACTGTTGGGTGTTATTTACTAAAGGCAAAGACACTTTGCACTACAAGTACACTTGAAACTGCACTGAAACTGCACTTGTAGTGCAAAGAGGATTTGCCCTTAGGAAATAACCCCCATTTTCACATAAATCAGCCATTACATCACCACAAAAGTGTTGTAGCGTTGAGACAATAATCCACACATTCTTGATTAACAATCTTTTTAATACCTGCACAATCACATGTGCATTTAGAAAAGGTTTTTAAAACAAACCAACATGTTTGTTGTATAAAAATTTTTGGGGTAGCATTATAAAAAAGATACATGTCCATTTAAGATAAAACAGGCATGTGTAAAACCAACAAGAAAGACACAAATCTAGAACTTACAAAGTTCACATTTGGTAGAACTTGAAGGCAATATCAGACATGAGTATTTAGGAATAGGGATGAGCCGAACACCCCCCGGTTCGGTTCGCACCAGAACCTGCGAACGGACCGAAAGTTCGCACGAACGTTAGAACCTCATTGACGTCTATGGGACTCGAACGTTCGAAATCAAAAGTGCTCATTTTAAAGGCTAATTTGCATGGTATTGTCCTAAAAAGGGTTTGGGGACCCGGGTCCTACCCCTGGGGACATGTATCAATGCCAAAAAAACTTTTAAAAACAGCCGTTTTTTCGGGAGCAGTGATTTTAATGATGCTTAAAGTAAAAAAAAAAGTGAAATATTCCTTTAAATATCGTACCTGGGGGGTGTCTATAGTATGCCTGTAAAGTGACGCGTGTTTCCCGTGTTTAGAACAGTCCCTGCACCAAATGTCATTTTTAAAGGAAAAAATCTAATTTAAAACTGCTTGCGGGTTTAATGTCATGTCGGGTCATGGCAATATGGATGAAAATCAGTGAGACAAACGGCATGGGTACCCCCCAGTCCATTACCAGGCCCTTTGGGTCTTGTATGGATATTAAGGGGAACCCCGCACCCAAATTAAAATAAGGAAAGGCCCTATATACTCTGAACAGCAGTATACAGGCGGTGCAAACAAGACAGGGACTGTAGGTTTGTTGTTAAGTAGAATCTCTTTGTAATTTTGAACGGGTACATTTTTAACGTGTTTAGCTCCAGCCAAAAAATCTTTTTTAAGCTTTTTGGAAAACATAGGGAAGGGTTATCACCCCTGTGACATTTGTTTTGCTGTCTTTCCTCCTCTTCAGAAGATTTCACCTCACTTTTTGTCCCAATGAAAAATGTTTTTTGAAAATTTGGGTTTTTTTGTGGAACAAGGATTGGAAAGCATCAGTGGAAAGGAGAAATTGTTTTCCCATATTAACTCTTACAGGAGAGAATTTCCCTTCCTAGGGGTAGATTTCATCTCACTTCCTGTTGTCTCCTTCCGTTTGCAAGTAGGAGTCATTTGTA
Organism: Lithobates septentrionalis; assembly: GCA_037952835.1. Lineage (NCBI taxonomy): Eukaryota > Metazoa > Chordata > Amphibia > Anura > Ranidae > Lithobates > Lithobates septentrionalis. The sequence goes on from JBBDGP010000229.1 coordinate 11,727,387, forward strand.
AGTTAGATGTTTGAAAGTAGGGTCCTGCCCTATATACTCAGCAGAAATTTGGGCCTTAGGTGGCCACAACACTGTAAGCCCTCACAGGGCCCTGCTGTGAAATATTAGATCAAGAATTGTAATTACATGCCCCTGTTGAACAGGAGCTGAAAAATTAGGCCTTTGGCACTGGTGCTGGTGCCACAACACTGCAACCCCTCACAGACACTCTAGTTGGAACGCAGGAACGAGCCCTGCTGCAAAGTATTGCATCAAAAATTGTAATTACATGCCCCTGTTAGACAGGGGCAAAAAAATTGGGCCTTAGGCACTGGTGCTGGTGCCACAACACTGCAACCCCTCACAGACACTCTAGTTGGAATGCAGGAACGAGCCCTGCTGCAAAGTATTGCATCAAAAATTGTAATTACATGCCCCTGTTAGACAGGGGCAGAAAAATTGGGCCTTAGGCACTGGTGCTGGTGCCACAACACTGCAACCCCTCACAGACACTCTAGTTGGAATGCAGGAACGAGCCCTGCTGCAAAGTATTACATCAAAAATTGTAATTACACGCCCCTGTTAACCAGGGGCTGAAAAATTGTGCCTTAGGCACTGGTGGTGGCGCCCAGAACCAAAAATGTTCTTACAAGCTATCAGCGTGATGATTGAGGAGGAAGAGGATAATTACTCAGGGATAGTCACTCAGCATCAGCATAGGCAGTCTTTGAAGGGATCTGAGATTTCAAAAAAAATTATTCGGTTACATCAGCATCAGGTGCTTGGTAGCTGGTGGTGATCCAAGACTGATTCATTTTTATGAAGGTCAGTCGATCGACCGAGTCGGTGGACAGACGCACTCTGTGATCGGTTACCACACCTCCAGCAGCACTGAATGTGCGTTCAGAAAGAACGCTGGATGCAGGACAGGCCAGTAGCTCAATTGCATACTGTGCAAGCTCTGGCCAGTGATCCATCCTCAAGACCCAGTAACCCAGAGGATTTTCGGTGGGAAAGGTGTCCAAGTCTGATCTTGCCCCTAGGTATTCCTGCACCATGTAAAACAGACGCTGGCAATGGTTGCTGGAACCGATCATACCTTGGGGCTGCGGACCAAAAAATTGTCTGAACGCATCGGTCAGACGGCCACCTTCTCCACCGCTCCTTCTTTGACTGACCGAAGCCTCAGCAACACGTTGTCCAGAAACAGAAGTTTGAAACCTCCCAGTCTCTGGGAACGCGTTGCACAGACCTTTCTGCAAGGCCTCCTGAAGATGTTTCATCCTCTGCTCCCTCTGCGATGGCAAGATAAGGTCCGCAACCTTACCCTTGTAACGTGGATCAAGGAGGGTTGCCAGCCAGTATTGGTCCTTCTCCTTGATACCACGAATACGAGGATCCTTACACAGGCTTTGCAGGATCAGGGAGGCCATGCAGCGTAGGTTTGCTGAGGCATTCGGTCCGGAGTCCTCTGGGTCACTAAGGACGACAACGTCCGCAGCCACCTCCTCCCAGCCACGTACAAGTCCATGTGTTTCTTGGGACTGATCCCTTAAAGACTGCTGCTGATGCTGAGTGCCAGGCTCCACCTCCATACTGACACAATCTTCCTCCTCCTCCTCCTCCTCCTCCTCCTCCTCCTCCTCCTCTTCCTGTGTGATCGGCGGGCACGCAGGAACACTGTCTGGATAAAGGGGGCCTTGAGAGCTAAGGAAGTCCTCCTCTTCCTGCCTCTGTTCTGCCTCTAGTGCCCTGTCCGTTATTCCACGCAGCGTGTGCTCCAACAGGTGGACAAGGGGGACAGTGTCACTGATGCATGCACTGTCACTGCTCACCATCCTCGTGGCCTCCTCAAATGGTGACAGGACAGTGCATGCATCCCTGATCATGGCCCACTGGCGTGGGGAAAAAAAAACAAGCTCCCCTGACCCTGTCCTGGTGCCATAGTCGCACAGGTACTCATTGATGGCCCTCTGCTGCGTGTGCAGCCGCTGCAGCATGGCCAACGTTGAGTTCCACCTGGTGGGCATGTCACAGATTAGGCGGTTCTTGGGCAGGTTAAACTCCTTTTGGAGGTCCATCATCCGAGCACTGGCATTATATGACCGGCGGAAATGCACACAGACTTTCCTGGCCTGCCTCAGGACATCCTGTAAGCCCGGGTACCTGCCCAAGAACCGCTGCACCACCAAGTTAAGGACGTGAGCCAAACAGGGCACATGGGTCATTTGTCCCTGTCGGAGGGCAGAGAGGAGGTTGGTGCCATTGTCGCAAACCATCATTCCTGCCTTAAGTTGGCGTGGCGTCAACCACCTCTGAACCTGCCCCTGCAGAGCTGACAGAACCTCTGCCCCAGTGTGGCTCCTGTCCCCCAAGCACACCAGCTCAAGCACCGCATGGCATCTTTTGGCCTGCGTACTTGCGTAGCCCCTTGAATGACTACGGAGCACCGCTGGTTCCGAGGAAGAGGCCATGGAGGAAGAAGAAGAGGAGGGGGTGGAGGAGAGAGGTGTGTCACAATCATTAGCATTTTGGAGGCGTGGTGGCGGAACAACCTCCAACACTACTGCACCTTGTCCTGCATCCTTCCCAGCTGCCAGCAGAGTGACCCAATGCGCCGTGAAACTTAGGTAACGTCCCTGTCCATGCCTGCTGGACCATGAGTCAGCGGTAATATGCACCTTACCGCTGACCGCCCTGTCCAGCGAGGCATGGACATTGCCTTCCACGTGCCGGTAGAGAGCCGGAATCGCCTTCCGTGAGAAAAAGTGGCGTTTGGGTACCTGCCACTGAGGAACCGCACATTCCACAAACTCACGGAAGGGGGCAGAGTCTACCAACTGAAAAGGCAGCAGTTGAAGTGCTAGCAATTTTGCCAAGCTAGCATTCAACCGCTGGGCATGTGGATGGCTGGGAGCAAACTTCTTTCGGCGGTGCAGCAGCTGGGGCAGGGAAATTTGCCTGGTACAATCTGACGTTGGTGTACCAAAAGCAGATTGCCCACAAGTACTTGGCTGTGACACACCTAATTCTACTCCTTCATTCCTCTCACTGCAGGTCTCAGAGAGGACTGGAGGTCTAGTGGGGTTGGAAATCTCAGCTGATGAGGAGCAAGGAGAGATCCTCTTTGTTCTTTGGTGTGGGTCTTTTAGATACGCTTGCCAACGAACTGCATGGCAGGTCAACATATGTCTGGTCAAGCATGTGGTACCCAAGCGGGAGATGTTTTGGCCACGTGAGATACGCTTGAGACATATGTTGCAAATAGCAGCGGTGCGATCTAATGCACTCGTCTCAAAAAAGGCCCACACCAAAGAACTTTTTGAATAACGCGCAGAGACTGCAGCGCCCTGCACATGTGGAGCTTTGGGGTGTGATGCAGTCAATGTGCTGCCCTTAGGCTGCCCCCTGGAGGGCATCCTGCCTCGTTGGTGATGTGCCGCCTCCTCCTCCTCCTCCTCCTCCTCTCTCCTATCAGGCACCCACGTTGAGTCAGTGACCTCATCATCCCCTCCCTCCTCATCACTGGAGCAAACCTGGCAGTATGCTGCAGCAGGGGGAGCATGACTGCCAGATTGCTGTCTTTCTTGGGCACCCCCTCTGTCCGTGCTCATGTTACTGCCTTCATCGAGCTCAGTATCATCATCAGAGCCTTCCAAACGCTGGCCATCCTCCTGGAGCATGTACCCAACACTGTGGTCAAACAGTTTGAGGGACTCCTCAGGAGGACATGGTGGAGCTAGGGAAGGAGTCACTGATGACATTGAGCTGAGGGAAGATGCCGCTGCTTTGACAGACAAAGCACCCTGGGCATGGGTGAGAGAGGATGAGGAGGATGAGGACGGCTTGGTCATCCACTCGACCAAGTCTTCCACATGTTGCGGCTCAACACGGCCAGCTGCCGAAAAAAAGGCCAAGCGTGTCCCATGGCCACGTGTTGATGAGGATGCACCGTCTCCACGACCAGCACTAGACACAGAGCCTGCTTGCCCTCTCTTATTGGCTTGTGACTGTCTGCCTCTCCTTCTTGGCCTTCCAGACATACTAATGGCCTGTAGCTGCACTAAGCTGGGATATATATATCTATATATATATATATATGTACTGATACTGCAGCTAGCAAAATCAACTGCTTGCCTGTAGTATGAGAACACCACCAACCTTCTTCAGGTAGCTTTATATACTGTAACCAGACAAGCCTGCCTGTCAGTAGGAAGATAACAGGAACGGATCTAGCTGAACACTGTGAGCAGGACACACTGTACTAAATGTAAATAGTCTAGCTGCCTGACCGTGGTACTAATAGGATCAAAAGAACACCAGTAATTTTCTTTAGTTAGCTGTTAATACTGTAACAAGACAAGCCTGCCTGTCAGTAGGAAGATAACAGGAACGGATCTAGCTGAACACTGTGAGCAGGATGCACTGTACTAAATGTAAATAGTCTAGCTGCCTGACCGTGGTACTAATAGGATCAAAAGAACACCAGTAATTTTCTTTAGGTAGCTGTTAATACTGTAACAAGACAAGCCTGCCTGTCAGTAGGAAGATAACAGGAACGGATCTAGCTGAACACTGTGAGCAGGACGCACTGCACTAAATGTAAATAGTCTAGAAGATAACAGGAACGGATCTAGCTGAACACTGTGAGCAGGAGGCACTGCACTAAATGTAAATAGTCTAGAAGATAACAGGAACGGATCTAGCTGAACACTGTGAGCAGGACGCACTGCACTAAATGTAAATAGTCTAGAATTTAACAGGAACGGATCTAGCTGAACACTGTGAGCAGGACGCACTGCACTAAATGTAAATAGTCTAGAAGATAACAGGAACGGATCTAGCTGAACACTGTGAGCAGGACGCACTGCACTAAATGTAAATAGTCTAGAAGATAACAGGAACGGATCTAGCTGAACACTGTGAGCAGGACGCACTGCACTAAATGTAAATAGTCTAGAAGATTACAGGAACGGATCTAGCTGAACACTGTGAGCAGGACGCACTGCACTAAATGTAAATAGTCTAGAATTTAACAGGAACGGATCTAGCTGAACACTGTGAGCAGGACGCACTGCACTAAATGTAAATAGTCTAGAAGATAACAGGAACGGATCTAGCTGAACACTGTGAGCAGGACGCACTGCACTAAATGTAAATAGTCTAGAAGATAACAGGAACGGATCTAGCTGAACACTGTGAGCAGGACGCACTGCACTAAATGTAAATAGTCTAGAAAATAACAGGAACGGATCTAGCTAAACTGAATACAGTGTATATATATATATATGCAACACCTGGGATGCATATATATACACAATACACTGTAAGTGCAGCTAACTGACTGACTGTTCTGCCTAATCTATCTAACGCAAATCAAATGACACTGTCTCTCTGTCTATCTCTTTCAACGCCGGAACACACACTACACAGGGCCGCCGTGCAGGCGGCCTTATATAGTGTGGGGCGTGTACTAAATCCCCTGAGCCATAATTGGCCAAAGCATCCTTGGCTTTGGCCAATTAAGGCTCTCTGTTCAGGCGGCGCTGTGATTGGCCAAGCATGCGGGTCATAGTGCATGCTTGGCCAATCATCAGCAAGCAATGCACTGCGATGCCGAATTTGGCGCGAACGGCCCATATCGTTCGCAATTCGGCGAACGGGCGAACAGCCGATGTTCGAGTCGAACATGGGTTCGACTCGAACACGAAGCTCATCCCTATTTAGGAACTGTGTTTGATATTGCGTTCAGATGGGGTGAAGTCACCCCAGGAAAAGCCAAATTTGGAAGATGCACACAAATTTCCCAATGTCAACATGTGCTAGCTGCCATCACGGGGGATCGAGGGACGTGTTTTGGGGGAGAAACCCCTTCCTCTCAGCTACTTTATTATTGAGGAAGGGGTTGCACCCCCAAAACGCGTCCATTGATCTCCCATGATGGCAGATAGCACATGTTGACACACTGTGTGCATCCTCCAAATTTGGCTTTTCTAAAAATTGCTAAAACATTTTTAACATTGTAGCACACCAAAAAACAAAGGGATTTGGAGGGGTTTTAAACTCGCCCCAAAACATCAATGATGTTTTTATTTTTTTAAATAACATCATTGATGTTTTTCTTGAGGTTTTCCAATTGTAAATTACAGCCCATGATCTCCCCGATCAGGATCTGTGCACTTTCTGATGTGAAAGGATCTGGATCCACAACATCACTATCACCTAAAAAGAGAGAAACCAAAAAAAACAGGTATCAAAAATATGCCGTCATCCATCTCTTACCTGAGTCTGTGGTCGCAGACACTCACCTGTTGTGGTGACAATTTCCACCACATCTTCTTCCTCCTGCTCTTCTTCGGTTGGGGGGATTTCCCCTTCTTCCAGAGGGGGGGGGGTCTGTGGTTTCCTTGGATGAGGGGTGTCCTCCGAGTCTTTTCTCCCCTATGTAAAACAAAAATGCTATACTTAGCACACAGATATTTGATGGCAGAACTATAAATAGGAAACATTGCTTGGAAGTGGGGTACAATTGCCTATTTTGGCAGAGTTCCAAAATGTAGCATTTTCAGTGTCCTTTGACAAGCTTCAATACTTTACCTGTTTTGTACAAGCTTCACAGATGGAGTCACCCCTATAGTATACACTGGAGCACCTGTGTGGGACCCGTAATAAAAAGGGTGTTCTGGGGTCCCACACTAGTGCTCCAGCGTCCAGATGTGAAAACTGCTGCTGAGTGTCCTCTCCTTACACAGAATCTAGTTTGCATTTCATTCTAGTAACAAAGCCATCTACACAACCAAATTAGTTTCATACAAGTAGGGCGTAAAAAGTGTGGCCAAATGCATATGGCCAAAACAATGGTGTTTTATAGGCCGAAAGAAAAATGTTTGATACGAACGAATAATGTACCCATGAACATGAAAGTTGCCATTTAGAAATGTACACTTGTAAGAAAAGCATATGGAGCAGCACTAACGTAATAAACATAAAGAATAGGAACACAGGACAACTACTTACTTTTTTGCAGCACTCTCCGGATCTTTCTGTACTGCTCATGCTCTCTTAATTTGAGGTCCGACCACCGCTTCCTGAGCTGATCTTTCGATCGTCGTACCATGAAATGCCGGTGCAGACTCTTGAGCACTTTCTGACATTGGGGTTGGGGTAAGGTCCATACTTCGCTTCATAGTCGGCCTTCTTCAGGATGTCGACCATCTCCAACATCTCCCCATATTTGAGGCCTTAAATCGTCTCCTTCTGGATCGGGACATTTCCGGCTCCGGGCTTTCCTCCTCCTCATTGCTATAATTAGCACACACCTGCTGTGTATCCGCCATGTGCTCTTCCCCCACTGCGCCGAACGAAAAGGGGCGGGGAATAGACTAGAAAGAAGGTCAGCAGCCGGCGGAGTTACACGCATGTGTACACGCGTGTGTATAAAGCGTAACACGCGTGCGTATTACGTACGATCTGTGAGCAGAGGAAGGAGCATCGGAGGCGCCGATCGTGATAACGAAGGTAAGATCTAAACTTGGGCCTATACAGCTTCGAAATTGAAGCCTATATTGTAACAAGATTAGGAGAGTTTGGCCTGACCTTAGGGTTTGTCTTGTGTTGTGTCTTGCAGAGAAAATGGATGGCTTCAACGACCACAATTTCCTCCCCCTGTTCATAGACAAATACAGGGAGCTGCCCTGTCTGTGGCAGGTGAGACACCCTCATTATAATCACAAACAAAAGAGGCAGGCAGCGCTGGAGAAACTGCTGGAGTTGGTGAAGCCAGTGGTCCCCACAGCAACCATCCCCTATTTAAAAGCCAAAATTGGTGGCCTGAGGAGCACTTATTTTAGGGAGCGCAAGAAGGTCACAGATTCCCAGAGGTCTGGAGCTGCAGCAGATGACGTTTATGTCCCCAGGCTGTGGTACTATGAGAGACTGCGATTTCTGCCAGACCAGACTGAAGTCAGGGAATCCCTCTCCACTCTTCCTTCCACTCTTCCTTCCATCCCAGCTGAGGCTTCTGATGTCCAACCTGGGCCTTCCAGCCAGGAAGAAGTGGAGGAGCCCAGCTGGAGTCAGGTATAGCATTCTTCTACAGATTTCTGGTCAATAAATAAATTATGTTTACTAGATGTTATTATTGATCACTAATTGCTGATTGAAAAAAGTGTTTTTCATATCAATAGACAGTAGTGGGCACCCAAAATTGGGACAAGAATGAAAAATGCAGGGCTCAGAATGATAGTCTGTTATATTTGTTACATTCAATTTTGCAACAGTCAGGAGGTGACAATTGTGTGTGATTGATGACTAAAAAACTAAAACTATGTCCCTTTTTCATACACAGGAAGACCTCAGCCAGGAGGAGGCTGTGGAATGTGGCAGCCAGGAGGAGGCGGGGATTAGTGGCAGCCAGGAGGAGGCGGGCCTAAGTGTCAGCCAGGAGAGGCCTGGGACAAGTCGCAGCCTGACAGAATCGCAGGTTCCTCCCCTCCACCTTCCATACAAAAGAGCGAGGAAGGCGACTCACATGCAGGATTCTGCACTCAGGCTTATTCAGGAGGCTTCTGCGTCCCTCAGAGCCTTACCCACTCCAGAAGAGGCCTTTGCCTGCATGGCTGCCACAAAACTGCAGGGCATGCAGGAGGGTCAACACAAGCTATGTGAGGACCTGCTTTATAAAGTCCAAACAAGGGGGTGAGTGGGGAACTAACACCCAAGACCGACGTGATTGAGTTGGACCATCCTCCTCCTCCTCCTGCTGCCACAACTCCATCACCACAGCCACAGCGTGGAAGGAAGCGTGGAAAGAAGACAAGAGAGTGATGACCCTGGGTTCAGTCTGGTCTGACAAAAGATGCAGTCTCTCGTATGACCACAGCCTGGGGACACAGATGTCATCTGCTGCTTTCCGGATCTCTGAGACTTCTGGACCAGACTGCACTCCCTTAGTTAAGGACTCCTCAGGCCACCAATTTTGCTTGAAAATAGTTGATGTCTGCCCTGGGGGTCAAAGGCTTCACCCATTTCTGATGTTTCTCCAGCGTTGCCTCCCTCTTTGTTTAGTTGTGAGCCCTTAATAAAGGAATTTTTTGGGAAAATTATACTCTCCTATGTGTGTTTTCATCCAAAAATGACAGTTTGTTGGTGACGATTCAGGTACATTTCTAAAGTACAATGTGAAATTAACAAGAGACAACAACACCAAACAATCTCCTACAGATTAAATAATACAAGATATCAATGATGTTGTGGTAACTTGACACACAAAACACACACAAAAATATTCTGGAGTAAAACTAAAAATACAATAAAACAAAGATCAGCCTTGAAAAAAAGACAAACCAAAGAAACAATAATCTGCCTTAAAAACAAAACAAAAAATACCAACACAAAAAAAATGTTGTCAGATGTGACAAATCTAAATATATTAGGGGAATCCCGCTAAATAATAAAGAAAGAAGTTTGTGAGAAGTCTGTATGAATACGAGCAGCAAAACTACTTCATTCTTCTCACATTATAAAGAAGAAGAGAGTGCGCTGTATTAAACCATTTTTAACATTGCACCATGACGAAAGTGTTGTATCCATTGTGAACGCTAAGTTTACCAGACCAAGCTGTTCCGTCTCGGAATTTCTTCTGAGCATGCGTGGCACTTTGTGCGTCGGAACAGGCCACACACGGTCGGAATTGACGCGATCGGATTTTGTTGTCGGAAAATTTTATAGCCTGCTCTCAAACTTTGTGTGTTGGAAAATCCGATGGAAAATGTCCGATGGAGCCCACACACGGTCGGAATGTCCGACAACACGCTCCGATCGGACATTTTCCATCGGAAAATCCGACCATGTGTACGGGGCATAATAATCGGAAGGTCTTTATAACACCAAGCGGCTCATTGCAGTAAAGCACTGCTCTGAGTCTGCTCCAGGCCTGGCCATAACTTCCCATCTCCATGTCTACTCCAATCAATCAAGCGGCTTAATAAAGCCGCCTGATAGTATTTGTACATGTCTGGTACAGCTAGTCCACCCTTTTGTTTGGGTATAGTCAACAGGGCTCTGCTAATCCTTGGGTGTTTATTTGCCCAGATAAATCTGACAAAAAGGGAATGTATCTGTTTGAAATAATATTTAGGTATAGCAATAGGTAATGCTTGGAATAAATACAAAAACTTCGGCAGGATATTCATTTTAATAATATTACACCTCCCAAACCAGGAGTGGAACCCTCTCTGCCACCTTTCCAAGAGGACTCGCACACTATGTAATATTGGTGGGAAATTAAGATTGTATGTATGGGAAAGATTTGCTGGGATAAAAGTTCCCAGGTATTTCAAGGCTTGATCTGACCATTTAAATTTGTAACTTGCCTTCAGTGTTCATAATATGTTGCTAGATATCCCAACTCCCATTGCCTCAGATTTTGATACGTTGATCTTAAAGTCTGATAAGGAGTTATATGTCTCTATTTCTTGAAGAAGGTTAGGTAATGATACAATCGGATTAGTCAATGAAAACAACATATCATCTGCATATGCCGAAGCTTTATACTGCATACCTCCTATTGATATACCCCCTATATCTGGATTTGACCGGATCCTACACATTAAGGGCTCCAACAAAAAAACAAATAATATTGGGGACAGTGGGCATCCCTGCCTTGTTCCATTCATGACACTAAAAGGCTGAGATAGCCCCCCGTTCACCTTAACCTGAGCTGATGGTTGTGTATAGATACTCGAAATCCATCTAATCATATTGTTACCCATCCCTACTTGTCTTAACACCGCAAACATAAACTGCCAATTAATGCGATCAAAAGCTTTCTCTGCATCTGTTCCCAGAAATAAGGATGGGATTTTGGAAGTATTAGCTATATGAATTAAATTCAAAGTCCTAATCTATTATCTCGTGCTTCCCGTGTCTGGACAAACCCTACCTGGTCCAAATGGACCAGGGAGGGTAGATACTGTTGGAGCCACATCGCCAAGATCTTAGAGAAAAGCTTCAGATCTGCATTTAAAAGGGATATTGGTCTATAACTCCCGCATAGTGATGGGTCTTTACCTTCCTTAGGTAAGATCGTGATTAACGCTTTCAGGGATTCCATCTGGAACTAACCTGAAACTCCCAATCCATTATACATTTTAACCAAATAAGGTCCTAAAATAGGAAAGAGCAGCTTATAATATTGGGCGGTAAAACCATCTGGGCCCGGGGCCTTCCCCATCTTTGCCAAATTCACCGCTTCATGAACTTCCTCCAATGCAATGTGATTCTTTTTTCCAATTCCTGCCGTGCAATAGATGCCAGGCTAGGCAAACCAGAAGTTGACACATATTCCTCTACCGCAGTCTGATTTTGGGGGTTCGAGTGTAAATTGTACAAAGCTGAATAAAAGTTCCCGAACCTCTGCGCTATTTCTCTTGGCAGCAGATATCTTTCACCCTCAGTTCCCATAATCATTGGGACATAGGTCCTTAATTGTTGTTCCCTCAGAGAGTCAGAGAGTTGTTTACTGCATTTATTCCCATACTCATAGCTCTGGTTTTTTCCTACTTGTATTGCTCTTTTAGCTTTATACCGAAATAAATCTATGATCTGTCTGCGTGTCGTCAAAAGATCCCGTTCCATGGTTAAAGTAGGGGTTCGTTTATGCAGCATCTCCAGGCGATGTATATCTGCCATTAGCGATGTTATCTTGGCTTCTCTCTCTTTTTTAATCCTAGCCCCATGCTTGATCAAAACTCCCCGCATCACTGCTTTGTGGGCTTCCCAAATCACTCCCGAATTACATTCGGGAGTGTCGTTAGTCAGAAAATACCACCTTGCCTCTTTACGTACCTCCTCTATCACAGAGGGGTCTTGTAGGAGACTTTCATTCAGTTTCTACATCGCATGACCGGGTAGTTGAATATCTGAGAGATTATACTTCAAAAAAATTGGTGCATGGTCTGACCAGGTTATCTTCCCAATATTTACTTCCTCTATTGCATGCAATTGACTGTGCGGAGTAAAAAAATAATCTACACGAGAGTATGTCTTGTGTGGGGCTGAGAAAAAAAGAGTAATCTCTTTAACCAGAATGGAAGAGGCGCCATGTATCCACTAATCTTGCTCCGTAGAGTGAAAATTAGTAAAGAACCCAAAAAGGGTTAACGCTGCGCTAGAAAAATATATTGAAAAGTGAATTGTAAAAGCCGCCAGCACTAAAAGTCTAATACTAAACTCCAATACATCAGAAAACAAAAATAAGTGCAGCACTAAAACTTAATATGAAAATAAAACATATCATACTAAAAATAACCTGAAGAGTGATTAACCCACCAAAAGAAAAATAAATGAAAAGAAACAAGTCTCCTGTAGAGGACTAAAACAAATATCTCACCATATATAAAAAGTGAAAAAATAAAAATATTAAATCCAGATTACAAAAGTGCATCAAGTCCCAATGACAAGCAATGCAAAACTCAAAAGTCCATAAACAAGGTGAATTGAAGACCAATGTGCATATATTCAGAGGGAATGTAAAACAGGTGAGTCCAACATCCAGAGTAATTCACACCCAAGTGAGATATGAGGCTCCTTACCAGCTCAAGGTGACCACCATGACAGTGGTCTCACCAGGCATTTGGGAAATTATCAGGACACCCACAAACCTATGCCGATATTCACAGTTCAAAGCGTAATAAAGGCATGCACAGTCCGTGTTATAGAGGTCTGTCTACCTCCTCTTTCTGCATGGAAAGAGGAGGTAGACAGACCTCTATAACACATAGACAGACCTCTATAATGCGTTTCCTGGACAAATGCTATGTCAATCCTTGATCTTTTCAAATCCTGAAGAAGTATACGTCGCTTTTTGGGGATGTTTAGTCCCTTAGCATTAATTGACATTATTGAAATGGTACCCATTTCTTTTACCTCTCACCCCAACTAGGGGGAAAATCTCTAAACTCAGGAGGAACCCAGGCAAAAGAGAGGGGAGAGAGGAGATGGGGAGGGGGAGGAGAAAAAAAACCCACAGAGGGCCTAACACACACACAAAAAAAAATTACCACCCCCACAGAGGGCCTAACACGAAAAAAAAAAAAAAATAAATAAATAAAATTTACCACCCCTACAGAAGGCCTAACACGGAAGAAGAAAGAAAAAAAATAATTCCTCAGAGGGCCTAACACGGGAAAAAACCCACAGAAGGCCTAACACAAAAAAAAATTAAAAAAAAAAAAAAATTTACCACCCCTACAGTGGGCCTAACACGGAGGAAAAAAACCCTCAGAGGGCCTAACACGGAAAAAATTTTTTTACCACCCCTACAGAGGGCCTAACACGGAGAAAAGAAAAAACCCTCAGAGGGCCTAACACGGAAAAAAACCCCACAGAGGGCCTAACACGAAAAAAAATATTAAAAAAGAAAAAAAAAAATTTACCACCCCTACAGAGGCCCTAACACGGAGAAAAGAAGAAAAAAATCCTCAGAGGGCCTAACATGGGAAAAAAACCCCACAGAGGGCATAACACAAAAAAAATTAAAAAAAAAATGTACCACCCCTACAGTGGCCTAACATGGAGAAAAAAAAAACCTCAGAGGGCCTAACACGGAAAAAATTTTTTTACCACCCCTACAGAGGGCCTAACACGGAGAAAAGAAAAAAACCCTCAGAGGGCCTAACATGGAAAAAAAACCCACAGAGGGCCTAACAGGGAAAAAAAATTAAAAAAGAAAAAAAAAATTGCCACCCCTACAGAGGGCCTAACACAGAGAAAAGAAGAAAAAAAAAATCCTCAGAGGGCCTAACACGGGAAAAAAAAACCCACAGAGGGCCTAACACAAAAAAAATTTAAAAAGAAAAAAAAAATTACCACCCCTACAGTGGGCCTAACACGGAGAAAAAAAACCCTCAGAGGGCCTAACACGGAAAAAAAAAACACCCACAAAAATCCCCAAAGAGATCTAAACAGGAGGTAAAAAAGCCCCCTGTCAACTAAGTCCTCCTAGAGAGGGCACCTCTCCCCAGGGGGATCTAAAGCAAATCAGCTTTATGCACTCGACCTAAATTCCTTATACTTTGAGTGCTAACCTACTGGGGGGGATGTGGTTGAGCATGACTCATCCTCTGGGACCCGATCCCATCCTATTTTGAAGCCTATTAGAGCCTCTGGCTCTAATCAGGTGCTTAAAAAAAACCTGCCGCTGTAATTCATGCACCCTGAAAGGGGTCGGATGCATGAATAGGGGGTGGCGCGGTGCATGCTATGCATAAATCTATCCATCGCTTATAGGGGGGGCCTGGAGAGAGGGGGCGGCGCCCGGGCACCCCTAATGGACAGGCCACCCCCTGTAAACAAGGAAATCCTCCCAAGAAAGACTCAACTGTCTCTTGGATCAGGGGAATGTAGGGGCAGATCAGGTGTCAGGTATCAGTAGGTCCACTCAATAAACACAAGAGGAGGTATAAGAAAACCATCATTGCCGAACCTTGAAAGGTAAGATCTTTACTCGCTGTCGGTGAGATGGCACCTTTGATTCCACTGTGTCTGTCAGTCTGGTATTATTGCAGATAGTCCAGCCAAATAAACAGTTCGTTGTTTCCCAGCTAGTGTAGATTCATATCCAACGGCTATAATATCAGCATGGGTGTCTGTATAAGCAGCTCTCTGACCAAGGTGATGATGTCACACTGACATGTTTTGCACGCCATTGAGCGCAAGCTTCTTTGGAGCAAGAAGGGGCTTGGGGAGGGTGCCTCAAATACCCATTCATATCATGTTGTACTTGCGTATGACCACCAGATGCCTGCTGCCTGGACCAATTCTCTCCTCTGTGGACACTACTAACACCACAGGTAATACTTTTTTTACCCTTTCCTCAATAGAATGTATTTTGGAGTGTAATTCTTGCTATGTACATGCTATGTGTTAGAAATATGAAGGGACTTAAAAAATGATAGGTTGTCATGAAATAATGTGTCATTTATGCTCCTAGAATGCCTGAAGGTGCTATTTGAATTTTGGGCCTCTGTATGTGGCCAGGCTGTGTAAAAGTCTTACACATGTGGTATCTATTTTGGGGTGAAATTTTTGCTAAGTACATACTATGTATTAGAAATAATGTATAAATGGACAACTTTGTGTAAAAAATGTGTTTTCATTTTCACATTTTCCAAAAACTTGTGGAAAAAATGACATGTTCAAAAGACTCATTATGCCTCTTAGATTATACATTGGGTGTTTACTTTCCTAAATTGCGTAATTTTGTGGGCATTTCCATTGTCCTGGTGCTCCACGGCCTTCAAAAGTTTGATAGGTTGTCAGGAAATTATATGTGTAATTTACGCTCCTAGAACACCTGATGGTGCTACTTGAATGTTTGGCCTCTGTATATGGCCGGGCTGTAAAAGTCTCAGATATGTGGTATTGCCAAACTCAGGTGGAGTGGCAGAATGTATTTTGGGGTGTCATTTTTGCTATGTACATGCTATGTGTTAGAGAGATCTTATAAATGGACAACTTTCGTGTAAGAAAAATGCGTTTTTATTTTTTTTACACATTTTCCAAAAACTTCTGAAAAAAATGACATGTTCAAAAGACTCATTATGCCTCATAGATTATACGATGGGGTGTTTGTTTTCCAAAAGGGGTCATTTTGTGGGCAATTCCATTGTCCTGGTGCTCCAGGGCCTTCAAAAGTGTAATAGGTGGCTGAGAAATGAGATGTGTAATTTATGCTCGTAGAACGCCTGAAGGTGCTACTCCAATGTTGGGCCTCTGTATGTGGCCAGGCTACGTAAAAATCTCACATATGTGGTATTGCTATACTCAGGAGGAGTATCTCAATAAATGAGATAGGCCTTCAGTACTTTAGGTGTGGTCAATTTTCAGTGATTGGCACCATAGCTTGTAGACTCTTTAACTTTCACAAAGACCACATAATATACACTGATTAGAGTTATTTTTACGAAAGATATGTAGCAATAAAAAGTTTGGCCAAAATCTACTAGTGATTAAATACCACCAAAAGAAAGCTCTATTTGTGTAAAAAAAAAAAAAAGGACGCAAATTACATATGGGTACAGTGTTGCATGACTGAGTAATTGTCATTCAAAGTGTGAGAGCACTATAAGCTGATAATTGACCTGGGCAGGAAAGGGGTGAAAGTGTCCTGTAGACAAGTGGTTAAATAATTTGAGATCATTTAGATACACACTGTTCTTGCTGTTTTCCTTAAAATGATGCAGGAGCATGCCCTGAAAATTAAGGCAGCTTAGCCTTTTCGCTACCAGAGCAGTTTGTGTTTATTGCACACATGTTTAAAAAAAATCATTTTAGCCCTGAAGATTACATAACACACATTATATATTCTCTGAAAGCAGATGCCTTAGATAATGCAATGGTTGTAGTTAAAATTTTTTATGTTACACAATGTTAGTGCAAAGGTTTACAAAACAAAACATTTCATTAAGAAATTAACTAAAGTAATTTTAGGGCACACAAACTCAATGTATTTCCCATTTGTTTGGTAAAAAGGTTGTGACACGTAAATAGATACCCAACATGTCAAAGCTTAAAATTGTGTGAGTCTGTGAAATGGCAGCAAACACTGGTACCCTATATTTTCCATAGGCACAGCTTTAAAAGCCCCCACAGGTCATCAGTTTACAGGTAAAGTAAATTAATAATAAAATATTTGGTTACAAAAATGATTTGTATGTCTTTCAAATAATTTTAGAGTATGAAAAAAAGACATTTCATTTATAAAGTCACAGTACATCTAAGCAACCATTTGAAAATGGTCCCAATATTAAGTCATTAACATTTTATTGTTATATTTTATGCTCTTTTAGACAGTACGGGAACATTACTTTCACTATACTTTCCTTATTTTCACCCATGTGATACTTTACTTCTACTTTCTACTTTCAAAGTGACTTAAAATGCTTTGAAAACAGTTTGTAAATATTGCAGACAGGAAAAAAGTTTATCACAGAGCAGCATGAATAATAACACTATTGGAGCAAAACAAGGAAACTAGATAAATGTTAATGAAAAAAGATGGTTGGACTATACCAGGGGATAATTCAGACAGATTTCCCAATCCCTAAAAAAAAACATACATCATAAAAAGAGGGAGAGAAGAGGAGAACCCCCTTCCTCGAGGCAAATGGGGTTTTTGAGGAAAATACTATGTCCATCAATAGTAGGTGAAGATCAAACCAGTTGATAAAATTACAAATTTTATTTTGACATGATTAAAAAATATATAACAAAAATTGACATATATAAGAGCATATGACCATCCAGTAGTAAATTTCAGAATTCATACGTGACTATCAGGCAACATGTTTCGCAAAGAACTTTTCGCTTCATCAGGGCTAGACACGATATCACTGATTCATTTTAACTGTATAGATAACAGACAATCTCGAGTTACATAATGGTCATACATAGAGTCAGATCATAACAGTAAATTCAAAAATAAGGCATTTATAACAAAAAATTTCTCACCTACTAATAAGGTTCAAAAGAATAGAGCAATCACCACCATTCACAAGTACTAACCACACACTCACGTGAATCTATTAGATATGGGGTATGTTTAAAACATTTGCATAGGGGTAAGGGGCAGCCTATTCATGGTTAAAGGGGCAAAAAATGCTAGGGACACCTCCCCATTGTATTAGGGGGAAGAAATCCTCCCATTTGGCAGATAATGAATATTAAACACAATGTATGTGAATAATCAGATCTAAGTCTCTTGTGTCCCAATGCTAATACTTTAATGGGGTAATAAGGCCCCCCGGGAAATTACACAAAGCCATATATCAAATACATTCAATGATATAGATAATAGATTCACGTGAGTGTGTGGTTAGTACTTGTCAATAAATGATTAAATATCACTGCTAGTTAGCAGTATTATTTATAAATCTTTAAATTATAGGAATTTATTGGTTTCCTGTTTCTTGTTTCAGTACGGGTTACCAGTTTTTTTGCCCTATTTGTGTGGTCCAGTCCTCCTACTGGTATTGTCCGTCTGGGATCTGGCACCCAGGGACAATCTGCAACAGTTGGTTCAGCGGCTGATGCCCGGTGAATGGTGGTGATTGCTCTATTCTTTTGAACCTTATTAGTAGGTGAGAAATTTTTTGTTATAAATGCCTTATTTTTGAATTTACTGTTATGATCTGACTCTATGTATGACCATTATGTAACTCGAGATTGTCTGTTATCTATACAGTTAAAATGAATCAGTGATATCGTGTCTAGCCCTGATGAAGCGAAAAGTTCTTTGCAAAACATGTTGGCTGATAGTCACGTA
Organism: Lithobates septentrionalis; assembly: GCA_037952835.1. Classification (NCBI taxonomy): domain Eukaryota; kingdom Metazoa; phylum Chordata; class Amphibia; order Anura; family Ranidae; genus Lithobates; species Lithobates septentrionalis. The sequence goes on from JBBDGP010000229.1 coordinate 11,745,691, forward strand.
TGAATTCTGAAATTTACTACTGGATGGTCATATGCTCTTATATATGTCAATTTTTGTTATATATTTTTTAATCATGTCAAAATAAAATTTGTAATTTTATCAACTGGTTTGATCTTCACCTACTATTGATGGACATAGTATTTTCCTCAAAAACCCCATTTGCCTCGAGGAAGGGGGTTCTCCTCTTCTCTCCCTCTTTTTAAGAAAACTAGATAAAAATAAAAAGGATTGCACAGACAGTTTTTGAATCACTACACTATAATTACTATTATTTTATCAAACAAATATCTCTAGTAGTGCAGCAATTAATAACAATTTAAAAAAACTGTTATATCTCAAAGCAGCACAATACCGAGCAGTACTCAAGATCACAAGGGTTCAAGATGCAAGATATAACCTAAAGACATATTCTTTTATGAACTCATGTAGAACACAATAGCTAGCATTCCACTGACAGCAGCACTAAAACAGTGGAGGACGTGAAGGGTAGAAGTTTATTGCAGACTTTTCATTAAACTGCAAATGGGACTGTGACTGGCTGACTGCCATCTATTTCCAGGTGATGTCATGTGTTACAAAGGAGATCAATTACTATTGCCTCAGGGAATATTTACTGTGTGTAAGACTGAATATTATTTGCAGAAATGCTCTACTGAAATATGTAGCATTAAAAAAAAAAAAACATTTGATACAGCGTTCAATAGAATAAATATTGTTTACCTAATTTGTCACCGTGTGTGAGAAGTCTGCATATAGCTCAGGGAGAAAGATCAGTTCTGGAACCACGGGACACACTGTTCTGCATTTTTGCATCATAGGGCAGGTATTTCAGAAGATAAGGGTACTGACAGCTATAGGTGTTCAGGCTGTAGGGAATCCAGATGTACAAAATGAATGTCAGAATGAAAAGTATTGCTACACTGCATGAGGTTTGTACAATATATTATCTGAATCAATTTAAATGCAAACTGGTCAGGTGTGAATGTCATATGCTTTGGAAGAATTTCTTTTTCCTTTAACTTTTGATCAAAAGTTAAAATGTGTATTTAAGCAACAGAGCAGTTTGACCTGTTTAGTTTTCAAATTTTGGGTGTAGGAGTGTATTTGAAATAGCTGATAGAGGATCATGAAATTACATGGCTGGAAAATAGAAAGGTTCCCTGTAATGTGTAGTGCCAGGTTTGTGATCTAACTTGAGAAAACCCCACTATGTGTTTGTTATGTGTGCTCACTCATGCAGCATACCCAAAAATAATATTTTAACAAATATATGTCTTACCTTTTTGATTTTTTTGGAGCAAACCCTTGAGCAGACTGCAAGTTACTCTGAACAATTCCTTCATTAACATACAATGCAGAATCTAAGCCTTGAGATGTCAGCATTGTCAATATTGAGGGGGGCGTGTTAGATGCACTGGCAGATTAACCTGATGCTGACCGCCCCATGCACATTTACTGCGGCAGGGTGGGCGCTTTGTGCAGAATCACGTACTGGTACGTGATTCTACACTTCCGGGTCTGTGCCAAATGCACTAGCAGATTAACCTGTGCAGACCACCCCATTCTGCACTTCCGGGTCTGGGCAAAACAGCAGCTCTGGTGGAAGCAATGTCCGCCCAGACCCACTGATCGTTCAAGGCACAGGCAGATCGCCGTTCTGTGACAAGGGATGGCAGTGATCTTGTATTTCTGCTAAACAGAAACTTGGATCTCTGACTTCCCACAGTACAAGCACCCCCTACACAGTTAGGTAGCACACCCTAGGAACACATTTGACCCTTCAATCGCCCCTGATGTTAACCCCTTCCCTGCCAGTGTCATTAGTACAATGACAGTGCATAGATCACTGTATTAGTGTCACTGGTCCCCAAAAAGTGTCAGTTAGGTGTTTGATTTGTCCTCCACAACATCGCAGTCCCGCTATAAGCCGCTGATGGCCACCATTTCTAGTAAAAAAAAGAATTAACAATTCCAAAAATATAGCCTATATTTCATAGACGCTATAACTTTTGCGAAAACCAATCAATATATGCTTATTGAGATTGCTGTAACCAACAATATGTAGCAAAATACATATTGGCCTAAACTGATGAAGACATTTTTTACATTTTTATTGGGTATGTTTTATAGCAGAAAGTAAAAAAAAAAAATTTTTTTTTTCAAAATTACCTGTATTTTTCATTTATAGCGCAAAAAATAAAACCCGCAGAAGTAATCAAATACCACCAAAAGAAAGCTCTATTTGTGGGGAAAAAACAACATAAATTTTATTTGGAGAGATTTTTTTTGAAGTTGGATATCATTTGAAAGGTAGGGAATGCTGACATTAAACTTGTTAGTGAGATACGTGGTTGCTGGATAAAGAATAAAATGTCATCAGCATAAGCTGCATATTTGTGAGTTCTATTACCTATGTGTATGCCATGTATATTAACATTATGTCTAATTGTGGCCAGGAAGGGTTCTAAGGTAATGGCAAAGAGGAGGGAGGATAGGGGGCATCCCTGCCTGGTACCATTATGTACGGTAAAGGGATCACTCAGTGTACCATTTATGCGAATTTGTGCAGTGGGATTGGAATAGAGGGAGGAAATACGATGATACATTTTAGGGCCTAATCCAAAGTGACCTAGGGTCATCTTGAGATAGTCCCAATCCACCCTATCGAATGCTTTTTCAGGATCGGTGGAGAGGAGTCGGGTCGGTTGGGCGCATCTCCGTACATATTGGATTAGAGAAATTGTCCATAGAGAGGTATCCTTCGCTTCTCTATTGGGTATGAAACCAGTTTGAAACCAGTTTGATCTGCTGAGATCCATCTGGGTAATAGGGGGAGTAGGCGATTTGCCATTACTTTGGCATATAGTTTAACATCTGTATTTAATAGTGAAATTGGCCTGTAACTGCTACAGAGGGTGGGGTCCTTGCCAGGTTTGGGAATAACAGTAATGTGGGCTGAGACGGATTCTGGACGTAAACCGGAGGAATGGGAGATTGAATTGGCGTAAGCTGTGAGACGAGGGAGTAAAATGTCACTGAATGATAATTTAGATAGATTAACTCCTTTCAGGTAGGAGAGCATGCAACTACGTTTCTCTTTTTGAGATAGAGAAGATAAACCATTCGTAACATTGTAAAGATATGCACAGAATTCTCTAAAAGCTTTGGCAATGTGTGGGGTTGCGTGTGCAAGCTCTCCTGTGAGTTTAATTTTAGGGATAAATGATTCCGACTGTTTAGCTTTAAGGGATCTAGCGAGTTGTTTTCTTGGTTTATTTCCCCATTCATAAAGTTTCTGTGATAAGCACTGGAATTTCCTTTTAGTGTCTAGATAAAGGGGGTTCTTTAGTTTCTCACGTTTAAGTGTGAGGGCTTCGAGGTATGTGATATGAAGAGTAAGTTTGAGTTGTTTGTTGAGGTTAGTTATTTGTTGCAAAACCTGCTCAATCTGCTGACCATGCTCCCTTTTTTTCCTCGCTCCAAGCTCAATAAGTCGACCTCTCATGGTGGCTTTATGAGCTTCCCATACAATTGAAGGAGAAGTCTGGGAGGACAACATGGAAACCTCAGCTTAGTTAGAAAGAAGAGAGTCATTGAGTTTCCAGTTATTAGTGCGATGTGTTAAGGTGGGCATGGTCAAGCGCATTGATACAGGTGCATGGTCTGATATAGTCGCAGTGCCTATATGAGTGGATTGCAGGAGAGGGAGATGAAAGTGATCCAAAAACATATTGTCTATTCAAGAGTAGGATTGATGCGTTTTAGAAAAATGTGAAAAATTATTTTCTTTAGGGTGGAGTAGGTGCCAGATGTCTAGTAATTGAAGGTCTAGGAGCATCTTTTTGACAAATGCCAGACATTTAAATGAGATATTGGAGCCACCCTGGGAAGTGTCTAGCGTGGGGTCAAGTGGCCTGTTTATGTCACCTACGAGGATAATTATTCCTTTGGCAAAATGCGATAATTTAGTGAGAGTTTGGGAGAAGAAGGTAGGTTGGTTATGATTCGAACAATAAACATTTGATAGGGTGCATTGGGTGTTGACTAGAAAGCCCTTAAGGAAGAGAAAGTGGCCATGATCATCTGCTACCATGTCTGAAGGACGAAAGGATACACTCCCGCTGAACCCAATGGCAATGCCCTTGGCTTTGTTGATGTCGGAAAGGCTATAGTACCACTGTGGAAAGTGGGGCGAGGTCGATTCGATGGGTGTTGAGTGGGTTAAATGCGTTTCTTGAAGAAAGGAAATAGAACATGCGGATTTCTTTAGTTCGCAAACTACTTGGTGCCGTTTTGCGGCGACATTCAGACCCCTGACATTGTATGAGGTAATTGTTAGTGTGGCCATTATGACAGCGGAGCGTGACCCTTTAGCTTATACATACATGCATGCCAACAAGGAGGGGGAAGAAAAGGGGAGTAATGAATAGAGGTAGTTTGGAGGAGAGAGGGAGAAGAAAATAAACCTATACAGAGAACATGTTCACGCATTAACATACTTGTGAGAAGTACAAGTAAAACACGCAGAAATCTGTAGTGGTCCCTGTGAGGAGAGAGAGAACAAGCAGTCATCCAGATTTCCAAAGAGAGATCAAATAGAGCACCTTGTAGGCAGCCTGTACTCACCAACCCCAGGAGGAGGGGGGCAGGGGATATACTGTGAGAGAAGTACGTAGGAGCAGTGCGCCCCGTCAGCACTTAGCCTGTAAACAAAAAATTCATAACTGTAGGAGATTAGCTCTAGCAAAAGAAGGGGGTTAAGAGAACAAGAACACATTAAACCTTGTAAATCATGCATGAAATCCTACAGTTAAACCGAACAAGCATGGTAATAATAAAGGAAAAAAAATACCCAATACGGTGTCAGGTCTGTGTCATCTAAGCAAAGTCAGGTGAGGTTGAAAAAGTATCTCAGAGGCCTGACTGTGTCGTATCAGACTCTGAAATAATGGGCATCCATATTTGAGAAGAGGGTATGGATAATTAAGCCGCGTTTTTGTGCAGATCCTGGGATTGAAGTGTGCCTTTCCTTTGAAGGAGTTTTCCGCCACTGGGGATCCAGAGGGACCGAAAATGTAGGAATGGGGTCCTGCCAGCCTGGGAGTTCCATTGGTGGTAGGTTGAGGTCCTGCAAAAAAGTTGAAAGCTCCTCGGGAAACCGGAGAGTGTAGGAGCGGCCATTTTTAGTGGTGATTAAACATGCAGGGAAGCCCCATCTGTATGTGATCCCATCAGTGCGCAAATGTTCTAGGAGCGGTTTTAGGGCTCTGCGGCGATCCAAGGTCTGCTTGTAGAGGTCTGGGAAGATGTTAATGACCGCCCCATCAAAGTGTTCCGCATTTTAGTCATGATGGCATTTTTATCTTCAAAATAGCGCAAGCGGCAGATAAAATCTCTAGGCTGGTCTGATGTAACATTACGGGGCCGCAGAGCGCGGTGCACACAATCAAATCGCAGTGGGTCAGTGACAGGGTTACCCAGTATTGTATTAAAAATCAAGTTCATTGGGGGCGTGGCCTGACACAGCATGGAGTAGGACGTGTGGACTCAGAGCTCCGTCCATTACTCCTGATAAATCAGTAATCCTGGACAAATACAGTTGACAAATTAGCTGGATTGACTCCCTGAGACACCTGAGACAGCTGGGTCTCGCCTCCGGAGGAATAGGACACACGGCGGCCCGAACGGAGCGGCGATCTCCCGCTCGGTGGCAAGCACTAATTGAGACCGCGGCTTCCGCCTACACCCGGAGGCCGCGGCCATCTTGGTACACCTTGGATTCGGCCCTGCATGAAGCCAGCTCCAACATTTCAGGTACCCAGCCATCAGACAACTCCCCAGAGGAGCTGGACTTTTCTCACCCCCCTGCTCCTGGCCTGTGTGCTCCCTTGAGACCCAGAGAGGCTGACGCTCAAAACCGGCCTAGATTGCGGCCTAGGCCTACATGTGCTGCCTGCTTCTACATTATCCTGTGCCCACAGACCCCCTTTAAACAAGCTCAATAGCCTCCCCCTTGTGACCGCTGAAACATCCAGACACGATGTCTCCCACAAAGGCTCAGAAAGCAGCGACGGCGGCGAAACTGGCTCAATACCGCCGGCAAGAGGGAGAAGAGATGGAGGAAAATGGAGCTGCAGAGAAGCCTGAGGAGGAACGTGCGACAGGAGACACAGAGCGGCTTCTCGAGGCAATCACACTCTGCAGAACCTCATTAACAGCCCAGATAGAGGAGGTAAAGGTAGTTATATCTCTCATCCGGCAAGATTTACATAAACTACGGGACGGGGTTAAAACTACCGAAAACCGAATCAGCAATGTGGAAGATGCCATCCCACCCCTGCAAGAGGGAACAGAACGTATGCAGCGCCAAATTCAGCAACTGTTCTCAAAGCAGGATGAAATGGAGAACAGACTGAGGAGGTGCAACCTGCGATTAATCGGCCTCCCTGAAGGCGCTGAGGGTAAGGACCCCACCACATTCCTGGAGCAGCTGCTCATCACGCACTATGGCAGAGAGGCCTTCTCCCCACTGCTAACTGTAGAAAGAGCCCACCGAATGCCTGCCAGACCACCTCCACAGGGAGCACCCCCGCGCACCTTTATAGCCAAGCTCCTTAACTATAAGGATCGGGATGCGGCCCTGAGAGTGGCGCGAGAAAAAGGCAACATTCAAATAGGGAACAGCAAAATCGCCATATTCCCCGACTTCTCGACAGAAGTACAGCGCCGCAGACAGGGGTTCACAGAGGCCAAACGTAGGCTGAGAGTAAAGCAAATTAAGTATGCTATGCTATGCTGTTTCCAGCCCGACTCCGAGTGGAGCAGGATGGCAGAGTCCACTTCTTTGAGAACTGTGAGTTGTATACTTACTGCGAGAGTCAAGTTTAGACTAACAGTCAACCTTTTTACTTTTCCCCTTGCCCATGTGTTTTTTTATTTTAATTTGTTTCCCCTGTTATATTATGTGGCTCATTATGCTTTTTGAGAGGACGGAGCTCGGAGAGAACATAGTCCTGCCCCTTTATTGCAAAGTGCAGCGAGACTTTACCCCACTCAACACCAACGGATATGATCGTGGGATTGGGTGCCACTGCAATGAACATTTATATGCCAATCCTCCAACACGGAGTATATCCCGTTATCATTATCTAGTGTGGTGGCCCCAATTACGCATGTGTTTATGGCTTTACCATGCAAAGTTTTTTATTTTCTTGTTGGGGAATTTCAATTGGTTTGGGGATGATGCCTGCAACAGTTGGGAGGGTTGTAAGGCGGGGTGGGGGTGGTAGGGGGGATAGTTCAACCGTTGAACAGATTTGTATGTGTTGTAATCAGACTGTACACCAACCAAAGTTTGGCACTGTTGCTGCAGATATTAAAAGCTAGGCTATATCTAGTAAAGTATACACTAAATACACAATACGAACTTATGAGAAGACTAACCAAAAAACTAGACAAACACATGATAGCTGAAACACGTAGCTGTATAAGAGGGTACACATGGGGACCTTAAAGTTTCTTACCTGGAACGTGAGGGGCTTGCGCGAGAAGATAAAACGCTCGGCGGTCCTCACGTTCCTTAAAAAACAACACGCTGACATATTAGTCTTAGTAGAGACTCACATGGAGGGGAGATTGCAAATGGCTCTTCGCCAACCCTGGGTCGGATGGGCTTTTCACTCGACCTACACATCGCACGTGCGTGGGGTATCAGTTTTGGTGGCCAAATCGGTACAATTTGAGCTTATAGAGGTTTCCACAGACCCACAGGGACGATACGTCTTTTTATTTGTTAAATTATATGGGGAACCTTTTCTCATTCTGGCTTTCTATGTTCCTCCCCCATTCTCCATACCAATAATCTTAGAGGGATTTACATTCATGACCAAACATCCCACAGTCCAGGCGGTCTGGCTAGGGGATTTTAACACCATGCTAAACCCCTCGATTGATAGACTTCAACCCTCGAATCCACATCCAATAACCAACAGAGAAACCAAATTTGCCAAGCTAATTTCCCCTTTTCACCTTGTGGATTCTTGGAGATATAAATACCCACACAAGCAATCATTCTCCTGTTTCTCCTCTTCCCACAACTCTATGTCTAGAATTGACATGATATTGCTATCACAAAGTCTCACACCTCGACTAGTAGAGACAGTTTTCTCTCCCAGGTTGTTGTCTGACCATAGCCCATACTGGATTACATTAAGCGTGCCCATTGACAAACCAAAAAGGAGCTGGCGATTAAACCCATTTTGGCTCTCACTACTCCCTGAGGACGATGAACTCATGAATGAATGGAAATTGTACTTTAGGAACAATGACCGTTCAGCCTCCATGACAACAATCTGGGAATCTTATAAATCTCATGTTCGCATGATACTCTCAGCTCGCATCAATAGAATCAAATCAGATTCTTCTAGGGAGCTAGACAGAGCGGTAACGGTGCTATCCCAATCTGAACAAAATTATACGAGTGACCCCTCTCCCGCAAATGCAGACTTACTTAAACTTCAAACCAGAGTAGTAGCCCAACTTCAATATGGGAAGGAACGACATAAAATGTTCTTTGCCAAACAAAAGCTATTTGAGCACGGGGAAAAGGCTGGCAAACTACTAGCATACCCGGTACACAATGAAGATAGACCTCCGGTGGTAATATCCCTATACGGTCCTGGCGGTCAATCCATTACTGATCCCCTCACAGTGACCTCTATGTTCAGGGGGTTCTTTATTGACCTTTACACCTCAAAAAGCTCTGAGGACAAGGGCCCAATGAACTCCTTTTTGGAGGAGACGGTGCTTCCTCAGTTAACAGAAGACCAGGTTAACCTCCTCGAGGCACCTCTCACCGAGGAAGAAATAGCTGTGGCTATAGCTGGATTCGCCAGGTCCAAATCCCCGGGCTCGGACGGCCTACCTATAGAATTCTACTCTCAATTCAGTGATTTTTTGATCCCAAAACTTTTAACCTTATACAACCATTTATTTGTGACATTTTCACTTCCCGATTCTATGAGAGAGGCAACAATAGTCCTCATACCTAAACCGGGAAAAGATCCAGGATACCCCGAATCCTACCGCCCAATTTCCTTATTACAGGTAGATATCAAAATATTAGCCAAGGTACTTTCCCTCCGACTTAATCAAGTTATTCTTTCTCTGATTCATACAGATCAGGCGGGGTTTATGCCTGGTCGTAACACCTCGTTCAACTTACGGAAATTGTTTATAAATCTACAGGCCACACATGAAAATGTAGGATCCCGGGTGATTGTGACGCTTGACATGGCCAAGGCGTTTGACTCTGTGGAGTGGGATTACCTGTGGCAATGCTTGGGGAAGTATGGTTTTGGCCCCAGGTTCCTTAAGTGGATTAAACTACTTTATCAAAATCCTACAGCTAGAGTGGTGGCGAACGGGTGGCCGTCTCAAGAGTTTGACCTCAGTCGAGGCACGAGACAGGGCTGCCCTCTTTCTCCACTTCTCTACACCCTAGCTGCAGAGCCGTTGGCCGTGTCTATTCGTGCAAACCCAGAGATTGTGGATCTACAAATGGGGACCTTAACCGAAAAAAAAAATCAAGTTCATTATCTCTGGTTGCTTCTGGTAACCCCCTGACACGAAGGTTATTTCTGCGATTACGATTCTAAAGATCTTCGAGTTTATACAGAAAGGCACGGTGAGCAATAGCTGAGTAACAGTCTCCTGAAATTCTTTTATGGCTGTTGCATGTGAGTCCTGTCGCTGCTCTGTCTCCTCTACTCTGACCAGAATGTGTGATATGTCTGCTCTCACTGCAGTAATTTCCTACTTAATAGATTTTTCCAAGCTGTGGAACATCCCTGCAAGTTCTTTTTTAAGTCCACTCACCAATGTTGTCATTTCTGAGCCAGCAGGGGATCCGGGATTGTCCATGAGATCCGAGCAGTAGGAGGAGACAGGAGAGCTCTCTCTGATGGTGGCGGCATGTGAGGAGGGAGAAATAATCTCGAGGCTCTGGTATGTCCGCGGATGGCTGGACGGAGCTCTCCTTACCTACGTCCGATCAGCGCCATGCGTTACCTGTAATCTGATGTTAGTTATACTTCTCCAGAGGGGACACCGCAATACACCTCCACTTCCCAATCAATGCATTCAAGTAAATACCGAAAAAAAAAATCACAAACTAGATAATAATAAATAGTAATAATAATAATAATAATAATAATAAATACATTAATAATAAATAAATAATAAATAAAATTGTGTGAAATCCTACTAAACCGCTATACTAAAAGTTTTGAAATTGCACTTACAACTAATAAAAACAATCAGTGCTTGGTAATACACAAAACTCCAGTAAATAAGTGAAGTGGAGGAGTGGCGGAACCCTCCTGTGATCCCAAGCATGTTTTGACCCTAAACAACAGTGGGTCTATATATCTGCTAAGTGGTTTGTGAAGGTAGCGGTTGCACATGGTGAATGAAAGCTTAAAGTGGAAAGTGCAGTAGTTGTAAAGCACATGGGGCATTAAGGCACTTTTTCTTGCATAATTCACTTTATTTCAGACTTTTACACGTTTCTTTAGACTTTTTATATTAGTGTGATGTTTCATATACAGTATAATCATGTGGTTAAATGTATAAACTAAGGGTATTTTTGTATATATAATTGTTTATCCATCCATTTATATTTTTTTTCTTCACTTTGCTTTAATAGTTTGGCTGAGTGCTCTATTTATATAATTTCTATCTTAGATCACAATCTGCTCCAATACAGGAGCTGTATAAAAAGGAGGTACATAGCATGGATTTATGAGTGTATACTACGTATGGATGTATGTTCAGCAAACATTCACTCACTGTGCACATCAGTTTAAAAAGTGTGTGACCAGATTTATTTTGATCATAGACCGGTAGAATATACAGTAAGCAACAATCCCAATATATTATAGGAATAATGAGCATGCCTGAGAAATTCCGGCTTCTTCATAAATAGGCAGTAACCCATAGCAGTCCCAAGGGTATCCATTGCACTCTAGAAGGTATGTGAGGTAAAATCCCATGTGCTTACCCACAAAGAAATAGCCATACAAATCCAAAACAGGTATAGTGGCACTCAGTCTTGCAGTGGAGATAAATCAAGGCAACAACATTCGATTGAGACGCCTTCCGGTCACGTCACTTCCTGGTTCTGAACTTCCGGTTTTAATCTCTGCACGGTAGGGATGAGCTTTCTGTTCGGGTCGAACATGAGTTCAACTCGAACATTGGTTGTTCGCCCGTTCATCAAAAACCAAACATTATGGGCCGTTTGCGCCAAATTTGAACGAGGCGTAATGGCTCATAATGCACTGCTGGAGCGCAGTGCATTGTTGTATGATGATTGGCCAAAGCACGCACCATGACCTGTATGCTTTGGCCAATCCCAGCGCCCTCAGCTAAGAGAGCCATAATTGGCCAAAGGCAGGGTGCCTTTGGCCAATCATGGCTCAGGGGGACTAAGTCAACGCCCCACACTATATAAGGCTGCCTGCACGTCGGCCCAGTGTAGTGTGTTGTTGGCGTGGATGGAGAGAGATTGTCATTTAGATTGAGCAGGCAGGCAGGTTATTCAGTTAGCTGCAGTGTATTTAATATATATAGACAGTCTCGTATATATATATATATATATATATATATATATATATATATATATATATATATATATATCTCCACTGTATCCAGTGTAGCTATATCTGACTGCAGGCCGTTCCTGGTGTATTTTTTCTAATATACTTCTGGCAGGCAGGTTATTCAGTTAGCTGCAGTGTATTTAATATACAGTGAGGACAGAAAGTATTCAGACCCCCTTACATTTTTCACTCTTTGTTATATTGCAGCCATTTGCTAAAATCATTTAAGTTCATTTTTTTCCTCATTAATGTACACACAGCACCCCATATTGACAGAAAAACACAGCATTGTTGACATTTTTGCAGATTTATTAAAAAAGAAAAACTGAAATATCACATGGTCCTAAGTATTCACACCCTTTGCTCAGTATTTAGTAGAAGCACCCTTTTGATCTAATACAGTCATTCATGAGTCTTTTTGGGAAAGATGTAACAAGTTTTTCACACCTGGATTTGGGGATCATCTGCCATTTCTCCTTGCAGATCCTCTCCAGTTCTGACAGGTTGGATGGTAAACGTTGGTGGACAGCCATTTTTAGGTCTCTCCAGAGATGCTCAATTGGGTTTAAGTCAGGGCTCTGGCTGGGCCATTCAAGAACAGTCATGGAGTTGTTGTGAAGCCACTCCTTTGTTATTTTAGCTGTGTGCTTATGGTCATTGTCTTGTTGGAGGGTAAACCTTCGGCCCAGTCTGAGGTCCTGAGCACTCTGGAGTATTCATCTTTCCCTCAATTGAAACCAGTCGTCCTGTCCCTGCAGCTGAAAAACACCCCCACAGCATGATGCTGCCACCACCATGCTTCACTGTTGGGACTGTATTGGACAGGTGATGAGCAGTACCTGGTTTTCTCCACACATACCGCTTAGAATTAAGGCCAAAAAGTTCTATCTAGGTCTCATCAGACCAGAGAATCTTATTTCTCACAATCTTGAAGTCCTTCAGATGTTTTTTTAGCAAACTCCATGCGGGCTTTCGTGTGTCTTGCACTGAGGAGAGGCTTCCGTCGGGTCACTCTGCCATAAAGCCCCGACTGCAGTGATGGTTGACTTTCTACAACTTTCTCCCATCTCCCGACTGCATCTCTGGAAGTCAGCCACAGTGATCTTTGGATTCTTCTTTACCTCTCTCACCAAGGCTCTTCTCCCCCGATAGCTTAGTTTGGCCGGACGGCCAGCACTAGGAAGGGTTCTGGTCATCCCAAATGTCTTCCATTTAAGGATTATGGAGGCCACTGTGCTCTTAGGAACCGTAAGTTCAGCAGAAATTTTTTTGTAACCTTGGCCAGATCTGTGCCTTGCCATAATTCTGTCTCTGAGCCCTTTGACCTCATGATTCTCATTTGCTCTGACATGCACTGTGAGTTGTAAGGTCTTATTTAGACAGGTGTGTGGCTTTCCTAGTCAAGTCCAACCAATATAATCAAACACAGCTGGACTCAAATGAAGGTGTAGAACCATCTCAAGGATGATCAGAAGAAAAGGACAGCACCTGAGTTAAATATATGAGTGTCACAGCAAAGGGTCTGAATACTTAGGACCATGTGATATTTCAGTTTTTCTTTTTTAATAAATCTGCAAAAATGTCAACAATTCTGTGTTTTTCTGTCAACATGGGGTGTTGTGTGTACATTAATGAGGAAAAAAAATGAACTTAAATGATTTTAGCAAATGGCTGCAATATAACAAAGAGTGAAAAGTTTAAAGGGGTCTGAATACTTTCTGTCCCCACTGTATATATACAGACAGTCTTGTATATATATATATATATATATATATATATATATATATATATATATATATATATATCCACTGCATACAGTCTAGCTATATCTGACTGCAGGCCGTTCCTGGTGTACTTTTTCTAATATACTTCTGGCAGGCAGGTTATTCAGTTAGCTGCAGTGTGTTTAATATATATACAGACAGTCTTGTGTGTATATATATAATATATATATCTATATATAGATATATCTATATATAGATATATAGATATAGATATATCTATATATCTATATAGATATATCTATATATAGATATATATGTAGCGCCCTGCTCCTGAAGCACAGACGCTATTCTTTAACATTTAGTTAGTTGAAGCTACAGTTTGGCTCAGCTTAATATTATCTAAATTTAATGGTTTCTGTACCAGTTTAGCTGGACTGTGCAGATTTCCATCTGACCATGGGTGGTGCTGTCACCATTGGTGGATGTTGTAAATACAGTCTGGTCGGACATATTGAATACTCTTTGCTCAGAAAAAATTTGGTGGGAGTGGTTCATTCATTGAGCATTCTGGGCAGGGGTATTTAAGGGACAGACACTGTGTGGAAAGGGTTGTTGGCGCTTCCTGACCTCATGGCCCTCCTGGCTTAAGGGAACTGCTGTTGCTTAAAGTTCTGCCTTGAGGTTGGCAGACCCAAGGCCTAGCTACTAGAAGAAGGATCAGAGTTTTAGTGGCCTACTGGTCTGTAGGATGGTCTCTTTGCTGTCTGGCCTGCGGGAAGAAGCAAGGGATTGCAGTGACCAGGAGAGGACTCTTCAGGAGAGGACCGAGCGTAAGGCTGGTATCTTGAGAAGAGCCTGGGAACTCAGTCGGAGACATATCTGAGATCAAGCAAAGCAATCAGTTAATTCAAGATTGTAAGGTCTGTGGCAGAGACTGTGCTAAGCATCGCAATCAGTTCATTCAGTATTGCAAGGTCTGTGGCAAAGACCGTGTTCGAGCATCTCATCGTCTGCTAGGTCGGTGAGAGAGACCTATCCGGTGGTTGTTGAATCCAGCTGTTAAAGTGCTATTCGCTGGATATAGAAATTACCTCAAACCGCAAGATCCAAGGTACCTGAATCCCTTTCACCCTCTACCTTTTCTATTGCATATTTTTATTTCTTTAATAAAATTCGGAAAAAGGCATTAGTGTTGGAGCCAGTGTTTCAATTGAGCAATTGATAAGTACCCCTATGACAAACACTGTGAAAATGGTAACGGTAAGCCCGAAGAAAATTATTAGCAGCTCCTTCGGGGGTAATTTATGGTTTGCTACATGTGGAGGCTCGAGTCCGGTATTTACAATTACCTACAGTGACTAAAGGAACCTTTTTTGGCAAGGAAATAATGGAATAGAGGGTTTTGGACTTTGACATTTTTTTTGTCTGTTTGTGTTCAACAACGTGATTGGTTGCGGTCTAAGGTACTGGTGGTGGGCGGAGTCATGAAAGCCCGGGAGTTGTGTGACCAGAGGAGCCAGTTAGAGGAGTTGTCTAAACTACGTGCTGAGTGAGACTGCGTGGTCTGACTAAACGCGGAGAAGGAAGGTCCTGATGAGCTGTCGCCATGTTCCAAATGCCAGGGATGCAGTCTGCTATGGGGCCCAGAATGTTCTCTGGAGGCACCACTACGAGTATCAGACTGCCTGGAACATTATTGACGGACATGGGGATTTGCCTGAAACCGCATGGGCGTTTCATCCTGTATACAACAGGAGACTCAGAGGCTTTGGGCATGCTGTGTAACGGGTGCGAGGGACTGGTCGCAAGTCCTCGACCGTTTGTTTGATGCTTACATTGCGGGGAGTATCTGTCCACTGTGGAACAACCCACCGTGTCGCCCTGGGCCTACCGGATGGATTGGGCCACAGGCATCGCCACTGAAGAGACTGTTGTATTCAATCCTGCAATCTCTCAAAGTCTACTACGCCGAATGTTCCTGAGAGAGATGGTGCTGTAACTACCATTCAGGAACCGACAGTGGATATTGCTACTGCCATCACTTCTACCATTACTGACCTTGCTGTTCCTACTCAAAAAAAGATTGGGTATGTGAAAGCCTCCCGTGGCCGCGGTCGAGGTTTACCTCAGAGATTGCCTGAACCGGATCCACAGAAGGAGTCCACGTCAGGAACGGGTGAGATCTCAGGGGACATTGTGCATGGGTGGACTGTTTGCCGATATACGCCTGCGGAGGAGTTGCGGGACTCCGAAATAAACTCTCTCTCAGACCTTTCAGGAGATGATATCTCTTTGAAACTATGTCCCAGGAGATGCTGTGGCGAATAGTGACGATGTTGCTGCAACATTTAATTTGTCTGACTGGGCAGCAGTGAACTCAGGGAGCACATCACGTCGGGTGGAAACCCCTACAACATCACCTCGGGTGGAAACCCCTACAATTACTAGCAGGACTTTGTCTAAAAATACCGGTCCGTCCGGAGCAAACAAATCATCTCTCTTTGCCATGGTACACAAATTCCTGGTTTCTTGTGTGCCTTCTGGTTTGGGAAGTGAGACGGATCCTATCCCACACTTCACTGAGTGCTTCCGTCAGTAACATGGCTTCCTTTAGTCTGACCATCAGAGAGATATATTATTATAGCTGCATTGAATACAAGTCTAGCCGAAAATAGCTTGTAGAATCTTGAATGCTTTATTGGACAGAATACAGCCTTTTTATACACATTTAACACAAGGGGTTAGATAACGAGGTAGGGCTGACTCATGGATACTCCCCCCTCCCCTCTAGCAAAAACTTAAAAGAGAATTATATAATTAACATGTTAATTAACACAACACTTAAGGCAGCCCTGGTGACCAGACAGTTCGTCTCCGCAGGTCAATGTGATCAGCTCTTTCAAGAATCATGTATTGTTCAGAATTAACAACCAAATAACAGGGTGAATGTGGACAGAAAAAGGTCCTTGCAGCCAGTGTCCGCGACAGGAAGTTTCCGTTCTTTGCCAAGGCTTGCTCGATCTCAACGGCTGTTAAATAAGCGAGTGGCCACAGAATATGGACTTGAATTTCCATACGTTCCTAGGAATATCATGCAAGAGATTGAGGGGAACAATGAGAGCTGGTATAGTGAAGACGTTTGGGACTATTTGAAAGTACCAAAGCCCTTTAGGAAGCCAGGATGTTCTTCGGTGATGGATGATCGGTTTGCCGGATGCCTGTTGCATTGGAGCTATGGGAGACACATATATGCGGATAAAGTTGTTATCTGTCGGCCGGGAAAAGATAACATTGCATACTTCATCACCACAGTAGATGCACAAGGGAAAGCGGTGACTTTGCCTGATCCCTGGTTTTATTGGTGATCGATTATGGTAACTGTTTCTGTTGGTGTCAGCCTAAGAAGAAAATTTCCATAGTCTTATTCTTTTTTCAATGCAAGGACTAAGGGAAATAGTTAGTTAGTGTCAGTTGATGGAAAAACTGTGTGTCAAGGTTTTTGAACTCCTTCAACACTTGCTTAAAAAGACTTGCATTGCAATGACTTCTGCCACTAGGTGGTAGCAGTTTGCCCGACAAGGTCGAACTTTCAGCATTCAGTAAAAAAAGAAAAGTATAATGAGAAATATAGTTCATGGCGAGAAAGAAAATTTCATTTTCCAGGAAAAGGGGTTTTGCTTCTTGCAAGGAAAGTACTGACTTGTATACTATTGTTTTGTTTTGTGTGTTTTATTACAGGTTTGATTGGATCTTCTAGCAAAACAATTGGAGAGTGGGTGATACAGATAGTTAGATAGGTCATGGGAGAGTGTTGTTGTACTTTCTAATTCATGTGTAATGCTGTTAATCATTTAATGTGTTGTTGCTTTACCGTTTCTCTTCTTTCAACTCAAATGTTGGGATTCAGGTAATTGACTCTCAGGATTGAGAGTTAAGATTTTGTTTTTTCCGACGATGGGGACATCGTCTGTTGCGGTGGGGGGAGTATGTAGCGCCCTGCTCCTGAAGAGCAGACGCTATTCTTTTGACATTTAAGTTAGTTGAAACTACAGTTTGGCTCAGCTTATTATCATCTAAATTTAATGGTTTCTGTACCAGTTTAGCTGGACTGTGCAGATTTCCATCTGACCATGGGTGGTGCTGTCACCATTGGTGGATGTTGTAAATACAGTCTGGTTGGACATATTGAATACTCTTTGCTCAGAAACAATTTAGTGGGAGTGGTTCGAATGTTCAAAGAAGATTCGACGGAGCAGCTAAACTGTACGACGCCATATAGTTTACCTGCTCCGTCGAATCTTCTTAGAACTTTCAACAGACACCATAAGCCAAAGTATGTGTGTACTTAGTTCTAGCTATTTTACTGCTCCTCCTCTTTGGTTACAATCAGCCAATAACTTTCATCATCATCATTATTTTTATTTATCTTTTCTCCCCTACGTCGAATCTTTTCTCCCCTATGTCGAATCTTTTCTCCCCTATGTCGAATCTTTTCTCCCTACGTCGAATCTTTTCTCCCCTACGTCAAATCTTTTCTCTCTATATCAAATCTTTTCTCTCTATGTAGACTAATCTTGGACTAATAGAGTTAAGGTTAGGCACATTCGACCACAGGTTTGATGGACATAGATTGTTATTTTTATCATCATGTCAAATCTCCTATCTATATCCAACTATTGTAGCAACGAAAATGAAAATAAAGCATTTGTTTATGTTGGATCTTTCGTTTTTCGGATTCTGCACTTTCGTTATCGTTTGTTAAAATGATTACGAAAATACCTGAAATTCGGACGAAAATGCATTCGGACGAAAAAGAATGCACATGTCTAGTGTCAAAGTCAACAATCAAGAGAAGACTTCACCAGAGTGAATACAAAGGTAAGCCATTGGTGAGCCTCAAAAACAGGAAGGCCATATTAGAGTTTGCCAAACAACATCTAAAAAAGCCTTCACAGTTCTGGAACAACATTCTCTGGACAGATGAGACCAAGATCAACTTGTACCAGAGTGATGGGAAGAGAAGAGTATGGAGAAGGAAAGGAACTGCTCATGATCCAAAGCATACCGCCTCATCAGTGAAGCATGGTGGTGGTAGTGTCATGGCATGGGCATGTATGGCTGCCAATGGAACTGGTTCTCTTGTATTTATTGATGATGTGACTGCTGACAAAAGCAGCAGGATGAATTCTGAAGTGTTTTTCGGGCAATATTATCTGCTCATATTCAGCAAAATGTTTCAGAACTCATTGGACGGCGCTTCACAGTGCAGATGGACAATGACCCGAAGCATACTGAACAAGCAACTAAAGAGTTTTTTTAAGGGAAAGAAGTGGAATTTTATGCAATGGCCAAGTCAATCACCTGACCTGAATCCAATTGAGCATGCATTTCAATTACTGAAGACAAAACTGAAGGGAAATGCCCCAAGAACAAGCAGGAACTGAAGACAGTTGCAGTAGAGGCCTGGCAGAGCATCACCAGGGATGAAACAGCGTCTGGTGATGTCTATGCGTTATAGACTTCAGGCTGTAATTGACTGCAAAGGATTTGCAACCAAGTATTAAAAAGTGAAAGTTTGATGGATGATTGTTAATCTGTCCCATTACTTTTGGTCCCTTAAAAAAGTGGGAGGCACCTATGCAAACTTTTGTAATTCCTACACCGTTCACCTGATTTGGATGTAAATACCCTTAAATTAAAGCTGAAAGTCTGCAGTTAAAGCACATCTTGTTCGTTTCATTTAAAATCCATTGTGGTGGTGTATGGAGCCAAAAAGATTAGAATTGTGTCACCTACGAGACCCATCGCGGGAGGCAGCGCCGAGATGGCTCACTCATCGAGAAAGGAAAACTTTTTTTTCCTTTTGCGATGAGCGACAGGCAGTGCTGACAGCTGTCTGGTATGAATCCTGAGGGGGAACGCCGCTCCAAATTTTAAATGAAAAAAAATGGCGTGGGTTCCCCCTCAGGGGCATACCAGGCCCTTAGGTCTGGTATGGATTGTAAGGGGAACCCCCTACGCCGAAAAATCGGCATGGGGGTCCCCCAAAATCCATAGCAGACCCTTATATGAGCATGCAGCCCGGCCGGTCAGGAAAGGTGGTGGGGACGAGCGAGCACCCCCCCCTCCTGAACCGTACCAGACAGCATGCCCTCAACATGGGGGGGTTTGTGCCTTGGGGAGGAGGGCGCCTTGTGGGCCCCCCCACCCCAAAGCACCTTGCCCCCATGTTGATGAGGACAAGGGCCTCTTCCCGACACCCTGGCCATTGGTTGTCGGGGTCTGCGGGCGGGGGGGCTTATCGGAATCCGGGAGCCCCGTTTAATAAGGGGGCCCCCAGATCCCGGCCCCCCCACCCTATGTGAATGAGTATGGGGTACATGGTCCCCCTACCCATTCACCTAGGAAAATAAAGTGTTAATAAAAAAACACACCACACAGGTTTTAAAAGAAATTTATTAGGCAGCTCCGGGGGGTCTCTTACGACTTCGGGGGTCTTCTTCCAACGTCTTCTCCCGGTGTTCCGCCTCTTCTCCCTGGCCCCTCCGCCATCTTCTTCCAGCTCTCTTGCTAGCGGGGGCTCGGTCTGCTGCTGCTGTCCGGTTCTTCTCCCGTATCTTCTGCCGGTCTCCCCCGCTATTTTCTTCCAGCTCTATTGCTAGCGGGGGACCCGGTCTGCTGCGCTGTCTTGTCCCCTCTTCTCTTCTCTTCTCTCTCTTCTCTTCTTTTCTTCTTCTGATGTTGACACGACGCTCTCTCCTGCTGGAATGATGTGTCCGAGCTGCGGAGCCATTTATATAGGCGGTGACCCTGCCCCCTTGTGACGTCACGGTCCCAGCATGCGCAGGGACTCTGGGGTCATGCCCTCTTATGACGCCAGAGTCCCTGCGCATGCTGGGACTGTGACGTCACAAGGGGGCAGGGTCACCGCCTATATAAATGACTCCGCAGCTCGGACACACCATTCCAGCAGGAGAGAGCGTCGTGTCAACATCAGAAGAAGAGAAGAAGAGAAGAGGGGACAAGACAGCGCAGCAGACCGGGTCCCCCGCTAGCAATAGAGCTGGAAGAAGATAGTGGGTGGTGTACACAATACATACAGTGCACCCATAGTGGTTATTACACTTATGTTGGTGTACACAGTACCGTGCACCCCAGGTGCAGTTGCTACTACTTTCCTGGTGGTGTACAGAGTACACAATACATACAGTACACCCATAGTTGTTGTTACACTTCTGTTGGTGTACACAGTACCATGCACCCATAGTGCAGTTGCTAGTGCTATTACTTTTCTGGTGGTGTACACAGTACACAATACATACAGTGCACCCATAGTTATTAAACTTCTGTTGGTGTACACAGTACCGTGCACCCCTAGTGCAGTTGCTACTACTTTCCTGGTGGTGTACACAATACAGTGCACCCATAGTTGTTATTACACTTCTGTTGGTGTACACAGTACCGTGCACCTGTAGTGCAGTTGCTAGTGCTACTACTTTTCTGGTGGTGTACACAGTACACAATACATACAGTGCACCCATAGTTGTTATTAAACTTCTGTTAGTGTACACTGTACCGTGCACCCCTAGTGCAGTTGCTACTACTTTCCTGGTGGTGTACACAATACATACAGTGCACGCATAGTTGTTATTACACTTCTTTTGGTGTACACAGTACTGTGCACCCCTAGTGCAGTTACTACTACTTTTCTGGTGGTGTACACAGTACACAATACATACAGTACACCCATAGTTGTTGTTACACTTCTGTTGGTGTACACAGTACCATGCACCCGTAGTGCAGTTGCTAGTGCTACTACTTTTCTGGTGGTGTACACAGTACACAATACATACAGTGCACCCATAGTTGTTATTAAACTTCTGTTGGTGTACACAGTACCGTGCATCCCTAGTGCAGTTGCTACTACTTTCCTGGTGGTGTACACAATACAGTACACCAATAGTTGTTATTATACTTCTGTTGGTGTACACAGTACTGTGCACCCGTAGTGCAATTGCTTGTGCTACTACTTTTCTGGTGATGTACACAGTACACAATACATACAGTGCACCCATAGTTGTTATTACACTTCTGTTGGTGTACACAGTACTGTGCACCCCTAGTGCACTTGCTACTACTTTTCTGGTGGTGTACACAGTACACAATACAGCGTAGTGTGGTTTTGCTAAACAAAATTTACAGCATGTCCAGAGGGCCACCAAGGAGAGGCCACACAGGCCACTAAAAGAGGGCAAGCAGGCTCTGTGTCTACAGTCGACAGTGCTGGTCATGGTCACGGTGCATCCTCAGTACATGGCCGTGGGGCACGCTTGTCCTTTTTTTCTTCAGCTGGCCGTATTATTGAGCCACAACATCCAGAAGAGTTGGTGGAATGGATAACAAAGCCCTCCTCATCCTCCTTATCCTCTGTCACCCAGGCTCAGAGTAGTTTGCCTGCCAATGCAGCTGCCAAAGCAGCCTATTCCATGGGCTCCATGTCAACAGTCACTCCTTCTCTAGCTCCACCATCATGCACGGATGAGTCCTCCAAACTATTTGACCACAGTGTCGGGTACATGCTGCAGGTGGATGTGCAGCGATTTGAAGTTTCCGATGATGGTACCCAGGTTGAGGAAGGGAGTAACGTGAGCCTAGAGAGAGGGAGTGCCCAAGAAGGTCAAGAAACTGGCAGTAATGTTCCCCGAGCTGCAGTATACTGCCAAGATTGCTCCAGTGATGAGGAGGGAGGGGATGATGAGGTCACTGACTCTACTTGGGTGCCTGATAGAAGGGAGGAGGAGGCACATCTCCAACCAGGCAGGATGCCCTCCAGGGGCAGCTTAAGAGCAGCCACCCTAATGCATCACACCGCAGAGCTAAGCAGGTGCAGGGCGCTGCTGACTCCCCACATATTTTCAAAAGTTCTTTGGTGTGGGCCTTTTTTGACATGTGTGTAGCAGATCACACCATTGCTGTTTGCAACATATGTCTGAAGCGTATCAAGCGTGGCCAAAACAGCAGCCGCTTGGGCACCACATGCTTGACCAGACATATGACAACCTCCCATGCAGTCCGTTGGCAACAGCACTAAAAATACCCACATCAAAGAACAAGGCGGACCTCTCCTTGCTCCTCCTCAGCTGGGATCTCCAACCCCACTATACCTCCAGTCCTCTCAGAAACCTGCACTGAGAGGAATGAAGGTATAGAAATAGGTGTCCCAAGCACTTGCAGCCAATCTACTAGTGGTACACCAAGATCGGATTTTAGCAGGCAAATTTCCCTACCCCAGTTGCTAAACCGTCAAAAGAAATTCGGTCCCAGCCATCCACATGCTCAGCGTCTGAATACTAGCTTGGCCAAATTGCTAGCACTGCAACTGCTGCCTTTTCAGCTGATAGACTCTGCCCCCTTTCGTGAATTTGTGGAATGTGCGGTACCTCAGTGGCAGGTTCCCAAATGCCATTTCTTTTCATGGACGGCCATTCTGGCTCTCTACCAGCATGTGGAAGGCAATGTCTTGGCCTCGTTGGACAGGGCGGTCAGCAGTAAGGTGCATATTACTGCTGACTCATGGTCCAGCAGGCATGGACAGGGACGTTACCTTTCTTTTACGGCGCACTGGGTAACTCTGCTGGCAGCTGGGAAGGATGCAGGACAGGGTTCAGTATTGTTGGAGCTTGTTCCACCACCATGCCTCCGAAATGCTGGTAGTGGTGATTCTACCACAGCTCTCTCCTCCACCCCTCCTCTTCTTCTTCATCTATGGCCTCTTCCTCTGCAGATTTCTCCTCTGAACCAGCGGTGCTCTGTAGGCGTTCAAGGGGCTACGCAAGCACTCAGGCAAAAAGATGCCATGCAGTGCTTGAGTTGGTCTGCTTAGGGGACAGGAGCCACACTGGGGAAGAGATTCTGTCAGCTTTGCAGGGGCAGGCTCAGAGGTGGTTGACGCCACGCCAGCTTCAGCCAGGAATGGTTGTATGCGACAATGGCACCAACCTCCTCTCCGCCCTCTGACAGGGACACTTGATCCATGTTCCCTGTTTGACTCACGTCCTGAAAGTGGTGGTGCAGCAGTTCTTGAGCAGGTACCATGGCTTACAGGATCCCCTGAGGCAGGCCAGGAAAGTCTGTGGTAATTTCCGCCGGTCATATAATGCCAGCGCTTGGCTGGCTGACATTCAAAGAAAATGCAACCTGCCCAAGAACCGCCTCACTTGTGACATGCCCACCAGGTGAAACTCAACGTTGGCAATACTGCAGCGGCTGCACACACAGCAGAGGGCCATCAATGTGTACCTGTATGAGTATTGCACTAGGACAGGGGAGCTTGGCTTTTTTTCACCACGCCAGTGGTTACTGATCAAGGATGCATGCACTGTCCTGTCACCATTTGAGGAGGCCACAAGGATGGTGAGCAGTGACAGTGCATGCATCAGTGATACTGTCCCTCTTCTCTTCCTGTTGAATCACACGCTTCATGGAATAATGGACAGGGCACATGAGGCAGAACAGCGGGAGGAAGAGGAGGACTTCCTTACCTCTCAAGGCCCCCTTTATCCAGATACTAGTATTCCTGCAGGCCCACCGATCACACAGGAAGAAGAGGAGGAGAAGGAGGATTGTGTCAGCATGGAGGTGGAGGATAACACTCAGCATCAGCAGCAGTCTTCAAGGAATCGTTTGCAGTCCCAAGAAACCCATGGAGTTGTACTTGGCTGGGATCATGTGATCCTTAGTGACCTAGAGGACTCAGGATCGAATGCCTCTGCAAACTTACGCTGCATGGCCTCCCTGATCCTGCAAAGCCTGAAAAAGGACCCTAGGATTTGTGGTATCAAGGAGAGGGATCATTACTGGCTGGCAACCCTTCTTGATCCATGTTACAAAGGTAAGGTTGCAGAACTTATCCAGCCTTCGCAGAGGGAGCAGAGGATGAAACATCTTCAGGAGGCCTTGCAGAAAGGTTTGTGCAATGCGTTTCCAGAGCCTGGGAGGTTACACTTTCCTGGTGCTGGACAACATGTTGCTGAGGCTTCGTTCAGTCAAAAAAAGAGCGGTGGAGAAGGTGGCCGGCTGACCGATGCCTTCAGACTATTCTTCAGTCCTCAGCGCCCAGGTGTGATCGGTTCTAGCAACCATCACCAGCGTCTGAATTAAATGGTGCAGGAATATCTAGGGGCAAGATCAGACTTGGAGACCTTTCCACCAGAACATATACTGGGTTACTGGGTCTTGAGGATGGACCACTGGCCAGAGCTTACTCAATATGCAATTGAGCTACTGGCCTGTCCTGCATCTAGCGTTGTTTCTGAACGCACATTCAGTGCTGCTGGAGGCTTTGTAACCGATCACAGAGTGCGCCTGTACACAGACTCTGTTGATCGGCTCACATTCATAAAAATTAATCAGTCTTGGATCACCAGCTACCAAGCACCTGATGCTGTAAAACCGATAGATTTTTCTATGGATGTGGGATCCCTTGAAGACTACATAAGCTGAGTGACTATCCTATTATGCTGAGTAGGGATGAGCTTCGTGTTCGGCCATTCGTCGAATTACCAACGATAAGGGCCGTTCGCGCCAAATTCTGCTGACTGATGACTGGCCAAGCATGCACTATGACCCACATGCTTGGCCAATCACAGCGCCGTCTGTACAGAGAGCCGTAATTGGCCAAAGCCAGGGTGGATTTAGGCCAATTATGGCTCAGGGGGTTTAGTACACACCCCACACTATATAAGCGCCTGCGTGTTGGCCCTGTGTAGTGTGTTCCAGTGTTGAGAGAGAGATAGAGAGAGAGAGAGACTGTGTCATTTGATTTAAGTTCGATAGAGTAGGCAGGTGAGTTAGTTAGCTGCACTTATGCACTTACAGTGTATTGTGTATATATATACATCCTAGGTGTTGTGTGTGTATATATATATATATATATATATATATATATATATATATATATATATATATATATATATATATATACATACATATACACTGTATTCAATTTAGCTAGATCCGTTCCTGTTATTCTCTTCCTACTGACAGGCAGGCAGGTGTTTTTTCAGTATTTACAGCTACCTGAAGAAAATTGCTGGTGTTCTTCTGATCCTATTAGTCCTATTAGCTACAGTATTTACAGTTAGTGTAGTGTGTCCTCTGCACAGTGTGCACCTAAAGCTACCTGAAGAAAATTGGTGGTGTTCTTCTGATCCTATTAGCACCGCAGGCAGCTGCAGTAGTACCGTAGGCAGGGGCAATCTGCTATCGGTACACCGACGTCAGATTGTACCAGGCAAATTTCCCTGCCCCAGCTGCTGCACCGCCGAAAGAAGTTCACTCCCAGCCATCCACATGCCCAGCGGTTGAATGCTAGCTTGGCTAAATTGCTAGCACTTCAACTGCTGCCTTTTCAGTTTGTAGACTCTGCCCCATTCCGTGAGTTTGTGGAATGTGCGGTTCCTCAGTGGGAGATTCCCAAACGCCACTTTTTCTCATGGAAGGATATTCCGGCTCTCTACCGGCATGTGGAAGGCAATGTCTTGGCCTCGCTGGACAGGGCGGTCAGCGTTAAGGTGCATATTACCGCTGATTCATGATCCAGCAGGCATGGACAGTGACGTTACCTATCTTTCACCGCGCACTGGGTGACTCTTCTGGCAGCTGGAAAGGATGCACGACAGGGTGCAGTAGTGTTGGAGGTTGTTCCACCCCCACACCTCCAAAATGCCACTACTAATGATTGTGACACACCTCTCTCCTCCACCCCCTCCTCTTCTTCTTCCTCCATGGCCTCTTCCTGTGCTTTGTCCTCGGAACCAGCGGTGCTCCGTAGGCATTCAAGGGGCTACGCAAGTACGCAGGCCAAAAGATGCCATGCGGTGCTTGAGCTGGTGTGCTTGGGGGACAGGAGCCACACTGGGGCAGAGGTTCTGTCAGCTCTGCAGGGGCAGGTTCAAAGGTGGTTGACGCCACACCAACTTAAGGCAGGAATGGTGGTTTGCGACAATGGCACCAACCTCCTCTCTGCCCTCCGACAAGGAGAACTGACCCATGTGCCCTGTTTGGCTCACGTCCTTAACTTGGTGGTGCAGCGGTTCTTGGGCAGGTACCCGGGCTTACAGGAAGTCCTGAGGCAAGCCATGAAAGTCTGTGTGCATTTCCGCCGGTCATATAATGCCAGTGCTCGGCTAGCAGACCTCCAAAAGGAGTTTAACCTGCCCAAGAACCGCCTAATCTGTGGCATGCCCACCAGGTGGAACTCAACGTTGGCCATGCTGCAGCGGCTGCACACGCAGCAGAGGGCCATCAATGAGTACCTGTGCGACTATGGCACCAGGACAGGGTCAGGGGAGCTTGTTTTTTTTCCCCATGCCAGTGGGCCATGATCAGGGATGCATGCACTGTCCTGTCACCATTTGAGGAGGCCACGAAGATGGTGAGCAGTGACAGTGCATGCATCAGTGACACTGTCCCCCTTGTCCACCTGTTGGAGCACACACTGCGTGGAATAATGGACAGGGCACTTGAGGCAGAACAGAGGCAGGAAGAGGAGGACTTCCTTAGCTCTCAAGGCACCCTTTATCCAGACAGTGTTCCTGCATGCCCGCCAATCACACAGGAAGAGGAGGAGGATTGTGTCAGCATGGAGGTGGAGCCTGGCACTCAGCATCAGCAGCAGTCTTTAAGAGATCATTTACAGTCCCAAGAAACCCATGGACTTGTACATGGCTGGGAGAAGGTGGCTGCGGATCATGTTGTCCTTAGTGACCCAGAGGACTCCGGACCGAATGCCTCAGCAAACTTACGCTGCATGGCCTCCCTGATCCTGCAAAGCCTGCGGAAGGATCCTCGTATTCGTGGTATCAAGAAGAGGGATCAATACTGGCTGGCAACGCTCCTTGATCCACGTTACAAGGGTAAGGTTGCAGACCTTATCTTGCCATCGCAGAGTGAGCAGATGATAAAGCGTCTTCGGGAGGCCTTGCAAAAAGGTCTGTGCAACGCGTTACCAGAGATTGGGAGGTTACAAACTCCTGTTCCTGGACGTGTTGCTGAGGCTTCGGTCAGTCAAATAAGGAGCAGTGGAGAAGGGGGCTGTCTGACTGATGCGTTCAGACAATTTTTTAGTCCGCAGTCCCAAGGTATGATCAGTTCCAGCAACCATCGCTAGCGTCTGTTTTATATGGTGCAGGAATACCTAGGGGCAAGATCTGACTTGGACACCTTTCCCACCGAAAATCCTCTGGGTTACTGGGTCTTGAGGATGGATCACTGGCCAGAGCTTGCACAGTATGCATTTGAGCTACTGGCCTGTCCTGCATCCAGTGTTCTTTCGGAAAGCACATTCAGTGCTGCTGGAGGCTTTGTAACCGATCACAGGGTGCGCCTGTCCACCGACTCGGTCGATCGACTGACCTTCATAAAAATGAATCAGTCTTGGATCACCATCAGCACCTGATGCTGATGTAACCGATTGATTTTTTTTTGAAATGTGAGATCCCTTCAAGACTGCCTATGCTGATGCTGAGTGACTATCCTGTTATGCTGAGTGACTATCTTCTTCCTCCTCAATGATCATGCTGATAGCTTGTAAGAAAATTTTTGGTTATGGGCAACACCACCAGTGGCTAAGACCCAATTTTTCAGCCCCTGTTTAACAGGGGTGTGTAATTACAATTTTTGATGCAATATTTTGCAAGGAGGGTTCGTTTCTGCGCTCAACTAGAGTATTTGTGAGGGGTTGCAGTGTTGTGGCAACAGCACCATTGCCTAAGGCCCAATTTTTCAGCCCCTGTTTAACAGGGGCGTTCAATTACAATTTTTGATGCAATACTTTGCAGCAGGGCTTGTTCCTGCACTCCAACTAGAGTATCTGTGAGGGGTTGCAGTGTTGTGGCACCAGCACCAGTGCCTAAGGCCCAATTTTTCTGCCCCTGTTCAACAGGGACATGTAATTACAATTCTTGATCTAATATTTCACAGCAGGGCCCGTTTATGCGCCCATCATGAGTAACTGTGAGGACATACAGTGTTGTGGCATTACCACCACCACCACCAAAGGCCCAATTTTTCTGCCCCTGTTCAACAGGTGCATGTAATTACAATTTTTGATCTAATATTTCACAGCAGGGCCAATTTCAGTGCCCACCAAGAGTAACTTTGAGGACTTACAGTGTTGTGGCAACACCACCACCACCAAAGGCCCAATTTCTCTGCCCCTGTTCAACAGGTGCATGTATTTACAATTCTTGATCTAATATTTCACAATAGGACCCGTTTCTGTGCCCACCAAAAGTAACTGTGAGGACTTACAGTGTTGTGGCACCAGCACCACCATCACCACCACCAAAGGCCCAATTTTTCTGACCCTGTTTAACAGGGGCATGTAATTACAATTCTTGATCTAATATTTCACAGCAGAGCCCGTTCCTGTGCCCATCAAGAGTAACTGTGAGGGCTTACAGTATTGTGGCAACACCAACACCTAAGGCCCCAATTTCTGCAGCGTATATAGTGCAGGCCCCTACTTTCAAACATCCAACTTACAAACGACTCCTACTTGCAAACGGAAGGAGACAACAGGAAGTGAGATGAAATCTACCCTTAGGAAGGGAAATTCTCTCCTGTAAGAGTTAATATGGGAAAAACGTGTCTCCTCTTCACTGATGCTTTATCACCAATCCTTGTAATATGTGTGCCACCGGCGCACGATTTGTATGTGCTTCAATGTGAAATTCAATAATCAAAAAATTAACATAAATTGTGAATTAAAAAAATTAAAGAGACCCCTGGTTGCTGCAGATAAAAAAAACTATTCCTTCAACTTGTGAAAAAATGTGTAAATATGTGTATATCTGGTGTTGACTGCGCTATCATCTAAACCAATCTACATATACATCAGCGATTTTCATTAACTATTAATATCACAACTCAAATTTATCATTCTAAAAAACATATATGAATGAAAATGTATATAGTCCAGTTTAAATACACTTGTGCTGATAAAAGTGTGGGTCCCTGAGTGGGTTCTCCACTGCCGTTGTGCTGTTGTAGTGCTTTATTTTCTCCTTAGTGCTTAAAGTGACTTTCAGTGCCAACACCACCACCGCCTATAAATTAGCCACTCACCAGATACAAATACATACAAGCCCTCGGTTCATTAAGGGATAACCAATCCGCTTTAAGCTGTCACCAATGCCATTTAGCAAGTCAATCCATCCTCATAGAAAACAAATAGTATACATAGTTCAATACGCTAAAACCATTTATTGAAGATCAAGTAAAAACAAAGGCTATGCAACTCACATGCCGGCACCAAGCTTATCCAGCAGTTTGAATGGATGGTAAGGGTCGTCGTCTATCTCGTTCGCCGGCGTTAGCAACACGCCTCGTCCCCGCTCGTGTTCTGGCTTGCGGTCCAAGCCTCGCTTTCGCCTGACAGAAGATGACGTTGTGGCGTCACGTGTGAATTCCCAGCAGCCTTTTTTTTCCTTGTCAAAAGAAGTTTATTGAGTATACAATGTTATAAAGATACATAAAGTAAGTTTACAAGGATCTATAAAGTAAGCTCATTGTTTTACAGTAGGGTTTATATAGGTAAATATCATGGAATTTCAAATATTAAACATCGGGTTCACGTAAACCTAAATTAAAGATATATATCATTTCCTTAGTTACTTTTGTAGGTATTTAAATGATTTATACCTACTATACATATTGTT
Organism: Lithobates septentrionalis; assembly: GCA_037952835.1. Taxonomy (NCBI): domain Eukaryota; kingdom Metazoa; phylum Chordata; class Amphibia; order Anura; family Ranidae; genus Lithobates; species Lithobates septentrionalis. The sequence continues at coordinate 11,775,796 of JBBDGP010000229.1, forward strand.
TACAAGTAGAGTGTATATAGGTCAAATAAATTCTGATAATGAGCTTTAATCCCCAGCAGCCTTTTTAATCACTTCAGCCCCGGAAGGATTTACCCCCTTCCTGACCAGAGCACTTTTTACAATTTATCACTGTGTCGCTTTAACTGCTAATTGCGTGGTCATGCAATGCTGTACCCAAACAAAATTTGCGTCCTTTTCTTTCCACAAATATAGCTTTCTTTTGATGGTATTTGATCACCTCTGCGATTTTTATTTTTTGCGCTATAAACGGAAAAAAAAAAAAAATGAAAAAAAAAGATATTTTTAAAAGTTATAGTGTCTACAAACTAGGGTACATGTTCTGGAATTTACACAGCTTTTAGTTTATGACTGCCCATGTCATTTCTTGAGGTGCTAAAATGGCAGGGCAGTACAAAAACCCCCAAATGACCCCATTTTGGAAAGTAGACACGACAAGGAGAGGCATGTTGAGCCCATTGAATATTATTTTTTTTTGTCCCAAGTGATTGAATAATGACAAAAAAAAAATTTACAAAAAGTTGTCACTAAATGATATATTGCTCACACAGGCCATGGGCATATGTGGAATTGCACCCCAAAATACATTTAGCTGATTCTCCTGAGTATGGGGATACCACATGTGTGGGACTTTTTGGGAGCCTAACCGCTTACGGGGCCCCGAAAACCAAGCACCGCCTTCAGAATTTTTAAGGGCGTAAATTTTTGATTTCACTCCTCACTACCTATCACAGTTTTGAAGGCCATAAAATGCCAAGATGGCACAACCCCCCCCCAATGACCCCATTTTGGAAAGTAGACACCCCAAGTTATTTGCTGAGAGACATGTTGAGTCCATGGAATATTTTATATTTTGACACAAGCTGCGGGAAAATTACAAACTTTTTTTTTTGCACAAAGTTGTCACTAAATGATATATTGCTCAAACATGCCATGGGCATATGTGGAATTACACCCCAAAATACATTCTGCTGCTTCTCCTGAGTACGGGGATACCACATGTGTTGGACTTTTTGGGAGCCTAGCCGTGTATGTGGCCCCAAAACCAAGCACCACCTTCAGGATTTCTAAGGGCGTAAATTTTTGATTTCACTCCTTACTACCTACCACAGTTTCGAAGGCCATAAAATGCCAAGATGGCACAAACCCCCCCAAATGACCCCATTTTGGAAAGTAGACACCTCAAGCTATTTGCTGAGAGGCATGTTGAGTCCATGGAATATTTTATATTTTGCCACAGGTTGCAGGAAAATGACAAACTTTTTTTTTTTTTGCACAAAGTTGTCACTAAATAATATATTGCTCACACAAGCCATGGGCATATGTGGAATTGCACCCCAAAATACATTCTGCTGATTCTCCTAAGTATGTGGATGCCACATGTGTGGGACTTTTTGGGAGCCTAGCCGCATACGGGGCTCCGAAAACCAAGCACTGCCTTCAGGATTTCTAAGGGCGTAAAGTTTTGATTTCACTACTCACTACCTATCACAGTTTTGAAGGCCATAAAATGCCCAGATGGCACAAACCCCCCCCAAATGACCCCGTTTTGGAAATTAGACACCCCAAGCTACTTGCTGAGAGGCATGTTGAGTCCATGGAATATTTTATATTTTCACACAAGTTACGGGAAAGTGACACATTTTTTTTTGCACAAAGTTGTCACTAAATGATATATTGCTCAAACATGCCATGGGCATATGTGGAATTGCACCCCAAAATACATTCTGATGATTCTCCTAAGTACGGGGATACCACATGTGTGGGACTTTTTGGGAGCCTAGCCGCGTACGGGGCCCCGAAAACCAAGCACTGCCTTCAGGATTTCTAAGGGCGTAAAGTTTTGATTTCACTACTCACTACCTATCACAGTTTTGGAGGCCATAAAATGCCCAGATGGCACAACCCCCCCCCCCAAATGACCCCATTTTGGAAAGTAGACACCCCAAGCTACTTGCTGAGAGGCATGTTGAGTCCATGGAATATTTTATATTTTGACACAAGTTACGGGAAAGTGACACATTTTTTTTTTTTGCACAAAGTTGTCACTAAATGATATATTGCTCAAACATGCCATGGGCATATGTGGAATTGCACCCCAAAATATATTCTGCTGATTCTCCTAAGTACGGGGATGCCACATGTGTGGGACTTTTTGGGAGCCTAGCCACAGTACGGGGCCCCGAAAACCAAGCACTGCCTTCAGGATTTCTAAGGGCGTAAAGTTTTGATTTCACTACTCACTACCTATCACAGTTTTGAAGGCCATAAAATGCCCAGATGGCACAACCCCCCCCCAAATGACCCCATTTTGGAAAGTAGACACCCCAAGCTACTTGCTGAGAGGCATGTTGAGTCCATGGAATATTTTTTATTTTGACACAAGTTACGGGAAAGTGACACTTTTTTTTTTTTGCACAAAGTTGTCACTAAATGATATATTGCTCAAACATGCCATGGGCATATGTGGAATTACACCCCAAAATACATTCTGCTGCTTCTCCTGAGTACGGGGATACCACATGTGTGGGACTTTTTTGGAGCCTAGCTGCATACGGGGCCCCGAAAACCGATCACCGCCTTCAGGATTTCTAAGGGCGTAAATTTTTGATTCACTCCTCACTACCTATCACAGTTTCGAAGGCAATAAAATGCCAAGATAGCACAGACCCCCCCAAATGACCCCATTTTGGAAAGTAGACACCCCAAGCTATTTGCTGAGAGGCATGGTGAGTATTTTGCAGCTCTCAATTGTTTTTGAAAATGAAGAAAGTCAAGAAAAAAAACATTTTTTTCTTTTTTCAATTTTCAAAACTTTGTGACCTCAAGTGAGGTCTGCAAAATACTCACTATACCTCTCAGCAAATAGCTTGGGTGTCTACTTTCCAAAATAGGGTCATTTGGGGGGGGGGGTTTGTGCCACCTGGGCATTCCATGGCCTCCGAAACTGTAATAGGCAGTGAAGAGTGAAATCAAAAATTTACGCCCTTAGAAAGCCTGAAGGCGGTGCTTGGATTTTGGGGTCCCGTACGCGACTAGGCTCCCAAAAAGTCTCACACATGTGGTATTCCCGTACTCAGTAGAAGCAACAGAATGTATTTTTGGATGTAATTTCACATATTCCCATGGCATGTTTGAGCAATATATCATTTAGTGACAACTTTGTGCAAAAAAAAAAGAATTGTCTTTTTCCCGCAACTTGTGTCACAATATAAAATATTCCATGGACTCGACATGCCTCTCAGCAAATAGCTTTGGGTGTCTACTTTCCAAAATGTGGTCATTTGGGGGGGTTGAACTGTCCTGGCATTTTATGCACAACATTTAGAAGCTTATGTCACACATCACCCACTCTTCTAACCACTTGAAGACAAAGCCCTTTCTGACACTTTTTGTTTAAATGAAAAAACATACAAAAATTATATATTTTTTTAAAGCAAATGCCCTACAGATTAAAATGGTGGGTGTTTCATTTTTTTTTTTCACACAGTATTTGTGCAGCAATTTTTCAAACGCATTTTTTTGGGAAAAAACACACTTTTTTAAATTTTAATGCACACTATATTGCCCAAATGTTTGATGAAATAAAAAGATGATCTTAGACCGAGTACAAACATGACATGCTTTAAAATTGCGCACAAACGTGCAGTGGCGACAAACTAAATACATTTGAAAAGCCTTTAAAAGCCTTTACAGGTTACCACTTTAGATTTACAGAGGAGGTCTACTGCTAAATTTACTGCCCTCGATCTGACCTTCGCGGTGATACCATGCATGGTGCAATTGCAGTTTACATTTGACGCCAGACCGACGCTTGCGTTCACCTTTGTGCGAGAGCAGGGGGGACAGGGGTGCTTTTTTTTTTTGCTTTTTTATCTTATTTTTAAACTGTTCCTTTCATATTTTTTTTTAATCATTTTTATTGTTAGCTCAGGGAATGTAAATATCCCCTATGATAGCAATAGGTAGTGACAGGTACTTTTTTGAAAAAATTGGGGTCTATTAGACCCTAGATCTCTCCTCTCGGTGTGCTAAAATGCTTTCCCAATTTCTCAATGGCGCTGTTTACATCCGGCGAAATCTAAGTCATGAAATGCTCGTAGCTTCCGGTTTCTTAGGCCATAGAGATGTTTGGAGCCACTCTGGTCTCTGATCAGCTCTATGGTCAGCTGGTTGAATCACCGGCTGCATTCTCAGGTTCCCTGTTGGGACAGGAGAGCCAGAGAAAAACATGGAAGACGGTGGGGGGCATTCCCTCCCACTGCTTGTAAAAGCAGTCTAGAGGCTAATTAGCTGCTAGGATTGCTTTTATACGAAAGCCGACCACTGGCTGAAAAGAATGATACCAAGATGATACCTAAATCTGCAGGCATCATTCTGGTATAACCACTCAAAGTCCAGCAACATACCAGTACGTTGCTGGTCCTTGTTGGGCGTATATTGTAAACTTTTTTTTCATGCAGCCTGTGGGCTGATTGATCGGTGGGTATGCCCACCATTAGAATACCTCCCTTAATCCACCCTCTTCTAATGATGGGCATACATGCACCGTATATATATGCCGAAGCATGGGGGCATCCTCCCGCAAAAGTTAGGAGCAAATCGCTCCTCCGCCCTCTGCTGCCCCCACGCTTCGGCATATATGCTGAAGTATGTAACTGTGGTGGTGAAATCACCTCCGACAGCGATGGAGTCACGGCTTTATGTATCGTGGGAGCAAACCCTGTTGCTGTCAAGATACATAAATCTGCTCTGCAGCTGAATGGCGTACCTGAAAACAAAAAAACGGTTAACAATAAAACACAGTAAACAGTAAAGTATTCAAAAATTGCATATCTGAAAAGCAAACATGGTAAAACATAATAACAATAAAACATTGCAGAATAGAATACAGTAAAAAAGAGCAGAACAATAGAGAGAGAATAGAGAGAGCGAGAACAATAAAACGACAACTATTTTTGGTTTTTTATTTTATATATTTTTTTGTGTTTTTATTTATTTTTATTTTTTACTTTTTTTTTTTTTACAATTTTTTTTGTAACTATAACTTTTGTAACTGGTACCAGGTTCGGGTCTCTCAAAATGCGATGGCATCTTGGGAGACCCTGTGTTAGTGTGCCTAGTCTGTGCAGTGCTGTACCCTACGCTAATACTCAACTAGTGAATGGTAGCGTTAAAATTATTCACCAATGCAAAGACCAGGATTGTCAGGACAGGAGGGACAATAATACCGGGTGTCACGCCTATATCCACTCTTGCTGCAGACACGACAACTTCTGTGGGGCTCGTTGGGTAGGGGTACTCGGGCGGAAATACAGAAAATGCCTCTCATGCAGTCGGCTTACTGCATTTGGTTGGGGAAGGTGAGGTGGAGCGCCGTCTGGAAACAGAAGGGCTCTGACGATCTCTTCCTGGAATTTAAGGAAGGATCCAGTCCATCCTGAAGCTCTGTATAGCGTTCAGCAAAGCCAATTGAAATAAATAAACAGACACTTTCTTGTACCAGCGTCTGGCCTTACGGGCAATTAGGTACGGCGCCAACAACTGGTCGTTGAGGTCCACCCCTCCCATATTTTGGTTATATTCGTGAACACAGAGGGGTTTCTCCACAACACCAGTCGCCTTAGTAATTTGGACCGTCGTGTCTGCATGAAGGGAGGTAAGAATGAAAACATTCTAATTATCCCTCCACTTCATAGTGAGCAAGTAATTACACTTGAAGCAGGCTCTCTCCCCCAGCCTAAGACGGGAATCTACAAGCCGCTGGGGAAAGCCCCGGCGATTAGGTCGCACGGTGCCACATGCTCCAATCTGTTGATTAAAAAGTGGCACGCTCGTGTAATAATTGTCCACGTACAAGTGGTACCCCTTTCCAAATAAGGGTGACACCAAGTCCCACACAATCTTGCCAGCGCTTCCTATGTTGTCAGGGCAGTTTGTTGGCTCTATGTGACTATCTTTGCCCTCGTAAACCATAAAACTACATGTATAGCCTGTGGCCTTGTCACAGAGCTTATACATCTTGACCCCGTATCTGGCACGCTTTCTGGGAAGGTACTGTTTGAATGACAAGCGGCCAGAAAACTTAATCAGGGACTCATCAATGCAGACAACTTGATGGGGAGTAAACAAGTCTGCAAAACGTTGGTTGAAGTGGTTTACGAGGGGCCGAATTTTGTAGAGCCAATCGTCTTCAGGGTCTCCTCGAGGACGACAGTACATTGTTGTTGAAGTGCATGAACCGCAAAATCTGCTCATATCATGCCCTGGTCATGGAGGCAGAGAACACGAGCATATGGTGAATTGGGTCAGTGGACCAATATGACCGCAACTCACTCTTTTTAGTTATGCCCATGAGGAGGGAAAGGCCCAGAAAGATCTTAAATTCGGAAACAATAAATTGGTTTCCAATCTCTGTCAAGGGAGGACTGGGGAATAGCGGCCATGTGTTGACCAGCGTACAAATTGCTTTGGTCCACAATAGATCTATAGAGATCTTCATTGAAAAACAGCGAATAAAAATCCAGTGACGTAAAATCAACTGTTTCCACCTGAATGCCGGGTTGGCCAGTGAATGGGGGAAGTACGGGTGCTGCAGAAGTGGTGGGTTCCCAATTAGGATTGGCGAATGCAGCAGGAAGGGCACTATGGGCACGACAGACCTGTGTTTGTCTTCTTGGTGGCAGCGGGACACTACTTGTGCTTGCCACCTCGCTAGCTTGAACTGCACTTATGGGACTCGCCACGTCACCAAGTGTTACTGCAGTACTGGATGTACGACCAGGGTGTACTAGGCCGCTGGTGCTTGCCAGTTCACCAGAAGGAATAGCGGCGCTAGTACTGTTCTGCTCCATACGAGGGACCTGTGGTTCTTGCATATCAAGGACAGAAGAAGAAGTTCGGGGTCTGGTATGCCTGACCTTGACAGGGACCACAACTCCGTTGTCAGAGCTATCTGTCATGGAGCCGCTGTCCTCTACAGTATCATATTCTGAGCCTGAATCTGACAGATGATTGACTTCCTCTTCACTATCTGTCATGCTCAGAAACGTGTAGGCCTCTTCACTAGTGTACCTTCGATTTGCCATTTTGGGCTCTAAATTTAGTGGTACACTAGTGAGACTCACAGGCAAAAAAGCTCCTGACTGTTAGCGACTGTATCAAAATCCTACCAACAAAAACTGTTAGCGATCGCAGGGATCAGGCCTGACTCTGCGAATGCTGCAGTTATGTGTGTTTAGTGCTTTGTAAGTGACAGTGAACGATCGATACTGCACTCGGGTGGGCTGGGCAGGGCTGGGCCGAGGGGCAAAACGCAGGTGCTAGCAGGTATCTGGGCTGATCCCACTAACACTGTGTTTTTGGGAACCCTAAACTGCTGGGGATGCTAGTATAGATCTGATCAGATCAGATATTGATCCGTTCAGATACTATACCACTAAGGGAGGTGTATGCTGCGTGCGTGGGTGTTAGCGGTACTGGCGCTAACCTGATGCTGCCTGGGGCAACGCAGACCTTATCTGACTCTAAAACTTAGCTTATATCATCCCCGGGTGATTAGGGGGTTAAACCTTTATAAGGTAATAAATGGCTGGTGCCCTGAAACTATAATAAACTAACTAACTAACCAGCGTCACCCGTAACAGTTATACGGTGATCACTGGTGAAAGGGTTAACTAGGGGCAATCAGGGGGTTAAAACCTTTAATAGGTAGTATATGGGGGTCCCTGTCGCTATAAAACACTGACGGCGAACCTATATACTTACCTCCCTAACTAGCGTCACCTGTGTCACTAATACAGCGATCAGAAAAACGATAGCTTAGTGACACTGGTGACGGGGGGTGATCAAGGGGTTAACCTTTATTGGGGGGGTTAGGGGGTATCCTAGACCTAAAGGGGGCTACCACTAACTGCCCTACCACTTATAACTGTCACAAACTGACACCAATGCAAAAAAAAAAAACTGCTATTGGTGTCACTGGGACAGGGGGTACAGGGGGGTGATCGGGGGGTGATAGGGGGTGAAATGTGTGCCTAGAGTTTTCTACTGTACGTGTAGTGTTTGGTGCACTTACTTGATGTCTTCTCTCCTCGGCGCCGGAACAAAAAGACCGGCTCGAGGAGAGATGACATCACTTCCTCTGCTGCTGTTTACATTACAGCAGCAGAGGAAGAATGTCATTGGCTGGGAGCGATCGTGAGGGGGTGGCCACGAATGGATGGCCTCCTCCTCACCTCTGATCGCTCTGGGACAGAAGTCGACCGCCTCAGGCACCGGGGGGGGTCCAATCGGACCCCCTGCCCGCGGGAGGCAAGTAACGTACCCATACGTTGCTTTGCCTGCCCGTGCCATTCTGCCGCAGTATATCTGCGTGAGGCGGTCGGCAAGTGGTTAAGCACTAAGGAGAAAATAGAGCACTACAACAGTACAACGGCAGTGGAGAACCCACTCAGGGACCCACGCTTTTATCAGCACAAGTGTATTTAAACTGGACTTTATACATTTTCATTTATATATGTTTTTTAGAATGATAAATTTGAGTGGTGATATTAATAGTTAATGAAAATCGCTGATGTATATGTAGATTGGTTTAGATGGTAGCGCAGTCAACACCAGATATACACATATATCCACCAATCCTTGTTTCACTAAAAACCCCAAATTGTCAAAAAACATTTGTCATTGGGACAGAAAGTGAGGTGAAATCTTCTGAAGAGGTGCACAGACAGCAAAACAAATGTGATAACCCTTCCCTATGTTTTCCAAAAAGCTTAAAATAGATTTTTTGGCTGGAGCTACACTTTAAAAATGTACCAGTTCAAAATTACAAGCAGATTCTACTTAACAACAAACCTACAGTCCCTGTCTTGTTTGCACCGCCTGTATACTGCTGTTCATAGTATATAGGGCCTGGGGGCCCCACACCTTTCCATTTTTTAATTTGGGTGCTGGGTTCCCCTTAATATCCATACAAGACCCAAAGGGCCTGGTAATGGACTGGGGGGGGCGTACCTATGCCGTTTGTCTCACTGATTTTCATCCATTTTGCCGGGACCCGACATTACATTAAAGCGCAAGCAGTTTTAAATGACTTTTTGTCCTTTAAAAATGGCATTTTGTGCAGGGACTTTTCTAAGCACAGGAAACATGCGCCACTTTACAGGCATACTATAGACACCCCCCAGGTACGATATTTAAAGGAATATTTCACTTTTTTTTACTTTAAGCATCATTAAAATCACTGCTCCTGAAAAGACGGACGTTTTTAAAACTGGAGCAGGACCTGGGTCCCCAAACCCTTTTTAGGACAATACCATGCAAATTAGCCTTTAAAATTAGCACTTTTGATTTTGAACGTTCGAGTCCCATAGACTTCAATGGGGTTCTAAAGTTTGCGCAAATATTCCGCCCGTTCGCAGGTTCTGGTGCGAATTGGGGGATGTTCAGCTCATCCCTAATGCTGAGTAACTATCCTATTCCTCCTCAATCTTCATGATGATAGCTTCTAGGAATATTTTTGGTTCAGGGCACCACCACTGCCTAAGGCCCAATTTTTCTGCCCTTGTTTAACAGGGGCTTGTAATTACAATTTTTGATCTAATATTTCACAGCAGGGCCTGTTCCTGGGCTCAACAAAAGTATCTGTGAGGCTTTACAGTGTTGTGCCACCACCACCACCACAGCCTAAGGCACAATTTTTACGCCCCTGTTTAACAGGAGCGCGTAATTACAATTCTTGATATAATATTTCACAGCAGGGCCCGTTACAGTGCCCACCAAGAGTAACTGTGAGGGCTTACAGTGTTCTGGTATAACCAACACCTAAGGGCCAATTTTACGCAGAGTATATAGGGCAGGCCATATAGTATATACAGGTGGTCCCCTATTTTCCCCTATTTTCAAACATCCGACTTACTAACGACTCCTACTTAGAAACGGAGGGAGACAACAGGGAGTGAGAGGAAATCTACCCCTAGGAAGGGAAATTCTCTCCTGTAAGAGTTAATATGGGGAAAAGGTGTGGCCACTGATGCGTTATCACCAATCCTTGTTTCCCTAATAACCCAAAGTTTTCTAAATCCAATTGTCATTGGGACAGAAAGTGAGGTGAAATCTTCTGAACAGGGGCACAGACAGCAAAACAAATGTTACAGGGGTGATGATAACCCTTCCATATGTTATCCAAAAAGCTTAAAAATTGATTTTTTGGCTGAAGCTACAGTTACAAAATGAACCTGTTCCAAATTACAAACAGATTCAACTTAGGAACAAATCTATAGTCCCTATCTTGTTTGTAACCTGGGGACCGTCTGTATACTGCTGTTGTTCAGAGTATATAGGGTCTGGGAGCCCCACATCTTTTTTTTTTAATTTGGGTTCCCCTTAATATCCATACCAGAACCGAAGGGCCTGGTAATGGGCTGGGGGGGGGGAGGGCAACATTACATTACAGCCGCAAGCAGTTTTAAATTACTTTTACTCCTTCAGAAATGTCATTTTGTGCAGGGACTGTTCTAAACACTGGAAAAATGCGCCACTTTACAGGAATACTATAGTCACCCCCCAGGCACGATATTTAAAGGAATATTTCACTTTTATTGTTTCACTTTAAGCATTATTAAAATCACTGCTCCCGAAAAAAAGGCAGTTTTTAAAACTTTTTTTGCATTGATACATGTCCCTTGGGGCAGGACCCGGGTCCCCAAACACTTTTTATGACAATTAACTTGTATATTAGCATTTACAATTAGCACTTTAGATTTTTCACGTTCGAGTCCCATAGAATTTAACAGTGTTCGCGTGTTCGCATGAATTTTTTGCCTGTTCGCATGTTCTGCCGCGAACCGAATTGGGGGGTGTTCGATTCATCCCTACTGCACGGCAGTGGAACGAACGCCGACCCATGAGCATGAGCCAGGCGGTGCATGGTTCCTGTTCTTAGTGATACATGCGGGCTATCCTCAGTGCCTGGAGAGGGCACATGCTAATGTAAGCAGGCATTTTGTTCTATGATTTAAAACTAATGTTACGCTATGGTCCCAATCTTCTCTTATTTCCATTGGGTCACCATGGTGGAGAGGAGGTTGCTACTATAAGTCTTATGCCTTATCTCCAATGATATCCAAGCAAGTCTAAAGATTACACCCACAAAACTCTGTTAGACCTTCTTTTTAATTAAAGAGGTCATATTGGTCTGGTGAGTAGGAAATCTCAACTAAGCACATCGGGTGTGTTCTGTGGATTTACTGTCATTTGGTGATGGTGTTACACTTCATGTTACATTGGTAACTTATCACTGAAGAATTTATGGACTTTACAATGGACTTTTTTTAATATTAATCAATTATTTCTACATTATTATTAAGCACGGTGCACTTTGAGATTAATCACGCAGTATATCAGTTTATTATATATGCTTTTGTCGTTCAATTGTAGTAACATCACTTTATTATTAGCGCTCCCTCACTATTGTCTTTTAACAACAATTAATTGTCAATGTTTCGATGCAGCTCAATCCATCTTTCTCGAGACAAAACAATGACAAGAAAATGCTATTGATTAGATTTACCTCCACTGCAAGACCTTTCAATTTATTAGCAAAACATGGTTGAAAAACTGCAAAGGAAATTATAACTTGTGCCACCTTAACCACTTCAGCCCAGAAAGATTTGGCTGCTCAATGACCAGGCCATTTTTTGCGATACGGCACTGTGTCGCTTTAACTGACAATTGTGCGGCCGTGCGACGCTGTACCCAAACAAAATTGATGTCCTTTTTTCCCCACAAATAGAGCTTTCTTTTGGTGGTATTTGATCATCTCTGCGGACTTTATTTTGTGCGCTATAAACAAAAAAAGAGCGACCATTTTGGAAAAAACACAATATTTTGTACTTTTTGCTATAATAAATATCCCCAGTTTTTTTTTTTTTTTAAAGAAAATTATTTCCTCAGTTTAGGCCGATATGTATTCTTCTACAGCGGCTGGTCAGCAAATGGTTAAAAAAGAGAGTCCTGTTGTATTTTGCCAGGTGACCAGAGTTTACAGTAGGGTAGGGACTAGGGAGCAAATGCTCCATTGGAACAGTAACATCCAGGTTCCAATGCACACTGTCAAGTACCTGGTGGAAGAGCCTGACATGATGACGAGGGCCTCTCTTATGCCGCGTACACGCGGTCAGACTTTTCGGCTACAAAAGTCCGACAGACTTTTGACGGACTTTTGGCAGACTTTTGGCGGACTTGCGGCGGACTTGCGGCAGACTTTCTTACGAACGGACTTGCGTACATACGATCACACAAAAGTCCGAGGGATTCGTACATGATGACGTACACCGGACTAAAATAAGGAAGTTGATAGCCAGTAGCCAATAGCTGCCCTAGCGTGGGTTTTTGTCCGTCGGACTAGTACTCTGACGAGCGGATTTCTGGGTCCGGTGGAGTTACGACGTAAGGATTTGAAGCATGTTTCAAATCTAAAGTCTGTCAGATTTGAGGCTGCAAAAGTCCACTGAAAGTCCGCTGAAAGTCCGGGGAAGCCCACACACGATCGGATTGTCAGCCAGCTTTAGTCCATCGGCGTCCGTCGGACTTTTGTAGACGAAAAGTCCGACCGTGTGTAAGCGGCATTACACCTCTGATTTGGGGCCCCTGATAGAGCAGACAGGCAGTGCAGAAGTACAGAGTGACATGGGTGTCTATTGGTCTTGCCAGCAGCAGAGCTGGGTAGACTCTCAGGATCAAGCAGACAAGCACAGGGTGGTGGAAGACAGGCGATAAGTGACACCAGTGGAAAATAGTCAGAGGCTCACAGCAGGCAGTCCAGCAGATGGTGACAGAAGCAGAGTCAGAAGAACCAGGTCATACACAGGCAGACAGTTCAGGTGCAGATGCATAGGCAGGAGCAATGTCAGGATGCAGGCCGAGTCAGTAACTGTCAGAGAACTCACACAGCAAGCAACCGTCTCCATGCAGCAGCTGCCAATCCTCATTCTGCTAATGCAAAGGTGCATGCACGGAACCATAGCCAGAGGCAAATGAGATCCAGGGTGGGCATGCACAATGGCACCTCTATGCGAATGCGCACACGCGCTAACGCGCGTCCGCGAGTGCCAAAGCGCTAATATGCTAACGCACATGCGCTAATGTGCTAACGCGCATGTGCCAATGTGCTAAGGTGCTAATGCGCATGTGCGTACGCACGTACGCTGGCGCCAATCCTGGCACACAGCACCCTATATAAACAGAGAGTCTGCCTAGCATCAGTGCTGGATTGTCTTCAGCTTGTTCCTGTGTTCCTGTTGTTACTCTGCCTGATTGACCTTGTTCCTGAAAACCCGGCTATCTTCTGACCATTCTCTTGGATCTCCCCTGCCTGCTGAACCTCCCTCTACTTGCAATACTGACCTTGGCTTGAACTTATGATTACGGCTCTGCTTCCTGATTCTGTACCCTGCTGCCCGTCTGTTGCCAACCCCTGCCTGTTCCTGACTATGGTTTTGCCTTCTGACTTGGTACCCCGCTGCCAGCCTGTTGCCGACTCCTGCCTGTTCCTGATTCTGCAGTTGATCCTGATCTGGCTCCCACTGAACAAGTTTGGTGATCAGTTTCCACATCTCCTCAGCAGAGGTTCCTATATCTCCAAGTTCCAGCCTCCTGCCTGCAGGCACCTGCACCCTTTCGTTGCCCTCGCACTCCCTGTACCCACCACCAGGGGTGCTTGGACCGGAACCGTGCAAAAGGACACCCTCATCATTTCGGGCTCCGCTGTAAGGTACGTGACAGTACAATCCAGCCACATGGAGCCCGAAAGGGGGGCCTCACCCATGGAAGCACTGTGCCAACAGATTGCAGCCCTTACCCAGGCAGTCCAGGGCCTACAAGATGGCTATCGTCAACTTGAACAAAGAGTAGAGTCGCTATCTCCAGGCACCTCAGCACATCTGACAGCCACAGCACCTCCACCCTCTGCTCCTGCAACATCAGCATCGGTCCCCACAGTAGTGGTGCCACCTCCAGAACCTCGGGTCCCTACTCCTGAGAGATTCTCGGGAGATCGCAGCAAGTTCCGCGCTTTCAAGAATGCGTGCCAGTTATACTTCCTGCTACAACCACGCACCTTCTCTTTGGAAAGCACTAAAGTAGGGTTCATCGTCTCACTACTCCAGGGTGAACCCCAAACATGGGCTCACCGTTTGATGGAACAAGCCAGCCCTGTTTTGAATTCCATGGACTCTTTCCTGGATGAAATGGCTAAGTTGTATGATGACCCCCAGCGTACCACAACAGCGGAAGCCAGCCTTCACGCCCTCCAGCAGGGGCGCAGGCCGGTAGAGGACTATGTAACTGACTTTAAGCGGTGGAGTTCTGATACACAATGGAATGATGCCGCTCTCCGCTACCAGTTCCGTCTAGGACTCTCTGAAGCACTTAAGGATGAGCTGGCTCGAGTTGGGGTCCCCAGTGCTTTGGAAGATTTGATCCAATTATCCATCCAGATCGATTGTCGCTTAAGGGAACGAAGATCTGAGAGGACCAGCCAATTTCGTCCCATATGGATGTTGCCCAAAGTACCTAGCAGTCCATCTGTTCCTGCTTCCTCACTACCCACTGCCACTACTGAAGCCCCAGAGCCAATGCAGATAGGCCTGCTTCGCTCACCGCTGTCACCAGAGGAGAAGCAGCGTCGTCGTCAGAATAACCTCTGTCTGTATTGTGGGGGAGCTGGCCACTATGCAAGCATGTGCCCCAAAAAAACCCATAAGTGTGACTCCCCTCCTTACGATTCTTGTGTATTGACTTTGACCAGATCTGCTCACATTGCTGTTCCTGTCTCACTACAGCTTCCAGAAGGGGCACTCCGGGTCCAGGCTATAATTGACTCAGGTGCCTGCAGCTGCTTCATCGACCATGCCTTCGTCCAGCAGCACAACATTCCTCTGCGACCCAAACAACAGCGACTCTCCATACAGCTAGCTGATGGGTCAGGCATCAAATCAGGACCTATTACCCATGAAACTCAACCTTTGTCCACGGACATTTTGCCAGATCACCAAGAACTGTTATGCCTTGATGTCATCTCCTCCCCATTATTCCCGATCATTCTGGGAATGCCCTGGCTGCAAGCCCATAACCCCCAAATTAATTGGATTACCGGCCAGGTGATTTTCCAGTCCTCCTACTGCCTCCAGAACTGTCTCAAGTCCTCCTACCATGTAGTTCCAGTCATCGGCTGCTTGAAATCCGTATCTGAAACCCGGAAACTCGTCCCATCTGTATACCATGACTTCCTGGACGTGTTCGACAAACAGAAGGCAGATACCCTTCCCCCTCACCGGGTTTATGATTGCCCAATTGAACTGTTGCCTGGGGCAGAAATCCCTTTTGGAAGGATCTTCCCTCTTTCAGAGCCTGAGCTCCTGGTCCTTAAAGAATACATCAACGAGAATCTTAGGAAAGGGTTCATCCGACACTCCTCTTCTCCAGCTGGCGCAGGAATATTTTACGTCGAGAAAAAAGATCGTTCCCTTCGCCCATGCGTAGACTACAGGGAACTGAATAGAATAACAGTCAAAAATCGCTATCCTCTTCCTCTGATCCCAGAGCTTTTTCAGAGACTCCGTTCTGCAAAAATATTTACAAAACTAGACTTACGAGGTGCCTACAGCTTAATCAGAATCCGTGAGGGGGATGAATGGAAGACGGCTTTTCGGACACGTTTTGGTCACTTCGAATATCTTGTCATGCCATTCGGACTTTGTAACGCACCAGCCACTTTTCAGCATTTTGTAAATAACATCTTCAGGGACTTCCTAGACTTATTCATGATTGTTTATCTGGATGATATTCTGATATTTTCAATTTCTCTAGAATTACACCGTAGCCATGTGAAGCAAGTTCTCCACAGACTGAGACAGAACGGATTGTACGCTAAAGCCGAGAAATGTGAATTTGAACATCAGACCATTCATTTTCTTGGCTTGGTAATATCAACTGGGGGTGTGGCAATGGACCCTCAGAAAGTCTCGGCTATAATGTCCTGGCCACCTCCAACCGACAGGAAAGGGGTACAGCGTTTTATCGGGTTTTCCAATTTCTACAGAAAATTTATCAAAAATTTTTCTGGTATCATAGCACCTATTACACAACTCACAAAGAAACAAAACCGTTTCCAATGGACTGAGGCAGCTCAAGCTGCTTTCGACAAGCTAAAAGGACTATTTACCTCCGCTCCAGTATTAAAGCATCCTGATCCTGCTTTGCCGTACATCCTGGAAGTGGATGCTTCTGAGAGTGCTGTAGGGGCCATCCTGTCCCAGCGTCAAGGACCTAAGTCTTTAATGCATCCCGTGGCTTTCTTCTCCAAAAAACTAGGGTTATCGGAGAGAAATTATGATGTGGGGGACCGAGAACTGTTGGCAATAAAATCAGCCTTGGAGGAGTGGCGGTACCTCTTGGAGGGAGCAGAACACCCAATATTGATCTTCACGGATCATAAAAATTTAGAATATCTCAGAACTGCCAAACGCCTCAGACCCAGACAAGCGAGATGGGCTCTTTTTTTTCACGCTTTAACATCCATATCACTTACCGGCCAGGGTCCAAAAATGTCAAACCCGATGCGTTATCCCGCATGTTCACAGAGACCGAAGTTTCATCAGCTCCAGATACTATCCTGCAAGCTGGAAATTTTCTGTTAACCCAATACGATTTTGTATCGCAGATCCGTCAGGCATCCCTGAGAACTTCCTTACCTCCAGGCAGGTACCTGCAAGAAAGAGATGGGCTTTACTGGCAGGGAAATAAAATATTTGTACCAAAGGACCTGCGCACTACCATCCTACAGGCCTGCCATGACTATCCTTTGGCGGGTCATTTCGGGGGACACAAGACTATGGACTTAGATCAAAGACATTTCTGGTGGCCCAATCTAGCAAAGGATTGCAGGGATTACGTTAGTTCTTGTTTAACCTGCCTCAAGAATAAAAACAGTAAAAACAAGGCTTGGGGATTACTAAGACCGCTGCCCATTCCAGAAAGACCATGGGATAAGATCGCAATGGATTTCATTGTTGAGCTTCCTCCTTCTGAAGGATTTTCGTCCATCTTTGTGGTGGTTGATTGTCTTTCTAAGATGGCACATTTTATCCCCATGAAGGGGACTCCATCAGCATTAAGTTCATTAAAGAAATTGTTAGGCTTCACGGAATTCCTGGTGACATTGTTTCTGATCGTGGGGTACAGTTCACGTCAAAGTTTTGGAAAGCATTGTGTGAAGCCCTGGGTATCAGACTCAGTTTCTCCTCAGCCTACCACCCCCAGACGAATGGGCAGACTGAACGTACCAACCAAACGTTGGAGCAATATCTACGTTGTTTTTTCTCCTTCACCCAGGAAGATTGGGCCTCACTACTGCCCCTGGCAGAATTTGCATTCAATAATTCCACCCACTCTACCACAGACCAGTCACCCTTCTTTTCCAATTATGGGTTCCACCCCTCTTTTTTGCCAACACTAGTGCCAGACTCTCCTTTGCCAGCTGTTCAGGATAGACTAAACTTCCTTGTTACCAACAACCAGGTGTTGAGAGAAACCATCTCCAAGGCACAGGAAAATAGTAAAAGATTCTTTGATAAAAGAAGAAGGGGGGAACTGGACCTGAAAACTGGTGACCGTGTGTGGCTTTCAACAGCAAACCTGAAACTGCCATGCCCTTCCAGGAAACTGGGACCCAGATACTTGGCACCCTTCCCAGTTAAGAGGAAGATTAATCCGGTAGCATTTGAACTCGAGCTTCCAGACTCATTTAGGATCCACCCTGTGTTTCATGCTTCGCTACTGAAGCCTGACGTAGCGAATCCCTTTCCGGATCGTGAAGTGGGACCCCCAGAAGCTATAATGGTGGATGGAGAAGAAGAGTTTGAGATTGAAGCCATCTTAGATTGTAGGAAACGACAGGGGCAGAACCAATACCTGATCAAGTGGAAAGGTTTTGGCCCGGAGGAAAATTCCTGGGAACCTGAGACCAATCTCCATGCTCAGAGACTGATACAGGCCTTTCATCGTTCCCACCCAGAGAAGATGGCTCAAATGGGCATCCGGAGGCTGCCCCTAAGGAGGGGGCAATGTCAGAGAACTCACACAGCAAGCACCCGTCTCCATGCAGCAGCTGCCAATCCTCATTCTGCTAATGCAAAGGTGCATGCACGGAACCATAGCCAGAGGCAAATGAGATCCAGGGTGGGCATGCACAATGGCACCTCTATGCGAATGCGCACACGCGCTAATGCGCGTCCGCGAGTGCCAAAGCGCTAATATGCTAACGCACATGCGCTAATGTGCTAACGCACATGTGCCAATGTGCTAAGGTGCTAATGCGCATGCGCGTACGCACGTACGCTGGCACCAATCCTGGCACACAGCACCCTATATAAACAGAGAGTCTGCCTAGCATCAGTGCTGGATTGTCTTCAGCTTGTTCCTGTGTTCCTGTTGTTACTCTGCCTGATTGACCTTGTTCCTGAAAACCCGGCTATCTTCTGACCATTCTCTTGGATCTCCCCTGCCTGCTGAACCTGCCTCTACTTGCAATACTGACCTTGGCTTGAACTTATGATTGCGGCTCTGCTTCCTGATTCTGTACCCTGCTGCCCGTCTGTTGCCAACCCCTGCCTGTTCCTGACTACGGTTTTGCCTTCTGACTTGGTACCCCGCTGCCGGCCTGTTGCCGACTCCTGCCTGTTCCTGATTCTGCAGTTGATCCTGATCTGGCTCCCGCTGAACAAGTTTGGTGATCAGTTTCTACATCTCCTCAGCAGAGGTTCCTATATCTCCAAGTTCCAGCCTCCTGCCTGCAGGCACCTGCACCCTTTTGTTGCCCTCGCACTCCCTGTACCCACCACCAGGGGTGCTTGGACCGGAACCGTGCAAAAGGCCACCCTCATCATTTCGGGCTCCGCTGTAAGGTACGTGACAGTAACAGATCAGTGGAGTACCAGGAACGGAAACAGGCAGAAGCATGGTCAGAGGCAAGATGAGGTCAATGCATGCAGAGTTCAGGAGTAGTCAAGACAAGCTGGGTGGGTAACTGTAGTCAGATGCAGAGTAACAGGTAACAGGTATGCATGGAAACAAGGCAGATGTAGACAAGGCAACACTCAAGCACAGGCTCAGTTTAAATAGCCCACTTGGCACCAATGTGAGCAAAAGATGCATGTGCGTGAGCAACAGATATGCCCATGTACACGACCCTGTGCACAATTTCTTTGTGCATGTAAAGTAACATGGATTAAACTGTGCCTATGCACAGGACACTGTCTATAAGAGCCATCCTGTCTACTGGTAAGTCTTTCCTGACTAAGGATGAGCTTCGTGTTCGAATCGAACCCATGTTCGACTCGAACATCATCTGTTTGCCCGTTCGCCGAATTGCAAACGATATGGGCTGTTCGTGCCAAATTCGTGTGGCGCGTCACGGCCCATAATTCACTGCGGCATCGCAGTGCATTGCTGGCTGATGATTGGTCAAGCATGCACTATGACCCGCATGCTTGGCCAATCACAGCGCTGTCTGAATAGAGAGCCGTAATTGGCCAAAGCCAAGGAGGCTTTGGCTAACTATGGCTCAGGGGATTTAGTACACGCCCCACACTATATAAGGCCGCCTGCACGGCGGCCCTGTGTAGTGTGTGTTCCGGCGTTGAGAGAGAGATAGATAGACAGAGAGACAGTGTCATCTGATTTAAGTTAGATAGATTAGGCAGGACAGTCAGTGAGTTAGCTGCATTTACAGTGTATTGTGTATATATATATATATGCATCCCAGGTGTTGTGTATATATATATATATATATATATATATATATATATATATATATATATATATTTATACATACACTGTATTCAGTTTAGCTAGATCCGCTCCTGTTATCTTGCTACTGACAGGCAGGATTGTGTTGTTACAGTATTTACAGCTACCTGAAGAAAATTGCTGGTGTTCTTTTGATTCTATTAGTACCACAGTCAGGCAGCTAGACTATTTACAGTTAGTGTAGTGTGTCCCCCTCACAGTGTTCAGTTAAAGCTACAAGTTAGTTTAGTGAGACCTCTGCACAGTGTTCAGCTAAAGCTACAAGTTAGTGTAGTGCGTCCTCTGAACAGTGTTCAGCTAAAGCTACAAGTTAGTGTAGGGCACAGTGTTCAGCTAAAGCTACAAGTTAGGGTAGTGCGTCCTCCTCACAGTGTTCAGCTAAAGCTACAAGTTAGTGTAGTGCATCCTCCTCACAGTGTTCAGCTAAAACTACAAGTTAGTGTAGTGCGACCTCTGCACAGTTTTCAGCTAAAGCTACCTGTAGAAGGTTGGTGGTGTTTTCCTGATCCTATCACTACCGCAGGCAGCTAAATAAGCTACAAGTTAGTTTTTTGCGAGCTCTGCACAGTGTTCAGCTAAAGCCATCTGTAGAAAGTTGGTGGTGTTTTCCTGATCCTATCACTACCGCAGGCAGCTAAATAAGCTACAAGTTAGTGTAGTGCGTCCTCCTCACAGTGTTCAGCTAAAACTACAAGTTAGTGTAGTGCGACCTCTGCACAGTGTTCAGCTAAAGCTACAAGTTAGTGTAGTGCGTGCTTCTCACAGTGTTCAGCTAAAACTACAAGTTAGTGTAGTGCGACCTCTGCACAGTGTTCAGCTAAAGCTACCTGTAGAAGGTTGGTGGTGTTTTCCTGATCCTAGCACTACCGCAGGCAGCTAAATAAGCTACAAGTTAGTTTTTTGCGAGCTCTGAACAGTGTTCAGCTAAAGCTACCTGTAGAAGGTTGGTGGTGTTTTCCTGATCCTATCACTACTGCAGGCAGCTAAATAAGCTACAAGTTAGTTTTTTATGAGCTCTGCACAGTGTTCAGCTAAAGCTACCTGTAGAAGGTTGGTGGTCTTTTCCTGATCCTATCACTACCGCAGGCAGCTAAATAAGCTACAAGTTAGTGTAGTGCGTCCTCCTCACAGTGTTCGGCTAAAACTACAAGTTAGTGCAGTGCGACCTCTGCACATTTTTCAGCTAAAGCTACAAGTTAGTGTAGTGCGTCCTCCTCACAGTGTTCAGCTAAAACTACAAGTTAGTGTAGTGCACAGTGTTCAGCTAAAGCTACAAGTTAGTGTAGTGCGTCCTCTGAACAGTGTTCAGCTAAAGCTACAAGTTAGTGTAGTGCGTCCTCTGAACAGTGTTCAGCTAAAACTACAAGTTAATGTAGTGTGACCTCTGCACAGTGTTCAGTTAAAGCTACCTGTAGAAGGTTGGTGGTGTTTTCCTGATCCTATCACTACCGCAGGCAGCTAAATAAGCTACAAGTTCGTTTTTAGCAAGCTCTGCACAGTGTTCAGCTAAAGCTACCTGTAGAAGGTTGGTGGCGTTTTCCTGATTCTATCACTACCGCAGGCAGCTAAATAAGCTACAAGTTAGTGTAGTGCGTCCTCCTCACAGTGTTCAGCTAAAACTACAAGTTAGTGTAGTGCGACCTCTGCACAGTGTTCAGCTAAAGCTACTTGTAGAAGGTTGGTGGTGTTTTCCAGATCCTATCACTACCGCAGGCAGCTAAATAAGCTACAAGTTAGTTTTTTGCGAGCTCTGAACAGTGTTCAGCTAAAGCTACCTGTAGAAGGTTGGTGGTGTTTTTCTGATCCTGTCACTACCGCAGGCAGCTAAATAAGCTACAAGTTCGTTTTTTCTGAGCTCTGCACAGTGTTCAGCTAAAGCTACCTGTAGAAGGTTGGTGGTGTTTTCCTGATCCTATCACTACCGCAGGCAGCTAAATAAGCTACAAGTTAGTTTTTTGCGAGCTCTGCACAGTGGTCAGCTAAAGCTACCTGTAGAAGGTTGGTGGTGTTTTCCTGATCCTATCACTACCGCAGGCAGCTAAATAAGCTACAAGTTAGTTTTTTGCGAGCTCTGCACAGTGTTCAGCTAAAGCTACCTGTAGAAGGTTGGTGGTGTTTTCCTGATCCTATCACTACCACAGGCAGCTAAATAAGCTACAAGTTAGTTTTTTGTGAGCTCTGCACAGTGTTCAGCTAAAGCTACCTGTAGAAGGTTGGTGGTGTTTTCCTGATCCTATCACTACCGCAGGCAGCAAAAAAAGCTACAAGTTAGTTTTTTGCGACCTCTGCACAGTGTTCAGCTAAAGCTACCTGTAGAAGGTTGGTGGTGTTTTCCTGATCCTATCACTACCGCAAAAAGGAAGAAAAGCAGCGCCGACCTAAGTGCAGTACTGAAGCATAAACAATTTATTACAGGTTAAAATGCACTCACTCAGAGTAAGGTAGATACAGGCACATCAGGTAAAAAATCCATCCGGGAGGCTGTGTGGTGGGCAGCAGGGCTCCACAGGGGGCGATCCTAAATGCTGGAGTGTGTTAATCTTGTCTCTTTGTCCCGTCTGACGGCGCCGGTGGTAACCAGTGTCACAGGCTGGGTTGAGACAGGCACAGCGTGGATTGTCTGTTCCTAGTTGTATTTCCCGGGTATCAGTGACGCTGGGGGCGTGCACACGTTCGGAGCATGCATGCTCCTTTATCAGGCATAGCGTCCATTCATTTTGGAAGAGGTATAAGCAGGGCGGGCGGGCCAATTGCATCATTGGCTCCGCCTACCTCGTATTAGGCTTAAGGGAACCGTGGGAGGGGTGGACAGTGTTGAGGAACATGATGACAGAATAGGGGGTGGAGAGTGGAGGAGACGAGGAGGAAATAGCAAGGGAGGTGAAGAAGTGTGTGGAGGGAGGGGGGAGGGAGAGAACAGCAGAGGGACGTGATAACATGGATATGTGCTTATTAGAAGGCAGTTGCTATGAGGTGGATGAAGACGGGATGAAGAGTGGGAGGGTGGGATGGGGTGATATCATGGCAATGGGATGACGAGGATAATATGTGGAAAAAAGGGAAAATTAGAAAATTGTTAAAAATATAAATAAAGGATCAAAAATATAAGAAAAATATATATATGTAGTAAAAATAAAAATAAATGGGAGTGATGATGGGATGAAAATGGGAGAAATAGGAGGATTTTTTTAAATAGTGGGAGTTGTGGGCTTATAAATGGGTAGGGAATTGTATATAATAAAATATATGAAAAATGTAGAAAAGAAGGAATGTATATTGAAAAATATACATATAAAGATATACATAAAAAATATAAAAATATATAAAAATAAAAAAATATAAAAAAATACATAAAAAACATATACATATATATATATATATATATATATATATATATATATATATATATATATATATATATATATATATATATATATATATATATATATATATACATATACATATACATACACATACACATACATATGCATGCGTTGGGTGGAACCAGGACATGTATGGGCACATGCCGTGGTGGGTGTGGGTTTCTAGTGGGATATAGGGGTAGAATCTTAGAGTGGAAGAATTATGAAGGGGGAATAAAAAGAGAAAAGGGGGGGCAAAGGGGAGGAGACACATGGGGGTATAGAGGGGTGTTTTTATTGGGGGGGAGGGTAGTGGGGGAGATGTGGGGTGTGTGTTGGGGCTGTGAAAGAGGGGATCTGGGCATGATTGAGGATCGATTTTTAGAGGACTGTGTTGACTTCTATTTCTTCATTCAGGCCTCCAGGCGCAAGGGCGTCAAGGGTATATATCCAAAAAGTTTCTCTTTCACAGAGACGTTTGAAATGCTCTGTGGGGGGGAGGGTCCTGGGTATTTGTTCGATGACCCATACTAGTATACCATTGGTGGAGCCTTGGTGGTACTCTTTGAAATGTCTGGGGATGGTTAGATTAAGGTTTTCCTCTATAGATCTGCGGTGTTCTCCAAATCTTTTCCTAAGTGTTCGGATGGTTCGACCAATATAGAGTAGGTTGCAGGGGCAACGGATGCCATAAATTACAAAGTCTGAGGAACAATTGAAAAATTCTCTGAGTTGGTAGGTGTTTCCTTTTGTGGTGAAAGATTTTTGGCGATGGGGGACAAATTTGCAGGTGAGACATTTGATCTTTTTGCATTGATACATGCCGTTTAATGAGAGGAAGGTCCGAGATGGGGTGGGTCTGTTACGTGTAGTTTTAAGCTTGCTTGGGGCAATAAGGCTTTTTATGTTTCTGGCTTTGCGGTATGTGATCTTGGGTACAGTGTGGATGGATGATTTTAGCATGGGATCCTCCAGTAGAATGTCCCAGTGCTTTTTGAAGATTCTTTCCATTTTTTTGTATTTTGAGTGAAATTGGGTGATGAACCTGGTGGTGTGGGGTTGGGGGGGGTGGTGGGTTGGGTTGGTGGTCCTTATCACTACCGCAAGCAGCTAAATTATTTACATGTTAGTGTAGTGGGACCTTTGCACAGTGTTCAGCTAAAGCTACCTGTAGAAGGTTGGTGGTGTTCTCATACTACAGGCAGGCAGTTGATTTTGCTAGCTGCAGTACCAGTATATATATATATATATATATATATATATATATATATATATATATATATATATATATATATCCCAGCTTAGTGCAGCTACAGGCCATTAGTATGTCTGGAAGGCCAACAAGGAGAAGCAGACAGTCACAAGCCAATGAAAGAGGGTAAGCAGGCTCTATGTCTAGAGGCAACAGTGCTGGTCGTGGAGATGGTGCATCCTCATCAGCACATGGCCGTGGGACACGCTTGGCCTTTTTTTGGCAGCTGGCCATGTTGAGCCGCAACATGCGGAAGACTTGGTCGAGTGGATGACCAAGCCGTCTTCATCCTCCTCATCCTCTCTCACTAATGCTCAGGGTACTTTGTCTGGCAAAGCAGCTGCCAACGCAGCCTCTTCCCTTGGCTCAATGGCATCAGTGACTCCTTCCCTAGCCCCACCATGTCCTCCTGAGGAGTCCCTCGAACTGTTTGACCACAGTGTTGGGTACATGCTCCAGAAGGATGCCCAGCGTTTAGAAGGCTCTCATGATGATACTGAGCTAGATGAAGGCAGTAACATGAGCACAGACAAAGGGGGTGCCCAAGAAGGACAGCAATCTGGCAGTCATGCTCCCCCTGCTCCAGCATACTGCCAAGTTTGCTCCAGTGATGAGGAGGGAGGGGATGATGAGGTCACTGACTCAACGTGGGTGCCTGATAGGAGAGAGGAGGAGGAGGAGGCACATCACCAACAAGGCAGGATGCCCTCCAGGGGCCAGCCTAAGGGCAGCGCACTGAATGCATCACACCACAAAGCTCCGCATGTTCAGGGCACTGCTGTCTCTGCGTGTTATTCTAAAAGTTCTTTGGTGTGGGCCTTTTTTGAGATGAGTGCATCAGATCGCACCGTTGCTATTTGCAACATATGTCTCAAGCGTATCTCGCGTGGCCAAAACATCTCCCACTTGGGCACAACATGCTTGACCAGACATATGTTGACCTGCCATGCAGTTCGTTGGCAAGCGTACCTAAAAGACCCACACCAAAGAACAAAGAGGATCTCTCCTTGCTCCTCATCAGCTGAAATCTCCAACCCCACTATACCTTCAGTCCTCTCGGAGACCTGCACTGAGAGGAATGAAGGTGTAGAATTAGGTGTGTCACAGCCAAGTATTTGTGGGCAATCTGCTTTCGGTACACCGACGTCAGATTGTACCAGGCAAATTTCCCTGCCCCAGCTGCTGCACCACCGAAAGAAGTTCGCTCCCAGCCATCCACATGCCCAGTGGTTAAATGCTAGCTTGGCAAAATTTCTAGCACTTCAACTTCTACCTTTTCACTCCGGTAGACTCTGCCCCCTTCTGTGAGTATGTGGAATGTGCGGTTCCTCAGTAGCAGGTACCCAAATGCCACTTTTTCTCACGGAAAGGCGATTCCGGCTCTCTACCGCCATGTGGAAGGCAATGTCTTGGCCTCGTTGGACAGGGCGGTCAGTGGTAAGGTGCATATTACCGCTGACTCATGGTCCAGCAGGCATGGACAGGGACGTTACCTAAGTTTCACGGCGCATTGGGTCACTCTGCTGGCAGCTGGGAAAGATGCAGGACAAGGTGCAGTAGTGTTGGAGGTTGTTCCACCCCCACGCCTCCAAAATGCCACTACTAATGATTGTGACACACCTCTCTCCTCCACCCTCTCCTCTTCTTCTTCCTCCATGGCCTCTTCCTGTACTTTGTCCTCAGAACCAGCGGTGCTCCGTAGGCATTCAAGGGTCTACGCAAGTACGCACGCCAAAAGATGCCATGCGGTGCTTGAGCTGGTGTGCTTGAGGTACAGGAGCCACACTGGGGCAGAGGTTCTGTCAGCTCTGCAGGGGCAGGTTCATAGGTGGTTGACACCACACCAACTTAAGGCAGAAATGGTGGTTTGCAACAATGGCACCAACCTCCTCTCCGCCCTCCGACAGGGACAACTGACCCATGTGCCCTGTTTGGCTCACATCCTTAACTTGGTGGTGCAGCGGTTCTTGGGCAGGTACCCGGGCTTACAGGATGTCCTGAGGTAAGCCAGGAAAGTCTGTGTGAAACAAAGAATAGAATATAATGAGGCTTGTTTTAATCATGTAGATAGATTCGGTACCGTCACTCTATGGTTGCCTTCCAACCCCCAAAACCTATGTAACAAGTTGTCCCAAACAGGGGGGGACCAAAAAGAAAAGCGGGGCTCAAGGGAGGGCACACTCAATATATGGTGAATATATATGCGTATTTATTGGTACAAAATCGGTGTACATGAAGATATGTGCAATGCACATATCTTCATGTACACCGATTTTGTACCAATAAATACGCATATATATTCACCATATATTGAGTGTGCCCTCCCTTGAGCCCCGCTTTTCTTTTTGGTCCCCCCCTGTTTGGGACAACTTGTTACATAGGAAAGTCTGTGTGCATTTCCGCCGGTCATATAATGCCAGTGCTCGGCTGGCAGACCTCCAAAAGGAGTATGACCTGCCCAAGAACCGCCTAATCTGTGACATGCCCACCAGGTGGAACTCAACGTTAGCCATGCTGCAGCGGCTGCACATGCAGCAGAGGGCCATCAATGAGTACCTGTACCAGGACAGGGTCAGGGGAGCTTGGTTTTTTCCCCACACCAGTGGGCCATGATCAGGGATGCATGTACTGTCCTGTCACCATTTGAGGAGGCCATGAGGATGGTGAGCAGTGACAGTGCATGCATAAGTGACACTATTCCCCTTGTCCACCTGTCGGAGCACACGCTGCATTGAATAATGGACAGGGCACTTGAGGCAGAACGGAGGCAGGAAGAGGAGGACTTCCTTAGCTCTCAAGGCCCCCTTTATCCAGACAGTGCTCCTGCGTGCCCACCGATCACACAGGAAGAGGACGAGGAGGAGGAGGAAGAGGAGGAGGATTGTGTCAGTATGGAGGTGGAGCCTGGCACTCAGCATCAGCAGCAGTCTTTCAGGGATCAGTCCCAAGAAACACATGGACTTGTACGTGGATGGGAGGAGGTGGCTGCGGACCATGTCGTCCTTAGTGACCCAGAGGACTCCGGACCGAATGCCTCAGCAAACCTACGCTGCATGGCCTCCCTGATCCTGGAAAGCCTGCGTAAGGATCCTCGTATTCGTGATATCAAGGAGAAGGACCAATACTGGCTGGCAACCCTCCTTGATCCACGTTACAAGGGTAAGGTTGCGGACCTTATCTTGCCATCGCAGAGGGAGCAGAGGATGAAACATCTTCGGGAGGCCTTGCAGAAAGGTCTGTGCAACGCGTTCCCAGAGACTGGGAGGTTACAAATTCCTGTTTCTGGACAACGTGTTGCTGAGGCTTCGATCAGTCAAAGAAGGAGCGGTGGAGAAGGAGGCCGTCTAACCGATGCGTTCAGACAATTTTTTAGTCCACAGCCCCAAGGTATGATCGGTTCCAGCAACCATTGCCAGCGTCTGTTTTACATGGTGCAGGAATACCTCGGGGCAAGATCTGACTTGGACACCTTTCCCACAGAAAATCCTCTGGGTCACTGGGTCTTGAGGATGGATGACTGGACAGAGCTTGCACAGTATGCAATTCCTGCAAAATGCAAAGTATGCAAAATCCTGCATCCAGCGTTCTTTCAGAACGCACATTCAGTGCTGCAGGAGGCTTTGTAACCGATCACAAAGCCTCCTGCTGAAGGTCGATCGACTGACCTTCATAAAAATGAATCAGTCTTGGATCACCACCAGCTATCAAGCACCTGATGCTGAAGTAACCGAATATTTTTTTTTGAAATGTCAGATGCCTTCAAAGACTGCCTATGCTAATGCTGAGTGACTATCCTGTTCCTCCTCAATGATCATGCTGATAGCTTGTAAGAACATTTTTGGTTCTGGGCACCGCCACCAGTGCCTAAGGCCCAATTTTTAAGCCCCTGTTTAACAAGGGCATGTAATTACAATTTTTGATGCAATTCTTTGCAGCAGGGCTCATACCTGCGTTCCAACTAGAGTATCTGTGAGGGGTTGCAGTGTTGTGGCACCAGCACCAGTGCCTAAGGCCCAGTTTTTCAGCCCCTGTTTAACAGGGGCGTGCAATTACAATTTTTGATGCAATACTTTGCAGCAGGGCTCGTTCCTGCATTCCAACTAGAGTATCTGTGAGGGGTTGCAGTGTTGTCACACCAGCACCAGTGCCTAAGGCCCAAATTTTCAGCCCCTGTTTAACAGGGGCGTGTAATTACAATTTTTGATGCAATTCTTTTGCAGCAGGGCTCATTCCTGTGTTCCAACTGGAGTATCTGTGAGGAGTTGCAGTGTTGTGGCACCAGCACCAGTGCCTAAGGCCCAATTTTTCAGCCCCTGTTCAACAGGGACATGTAATTAGAATTCTTGATGGAATATTTCACAGCAGGGTCCGTTTCTTCGCCCACCACGATTAACTGTGAGGACTTACAGTGTTGTGCCACCAGCACCACCACCACCACCACCAAAGGCCCAATTTTTCTGGCCCTGTTCAACAGGGGCATGTAATTACAATTCTTGATCTAATATTTCACAGCAGGGCCCGTTCCAGCGCCCACCAAGAGTAACTGTGAGGACTTACAGTGTTGTGGCACCAGCACCACCATCACCAAAGGCCCAATTTTTCTGGCCCTGTTCACCAGGGGCATGTAATTACAATTCTTGATCTAATATTTCACAGCAGGGCCCTGTGAGGGCTTACAGTGTTGAGGGCACAACAACACCTAAGACACAAATTTCTGCTGAGTATATAGGGCAGGACCCTACTTTCAAACATCCAACTTACAAACGACGCCTACTTGCAAACGGAAGGAGACAACAGGAAGTGAGATGAAATCTACCCCATAGGAAGGGAAATTCTCTCCTGTAAGAGTTAATATGAGAAAAACTTTTCTCCTTTCCACTGATGCTTTATCACCAATCTGTTTCACTAAAAACACCAAATTTTCAAAAAACATTTGTCATTGGGACAAAAAGTGAGGTGAAATCTTCTGAAGAGGAGCACAGACAGCAAAACAAATGTCACAGGGGTGATAACCCTTCCCTATGTTTTCAAAAAAGCTTAAAAACAGATTTTTTGGCTGGAGCTACACTTTAAAAATGTACCAGTTCAAAATTACAAACAGATTCTACTTAACAACAAACCTACAGTCCCTGCCTTGTTTGCACCGCCTGTATACTGCTGTTCAGAGTATATAGGGCCTGGTGGCCCCACACCTTTCCTTATTTTAATTTGGGTGCGGGGTTCCCCTTAATATCCATACAAGACCCAAAGGGCCTGGTAATGGACTGGGGGGTACCCATGCCGTTTGTCTCACTGATTTTCATCCATATTGCCAGGACTTGACATTACATTAAACCCGCAAGCAGTTTTAAATGACTTTTTTTCCTTTAAAAATGACATTTTGTGCAGGGACTGTTCTAAACACGGGAAACACGCGCCACTTTACAGGCATACTATAGACACCCCCCAGGTACGATATTTAAAGGAATATTTCACTTTTTTTTTTACTTTAAGCATCATTAACCACTTGACGACCGCCTCACGCCGATGTACGTCGGCAAAGCGGCACGGACAGGCAAAATCATGTACATGGTACGTGATTTGCCTTCCGCGGGTGGGGGGTCCGATAGGGCGGTCGTCTTTTGTCCAGCGGCGATCAGAGGTGAGGGGGAGACCATCCGTTCGTGGCCCCCCCCTCGCGATCGCCGCCGGCCAATCGAATCATTCCTTTGCTGCTGTATGCTAAACAGCAGCAAAGGAAATGATGTCATCTCTCCTCGGCTCGGTAATTTCCGTTCCGGCCCGAGGAGAGAAGACATGTGAGTGAGTGCACAACACTACACACACACAGTAGAACATGCCAGGCACACTAAACACCCCGATCCCCCCCCCGATCGCCCCCCGATCCCCCCCCAATCACCCCCCCCCCCCCCGTCACAAACTGACACCAGCAGTTTTTTTTTGTTTGTTTTGTTTTTTTCTGATTACTGCATAGTGTCAGTTTGTGACAGTTACAGTGTTGGGACAGTTACTGTTACCCCCCTTTAGGTCTAGGGTACCCCCCTAACCCCCCCTAATAAAGTTTTAACCCCTTGATCACCCCCTGTCACCAGTGTCACTAAGCGATCATTTTTCTGATCGCTGTATTAGTGTCGCTGGTGACGCTAGTTAGGGAGGTAAATATTTAGGTTCGCCGTCAGCGTTTTATAGCGACAGGGACCCCCATATACTACCTAATAAATGTTTTAACCCCTTGATTGCCCCCTAGTTAACCCTTTCACCACTGATCACCGTATAAGTGTTACGGGTGACGCTGGTTAGTTCGTTTATTTTTTATAGTGTCAGGGCACCCGCCGTTTATTACCGAATAAAGGTTTAGCCCCCTGATCGCCCGGCGGTGATATGCGTTGCCCCAGGCAGCGTCAGATTAGCGCCAGTACCGCTAACACCCACGCACGCAGCATACACCTCCCTTAGTGGTATAGTATCTGAACGCATCAATATCTGATCCGATCAGATCTATACTAGCGTCCCCAGCAGTTTAGGGTTCCCAAAAACGCAGTGTTAGCGGAATCAGCCCAGATACCTGCTAGCACCTGCGTTTTGCCCCTCCGCCCAGCCCACCCAAGTGCAGTATCGATCGATCACTATCACTTACAAAAGACTAAACGCATAACTGCAGCGTTCGCAGAGTCAGGCCTGATCCCTGCGATCGCTAACAGTTTTTTTGGTAGTATTTTGGTGAACTGGCAAGCACCAGCCCCAGGCAGCGTCAGGTTAGTGCCAGTACCGCTAACACCCACGCACGCAGAATACGCCTCCCTTAGTGGTATAGTATCTGAACGGATCAATATCTGATCCGATCAGATCTATACTAGTGTCCCCAGCAGTTTCGGGTTCCCAAAAACGCAGTGTTAGCGGAATCAGCCCAGATACCTGCTAGCACCTGCGTTTTGCCCCTCCGCCCAGCCCAGCCCTCCCAAGTGCAGTATCGATCGATCACTGACACTTACAAAACACTAAATGCATAACTGCAGCATTCGCAGAGTCAGGCCTGATCCCTGCGATCGCTAACAGTTTTCTTGGTAGCGTTTTGGTGAACTGGCAAGCACCAGCTCCAGGCAGCGTCAGGTTAGCGCCAGTAGCGCTAACACCCACGCACGCACCGTACACCTCCCTTAGTGGTATAGTATCTGAACGGATCAATATCTGATCCGATCAGATCTATACTAGCATCCCCAGCAGTTTAGGGTTCTCACAAACGCAGTGTTAGTGGGATCAGCCCAGATACCTGCTAGCACCTGCATTTTGCCCCTCCGCCCGGCCCAGCCCACCCAAGTGCAGTATCGATCGATCACTGTCACTTACAAAAGACTAAAACGCATAACTGCAGCGTTCGCAGAGTCAGGCCTGATCCCTGCGATCGCCAACAGATTTTTTGGTAGCGTTTTGGTGAACTGGCAAGCGCCAGCGGCCTAGTACACCCCGGTCGTAGTCAAACCAGCACTGCAGTAACACTTGGTGACGTGGCGAGTCCCATAAGTGCAGTTCAAGCTGGTGAGGTGGCAAGCACAAGTAGTGTCCCGCTGCCACCAAAAAGACAAACACAGGCCCGTCGTGCCCGTCGTGCCCTTCCTGCTGCATTCGCCAATCCCAATTGGGAACCCACCGCTTCTGCAGCGCCCGTACTTCCCCCATTCACATCCCCAACCAAATGCAGTCGGCTGCATGAGAGGCATTTTCTTTATGTCCTCCCGAGTACCCCTACCCAACGAACCCCCCCAAAAAAGATATTGTGTCTGCAGCAAGCGCGGATATAGGCGTGACACCCGCTATTATTGTCCCTCCTGTCCTGACAATCCTGGCCTTTGCATTGGTGAATGTTTTGAACGCTACTATGCACTAGTTGAGTATTAGCGTAGGATACAGCATTGCACAGACTAGGCACACTTTCACAGGGTCTCCCAAGATGCCATCGCATTTTGAGAGACCCGAACCTGGAACCGGTTACAGTTATAAAAGTTAGTTACAAAAAAAGTGTAAAAAAAAAATAAAATATATATAAAATAAAAAAAAATAGTTGTTGTTTTATTGTTCTCTCTCTCTCTATTCTCTCTATTGTTCTGCTCTTTTTTACTGTATTCTATTCTGCAATGTTTTATTGTTATTATGTTTTATCATGTTTGCTTTTCAGGTATGCAATTTTTTGTACTTTACCGTTTACTGTGCTTTATTGTTAACCATTTTTTTGTCTTCAGGTACGCCATTCACAACTTTGAGTGGTTATACCAGAATGATGCCTGCAGGTTTAGGTATCATCTTGGTATCATTCTTTTCAGCCAGCGGTCGGCTTTCATGTAAAAGCAATCCTAGCGGCTAATTAGCCTCTAGACTGCTTTTACAAGCCGTGGGAGGGAATGCCCCCCCCCCACCGTCTTCCGTGTTTTTCTCTGGCTCTCCTGTCTCAACAGGGAACCTGAAAATGCAGCCGGTGATTCAGCCAGCTGACCATAGAGCTGATCAGAGACCAGAGTGGCTCAAAACATCTCTATGGCCTAAGAAACCGGAAGCTACGAGCATTTTATGACTTAGATTTCGCCGGATGTAAATAGCGCCATTGGGAAATTGGGGAAGCATTTTATCACACCGATCTTGGTGTGGTCAGATGCTTTGAGGGCAGAGGAGAGATCTAGGGTCTAATAGACCCCAATTTTTTCAAAAAAGAGTACCTGTCACTACCTATTGCTATCATAGGGGATATTTACATTCCCCGAGATAACAATAAAAATGATTAAAAAAAATAAAAATGAAAGGAACAGTTTAAAAATAAGATAAAAAAGCAAAAAAATAATAAAGAAAAAAAAAAAAAAGCACCCCTGTCGCCCCCTGCTCTCACGCTAAGGCGAACGCAAGCGGCGGTCTGTCGTCAAACGTAAACAGCAATTGCACCATGCATGTGAGGTATCACCGCGAAGGTTAGATCAAGGGCAGTAATTTTTGCAGTAGACCTCCTCTGTAAATCTAAAGTGGTAACCTGTAAAGGCTTTTAAAGGCTTTTAAAAATGTATTTATTTTGTTGCCACTGCACGTTTGTGCGCAATTGTAAAGCATGTCATGTTTGGTATCCATGTACTCGGCCTAAGATCATCTTTTTTATTTCATCAAACATTTGGGCAATATAGTGTGTTTTAGTGCATTAAAATTTAAAAAAGTGTGTTTTTTCCCCAAAAAATGCGTTTGAAAAATTGCTGCGCAAATACTGTGTGAAAAAAAAAAATGAAACACCCACCATTTTAATCTGTAGGGCATTTGCTTTAAAAAAATATATAATGTTTGGGGGTTCAAAGTAATTTTTTTGCAAAAAAAAAAAAACCTTTTCATGTAAACAATAAGTGTCAGAAAGGGCTTTGTCTTCAAGTGGTTAGAAGAGTGGGTGATGTGTGACATAAGCTTCTAAATGTTGTGCATAAAATGCCAGGACAGTTCAAAACCCCCCCAAATGACCCCATTTTGGAAAGTAGACACCCCAAGCTATTTGCTGAGAGGCATGTCGAGTCCATGGAATATTTTATATTGCGACACAAGTTGCGGGAAAGAGACAATTTTTTTTTTTTTTGCACAAAATTGTCACTAAATGATATATTGCTCAAACATGCCATGGGAATATGTGAAATTACACCCCAAAATACATTCTGCTGCTTCTCCTGAGTACGGGGATACCACATGTGTGAGACTTTTTGGGAGCCTAGCCGCGTACGGAACCCCGAAAACCAAGCACCGCCTTCAGGCTTTCTAAGGGCGTGAATTTTTGATTTCTCTCTTGACTGCTTATCACAGTTTCGGAGACCATGGAATGCCCAGGTGGCACAAAACCCCCCCAAATGACCCCATTTTGGAAAGTAGACACCCCAAGCTATTTGATGAGAGGTATAGTGAGTATTTTGCAGACCTCACTTTTTGTCACAAAGTTTTGAAAATTGAAAAAAGAAAAAAAAAAAAGTTTTTTCTTGTCTTTCTTCATTTTCAAAAACAAATGAGAGCTGCAAAATACTCACCATGCCTCTCAGCAAATAGCTTGGGGTGTCTACTTTCCAAAATGGGGTCATTTGGGGGGGTTTGTGCCACCTGGGCATTCCATGGCCTCCGAAACTGTGATAGGCAGTGAAGAGTGAAATCAAAAATTTTCACCCTTAGAAATCCTGAAGGCGGTGATTGGTTTTCGGGGTCACGTGCACGGCTAGGCTCCCAAAAAGTCCCACACATGTGGTATCCCCGTACTCAGGAGAAGTAGCTAAATGTATTTTGGGGTGCAATTCCACATATGTCCATGGCCTGTGTGAGCAATATATCATTTAGTGACAACTTTGTGCAAAAAAAAAATAAAAAAATAAAAATGTGTCACTTTCCCGCAACTTGTGTCAAAATATAAAATATTCCATGGACTCAATATGCCTCTCTGGAAATAGCTTGGGGTGTCTACTTTCCAAAATGGGGTCATTTGGGGGGGTTTTGTGCCACCTGGGCATTCCATGGCCTCCGAAACTGTGATAGGCAGTAAAGAGTGAAATCATAAATTTACACCCTTAGAAATCCTGAAGGCGGTGATTGGATTTCGGGGCCCCGTACGCGGCTAGGCTCCCAAAAAGTCCCACACATGTGGTATCCCCATATTCAGGAGAAGCAGCAGAATGTATTTTGGGGTGCAATTCCACATAGGCCCATGGCCTGTGTGAGCAATATATCATTTAGTGACAACTTTTTGTAAATATATATATATTTTTTTTTTGTCATTATTCAATCACTTGGGACAAAAAAAATAAATATTCAATGGGTTCAACATGCCTCTCAGAAATTTCCTTGGGGTGTCTACTTTCCAAAATGGGGTCATTTGGGGGGGTTTTGTACTGCCCTGTCATTTTAGCACCTCAAGAAATGACATAGGCAGTCATAAACTAAAAGCTGTGTAAATTACAGAAAATGTACCCTAGTTTGTAGACGCTATAACTTTTGCGCAAACCAATAAATATACGCTTATTGACATTTTTTTTACCAAAGACATGTGGCCGAATACATTTTGGCCTAAATGTATGACTAAAATTGAGTTTATTGGATTTTTTTTATAACAAAAAGTAGAAAATATCATTTTTTTTCAAAATTTTCGGTCTTTTTCCATTTATAGCGCAAAAAATAAAAACCGCAGAGGTGATCAAATACCATCAAAAGAAAGCTCTATTTGTGGGAAGAAAAGGACGCAAATTTCGTTTGGGTACAGCATTGCATGACCGCGCAATTAGCAGTTAAAGCGACGCAGTGCCAAATTGGAAAAAGACCTCTGGTCCTTAGGCAGCATAATGGTCCGGGGCTCAAGTGGTTAAAATCACTGCTCCCACAAAAACGGCCATTTTTAAAAAATTTTTTTGCATTGATACATGTCCCCTGGGGTAGGACCCGGGTCCCCAAACCCTTTTTAGGACAATACCATGCAAATTAGCCTTTAAAATGAGCACTTTTGATTTCGAACGTTCGAGTCCCATAGACGTCAATGGGGTTCTAACGTTCATGCAAATTTTCGGTTCGTTCGCAGGTTCTGGTGCGAACCGAACCGGGGGGTGTTCGGCTCATCCGTAACTGTTATACAAGCTGTACACTCACTACTTTACATTGTATCAAAGTGTAATTTCTTCAGTATTGTCACATGAAAAGATATAATACAATATTTCCAAAAATGTGAGGGGTGTACTCACTTTTGTGAGACATTGTATAACCACATAATAATTAAACTTAATACAACATTATTATGGGGTTGTGATCAAGAGGGTTGCAAAGACTACTGAAGGTCATTACTTGTAAAAGAAATTACTTCAGCCGTTGTATTTACTGCGAGAGCAGTGATAATATGAACTTGACTTCTAATGGTTATTCTGCAAAATACTACAAAAAGTTTCACTGATAATTTCTCTAACTAATCCTTTCTAAGCCTTATTTTGAGCTTAATCCATTATTTGATTAGATTACCATAGCCTTTGTAAAGGGCTGCAAGCCTTCTTCATTGTTCTATTATCATTTTCTAGGGCTTTTTATAAACAGGATTCACATGTGTCTAGTGAAGACAGGAAACAATAGGGAGGAATATTAAAAACATTATGGCAAACTATTATTATTAATATGCTTGTTATTTTGAAGTTACTGTATATTAAAAAATGATGAATTGTTAGCATGAAAAATAAAGTCATAGTTCTCGAAAAATATTGACACTTTGTCTCCAATTTGGACATTTTCACTTAGGGGTGTACTCACTTTTGTTGCTAGTGGTTTATATAGTCTTTATTTAGTAACATTTTGGTACAAAAGACTACACACATTATACAAATGTTACGCAAAACATATGGAACATTTCAGGTACGGTCTAGAGCTGAAAGGTTAAGGTGAGCCCAAGGTACCAGTGGGGTCAGGAGCTTCTAATGAGTTCCCGAGGCTAGGTGGTCATGAGGCCTTAGACCGGTCAGATATTGGCCTTAAACCTCCAGAAGAGGTATATGAGTTGGAGTGGTTACGTGGGGGGATCATCCTCCACCAGCGATCCAGGCTGAGGGGGGCAGGAGCCTCCTACAACCTCGCCCTTCTCGCTGTGTCTAGGAGGATTTTTCCTCCCTTGCCCCGCCTGACAGGAAGCGGAGGAAGAATGTCTCCGCCACCGTGTGACGAGGCCTTTGTCTTATTGCCAATCATCTTCACCTTGAGTTTATACAAACTAGATGCATCTTAAATTAGAACCGCCTGATATCAGAAACGTTAAGTAGTCTTTCAAACAAAAATAAGGATATTAGTAAAAAGTAGAAAAGAAGTAAGAGTAAGGGAATAGTGGGTAGAAAAGGGTTAGAGGGGGAGAGAGGTAGAGGGGAACGGATATGGAGCATACCTCTTAGCCTAAGAAGGCTCTTTTGTTCCGTGCCGGGCGAGTCCCCCACCTATGTATCCTTATGACCGGTAAAGTATCTAAGCGGGATCGTAAGGAGGGCTCTGCTAATTCTAGTAGAGCCATGTCCAAGCTTGAAGACATATGGTTTGGATCGAACACATAGTCTTTCCATGGGCCCCATATAATTTCAAAACGTTCCGTCTTTCCTTTACATGATGCTATCCAATGTTCTGCTTCCCTAATATCGTTCACTTTTTTTATCCAATCTTCTTTTGTAGGAACCCTAGTCTGTTTCCAGTATATTGGAACCAGGCGTCTAGACGCGTTTAGTAGGTGTGGAAGTACACTCTTTTTATATCTACCAATCGGTATCAAAGGGACATGCAGGAGGAAATAGGCTGGGGACAGAGGAATATCTAGATCTAGAATTTCTTTTATACTAGACTTAATGTCTTTCCAGTATGATTGGATCAGGGGACACTCCCACCAAATGTGTAGGAGTGTGCCTCTGTGGCCACATCCCCTCCAACACTGATCCGACACCGAAGGGTAGATACGAGCCAAATCCGCTGGTACTCTGTACCAGCGTGATAAAATCTTATAGTTTGTTTCTTGGGTTTTGGATTCCATAGAGCTCGAGTGGGTGAGTTGGTATAGGTGTGTGAGTTGGGTCGTGGAAAAGTCTAACTGCAAATCCCTTTCCCATGCCCGTATGTAAGTCGTTCTAGGGTTGTCAGTTGTACCTAGTAAGCGATACATTTCTGAGATCAGGTGTGGGATCGGGTCTTCCTCAATAAAAAGTTGTTCAAATGGAGTAAGAGTGGAGATGTCCCTTATGGAACGTCTATGGATTTCAAAAAAGTGGTGGAGCTGCCTATATCTCCAAAAATTCATTTTGGGGCCTCTATGTTCCCGTTGTAGTGTTTCATAACTCATCAGTTTGCCATCCTTCATTAATTTTCCGCAACTGGCGTTTCCGTCATCCACCCATGGGCCGAAAAAGGCCATTTGTTCGCCTGGTGGGAACCAAAGGAACCCTCCTAACGGAGCAAGCGGGGATATTGGTGGGGATAATTTTAGAGCTATGTTCACTGTGTCCCAGACAGAAAGGGCATGGGTCGTCAACGGGGAGGTAGTGTCTGACAATCCTCGATACTCTCGTGGCAGCCAAGGCGCAAAGGCCAGGTTCCTGCCGGCTAACCATTTTTCCA
This sequence comes from Lithobates septentrionalis, assembly GCA_037952835.1. Lineage (NCBI taxonomy): Eukaryota > Metazoa > Chordata > Amphibia > Anura > Ranidae > Lithobates > Lithobates septentrionalis. Next base: position 11,814,406 of record JBBDGP010000229.1, read on the forward strand.
GGGAGACCCATAATTTGGACTGGGTGTGGAATCGCCAGTTGAGGATCCTCTGGAGAGTGATGGCTCTATAGTATTTTAAAATGTCTGGAATCCCTAACCCCCCTGTTAGTTTTGAGCGCTTCATGACGTGCATAGCTATTCTAGGCTTTTTTGCGTCCCACACAAATCTTGTTAGTATGCTATTAACTTGGGAAAAGAAGTTTTTGGGCAGAGGAATTGGTATCATTTGTAGAAAAAAAAGTATTCGGGGTAAAATATTCATTTTTATGATGTTAATGCGGCCTATCCACGTAAACGCGGTCTTTGTCCAGGTGGACAGATCTTTTTTAATTGCGTTAAGTAATGGTGGGAAATTTGCAGTATATAGTGTGTCAAGACTATCCGTTAGCTGTATACCTAAGTATCGAAAGGAGGATTTGGCCCAGGTGAAGGGGAACGAAGCTTGTAAGCTGTTAGTCACTGTGGGGGTCAAGTTGATCGGCAAAATTTCAGACTTAGAGAAATTGATTTTAAAATTAGAAAGTAATCCAAATAATTTTAATTCTTTCATCAGGACTGGCAACGAGATCAGGGGTTCTGCGAGGTGAAACAATACGCCGTCTGCGTATGCGGACAGTTTATGTTCATTACTCCCTACCTTCAGGGCCCTGATATCAGTATTTGCTCTGACAGTACTCAGTAACGGTTCAAGCACTAAAGCGAAGAGTAGAGGGGAGAGGGGGCACCCCTGTCTCGTGCCATTCCTAATTGCGAATTGGGGGGAGAGCACTCCATTCACCTTGACCTGTGCACAGGGGGTAGAATATAGGGCTAAGATAGACGACATCATGCGTGTTTTCAGTCCTAAAGCCTCTAGCACTGCTTTGAGGTATGACCAATCGACCCGGTCGAAGGCCTTTTCGGCGTCTGTGGAGAGGATAATGTAAGGTTTAGGGTTAGGATCTGAGCGGGCCCAATGGATAAGTTGTATTGCTCTTATTGAATTGTCTCTTGCTTCCCTTCCTTTAATGAACCCAGTTTGGTCCGGATGGATAATGTGGGGTAGAAGACTCCCAAGTCTATCTGCTAAAACTTTTGCCAGAATCTTAATGTCAGTATTAAGGAGGGATATGGGACGGTAACTTTGGGGAAGCGTCGGGTCTTTACCATCTTTTGGCAACACAGTGATGTGCGCCAAAAGGGCTCCTGGGGGGATGGGTGACCCCTCTGCTGTGGAATTGAAATAGGTGCACATGTAGGGTAATAGGAGAGGCAGGAAAGTTTTATAATATGACCCAGTATATCCATCCGGCCCAGGGCTTTTTCCGGTAGGGAGGGACTTCACCACCATTTCAATCTCCCTAGAGAAAATTGGAAGTTCGAGGTCAGTACATTGTTCTGGACTTAGGGGCGGGACGCCAGCCGAGGCTAAGTAATCTGTTATTGCAGTGGCCTTGGGTTTCTGAATATCCGGAGGGTATTCAGAATTTAAGTTATATAAGCCCGAATAGTAATCCCGGAACCCCGAGGCAATTTTGGAGGACTGGATCAGAGTGTCTCCGGATGGAGAGCGAAGCTTTTGTACGTATGCCTGAGCCTGTTTCTTGCGGACAGCTCTCGCAAGCATACGGCCGCACTTATTGCCATGCTCGTAATATTTGTGCGATAAGTGTCTGGTTTTCCTGCGGGTCTGTCGGTCAAGCAGGCGCAGGAACAAGTCCCTCAATTCATTCCGCCTCTGTAGTGCCTCGGGGTTCCCATTCTGCTTATGTTTGAGTTCAGCTTCTTGTAGAGCTGCTAACACCCTGTCAAAATCTGCCTGAAGCATCTTTTTAAGTTTTGCTCCTAAGGATATGAACTCTCCCCTGATCACAGCTTTATGGCCCTCCCACACTATGCCCGCGCTAAGGCCGTCCGTGACATTTTCTTTGAAGTAATTTGTGATAGTTTCTGACACTTTGGTTACTGCTGCTGTGTCATCTAGCAGATTGTCATTCAACCGCCATGTCCAGGCCCCACGGGAGCCGGAGGGGAGGGTGATGAGCACTCCCACTGGTGCATGATCAGATATGGTAATATTCCCAATGGAGGCCGATTGCACGAGCTCTAGTGTGGGCCGGTCCACGTAAATGTGGTCTATGCGAGTGTACACATCGTGTACAGCAGAGTGGTAGCTAAAGTCTTTTTCCTTAGGGTGGAGAACTCTCCAACTATCCAGTAATAGATGTGAGTGTAGGGATTTTCTAAAGTGTTTCAAGAATGCGTACGAATGTGTTTGACTGGAGTTGGAGGTGTCCATTGAAGGGTCTGGGCTAATATTGAAGTCTCCTCCTAAAATGACAAATCCTTCTTTGAATTCTGCCAGCATGTCAAGGGTGTTATCTATGAAAGTGATTTGGTCTGTATTAGGTGCATAAATTGAAGCAAAAGTAAACTTTTTCCCCGCTATACTACCTTTCAGGAAAATGTAGCGGCCCAGTGGGTCTATTTTACTGTCTGAGAGTTGGAAGGGGCAGGTCCTATGAATTGCGATCGTACTGCCTTTAGATTTAGAGGAGGGGGAGGTACTATGAAACCATTGATTGAATATGTGGGTAGGAAGCCTAGGTATGGAATGATGGGTGAAGTGGGTTTCCTGTAGGAAAACCACTTGAGCTTTCAGCTTTTTAAGTTCCCACTAGAGTTTATTTCTTTTCTCAGGGGAGCAGAGGCCTCTAATGTTATATGAAATTACCTTAATTGTAGACATTTTTACGTAGGTAGCAGGGAGGTCGTTGGGTGGACAGACTCGCCCGACACAGAATCCAAAGCAGTGGGACGCTCCTAGGGAGAAAGGAGGGGGGTGGACAGATGGGGAGAGGTGAGAAAAACAGGTGGTTAAAGGAATATAAAACAAAAACTGATAAGTTAACAACAACAATACAATACAGTAGTAACGAAGTCTGTAGACAAGACCTCGGTGTGTTAGGTGGGGGGTCTCCCCTCCTAAGAGGGAGGACCCCAGACCCAAACCTAGTGTCCCGAAAAGGGACCATACCCTGTTGAGGGTGGCCTACGTGGGGAAACGTGAGCCTGTACATAAAGGAGAGTGAAGGGACCCCATCTCCCATCACCGCATCTGAAAAAAGGCTGGGGAATAGGGAAGGGGGTGCAGTCAGCTAGTGAACTCATAGTCTACTATTTCCTAAGTGGGACCAAAGTAGAATCAGGTAAATGTATATGAACATGGGAAAAAATGGGAACGTTGACAAAAAAAAGGGGAAAAAGAAAATTCAAAAGTCAAAGAAAAATTGTGCTTCTTGTGTCCCTCTTTTCTTCTCTTTTTTCTTCTCTGTAACAGAATATGGGACCCATCACAAGCACGAATCGCCATGTTCAGCAGGCTGGGTTGAGAGGTAGAAGCATGTCACCTCTGGAGGGTGTAGGCTCTAAGAAAGGTAGGGACAAAGTTCGGCTAGGTAGAGCTCTTCAATCCTATTGTAGCTTGTAGAGGGAACACTCATCAAAGGTATCTGGTGATGCTTCTGAGTCGAAAACTTGAGGTGGCATCAGTTTTTAAAGGGGTTTGGTGGGGTCTCTGCGCCAATCAGGAGTCCTGGTTCGGGTGCTGCCTGTCTCTCCGTCTGTTTTTGCGTGCAACCGTCGACCATGTTTGCGAGAGATGTTGCACTGATGCATCAGATGGTCCTCTCCAGTCTGGAAAATCAATAGGTCCCAAACCAAGAGTTGAGAGAAAGTGGGGTAGGTCATCTTTATTGCGTAGAGTGACTTGTCTGCCATCTTTGGTCACTTGCAGGTAAAAAGGGAAGCCCCAGCGATACGTAAGTCCTGCTTCCTGGATCGCCGTCAGAAGGGGGCGCAGAGCCCTGCGTTGCATTAATGTGCGCCTGGATATATCTTGGTAGAAAAATAAACGTGCTCCGTCGAAGTCATAAAATGGCCTGTTGCGCATTTTCTGCATAATGCTGTCCTTAAGAGTGTATTTGTGGAGCTTGCAAATTATATCTCTGGGATTTTCAGCATCTTGAGATGGAGGTCTTAATGCTCTGTGTGCCCTATCTATTTCAATAGGTGCGGACGCTGGCAAGCCCAGGATGTCTCTGAATATGTCTGTTAGTGTGGGGATGATGTCTCTGGAAGTCGTGGCCTCTGGCAGACCCTTGATCCTGATATTAACCCTCCTACTGCGGTTTTCGACATCATCCAATTGACATAGCAATGTCTCAATTTGCAAATCCTGCGTTCTGCACTTAGATTGCAGCAGAGCAATGGTGGGGAGAGCCTCCTCTAGTTTCTCTTCCAGAGCTTCCACCCTGTTTCCCAGGTGTGTGGTATCTGCCTTTAGCTGGGCTATATCCTCAGTGAATGCTTTCTCCACTCTAGATGTGAAGCGTTCTAGGTCTTCTCTGGTAGGGAGGGACATAATATGGCGTCTAATGTCTTCTTCACTTAAGTAGTCTGATACTTCAGAGCGACCATCCAGGGATACAGGGGACGTTGGAGGGACAGATTCACTCACCGAGCCTGGGGATGGAGCTTGTGAGGCTGGGGAAGCCGTTTCCTTTAGTGTCCGACTTGTAGCTGCAGCTGGCTGGGACGATTTGGCTGTTTTCTGTGTTTTCCCGGCCGGCGCCATCTTGGAAGCAGCGCGGCCTTGTCCCCGGGTCCCGGGAAAGTAGGATTCCAGCTGTCCCTGCCGGTATTTGTCTGTCCTTTGTGGCTCAGAAGACTGCTGAGTCCGCTGTGACATGTGGGGAGCCGTTAGACACCGGTATTCCCCGTTTTTAGCTAAGATTTCTGCTGCGGTGATACGGAGCTGAGGTGAAACACAGCCTCACTCCTCCATAGCCAGGACACGCCCCGTTGCTAGTGGTTTAGACATTAATGGCTATGTGTTGAGTTATTTTGAGGGGACAGCACATTTACACTGTTATACAAGCTGTAAACTCACTACTTTACTATACTGTATGTAAAATAGAAAGCCAACACATTTTAGGCTATAAAAAAGAAAATCATATAAAATAATTCACCAGGTTTGCCTGTGGGGATATTTAAATAGAGTATATATGAACATAATAACGAATCCATAAGACTAAACATATAAAATGATAGTGTCGTTAATTTACAAAAACTGGAGAGTGAAAAATCTGGTGCAGGTCTGCATTACAACCATTCAGCTTCCAGTTTTTTTTTTTTTTGTCAAAGCTTAATGCCCCGTACACACGATCGGACATTGATCGGACATTCCGACAACAAAATCCATGGATTTTTTCTGATGGATGTTGGCTCAAACTTGTTTTGCATACAGACGGTCGCACAAAGTTGTCGGAATTTCCAATCGCAAAGAACGCGGTCACGTACACCACGTATGACGAGACTATAAAAGGGCAGTTCAGAACCAAGCGCGGCACCCTTTGGGCTCCTTTTGCTAATCTCTTGTTAGTAAAAGTTTTGTGAGAGACGATTCGCGCTTTTTCAGACTCATGGTTTTCAGATCGTTTTCTGCTGTTCAGTTTGTGCTTGTGGGTTTGTATCTGGTCTTCAGTGCGTGCAGCGAGTACAATTGACTTGTCGTTGTGTTTGTGTTTGTTCGTTACTGATTTTCAGGTCACTCTTTACAGGCCTTGCTGTTCTTCAGTGCGTTCTGTTACTTCGTTCTGAGCAGCCGACCGTTTTCTAGCCATGTTGCGTATACGTACACCTCGTAGAGTTCGTGCTGTGTGGGGGCTTGGTGTTGGGGTGGGTGGGGGAGGAGTTCATGGACCAAGAATTGGTTGCTCCAGCATGACCAGTTCTGTCACATGCCTTTGCTCCGTGAGATCCATGAGAATAATCCTGACGATTTCAGGAACTTTCTCCGGATGACGGACCCCGTTTTTCACAGTTTGTTGACTTTGCTGACACCTTATATCAGCAGGCAGGATACCTGCATAAGGCAAGCTATCACTCCGGAGCAGAGGCTAGTCGCCACCCTGCGGTACTTGGCGACGAGGAGAAGCCTTCAGGACCTCAAGTTCTCGACAGGCATCTCCCCCCAGGCTCTGAGGATCATTATCCTGTTCTGCCATCATCCAGGTCCTGCAGAAGGAGTATATTAAGGTAAGATTTTTATCCTTTAACATCAAATTTATTGTATTTAATGTTTGATAATAAATTGTATTTCTTTCCTCATTCCCTAATTACCATGATTGTAATATGCTGTGAATGTCCCCTTTGTCCTCATGCATGCTGGATTTTTATGTAATTTTTTTTGTCCTTCATACATATTTGCCTTCACTTACCTCCCCAGCATGCTCTCCAGGGCCCATATTCACCTTGTGTAGTCACTTAACAATGTATTTTGTCAGCTCCATAGTAGTGCTTTACCCTAAATACCCCCTAAAATGTGTAAACATGTGATTTGTGCTTTAAATTCATGCAGAGTGCCAGAGGCTTTTTTTTGGTGTCCCAAAATCATTTGGAACCCCCCCCCCCCAATTGCTAACTCAGCTGATACCAATCCTCTATCTGCTGACTTTTCCAAACCCATACACACTATACCCACCTCTTTTGTGGTCAGATTTCTGTATGAATTCCCCAAAGCATGTAGTGCAAGGGCCTGCCTGAATACTTTCAAATGGTACTGTTTAAAGTTTTTGTATCCTATTATTATCTTGATAGGTAATATAGCAGAATGTTAAAATGTGCTAAAATGTGTACAGTGTGTATTTATATCTTTGTATTATGACACTTCTTACCTGTCCAGTGGGCTGCCAATAGTGTAAGTAAGGAGGGGCTGGCCAAATTAATACACATTATTTAGGCATTCATCTCTCAATGAAGTGGAGAGGGTTACCTGTCCAAAACATATCTCCCCCCATAAAATTTTACAAATGGCCCATGAGAGGGGGGAGGAGGAATCTGATAGGTGGACCTTATACCTCTGTCTTTAAATACTCCCTAAAATAAATGTTATACTGATGTTGGCCAAGAATGTTTGTGTCTAATCTGCTTTCCATGTTTATGTGCAAAATGAATTTCTTTTTCTTGTTTGACGCCACAGTTTCCTTCCAACCCACAGGAATGGCAGACTGTGGCCTCCCACTTTGCCCAGCGGTGGGACTTTCCTAACTGTGGAGGGGCAATAGCTGGGAAACACGTCCACATCGTCCCACCACCCAACTCGGGGTCATACTATTACAACTACAAGGGGTTCAATAGTATTGTGATGTTGGCGGTGGTGTCGGCTACTTATGATTTCCTGTATGTGGACGTGGGGAAGAATGGCCGGATGTCCGATGGTGGAGTCATCGCCCAGACGGAGTTCTACAGGTGTCTCCAGAATGGCAGCTTGGACTTGCCACCTCCAGAAGACAATGTGGAAGGACTCCTATTCGTCTTTGTTGCGGATGAAGCGTTTGCGCTGGGGGACCATCTCATGCGGCCATTCCCTATGAGGACCCTCACCCCGGACCAGAGAGTTTTTAATTACCGGCTGGCCAGCGCCAGAAGAGTGGTGGAGAACACATTTGGAATCATGGCCAGCCGGTTCCGCCTATTTCTTACACCCATACACATGGCGGAGTATAAACTGAATCATATCATCCTGGCGTGCTGTGTTCTCCACAACTTTCTGAGAGAAATTCTGCCTACTATGCTGCCTCAGTTGGGCTTGAGGCCGGAATTCATGTAAATTAACCAACCCTGACGGTGCTTGAGGCTGGCCGTCCTGGCTTGCCTCCGCTGACTGCTCAAGAGGTCCGTCTTAGATACCTTGATTACTTTGCGGGTAGGGGGGCCATCAATATGCCAGACAATGTCTGATACATTTTGAAAATAAAAAAATCATTTTAACTACTAAAATCTTTGGTGACATTTACTGCTTGTGTTTCTTTTAGCAGACCCTGACAGAAATTTGGGAAGTCCTGAAAATGGCGTGATTGTGTAACATTCTAAAGCACTGTTGGGTGTTATTTACTAAAGGCAAAGACACTTTGCACTACAAGTACACTTGAGCCTGCACTGAAACTGCACTTGTAGTGCAAAGTGGATTTGCCCTTAGGAAATAACCCCCATTGACACAGAAAACACCAATTTGAACACAACAAAATTTTAGGAGCATTGAAACAATAATCCACACATATACTTAGCACACAGATATTTTAGGACAGAAATAGGAATATGAAACATTGCTTGGAAGTGGGGTACAATTGTCTGTTTTGGCAGAGTTCCAAGATGAAGAAATATTTTTTTACTTTGTCAAGCTTGAATACTTACCTGTTTTGTACAAGCTTCACAGATGGAGTCACCCCTGTAGTATACACTGGAGCACCTGTGTGAGCCCCCTAATAAAAAGGGTGTTCTGGTGTCCCACACTAGTGCTCCAGCGTGCAGATGTGTAAACAGCTGCTGAGTGTCCTCTCCTTACACAGAATCTAGTTTGCATTACATTCTAGTTACAAACCCATCTAGTCTCCAAAATTATTTTAGGAGAAGTAGGCTAGCAAAAATGTATTCAAATGCATATGGCCAAAACAATGGTGTTTTCTATGCCGAACTAACAATTTTTCATACGAACAAACAATGTGCCCATGAACATGAAAGTTGCCATTTTAAACTGTACAACAGTAAAGAAAAACACATGGAGCAGCACGAACGTAATCAAAATAAAGAATAGGAACACAGCACAACTACTTACTTTTTTGCAGCACTCTCCTGATCCTTCTGTACTGAACGTGCTCCCTTAATTTGAGGTCTGACCACCGCTTCCTGAGCTGATCCTTGGATCGTCGTACCCCGAAATTCTTCTACAGACTTCTGACCACTTTCGCCATGGTCTTGGCCTTTCTGACATTGGGAGTATATAAAAAACGGTAATGTGGCGCTATAAAGGTATTGGTGAACAAATCACAAAACACAATAAATAGGGATAATAAATGTGAAAAATAAGAAAGGGGGTGTAATACCCAAAAAATAATGTTGAACCCAAGGTATCCCCAAGGGATATGTGCCCAGAGGTTTCTCCCCGGAGACAAACAGGAATAGGTAAATACCTAGATGAGAAAGTGAGTGTATGGGGTGTTGGAAAATAGATTGAAACTACCTATATCTGGTAGTGTTCATTCGTAATGTAATAAATATATTGTGGTAGGAATAGTTAAAATTAAAAATCTAATCCGAGTGTAGAAAATAAAATAAAAATAAAAAACACCTCAATATGATGAGGGTGAGCTATACAATATGTGTCTTACAGATTGATTGCATCATCACACATCCCAAGTGTATCAGACAGATAGGTATAAAAAGCACCTCAATATAATGAAGGTGAGCTTAACAATATGTGTCTAACAGATTGATAGCATTATCGCACATCACAAGTGTATCAGACAGAAAGGTGTGTAGACTAGCAATGTCCGTCACTACACAATGAGTTGGTCTCTGTGTCTAGGTGTCGCTCTAGGTGCTCCCAGTCTTCACGATTGTTAAAACGAGACAATCAGGAACATCTAAGCTTGTGGGGTAGACTCTTCTTTCAGCCTGACAATATCATCTCAAATAGACATAAAATGCCCTTACCAGAATTGGTGGACTCACAAGCCGTTGGCAGTGAGTCAAAAAGCCTTGTACCGTATACCGGTGTAGTAGGTCAAACGATCGGGTTATTCGGATTTGGATCTTGCCGGTAGACTTGGCTTGAAGGAGCGAAGAGTGTCACCAACTGGTTTATCCCTGAGAGGGTTGGACTGGACCCAGGTGTCCTTTTGAACCAGCTTAGATCGACCACCAGACACCACCTCAAAATCGACCATCCACATGAGAGGGCAAGGAATAAAAGAAAAACTTCCACATAGTGTAAATCCATTTGAAGAGTTGAAACAATTTATTGGTAAAAAAGTTTTTTATATCCAACAAATAATAAAAATTGGGTGGTAAAAACTCGGCTCACAAATGAGCTGAATAGCGCAGTAGGTGATGGTAGGGTAAAACAAACCAAACCCAATGCGTTTCGTCCTCTAGGACTTCTGCTGGGGTACTTAAGTTCGACTCGCACATCGGGCTCATCCCTATTCCAAACTCATCCCATGCCTTAAAAATATATTGCCACTATTTAATACCTTGGAAAAGGGCCCCTTTGTAGCTCGCTTGGTGCCCAACAGCATTTTCAGTATCATGGTAAACTGGTCCACTTTTTTTCTCCCAGAGAAGCTCTGTGGTGTCTTGGATCTTCTTAGCTGTCATCATGCCACTACACTGTGTGCCATACACTGTGCACAGATGTTTCAATGTGGGAGTCTATGATACCTTGAATGAATGCAGAGAGTAAGTGAACCTCCGTCCATCAGCAAGATACAAAAAGTTTCAACATACCAAGAATCCCAGAACTTTTTAGATGTGTGTGTGACTACCCACCGAAAAGAGAAAGGTCAGCTGTGATTTACAATGATGGATGCTGTTCTCACAATGGTAGATATGGAGCTAGAGCTGAAATATATGCCTACTTGGGGCTGAAAGTTCCCTAAATATTTCTGAAGATTGGAAGGAAGACAGAAACATCAAATTTTGGCTTGACACCAGAACAGTAATAGGGGAGAAATGCAGTCTATTATTATCTTCAGTTCATTTTATATGGGTTTTTAGTCTATTCATCTTATCTATTAGGCAAACACTTTTTTATGTAATATTATATTTACCATGTTTACCATTGCTCTCCTATATACCTTCTGCGATTTCATACAATTATATTACTCCTCAATTAGATTGCACAGCTATATGCATCTTATACAGATAGTGTAATAATAGGATTCAATATAGTCATATATTATCTATCATTTATCTTTTATAATCATTTATAGTTTTTTTTTTAAATCCTTCAGAGTGTACAGTATATGTTTGTATTAACTATGCTAGTCTTCTCCTCCTGATGCCAGTTACTTCTGCTCTGGTTCAAAAAAAAATGACAGCTTATTCATCTCCATGGATAGTCTTAAACAAAATGGCTGACACTATATCAATATATATTAGTCTCCAACAAAATGGTCGCTGTATGATTAACTTTTGCTAAACTATTTAAGTCATCTACATCCTATGAGGTTTTCCTCGATGAAGTCATGTGGTGCATGACATAACGTGTAGGGGGGAGCCTGAGGGATCACGGACGGGAAGTGATATCATACCAGGGAGAGTAATGATTTTATTAAGTATTGGTAAATGTTTACTTTAATGTAGGCATATTTTTATATAAATAAATTGGTTATTGATGATTTTACACTATTGGGAGCATCTTCTTCATTTGCACATGGTACAAGAGTAACTATTACCATGGGTACAAAGCTCCTAAAGGGACAAACACACTTGTCCTCCAGGAAATGCATCTAAATGGAGAAGAGCACCCTGGTGATAGGAAGGCCACACTGCAGGACGCTCAGCACTGGGTACCATCAGGAGTTTACACGCTGGATATGATCACACGTGCATTGTAACATAGAATTAAGGTGAGAGCACTGGGTGCTCAGTGGTGACGGGAAGTGGCCACGAAAGCACTGGACGCACTTTATTTTCTATTATGGATTTCACACTATTCTAAGAAGAACTGTCATTTTACATGTAGCACAAACCCCCAAAGGAGCTGCTGATATTTATCGGGCTGTTACCGTCACCTCTTTACCCGTAGTTTCACCAATACCAGAACTTAGAGTCCATGTTGAGCTTCGTATCCAACAATGTAGGCACCAGTCACTGAGTACTTTTTCAATGCTCTAATAGGAAGTAACTTGAAGAAGTAGCAGGAAAGAGGTAGAAGTATAAGGATAAAATGCTTTTTGATTTATAATTGCTTTTTGATTAATAAGTAGGTATATAAGAGCTTGTACTTTAAATGAACTTATAACTTTTAAGATGTTCCAGCTAGACTTCAAGTTCTGCTTTTTTAGTTACGGAAGCTAATATATAAATTTAGATGTTGGTTTAAGACAAGTTCTCTTTTTCTCATACATTTGTTTCAGCCACAGACGCTTGACATTTGAATTATTAGAATGTGGTTACACGCGTCTGCTTAAAGTGACGCACGAGCTTAGTCTATACAGGATGAGACCCAAGGAAGTGTGCTAAAGAGAGCTATGTGGTAACACACAAAGAGAAGTCATGTTATGATGTATAATGTATAACTTTAACTTGTATTTTGATTGGTCCACCTACGAGTGGAGTACGTGACAGTTACCCTATATATTCAATCTCTGAGCACGCATTAAATTGTATTCATTATCCACGTACAACTCGTGTATGTGTTTTGTTTACCTCACCGGTGAAGGGGTTGAAATCCACACACCCAGTGTCCGAGCCTAGGCCAAGAGGGTCCAGAACCGAACCTAACAGAACCGAATCTAACAAGAAGAAGAGTTGAAGGGAAGTTCAAATAACTTTTCTTTAGCACACCAAGGAATTTGGAATCTTGGGGATGAATATACCTTCAGTCCAAGATTAAATATTTGCCTGCCCGAATAGGTCCCTCTCACTGACCTAGCAGCCAGAGCGCAACACGAACAAAAAGTCTCTGCCACAGACTTGAAAAGAGCAATATAACTGTACGATCCTCTGCCACAGGATGTAGTAGTTTTAGATGAACAGCAACACAGTACCAGAACCTTTAAGCCGACCCGGCAGTAGTTGTGCAATAGGTTAGACTAAGATGCATCCTCCAATTGAGTCACCAGGCCCCTCTTGAGACACCAGCATTTTGCTTGGTCCTCTCCAAAGAAGGGTCCTCCCCTGGGTCTTCTCAATTGTCCAGCTTCTTCCCGCAGGACAGACAGCACAGGACCATCTCCGCAGCAGTAGGCCCCAGACAGGCTTCTGGGCCTACCTGCACGGCTGCAGCATCGCAGCCCTCCGGCGTGGAGGGCCATGAAGTAGAACTTCCCGTCACATACCTTTAGGCCAGGAGGGCCAGCAGGTGAAAGAGAAAGAAAAATGGCGTCTCTCCTTAAGTACCCTCTCCCAGCATGCATAGCAGTTGACCACCTCTGCCGAGTTACCTCTGGGAAAGAAGAGCACTCAATATACTTCAGCTTGTTGCTTTCCAACACCGACCAATAGTGACAATGACACCTACAGGCAACAGTGTGGAACTGCACGCAACAAAGTCAATGCTAGAACAGAGGCTAATTTAGCCATAGATTAATTCTAAACAATGTACAGAACAAATGACCCACTAAATTTACATATAAGTGGTAGATTAGAAATCTACCAGCGCTACATACACAAAAATGTTTATCTTTATTTTTTTATTCCATTTATATGTTATCCATTTCTTCTGCATAACATACAATAACACACGATATATAGCCCTATATCACAGGATTGTATACACTTGTTCATTCATATGGTAGTTTCATATGAGTTATGTTTATATGATTTATGGTATTTTTAGGTGGTAGTGCAGCATTTATTTTGATTTATCAAATAGAGGGGAAATCTTTCAATGGGGACACTAGTTCTGACCTTGGTGACACACCAGGATTCCCTCAATTTGGAGTTATTTCCTCTCACTTCCTGTTTAGGCTATGAGACAGGAAGCAAAAGGAAATATCCTGTATGAGAGACATAGATGGTAAAAAAACCTAATGGGTTATAACCCTTCCTTGTCCAAAATGGAAAATAAAAAATTGTCTGGAAGTTACACTTTAAATCCGTTCATAATCAAAGTAGAGACAGATATTTACCTCCTAACCAAGATAAACCCCTTTAAATTTAGTAGAAGAGTGACTCCTATCTCCATGTTAGATGCACAAGACATTAATATGATGACCAACAACGCTTCTCCGATTTTTCCTTCGCACATAACTCCATGTTAAAATTTGATATTAGCTTATTAAGTAGCTCCCTCTTTTCTCTACTTGAAGAATTATGCTACTTTTCTAGAACTTTTTCAGCCTATTGCCTTTGTCGAAAAATAAATAATACTGTATGTCTATATTTATTTGTCAGATTGTTTAAAAATGAAGATTTCAAACATTAAACTTCTTGTGAAAGATGCACATGTCTGGTAAACATTTTTCAGAGCCTGCAGTGTTCAGCAAAAAACACAGCAAGGGCAACAGAAATGTTGTCTACTCACACTTTCCAACTGACATTCACAGATTTGTTTTTGACCCAGTGTACAGTACATAGAGTAAAGACATAAAACCCCTTCATAATGTGAAGGAAGTCATATTTTACTTTTGCCCAAAACATTCTATGTAATAAATACAGTATACTATATTTAACTAAACATACTTTTGGTTATTTTAAAAAACATGTTTTTGGTAAGCTAATTAAAGTGAAACTCTAGTCTTTTGCCAACCCCTGATGCCTTTATTTAAAGAAATATACACTTGCTATGAGAATCAATGGTCTTATTACCATGTATGTATTCTGTAATGGTATTTTGTGCCATTTAACCACTTCAGAAGGTTTTACACACTTCCTGACCAGGCCATTTTTTTGCAATACGGCACTGCGTTGCTTTAACTGACAATTGCACGGTCATGCGATGCTGCACCCAAATAAAAGTGTACTTTTTTTCCCCCAAAAATAGAGATTTCTTTTGATGGTATTTGATTACCTCTGTGGTTTTCATTTTTTGCACCATAAACAAAAAAAGAACATCAATTTTGAATTAAAAAACAATATTTTTTTCATTTTTGCTGTAAAACATTCCCAATAAAATTTTTTTAAAAATTTAATTTCTTCATCAGTAGGCCAATATGTATTCTCCTATAAATTTTTGGTAAAAAAAAATACCAATAAGCGTTTATTGATTGGTTTGCGCAAAAGTTGTAGCGCCTACAAACTATGAGATAGATTTATGGCATTTTTATTTTTTACTAGTAATGGCGGTGATCAGTGATTTTTAGCGGGACTGTGACATTGTAGCTGATAAATCTGACCTTAAGTGACACTTTTTGCCTATATAAATTACACTGGCAGGGAAGGGGTTAACGCAAGGGGGCGATCAAGTGGTTAAGTGTGTCCTACGGTGGACTGAAGGAAAACAGAGATCGTGTTTCAGCTTAGCTGAAACAGAAGATCTCTCTGTTCCTTACTGACAGATCAGCGGTGTGGTTTGTTTATATAGGAACACAATTGCTCTGTGTTTCCTGTGAATGATCGGCGGGTCGCGGCGGCGGACCTGCTGATTGTCTCTCGCTGTGTTCAATCACAGTGGGAGTGACGCTCCGGTGGGACACATGCACCCCTTACACAGTGTGCACAAAATAACGTATAGGTCTGTGATTTTGCGCATCCAGGCCACCCTGTCGCAGTATATGTATGGTGGGCAGTCCGGAAACAGTTAAAGAATACTTCTATCTAAGAATTTAGCATGTCATGATCCAGGACAATTCCAACCAACCAATTCTAACCAAAAATAATGAAAAGCACATAAGCAAGTGTCATCTTCAGTAAAAACAAAATGTGAAATGGTAGATAAAGGCAGCTGGAATAATAGGAATATCTTTTCTTGACAAAGCAGAGAAGAAGGCACTTCTAAGTGCAGTAATAAAACACTTTAATGACAAGGAAGGGTTAAAAACACTGATAAGATGGAAGTGAAAAACGGGCATATTAATGAATCCATAACGTCCACTGGAATGCCTCCTGGGAGTAAAGACAGCTGCAGGTGGAAGTTCCAGCCAACCAGCGATGGTAAACACTGTGTCTCTGATCAAAGATAGATCGTAACGGTTACGTAACGGGTGACCCCGCCCCCCTCTGACGTCACAGGGAAAGCCATAGGGAAGTCCCCGTGTGTCAGAGGGGGGTGGGGCCACCGGGTGGCCCCGCCCTCCTTTATATAAGAAGTGTCAGAAGAAAAGAAGCATCACACAGCGAGCGGGAGCCTCCCATGGATGCGGAGCAGCCCAAGAACGAAGCAGGGAAGAAGATGCCACGGAGGAAGATGCCGGATGAGAACACCGGAGCAAGAAGCAGAGGATCGGAGGAAGAACCAGAGGAAGAAGAAGATGGAGGAAGAAACCAAAGGAAGAAGGAAGGAAGAAGACCCGAAGAAGATGGAAAGAAGAAGACTTTAAATAAAGGAATTGTCAAAAACTGTCTCTTGTCATTTTTAACATTTTTGACACTTTTTTTGTGAAATGGTAGGGGTACTTTTGTACCCCATTACCATTTCGCACAGGGGGCGCGGGATCTGGGGGTCCCCTTGTTAAAGGGGGCTTCCAGATTCTGATAAGCCCCCCGCCACAGACCCCCATAACCACCGGCCAAGGGTTGTGGGGATGAAGCCCTTGTCCTCATCAACATGGGGACAAGGTGCTTTGGTGGTTACCTCAAAGCACCCTCCCAATGTTGAGGGCATGTAGCCTGGTACAGGAGGGGGGGGTGCTCTCTCGTCCCCCACTCTTTTCCTGGGGCCTGCCAGGTTGCGTGCTTGGATAAGGGTCTGGTATGGATTTTTGGGGGGACCCCACGCCATTTTGTTTTTAAATTTTGGCGCGGGGTTCCTCGTAATATCCATACCAGAACTGAAGGGCCTGGTATGGAATTTAGGGGGACCCCCATGCCATTTTTTTATTTTGGTTTGGGGTTCCCCTGTGGGGAAATCCCATGCCATTTTTATCAATTAACTTTTATGTGTATTGTTGGACTGACAATTTATTAATAGCCGCGAGTAGTTTTAAATGACTTTTTTTCCTTTGAATGTCAGACTGTTCTAAACACAGGAAACATGCGCTCCTTTACAGGCATACTATAGACATCCCCCAGGTATGAAATTTAAAGGAATATTACACTTTTATTGTTTCACTTTAAACCACTATTAAAATCACTGCTCCCGAAAAAACTGCCGTTTTTAAAACTTTTTTTTGCATTGATACATGTCCCCTGGAGCAGGACCCAGGTCCCCAAACACTTTTTATGACAATAACTTGCATATAAGCCTTTAAAATTAGCACTTTTGATTACTCATGTTCGAGTCCCATAGACTTTAACGGTGTTTGCACTAATTTTTTGCCTGTTTGCATGTTGCGAACCGAACAGGGGGGTGTTCGGCTCATCCCTACCTTGTCGGCTGGAGCTTCCATCTTGTAAATGTTTTAAACCCTTCCTTGTCATTTAAGTGTTTTATTACTGCACTTAGAAATGCATTTTTCTCTGCTTTGTTTTTCCTATAGAGTGTGCTTCCCTCTTCTGAAATGATGCTGTGGTGCATTAATCACATTTCAAGAGCCAGTCATGTACTGTTTGTTAAAATCTCCTTGTCATCGAGAGTGTCCTATTCTCCACATTCCTATATCTTTTCCTGAGGTCAAGCTTGACAACAGCTCTGTGCCACCCTCAAAAATGTAATTATCTAAGGGCTCCTTAGATCCTTTGCAAGGAAATTCTAGCCAAGAGCCATTTGTCAGACCTTAGACTCTCCCTAAAGTGAAAATTAGAAACTCACACTTAAAGAACACTCCATAGGATAAGTCCTAAAAACTATGTGGCAGGCAAACATGGAAGACTGTTAGCCACAGTTTTAAGACACCCATGATGTAGGACATATAGTCCCTGCATTAAAACAATTGTAAAGAAATAATCTATTCCTCAGAAGATATAGCAATACCTTTCTTCACTGTTACCAATATAATATCTGCCCAGATGAGTCCTATACTGTACCTAACAACAGGCATGCTGATATCTTAAAATACTTATTATGTCTGTTAGACTTAGGCGTTGCCTCTGACTCCAGAATACCTCTGATGCGATAGAAGCCATTAACAAAGATATATCAGATACATGCATGTCCAGCATATATAAAATATACATCTATATACGTACACCTGTATATGTGTGCACATATATATGCGTGTCTGTCCTTTTGGACGCATGCCCTTGCCTATGGCATCCACATGTAGATCTAGGGCTATCTCCCTGTAATAGGTACTCTTCACCTTGTGGCTGAGCATTTGCTTCTCGGATCCCATGCTTAGGTCCTTTTTTGGTCTATCCATTTCTGCATTTTCTTATCTTATTTTAAACATCATTTAGAATGTTTTAAAATATGTCCCCCTTTTTTTAAATGTCTTCCATATTTAATATTTGACATTTTTTACACCATAAATGTTTTGATAAGTAATAATCCAATGTAAAAGCCACCAAGTTATGCTCCTTTGTTCTCTTTTATCCACTTGATATATGATATATTATTATCTCATGCAGTTTCTATGTGACCAGTAACACCAGGTGTCCACGCTGGGGCCTGTTGACCCACAGCGGACACATTCAGATAAATAGTTCCCCCAGAACACTGCCACTTCAGGCTTGTAGAATGAGCTGATGCTCTGAGTGCATAGCCTGCCTGCCTGTCTTGTCTGACTGTAACAGCTCTTCCAGATGTCTCCCCCTTGTCCGTGATGTCACTTCCTTGCATTCCACACTGGTTCCGGTTGTCTTCCTGGTGGACACAGGACACGCTGTGGACCCTTCACCAACCCAGCCATGCTTGGGTGTCATACTCGGACACTAGGAGCTACCTGGACCATCAGACTACAGATGAGCTCATGTTTTTACTTCATCTTGTGAGTGATTTTATGTACCATGCCATTAAATCCTGCTTCTAATACAACACTTAGGTGGCGCTTTCTTTGTTTTTTCCCTTTTTATTTCATATACAGAGTTGGCTTTCTCTGAGGACAGTTGCCGCCTTCATTACCTCATCGTCCCTTTCTATGGACTTATGAACTGTTTGCATACTGCCTATGCGTGATCCATTTATGTTTTAGTTACACTGTCCTTTGCGCTTACAGTTATTGATCTCATTAATCAGCTTTGTTTACTGGTACTTCATGCTCATGATTTCAGTGCACATTGGCTTGGGCTCTAAATACTATCCAGAATCATAGCTCTCTATGAACAGCTTACATCAAAGGTTAATTAATGGCGATCTCTCACCGCCCATTCAACTCTGCTGCATGCTCGTTCCCATCCACTGCTCTATGCATCCGTAAGACACATAGAGCTGTGGCTGGGCCCCGTCCCCCACTTTCTCCTTATTGGCTCACTGGCTGTGATTGACAGGGAGGGAGAGTCCCGGGACAGCCGAGGTTATCGTGAACATGTCTGAATTGGAGGGATCTCGAGTGAGGATTTGGGGGGCCCACTGCACACAGAAGGTTTTTTACCTTCATGTATAGAATGCATGAAGGTAAAAAACCTTCAGCCTTTAGAACCACTTTAATGGAGTCAGGGGCTTCTCAGATGTTATAAAACATTACTTAACATTACTACTTAATAAAACTTTAGATTGAACTTATCCAAACTTATCGGAATTGAAAAACAATGGGAAGTGTTGCGGAATCTCTGGCAGGCCAAAAACTTGTACAACTAGTATATTGTTCTGGACACACAAACCCCTTCGGAATCTGGTCCCTACAACAGTTACTACACTTAGAATGTTGGACTTGGTCTGGCCATGCCATAACTGGCAACAAAACTCCTCTTTTATGTCCCTTATGGAAAATCTCCAATTTCTTCCAGGCTTAGAAACTCACTCTGACCTACAACCAATCTTGTCACATGGTATAAGACTACATCATGTGACAAGCAGTAACAAGTTCATTCACCTCTCATAAGTAAGAGACTAATGGAGATACACACCTCCAGATTCTTGTAAACATTTCTGACACTATAATTTCATCAAAAGCCTTCCATAACCATTGTGATACTTAGACTCCTAACTTGAGAAGGAAAATCTTATTGCTCACAGTAGGATCCCACCATGGCATTTCATTGTTGTGGAAAAATGCTTCTAATTGCTTCCCATGTGAATCTCCTAGACTACTTGGCCACTGGAATCAGAAATTATTCCATACATTCTCTGATAAACACCAATCCAAAAAGCTTCTTTTAATTCACACCTCTTCCATTAATATTCATGTATTAGAGAGTCATTTTTAGACTCCTAGCTCAGTGGTACCTAGTCCCAGTGCACCTAAGTAGACAGGACACCAAAACTTTTCCATTATGCTGGATATGCAGAATGACCCCAGGCACCTTTACCCACATTTGGTGGGTGTGCCCAACTCTTCCTGGTCCTAAATATAATAAGTCCTTGTGATCAAATGGATATTAAAAGTGGATAAGATACATTTGATGTAAGATTCCTCAAAAGGCCAATTGTTACACATATGGCTTGTAACACTTTAAAAATTCAAAAATCTGGTGACTCTCTGTATTGACAATATCTCTTACAATAGAAAAAGAACATCACCTTGTGGTGATTCATTACCTTTACTGCTAGAGAGGGTTTATTTCTGCTATATTTGGACGGAACAAAATGAGAAAGTTGAAATAGAATACTATTTAGGAAAATTGCACTTTATACTTGTTGACTTTACAATTTTATAACCTGAAGCACGGGAGTAGATACTGTTTATAGACAGTATACTTATTTTTACAAACTCACAAAAGTTATAAACTTATCAGTTCTGCAGTTGAAACTGAAATGGTTTCCATGTGTATCCATTTTCTCTAGCTCTAAAAAAAATGTATTAAAAAAGAAAAAATCAAAATCCTGTGAATCTTTCCTGAAGACAATCCAGGCTCAATACTACAATAGTATGCAGTGGCCACTACTTATCTACTGCAATAAGTATTTGATTTGATGCTGAACATTAGCCTTAACATAACAGATTATCTTTACAAAAGCACTTTTCTTAAACTTCTCCCCCAGCCTCATGTCTCTTTGTCTTTGCTATCATGTGCATATTGTTTGAAGGTTTGTTCTCTTATGGTAGATATGGGGTACCAACCCTTGTAAAGAAACCTGATCACTCACATCTTGTCATGTATATAATAAAAGGTTATAAAACCTAATTGCAATTTTAAGGTATTTAACCTCCTTTTTTTACTGAGCATGTTGTGGGGCTTCAGAATATAAAAAGAAGGCAACAGGAAGCACAAGTGCATTCAGGAGATAAGGATAATGGCAACTATGTTAGGGTAATCAGGAGAGAAATTAAATATAAATGAATAAACCAATCAACTAAATCAAAGACAAAAAAATAAATACATTACGGAGACTGTATCTCATAATTTTCATGTTTGACACTGTATACTTTTAAGGTAAAGCAACAATTATGCATCAAATATATGTCAAAGAAAAATTTCTAAAACATTAGCAGCGCTAGTGCAAAAATAGCAAATATTTAAAAATATCAATGAAATTGCTTAAGAGTCCACTTAAACAAAGTATCAAATGGTGATCCACTCAGTAAAAATCCATTAAGAAAAGGCAGGTAAGTATAAACTAGACGATCGTGGAAGAAAATATTAGCAGCAATCCCAAGTCTCCATCACCAAACCACTTGTGCCACAGCTTTGTAGGTAATCCACTTACCAGACTCTGCTGATTAACACGCTTATCAATTAAAGGGATAATCACTGTTCACTGGATTTTTCAACTTTATTTTGCTCATTGCAAGCAATAGATAAAAAAATTCCACATTGCGTAATCCAGTACAACAATTATTTATTAATTTAAAATTATCTCACAAAAAAAACACTCCCAATGTTTGCATAATATAAGGGCATGTAACATCAATACTATGTCAGTCGTGCATTCCCCTCTAACCTCTCACGACTCCCGCTGTGTTCCCGGGAAGGACAGACGAGGATAAGCTGACTCTGTAGATAGCTGAGTAGCAATGCCCTTTTTCCTTTTTAATACAAGCTGTTGCAGTTTAAAGCCTACACCGTTGAAGAAATCGAGCCATTCACTCATAGATCCTTTGTCAATTAAGCCATCCTGTGGGGTTACCTGCCACCTGAGGCTTCTCATAATGATATTATCTTTTAAATATTGCTCAAAGGTGCATATATCCCACCAGGTACGTATTTGCTTTTCTAATGTGTACCCCAGTGTTGATAATAACTGACTATGATCCACATAATCTACCGGTGTTATATCAGTAGTAAATACAGAATCTAAATTGATTGACCGGTTACTAATAAATTGAACTGCATCCATGGCTGCTGTCGGTGATAAAAACATAAATATCCAAGAATGAGAGATAAAAGACTATGTTCAGTATCCCTCCCTCAGCGCACACAGAGAAAATATTGATAAAACAATAGTCAGCAGCTGCTATACTAAAATGAGATGCATCAAATATATGTCAAAGAAAAATTTCTAAAACATTAGCAGCGCTAGTGCAAAAATAGCAAATATTTAAAAATATCAATGAAATTGCTTAAGAGTCCACTTAAACAAAGTATCAAATGGTGATCCACTCAGTGAAAGTCCATTAAGAAAAAGCAGGTAAGTATAAACTATACGATTGTGGAAGAAAATATTAGCAGTGATCCCAAGTCTCCATCACCACACCACTTGTGCCACAGCCCTGTAGGTAATCCACTTACCAGACCCTGCTAATTAACACGCTTATCAATCAAAGGAATAATCGCTGTTCACTGGACTTTTCATCTGTATTTTGCTCATTGCAAGCAATAGATAAAAAAATCAACATAGCGTAATCCAGTACAACAAT
The DNA here is from genome assembly GCA_037952835.1 of Lithobates septentrionalis. Lineage (NCBI taxonomy): Eukaryota > Metazoa > Chordata > Amphibia > Anura > Ranidae > Lithobates > Lithobates septentrionalis. The sequence goes on from JBBDGP010000229.1 coordinate 11,836,887, forward strand.
TATTTATTAATTTAAAATTATCTCACAAAAAAACACTCACAATGTTTGCATAATATAAGGGCATGTAACATCAATACTATGTCAGTCATGCATTCCCCTCCAACCTCTCACCGCTCCCACGGTGTTCCCGGGAAGGACAGACGAGGATAAGCCGACTCTGTAGATAGCTGCGTAGCAACGCCCTCTTTCCTATTTAATACCACATCCATGGCTGCTGTCGGTAATAAAAACACAAATATCAAAGAATCACTGAGTGGATCACCATTTGATACTTTGTTTAAGTGGACTCTTAAGCAATTTCCTTGATATTTTTAAATATTTGCTATTTTTGCACTAACGCTGCTAATGTTTTAGAAATTTTTCTTTGACATATATTTGATGCATCTCATTTTAGTATAGCAGCTGCTGACTATTGTTTTATCAATATTTTCTCTGTGTGCGCTGAGGGAGGGATACTGAACATAGTTTTTTATCTCTCATTCTTTGATATTTAAGCAACAATCATGAAAGTTAAGATAGATACATTCTGGAAGGATCAACTGCAAAAATGATCAGATTTTATCTGTGCCTTAGAAGACCCCTTTACTATTTAAGACCTCCCTACTATTATGCAATCATGATCTGCTCTGAAAACAATATGCTTAATTTTAAATAATTCTTTGATGAATGTGAAATTTCACACTTCTAATAAGCTATGGAAATAAAGTTTTACCTGATAGAGAAGAGCTCAGTTGCAGCAATAAAAGTCATGGTCCTTTAACTTTATAGATACGCTTTAAGTGTGTTGAAGCTACTCAGTTATTCTTGTTATGAAACAGTGTATGCCAAATGACTTTCATTACTTGCTTAATAAAGTTCAAGTTCAATAAAACTAAGAATAACCTGTTTTCTTTCATTGAAAACCACAATTAACTGGTGCAAAACACAAACTTGTTTTTAGATACTGTTGTGATTTTTATCCCCATTTATCTGCATTTTTTTCTTCCAATTAATTATTGTTTATAAAAATATAAAACAATTTTATAGAAGTCTATTCACAGTCCATGCCTATATTATATTCCTTCTTATGTATTAATATGAAATGAAAAAAAGATGCTGTACCTACTCAATTAAGGGTTATAATAACCTTGTACAACTATGGCAGCCACATTACACTTTATGCTAATGATGCATAAAAATGTTATTATGACCAAGTAGTCATTATTAAATTTTATCTAGAATTGAAAAATGATTTAAAAGTTAATTATTTCTGTAGATTAATATACTACTGAGGGAAAACGGGTGATTTTAACTTAGTTTTCAAACAGACTACTTTATTATGTAAAAACTTTCAGCTGCACAATAATAGAATGCTACTGAAAACTGAATAAAACTAGAAAGTATTAATGTGGACCTATAATTAGAAGCCAACATAAAACTATAAATCTTTAGCAGCATTTTCTACACGAAAGGTAAGAATTCAGCCCTTTATTACTTGTTATTTATCTATATCAGCGCCATCAGGACCAGGGCTTTTCCCATTAGGCAAAGATTTAACTATAGCTGCTACCTTCATAGAGGTGATAGGAGACTCCAAGGTTGCTTGCTGCTCCTCTGTCAAAGATGGCAGCCCCGCAGAAACTAAGTAGTCATGAATGCACACCAACCTAGAGGCCCGCTCTTCTGAAGAAAGTGAGGCATCAAGAATATACAGTTTGGCATAATAGTCATGGAACAACCAAGCAAACTTGGAAGTATAACTGGCAAGATCCCTTGTAGGAGCCCATAGCTTGCGTATGTAAGTTGTGGCTCTACGTTTCCGAAGAGCCCTGGCCAACATCTGACCGCACTTGCTGCCATGCTCATAGCATTTATGAGCTAAGTAACTTAGCTGTCTGAGGACCCGTTTGTCTAACAGATAAGAAAAAAGGTAACTGTGGTCCATGAGTGTTTGAAGGTCTTCCGGAGCCCCATGATGCTTGTGCCAAAATTCAGCCTGCTGCAGAGCAGTCAATACCCTTTTAAAATCAGCTTGCCTTTCTTTCTTAAGATTAGTGCCCAAAGAAACAAGCTCACCTCTCACCACCACCTTGTGACCTTCTCACACCGCCCCTTCACTTAATTCCTCAGAAGTGTTTTCAGCAAAATAATGGGTAAGAGTATCAGTTACTTTGGCAACCACAGTAACATTGTCAGTGAAATTTTCATTCAGTCACCAGGTACATTCCCTCTTCGCTACTTGTGGAATTAAAAGTGTGACTGATATTGGGGCATGGTCAGAAATAGTAATGGGCTCAGTCATAGAGGTCTGCAGTAATTCTAAAGCACAATGGTCTACGTACAGCAGATCAATTTGTGTGTAAATGTCATGGACCTTTGAGTAGTAGCTAAAGTCTTTATTGTTGGTGTATAACACCCTCCAGCTATCTATTAGAAGGTGGGCCTGCATAGCCTTCCTGAAGTGCTTTAGAAAAGCATAGGAATGAGTAGGGCGGTGATGTGATGTATCTAATAAAGTTTCTAGGTTGACATTAAAATCTCCCCCCAGTATTAAAATGCCCTCCTTGAAGGTCGCCAAGTGATCAAGCACTGAATCTATGAATGTAATTTGGTGAGCTTTCGGGGCGTACAGCATTGCAAATGTGAATTTCTGGTCTGCAATAGTCCCTTTTATGAAAACATATCTATGTCGTGTTCGAGGGGCTGGCAAGGGCAAGATTTATGAATTGTTATAGCCATACCCTGCGATTTAGCAATAGGTGAAGAACTGAGATACCAATAAGTGAAAAGATGAGTGGGTAGTTTGGGCGTAGAGTCATGAGTAAAATGAATTTTCTGCAAAAAATAGTACCTGGGCCCCCAAGCATTTCAGCTTGAGACATAATTGACTGTGTTTATGAGGAGAGCAAAGACCCCGAACATTTCTAAGAGATTACCTTAAATGTAGCCATTTTAAACAATTGCAACAGACGGGTGGAAAGGTAGTACAAGCATTCTTGGTGTGATGGTATCGTTAAAAAAAATCCTGAAAAAAGGGAAAACAAATAAACAGATCAAGAAAAAACTAAACATTAGGCAAAAAAAGCAGGAACAAGTCCAGTATTGGAACCAGCTGTAGGCCCAGTCTAGGAACCTCTCCCGAGGGGAAGAAGCTGCCAGGCCTAAGCCTAGCGCCCCCAAGGGGCATACACCTCGATAGGTGAGGCTTATGTGGGAAACAGTACAGTACAAAGGTCATGTAGGAGCTTGCGCTCTGCTCACACCCATGGAGTAGCATAATATAAAACAAGGGTATCAAATGTTCTAAATAAAGTCACATCCAGAGAGCGTAGCAGTATAAACCTGTCAGTGTAAACCATGAATCATGAAACATGGAACAAGGGCATCAAATGCAGGATCCCTGAAGGCATACGAGAATGCCACTGCCATGACCCCCATGTCCAGACTGGCTCCAAACATACTTTACCAGGAATTTAGAAACTAAGATGAAGTATGAAGAACCAAAAGCAAGCCAGGTCAGAATAGAAGGAGGTCAACAGGTAGCTGTGATAAGGGTAGGTCAGTCTCTTGCAGAAGATTTCTCAGGGGAAGGCAGGAAGCAGATTTCTCGGGGGAAGAAGAAGCTTGCATATTATATCTCTAGGGCTATCTGGATCTTTAGAGGGAGGATGCAGTGCCCTGTCAATCTTGATTGGGGCAGAGGCAGGCCACTCCAGGATGTCATGAAATATGTCACATAAAGTAGGAACAATGTCTTTGGGCGCTGTAGCTTCGGGTAGGCCTCAGATGCGTATATTAGCCCATCTGCTGCGATTTTTAAAGTCATCCAGCTGAAAGAGCAAGGCCTCAAATTTCTAATCCTGAGCCATGCACTTATCCCTTAAAACAGAAATGTAAGGGAGAGTCTCCTCAAATTTCTGCTCCAAAGTCTCTAGCCTGCCTCCCAGCCATGTGGTATCAGTCGTAAAGTGAATGTAAACCCTCACATATACCCAGTGAAGTGAACAGTCTCAGATGATACACAGATATGAAACAACTCTCCCTACATAAGTGTTACATGTATATCTGCTGTCTTCATCTTTATATATCCTTTAGAAAGTGCACATCGAGTTTCAGATTTTCTCTTCCTGTTCAGCACTGGGAGTGGATTATTGGCATACAGCCAAGATGCTGATTGGAGGAAAGGCACACACCCTCACTCCACATTGGCAAAGGAAGGAAGTAATGTGCAGAGCTCTGCTTTGAATCAAGCGCACTCTGCTAATCTATTTATAGCAACCTCCAATGACACAATTTCAGGCTGTTTTTATCTCCTGTGTGGGAGAACTTGTCAAGAGTTATCAGGCTGATAACAGAACTACGGAACAGAAGAAAAACACAGGACTCAGTGCTTTGGAGAGAGAGATAAGAAAACACTACAAATATATGTACCCAGCTCAAATTTCATGAATTGGGTTTACATCGACTTTAAGTTGTTCTATGTCTTGCCTAAAAACTCTCTCCACTCTGCTGGCAAAACGTTCCAGGTCCTTCTTAGTAGGCAGGGACCAGATATGTTGCTTTAAATCTCTGTCCCCTACAAAGTCTGATATGTCACACCCCTAGACTTGAGAAGCAGTAGAGTGGGGAGATGCAGGGGGAGCAGTGTCACTCACCACACGTGGAGAAGGAATAGGCAAGACTGTTAGTGTACGGGCTACAGGCTGAGCTGTAGCTATAGTGTAAGCGGAGCTCCAGAGCTGCACATCCTCATGCCATCATAGCCAAACCATGCCTCAAGATTGTATGCATTTGAATATGTTTTCCTGCAACAAATTAAATGACAGCTACTCAGATCTTATTGTATACCTAGCATTATTAGGGTGCTCATGTGCAGAGCACTTCACGGAACAACAACATAAAAAATAAAATGTGAAAGATCCCCAGCACACTTACCTGCTAGCATACACAAAAACAAAGTATAAACTCTTTCAATAATTTACATATTTGCATAGTTACATAGTTAGATAGTTAGTCAGGTTGAAAAAAGACACAATTCCTCCAGTTCAACCATGCATATTCTGCATATTTTTTTCTAGGGAGAACACAAAGTTTTAACATTGATACTAATCATTCCTAAGGTAAACGTTGTATCTTTGAAAACAATCATTTAGATGTGGTATGTTTATGCAAAGGCATGTAAGAGACATTTATGACACCTGTCTCCAGAACAGGAAATGAGCCACAATCTTCTCAATGAGGTCACAGACAGCAATGAAAACCTGGCAGGAGTTATAATCCTTCCTAACTACATCCAAAAGCTAACTATGTTACTCTAAAAAAAAAGCGACATAGAAAAGGACTCATTTCATATTAGGCTCATCCATTGACTTGATAATGTGCAAATTAAGTTTACCCAGCATTTATGAACTTTTAGATGTCTGGTGCTAATCGGACAGAGCTGATTGGCATAGAAACACCTAATTCAATTCAACTGTTCAAAATATATCTGAAGCTTTTAAAGATCTGCCATCTATTACAGTAGGTCAATAATAATGATCTGAAATTGTTTTAGCCAGCATACTCATTTGTTTGCAAATGTATATGCTACATAATGTTCGAGGTGACCTATGTGTGAGAAGTGCACACACTACAATTGTATGTGACTAATACATGCTCGAAATTCTTGAATCCAACAGAGCGCTTACTGAAAGGAAGGTGGGGTGCTAGCTACATGCATACATTGTAGCTGCCCAGCAATTTTAAAGCTGGGCTTTAGCTTGCCAGTGCAGCATTGACTGGATCATGTGATCTCCAAGTGGACAACAATGTGATAGACATTCTGTTGCATGGGCTTTTGCCTGAGACTAACCTCAGAGGAGTGCATTGACCATAGCACTAGGGGCTTTTAGAATGACATTTTTTTTTTTGGGGGGGGGGGGTGGATGGGCTGGACAGGTTTGCCAAAGTTTGATTAGCTGTTTTTGTATGCTTTGGCAAGCCAAAAAAATGATGTACAATTAGTGATATGTACCACTTGAAGAACTAACTTTAGGAGACAAGAAATAGTAGCACAATCATGGTTCTTTAAAAAAAAAATTTTCCCAAAAATAATTCCAGATAAGTCATATCTCAAAAATATCTAATCTCCTGCACACCTGATTTGTTTACATTGCTATCTTCATACTTTTTTTGACAAATGAAAAAGCATCTAAATCATAAACATTTGAGCATCCAGATATCTTACTTCTTATGCAAATGAAGAAGATCATAGCAGGGTGTTGTGATTTTTTATTTTGTGGAAGCTGTACATCATCTTGCTGGACCCATACATCAGCTATGACCTTCTTTCATTGCATAGAGAAGCACAGAAAGCCAGTGATGGTGCCACATGATCTAAAATTAAACATGTTTATGAAGCACGATGAATCCTATGATTTCAATGTACAAATATTATGGTGGTGACCCCACAATAGGGATAAAACTTTTCTGTGAAAGCAAAATTAAAAAGACACGTGGCCATTCACTAACATTAGAAGACAAGCAGTTTAACCTTAAAATGCGTAGTGGGTTCTTTACTGTAAGAGCGGTAAGGATGTGGAATTCTCTTCCACAAGCAGTGTTTCAGCAGGGAGTATAGATAGTTTAAAACAACTATTAGATAGGCACCTAAACAACCTTAACATACAGGGATACACAATGTAATACTGACATAAAAGCACACACACAGGTTGGACTTGATGGACTTGTGTCTTTTTTCAACCTCACCTATTATGTAACTATGTAACTATTTAACAATGTAATCTCCCAAATAGGGGCATAGACAGCAATCCCACTTTATTATTATTTGCATATTAAATCCCAAAAAGTAATTCTAAAAATTGCCTTTTCCCTTTTGATACATGTTGCTAAATCTATTTTGTGATGGTTTATCATATTACTTGCAAGAAATTACTCCAAATGGAAAAAAAAACTAACCCAAAAACACAAGAAAACAGTTTTTTTTTAAGCAAATGCGCATAGGTCTGCCACGCTACATTGAGTGTGATTTCACATCAATTATTATACAGCATGCCCACAGCCATGTTTTATAAAGGACTGTTGACATTTATGTTTCTTTTGGGACAATATGCCAATTTTCTCTCTGTATGTACAGTGCTATGAAAAAGTATTTGCCCCTTCCTGATTTTTTTATTTTTTTTTGCATATTTCTCACACTTAAATGATTCAGACCATCAAACTAATTTTAATATTACACAAAGATAGCCCAAGTAAATCCAAGATGCAGTTTTTAAATTATTATTTCATTTATTAAGGGAAAAAAGCTGTTCAAACCTGCCTGGCCCTTTGTGAAAAAGTAATTGCCCCCTCCCATGCTGAATCATGAATGAACTGTGATTAAACACAATTTTTTGGAAAGCTGAGTTAAATTTCACTTGCCACACCTGGGCCTGATTACTGCCAGACCTGTTGATTCAAGAAATCGCATAAATAAAAGCTGTCTGACAAAGTGAAGCACGCTAACACAAAAAGCCACACATCATGCCACAATCTAAAAAAAAATCAAGAACAGATTAGAAACAAAGTAATGTACACATATTGGTCTAGGAAGGGTTTCAAAGCCATTTCTAATCCTTTGGAAATCCAGTGAACCATGGGGAGAGCCATTATTCAGAAATAGAGATAACTTGGAAAAGTGGTGAACCTTCCCAGGAGTGGCCTACAAAAATGACTCCAAGAGCCTGACAACGACTCATCCAGGAGGTCACAAAAGAACCCAGAACAACATCTAAATTACTGCAGGCCTCACTTGCCTCAGGTAAGATCAGTGTTCATGATTCAACAATAAGAAAGAGACTGGGCAAAAATGGCATCTGCGGGAAAGTTCCAAGGCCAAAGCCACTGCTGACCAAAAAGAACACAAAGGCTCATTTCACATTTATCAAAAAACATCTTGATTATCCCCAAGACTTTTAGGGAAATATTCTGTAGACTGATGAGCTACAGTTGGCATAAAACTAAAACAGCATTTCATAACAAGAACATCATACCAACAGTCAGACATGATGGTGGTAGTGTGATGGTCTGGGGCTGCTTTGCTTTGAATTAAATCAATTCTGCAAAGAAGAGTGGGCCAAAATTGCTCCACAGCAATGTGAAAGACTCATTGCCGGTTATCACAAATGCTTGATTGCAGTTGTTGCTGCCAAGGGTGGCACAACCAGTTATTAGGTTTAGGAGCAATTAAAGTCACAGAAAGCCAGGCAGGTTTGGATAGCTTTTTTGCTTTAATAAATTAAACCATCATTTAAAAACTGCATTTTGTATTTACTCGGTTTATCTTTGTGTAATAAAAATATTTGTTTTATGATCTGAGTCATTTAAGTGTGACAAATATGCAAAAAAAAAAAATCAGAAGGGGGGGAAAATACTTTTTCACAGCATTGTATTTGCATGTACTGTATGTGTTTACTTCACTATACTCTCTGTTCATTGAATACTGACGTAAGTTACTGAAAAATGTGAATTGATTATTTATTTCCCTTATCTCCAGACTTTGGCATTTGATTGGTATGTACTTTTTGCATACTAAATATTTCTCAAAGTATTGCCTACATATGTTGCATGTTTTATTTGTTTAATCTGTTGTTGTGCTTTTTTTTTTGGGTGGGGGAGGGTAGGTTAGTGTGTGGTAATTGCGGACAGACACTTACATCCCCCCCCCCTCCCTACACACCCACATACACATACACACATATGATTTAAACTGAGTCTAAACCCTTACATATACCCAGTAAACTGGTCTCAGATGATACATAGAGACAAAACAAATCTTCCTACATAGGTTGTCCCCGTTTGTCTTCTCTTCTCTACATCCATTCAAAGTCCAGAATTTATAAAGCTTATCTGAGCTTCCAGAAAGCAGGGGACAGGGAGCTGAAGTTATACCCTGTAGAGCTCAATGAGGAGAGCTGGGAGCTGACCCTAACCCTTCACACAGCACACAGGAACAGTGCGGAGGATGTCAATCACATGTGTTGGAGCTCTCTCCCCTGACAACTTTTTTCTCTTGGTGTCGGGAAAACCTGTCAGAAGTGACTCATGCTGATAAGCAGATTTATGAGGCTGCAGAGGAAAATGACACTTAGTGCTCTGGATTGAGACACATACACACTATATAGGAATTATGCTTTGTTCATTTTTCATATCTGAGATTTTCAACAACTAAGGAATTTCAAAAATAAGGAATTTTTGCAATTCCTTATTTTAAACTTAAATCTGAGAATCTTATGCTACAAAATAATGTATGTATGTTTTGATATACTGTATTTGCTTCTAGAACACTATTTTTCTGTTTGTTTTCAATAACAGCTACAGTTGTGCTCAAAAGTTTGCATACCCTGGCAGAAATTGTGAAATTTGGCATTAATATTAAAAATATGACTAATTCCCATCCCCATATGTCCCACTCACGACTAGATTATTTTTTTGTTAATGCTCCGACTTTGCGAACATGCATGGACTCAGACATTCAGGCCATTTCCTGGTCGGATCATGCCCCGATTACGCTCTCCCTGACACTTTCCCCAAGCTCCTTTCGTAAATGCCATTGGCGTCTAAACGACTTTCTACTTAAACATGACCCATCTAGAATAGAGCTAGAACAAACTCTGAAGCTGTACTTTGCAGAAAACTGTTCCTCTGAGATCTCCGCCCCATCTTTGTGGGAAGCCCATAAGGCAGTTTTCCGAGGCCAATGTATCTCGCTCTCCACTGCCCTGAAAAGAAACGCTAATACAACACGCAGCGTCCTTTTAGACAAACTTAAACATTTAGAAACACGCTTGCTCACATCCCCGTCCCTAACAGTCCTTAGAGACCTCATCAGTGTTAGGGCTGGATTGAGAGATATTGACTTGGGTAAGATAGAAAAGGTGTTGCTTAGGCTTAGACAGACTTATTACGACAAAGCCAACAAGCCACACACGCTCTTGGCGAAACAGCTTCGTGACAAAGCAGCAACAACTACCACTACACATCTTAGAGACGCAAATGGCGTCCTTCAGTCCCACCCTAACAAAATAGCACAGCTTTTTTATGATTTCTACTCTGCACTGTATAATGATCCAAATGTCCCGCACAACCCATCCCCTCCTGACCTGTCCCAGGCCATCCATACCTATCTAGCAGACGCGGATACCCCTAGGCTCACCTCCTCTGCTCTGGAGACTCTTAATGCCTCCATCACAGAGGAGGAAGTAACAGAAACAATTAAACTACTGCCAAATAATAAAGCCCCTGGACCTGATGGACTACCGTACCTCTACTACAAGACGTTCCTACCACATTTACTCCCCCATATGACAAGTCTCTTTAATTCATTTCTTTCAGACACACCCATCCCCAGAGATATGCAAAACTCCTACTTGACACTAATCCCAAAACCAGGAAAAGACCACACCCTTCCGTCCAATTACAGACCGATAGCACTCCTCAATACAGACTTAAAAATCTTTACGAAACTGCTGGCAAATAGATTAAACAACTTCATGCAATCCCTGGTCCATAGAGACCAAGTGGGATTTATCCCTTTACGACAGGCTGGGGATAACACCCGGAGGGTTATCGACCTGGTTGAGGTTGCGAACAGGAACACAGTGGAGGCAATACTGCTTAGTCTGGATGCTGAAAAAGCCTTTGACAGGCTGGGCTGACCTTTCCTTTTCGCGACTCTCAATCGGGCTGGTATTGAAGGCCCATTCCTCCGAGCTTTTACCCATCTATACTCGGCCCCCATGGCCCAGGTTCGCACTAACTTTGCCACTTCCCCTACCTTTCTGATTTCTAACGGGACCCGCCAAGGTTGTCCACTTTCCCCTCTTTTATATGCCCTATGCATTGAACCGCTAGCAGCCCATATCAGAAATAACCCAAGTATTCATGGTATTCCAGTCCGTACTAGAGATTTTAAGATTTCTCTGTTTGCGGATGATGTCCTTTTAACCCTCACCCAACCTCATATATCTCTCCCGAACTTACAGGTTGAGCTGGATAGATATAGCACCCTCTCGGGTTATAAAATTAACAGTTCCAAAACGGAAGTTCTTACTCTCAATCTATCCCCCCATACATTATCAGCACTTTCACAAACATTTCCATACTCTTGGCAGTCCTCTTCCTTAAAATACCTTGGGGTACATATAACACCCACATACGATACTCTATATAAAGCTAATTTCCCCCAAATGTTTACCTCTATCAGAGCCTCCCTAACTAAATGGAAATTTTTGAAATTGTCCCTTTTTGGTAGACTCGCAACCTTGAAGATGACGATACTACCCAGACTTCTGTATCTTTTTGAGACGCTCCCTATTCCCATTCCGTGCTCACACCTAAAAAAACTTCAGGGTGACCTGATAAAATTTTTCTGGAATTATAAAAGACATCGTGTTGCCAGATCAGTTTTATATGCTCCACGTAATCAAGGTGGATTGGCGTTCCCCAACATAGCTAAGTATTATCTAGCAGCTCAATTAAGACCTATAGCCTCCTGGTGTACCCTACATGCCTACAATAGGTGGACACAGATAGAGAAGTTATGGTTAGCCCCCATCCACCCAAACTCCATGCTTTGGAGCTCTGATATACCACCTGGCAGCGTACAATTGTTAGGACCAATGGCACTCTTACGCACACTATGGTGACGGGCCAAATCTAAATATCCGCTCTCCGCCACATCTTCCCCAGTCACCTCATTTCTATTTACACCCAATATTCCTGACAGCTTAACCTCACAGATGTCCCATTTCTGGATGGATAAGGCCATATTTCGTTATGGCCAACTAATTGACCCTAAAACCAGATTGCTAAGATCCTTCCAAGAACTGCAAAAGGCTTTTGATATTCCTAAACAGGCTTTTTTCAGTTATCTACAACTACGCCATTATGCACAATCACTAGGGTCGAACTTAAGATTTTCTCCCTTAACAGACTTCGAAAAGCTATGTTTAGAGGGTTTGTCTCCTAAGGGCATGATTTCCCGCACCTATCGGATACTGGTCACAGAATTCCCACCGGACGGGCCGCGACATCCATATATGGCTAAGTGGGAGCAGGCACTGGGTACAGACTTATCTTTAAAGACCTGGCAATCCATATGGACCCAGGCTACTAAAAGCTCCATATGCACGCTTTATAAAGAGAATCAATATAAGATTTTATTTCATTGGTATCAGACCCCTGACCTGCTCCACTCCATATACCCCACGGCTGACTTCCGTTGTTGGAGATGTTATAAAGATAGGGGGACATTATTTCATGTCTATTGGACCTGCCCTCTAATCATCCCCTACTGGGGTATGGTACAATCCTTACTCCAGTCCATCTTTGATACTGGAGTGCTCCTTGATCCAAAGATTTTTTCTTGGGCCTCCCACCTGCCACCTACTCTAAAATATCCAAAAAACTCTTAGCCCATGTGCTTACTGCAGCACGTTGTTTGGTGGCTCTAAAGTGGAAAAAAAGAGAACCCCCCTCACTGACTGAGCTGCACTCCAGGATCAGAGATGTTAAGAGAATGGAATATCTTACGGCCTCATTAAATAATACTCTTGATAAGCATAACCGTATTTGAGAACCCTGTGTCCTATTGGAGACTCCTGCGACCTCATGATCTGTGTCATTTTCGTATTTATGACCCGTTCCTCCCCGGGCTGTCCTGGGCTCTGGAGATGGGTGGCCGTCCTCTCTTCCCTCTTCTCTCCTTCTTTATTCTTCTTCTCCTCCTCTCTTTCTTTTATGAGTTTATATATTTGTGCAAAGGGTACTAACGGATATACTGTTTGAGATGTATTATACTCCAGTAAACTCATTCCGTTTAATCACTAAATGTTTACATTGAACGGCTCCGTCGTTCAACGCTCAGCTGATTGTATGTCAAATTGAACTGTGATATTATGGTCTCCTTTTTTTTTCTCCCTGTACCCAATGCTGTAGCACTGGGTACAGAAAATCTGTGGTCAGACTTATAGATTGCTGTTCACAAGCGCAAACCCAACTTGAAGGAGCTGGAGCAGTTGGAATGGGCAAAAATCCCAGTGGTAAGATTTGGCAAGCTCATAGAGACTTATCCAAAGCGAGTTGGAGCTGTGATAGCCGCAAAAAGTGGGCCTACAAAGTATTCATTTTAGGGGGGTGAATAGTTATGCACATTGACTTTTTCTGTTATTTTGTGTTGTTTGCTTCACAATAAAAAAAAACATCTTCAAAGTTGAGGGCATGTTCTGTAAATTGAATGATGCAAATCCTCAAACAATCCATGTTAATTCCAGGTTGTGCGGCAACACGACACAAAAAATGCCAAGGGGATAAATACTTTTGCAAGGCACTGTATATATATATATATATATATATATATATATATATACCAATTAAAGAAAGGATTAACTGCTTGCTGCCTGCCCACCGTCAAATGTTGGCGGGGCGGTGCAGCTCTCGTTCTGGGACGCTGTCATTTGACGCTCGCGCACCCGCAGCGCGGGGATCGCGGCCGTGCCTTGTTGCTGGGACACGGTAAGACCCCGATCTCTGTAAAGAGCCGCATCTGTGGCTCTTTAACCATGTGATCGGCTGTGTCCAATCACAGCCAGTCACATGTAAACTAGAAGATGTCGGTAATCGGCTCTCCTTGCCTCACACTGACAGAGTGTGAGGGAGAAGAGCCGATCAGCAGCATCTCCTCACAGGGGGACATCTAGGGATGTAATCAGGGCACGTCGTTTCCCAAACACGCCTTGGACACACTAACATCATCGCACTGCCCTCGTATGTGGATGGGTGTTCGCTTGTTTGGCTTTCTCTTTTACCTTATGATGTTTTATATCATGTAAGTGCAACTATTGTTTTAATAAACTGGAATGTATTATGGTTTTACACTATGTGAGCTCCTTTTCTCACTTTTTGGTAACTTCCTTGGACCAAGGACCCTGGCTGGGTTATAGCTGCAGGCCTGCTATAGCTTGCCTCTGGTAAGCCTTTAATTCATATGGTGGAGGTGCACTATTCAACTTGGTGTGTCATTGGATCACTTTGAAAATTCCTTGACGTGTGGATTGACATGTTTCAAACCCGTTCAAACCTGTACTTTTTACCCACATCTATATGTTACTCGGCTAACTAGTTGTGGAGCGACAATTATTGAATTGTTTACTTATACCTATCACACATATAGGTTTAACTATCACATGTGTGTCACATTTTATATGTAATATATGTTTTTTAGGTTTTCACAGCGCAGCTTTTTTTTAAAATTATTCTATTTGGTGTATTTCTTACTTTATAGTTGCAGCATTTTTAGGGTTGATTTATTAGCGTGGTATCCTTTTTTAGTTTATATAAAATAAATAAATACAGTGTCGCAAAAAAGTGCCCACCATTGCCCACCAATGCCAGCATACAGTGCCCAGCAGTGGCAGCAATCAGTACCCACCACTGCCCACAAGTGCCACTAATCAGTGCCCATTAGCGGTGCCAGTCAGTGCTGGCAATCAGTGTCACCTATAAGTGCTGCCCATCAATGCCCATCACTGCTGTCGATCAATGCCCATCAGTGTCGCCCATCAGTGCCACCAATCAATGCCCATCAGTGCCCATCTGTACCACCTATCTGTGCCGCCTATCCATGTCACCTATCTGTGCCCACCAGTGCTGCCTATCAGTGCCCACCAGTGCTGCCTATTAGTGCCCACCAGTGCCACCCAACAGTGCCCATCAGTGCTGCCTATCAGTGCGCATCAGTGCCACATATCAGGGCCACCTATCAGTGCCCATAAATGGGTCATATTAGTGCCTCCTCATTAGTGCCACCTCATCAGTGCCCACCAATTCAGCCTATCAGTGCCCATCAGTGCCGCCTCATCAGCGCACATCAGTGAAGGCGAAAAATTACTTAGTTACAAAATGTACTGACAGAAAAAAATTTAAAAACATTTTTTTCTCAAAATTTTTGGTCTTTTTTTTGGTAAAAAATAAAAAACCCAGCAGCGATTAAATACCACCAAAATAAAGCTCTATTTGTGTGAAGAAAATGCAAAAAAATTTGTTTGGGTACAGTGTTGCATGACCGCGCACTTGTCATTCGAAATGCGACAGCGCTTCGGCAGCAAGGGGTGTAAGTGCCTGGTAGGCAAGTGGTTAAACAGATGATAAAGAGGATCTTCAGCTTACCCCCCTCCCCCTTCCTTTTTTTTTCTATACCCCTGCTTACCTGGTGGTGTTGCCCTGGATCTAGCGTTGTCCCACTGACAACCTTCTGTGACCAGACACAGCTCGGTCTGGTGCCACCATCTTACCCATGACATCATTGAGAGGCTCGCCAACTCTACGGGGGGGCCACAGGATGACACGCTACTAAGCCCACCCTCATCATCTAGGTGAATAACGTGCACGGAGGGGTGGGGCTGTGCTTTTATGAAGAAAAAAGGGTAACGAAGAAAAATAAAAAATCTATTTTTGTAGAGTTGGGGGGGAGGGGCAGAGGGGAAGGGACTTCCCAAGAAGGGTGAAGGTCAGCTCTAAATACATAGAACTATAAGAAAATGTATTGTGTTAATAATTTGTGGGGTCCATAGTGCTCATATTAACTAGGTGTTCTACAGCATAGACTTGCTCGCAGCATTAACCCCTGCTTGCCTAAAACCCATGATAAAAACATTATGCATAAAGCTGATGCATATATGAAGACAAACAATAAAAAAAAGGAAAGTAAAAGGAAAAAAAAACAAATATTGTATAGAAAAAGAAATATGTATATACAGTATAGAGCTATGAGGAAAAAAACAAAATAGTTGGTTATAATCACAAAAAAGCCACATAATTAAATAGCAACAATGTAGAAACATAGGAATAGAAACCTAAAAACAAACATAATGCAACTCCAATAAAAGAAACAAGAGGGTGGAGAGCAGCAGTGTCACAAGCAGAAGAGAGGATAGCCCACAGAGTCAAAAGTATTCATAAAAATGTGAGACATCCCACTCAAAATTTAAGCCATCTGGTATGCAGATTTTTAAATAAAATACCCAAAAATCCTCTCTTCTACATAGGAAATGGAAATCATCTTCCCCTTATTTTGGGACATACAGTTTTTCAACCACCTGTACTGAGACAGCCGAAATATCACCAGCATGGCAGGCATTAAAATGTTGAGCCACATTAGTAGCAATTTTTTTTTTAATAATATATAAATGTTCTTGAATATGATCTCTAAGAGCCCTTTCACACTGGGGCACGGGCCGCTTCAGCGGTAAAGCACCGCTCGTTTTAGCGGTGCTTTACCGGCGCTGTGCGGGCGAGAGTGGGGCGCTTTTAACCCCAAAGAAGGGGCTAACAAGGGGTTAAAAGCTCCCGCAAAGTGCGGCTGCCACCGCACTTTGCAGGCACTTCAACAGCGCTGCCCATTGATTTCAATGGCAGGGACGGTTTAAGAGCAGTGTATACACTGCTCCCGCACCGCCCCAAAGATGCTGCTTAAAGGTCCTACAAGCGCACTGCCCCAGTGTGAAAGCGCTCGGGCTTTCACACTGGAGAGGCTTGAAAGGCACTTTTCAGGCACTTTGCATGTGCTATTTTTAGCTCTAAAATGCCTGAAAAGTGCTCAGTGTGAAAGGGGTCTAAGACATCTAAATGTTCAAAAAAAAAAAAGGAGAAGGGTCCCCCAGGGGTGGGGTTTTCTAGGCCGCAAAAAATTGTAAAGGTAACTCATATAGAGTAAAAATGTATAGCTTTATTGGTGACGATAATCATATCAAAATGACAATAAAGTTAAAATGTGAGCTCTGGTATCAGAGATAAAAATTCAATACAGTAAATGCAGACACAGTAATACACAACATTCAATGTGGTTAATGCTGGTTGTGCATGGATTATGACGCCTTTCAATCCAAAAGGGTCTTCTTCAGAGGTTTGGTCTACAGTGGCAACATATTGTGGAATTTCTCCTGACCAGAGATCTTCTAAAAACCTTTCCACCTTATCCCACACAGCGAGCTCGATCTTTCGACACTCCAGGAAAGGGCTTGCATCGCAGGTATATCTTACAAGGAGTCACATTAACAGAGTGGACCCACACACTGAGGTAGGGCATGAGAGCAAGAAACCAGCACCTACAATGGGTCATTCAGGAACAGCAATATGAGTTACAACATACTAATCCCATATGGGTAGTAGGATTGTAGTTGAAGGTAAGTGTTTGAATAATTAAAAGAATTAGTGGGAACTATAAATTCCCAATTACCAGGGGAGGTCATTGCTTGTGGTGTATATCCGACAAAATATACTATTTAGTTTGGTAGCAGACACAAAAAATCATAAAATTAATTTGTGAGAGGGGGTTGGGATAAAACCATCATAGAAAGTGAAAAAATGAAAATAAAAATGTGTAGTAAAAGTAAAAATATAAAAAATCAAAACAATGTGCAAAAACAATGTGAAGGTGAATGAGCATGAAAGTGAGATATAAAATAGAAATCAAAACAAAGTGCAAAAACAATGTGAAAGTGAATGAGCATGAGAGTGAGATAAAAAAAAGGGGGGGTGAGACTGTGAACAAGGGGAAAAGAGAAAAAAAGCAGGTGTAAAAAGGTTGGAGTAGAAGTGAGAAGGAAAAAAGTGAGAAAATGTGAATAGGAAAATGCATATGGGAAGTGAGTGGCAAGAGTGAAAGATGAGAAAGGGAGAGAAGGGGATAGTATGATTGGTCATGAAGGATGGGTAGTGAAAGAAGAGTGCCAAGTGAAAAAGTGAAAACTAAAGGTCGACTAATAGGATATAAGAAAAAATGAATTTAGAGTGATAAAAAGAATGCAAGGTGGTAACAAAAGGGGAAGGAAAAATGTGATGAAAGTGAGGTGCAGATGAGTGAAAGAAAAAGTGTATAAAAAAAGTGTAAGAGGTGTAGAGGAAAATGAAGTGCAGATAATTGCAAGGAAAACAATAAGATAATGTGAGTAAAAAGATGTAAATGGGGTTACCTGCGGTATGTGAGGAAAAGTTCACTGCAATATAACAGGGGTAAACTGGTAAAGGATTCCTCAGTGCTTTGTCAATGTCATGTAAGAAAGTTGAAAAAGTTTGACTGCTGGCCTAAGAGGCCGACATGTCTATAATAAAAATATATAATTGGAATAAATAACTAGTTTGTTACTGGAGATCCACTGTGCACAGCGGGATCTCACCCTCCAAACAGCCCCCGAGAAGTAATAGTAGATAATTTACCTGGAATACGGAAGACTTGCAAGCACATGACCATCCTGGTGGGAAGCAGGGAATCATCTCAGGATCTCCCTGCATTACCCTGATGTTTAAATTGTGCTGATTGACTCCCTAATGACCTGCAGGTGCGTGGGTTTCCCTCCCTGCCCACCACTAGTGGGGATGATGCTGCAATGGTGGCACTCCACATGTGGCTCTCCCAGCGTTCTGACCGACAGGAGTGTCGGCACCCGCCGTCTCCTCCGTCGCAATTGCGTGACCCTAGTGACGTCATGCGCATGTACAGAAGTATTCCGCGCATGCGTGTTAGTACTGGGTCCGGGGAAGATTCGGAATGCTGCTAGCAGGAAGAAATTAACCTACCAGGCGGCCAGGTAAATACCGCCACCTAGTGGAAATTATAGGGGAGCACAGGGCCCTATACTCCCCCACCCTGCCAGGAAGACAGACCGCAAACGGAAACCCTGGAAACCTGGAAGGGCCGGCAGCATCAAGATTGACGGCGTAACCATGACGGTGCAAAAGCGAATGAGAATACAAAAGAAATACACATTATTGAATCTCATACTTCACATATAAAATAACGTCAGTTTGATAAGATCTAATAAAGATTGATATGATTGTGGTTACATAGACATTATCATGTCCAAAACATGTCCAAAACATCTTTGTGTGCTGTGCACTATCCAGTGCTAGCCTGGATATACCTATTCTCAATCTATTACAATCACTTTATTGTGAAAAGAGATTTCTGTATATTGTTGATGAAAATAGCAACTAGAGTGCTGGTTGAGACCAGCAATAAGTACTAGGCTCCCAGACAGTAAGGAAAGAAAAAATAATAATAAAATAAACAAGCAATACAAAATATTAAGAACAATGAAAAGAAGACATAAATACTTTGCTCAAACCTTAGATAAAGTGTGTTCAAAAATTCCAAAAAGGTCTATTGCGTTTTTCCTGAGGAGAACCCTCGTAGAAATGGAACAAAGGACATCGTTTCGTAAGGGCCGAGGGGCTGGGTGGCTCGTAACTGGAAAGATCCATTTTTGCTCTTTTTGGAGCAGGATCTTGTTCCAGTCCCCTCCTCAGTCTGGTATCTGAATCCGATAAAGTGCCGTAAAAGTTACCTTAGGGACTGTATAGCTGTGTTTCAAAACAGCATGTCTCCCAATTGGGAGATATCGGTTACCGATCTGCATGCTGTACTAATTCTTAGCTATACGTCACCAAAATTTTTATTTAGTCTTGCCTATGTAATAGGCACCACACTCGCACTCCATGAAATATACCACGCCGCGGGTCTGGCAAATTTTTCGAAGTGCGAGGGCTTGAAGGTCTCCCCATTTGGGAGGCAGAATGTGTTTTCTTTCCTTATCAGTGGGCAGTGTGAACAATGTCCACAAGGGAAGGAGCCAGGAGTGGAGCAATGTCTAAATTTTTTTTGTGCATCTTTAAACTCACATTGTACGAGCTTGTCTTTGATAGACAATGCACGTTTGTAAGTTATAGCTGGATATGAGGGGATGAAAGGTTTTAATTTAAGACCATCCGTTAGGATGGTCCAATTTCTATGCAGAATATTTCTGATTACCACATGTTGACGTGAAAACCGCATAATAATGCGGGTGAAATCTAAGTTAGGATTGCGCTGGGGTTTTTTCTTAAAGAGTAGATTGAGTCAAGGTTTCCCAATGGTTGTATTTTATGCTTTCCTTAAGCATGATCGACTGTAGCCTTGTTGTAGAAGTCGACTTTGAAGTTTGCCGGCCTCTTCACGAAAGAGAGTGTCGGTGGAACAGGTGCGACGCAGACACAGATACTGCCCGTATGGGATGGATGTCTTAAGTGATGGAGGATGGAAACCGGTGGCATGAAGCACTGTGCTCCCAGTAGTGCTTTTACAAAAGAGCGTGCTACTTAGTTTCCCTTCAATGTTGGTGTTAACTCGAAACATCAAGGAAAGTGACACTGTCATGGTCGTAAGTCATGGTGAACTTCAAATTACGGTCATTTGAGTTCATTCGTTTGAAGAATTCTAAAAGCTTGACCTCCGGTCCCTCCCAGATGACAAAGACATTGTTGATGTACTGAAGCCACTTGGAAATGTGTGTCATGCACTCAACATGGTCTTCGTCATCTAGAAGGGACTTCTCCCACTCCCCCAGGTACAGATTGGCATAGGATGGGGCACCACATGTCCCCATCGCTACGCCTTGTACCTGGAGGTAGTGGGAGTCATCAAAGCTGAAATGGTTGTAATACAGTATGTACTGCAGAACACTTAAAATGAAGTCATTTAAGGATTGATTGTTGAAAAAACCTTTTTGAAGGAACCTACACACAGTTGCAAGACCCAAATGATGGGGATGCTACTGTATAAGGCCTTGATGTCTATATTTGAGTGGGGGATTTTTTTTTTACCAATCCTTGTTGTTAAAGTGGATGTAAACCCAATGTCATCCTTTCTAAACTACTGCCATAGGGGTTATCTATGAGGATATACATGCCTCCTGCATGTATCTTTACCTGTCAAATGTCTCCCCTCTGCCAGTTATTAGACCCGAAAAACTGCATATTCTGTGGGTGGGTCTGTTGTCTGGAGCTTGGTGGGTGGAGTCGTGATGTCAGTAGACTCCCCACCCACCTCTACACTCCCCTGGGTATTTCTAACACTGAACTTCTGCTATGATCTCTAACATCCAGTGAAAAGACAGGAAAGTAATCACATGACTTCAGCATGCCAAATCATACGGAGGTGTGGAACAGCCAATCCTTGCAGAGCTGCTGAAGAAAGGAGTGGGGGAGGGAATTAAAAAATACTGCATGTGTCTTAGGCTAGTGCACAAGATATGTAAATCACCTGTCACTCACAGCAAGGGGGAGGATTTGACAATGTTTTTCTCAGTTTGTCAAGAATTATCTCACTGAACAATAAAAGAGGATTGCTCAGAGATGGATTAACTCTGTGTGGCAAGACGGGGCTCAAATGATAGGAAATCTTATACTCTACAGTATGATATAAAAAAAATTGGGGGTTTACAACCACTTTAAGGAAGTTAAGACATATCAATACATAGTCTTGATTGTCCATGATGACCACATTTCCACCTTTGTCCGATGGTTTGACCACAATACTAGAATTTTTGCATAAGGAATTGAGGGCTTCATTTTTTTCAAGGGTTAGATTGTTAGGATTATGTTTTGTAAGTGGTATTTTGCAAAGGTCCCGCGTGCTTTGTTGCACAAAAATCGTGACATTGGGATTTGTATGCAGAGGAGGAAATTTAGTGGAGGCTTTTTTGAAAGTAATAGCATGGTTGGATGTTGGTTTGTCAACATCAATTAGTAACAAATCCAAGTTGATCATCCTGCAGGATGCCCTGATTGAAAATAGACAGGTCATCTTTAAGATTGGCCCGTAATTCCAAATATAGGGCATGCTGGGTGTAAGGTGTCAATGCTGATTCCAAGTTGCCAACTTCTACATCTAGTAGTGCAATCTGTCTATTGTACTCTCTGGTGAGGATCACCATCATCTCCCGTGAGCACAATTTTAGATTTGCCTCCCACTCAGTTTTACATGTGTCACTTATTTGATCTATATTTGGGAATATAAGAACACGTAGTCCAAAGGGACTAATATTTTCACCAATGTATCTTTCAAATTGCTTGGTGTGCCAGAAAAGTGCAAATTTCTTTTCTAAGATTTTCACGAGTTTGTGAAACGAGGATGACATCTAAATGTTCTTTCCACATACTGTATCTTACATATTCTACATGTGATGACATATACTGCAATTTTTGTATTGTAGTTAAAGAATGCACCAATCTTAAAATCCATGCTACTAGTAAAATTCATGGTGTCACCTCCCAAAATATCAGCAAAAGAAAAATCTAGTGCACAAGGCACGGTATGACCCCTCAGGATTTTAAATGACAGACCAAATGTGAGATAAAAAAGTATTTATTATACACAATATATAATTCCAATATCAAAAGAGTTTGTCATTAAAAGTATTAACATATATAGGCATGAAACTTAGCTGCCCTGTACAAAGATTTTGGGCTAGCAGGGATCCATGCTGGAAATGACACATGACATCGGACGAGGACGTCCTTCCTCAGAGGCTTAGTGTCACTTAGAGAACAATCATGTTGTGTTGTTTGTTTTTCTACAATATGAATATGATAAAGATTAGTACAACAAAGTATTAAAAGAAATCAAAATAGATTACTCATTGGAGTTACGCTTTCAACAATGGTCAAAATCCTAAAACATAATTCATAACGATAGGACGGTGGATTAAATGTACTTACACAAGCAGGTCGGCCGATACTAGACACCTGGGGAGATGGAATAAATGTCTATATTACTCCTGGGCCCACAGGCAGTGAAAAAAAGGCTCCAAGATGGTAAGCAGGGGCCAGCCTCAGCAGCACAGACCTGGGGATAAGGGAGTGGAACCCACTGCAAGAACACCCAGCTAGTGGTGATTGAGATCAACCACCACTGACCGGCCACTGTGGGCTATATGCCACCGTTTGGCTGAGGTATGAATCTGTAAGTTTAACCACTTCATTACCCGGCTATAGTAATATGATGTCCACAGGATTGATCTCCCATCCTGGGCGGGTGTCATATGACGTCCTGGGCTTCCCGGCCATCTAGGGGGCGCCCGCCCGCCACGTTGCTCGAGACCTGGTGCGCGTGCCCGGCGGCCACGATGTCCGCCAGGCACATGCGATTGTCCGTGAACACAGCAGGACCGTGGATCTGTGTGTGTAAACACACAGATCCACGTCCTGTCAGGTGAGAGGAAACCGATGGTGTGTTCCCAGTACAGAGGAACACCGATCAGTCTCCTCCCTTTATGAGTCCCCGCCCCCTACAGTTATAATCAGTCCCTAGGAAACATAATTAACCCCTCGATCACCCCCTAGTGTTAACCCCTTCCCTGCCAGTCACATTTACACAGTAATCAGTGCAATTTTATAGCACTGATCGATGTATAAATGTGAATGGTCCCAAAAATGTCTCAAAAGTGTCCAATATGTCTGTCGCAATGAAATATTAAAAATTTTCCTTCGCGCTGGTAGATGTGAAAATCAATAATATAGTGACTAAATAATACAAAATAGTAAAAGTGTAAATATTGCAGCAAAATGAGGGTGCTCACACCAACACCTGGTACAGTAGATATTTAGAATAAATTTCGAGCAATATTACCAATATTAACTGAATATGCGTAAAAGTGTAAGATAAAATAAAAGCTTTTATATAGTGGTTGCTGCAGCTGTAGTTGCTAGGATCAGCGATCTCTGTATTGCAACATATGGCAGTTCCCGCTATTTAACAGTGAAGTGATGGTGCTATAGTAAAGTGAAAAACGTGCAAGTTTTTATAATGCCAAAAATTGTCATGAATAAAAGCAAGCTGGGATATCATGAATAAATTATCGTGAATAAATAAATACTTGTGAATAAATATTCCTTGTAAAAAACTGGATAAATACTATTAAGTGCAACCCGTCAAAAATTAAAATAAATTTTACACAAAAAAGGGGTGCCAACAGTAAATCTGTAAAATAGTGCAATCACAATTTACTTAAATGTGACCTGAAAAGTGCAGGTGATATCATTGCAGAATAAAAAATAAAAAGTTCATAAATTCTTAGATGGATGGCGCTGTTAGAAAGGTATAAAATAATTCTTCTATTCAGATCTGTATTATCTTGTATGCTGAGTATAATATTCTTATAGTGGTGCCTCCTAGTATGGTCTCACAGAACTCTCACCTTAAGATTGAAAAAAACAGGCTTTGGTAATTAAATCCTTAAGGCGTGGAAGCACTGTCTGGGAGCCTTTCCTTCTAAGTGCTTATCTCTCCATGCTT
This sequence comes from Lithobates septentrionalis, assembly GCA_037952835.1. Taxonomy (NCBI): domain Eukaryota; kingdom Metazoa; phylum Chordata; class Amphibia; order Anura; family Ranidae; genus Lithobates; species Lithobates septentrionalis. The sequence continues at coordinate 11,861,011 of JBBDGP010000229.1, forward strand.
TCTTCTCGGTCACTCCGCTCTGGTGTAACTCAGTATCAGGGGAGATACAAATGGGGGAGGGAAAGAGAAGAAAGGCTCCACTAGTGTGATATCGTTTTTGAAATCAAAGGGGGGTGTTTATTTGGATCATGCTCTTACATTTAATACAATAAAAACGGGCAGAGTAAAATGAGTGAAAAAGTCTGACGTTCTCAGCGCCCTCTCACTTGTGTTTCAGCTTGTGCCGCTCCAGCCAATCTCTACGCGTTACGACACGTCACGTGTCTTCATCTGGGGAACCGGATTGGCTGTTCTATGTAACCTTATATATAATAAAACCGGAAGTTCTGAAACCGCCATTTTGCTTGTGGTTGTGTTTGTTTAACTCGGCGGCCTGTATGCTAGAGCCGGAAGTTCTAAAACCGCCATTTTACTTGTAGTTGTATTTGTTTTACTCGGCGGTCATTTTTCTTTAGATTTAGGAAGTTAATTCGCCACCATTTTGTTGTAGATAACTGTAATGTTACTCTATGTGATAGACTCCTATGTGAGCGGCCATTTTTTTGGTGGAGATACAATTGAATGTTATCTCCTATTTACGGCCAGTTTATGTAATAAAGGGAGTTACATTATAGACAATTTGAAACGCAGTACAGCAAATACCCTTATTTGGTGCACTGTTGGTGTTTTACAATAAAAATATGTATAAAAATATACATATATATTCCAATTTTACCGAAAATTAAATTAATTCAAAGGTAATAATATTAAGATGTATGGATGAAACAAGGTGAGAGTGCTCTGGTATATCAACCAGTTATTACATTATACAAAATTGAATCAATTAATGACGATTACCTTTTAAAAACAATTCTAATCCAATAATAAATAAAAAGTGATCATCCATAGGAATAATGGTGATAAACGCTAATCAATCAATATTATGACAATTGTAAATAATTATGATTTTAATACACACTTTCATTAAAATTAATTAAACAATGCACGATCATCAGCGATGGATAAAAGGTGAACACTATAACTTAATGTATATAAATTATGGGCACTATAATGTACAAAAGATTTATAGACGATGTAGTGATAGTGTGGAACGGAGATAGAAACAGTCTGGAAATGTTCTTAAATAAACTAAATGATAATACAAAAAACATCAATTTGGTATGGAGAATAGAAGAGAAGGAAATAGATTTCCTAGACTTAAATATAAGTCTAGAAGGACAGAAAATAGTCACTAAAACGCATTTTAAAAAAGTAGACGCTAATAGCTATCTGTCAACAGATAGCTGTCACTACAAACCGTGGCTATACAATATCCCAAAGGGCCAATTCACAAGACTTAGAAGGAATTGCACGAAAGAAGAAGATTATCAGAACCAAGCACAGGTGATTGGAGAAAGATTTAGAGCAAAAGGTTATAATGAAGATTGGATTAAAAACCAGATTGAACATGTTAATCTCATAGATCGAAAGAAAATGCTTGAAGAACAACCCACGACAAGATTCCAACAAGAAGTACCTAGCATAGTATTAGATTTCAATGCACAATACAAAGATGTAGCAAAAGTCATTCAAAAACACTGGCACATCTTAAAAAATGATAAAGATCTCAGAGAAATACTGCCAGAAAGACCTAATATAGTATACAAGAGAGCACCGACTATTAGAGATCTGATCGTTAAGTCAGTAATTGACCCTCCCCCAACATCCACATATACATTTTTTTCAGGAAAAGGATTTTATACTTGTCGCAACTGCTACGCTTGCCGCCACGCGAAAAAATTCCAGGGAAAACGTAAAGATTTTACAGCTACCAATACAGGACAAAATTTTATTATTAGAGATTTTATAGGATGTCATACAGAAGGGGTGGTCTATGTGCTGCAATGTAGCTGCAACCTCCATTACGTAGGCTGTACAAAAAGAGCACTCAAAACACGAATAAAAGAACATGTACAAAATATAAAATCTGGCTTCCCTAAACATAATGTGTCAAGACACTACATAACAGGGATCCCACACATCTCCAATTTTGGGGAATTGAAAAACACAAACCAATGTGGAGAGGTAGTCATCTAGTTCATGATATTAGCCGTAAAGAGTCCAGATGGATTCATACTTTACGCACTTTGGTACCTGGGGGCCTGAACGTGGAATTTGATTTAAACTGTTTTTTAAATAATTTTTAAATAATTTTATATTTTAATAAATTTTATTACCTCTTTTTTAATACCAATTATTAATTTTAATATAGTGAAACATTATATGAAGATTGAGCACTTTTAACACAATTTATTAATAATGGATTATAGTGCCCATAATTTATATACATTAAGTTATAGTGTTCACCTTTTATCCATCGCTGATGATCGTGCATTGTTTAATTAATTTTAATGAAAGCGTGTATTAAAATCATAATTATTTACAATTGTCATAATATTGATTGATTAGCGTTTTTCACCATTATTCCTATGGATGATCACTTTTTATTTATTTTTGGATTAGAATTGTTTTTAAAAGGTAATCGTCATTAATTGATTCAATTTTGTATAATGTAATAACTGGTTGATATACCAGAGCACTCTCACCTTGTTTCATCCATACATCTTAATATTATTACCTTTGAATTAATTTAATTTTCGGTAAAATTGGAATATATATGTATATTTTTATACATATTTTTATTGTAAAACACCAACAGTGCACCAAATAAGGGTATTTGCTGTACTGCGTTTCAAATTGTCTATAATGTAACTCCCTTTATTACATAAACTGGCCGTAAATAGGAGATAACATTCAATTGTATCTCCACCAAAAAAATGGCCGCTCACATAGGAGTCTATAACATAGAGTAACATTACAGTTATCTACAACAAAATGGTGGCGAATTAACTTCCTAAATCTAAAGAAAAATGACCGCCGAGTAAAACAAATACAACCACAAGTAAAATGGCGGTTTTAGAACTTCCGGCTCTAGCATACAGGCCGCCGAGTTAAACAAACACAACCACAAGCAAAATGGCGGTTTCAGAACTTCCGGTTTTATTATATATCAGGTTACATAGAACAGCCAATCCGGTTCCCCAGATGAAGACACGTGACGTGTCGTAACGCGTAGGGATTGGCTGGAGCGGCACAAGCTGAAACACAAGTGAGAGGGCGCTGAGAACGCCAGACTTTTTCACTCATTTTACTCTGCCCGTTTTTATTGTATTAAATGTAAGAGCATGATCCAAATAAACACCCCCCTTTGATTTCAAAAACGATATCACACTAGTGGAGCCTTTCTTCTCTTTCCCTCCCCCATTTTTATCTCCCCTGATACTGAGTTACACCAGAGCGGAGTGACCGAGAAGAAAGCATGGAGAGATAAGCACTTAGAAGGAAAGGCTCCCAGACAGTGCTTCCACGCCTTAAGGATTTAATTACCAAAGCCTGATTTTTTCAATCTTAAGGTGAGAGTTCTGTGAGACCATACTAGGAGGCACCACTATAAGAATATTATACTCAGCATACAAGATAATACAGATCTGAATAGAAGAATTATTTTATACCTTTCTAACAGCGCCATCTATCTAAGAATTTATGAACTTTTTATTTTTTATTCTGCAATGATATCACCTGCACTTTTCAGGTCACATTTAAGTAAATTGTGATTGCACTATTTTAAAGATTTACTGTTGGCACCCCTTTTTTGTGTACAATTTATTTTAATTTTTGACGGGTTGCACTTAATAGTATTTATCCAGTTTTTTACAAGGAATATTTATTCACAAGTATTTATTTATTCACGATAATTTATTCATGATATCCCAGCTTGCTTTTATTCATGACATTTTTTGGCATTATAAATACTTGCACGTTTTTCACTTTACTATAGCACCATCACTTCACTGTTAAATAGCGGGAACTGCCATATGTTGCAATACAGAGATCGCTGATCCTAGCAACTACAGCTGAAGCAACCACTATATAAAAGCTTTTATTTTATCTTACACTTTTACGCATATTCAGTTAATATTGGTAATATTGCGCGAAATTTATTCTAAATATGTCTGTCGCAATGTCACAGTCATGAAAAAAAATCGCAGATCGCCGCCATTACTAGTAAAAAAATAAATAAATTCATTAAAATGCCATAAATCTATCCCATATTTTGTAGACGCTATAACCTTTGTGCAAACCAATCAATATATGGTTATTGTGATTTTTTTTACGAAAAAATATGTAGAAGAATACATATCGGCCTAAACTGAGGAAAACATTTTTTTTTTTTTTTTTATTGGGATATTTATTATAGCAGAAAGTAACAAATATTGTGTTTTTTTCAAATTTGCAGAGGTGATCAAATGTGATCAAAAGAAATCTCTATTTGTGGGAAACAAAAACATAAAAATTTCATTTGGGTACAGTGTTGCATGACAGCGCAATTGTTATTCAAATTGCGACAGCGCTGAAAACTAAAAATTGGTCTGGGCAGGAAGGGGGTGAAAATACCTTGTATTGAAGCAGTTAAACACAAAACAAACGGCAAGGTAGTATAAGTGCAATACTTAGCACTAAAAGTATCTGAAAATGTAAACCAAATTGGCTGGTATAGTCAAAAGGTAAGTAGATCGATCAATGTCCAATATAAAGACAGACAGATCTATAGTCCTGATAAGGTAACATAAGCGCTGATAACATACCTTAAGGCAATTTGTCTGTGTAAGAATGAATCCTTCAGCATGGCATGATCAGAATGACCGTCCAAGCTGAGGAAATAGGTTATATAGAGGCAGATAGATACAGCTGACAGTGATTGCTATTGAGCAACCAGAGTCAGCTGGGGCCGGAATGAACACACGTCATGTCATAGAGTAGGCTTGGCTGTGTGTTAAGGTGCTCTCAGACGAAGCAGTGCGCAGCGGGGTGGAATGGTGTTCCGCGTCATGACGTCACCGGAACACGTGTGTCCCATACATCTGCGTTTCAAGATGAGACACAAACAGGAAGAGACCTGACCCGCATGGCTAGATGCTAGCAAGGGGGTCCCCAGGCATGGCCGAATTAACGAGCACCTCCCAAGGGCCTCCCGCACGCCAGGCAGCGGGCAACATCCCCACCAACCAGCAGAGCCCGCCTATGGCAACGGCCTCTGAGTGACACATTATGAGAAGCCAGTGAAATGCCCCACGGGGACCCGGAAGGGATAGTGACACCTAGTAGCCAGCAGCGGAACACCCACAAGTGAGCACAACCAGAGTCCTATGGTAGAACCTGAAATGTAAACAATCTGGGAGACAAGAAGATAATAATAATAAGGGTAAAAAAATACAAACATCAGATTGATGGTGCACAATAGTAACAAAGCAAATTGATCTAGAATTATGATATTATCAATGAAATAATAACCGAATGGACTAGGGTATATACACCAGAAAAAATATCCTACATACACACATGTGCAGACACAGAAAAAAAGATAAAAAAGATTCTCGAGAACAGAGACTTTTGCTTCTACAGATCTAATTCACATTGAAAGCCCTCCAAGTACGGTTTGAAATTAAACACTTCATTAAGGCCTGGAGGTGTAGTTGCATTCAGGCGGAATATCCACCTTAATTTGCTTTGTAAAAGTTGCTTTGTTCAAGTCTCCTCCCCTAGGGTTATTTGGAATATGATCAAGTGTCAAAAATCACACATTTGGGTTATGATCATAGTGTACTATATGACTATGTCTGCCTAAGAAGAGGCCAGGGTCTTTCTTTTTAATGCTAACAATGTGTCTATAAATTCTTCACCAAAATTCTAATTTGCTTTTGCTCACATAGTAACAATTGCACTCACACTGCAGCAAAAAAAACTATCCCTGCAGTGCGGCAGTTGACAAAATGTCTGGTCTTCAATTTTTCCCCATTTGGTAAATCTATATTTTTCCAATATCCATGTATTGGCAGTAGTTACAATTGCCGCATCTAAATGTCCCTGAGAATTTGGTGCTACATTGTTTATTGGTTTTATATTCACTATGGACTAATTTGTCACGTAGGGATAAAGCTCTACGATAGGTGATTAATGGTTGAGTAGAAACAAATTGTGCTAATATAGTGTCCATGCTGAGTAAATGCCAATATTTTTGTAGAATAGCCTTTATCTGTCCATATTTCTGACAATAATTGGTAATGACCCGTGTAGGTACAGAATCTTTACTCTGTAAAGAAGGTTACTGCAAACTTTACTTTTGGCTTTTTTGTATGCGTTTTTAAGAATACCATTAGTGTAACCACAAGCTCGTAGTCTTGTTCTAAGTAAAAGAGCTTCCTGAACAAATCATCACTAGAGCAATTGCATCTAGCTCTGATATATTGTCCGAATGGGATAGACGCCAGTAAAAGTTTGGGGTTGAAGCTAGAGGATTCTAAGATGGTATTGCCCGCTGTGGGTTTTCTATACAGCTCACTTTGAAGAGAGCTGTCTTGATGTTTAATGATTGTTAGAGCTAGAGATTGTACATGCATCGTAAGTCATAGTGAATTTAAGATTGAATGTATTGTCTAAATTCATGTATTTCAAAAATTCAAAAAGAGTAGCACTAAGGCGATCCCACAGCAGGATGACATCATCTATGTAGCGATACCAGGCCTTGAATGCCCAGAAAAGACACAGGCAACACCATCAGACAATAATAACCTCTCCCACTCCCCCAGGTACATTGACGTATGCCGGGGCACAACAAGTACCCATGGCAACACCCTGTACCTGGAGGTAGTGGGAGCCATTGAAAGAAAAGTAGTTATGTTTGAGTATAAACTCAAGGGATGCTACGGTAAATTGAACCAATGGGTCAGGGTACCTATTTGAACAAAGTAACACATGCTGCATTACAGAATGTCCCAGATCATGGGGAACTTAACAGAAAGTTCCAGATCATGGGGAACTCAACGTCGATGGTGACCAAATAAGTGTCACCATCGACATGGAGGCCATCCAAAATCTGAAGCAAGTGAATAGTATCCTTGATGTGTGATGGAAGGGCTTCAACCAGGGGTTGTAAAAGTCTGTCGACAAATTTGCTGAGGTTATCTGTAAGACTGCCTCTACCTGAAACAATTGGTCTACCTGGTGGCTGATGGGTATTTTTGTGTATTTTTGGGAGTGCATAAAACGTTGCCTCCCTAGGGAAGCTAGTTCTGATATATTCCCAAGTGTTTTTGTCAATAGCATTGTGGTGGTAGGCCTGGTCAACTAGCACATAAAATTCTCTTATAAAACCGTCAATCATAGATTTTGATATAGATCTGTACCATTGAGGGTTGTTTAGTATTTTGCTACACGTTTCAACATAGTTAGTACTGTTTTGTACCACAATGTTTCCGCCTTTGTCAGCCGGTTTAATTGTGATTGCTGAGTTGCCACTTAGTGATTGTAATGCTAGTTGTTCATTGTGGGTAAGGTTGTTATGTTGGTGAGAAGAGACCCTCAAGTTGCATATGTCCCTCGAGATTAACTTTAAAAATGAAGCAGCACTGGGTTTTGAGCTTGGAGTGGGGTAGAGAATGGATTTCTTTTTAAGAGAAACAGGGTTTGATTTATGTAGCAAAGGTACCGGAATGGCATCATCAACCTCCACCAACATGGTGTCTAAATCAAGAGAATCTATACGTTCTCGAGATTCATTATCTTCCAATAATGATATAAGGTTCTCCATTGCCTCTGCTTCCATGATAGTTTGAGTAGTACTTTCACCTGCTTGTTTTTTAGTATATAAAGATTTAAATAAAAGATTACATACAAAAATGTGCACATCTTTGATAACCTTAAATTAATCTATCTGTGCTACTGGGCAAAAAGTGAGGCCCTTTGCCAAAACTTTCATTCCATCAACTGAAAGATTGTGATCCGACAAGTTGATGGTGTTTAGTGATTGGTGGGTGGATAATTCTTCTTGAATTTGTGTGGTTGGTTGTGTAAGGTCTCTTGATGTTTCTTGGTTTGTGCTCGCATGTGATCTAAACAATTGTTTTGGCGAGATGAGCCAGTGAGTGAAGTGTATGTTGAAGTGTTAGATTGATGGTCAGTTTTAGTGTGAGCATGAGAAGACTTTAGATTTATTGGAATATTCTCTACTGTGTGAAGGTGAGGAAATGTCTGTGTCAGAAATGTCGTTGTTCGAAATATTGGCTGGACGACCACGTTTCTGACGTCTACGTGTGTTAGTGACTATTGGTGCAGGTGAAGACGTGGTAGCAAGTTTAGGTGATTAAGGTATCTTAGTTCTATTATTAGTATGATAGGGAACACAAGCATATATATTGCTCGAATTAGATACTCTATAATTGTCACTCCAGCTATATGCTCATTCCTCCTGAAAATTCTTTTTATCACAGAAGAATTTTTTATCTTTTTTGACTAGAATATCTTTGTTATACTTATCAATTCGTTCTCTAAGTTGTTTTTCTAGTTGGTCATGAAGGGTATGTGTTTTAAATTGTGTTCGTTGAATATTTAGGGCATCAATTTTTATGTCCAGCTCCACCATACTCTTGCGATATTCCTGAATTAATAAAATCATTAATTCAGCACAACATTGTTTGAGAACTTTCTCCCAAGCCTCCCAAAATATGGGTACAACAAGGACAACTGGAACTCCCACAATGGTAGTTGCCCTTAAAATGTAGCCATGTGAGGGGCTGTCTTTTAGTTGGATTAAAAGTACAAAGAATAGTGCAGCGCTAAATATCACAATTAATACATCTCCTCATCCAATCAATACATGAAAGATATAGTTATTGGAAAGGAAAAATCATAAAAAGTTAATGAAAGTTCATAAAGAATTCCAAAAAGTGACAATGTGCATCAATGAAGACTAAAAATCGGAGCCAAAACTGTGACCTCCTCCATAAGACACTCTTTTCCGCTCACCTCAATGATAGGACCCTTGAGTCAACAAAGGGTCAAAAAGGCTTTCCCTTATGGGCAAAATCCTGGAGAGTAGCAATAAACCTCTTCAGAGTACAAAGCACATTGATCACCACATCAGCTCCTATACAGGGGATCGCAGCATAAGATCATCAGTGTCCCAATATCCCGATATTTGCTCTCTGCTGGCATGTATTTAATATGATAAAAAGGAAGAATCACACTTACATACAAGGCACTTCCATTTAGTGCCAGCAAAAAAGCGTTCTGTCTCATAAAATCACATGGAGTCAGCATTAGGAGACAGCCGTGGGTGATGTCAATCCCTCTCGCACGCGTATCGTCCCAAGGAGCAGGACTTCAAAATTTTTTTGAGCCGGTATAATTTTATTCCATTCATTGAATTAACCTCCCTAGTGGTAATCCTGAGTGTGGCTCGGGATGAATTTGCCAAAATTTACCTAATTTACGAATTTACCAAAAGCGGTATCCTTGAGCCATACTCGGGATTGCAATGCAGTATCCAGGCAAGGTTACTTACCTTGTCCCCATGATCCTGTGATGTTTTCACACTGTGTGTGCGGGCTGTGCCCTCTGCTCGATCTATCATTGTGCCGAGCTCCGTTCCCTGCGAGCGCCGCGACACACGGGGACGGAGCCCGGCGCCAAATTCAAAAAGTGCAAAAAGCATAATACATACAGTACACTGTAATCTTACAGATTACATTGCTGTATCAAATAACTTCACCTCCCCTTTGTCCCTAATGCTTTGTCCAGTGCCCTGCATGCCGTTTTATATTATATATACTGTTCTTTCTGCCTGGAAACTTGAGAATGTCCATGGCAACCAAAAAGCATCCCTTTACGTCAAAAGCGATTTTAGACCAGCTAGAAAACAGCAATAGTAAAGTAGAATCACTTGCAGAATTGAGCGATAGTGATTCGTGGGGAAATTCATCATCGAACACTGAAAGTAACGACAGCGACAATTCTGCAACTGAGCAAATTTCAGTGTTTTTGATTTGATTACATTATTGAATACATTTTATTACTATTATATTATTATTTGTTATAATTATTTATAGTTATTTATTATATTATAATTTATGATTTTGTGTTTCAAACTTTATCATACCCAGGATGTCTACTAGACTCTTGTTTAGACAGATTTATGTGAGTTATTCCAAAAAATTACAGTCCTAGAATATAAAACGCCAAATTTCCATGTGAAACAATGTACCTCTTTGAGACGCAAAAATTTGACATAATCATACCGCCAGGGAGGTTAAAGAACCAAAGAGACAAACTGTTACCTAGTGTGTGTGCCCTTCTTGGTACTACAGTTATACCATCTTTGAGGATTTCTGCACAGACTGAGTCACTAAACAAAATGGGTAAATAACTATTAATAATCCCTTTAATTTTACTAAATTCTACACTATAAGGAGTAGAGAGAGTTTCTTTTTCATTCTCTATTTCATTTGCCTCTCAATAAATCTACCCTATTTTGAGCTTTTGCAATTACTGTATATAGCCTCTGTCTAGCATCCACTTGGGGTACATTTTTTTATAAAACACCAATATAAAATTGTTGAGCTCCTCTCAAATTATTGATCATTGCAGCAAATCTGTTGCACCCTCAAAAATTGGTCAACTGGAATGCCTTTTTTAGTATGCTGTGAGTGACCCGACTGGGCCAGCAGCAAAGTGTTACCCGAGAGGGGTTTCCTGAATAGGCCTGTAGTGACCCTGGCACAGTCACCTCTAAGGTGAACACTCAAAAAAATATATCACTTTTGTCCATATGACCTTTAAAGTCAAATTCTGATCTTTTTTTGGACTCAGTAAATAGGCATAACATTAACACCTAAGATATATTGCAACATTCCTAAAATTAAGCATTAATAACCAAATGTAATCTCTACACATATTTTTCTAAGCGTCAGCTGTGAGAACAAATATGCACAATAGCTACAGGTAGAACCAAAATTAGGTCATAATGTATGATGTGTGTATGATTCACAAAGGTGCAGTCAACCCTGGAACATTCAGGTAAGTACAGGGAGCAGCAAGGATACCTCATCTGACCTTCCACTTCCAAGATATGGTGATGATCGTTAAGAAAAGTTCCAGATAGCCTGGCATGAGTATAAATGAATAGCTGGATGTGTCTGTGTGGCTTTTACTTTATCTGCAAATGCATGCGTTTGTGCAAATGCCTCTGTGGATGAGACAATGTCACACATTATCTATAGTATATATGCATCTATAGTTTTATTATCTATAGTATATATGCATGTGTATGTAAACCCCTTTTGACACTGCACCCTAATGGTGAAAATGAAAAAGTCTACAAAACAGGTACTCAAAAAATATCTCAACAACAGGGGGCGTGGCGACCAAGCCTGAAGATGACCACTTGAGAGAGCAACTCCGCTTGGCTGCCAGGGACAATTACCTTTTTCGGGGCCTCCGTCACCCGCTGCAGATCCCCAGACCACTGCTCCACATCGCAGAACCAGCCCGCCGTGACAAGGTGCCATAAGGAGCCACCACAGCCCCGCAAGCTGGTGAGGTTCTTTCACCAAAAGACGCACGGAACACAAAAAAATGGGGGTGCTCCATGGCCACAGCAGATCCAGGGCGCCGCTGCTACTCCACGAGAGAGCCCTAAACCTGCTTAATCTGGGCAAATGATTGGCAATCCAAGTAGCAGGGGATTATCAGGTGCCTCCACACCTTCCACCACCAGTGAAATCCAAGCCACACCAGGACTCCCCCACAGAGGACATCACAGGACCCTGACATGGAGTGAGTGCAGAGCAGGCCTCCAACACTGGGCCTTCTCCACATGCCGCTGACCCCATAGATGCTTTCTGTACTCTGGGGCACCTTATCTCGGACACCACCATGAAGGAGATGCTGATCTCCTTAAGGTCTTCCCTACATTCAGACCTCATGTCTTGTGTGAGCCAACTCTGCACTTATGAGCAGGAAATAGGTGATAGAGTTGATCATGTGGAATCCACCATGGAATCCACCATGGGTGAATACTCCAGGGAGAATAATTTTAGCGCTTGTAGTCGTTCCTCATAAGTGAGGTCCTCCAGTCCCCATATTAATTTAGTTGCCCTTCTCTAGACTTTCTCCAGCTCCAGCACATCCCTTCTGAGGATTGGTGATTGGAACTGGAGGAAATAATCCAGATGCAGCAGAACCAGAGTTTTATAAAGTGCCTTTTTAATGCATGCTAATATTCTGCTGGCTTTATAATTAATTAATTCCACGCTAAGGTATGTATACAGAGATAAGTGTGGCTGCTGCCTACCCCAAACACTCCACTAGGTGGAGTTATTAAAATAGTATAAAATGATGGGGGAGGGGCATGGTGGCACTGCCAAATATGTAAAAATAAATATGTGTAAACAGTGTAAATGATGATCCATTTGGACTAGTAACCATCATCTATGACAAATATAACAATCAATATAAATAAATATAAATAAAGTGCAAAGTGCTTATGTTATGGTGCAAAACGTGACCATCAAACTGTTTCAGTTCATCAAATTGAAAATGTCCTCGAGACAACAGAAAATGAAAAAATATAAAATTTGACCTCTAGTGCAAAAAACAGTCCAAAAAATATACAAAATTGTGTTCTAGTGTCGTGATGGCTTGTGTATAAATCTGACACAGCTTCCAGTGCACAAAGGTGGTTCAAATAAAGGTGATTCAATGAAATTTCTAATCTACTAATCTACTGTTTATGCTAATTCATCAGTGTGATTTATAAAAAGTGCTTCATAAAGTGCAATGTGCTGGAAAGTGAAAACAACAAAAATGACCATCAATGAATTCATAAATTAAAGATAAAGATATATTCATAAGATAAATGTATTATATATATAAATTGTGTTGGTGCAAATGCTTCACAGCCAGAAAATATTGTCTCTATATTGTAGCTTCCAAAGTGACTTAATAAATAAATCATACCACAGCTTCTGTGCAAAAATGAATTAATTGATAGTCATTTTTGTTTTTTGCACATTCCAGCACATTGCACTTCTTATGAAGCACTTTTTATAAATCACACTGGTGAATTTGCATGAACATTTATTACAAGGAGTGGATTAGGAATTTCATTGAATCACCTTTATTTGAGTCAATATACACATTTTTTCACCGCTCCATTTACACCTCTCCTATCTATTCATTACCATTATTTCACTTAGTGGAGTTTCTGGGGTAGGCAGTAGACATTTTTTACCTCTATTTACCACCTAAGTGCAGAATCAACAATTTTTATTAAAAAGGTGGTTCACTCGTGCTCCCCTTCTGGTTCCACACTTACCAGAAAGCTGTATCCTGCAGTGGTACAGCGCATCCAAACAGAGTTGCCTCTGATCTCAGTACCAAAATGATTCCTCTTCCCCGATAGTTGAGGTCACGTGGTATGTTCACATATGGATGAACGGAAAAATTTGACACTCATAGCGTGAATCCGTAAAAAATGTATATATGAGTTTATTCAAGCAAAAAGCAGGTTGTAACTTTAAAACCGCACTTTCAATAGTGCTAGAAACAATAGTTTACAGCCAAGAATCTGGGACGCCTTGCATTCCACAGACAAAAATTCACAAGCTCCGTCATTCTGCTGGCTTTGGAAGTGGCAGCTTGACTGCATGCTATTGCTCAATCTGTCTTTTACTAGGGCCCCTAGATCCTTCTCCATCCTGGAAGCCCCTAGAGATTATTTCCCTAAAGACTAACTTCAGTTTATATTTTTACCCCCCCAAGTGGTAAGTTAAAACATAAAATAACAAAATTGACAGGAGATAGCTGATGAATTATGAATTCGCTTACTACTATGGCACATTTTATAACTTGAAGATGACTCTGATACTCCCCAGACTTCTCACTCAGATATACAACAGTTTTTGGCAAAATTGCACTTTCAAAATTGTCTGATGAGCAGCTCTGGCTCCTAAACACCCCAATTTTAACTCTAGAAGTGTCCAGAACTATACAAACTATCCCTAATAGATAATCCCCAGGGCCAGACAGCTTCTCCAATAAATACTATAAGTTATTCAATACCACTCTCACCCCATACATGACTGCTGTTTTCAACAAATCCTCCCAAACATCATCCTTTCCCCCGGAGATGCTGAAAGCTTACATGCTTACCCTCCCCAAACCTAGGAAGGATCCCACTATTCCTGCTAATTTTCACCCCATATTTTTTATTAAACACAGACAGTTTTTTGACAAGCTTCTGGTCAAGCGCCTGATGAATGTTATTTCTATTCTGATTAAGAGTGACTCACGACTAAGCAATTAGCATCCCTGTCGAGTCTCCTTACAAAATACATTTGGAAAGAGAGCCTGATGTGCGCAAACCTGCCTTATTAAACGCAGAATACTAGGCGGTGCAGGGCTAATGGACCTGGGAGACTACTACTGTGTGCACAGTTTGACCAAATAAAACATTGGTTCCCAGCAAAGGAGTAGAATTTTGAGTAGAAATAGAATTTGTCCAATCACCCACAACAGATTTAAGGCCTCTCCTTCTAAGTGACATGTGGAAACCTTGGGACCTTAGCCCTCTACTCTTGACAACCCAAGCCTCGTTGATTGCCTTTAATAGACAGTGCAAACAATTCACCAACTAAAAATTCAGTGCTCACTGACATAAGATGGTATCTGTGTATAATATATACTGAAATAACAATAAAATAAATAAAAATAATACGGACTATTAAAAACAAAAAGTGAAAAGTACAATGATGTTCAACTAGTCCATGAATAGGTAAGAATCACAATGTGACTCCCATCAAAGGGAAAAAAAGGTAGCAGGTGGTTACTGGACAGAATACATACATGCCAAGCTGGCAGATCCTTGTTGAGGTTTGGGATTCCCTCTGAAACAGAGATTTAAAAATGGAGAAAAAGAGGGCACAAAAACCAACAATACTTTATCCCAATATCCACTTACATCTAAGAAACTTGCAAACTGCATGTAGAGGTGCTGTGATACCGTGTGTAATGATCCAGGATGATAGACAGGGTGGGCTGGAGGGCTGCTGTGAGTGTCCACACTCGCTGGTGAAGACAGCGGAGGCTGACAGTATCAGAAAACTCCAAAAGACTCCCACCGCTGAAAAACCGAAGGTGGACACACTTGATGAAGGAACCACCGCTCACACTAGCTGGGACCCTCCGCATAGGAAAGCAGAAGCCCGGTAACAAGAAAAAGGTGGACTTCCATAATCCCCCAATCCACCCATGTCTCATAAGTAAAAAATATAAACAAAAACAACATGATCTATACAGACATTAATTATCATATGACCATTTTGTTGTGTCAGTATACAGAAAACACACATACACACCCATATGAATATATTAAAAAGTGTAAATACAATAGCAATAATAAATAAAAGCTGCTTTGGTAAAATGTAGCAAATAATCGCATAATTAAGATACATGCAGCACATTACTCTGAAGGTAAATACCTAAAAGGGAAAGTGACAAAAAACATAAAGGCCTTCACAATGGTATTGATCTCTATTTCCTCATTTAACCCTCTAGGTGCCGAAATATTAAGGGTGAAAATCCAAAAAGTCTCTCTGTGACACATTTTCTGAAATCGCTCAGCTAGAGTCGCAGGGGCATCGGTTTCAATTACCCAAACTCGCAGCCCCTTGGTGGACTGTTTGTGATCAGAAAGGAAATGCCTGGGGACACTGTGGTCCTTAGACCCCTTCTCACTCAGCCTCCTGTGGACCCCAAAACAGGCCCGCACTGTGTGAATAGTGCAGCCCATTTATAGGAGACCACAGGGGCAAGACAGACAGTACAACACAAACTCTGTGGAGCAACTGTAAAATAGTTTGAGGCGATAAATCTTCCCTGAATGATCTACAAAGCTTTTTTGGCAATGCTGGACAAACGGGCACATTTTGTATTTGATTTTTTTGCAATGATGCATGCCAACAAAATTGCAAAAGGTGACCACCTCTACATGCAGTTTGCAGGTTTCTTAGATGTAAGTGGATATTGGAATAACGTATTGTTGGTTTTACTTACACTGACCTGGCACCCTGTTTTTCTCCTTTTTTTTTTTTAATAAACAGTGGGTTGCACATAACTCAACGCCAAATGTGTCCTGCCTTGCCATTATTCTAGAAGCCATAATACCAATGCTTATTTTTAAGTCCATGCTACAACGTGGCATTTCTGAAGTCACAGACTTCTTATCCGGTGGTATACCCAAAACCCTCAATGAACTTGAGGAGGAATTTAAGCTACTGAATAAGATACTGTTCACATGTGCTCGCATATCACACTTTCTCTGTGCACACCCACCCCCTACTTCGGCCATACACCCTAAAGTATAGTGCTTTTTTTACCTTTACTAAATGAAAGATGAAAGGCATCTCCCTATTTTAAAATATCATGCAAACCAAAGATACCTTTTCTAAATTTAGCACAATGCTTAAATTTGAAAAATACCTTAGGTCTTCATTCACCCACCACAAATGGCAAGAAGCCTTCAGCTCTATCTCATAGGCAACCCACCGTGTCACCTATTGGAAAATGACCTTAAAAATAACCAATAGATGGTATTACACCCCTTCAGGCTGGCAGGCTTCTCCAACTCCCACTCCCCTATGTGCTGGCGGGATTGTGGACAAGTCAGTAACTTACTGCATATCCTTTGGGAGTCCCCACTCACCAGTTTTTGGAGGCAAACATTCAAACTAATCTCCAAGTGCACAGGGATACTAACATATCCCCGCCCAGCCTTGGCCATACTACTATCTATGCAGATTTAGACCGGTAGTCCCCCACATCCTACCAGCAGCACATTCGGTGACATTGCTGCCCATCAACGTTCTAACGCTTGACACCTTTAGTAAAAACTGGAGTATTTGGATAGAGAATATGATTATCAAAATAGCCCTACTGATCTTCAGCATAGTTCTCGTAATTAATACCAGATAAATAATTATTTACGCTGTAAACTGATATGTAACCCTAGTATATGATGCACGGCTGTACTTTGATACCTGTTCCTTGAAATTGTCCTTTTGAATAAGCACTGTACCATTACTTCCTGTGACCTTGTTATAAACCTGTAACTTTGTTATAAAAAAATAAAAATAATCATTGATTCAAAAAAATAACACAACAATCAAAGAAACCAAAATACAGCAGTGCTTCTATATAGTAAATGCCCATCATATACACTATGATTAGTGTACTAAAAAAAAAAACCTGTAAATAAACCCAGCAAATGATTTTATAAACTTTTGTGTAATGTCCATTTGTAATGTCAGTTTGTCATGTTTCTGAATAGATGTCAGGGCTGGGCTCAGCCCTTTCTTCTCTGAGCAAGCCGCTCAGCTGTCGGCTAATTGCCAGCTCCTATCTCTCCATAGTGACTCACCTGTTGATGATATTCTACTCGTCAGTCCTGCCTAATTAAGCCATCCAGCCCAGATGATCTCTGCCTTTGCCTTGGTCACATCTCTAGAGACACTTTCCTGTGTTCCTGTTAAAGACTTGCTTGGCTGACATTCCTTCTGGCTCCAGATCCTGCTTGCTGTTCTACTACGCTCATGTCTGGCTCCCTGACGTTTTGGTTTGTCTGACTATCCATTCTGGTACCTGAACTCTGGCTATGTTTTGACTACGTTTACTCTGTTTACCTTTTTTTATTGTTATTAAACAAGTGAGATTTAACTGTACCTCTGTCTTAGTCCAATTCATGGTTTCTAACAGTAGGCGAAGTCCATGAATTCAGAAGATGCAGTCAATCCACTTGTTGGTAATATTTTTTTCCAGATTGAATGAGCAGGATCACTGCATGGATCAGTTTGCCATTGCGTTACAAACGCTCCTCAGTAGCACAGCTCACCTGGAATCTCCCACTGTGGCTGCTCTGGTACAACCTATGTTGCAGGCCATCCCTGCTGCTGCTCCGGTCTCTGTGCAGGCACCCGCCTCGAGTGTTACCACTCTTCTTCCCCAGCGATTTGGGGGTGAACCAGTCCAATGCAGAGGGTTTCTCAACCAGGTTGAGATATATTTTGAGATGCTGCCCCAGGCATTTCCCAGGGACAGAAGCAAAGTAGGTTTCATGATATCTTTGCTTTCTGAGAGAACCTTGGCCTGGGCAAACCCTCAATGGGAGATACAAAAACCTGTTGTCTTGAGTTACCCTGAGTTTGTGGCTTCCTTTAAAAGGGTATTTGATGTTCTCGCATGCTCCGCTACTGCTGCCAAGTGCCTTATGTTCATCAGAGTACTGTTGCTGATTATGCCACTGAATTCCATACTCTGGCAGAAGAGGTTGCTTGGAACAATGAGGCCCTCCTGGCTGTTTTTTCTCATGGTCTCTCGGATACCATCAAGGATGTGATAGCAGCCAGAAATATACCCACTGAGCTGGAGAAGTTGATCACATTTGCCATCCTCATTGACTCCAGACTCAGAGAAAGACTCTCTTTTAAGGAGCGCTTGTGGAAGCCTCCTGTATATTTGTCTCCAACTTTTTCAGTCCCACCCTTGACTCCCTCACCTCCCATGCCTCCTGGTACTGAGTCGGTCAGTGAAGATGAACCCATGCACTTGGCTTCTCGCGTCTCTCTGAGGATGAGAGAACCCTTAGGAGGAGGGAGAGATTGTGCCTTTATTGTGGCCAGACAGGTCACTTTTTGAAGTCTTGTCCTACTCGTCCAGGGAATGCCCGAACCTTGAGGTCCTGTCACACACCTTGTATTGATTACAGGGGTCTCAATCGTTTCATGATTAAGAATGCCTATCCGATTCCGTTGATTATGGAGTTATTTGACTCCCTCAAGGAAGCAACAGTTTTCACAAAGCTTGATTTGAGGGGGGCATACAATCTGATGCGGCTTAAGGAGGGCGATGAGTGGAAAATTGTGTTTAACACCAGAACAGGCCATTATGAGTACCTCGTAATGCCTTTTGGCCTTTGTAATTCCCTGGCAGATTCCAGGAATTTATTAACAATGTCCTCTGAGATTTGTTGCAGTTATATGTGGTGGTTTATCTCGACGATATTCTCATATTTTCTAAGTCCCTGGAGAGCCACCACACAAATGTCTGTCGTGTGCTTCAGAAACTAAGAGAGAACAATTTCTATTGTAAATTGGAGAAGTTAAGAGAGAACAAACTCTATTGTAAATTGGAGAAGTGCGAATTCCATCGTGAACAGGTTAAATTCCTGGGTTATGTGATGTCCACTGCTGGTTATTCGATGGACCCAGTGAAACTTTCAGCAGTCCTACAGTAGCCCCGACCCGATCCATGGGTTTACATCCTCTGCAGCGTTTTCTTGGCTTTGCCAACTATTATCAGAAGTTTATTCGTAACTTCTCATCTCTGGTCAAGCCCCTGACTGATATGACCAGAAAGGACGGTAACCCACAGAGTTGGTCTCCAGAGTCCATTAAGGCCTTTGAGAGTCTCAAGGCTGCCTTTGTTTCTGCTCCTGTGTTGGCACATCCTGATCCTATGTTACCTTTTATCCTTGAGGTTGATGCTTCTCAGACTGGAGTTGGCACCCTTCTGTTTCTACGTCCTACGTCTGAGAGCGCTATGCATTCTTATGGCTACTTTTCCAAGAAATTGTCACCTGCGGAGTGCAATTATGAGATTAGTGACAGAGAGCTGTTAGCGATCATTTTAGCCCTGAAAGAATGGAGACATCTCCTCAAAGGTACCACTGTGCCGGTTCTCATTCTTACTGACCATAAGAATCTCACATTCTTGTCTGAGGCTAAACGCCTCTCTCCCAGAAGGGCGCAATGGGCTCTTTTCTTGTCTAGTTTCAATTACATTGTCTCATTCTTACCCGGTACTAAGATCCTCCTGATCGTATTCTGGCTAGTCTCACTTCTCCTTTGGGTTACAAAATTCTTGCTGCTCAGGTTCATGCTCCTTCTGAGAAACCTTGTGACCGCTGCTTTGTCCCAGAGAGTCTCCATACTGCCATGCTCCAGACTTACCATTCTCCCAAGGCTGCTGGCCACCCTGGGAAGAATCAACTCTTTTGGGCCATTTCCCAACAATTCTGGTGGCCTAGGCTACGTGCTGATGTAACTGCCTTCATAGCTGCCTTTTCCGTGTGTGCTCAGACTAGGACTCCATGATACCTTCCAGTGGGCCTTCTAAAACCTATACCCAATGGAGAGAGGCCCTGGACCCACCTGTCTATGGATTTCATTGTGGAGTTACCCAACTCTCAGGGCAACACAGTTATCCTTATGGTGTTTGACCAGTTCTCAAAAATGTCTTATTGTATTCCACTTAAGAAGTTGCCCACTTCTAAGGAACTGGCTTCCATTTTTGCTCGGGAGATCTTTCGCTTACATGGACTACCCAAGGTGATTCTCGGACAGGGGTAGTCAGTTTGTGTCCAGGTTCTGGTGAGCCTTTTTTGTGCACAGTTGGGAATTCAGCTTGCTTTCTCCTCTGCGTATCAACCGCAGCCTAATGGCGCCACAGAATGAGCCCATCAGTCCTTGGAGTAATTCCTACGTTGCTATATTTTTGACCATCATAACAACTGGTCAGACCTCTTACTGTGGGCGGAGTTTGCTCACAATAGTGCCTTGAATTCTGCTTCCCGATTGCCCCCGTCCACCTACCATGTTGCTTGACTCATTTGTTCCACAGAGTATTCCTGCATTAGAGGAGTATCTCCGTGGTCTTCGTTCCACTTGAGCACAAGTCCAGGAGGCTTTGCGACATGCTAATGATAGATACAGACTCCATGCTTTCATCTCGCAACCTCCGACTTCATGTTCCCTCTCTGAAGTTCGCACCTCGGTTTATTGGGCCCTTCCATATTCTTTGCAGTATTAACCCAGTGGCTTACGCATTAGACCTTCCTTCTAATATGCGTATCTCAAATGTATTTCATGTCTCCTTATTAAAACCTTTGGTCTGCAACTGCTTTACCACCTCGGTGCCTCGTCCTCACTCTGTACAGGTTGAGAACATGAGGAGTATGAATTACAGTCCATTGTTGACTCCCGTAGGTTCCGTGGGCGCATACAGTACCTGGTGCATTGGAAAGGGTATGGTCCGGAGGAACGCTCTTGGGTTTCAACCTCAGGCGTACATGCCCCTGCCCTCCTTTGTGATTTCCATAGAGGTTTTCCCCTAAAGCCTAGTGGTCCTCCGAGGGGAAGGGGTCATTGAGGAGGGAGTACTGTCAGAGCTGGGCTCAGCCCTTCCTTCTCTGAGCTGGCCGCTCAGCTGTCGGCTAATTGCCAGCTCCTATCTCTCCACAGTGACTCATATGTTGATGATATCCTGCTTGTCAGTCCTGCCTACTTAAGCTGTCCAGCCCAGATGATCTCTGCCTTTGTCACATCTCTAGAGATGCTCTCCTGTGTTCCTGTTAAAGACGTACTTGGTTGACATTCCTTCTGGCTCCAGATCCTGCTTGCTGTTCTAGTACGCTCATCTCTGGCTCCCTGACGTTTTGGCTTGTCTGACTATTCAATCAGGTTCCTGAACTCTGGCTATGTTTTGACTACGTTTACTCTGTTTACCTTTTTTATTATTATTATTAAATAAGTGAGATTTAACTGTACTTCTGTCTCAGTCTGATTCATGGTTTCTGACAACAGACTACCCAATGATAATGACCACGTGTACCAATACCCAATGGAAGAACACTCATCAACAGTTATGATGACCCCAAAATCATAGGAAAGTCATAATGTGCATATGTTGTAGATTAACTTACAGGCAACTTTGGTATAACTTCCGAATGGTAGGACCAATTATATAAGTCAAGGCTGTTTCACATGGGGAAACTTAATTATCTTTCATGACTCAAAAAGTTTGGAGGAGTACCCAAAAGAGAGAAAATAGCTTCTCATAGAGTAATAACACTTTATTAAAATAATTAAAAGCAATAAAAAAATAACTTACCGTATATACTCGAGTATAAGTCAAATTTTTCAGCACATTTTTTTGTGCTGAAAGTGCCCCCCTCGACTTATACTCGAGTCAAGCACTTTTCTGCAGCAAAAAATTTCATTTTCCGAACCGAATTTGGGGCCCCGTATCTCAGGGACACTTGGTGCTAGGAACCCCAAATTGTTGGTGTGCAAACCCAGTGGAACTGGTACCACAACATATCCAAAGCTGAAGTTCCTAGCACTAAGTGGCCCTGAGATACGGGGCCCCAAAATCGGTTCGGAAAATGTCATTCTCTGCTGCAGAAAAGTGCTTGACATTTTCCGAACCGAATTTGGGGCCCCGTATCTCAGGGACACTTGGTGCTAGGAACCCCAAATTGTTGGTGTGCAAACCCAGTGGAACTGGTACCATAACATATCCAAATCTGGGGTTCTTAGCACTAAGTGACCCTGAGATACGGGGCCCCAAACCAGTTCGGAAAATGTCATTCTCTGCTGCAGAAAAGTGCTTGACATTTTCTGAACTGATTTTTGGGGCCCTGTATCTCGGGGCCACTTGGTGCTAGAAACCCCAGCTTTGGTTATTTTATGGTGCTAGTTCCACTGGATTTGCACACCAAATTTGGGCTTTTTAGCACTAAGTGGCCCCGAGATACGGGGCCCCAAATTCGGTCAACTGTGTCCAACTGCAGCAATGTCATTTCGGGACCCTTTGGGTTCAGAGACCCCAAATTTTGGCTGCAGCTAGAGGGCATCTAGGAACCCTTAACTACCGAGTTTGAAGTTCAGGGGACCTATGGCTGCAAATGGGCACAGTGAGGCATGCAAATGGGCACAGTGATGCTGCAAATGGGCATTGTTGGCCCTCTTTTCCACTTAAAGTAGCTGTGCATTTCTCACCCTCGTCTTATACTCGGGTCAATAAGTTCTTCCCATTTTTTTGTGATAAATTAGGGCCTCAACTTAAACTCGGAACGACTTATACTCGAGTATATACGGTACATTTTTTTTTTTCCACATCAGTAAACAGTGTTTGGAGGGCTAAATCAGTTTGATGTTCATTAACTGTCGCCTTCTCGTATTCACATCATAGTGGATTATACTTTTTCTCATTGCTTTTTATATCGCCATAATGACCAACGGATTCCATTACGCCTCTTTACCAACTAGTCCTCTGTCCCTTCCATCTCGTAAGCCCCACTAACTAGGACTCGATAACCAAAGGGACCCATCCTTTTCCAACTCAGTTTAGAGAAAGAGGGGACCCGTAAGAAGGAAGAAAAAGGACAAAAACACCAACAAAAAATACAAGAAGAGAGGTTTGTAAAAATGATCTTGTGGGCTCCCCTTGCCCATCTTCTACTGACCCAGCCTGTATTGTGTACCAAATTACCTATGCCCTAATACCCCGATCCCCCCCCCCCCCACCTGCTCCCTATATGTTTATCCTATACCCTACTAAACTATATATTTAACTAAAAAAAGTTCATATCCAGAAACACTTTATTATAGCATCCTTTGCCTGCAAGGATACCAGTTGCCTATATACCTATGTTAAGCCCATCCCTCAGTCTATTCCGTGTCTATGCAGATCCCACTATTAATGACTCTTCACTTTCTCTATCCACATCTTCCACATGCTCTCAAATTCCTGAAGATTGCCCCTTTTTATGTACTCCATTCTTTCCCTACCCAAGGTTTCATTCATTGTAGAGATCCAGTCTTTCACAGTGGGGGGCTCCTTTACCTGCCATCTAAGTGCTATCAACTTTCTAGCCTGAAACAGGGCCCACGTGACAGCTAAGGTAGTACTCAACCTTTCTCCCATCACTCTTCTATGCCCCAGAATACAAACCAAGGCCTCGTTTGCCACTGTCGTGCCGAAAATATTTCCCAAGTTCCCAGTCACCTCCTCCCAGTATCTAAACAGCTTGGGACACCTCCACACCATGTGAATGAGATCTCCCGTCCTTCGACACCTGGGGCAGTTGTCATTGGGCCTTCTCCCAAATTTAAAAAGTCTTTTAGGAGTATAATAGGCTCTGTTTAACAGCATTAAGTGTGAGAGTCTCTGTGAAGGGGTCACAGAAACCTGCGCTCCCAACTCCAAAATTCTCGCCCATTGTTCCTGGGTCATTCCTCCCACCTCCTCTTCCCATTTAGCCTTTACCCCAAGGAGTATTTCCCTGCTATTAACCGATTTGCTTAATTGGTCATAAATTCTTGAAATTACCCCTCTAGTGGGGGTTATTTGAATTATGCACTGAAATAAAGGCATCTCTTCCCATCTCGGAGTCTGGGCTTTAAATTGTGCTTTAAGGGCATGTTCCAACTGGACATATAGGAAGAAAGACCCCCGGGGAAGCTTAAACTCCCCAACCAGTTCTGAAAATTTCTTTAACCCAGAGTCGTTATATAATTGACTTAGCTTACTGAGACCAAGCTTCTCCCACTCTCTAAATATGCCTATCTTAAGAACTTCCTGCAAATTACGGTTGTTCCAAATAGGAGAGTAGACTGTTAAGGCTCCATACCCCATCTTTTTCTTAACTGTTTTCCAAAGTTTGATTATCAATTTAATTGTTGGAAATTTATCATGGAACGCGTCCGCCTCTAGGGCTTCAATAATTGTATTATGTGTGGAGCTCAACAACAGTAACTTGCCATTAGGGGTGCCTCCTTTCGGTATCCCACAGCCCAATAATTGCTGCAACTGAGTTGAGTAAAAATAACTCTCGGGATGTGGGAGGGCAAAGCCCCCCTCCTGGGTAGGGAGCTGGAGCACTCCAAGACGGATCCTGGCTTGTTTCCCCTTCCAAATCAATTCCCTAAAGAGACTGTCAATTTTTTTAAACCACTTCTTACCTATCCAGACAGGGGAATTATGCAAGACGTATAGCAGTTGTGGCATCCATATCATTTTTATTAAGCTACATCTTCCTGCAACTGATAGAGGTAGGCGTCTCCAAATTCTTATTTTTCGTTTAAATTTTGTTAATAGAGGGACAAGGTTTTTTACTGATATATAGAGCAGGGTCCTTCGTCAGGACAATCCCTAGGTACTTCAGAGCTTCCACTGTTACCACTTGAGGCATACCAGGTGCTATTGTCTCATTTATGGGGTCTATCGGCAGAAACTCTGATTTCTCCCAGTTTATCTCTAAGCCAGAAAAACTGCCGAAGTCCTCCGCTATCCTCATTGCTCCCGGTAGCGATTTCCTCGAGTCTCCCAAAAATAACAGAATGTCATCCGCATACAATGCGATTCTTTCCTCGCCTGTTTTTCTCTGGAAGCCGGTTATCGCTCGACTTCCCCTTATGGAAATGGCCAGGGGTTCCATCGCTAGTGCAAACAACAGAGGGGAGAGTGGGCACCCCTGCCTCGTCCCCCTCTCCAGCTCAAACCAGTCCGACAATTCGTTGTTAATTTTTAATCTTGCCTTGGGTCGAGTATATAGCATTCTAATCCACCCTATAAAGGCAGAGCCAAATCCAAAGATCTCCAGCACGCGCCACATATAGCCCCACTCCACGCTATCAAAAGCCTTGGATACATCAAGGGTCATCAACGCTCTCGAACCCTCGTTCACCATTGGGGTCTGTACAATCAAAAACGCCCTTCTAATATTCAGGCTCGTGGATCTATTGGCTATGAAGCCCGCCTGGTCCTCGTGGATCAGCTTGTGGATAACCCCATTCAATCTTGCTGCCAGCACTTTGGCCAGAATTTTTACGTCCGTGCATAAGAGAGAAATTGGTCTATAGGCGGCCATATCCAAGGGATCTTTCCCTTCTTTCTGTAATACAATAATAGTTGCTTCTAGCATTGAGGCAGGTAATTGGCCCCCCTCAAGCGCCCCCCCCCCAAAACTTTCAGCAGTTCGGGGATCAACACTTCACCATAGTGTTTGTAGGTCTCAATTGGAAGACCATCTGGTCCGGGCGACTTATGGGTTGCCATGCCTGCTACTGCTTGGTGTAATTCTGTTATAGATATTGGGGCATCTAATATATCTCTTTCTTCCTGTGATATGGTGGGGATGTCTAACCCCCTTAGGAAGTCCTCCATCTCAGCCTCCTTACCCCTCTTCTGGGAGGAGTACAGTTTTTATAGTAATCCCTGAAGGCTTGTACTATTTTTAAGGTGCTTGATACTACCTCACCGCTCTGGGATCTAATCGCGAGAACCGTGGATGGAGCTGCATTGGATTTTGCTAGCATAGCCAGTGTCCTTCCCATTCTCTCGCCCTCCACCATAGATTCCTGTCTTTGGAGTAACCGCCTGGTTTCTGCTTTCTGTATAACCACTGATTTATATACTTGTTGTTTCTCTTGCCAGATACTCTCCGTCTCCGGGGTTGGGTTGCAAGTATGGTTGTTTTCTGCTTCAAGAGCGTCTCTCAACAAGCTCTCCTCCTCCCTTCTAGCCTCTTTGTTGAATGTAGCTATCTGCTGTATCAGGACCCCCCTAAAAAAAGCCTTAAGGGTGTCCCATAGCGTAGAAGGGGACACCGTTCCCTGATTGATCTCAACAAACTCCCTTAAGGAGGAAAGTATCCCATCCGTCTTTTTAATAATTTCAAACCAGTACGGGCTTATACTCCAGTTCTTCCGGGGCCTAGGCTCCCCAAGATTTAAAATGACTACCATAGGTGAGTGGTCTGAGATGCCTCTTGGCCAGTATGTTATTTTTTCTACCATCTGGAGAGCCCTATCATTTCCTAGGGCTAGGTCTATCCTTGAAA
The DNA here is from genome assembly GCA_037952835.1 of Lithobates septentrionalis. Classification (NCBI taxonomy): domain Eukaryota; kingdom Metazoa; phylum Chordata; class Amphibia; order Anura; family Ranidae; genus Lithobates; species Lithobates septentrionalis. Next base: position 11,887,622 of record JBBDGP010000229.1, read on the forward strand.
GCACGGAGTAAGATGCAGAACAGCAAGTATATTGCAGCACGCCTGGGTTCCGTGCCCTCCACAAATCCATTAATCCCACTTCTTCCAGAAAGAAGCTTAACCGACTCCTTACTGAGTCCTCTGAGCTTTTTCGTAGTGGGAATCTATCCAGCCCTTTATCTAGAACCTCGTTGAAGTCCCCCATTGCTACAATCGGCACCTCTTTTTTATCTAGCAAAAATTCATGCAGTTTAAGCAAGACATCCAGATTAAAGGGCGGAGGGATATATATATTTGCCACCACATACCTGGCGTTTTCAATAGAACATAATAAGAAGATGTATCTACCCAACTCGTCTATCCTGACCTGGCTGCAGGAAAACTTCACCCCAGACTTTACCAAAACACTCACTCCCCTACTGTAGGAGGAGTGAACCGCATGAAATTGGGTTTGAAATTTTTTCATCTGTAGGTGATGAATAGTTTCCTTGGTTAGGTGGGTTTCCTGCAGACAGACCAGATCAGCCCCACAACTCTCCATCATAGAGAACACTGCTAATCTTTTAAGTGGTGTACCTAGGCCCCTGACATTCCAGGATCCTATTTTCAGAGTCTTAGCTAACATCTAAAGACTGAGGAATATCCTTTACCCCGACACATACAAACGTATATAACAGAAAGATATAAGAGAAATTTAATATATATAACCCTAACCCAAAACAAATTTTTCTCCTCCTAGTGGCTGTGATAACAGTTCCGTGTGTGTGCATACTTGGCCACTAGACCACGTATTCATTTTGGCTATATTAGCCTTACTTTGGGCATAAATTTGCCATAGACGGTGCTTGCATGTGCGTGTAGAACAACCAAAAACCTATTTACTATAAAAAGTGCCTGTATGTGCAAAAATAATCTTAAGGAAGGTCTGGATACCTCCGTTATAATTTCTAGTGGTATAAGTGTTCGTAAGGAATGATTTACCCCCCCTATTTCCCCTCCCTCCCATCTTCCCACCCCTTCCCTTCCCTTCCCTCCCCACCTAACCTCCCCTACCCTCCCACCCCATCCTCCCCCCCCCCACCCGTACCCACCTATCTAGGTGTACCCCCTGGGGGTTTACCATGACCGTTGCCTCTTACACTAACACCAACCTTTTACACCAAATCTTCCACACACAACCCCACACCACCCTACCCACAAATAGCTGTGTGCACCCATCCCCTCCCATCCCCTTATAACAAAAAGCATTAACAGATGGCAGAAAGGGGTGGAAAAAAAAAAAAAAGAAAAAAAGCAAGAACAAGAAAAAAAACAAACAAACAAAAATACAGCCCCTGTACCTCCCAATGCCTTGTCGTGCCATCCTATTGATATCCCGGCCTATTATATCTTCCCCCATTCTCTACGTAAAATTTGTGATTTTTTCCCTATTATCTTCCAGCCACTTCTCAACTTCGGCAGGGGAGTTAAAAAACAGAGTCTCCCCCAGAGCCGCAACCCGCAACCTTGCCGGATATAAAAGAGCATAGGGCAACTTTTTGTAGATTGCGTTTTGCCTGGGTAAACTCTGCCCTACGCCTCTGCAAATCCGGAGAGAAGTCGGAATAAAACGATATTTTTGCTCCTTTAAAAAAAACCTCCCCTGCTTCCCTGATCTTCCGTAATAAGGTTACTTTATCCTGGTAGTTAAGAAATCTCAGGAGGAGGGGTCTCGGGTGGCCCCCCTCCGATGGTGCCCTGAAAGGGATCCTATGAGCTCTTATGATGGAAAACGAAGCCGAGAATGATTCTTTCCCGATTAGCTCCCCCAGCCATTTTTCTAGGAATGCAATTGGGTTGGCGCCCTCACTCCTTTCGGGTAAACCTATCAGCCTCACATTATCTCTTCTACTCCTGTTCTCCATCTCATCTAACTTAGAGGCTTGTTTAGATAGCTGTTCCTTCAGCCATTTTATTTCTTTGGTTATTGGGAGCACATTATCTTCTAGCCCACTGACTCTTTCTTCCAGGGCCATTGTTCTCTCCGCCGTTTTCTGCAGATCTTGTCTAACCAATAACAGATCTGCTTTAACACCTTTCATCTGTTCACAAAGATCTTTAAGCGAGCCGTTACACACCCCTACAGCCATGTATACGTCCGTTATAGTTGGTTCTCTGTTCAAGGGTAAATTCGGGTCATTTATTAGCTCCGAGTTTACGTTTGTGTTTTGATCACTTAGCCCTGGGCCTTTATTACATAAAGATTTGGAAGGCTGGGTAGCCGGCACAGCCCCTAAGGGCTGTAATTGAGGCTGGCCCTGGCTTTTCCTATCCGATGCCCCCCCTTGATGACCCTTCTGCTGCGACCCCTTTTTTGGAGGGGTCAGAGCAGAGGCATGGGCATATTGCTCCAGTTTTGCTGCTGCTGATACTGCTGCCGCATGCTGCGGGTTTTTCTCTTTAGAGGAACGTAGATTCTGCATCATTTACACTTATAGGTATATATATACTCTAACAGCAACAAATTAGAGACTGACAGTTACCAACGTCCTCCACAAATCCAAAAGGAACGAAGGAGAGAGGGGGAGGAAAGGGAAGCCGCTGCACCCATCAGCACTCAACTACCCGCTGTACAGAGCATATACCATAAAGTGTATAAAGCGGAGTAAGTCTCTCCTCTCTACACTCTTGTACACCCCTGTAAAGAAAAAGAGAGCTCACACAGAAGGAAGCCACAGTACCTTAGATGGCAGGTGTGGGGCAACTCCCTACCCACATAAACTCCACAGCTACAACTTAAATTGGTGCAGCCCCTCACCTACACCGTAGTTTTATACAGTTGGTTAAATGCCGCTAAGGCAGTCGCCATCAAAATACGGTTAGTGGGGTTCATACGCCGAGTATCCCAACCCCTACCTAAACCTCTCTCCTTGCATCTGTTGAGGATCCCAGGGGTCCCAGGGCTTTAGCTAGTCAACAGCACACAAAAAAAAAAAAAGGAGAATATACTTTGCTTCCTATATTAGCACACTCTGCACCCAGACTTAGTATTACCCAAGCAGCAGGCAGGTCAACACACTGACTCACATAAATAACTCTGTTACTACACAGATGTCATATTACCAGGATTTACTTCTAGTCCGAGGATTGTCTAACAATTTTTAAAACAGCATCTAGTTACTATACTAGTGACTCCATACTGTACCAGCTCTGGCCGACTTCTATTCCATGACTAGTGTAGAGATGGGAAAGTGAAAGTAAAGCTGCTTATCTCACAGCAGCGTGCAGGGGATGACGTCTCACCCAGAGGATTCCTCAGCACACCTTTAGCAGAGAGAGAGGAGGGGCAGCGAGGCACCGAGCGACAAGGGAGCCAGAGCCATCCAGTATGCCGTTCATACGGCCAGGGGAGAGAGAGATGAGAACGGAGGAGGGACGGAGCACACAGCGTCCATGCTCACACTCACTCCATGCTGCCTCTCAACACACACCCGCCCATCCGGTCACGCCCCCTTCCCCCACCCCTCTCTCTCCCATTTCCTTATATACGGTACATCTTAAGTCGCTTAAGTAGCACTAAACTATTCATAAGCATCATAATATGGCAACTAATATAAAACTAGCAAAATGATATCCACTCTAAGTGCTTACACAAAAAATACAAATACTATCCCTAAGTTACTACATTATCCTCCTGTGCTTCCTCTATGTGTTTCATTGAGTCACACTGAAAGCTATCATTGACGTGTGAGATGTTGGAAAAATCCATCCATCCAACAGGAATCTGAATGTCTTTCCTCATAAAGTGCCATTAGACCTCTAATACAGTGAGGACTAGGCTTCTGGTAAGAGGCCTTAGGTGAAGGTGTTGGAGCACTTGAGTATGTTTTGGCACTGTTGAAGTACAGAAGGACTTGAGTTAATGTGTCACTGAAGACAGCACTTGGGGAAATGACTGCAATTCTCACCAACCAATGAAAGGTAGAGCACCAACGAGCCTCCTAAGCATGCCATGTGCATGCATGATGACATCACTGCTCAACATGTTTCAGCGTAATGCCTTTGTTAGGAATGTCTGCTGTCATACACATAACCTAATAAATACCCACACCAAGTGACCTGCCCATCCAAGAGGTAACTCATTCAGATATCACAATGGTGGTATACTGTATAGGGATAGTGACCAATATCAGTAATACCCCTACCAAATTGGGTCAAAAAGGTAACATCTAATTAGGGTGGCTGACTATCAAATGAACTTTAAGTAGCTGCCACTTTCTAACCTTTGTGTTACAAAACATAAACATATAAAACACTGTATACAGTATTCACCCAAAAAATGTATTTAATGGTAACACTATTAATAGGAAGACCATATGATTCATTACATCTCTCCCAACCCCTACTACCAATAAAACGTATACAGAACATCAACATCAACATTTAGAGCTTCATTTCAATTATTTTGGTACTTATTCAATTTGAAATTGTAACACCCTCATCTTAGTAATTACTAATGAAACAGTTTAAATCCAATAATACATTAAGGCCAGTAGGACCCAAAGTACTTAACTTCGGCATGTTTTATTTCTAGATATCTCTCTAGTTAAGTTCCCACCTCTCCAATGCAATTAAAGATTATGGGATTTTTGTAGGTGGTATAACCCACATAATATTTACCACAAGGGCATTCTAATATATATGTTACCTGAATTATCTCCCAAGAGATACATTTATCAATCTCATCTTCACACCCACTATATCTAGAAGCAAATTTGTATTGCCTTATTTTCTGTTATGGGTTATTCTGACAAGCTTGACATCTCCCACAAACAAAAAGCCCACCCTGTCCAAAAAAATAAGAAAAGTTACCTCTTGTTAGTGGATCAATGACATTAAGAGCTAATCTATTGGCCAGGTTAGAACTTTTTTTAATATATAGTATATATACTGTAGTTGAACTGATAAAACCTTACCAAACACTCAATCCTTAAGTTAAATGGGCCAATATTTACAAAAGATAGTTTCTGTAATTCTGTATTGTGTTTTACAATTGGAAATAAAGGCATATTCAGAAGATTTATTCCCCCTTTTACCCCTTCTTGATCCTGAATGAGTACATTTCTGTCCATATCTGCTACATGTGCAATATATTTATCCAAAAACTCTGGATTATAACCTTTTTCTACAAGTTGCAGCTTTAATTGGTTGACCTAATTGCTTGGGTATGGGCACATGTGGACTGTTTGCATAGAAAGTTGCACTTTGCATGGGAATTTTCCCTTTTCCCAATTTTTCCTTAGCAAATGAGGCAAAGCAGCTCTGATTACTTCCATCATCTAATCATGTTCAAACTAGAATGCAGTTTTGTTTATTTTCTGTGCACATAATTATGTATTCTTTGCAAAGTGAAATTTCACCAAATTTACTAAGCTCTCGAGAAACTTCCTATGCAAAATATGTTGTTTTCTATTGCGGGCTATTGCTGCTTAATTTTTTCCCCCTTGCTTTAAATATTTAATATAATAATGAAAAGTAATACATCAATAGAGGGGGGGGGGTGAGTAAAGGTGCCTATGGACAGAGATAGGTAGCATAATCCAAATACGCTCAGGAAAGATTCTCTGTTGGTTACATCAACAATTAATGCAGCACATCTATAGATAGAGGCAGGGGACACATGCAGACAATGCTAATACAAGTGTACAATATTGCATACTTCACAAAAAATTCCAAATCTGTGCAATTAATCATTTCCCCCTGAAGTAAAGGTTTTCTGCTGGCACCATGACCAGAAGATTGTAATTTCTTGTCTATGGTCAATGTAATAAGATGTGCATATAAGAGATACTCTACAAATCACAGTAGTCAGTAGTCAGTTAAAGCTTGGTGCTATAAATATTTGTTCATCATTCCGTGTACCACTTCTCTCAACAAATGTTAAAGTTGTTTTATTCAAAACTTACTGCTTGGTCAAGCAAGCATTTAAGTAAAAGTATTGCTTGGGGAAAAACCAATAAAGATTTCTATTGAGTTTCAAAATCAAACGTAACTTTCACTCTTATGCCGCGTACACACGACCGGACTTTCCAGCAGAAAAGGCGTGACGGAACAAATCCGTCGGACATTCCGATCATGTGTGGGCTTCATCAGACCTTTTCTGTTGAAAAATCTGATGGACCTTAGAAATAGAACATGTTTCAAATCTTTCTGATGGACTTGATTCCTATCGAAAAAAACGTTCGTCTGTATGCTAGTCTGACGGACCAAAAACGACGCAAGGGCAGCTATTGGCTACTGCCTATTGAACCTCCTTTTCTAGTCCGGTCATACATCATCAGGTTCGAAACAATCAGACTTTGGTGGGATCACGTGTAGGCAAGTCCGTTTCGTCGGAACTCCGTTGAAAAGTCCTTTCGGAGTTCAGTCCGACGAGAAGTCCGCTCATGTATACGTGGCATTAAAGAAAAAAAGATGATATCACACTAAAAAGACAAATAGTGTTGTGATTGAAAGCTAAAATAGTAATAAAAATGGCATTCTAAACCAGTTCAAATCCAACCTAAACTATCACACTCACAAATATCAGTGAATAAATCCACATATGGTTGGCCATGATTGCAGATTATTGATTTCAGCTTTGCTCTGCCTCCTGTAGTGTTTTTTTTTTCTTCTTGAGACACCAACCAATCCCCCCAAATAGTTTTTTTTTCTGCTTGCACTATGACCCTCCCTACTGTTGTATACTGCGGTGTTTTTTTTCAAAGAGTCCCCAGGGGTCAACAGCTTCTATATATGATTTTTGGCTAACGTCAAACAGAGGGCTGAATGGGAAAAAAATTGTGAATTTGTCTGAGTAAGTATAGTCATTAATCAATTCACATGTAACAGACACAGCTGTGAACAGGGTGACAAAGTAGTTATAGAGTACTAAAAAAAACAGCTACTAATGGATGCTCATATTGGTGTTTTTTTACAATGTGGCTTTCAATTGTCTGTCCCCATAAGTCTTCTGCTGCGTACACACGATTGGACTTTACGGCATACTTGGTCCGGCAATCTTTTCGACGGACTTTGTACGCTAGGTGCGCTGGACTTAAAAACGGATGGACTTGGACACACATGATCACTCCAAAAGTCAGATGGTTTTGCACGCGGTGACGTACAGCACGTACGACGGGACTAGAATAAGGAAGTTCAAGCCCCACTACACCACCCTTTGGGCTCCTTCTGCTAATCTCTTGTTTATCTTGTGTTAGTAGAAGTTTGGTTAGAGTCGATTCGCGCTTTTCACACTTCAGCTTATTTCGATCGTTTTCTGCGGTTGAGTTTGTGCTTGTGAGGTTTGTATCTGCTTTTCAGTGCTTGTTGGTCAGTTCGTAACCTGCCTAGCAGGCCGTTCTGGTCCGCTTGTTCCTGATTTTCAGGTCGCTCTTCATAGGCCTTGCTGTTCTTCAGTGCGTTTGTTCTAAGTTTGTTTGTTTGACCAGCCGACCGTTTTGAAGCCATGGTGCGTGGACGTACTCGTTCTCGAGTTCGTACTGCGTGGGGACTTGGTGTTGGGGTTAATACTTTGACCCGAGTCCAGTCCATGAACAGGGCGAGGAGGATGATGGACCCCGTTTTTGAACATCTGCTGGCTATGCTGACCCCCTATATCAGCAGGCAGGATACCTGCATGAGGCAAGCCATCACTGCGGAGCAGAGGCTAGTTGCCACTTTACGTTACTTGGCGACTGGGAAAAGTCTTCAGGACTTGAAGTTCTTGACAGGCATCTCCCCCCAGGCTCTGGGGATCATAATCCCAGAGACCTGTTCTGCTATTATTCAGGTCCTGCAGAAGGACTATATGAAGGTAAGTTTTTTCCTTTAACATTACATGATATGTATTTAATGTTTGCTAATGTATTGTCTAAATGTCCTCGTTACCTAATTACCATGCTTTGAATATGCTGGGAATGTCCCCTATATCTTCATGCATGCCTGTTTTTTTTACCTTAATCATTTTTGGGCCTACATGCATATTTCCCTTCAATAACCTCCCCACCATGCAATCCTGGGTCCATTTATACCTCTAGCCTATAGTCCTTTGAACAATGTATATTGTCAGCTCCATTGTACTGTTTTACCCTCCCCCACCCCCTCAAATGTTTGCATCTGTCAGGTGTGTTCTTGGCCCCAATTAGTACCCCTCCCCCACCCCCTCAAATGTTTGCAACTGTCAGGTGTGTTCTTGGCCCCAATCAGTACCCCTCCCCCACCCCCTCAAATGTTTGCAACTGTCAGGTGTGTTATTGGCCCCAATTAGAACCCCTCCCTCACCCCCTCAAATGTTTGCAACTGTCAGGTGTGTTCTTGGACCCAATTAGTACCCCCCCACATACAAATTGATCAATGGTCCATCAGAGGGGGTGAGTAATCTTATAAGTTGGCCTTATTTTTTTTTTTTTTAGCTAAAAATAACACATATTAATAATGTTCAACTACTGTTGTTCGAGAATGTTTTTGTGTAATCTGATATCCAAGTTATGTTTAAAAAGTACTTTTATTTTTTTTCTTGTTTGACTCCACAGTTTCCTTCAAACATACAGGAATGGCAGACTGTGGCCTCCCAGTTCGCTGACCGTTGGGACTTTCCCAACTGTGTCGGGGCGATCGATGGGAAGTATGTCTGCATTGTGCCACCACCCCTTTCGGGGTCTTATTTCTACAACTATAAGGTGTTCCATATTGTAGTTTTGATGGTGGTCTCGGCACAATTGGAATTTATGTTCGTGGACGTGGGGAAGAACGACCGGGTGTCTGACGGAGGAGTCTTTGCACAGACCGAGCTGTGCCAGCGTCTCCAGACTGGTGGCCTGAGATTGCCACCTGATGACCAGAATGTGGATGGACTCCCCTCAGTTTTCATCGCCGATGAAGCGTTTGCTCTCGGCGAGCACTTGATGAGGCCTTTCCCCAAAGGACACTCACCCCTGAGAGGAGGGTATTTAATTATCGGCTGGCCAGAGCAAGAAGAGTTGTGGAGAATGCCTTTGGGATTCTGGCCAGCCGGTTCCGTTTGTTCCTCTCTGCAATAAATCTAGCAGAATACAAAGTCAATTATGTGATCTTTGCTTGCTGCATTCTGCATAATTTCTTGAGACGTCATTCTTTGACATATATAACTTCTGTTGGGCCTGAGGCTGGACTTGGTGTTGATGAACCACTCACAGGCCCCCCCCCAAACCACACGTGAAGTGCGTGACAGATATGTCAAATATTTTAATGGTCGGGGGGCCATTGCAATGCAACAAGATCTTTAAGATTTTTTGAAAAAAAAAAAACATTTTGGCAACAATCTCTTGTTTCGATTCTTGTTTGCATTTAGTTTTGTCTGTCTCCTAGTGCACTTATAGTGGCAAGTGCATTTCCCTTTAGTTAATAAAGCCCTTTGTCACTGTAACCACACAAAAAAATAGCAAACTGTTAGTGGTAGTAAAAACATTTTACTGTGTGCACATTGAAAGGTGCATTTTGTTTGAACGTGTTTTTTTTTTTTGTTATCAATATTTTTTTGGTTTTTTTTTTAGTTTAGGCATATTTGTAGAAAATATACATTGTTTACAAAATTTGGCTTCACAACAGGGTTTTAAAAACCATAAGAACAAAAAAGAACAGGAACTTACAAAGTTCGACATGTTAATAACGGTGCTGGTGATGTCACCCATGTAAAATAAAAAAATTGCAGATGCTCACAATTTCTCGTGAAAAAAGGTTCAAGTCAACATGTGCTATCTCCCATCATGGGGGAGCAATGGACGTGTTTTGTGTGTGCAATCTCTTTTTTCCCCTCACAAACTAACATTATTCTGATGAAGGGGTTGCAAACACCAAACAAGTACATTGATATCCCCTGATGGAAGATAGCACATGATGACACACCGTGTGCATCTGCAAAATTTTTACATTATAGTATTTAGCAAGTTAAAACATTTTAGAACAATAAAACCTGACAATGAAATGAAGAACATGATTGATGTTTTTAAAGTGGAGTTCCACCCACTTTTACAACTCTTCAGCATCCCTCACTAAATTGTGCACTGAAAACGAATTGGATATATTTTTTTTTTCTCAGCACCTACTGTATATCTGCTGTATTCATTTTTCACTTCCTCCTCCCTAGCCATGGCTCATCGCATCATTTCCTGTTTGCAATGCCTTCTGGGAAGGGGCTACAACTTCCACTGACACTGCCGTTGCTATGGAAACCCTGACCTGAAACCTATTACACTGCTTGTGCTGCACTGAGCATGTGCGAGATCTGAAAGGATGAGATCCAGGAAGAAATACAGTCTGGCTTCAGATGCCCACACTTAAGATGGCCACGGCCTGCTGTAAGTTTTTAAAATAACAAACTACTGCTATAAACGAACAAAACAGACCTTAGTTTACAGACTAACTTTACTAGAATACATTAAGCTTGTGTATTATATGGGTATTTTTATTTAAAAAGTATAATTTTGGCCGGAACACCACTTTAAGCAAAAAGTTATTAGATTCTGCCCAAAACATCAATCATGTTCTTCATTTCCTGTTGCATGCTGTCCAGCTGATTTCTCATGTTGTCAATTTGGTCACGCATTCTATCAATTTGGCCATTCCACACCATTATCTGGCCAATGAGTCTGTGTCTGTGCTAAATGGCTCCGCCGCTTGGCCTTCCACAACCAGAACATCACCTAAAATTTGTGGATAAAAAATTATTGTAAAATATGCATGCCTAAATAGATGAACTTAAGCTGGGGTGTCAGTCACTCACTTGGTGGGGTGGAAATATTGCACACTTCCTCCACCTCTCCTTCCTCCTTCCTCCAGCTCATTGGGTGGGCATGGTCTTGGGCTGGGGCTTGGGGTAATGTCAGCTTCAGGCTGGTGACTTGGGGGGGTCCTGGGATCCTTGGACTGTTGTCTGAGTCTTTTCTCCCATATGATAATTAAACAAAAGGTATACCGTATATACTCGAGTATAAGTCAATCCGAGTATAAGTTGAGGCCCTAATTTACCACAAAAAAATGGGAAAAACTTATTGACCCGAGTATAAGACGAGGGTGAGAAATGCACAGCTACTGTAAGTGGAAAAGAGGGTCAACAATGCCCATTTGCAGCCTCACTGTTCTCATTTGCATGCCTCACTGTGCCCATTTGCAGCCATAGGTCAGCTGAACTTCAAACTCGGTAGTTAAGGGTTCCTAGATGCCCCCTAGCTGCAGACAAAATTTGGGGTCTCTGAACCCAAAGGGTCCCGAAATGACATTGCTGCAGATGGACACAGTTGACAGACTTTGGGGTACTTTGGGGTATCTCGGGGCCACTTAGTGCTAGGAACCCCAATTGAACTAGCACCATAAAATAGCCCAAACTGGTGTTTCTAGCACCAAGTGGTCCCGAGATACAGGGCCCCAAAAATCAGTTGAGAAAATGTCAAGCACCTTTCTGCAGCAGAGAATGACATTTTCTGAACCGGATTTGGGGCCCCGTATCTCGGGGCCACTTGGTGCTAGGAACCCCAGCTTTGGATATGTTGTGGTACCAGTTCCACTGGATTTGCACACCAAATGTGGGGTTCATAGCACCAAGTGTCCCTGAGATACAGGGCCCCAAATTCGGTTCGGAAAATGAAATTTTTTGCTGCAGAAAAGTGCTTGACTCGAGTATAAGTCGAGGGGGGCACTTTCTCACAAAAAAAGTGCTGAAAAACTCGACTTATACTCGAGTATATACGGTAGTTAAAACACAGTGATATTTCAGTCTTGAAAAAGGAATATGAAACATTTGTTAGAAGTTGTGGACAATTGTCATTTTTTGGCACCAAAAATTTTGAAGACAGGATTAAAATTCACTATGCCCAAAAATGCCAAACAATACACATTTTAATGCAAGTTTCACAGATGCAGAGACCTCAAGTATCCCCTGGAGCCCCTATGTGTATTACACCCCCAAAACTTTCTCAGGTGTCACATAGTACACTAGTGCTCGTGAGTCCAGATGTGGAAACAGCTGCTGTGTCCTGTCCTTACATTACACTGAATCATTATTGAAGAAGCATTATATTTTCAAACACATCTACACAACATCACCACATTTTTGGAATACGACAAATTATCAAGACCTAAATGTATGTCAAAAACCTGTACCATTCTTAGTATCATATGTTTTTTCAAAAGAACAGTCTTTACGAACGATGCTGTATAAACAAAAAGCATATGGATCAGCATGCAAGTTAAGTATATCATTCGGAACACACAACAAGTACTTACTTTTTTAAGCAGCTTCTTTATTCGCCAGTATTGTTCAGGCTCTCTAGTTTTGAGGTCAGACCACCGCTTCCTCAATTGTTCTTTAGCCCGTTTAGTGCCAAATTTTTGTTGGCACTAAAGAGCGGTGACAACCGAGGACGTTATTTTGTCCTTCCGCATATTGGGTCGGGTGTACGGTCCTTTTTTGCCATCGTAGTCCTCCCTTCTCAATATGGACACCATCTCCACAATCTCTTCAAAGGCCATGTTGGTGGCCTTAACTCTCCTCTTGGATCTGGATGGTTGTGGCTCCGGGCTTTCCTCCGTGCTACTTGCAGATAATCTCTCCGCCATCTTTCGCTATATCCTGCCTATATCCTGCCACTGCGCAACGAAGAGTGAAGGAGCGGGGAAAAATTGTTCTAAAGAACGTCAGGGGCGGGCGACGCAGGCATAGCATGACACATGCGCAGTGTATATAAAGCTATTACGCTGGCCTACGTATGTCCGAGCAGAAGTAGCGAGCGTCAGAAACGAAGGTAAGGTTAAACGTGGGTGTGTGATTGGTGAATGTGTTTGGTGTGTGTGTGTGTGTGTGTGTGTACCCTAGATTGAGTGAAATATAATACTGGGAGTTTGGACTGACATTACAGCTTTTATCTTGTGTCTTGTCTTGCAGCAAAAATTAATCCTTTTAAGGAGGAAGAATTTTTGACACGTTTTTTTGATTTGTATCAAGAAAACAGAAACCTGTGGGAAGTCAAGCACCCATTGTATTTTAATAGAGATGTAAGTAAGGCAACACTGGGCACACTTTTGGAATTTGTGAAGACTCGAGTCCCCCAGGCAGACCTTAAGTTTGTGGACAATAAAATTGGTATCTTGCACAACATGTACAGGCGGGAACACAAGAAGATCCAGGAGTCGCACAGATCCGGAGCAGCAGCAGACCAGGTTTATGTAACCAAGCTGTGGTACTACCAAAAAATTTGATTTCTGGATGACCAGACAGAAGCAAGGCAATCACTTTCGAGCCTTCCCTCCACCCTTCCCTCCACCCTTCCCTCCAGCCTTCCTTCCACCCTTCCCTCCACCTCCACCCTTCCCTCCAGCCTTCCCTCCACCCTTCCCTCCAGCCTTCCCTCTACCTCCACCCTTCCCTCCACCCCAGCTGAGGAGTCCCAAGAAGAACTGGGCCCTTTCATCCTTGATGAAGTAGATACGCCCAGCTTCAGCCAGGTATACTTTTTTGGTGAATTTGAGATTGTGTAAATATTAATGATGTAAAATTACTTCATCACAATTATTAGTATGTAGACATATCACTAGACAGTAGTGGCCAAAAATATACTTCAAATATTGGTGAGCAGCTAGAATAATGTTGGGGTCAAAAACATAGTCTTTACTATTTGTTTAGAATTATATTTGCAAGTCATGAGCTGAAAATTGTGTGTGATTGCGTAAGCAAAAATTACAACTACCGGTATGTCCAATTTTTGACCCAGGATGAGCTCAGCCAGGAGGAGTCCGTGCCCAGAGGTATAGAGGAGGAGGCCTTGCCCAGTGGGAGAGAGGAGGAGGCCGTGGCTGGGCCCAGTAGAAGCCTCACGGAGTGTCAGGTGCCTCCCCTCCGCATTACCACCAAAAGGCCCAGAAAGATAACCCGAACAGAGGAGGAATCACTAGCCCTCATTCGCGAAGCCAGCCAAATCCTCAGCACACCACCCAATGCAGAAGAGGCGTATGGAACCTATATGGCCACCAGATTGCTGGAACTAGAAAAGGGGCAACGCCTCCTCTTTGAGGGTCTGATTTTTCAAGCGTATCAGAAGGGCTTGAGAGGGGAGCTTACTGCAAAAACATATATAGCAGATGAAGCCACTCCTCCTGCTACTCCTCTTCCTCCTCCTGCCCCAAGTACACCACCCGAGGCACAGCCTCCAAGGAAGGCTGCAGCGAAGCATGGAGGGAAGGCTGCAGGGCAGCGTGCAGGGAAGGCTCCACGGAAGAGTCGAAAGTGATTGTCTGGCTTCTGTCTGGTCTGAATTCTGACTGTGCTCCCTAGTCGCAAGATACCAATTTTATTGTCCTCTAACTTGATGTGTGTCCTGGGGGACAAAAGGCTTCACACATTCCAAAAGTGTCTCCAGTGTTGCCTTCCTCATTTCTGTTTTGACCAAAATAAATGGATATTTTCGTTACCTTACATTATTGACTATGTGTTTTTTTAATTCAAAAAGGACATTTGGTTTGTGAGTAGGCAGGTACTTGTCAAAAAGACTATATGTGGGTTATTTACAAAAGGCTAAATCATTTTGCAATTCAAGTGCAAAGTGCTATTGCAAAGTGCACTTGATAAATTGCACTGCAAGTGCACTTGTTGGAAGTGCAGTCGCTGTAAATCTGAGGGCAAGCTCTGAAATGAGGGGAAGCTCTGCTGATTTTATCATACAATCATGTGCAAGAGAATTTTTTTTTGGGGGGGGGGGGTTCCTTACATGTGCCCCTCGGATCCACAGCGAATGCACTTCCAAATGCTCTTTCAGGGCAATTCCAAGTACAATTTGCACTTGTAGTGAAAAATGATTTTGCCTTTTTAAAATAACCCCCCTATGTCTAATTCACAAGGGACACCAACCTCATTAAGGTTCATTAAAACAATAACAATTATTAAGGTTTTTGTGGTAACTTGAAACTCAAAATCCAAAAACAAAAAAAATTAAAAAAAAAACATTTTGTAAAATTTAGCACACATTGTAAAATCTATATTGTTGAAATCTGTAAAAAATAAAGATGAGTCCAAAAAAAATGTGCTACTTTATAGTTCTGGAGATCTGGCTTTTAAAAAAAAAACATATTAGTCTTGGCATGAGGATAAATCATGAAGAAAGTAGTTTGTGAGAACTCTGTGTGAATATAAGCAGCAAAACAACTTCCTTCTTCTCGCATTATAAAGAAAAAAAGAATCACTGTATTAAAAGATCACAGAAGAGGAATGTGCTAGCTTCAATACGAAGGTTAGTTTTACCAGACCGAGCGCTTCCGTCTTGTACTTGCTTCAGAGCATGCGTCAGTTTGGGTCCGTCGGACTAGCACACAGACAAACAGTTTGTACGCTAGAAAGCAGAGTCCGTCGGAAAGATTTGAAACATGTTTCAAATTTAAGTCCGTCAAACTTTTGAGAAAACAAAGTCCGCTGGAGCCCACACACGATCGAACTGTCCTACGAAATCCGGTACGCTGGACCAAGTATGCCGTAAAGTCTGATCGTGTGTATGCGGCATTCCTCTTAATTTACTTAATTAATGCAGTGAAAATTCACTTTTCTGAGAATCTATTTTCTCACTTCCTTTGTTGTTTCTTTGTAAAATCTCAAGTAAAGATTCAAAGTTAAAAATAAAATTGATTTTTGCAATCAAATCCCTGTTTACTGATTTCATCTGCACATTACTGGATAATAAAAGCAAATATTCACAAAATGTATTTTGTGGATGTTTTCAATTCTTATGCCCTGTACACACGGTCGAACATTGATAGGACAATCCGACAACAAAATCCATGGATTTTTTTCCGACGGATGTTGGCTCAAACTTGTCTTGCATACAGACGGTCACACAAAGTGGCTGGAATTTCCGAAAGTCAAGAACGCTGTGACGTACACCACGTACGATGAGACTATAAAAGGGCAGTTCAATACCAAGCGCGGCACCCTTTTGGCTCCTTTTGCTAATCTCGTGTGAGAGACGATCCGCGCTTTTTCAGACTCGTGGTTTTCAGATCGTATTTCTGGTGTTCAGTTTGTGTTTGTGGGTTTGTATCTGGTCTTCAGTGCGTGCAGCGAGTTCCCATTGATTTGTCATTGTGTTCTTGCCCGTTCGTTACTGATTTTCAGGTCGCTCTTCACAGGCCTTGCTGTTCTTCAGTGCGTTCTGTTACTTCGTTCTGACCAGCCGACTGTTTTGTAGCCATGTTGTGTGTACATACTCATCGTAGAGTTCATGCTGTGCGGGGGCTTGGAGTTGGAGTTCTTACTTTGACACAAGCCCAGTCCATGAACAGGGCGAAGAGGAGTTCATGGACGAAGAATTGGTTGGTCCAGCGTGACCAATTCTGTCACATGCCTTTGCTCCATGAGATCCGTGAGAATAATTCTGACGATTTCAGGAACTTTCTCCGGATGATGGACCCCGTTTTTCACCGTTTGTTGGCTTTGCTGACCCCTTATATCAGCAGGCAGGATACTAGTCGCTACGCTGCGGTACTTGGCAACAGGGAGAAGCCTGCAGGACCTCAAGTTCTTGACAGGCATCTCCCCCCAGGCTCTGGGGATCTTTATCCCAGAGACCTGTTCTGCCATCATTCAGGTCCTGCAGAAGGACTATATTAAGGTAAGATTTTTATCCTTTAACATCACATTTTGTTGTATTTAATGTTTGATAATGTAATGCATTTCTTTCCTTATTCTCTAATTACCATGATTGTAATATGCTGTGAATGTCCCCTTTGTCCTCATGCATGCTGATTTTATTTTACATTTTTTTAGGCCTTCATGCATATTTGCCTTCACTTACCTCCCCAGCATGCTCTCCTGGGCCTATATCCACCTCGTCTAGTCAATTAACAATGTATTTAGTCAGCTCCATAGTAGTGCTTTACCTTAAACATGTGTAAAAATATTTTTTGTGCTTTAAATTCTGGCAGAGTGCCAGAGGCTTTTTTTGGGTCCCAAAATCATTTGGAACCCTCCCTTCCCCCAACCACTAAGTCAGCTGATACCAATCCTCTATCTCAGGGATATGCAATTAGCAGACCTCCAGCTATTGCAGAACTACAATTCCCATGAGGCATTGCAAGACTCTGACAGCCACAAGCATGACACCCAGAGGCAGAGGCATGATGGGACTTGTAGTTTTGCAACAGCTGGAGGTCCGCTAATTGCATATCCCTGCTCTATCTGCTGACTTGGCCAAACCCATATACACTATATCTACCTCTTTTGTGGTCAGATTTCTGAATGAAATCCCCAAAGCATGTGGTGCAAGGGCCTGTTTGAATACTTTCAAATTGTACTGTTTAAAGTTTTTGTATCCTATTATTATCTTGATAGGTAATAGCAGAATGTAAAAATGTGCTAAAATGTGTACAGTGTGTATTTATATCTTTGTATTATGACACTTCTTACCTGTCCAGTGGGCCGCCAATAGTGTAAGTAAGGAGGGGCTGGCCAAAGTAATACACATTTTTTAGGCATTCATCTGTCAATGAAGTGGAGAGGGTTACCTGTCCAAAACATCTCCCCCCTAAAAGCTTTAAAATCGCCCATGAGAGGGGGGGAGCAATCTGATAGGTGGACCTTATACTTTTGTCTTTAAATACTCCCTAAAATAAATGTTATACTGATGTTGGCCAAGAATTTTTGTGTCTAATCTGCTTTCAAAGTTTATGTGCAAAATGATTAATTTTTGGTTCTTGTTTGACTCCACAGTTTCCTTCCAACCCACAGGAATGACAGATTGTGGCCTCTCACTTTGCCCAGCGGTGGGACTTTCCTAACTGCGTCGGGGCAATTGATGGGAAACACGTTCACATCGTCCCACCACCAAACTCAGGGTCATACTATTACAACTACATAGTATTGTGATGTTGGCGGTGGTGACGGCTACTTACGAGTTTGTCAGGTCTCTCACTTACCAGACCGGAGAGTCCACTTGGGCAGAGGGTAGGCTCCCTTACGTATCCGACTCACGGCCCCTGGTAGAGCAGACAGGAGGCCCACGAGTGTGGAGTGGTATGAGAGCCTGTGCAGGAGTCCGTGTTCCGGAGGTTAGCAGTCTTCAAACAGCAGATGATAGACAGCAGCACAGACAACAGATGCTGAGCAGGAGCTGAAGAAAGGTTAGTGCACAAGCTGGGTTTGGCAACAGGCGGGCAGCAGAGGTACAGAAGGAGCAGGCAGAAGCAAAGTCAAAACAGGCCGGGGTCAAATGCAGGCGGAGGTCAGGAGAGTCCAAAAGGCAAGCCGAGTCGTCAACAGATCAGGAACACAGGAATCACAGGAACTAGGAACAGGAAACAGGAAACAGGAACTAGGCACGGAGCTGTTGATCAGGCAGCACTGATCAGAGGGAGAAGCAAGCCTAAATATGCTGATTGGCGCCAAACGTCGCGTTCGTGCGCGTGCCGTTACGCACAGGCGCCCGCGCACCTGCACACGCCCGAGCGCGCCCCCGGAGAGCGGCATGCACACCAGCGCCACCAGGTGAACGCATAGCAGCGCCCATAGGCAAATGCACGCTAATGCAAATGCGCATACGCGCCCGGGCACCACCGCGTCCACCACGGCCAGCTGGCATGCCAACACCAGTGCCCATAGAAGCAGGCGCCCAAGCACCCGCAGGAAAGCGTGCACCAACGTGCCCCGGCGTGCGACGACGCCCAATCAGGTAAGCTCTCTGACAGTGTTCCTGTACATGGACGTGGGGAAGAATGGCCAGATGTCGGATGGTGGAGTCATCGCCCAGACGGAGCTCTACAGGCGTCTCCAGAATGGCAGCTTGGGCTTGCCACCTCCAGAAGACAATGCGGAAGGACTCCCATTCGTCTTCATTGCGGATGAAGCGTTTGCTCTGGGGGACCATCTTATGCAGCCATTCCCTATGAGGACCCTCACCCCGGACCAGAGGGTTTTTAATTACTGGCTGGCCAGAGCCAGAAGAGTGGTGGAGAACACGTTTGAAATAATGGCCAGCCGGTTAAGCCTATTTCTTACACCCATATACAAGGCGGAATATAAACTGAATCACATCATCCTGTGTTGCTGTGTTCTCCACAACTTTTTAAGGAGAAATTCTTGGAACTATGCTGCCTCAGTTGGGTCTGAGGCCGGAATTAATATTAATGAACCGACCCTGACGGCGCTTGAAGCTGGCCGTGCTGGCTTGCCCCCCCAGAGTGCCCGCGAGGTCTGTATAAGATACATGGAATACTTTGCAGGTAGGGGGGCCATCGATATGCCGGACAATGTCTGAGACATTTTTTAAATAAAAATATATTTTAAACTGAACAAATATTTGCTTTGATTTCCTGCTTGGCTTTCTTTTAGCTGCTTATCTTTTATTAATGGTCTAATTTTGTGGCCTTTTTCTTCAACAGTGCAAACGAAATTTCATTGACACATAAGGTGACAATCTCTTCTTCGGCTAACTATTAATTATTATGTTGTGGGTCTGCTACGCACACACCTTGTTTTTTTGTGAATGTATGTAATGCATTACTGACAAAAATAATAATAATACTAAAGGAAAATACACTTTGCACTACAAGTGCACTTGAGACTGCACTGAAACTGCACTTGTAGTGCAAAGTGGATTTGCCTTTAGTAAATAACCCCCATTGTCACTGAAAACACCAACTTTACTCCAAAAAATGCTTTTGAGCATTGAAAGAAGCCACACATTGTTGATTATCAATCTTTTTAATCAAAGCACAATCACATGTGCATTTCTAAAAAGGTTTTTTGAACAAACCAACATGTTTGTTGTATAACAATTTTTTTGGTCATATTAAAATAAGTAGAAATTGCCTTTTAAGGTAAAACAGGCATGTTTGGATCAATGGGGAAATAAGTACAGCGCTACGCCAAGAAGTACTACAAAATGGTTGTTATACAGTTAGCAGCTAACACACCTCTAGACACAGGTTGGAATAAAGAATAATATATATTAGTGTAGCGCTATATGTATATAAAAATAATAAATCTTAATACCTAGACAGTGAGAAAAATCAAGCCAACCTTTACAGGGCAAAATAATATAAAGACAACTCTGAGTGATTGACAACTCTTGAAATACAGTGAATATTATAACCCTTGAGATAAGTGATTATATTAAATCTATAATACAAAAATAATCATACATGTGTAATAAATCAACTAGTATAGTCCATAAAATGAATTAATAGTGACTAGTAAAAATAGAAGACCACCACCAAAAGTCTATAGGGGTTAGATGTTGAAAAAATAAAGGAAATAGACTCCCAAACTTCCTCGTAAACAAAGTTGGTCACTTCTGGCAGATGAATAAATAGGTGAGAAACCACGGATGGATGGAGGGTCTAAATGAGTGGCGGGACCATCACCGGAGCATCAGAAGAGGCTTACCAGAATCAGGTGACTTGAAAAGACCTACGTCTTACAAGTCTAAGAAAGCTTATTGACCACCAGGTCTGGCAGGATGAATCGTCAGATATCCACCGCTTCCAATGGGAGGAGGGGTCTCACCACAACTTCAAACGTCCCCGAAACGGTCCAACAGGCCAAACGGATGTATCAAATACCATGCGAGAAATAAAACTCACATGTAGGGATGAGCCGAACACCCCCCGGTTCGGTTCGCACCAGAACCTGCGAACGGACCGAAAGTTCGCACGAACGTTAGAACCCCATTGACGTCTATGGGACTCGAACGTTCAAAATCAAAAGTGCTCATTTTAAAGGCTAATTTGCATGGTATTGTCCTAAAAAGGGTTTGGGGACCCGGGTCCTACCCCAGGGGACATGTATCAATGCAAAAAAAACTTTTAAAAACGGCCGTTTTTCCGGGAGCAGTGATTTTAATGATGCTTAAAGTAAAAAAAAAAGTGAAATATTCCTTTAAATATCGTACCTGGGGGGTGTCTATAGTATGCCTGTAAAGTGACGCGTGTTTCCCGTGTTTAGAACAGTCCCTGCACCAAATGTCATTTTCAAAGGAAAAAATCTAATTTAAAACTGCTTGCGGGTTTAATGTAATGTCGGGTCATGGCAATATGGATGAAAATCAGTGAGACAAACGGCATGGGTACCCCCCAGTCCATTACCAGGCCCTTTGGGTCTTGTATGGATATTAAGGGAAACCCCGCACCCAAATTAAAATAAGGAAAGGTGTGGGGCCACCAGGCCCTATATACTCTGAACAGCAGTATACAGGCGGTGCAAACAAGACAGGGACTGTAGGTTTGTTGTTATGTAGAATCTCTTTGTAATTTTGAACGGGTACATTTTTAACGTGTTTAGCTGCAGCCAAAAAATCTTTTTTAAGCTTTTTGGAAAACAGAGGGAAGGGTTATCACCCCTGTGACATTTGTTTTGCTGTCTTTCCTCCTCTTCAGAAGATTTCACCTCACTTTTTGTCCCAATGAAAAATGTTTTTTGAAAATTTGGGTTTTTTTGTGGAACAAGGATTGGAAAGCATCAGTGGAAAGGAGAATTTTTTTTCCCATATTAACTCTTACAGGAGAGAATTTCCCTTCCTAGGGGTAGATTTCATCTCACTTCCTGTTGTCTCCTTCCGTTTGCAAGTAGGAGTCATTGTAAGTTAGATGTTTGAAATAAGGGTCCTGCCCTATATACTCAGCAGAAATTTGGGCCTTAGGTGTTGCTGTGGCCACAACACTGTAAGCCCTCACAGGGCCCTGCTGTGAAATATTAGATCAAGAATTGTAATTACATGCCCCTGTTGAACAGGAGCTGAAAAATTAGGCCTTAGGCACTGGTGCCACAACACTGCAACCCCTCACAGACACTCTAGTTGGAACGCAGGAACGAGCCCTGCTGCAAAGTATTGCATCAAAAATTGTAATTACACGTCCCTGTTAAACAAGGGCTGAAAAATTGGGCCTTAGGCACTGGTGCTGGTGCCACAACACTGCAACCCCTCACAGGCACTCTAGTTGGAACGCAGGAACGAGCCCTGCTGCAAAGTATTGCATCAAAAATTGTAATTACACGCCCCTGTTAGACAGGGGCAGAAAAATTGGGCCTTAGGCACTGGTGCTGGTGCCACAACACTGCAACCCCTCACAGACACTCTAGTTGGAACGCAGGAACGAGCCCTGCTGCAAAGTATTGCATCAAAAATTGTAATTACACGCCCCTGTTAGACAGGGGCAGAAAAATTGGGCCTTAGGCACTGGTGCTGGTGCCACAACACTGCAACCCCTCACAGACACTCTAGTTGGAATGCAGGAACAAGCCCTGCTGCAAAGTATTGCATCAAAAATTGTAATTACACACCCCTGTTAAACAGGGGCTGAAAAATTGTGCCTTAGGCACTGGTGGTGGCGCCCAGAACCAAAAATGTTCTTACAAGCTATCAGCGTGATGATTGAGGAGGAAGAGGATAATTACTCAGGGATAGTCACTCAGCATCAGCATAGGCAGTCTTTGAAGGGATCTGAGATTTAAAAAAAAATTATTCGGTTACATCAGCATCAGGTGCTTGGTAGCTGGTGGTGATCCAAGACTGATTCATTTTTATGAAGGTCAGTCGATCGACCGAGTCGGTGGACAGACGCACCCTGTGATCGGTTACCACGCCTCCAGCAGCACTAAATATGCGTTCCGAAAGAACGCTGGATGCAGGACAGGCCAGTAGCTCAATTGCATACTGTGCAAGCTCTGGCCAGTGATCCATCCTCAAGACCCAGTAACCCAGAGGATTTTCGGTGGGAAAGGTGTCCAAGTCTGATCTTGCCCCTAGGTATTCCTGCACCATGTAAAACAGACGCTGGCGATGGTTGCTGGAACCGATCATACCTTGGGGCTGCGGACCAAAAAATTGTCTGAACGCATCGGTCAGACGGCCACCTTCTCCACCGCTCCTTCTTTGACTGACCGAAGCCTCAGCAACACGTTGTCCAGAAACAGGAGTTTGTAACCTCCCAGTCTCTGGGAACGCGTTGCACAGACCTTTCTGCAAGGCCTCCCGAAGATGTTTCATCCTCTGCTCCCTCTGCGATGGCAAGATAAGGTCCGCAACCTTACCCTTGTAACGTGGATCAAGGAGGGTTGCCAGCCAGTATTGGTCCTTCTCCTTGATACCACGAATACGAGGATCCTTACGCAGGCTTTGCAGGATCAGGGAGGCCATGCAGCGTAGGTTTGCCGAGGCATTCGGTCCGGAGTCCTCTGGGTCACTAAGGACGACAACGTCCGCAGCCACCTCCTCCCAGCCACGTACAAGTCCATGTGTTTCTTGGGACTAATCCCTTAAAGACTGCTGCTGATGCTGAGTGCCAGGCTCAACCTCCATACTGACACAATCTTCCTCTTCCTCCTCCTCCTTCTCCTCGTCCTCTTCCTGTGTGATCGGCAGGCACGCAGGAACACTGTCTGGATAAAGGGGGCCTTGAGAGCTAAGGAAGTCCTCCTCTTCCTGCCTCTGTTCTGCCTCAAGTGCCCTGTCCATTATTCCATGCAGCGTGTGCTCCAACAGGTGGACAAGGGGGACAGTGTCACTGATGCATGCACTGTCAGTGCTCACCATCCTCGTGGCCTCCTCGAATGGTGACAGGACAGTGCATGCATCCCTGATCATGGCCCACTGGCGTGGGGAAAAAAAAACAAGCTCCCCTGACACTGCCCTGGTGCCATAGTCGCACAGGTACTCATTGATGGCCCTCTGCTGCGTGTGCAGCCACTGCAGCATGGCCAACGTTGAGTTCCACCTGGTGGGCATGTCACAGATAAGGCGGTTCTTGGGCAGGTTAAACTCCTTTTGGAGGTCCGTCAGCCGAGCCCTGGCATTATATGACCGGCGGAAATGCACACAGACTTTCCTGGCCTGCCTCAGGACATGCTGTAAGCCCGGGTACCTGCCCAAGAACCGCTGCACCACCAAGTTATGGACGTGAGCCAAACAGGGCACATGGGTCATTTGTCCCTGTCGGAGGGCAGAGAGGAGGTTGGTGCCATTGTCGCAAACCACCATTCCTGCCTTAAGTTGGCGTGGCATCAACCACCTCTGAACCTGCCCCTGCAGAGCTGACAGAACCTCTGCCCCAGTGTGGCTCCTGTCCCCCAAGCACACCAGCTCAAGCACCGCATGGCATCTTTTGGCCTGCGTACTTGCGTAGCCCTTTGAACGACTACGGAGCACCGCTGGTTCCGAGGAAGAGGCCATGGAGGAAGAAGAAGAGGAGGGGGTGGAGGAGAGAGGTGTGTCACAATCATTAGCATTTTGGAGGCGTGGTGGCGGAACAACCTCCAACACTACTGCACCTTGTCCTGCATCCTTCCCAGCTGCCAGCAGAGTCACCCAATGCGCCGTGAAACTTAGGTAACGTCCCTGTCCATGCCTGCTGGACCATGAGTCAGCGGTAATATGCACCTTACCGCTGACCGCCCTGTCCAGCGAGGCATGGACATTGCCTTCCACATGCCGGTAGAGAGCCGGAATCGCCTTCCATGAGAAAAAGTGGCGTTTGGGTACCTGCCACTGAGGAACCGCACATTCCACAAACTCACGGAAGGGGGCAGAGTCTACCAACTGAAAAGGCAGCAGTTGAAGTGCTAGCATTTTTGCCAAGCTAGCATTCAACCGCTGGGCATGTGGATGGCTGGGAGCAAACTTCTTTCGGCGGTGCAGCAGCTGGGGCAGGGAAATTTGCCTGGTACAATCTGACGTCGGTGTACCAAAAGCAGATTGCCCACAAGTACTTGGCTGTGACACACCTAATTCTACACCTTCATTCCTCTCACTGCAGGTCTCAGAGAGGACTGGAGGTCTAGTGGGGTTTCAAATCTCAGCTGATGAGGAGCAAGGAGAGGTCCTCTTTGTTCTTTGGTGTGGGTCTTTTAGATACGCTTGCCAACGAACTGCATGGCAGGTCAACATATGTCTGGTCAAGCATGTGGTACCCAAGCGGGAGATGTTTTGGCCACGTGAGATACGCTTGAGACATATGTTGCAAATAGCAGCAGTGCGATCTGATGCACTCGTCTCAAAAAAGGCCCACACCAAATAACTTTTTGAATAACGTGCAGAGACTGCAGCGCCCTGCACATGTGGAGCTTTGGGGTGTGATGCAGTCAATGTGCTGCCCTTAGGCTGGCCCCTGGAGGGCATCCTGCCTCGTTGGTGATGTACCGCCTCCTCCTCCTCCTCCTCCACCTCCTCTCTCCTATCAGGCACCCATGTTGAGTCAGTGACCTCATCATCCCCTCCCTCCTCATCACTGGAGCAAACCTGGCAGTATGCTGCAGCAGGGGGAGCATGACTGCCAGATTGCTGTCCTTCTTGGGCACCCCCTCTGTCCGTGCTCATGTTACTGCCTTCATCGAGCTCAGTATCATCATCAGAGCCTTCCAAACGCTGGGCATCCTCCTGGAGCATGTACCCAACACTGTGGTCAAACAGTTCGAGGGACTCCTCAGGAGGACATGGTGGAGCTAGGGAAGGAGTCACTGATGACATTGAGCCGAGGGAAGAGGCCGCTGCTTTGCCAGACAAAGCACCCTGGGCATGGGTGAGAGAGGATGAGGAGGATGAGGACGGCTTGGTCATCCACTCGACCAAGTCTTCCGCATGTTGCGGCTCAACACGACCAGCTGCCGAAAAAAAGGCCAAGCGTGTCCCGTGGCCACGTGCTGATGAGGATGCACCGTCTCCACGACCAGCACTAGACACAGAGCCTGCTTGCCCTCTCTTATTGGCTTGTGACTGTCTGCCTCTCCTTCTTGGCCTTCCAGACATACTAATGGCCTGTAGCTGCACTAAGCTGGGATATATATATATATGTACTGATACTGCAGCTAGCAAAATCAACTGCCTGCCTGTAGTATGAGAACACCACCAACCTTCTACAGGTAGCTTTAGCTGAACACTGTGAGGTGGACGCACCCCACTAACTTGTAGGTTTAGCTGAACACTCTGAGCAGGACGCACTGCACTAACTGTAAATAGTCTAGCTGCCTGACCGTGGTACTAATAGGATCAAAAGAACACCAGTAATTTTCTTCAGGTAGCTTTATATACTGTAACAAGACAAGCCTGCCTGTCAGTAGGAAGATAACAGGAACGGATCTAGCTGAACACTGTGAGCAGGACGCACTGCACTAAATGTAAATAGTCTAGCTGCCTGACCGTGGTACTAATAGGATCAAAAGAACACCAGTAATTTTCTTCAGGTAGCTTTATATACTGTAACAAGACAAGCCTGCCTGTCAGTAGGAAGATAACAGGAACGGATCTAGCTGAACACTGTGAGCAGGACGCACTGCACTAACTGTAAATAGTCTAGCTGCCTGACCGTGGTACTAATAGGATCAAAAGAACACCAGTAATTTTCTTCAGGTAGCTTTATATACTGTAACAAGACAAGCCTGCCTGTCAGTAGGAAGATAACAGGAACGGATCTAGCTGAACACTGTGAGCAGGATGCACTGCACTAAATGTAAATAGTCTAGCTGCCTGACCGTGGTACTAATAGGATCAAAAGAACACCAGTAATTTTCTTCAGGTAGCTTTATATACTGTAACAAGACAAGCCTGCCTGTCAGTAGGAAGATAACAGGAACGGATCTAGCTGAACACTGTGAGCAGGACGCACTGTACTAAATGTAAATAGTCTAGCTGACTGACCGTGGTACTAATAGGATCAAAAGAACACCAGTAATTTTCTTTAGGTAGCTGTAAATACTGTAACAAGACAAGCCTGCCTGTCAGTAGGAAGATAACAGGAACGGATCTAGCTGAACACTGTGAGCAGGACGCACTGCACTAAATGTAAATAGTCTAGAAGATAACAGGAACGGATCTAGCTAAACTGAATACAGTGTATATATATATATATGCAACACCTGGGATGCATATATATACACAATACACTTTAAGTGCAGCTAACTGACTGACTGTCCTGCCTAATCTAGCTAACTCAAATGAAATGACACTGTCTCTCTCTCTCTCTAAGCACACCGGAACACACTGCACAGGGCCGCCGTGCAGGCGGCCTTATATAGTGTGGGGCGTGTACTAAATCCCCTGAGCCATAATTGGCCAAAGCCTCCTTGGCTTTGGCCAATTACGGCTCTCTGTTCAGGCGGCGCTGTGATTGGCCAAGCATGCGGGTCATAGTGCATGCTTGGCCAATCATCAGCAAGCAATGCACTGCGATGCCGCAGTGAATTATGGGCCGTGACGCGCCACACGAATTTGGCGCGAACGGCCCATATCGTTCGCAATTCGGCGAACGACCGAACAGCCGATGTTCGAGTCGAACATGGGTTCGACTCGAACACGAAGCTCATCCCTACTCACATGGCATGATAACGTTTAAAAACATCAATTTTATTAAAATAATAAAAGAAAAACACTCACATGGTAGGAGATCACAAATAGCTCAAAAAAGATCAATCGCGGTAATCATGAGGAGTCCACCCGACATGTTTCGGCTACAGAGCCATCATCTGGGGTGTGGAACCCCCCACCTTACCGCTATTTAAATAAGAAATGACCCCCACTGGGAGTGTCACTAAACCGTAAGTAGCACAACTTAATCCGGAAATAATCCGGGCGCGCACCAAGCCTCTCTTTTAGGGAAGCCAGATCCCATAGGCCGAAGTGCCCTCGCACTCCGCCCACCGGAATCGGCCCCATAGTACAAGTGTATGTGATGACCACATCCTCCGGAAATGATCTGGACCCGCACCAAGCCTCACTCTCAGTGTGTCCAGATCACATTGGTTGGAGCGCCGTCACACTCCGCCCACCGGACACGGCCTTGTACGTGTGTGCGTGCTAATAATATCCTCTGTTTAGCAAGTGCGGCACGCGTGCGCACCACACCAAGGACCAATCCTCTCCTTCATATCGCCAGCCCCATCCAATCGTATAGGGATCGAGGCGCCGATAGGTTAGAGAGGACCGGAAACGGTCCTAGGTGATCTGACAAAAGAATGTGAAGTGTCAGCAGAGGTAGACCTAAAGCCAAACCTGTGATTAAATGTGTCATGATGTCGAAGCACCATGAAACATATAACAAATCTAATTGGGACAATGGAAGGGCATAAGCCATGGTCATAAATTGATAAGGAATAATGAATAAAAGTAAAATGACACTGCCAATGAGGGGCATCTCATATAAAAAATACAATAAACAAAAACAAGAAAAAATAGAAAAAAAGCAACCATCAACATAATACAGATTGTATGGTATATCAATATATCTGAAGTTAGATGTCTTAAAATGAATTACTGGTAAATGGGTCCAAAAAACACATTGACACCAATGACAATATCAGGATAAATTGGACACTAAAAAATTTGATATATAACATTTTTTTAAAAAGGAGACCATAAATCTAAATGAAATTGGACATGAAAAGGAGACCATAAATAATTAGGCCTGATTAATAAAACAATTGATGTCCCACTCTACGTTGATACCTTGCGGAAAGTGGGACCCCAATTCGTAAATCCAATAAGTCTCCAAACGGGAGACACCCCTAAGGGTCGAACCACCCCGCCAGGGAGCAACGTATTTATCTATGATGAGGAGCTGTGTGCCTTCAGGGTTTCGATCATGGAATTCCCTGTAATGACGAGACACAGTATGTTTAGTACTACCTGCTTTGATAAGGTTAATGTGTTCAGAAATGCGTGTTGTAAAAGATCTAATAGTCCGCCCTACATACTGCTTACCACATGGGCACCCCTGTAGTGGCACAAGTACAAAATTGTTTGATCTTATAAGAACGACCAGTCACAGTAGAAGAGAAACTGTGTCTAGCCCTGCTGCCGCTGATGTTAAACTGGCAAACTAGGCATTTTTTACAGGGGTAGAAACCAATCCAATCGTGGAAAAAGGAAGGTTTATTCGGGGGGTTGATAACATTAGGTGCCAACTTGTTTTGAAGGGATGGAACCCCTCTGAAAACCACCTTAGGAGTTCTGGGCAGCATAGGTCCCAAAACCCTATCCGTTTTGAGGACATCCCAATGGTGTTCAAAAATTCTTTTGACATGCTTATGTTGAGTGGAGAAGGACGTCATAAAGGACCATTTAAAGTCCTCGTTTACTTGTCTAGGTTTATCTTCTAGTAATACTTGACGATCAAAAGAACAGGCATTATCGATCTCCTTGTCCAAATCAGAGGAGTTATAACCCTTCTCCAAAAACTTGTCTTTAAGAGACGCTGCTTGGATCTTAAAGGTATTAGGGTCAGTGCAGTTCCTCCGTAATCGCAGGAACTGGCTTTTTGGAACTGACCTGATCCAAGGTGCGTGATGGCAACTATCGGTGGGTATGTACCCGTTCCGATCGGTAGATTTAAAGTATGTACTGAATACAAATTGGCTTTCCTTTCTTTCAATAACCAAGTCCAAAAAATGGACTGAGGTTGCACTTGCTTCAAAAGACAAAACAATATTCCTATTGTTATTATTAAGGGTTGCGATAAGCTCGATTAAACCATCTGAACTGCCAGTCCATAGGAGGAGGATGTCGTCTATGTACCGAGCCCACAACAAGAGATGTGGGTTATTCATGGCATAGACGACATCCTCCTCCCACTTAGCCATAAATAAATTGGCCAGACTGGGAGCAAACTTTGCTCCCATTGCAACCCCCTTATGTTGACGATAGAATCTGCCATCAAACCAGAAGTAATTGTGCTGCGTTGCAAACTCAATTAATTCGATAATATAGTCTATCTGGGGTGAAGCAAGGGAGGCATCCCTGTTCAAAAAACACTTAACTGCATCTATCCCCTTACAATGTGGGATGCAGGTGTAGAGGGATGCAACATCTGCAGTTGCCATAATGAGATCACCTGGGTGGGAAATGTTTGAAAGTAATCTGATCACATCTTTGGTGTCCTTTAAATAGGACGGCATCTTAATTACAGATGGCTGAAGAAAAAAATCTATATATTTCCCGATTTTTGAAGTGACCGAGTCGATGCCACTAATTATTGGCCGACCTGGAGGGTGTAGGGGGTCCTTATGGACTTTAGGCAGGTAGTACCTAACAGGTATGCGTGGGGCAAGGGGAACTAAAAATGATCTCTCCTTCTTATTTAAAATGTAAGAATTAAAACCTTTGGATACCAGTCTTTGTAAATCTTTCTTGTATTTTTGTGTAGGGTTGCTTGATAGTTCTATGTATCCAACCTATGTGATCTGGACGCACTGAGAGTGAGGCTTGGTGCGGGTCCAGATCATTTCCGGAGGATGTGGTCATCACATACACTTGTACTATGGGGCCGGTTCCGGTGGGCGGAGTGCGAGGGCACTTCGGCCTATGGGATCTGGCTTCCCTGAAAGAGAGGCTTGGTGCGCGCCCGGATTATTTCCGGATTAGCCGGCCGAGTTGTTATTGTATTATTCGCTATATGATCTAGATTTTAAACTTTAATGTTGGCGGTATTACACCGCCCATTGCTCTCTTTAAATCACACACATTTATATGGTTGTTTAATAGCAAACATTAACATTTTCAATAACCGGAAGTGACATCACTTGTGCTACTTCCGGTTTAGTGACACTCCCAGTGGGGGTCATTTCTTATTTAAATAGCGGTAAGGTGGGGGGATTCCACACCCCAGATGATGGCTCTGTAGCCGAAACATGTCGGGTGGACTCCTCATGATTACCGTGATTGATCTTTTTTGAGCTATTTGTGATCTCCTACCATGTGAGTGTTTTTCTTTTATTATTTTAATAAAATTGATGTTTTTAAACGTTATCATGCCATGTGAGTTTTATTTCTCGCATGGTATTTGATACATCCGTTTGGCCTGTTGGACCGTTTCGGGGACGATTGAAGTTGTGGTGAGACCCCTCCTCCCATTGGAAGCGGTGGATATCTGACGATTCATCCTGCCAGACCTGGTGGTCAATAAGCTTTCTTAGACTTGTAAGACGTAGGTCTTTTTAAGTCACCTGATTCTGGTAAAGCCTCTTCTGATGCTCCGGTGATGGTCCCGCCACTCATTTAGACCCTCCATCCATCCGTGGTTTCTCACCTATTTATTCATCTGCCAGAAGTGACCAACTTTGTTTACGAGGAAGTTTGGGAGTCTATTTGCTTTATTTTTTCAACATCTAACCCCCATAGACTTTTGGTGGTGGTCTTCTATTTTTACTAGTCACTATTAATTCATTTTATGGACTATACTAGTTGATTTATTACACATGTATGATTATTTTTGTATTATAGATTTAATATAATCACTTATCTCAAGGGTTATAATATTCACTGTATTTCAAGAGTTGTCAATCACTCAGAGTTGTCTTTATATTATTTTGCCCTTTAAAGGTTGGCTTGATTTTTCTCACTGTCTAGGTATTAAGATTTATTATTTTTATATACATATAGCGCTACACTATTATATATTATTAAAACAGGCATGTTTAAAACCATAAAAAAGTACACAACTCTGGAACTTACAAAGTTCAACTTTTCTAGAAAGTCAAAGCAATATCTGACATGAGTATTTATAAACTGTGTTTGATATTGCGTTCAGCAGATGGGGTGATGTCACCCCTGAAAAAGATGCACACAAATTGCCTAATGTCAACATGTGCTAGCTGCCATCATGGGGGATCAAGGGACGTGTTTTGTGGGTGCAACCCCTTCCTCTCAGCTACTTTATTATTGAGGAAGGGGTTGCACCCACAAAACGCGTACATTGATCTCCCGTGATGGCAGATAGCACATGTTGACACACTCTGTGCCTCTTCAAAATTTGGCTTTTCTATAATATGTCAAACATTATTCATAAAAATAACAATAATAAAGCTGCAATAAGTTAGGGATTTGTGGGTGTTTTAAATTCTCCCTAAAACATCAATGACGTTCTTCATTTTGTTTTGAACATCATTGATGTTTTGCTTGATGTTTTCTAAATCCCTATTATACCCCATTATCTCCCCGATGAGGATCTGGGCACTTTCACTGGTGAAATGACATTCCTCTTCCAAGTCCCGATCACCTAAAAAAAATAAAAATAAAAAAAAACACCATGTATTATAAATATGCAGGCATCCATCTCTTACCTGAGGCTGTGGTTGCAGACACTCACCTGTTGTGGTGACAATTTGCACAACGTCTCCCTCCTCCTCCTCTTGTTGGGTTTGGGGGATTTCCCCTTCTTCCTGAGGTGGGGGTCCGTGGTCTCCTCTGAGGAGTGGTGTCCTCCGAGTCTTTTCTCCCCTATGTGAACAAAATTAGGTATACTTAGCACACAGATATTTGATGGCAGAAATAGGAATATGAAACATTGCTTGGAAGTGGGGTACTGTCTGTTTTGGCAGAGTTCCAAGTAGAAGAAATATTTTTGTCCTTTGTCAAGCTTGAATACTTACCTATTTTGTACAAGCTTCACAGATGGAGACACCCCATAGTATACACTGGAGCACCTGTGTGCGACCCCCTAATAAAAAGGGTGTTCTTGTGTCCCACACTAGTGCTCCAGCGTCCAGATGTGTAAACAGCTGCTGAGTGTCCTCTCCTTACACAGAATCTATTTTGAATTTCATTCTAGTTACAAACCCATCAAGACAACTAACTTAGTAGGCCAGAAAAAAATATATTGAACTGCATCTGGACAAAACATTGTGTCTTATTGGCCGAACGAACAATGTTTCCTACGAACGAATAATGTGTCCATGACCATGAAAGTTGCCATTTTAAACTGTATAACAGTAAAGAAAAGCATATGGAGCAGCACAAGCGTAATAAAAATAAAGAATAGGAACACAGGACAACTACTTACTTTTTTGCAGCACTCTCCTGATCCTTCTATACTGATCGTGTTCCCTGTTTTTGAGGTCCGACCACCGCTTCCTCAGTTGATCCTTGTATTGCCGTAGCCCAAAATTCCGGTGCAGACTCTTCACAACTTTCGCCATGATCTTGGCCTTTCGGACATTTGGGTTGGGGTAAGGTCCATACTTCCTGTCATAGTTGGCCCTCTACAATATATCCACCATCTCCACCATCCCTACAAAGGCCATATTCGATGCCTTAAATCTTCTCCTCAGGGTTCGGGACGTTTTTGGCTCCGGGCTTTCCTCCTCCTCCTCCTTGTTGCTGCTATTAGCATGCACCTGCTCTGTCTCCGCCATGTGCTCTTCCCCACTGCGCCGAACGAGAAGGGGTGGGGAATAGACTAGAAAGAACATCAGGGGTGGGTGGAGTTTCATGCATGCGCAGTGTATATAAAGCGTAACACTCGTGCGTCGTACGTATGATCTGTGAGTGGAGGAAGGTTTAGCGGAAGCAACGATCATGATAATGAAGGTACCATTTGAACCTGGGCCTATACTGCTTATAGATTGAGGCCTATATTGTGTCAAGATTAGGAGAGTTTCGCCTGACATTAGGGTTTGTCTTGTGTTGTGTCTTGCAGAGAAAATGGATCTAGTCAATGATCATGACTTTATGCCAATCTTCATTGATATGTTCAGGGAGCTGCCCTGTCTGTGGCAGGTAAACCATCCACATTATAACAATCAAACAAAGAGGAAGGCAGCACTGGATCAATTACTGGAATTTGTGAAGCCGGTGATCCCCACGGCAGACATCCCCTATTTGAAGGCCCTAATTGGTGGCATGAGGAGCACTTATCTTAGGGAGCGCAAGAAGGTCCAGGATTCCCTGAGATTAGGAGCAGCAGAAGATGACATTTATGTCCCCAGGCTCTGGTACTATGACAGACTGCATTTTCTGGCAGGCCAGCACTCTCCAGTCTTCCTTCCACACTCCCCCCCCCCCCCCCCAGCTGAGGCTTCAGACACCCAACCTGGGCCTTCCAGGCAACAACATGTGGAGGAGCCCAGCTTGAGTCAGGTATAGCATTCTTCTAAATGTTTCTGTTGGTCAAATTAATGATGTTAAATATATGTTAGTTTGGAAAACGGGAAACCCCCTAACGGGGCTTTACTGCAGCCAATATTGTAGTGTAGTCCAATTCCAAATAAGGTAGATAGACGAGAGGTTTTGTTGATATAAAACGAGTTTTACTTAATGCATTCTGACATATACAAGTCAGGACATGAACTAGAATGTAACATAGGTCAGGAAGCAATGTACAGTACAGTCAACCATGGGCAACAGAAGTAGAACAGCATAAGTTGTTAAGTCGTAAGATCCTGACGCGTTTCAACCCCAGTGGGTCATCTTCAGAGGATAGGTGGTTTAACGACTGTAGGGATGTAAACATACATCAAAAAATCTTTCAAAACAAAACAAAACTGAACCAAACAATATATCTATATCTACATGAACAAATCCATATGTTGCAACATTACCAATCAAAATTGCTCTTAAATGATTGTAGACGGCCAAAATGTGGGGGAGTTGCAGTCTCATGTGTCTCCAATTTCCCAGGCGGTGGGTCGGTCCCCCAAGAGAGCAGAAATCGCGCACACATACCTTACGAGGGATCACACAATGAAATACCCCCAAGTGGTGGAGGGGAGGAGGGGCATGCACTGCACCTGCAAAGGGTAATAAAGTACTAAATATAAATAAGGCTTTTAGGTCAAGAGGTTTTATGTATGTATATGTCAGAATGCATTAAGTAAAACTCGTTTTATATCAACAAAACCTCTCGTCTATCTACCTTATTTGGAATTGGACTACACTACAATATTGGCTGCAGTAAAGCCCCGTTAGGGGGTTTCCCGTTTTCCATATATATTTTGGGGTGCGCAGCCTCCTGTGTCTGTGCTCCTTTGAGTGTCCCCCTTTTTTGTTGTTATATGTTAGTTTGGATTACTAATTTCTGATTTCACAAAGTGTTTTACATATCAATAGACAGTAGTGGCCACAAATGATTGTGACAAGAATGAAAAATGCTGGGGTCAGAATGATAGTCTTTTCTATTTATTGACATTCAATTTGCAACAGTCATGAGATGAAAATTGTGTGTGATTGATGGACAAAAAACTAAAACCATGTTCCTATTTCATACACAGGAAAGCCAAAGCCAGGAGGTGGCGGGGGTAAGTGGCAGCCAGGAGGTGGCCGGGCCCAGTAGCCTGCCCGATACCCAGGTCCCTCCACTCCGCCTTCAACCAAAAAGTGACAGGAAGAGGAGTAACGTGGAGGAGGCAGCAATTGGCCTATTTATGAAGGCTACTGCGGCCCTCAGGACCCCCCACAGTGTTCAAGAGGACTTTGCATACATTACAGCCTGCAAAATGCTGATAATGGAGGAGGGCCAATGCCTAATATGTGAGGAAGTGATGTTACAAGCTCTAAATAAGGGGTTGAGGGGCCATCTCACAAGCCAAAGAAACATTTGTGAGTTCAACCATGGTCCTCCTCCTCCAGGTCCTCCTCCTCCTCCTGCCACACCTCCAACACCAGAGCCACAGCCTGGAAGGAAGCGTCTAAGCAAGACCAGAGAGTGATGGCCTGGGTTCAGTATGGTCTGACAAAAGATGCAGGCTCTTGTATGACCACAGCCTGGGGACATGTATGTCATCTGCTGTTGTTCATGATCTCTTGGACTTCTGAACCAGATTGTATTCCCTTATATATGGATTCCTCAGGCCACCAATTTTGCATTAAAATAGTTGATGTGTGCCCTGGGGGCCAAAGGCTTCACCAATTTCTGCAGCATTGCCTTCCCTCTTTCTTTGGTTATGACCCCTTAATAAAGGTATTTTGTTTTCTATTATACTTGCCTATGTGAAATTAACAAGAGACACCAACACCAACCAATCTCCTTGAGATTAAATAATGCAAGATAATAATGGTGTTGTGGTAACTTGACACACAAAACACACCCAAAACAATTCTGGAGATCCAAAAAACAAAAAAAATAACAGGAGATTAGGATTTGATCAAATAAAAACAAATAATACAAAATCTAAAAACATAAAAAAGAAAAAAAAAATTTTGGATATGTGACAAATAAAAATATTATATTCATGAAATCACAATAAATAATAAAGAAGGAAGTTTGTGAGAAGTCTGTGTGAATATGATCAGCAAAACAACTTCATTCTTCTAGCATTATAAAGAAGAAGAGAGTGCGGTGCATTAAACAATTTAAAACATTGCCGTGTGACGAAACTGCTATATCCATTACAAACGCTAATTTTACCAGACCGAGCAGTTCCATCTCGGAATTTATTCTGAGCATGCGTGGCACTTTGTGCGTCGGAATTGTCCACACACGGTCAGAATTTACGCGAACAGATTTTGTTGTCGGAATATTTTATAGCCTGCTCTCAAACTTTCTGTGTCGGAAATTCCGATGGAAAAAGTCCGATGGAGCCCACACACGGTCGGAATTTCCGACAACAAACTAGGAATCGCACATTTTCCGTTGGAAAATTAAACCGTGTGTACAGGGTATTATAGTTCTAAAGAGTTTAAAACTATAGGTACTGGTGACCATTTAAACCACTAGCTGCCCAAGCCAACTCTGACACTTCTCTCATGCATTTCAAAATCAGCATTTTTTTTTTACTAGGTATTAACCTAAGACTCCCAAACATTTTATATTTTCTGAAAGCAAAGACCTGGAAGAAAAAAATGTTGGTGTTGCATTTTTTTTTAGATTTTTATTGAAAGAAAACAGCATTGCATGTACATTATATTTGACATATCATCTGCAGATGTAATCATAACAGGATAACATATTAAAGTAGCGTGAAATCTTAAGACAACAAGAATCATGGGAATTAGAAGAGAGGGGTTTTGTACATATAACCAGATTGTAAAGGCCTATAGAACTTTCATGGATAACCAACATCTGTATACCTTAAGGAAGGTTCCTAAGTGGAATCAAGTATCCTTGTGAATGATTGCAAGATCCTGGAGACCAGTATCAACAGGTCCAACCGCGGCCTTAACTAATGCCTTAGACTTGATAATCCTAAAGTAGGCGAGAAGACAGGGGTTTAAGGTGTGGAACCTAGATGAGTTTGGCTGATCATGTCGTTATCAAGGTATGAAGTGGGTGGAAGGGGAGTGGGGAAAAGGGGCAAGGTTAAGAAAGTAGAGATCGCACAGTCGTGGGTTCCACCGACCACAAGTGCGAGAGTTTACGGGAGACGGTTATAGGCATGCCTAACCACCTAATGGGGGGGAGTCAGCTTCACTCTATTAGGGAAACTGACGGGGCACAGTAAACCGTGTAAGGAACATGAGATTTAGCACTAAGGAGGACGGAAAAGAGCAAACTGGTAATCAAAGGATGTTGAATAAAATTTGACCGGTTTTATAGAACCAGACTTGAAGATTAAAGGGCTCACGTAGAGGCCGCCAGGCGTATGAGTTTACCTAGCTCAGAAAACAACATGTGTAGCAGTTGTGAAATGGGTATGTGATGTATAGAAAGTGGGAGCCAGACAAGTAAAAATCCAGATTAACAGAAATATAGCACCGGTATCCCTTGGGAAGACTAATAGTTACCAAGTATGGCTGAGAATTACGGGAGGGTTAGAGTTTTATCTAAACAATCAAATAGACCTTTGAAAGTGTAAACTTGTGAATAAAAAAAACATTTAAACAGGTAACAGATATATATATCTCCCTCTCCTCATCAGGCAGATTGCTTGCTGTTATTGTGGGTCTGGATGGCTCACCCTTCCAGAGGCTTGTATTCCATGCTTAGGAGCAGCTAATTGAGCAGCTTCCACAGGGAATAGTGTGCCATGAGATCCTGTACATTGGTAATAAGACATCAATATTTGTTTACCTACAGTGCCTTGCAAAAGTATTCGGCCCCCTTGAACTTTTCAACCTTTTGCCACATTTCAGGCTTCAAACATAAAGATATAAAATTTTAATTTTTTGTGAAGAATCACCAACAAGTGGGACACAATTGTGAAGTGGAACGAAATCTATTGGATATTTTAAACTTTTTTAGCAAATAAAAAAACTGAAAAGTGGTGCGTGCAAAATTATTCGGCCCCTTTACTTGCAGTGCAGCAAACTCACTCCAGAAGTTCAGCGAGGATCTCTGAATGATCCAATGTTGTCCTAAATGACTGATGGTGATAAATAGAATCCACGTGTGTGTAATCAAGTCTCTGTATAAATGCACCTGCTCTGTGATAGTCTCAGGGTTCTGTTGAAAGCACAGAGAGCATCATGAAGACCAAGGAACACACCAGGCAGGTCCGTAATACTGTTGTGGAGAAGTTTAAAGCCGGATTTGGATACAAAAAAAATTCCCAAGCTTTAAACATCCCAAGGAGCACTGTGCAAGCGATCATTTTGAAATGGAAGGAGTATCAGACCACTGCAAATCTACCAAGACCTGGCTGTCCCTCTAAACTTTCAGCTCAGACAAGGAGAAGACTGATCAGAGATGCAGCCAAGAGGCCCATGATCACTCTGGATGAACTGCAGAGAACTACAGCTGAGGACAGACTCTCCCACCTCAGCTGTAGTTCTCTGCAGTTCATCCAGAGTGATCATGGGCCTCTTGGCTGCATCTCTGATCAGTCTTCTCCTTGTCTGAGCTGAAAGTTTAGAGGGACAGCCAGGTCTTGGTAGATTTGCAGTGGTCTGATACTCCTTCCATTTCAGAGAGTCTGTCCATAGGACAACAATCAGTCGTACACTGCACAAATCTGGCCTTTATGGAAGAGTGACAAGAAGAAAGCCATTTCTCAAAGATATCCATAAAAAGTCTCGTCTAAAGTTTGCCACAAGCCACCTGGGAGACACACCAAACATGTGGAAGAAGGTGCTCTGGTCCGATGAAACCAAAATCAAACTTTTTGGCCACAATGCAAAACGATATGTTTGGCGTAAAAGCAACACAGCTCGTCGCCCTCAACACACCATCCCCACCGTCAAACATAGTGGTGACAGCATCATGGTTTGGGCCTGCTTTTCTTCAGCAGGGACAGGGAAGATGGTTAAAATTGAGGGGAAGATGGATGCAGCCAAATACAGGACCATTCTGGATGAAAACCTGTTGGCGTCTGCAAAAGACCTGAAACTGGGACGGAGATTTATCTTCCAACAAGACAATGATCCCCAACATACAGCAAAATCTACAAAGGAATGGTTCACAAATAAACGTATCCAGGTGTTAGAATGGCCAAGTCAAAGTCCAGACCTGAATCCAATCGAGAATCTGTGGAAAGAGCTGAAAACTGCTGTTCACAAACGCTCTCCATCCAACCTCACTGAGCTCGAGCTGTTTTGCAAGGAAGAATGGGCAAGAATTTCAGTCTCTCGATGTGCAAAACTGATAGAGACATACCCCAAGCGACTTGCAGCTGTAATCGCAGCAAAAGGTGGCTCTACAAAGTATTAACGCAAGGGGGCCGAATAATTTTGCACGCCCCACTTTTCATTTTTTTATTAGTTAAAAAAGTTTCAACAATCCAATAGATTTCGTTCCACTTCACAATTGTGTCCCACTTGTTGGTGATTCTTCTCAAAAAATAAAAATTTTATATCTTTATGTTTGAAGCCTGAAATGTGGCAAAAGGTTGAAAAGTTCAAGGGGGCCGAATACTTTCGCAAGGCACTGTCTCTTTGACCAGCTATCTCAAACAAGACCGTAGGGTACAACAGTGCTACCCAGAACCTGTGTACATAAGTATTGGCTAATTAACATAAGCATCGTAAGTATAATCACTCTCAAGGTGGGGATTGAGTCTGAGCTCCAATGTATCCCTTAGTCTAGAAGGAAAGGGAGAGAACATGCCAAAATGCTCCCATCTGGGAAAGCCCACCTCCCGTCACATAGACTATTCCTCCCTCTCCTCTCCCAGGCGGGCTGCAGGTCATTCCAGGTTATCATATCAATGTTCTAAGATAAACTTCCTAAATGAGAGGTGTACACAGTGTGATAACAAGCATAACGGTAGCATAAAATTTGAGGGCAACCCCGAACCCCATCAGGAGGAATGTCAATGCTTTTAACAGCGAGAAGGATCAGTCAGGAGCCGTTCCTACAGCTGTAGAGGCCCAAAGCATGGACCCTTACCAGAGGGGAGGCTATTTAGGAGTGGGGAGACATCCTCCAGATGATTAGGGATCGGGTACCCCCCCCTAGTAACAGCTAATGGATGCCCGAAACTGGTGCTGCATGAAGGCAACAACACTCATCCTGTAAGCATTCTGTGTTCCTGAGCGTTACCATCTTATATGGTTTTTAAGCATAGTCTCTGGGGGAGAAACGAGTGATAGGCAGAGTTTCTGATGCACCTCTGAGAGGGCAGGGGGGACAAGACAGATCAGCCAGCATTGCAGATGGGTCCTTGAAGGTGTACTAATAAGTAGGCCATAACAGTACCTGTACTGGAGAGTTCTGAGGTTCGGGTCAGCTGGATTCCAGGGGGATCAATGTGGCTGAGATCTGTGTGGTGCGTTGACAACCTTCCCAAATCCTATCGTTCCGTGGAAGTGGAGAGGGATACAAGCAAAGAGTTAAGTAGTAACATAACAAACAGAACAAACAGGAGGCATCTCCCTTTGGCTACTGTTGAGCTGTGGGATGACATGAGCAGGAATTAAGTGTCTTGGTGTCCCCTATGAGGGGTGGCGGCAATCCCCGGTTCCTGTGAGGGATGGTCCCTGCATGTATGGTGATTAGATTATTGGGTGATGTGGGGTCCAGCCTCTGCCATCTGGAGCATTGCCTTTGGGATTTCGGTGATGAAGAATGCGATACTGGCTTCCAGGGCTCTGCAAGAAAGTAGAAGGAGTACCAATCAGGCAGGTTGACCGGCGGGATATCAAGTTGCTCGCAGAAGGCAGACAAGTCCTCT
The DNA here is from genome assembly GCA_037952835.1 of Lithobates septentrionalis. Classification (NCBI taxonomy): domain Eukaryota; kingdom Metazoa; phylum Chordata; class Amphibia; order Anura; family Ranidae; genus Lithobates; species Lithobates septentrionalis. The sequence continues at coordinate 11,928,372 of JBBDGP010000229.1, forward strand.
GGGGTCCGGAGGAGCGCAGTGCGACCTTTAGAGGAAGCCGAGAGACAGAACGGGTACTTGCGGGCACGTAGTACTTCCAGCAGGGGGCGTAGAGTGCGCCTGTTCTGCAAAGTTATCTGAGAGAGGGCTTGGAATAACTTAATGTCCGCACCATTAAACAAAATGTGCCCCCTGTCTCTCGCCTTCCGGAGTATTTTCTCTTTGAGAGGGAAGTTAACAATACAGCACACAATGTCTCTGGGGGGTTCAGAGTCACAGGGAGGGGGTCTCAGAGCCCGATGCAGTCGCTCCATCTCAATCGGGGTATCTGCTGGGCGGTCGAGTAAGTCATTGAAAATGGTGCAAACCGTTTGTGGAAGTGTAGCCTGTTCCACTTCTTCGGGACCCCCCTCACCCTAATGTTATGCCTGCGGCCCCTGTTATCCAAGTCTTCCACTTGTCTGTGAAGTTCAAATATGTGTGGAAGCTGTGAGTCATAAGTCTGTTGCACTTGCCTTATCGCTGCTGCCTGTATATGGGAAGTTTCCTCCACTTCAGTAAGGCGATGGTTCATCATTTGGATGTCTGATTTGAGATCTGAGATGGCCGCCATCAGCGTGTGCTTGATATCCAGGGCTACTCTCTGCAAATCTCTCTGGAGATCAAGTAGGCTCAGATTGGGAGCCGTAGTGCCGCCGCCCTCCGCCATAGATTCGGCCGCGCTGTTAATTGAGGCCAGGGATGAGGCCTGTGAGGCCTGCGAGGCCTGCGTCTCCCTTTGCTGTCCTGTCGGCCAGGTCCGGAACATTTCCGGGATGTTATTACTGAGCTGAGTCCTGGTTTCTTTTAGTGTGCGAGGTGTTGATGAGCTTCTAGTGGATTTGCCCATGTTTTTAGGATGTATGGATCCTGTTTAGAGCTTTACTCTGTCCTCAGTGTGCAGGAGCTCTTCTCTCAAGCCACCATCTGGGGTCCCGTCCAAGCCACGCCCCCTGGTGTTTCAATTTTATATGTCAAACAATATTTGTGCATCGATTTTTCAAATGCAAATGTTTTGAAAAAAATATACTTTAATTAATTTTAATGCACAAAAATGCAATATAATACAAGTTGACATTGACCGCATCCACCGGTTGCCCAGACCCCCATATCTTTCCAACACGGCACCTAGAGATGTGATATTGTGCATACGCCTTTTACAACTCATGTACAAAGCTAAAAAAATAGGTACGGTCCCTGAACCCAACACACACTACAACTGTACAGGAAGCCAAACACTTTAACAAAAGCTTTATGGAACCATAAAGCTCTCTACAAGTGGGATAACCCCACAAAACTTTTGGTTATGCACAATGACTCCAAGCATTCCATCACCACTTTGGCTGCAGGGCTACACCCTTGGGCCTACTCTTTGGGTATCTTTCATGAGCCTCCAGACCCAACACAAGAAGATTGAGGCCTGGGCAGAGTTTCTTGTGACTGGCAGCTGCCCCAGCGCAGACAGGTACATGGCTACTTTTTGGTCTTATTGATCTTTTACACCCTGCTTGGTGCACCACTTTCAGAAAGTCCTGTAACAGGACTTACAGATTAGATTTTTCCTTTTTCATTGTTCTCCTCCTATTTAATTTTTTTGGTTGTTGTTATTGTGGTTTCATCTTTACACAATTTCACTTCATCTATGGCTCGTTACTTCATTGCTAAGAAAGGCAAGATCTGGCGCTTTTCCATCTACAACATTTATGTTGTTCATTGGAGCTCTGTCAACCAATGGTCTCCTCAAGGCTCTGTTAGTCGATCAACATATCTTTGTGTAACCTACCAACATGACTATTAAGGTTCTCCCCATAAATGCAAAGAGCCTGAAACATCCAGTGTAGAGAGCCTATCTTTGGAAGTTAGCACTAGAATCACATTGTGATGTCCTGTGTGTGAAGAAGAATAAATCTTCACAGCCTTTATGCACAAACAAAAATTGTCCTAATACGTATATATCCAGCAGAAGAAGAGAGGTGTTTTGTTGGTGATTAAGCATACAGTATATTTCCAACTGCATGAATGTGTCACGGATCCAGCAGGACATTCTATTATTCTCATATGTACCCGGAATAACTCTCAACATACACTAGTCAATGCATATGCTCCCAACGTCCAAGTGCTCTTCCTACAGAAACTCATAAAGAAAAGTAACGCTCTCCAACAGAAATATATTGTATGATTTGGAGTAGAGATGGGCTGAATGACCCCCTGTTCAGTTCACGGCAGAACTTTTGAACATCGCAAAAGTTCGGAACGGAATAATGAACCCCATTGAAGTCTATGGGACCCAAACTGGAAAAATCAAAAGTGACTATTTTGAAGGCTTATACAGTATGCAAGTAATTGGGACATGTTTAAATGAAAAAAAAAGAGTTTATAAAAAACATAATTTTTAAATGAGCAGTGATTTACTAATGTAAGAATTGGCCTTGCTGTCAAAAATTGAAATTATATAAACCTGTCAAACAGGTGCAGATAAATGTATCTTTGGGTGTCAGTGGTGCCTTCACATTGGGGGACTTCAACTATCCTGACATTGACTGGTCGGAGGGGACTGCACACTCATTAAAGGCCCGCCATTTCTTAAAAGTTCTACAGGACAACTTCATGTCCCAATTGGGGGATTCCCACTAGAAGTAACACATTGCTAGGTCTTTTAATTACAAATGATACAGATCTAATTGCAGATGTGGAAATATGGGACAACCTGGGAACTAGCAAACACAGAATTATTACATTCCACATAAATCATAGGAAAGGGAGGCACAAGGGGAGTACAAGAAGACAAAATTTCAAAATAGCCAACTTTTTTAAACTGCGCTCAATGCTGCAGGATATTAAGTGGGACCAAATCCTTGAAACACTGAACACGGAGGAAAAATGGGAATGCTTTAGTAATATATTACATAAATTAATCATTGATTACATTCCAATGGGTAATAAATATAGAAGAAAAAAGTTAAACCTGGGTGGCTGAACCAAAACGTAAATTGTCATATTAAGGACAAAAAATTGTCTTTAAAAAGTACAAAGCGGAGGGGTCAGTGTCAGCATTCCAACGATACAAGGAAAGCAATGTGAAGTGTACGAACGCAAACAGGGTGGCTAAAAAAGACTACGAGAAACATGTAGCAGAGGAGAGTAAAAATAATCCCAAGAAGTTTTTTAACTATATTAACAGTAAAAAGGCAAGGTCAGAAAACACATAGGCCCCATAAAGGACGAGAAAGGCAAGACGGTCACAGATGACAAGGTGAAGAAGGATGTGCTAAATGCTTTCTTCTCCTCAGTCTTCACACAGGAAAAGGAGGGATATACTGACCATGATAGTATTATTAGCAACACGCCACAGGATCTACCCTTGTGACTAAAAAGAAGCAAAAATACTCTTGCGCACAGGTGTATTGGCTAGAAAGTCCCAAGGGTTCAAGAAGGACTATGGATTTCGGCCTTGCTGCTCTCAAGGATGGGATTATCCTAGTGTTAAATGAAAAGAAGAAAAAGAGCGCACCAGCCTAGTGCATTATCCTTGACAGATTTATTAATTAAAAACAAGATAAAAACTACTCACAAAGGTTGAAGAAAAAATCACATAGTATATGGCACAGAGGCAAATAATCCAGTGGTAGCAGTTTTCCAGGTCCCAGGAAGGAGGCGTACGGACTACTGCTGGGTAACGCGTTTCGAAGGTTACCCTTCTTCATCAGAGCCTTATTAGTGTTGGTCTCATGCTGGCTTTTTATACATATGTCCAACTAGACCAGACTGGTCGGGTTGGTTCTAAGGCTCCTCCCTTGATTAGTGGGCGGTCCTCTTGGAAGGGTGGGTCTTGGCTTGGTTGTCATTATTAAAGGGCAATAGTATATTAATTTATTTAATTAATTTTTATTGTTTATTGAATATTGAAGAAATTTGTTATGTATAATAGGATTTTAGTTATAATTGTAATTTCTAGTTCCTAATTCTAGCTCTAATATTTAATTTAAATTAAATTTTAAGTTTTTGATTTTAAGTTTTACTTTTAATTTAAATTTTTTATTATTTTTTATTTTTTTTTAAAAAATAAAAAATAAAAAATAATAAAAAATTTAAATTAAAATTAAAACTTAAAATCAAAAACTAATCAAGGGAGGAGCCTTAGAACCAACCTGACCAGTCTGGTCTAGTTGGACATATGTATAAAAAGCCAGCATGAGATCAACACTATCAAGGCTCTGATGAAGAAGGGTAACCTTAGAAACGGGTTAGCCAGCAGTAGTCCGTACGCCTCCTTCCTGGGACCTGGAAAACTGCTACCACTGGACTATTTGCCTCTGTGCCATATACTATGTGAGGCGTCTACCCTTGTGACTAATAGAGGCCAGATTTAGGAAGGGATTAGAGAAGCTAAACATAACTAAATCACCAGGACCAGATGGCTTAGACCCAAGATTCCTTAAAGAACTCAGTCAGGTTATAGCCAGACTGCTATTCTTAATCTTCAAGGACAGCCTTCTGACAGGACTGGTATCAGCTGATTGGCGAAAAGCCCACCTGAAACCAATATTCAAAAAAGGGCAGAGATCTCTTCCTGGGAACTATAGGCCTGTCAGTCTAACATCGGTAGTTTAAAAACTATTTGAGGGGATGATAAGGGACCATATCCAAAAATTTGCTGATGAAAACAGTATCATTAGAAGTAATCAGCACGGGTTTACGAAAGGTCGCTCTTGCCAAACCAACCTATTAACATTCTACGAGGAAGTGATCTGCCATCTGAACAATGGTAGGCCAGTGGATGTGGTGTATCTGAATTTTGCAAAAGCATTTGATACAGTCCCCCAAAACGCTTAATCTACAAGCTGAGGTCTATAGGCACGGACCATAAGATTTGTTCTTGGAACGAAAATTGGCTACGCCTGCGTGTTCAAAGGGTTGTGATAAATAACTCATAATCAGAATGGTCTAGAGTGGTTAGTGGGGTACCCCAAGGCTCTGTCCTGGGACCAATTGTGTTAAACTTATTTATAAATGATATAGGAGTTGGGATAAATAGCTCAATCTCAGTATTTTCCTGATGACACAAAAACATGCAGGGCAATAACAACACAGCTTGTCCTGTATTTTACTCCATTCATCTTCCCATCCACTCTGACCAGCTTCACTGTTCCTGCTGAAGAAAAGCATCCCCGCAACATGATACTGCCACCATCATGTTTCATGGTGGGGATGGTGTGTTCAGGATGATGTGCAGTGTTAGTTTTCCGCCACACATAGCATTTTGCTTTTAGGCCAAAAAGTTTAATTTTGGTCTTATCTGACCAGAGCACCTTCTTCCGCATGTTTGCTGAGTCCCCTACATGGCTTCTCGCAAACTGCAAAAGGGGCTTTTTATTAGGGATGGGCGAACGGTTTGGCCCGAGTATAAGTTCTGTCCGAACTTTGATTGTTTGGACGTTCAGCGAACAACGATCATTATGCAGTGTTTGCGGCAAATTCAAAAGCCACGGAACCCCGTTAAAGTCTATGGTAACTAACATGAAAAACCAAAAGTGCTCATTTTAAAGGCTTTTATGAAAGTTATTGCCATAAAAACTTTTAAAAACTGCAGTTTTTTCAGGAGCAGTGATTTTAATAATGCTTAAAGTGAAACAATAAAAATGAAATATTCCTTTTAATATTGTGCCTGGGGGGTGTCTATGGTAAAGTGGCGCAGTTTTCCCATGTTTAGAACAGTAACACAGCAAAATGACATTTCTAAAGGAAAAAAAAGTCATTTAAAACTGATCGTGGCTGTAATGAATTGTTGGATCTCGGCAATATAGATAAAACTCATTGAAAAAAATGGCATGGGTTCCCCCCCAGTCCATTACCAGGCCCTTTGGGTCTGGTATGAATATTAAGGGGAACCCTGCGCCAAATAAAAAAATAAATAGCGCAGGGGTCCCCCCCAAACTCAATACCAGACCCTTATCTGAGCACACAACCTGGCAGGCTGCAGAAAAAGAGGGGGGACGAGAGAGTGCCCCCCGAACCATACCAGGCCACATTCCCTCAACATGGGTAGGGTGCTATGGAGTAGCCCCCCAAAGCACCTTGTCCCCATGTTGATGGGGAAAAGGGCCTCATCCCCACAACCCTTGCCCGGTGATTGTGGGGGTCTGTGGGCGGGGGGCTTATCGGAATTTGGAAGCTTTTAACAATGGGACCTCCAGATTCAGGCCTCCCCCTATGGGAATTGGTAACGGTACATTGTACCCCTACCATTTCACAAAAAAAGTGTCAAAAATAGTAAAAAAAGACAGGAGACACTTTGGGACAATTCCTTTATTAAAAAATAAATATGTTCCACGATGCAGATCCATCTCACGCCGCTCGACGTGCCGAAAAAAAGAAAAAAAAAGCTGCGACAGCTCCGCCTCCATGGGAGGCTCCCACTGGGTGGCTTTCTTCTCAATGACAGCTGTTATATAGCTGAGAGCGGGGCCACTCGATGATGTAAATGGGCAACCCCGCCTTCCTCTCATGTCATGTGGCGTCGGGGTGCAGGGTCACCCATTTACATCACCGGGTGGCCCCGTCCTCAGCTATATAACAGCTGTCACCGAGAAAAAGCGTCATTCGGCGGGAGCCTCCCATGGAGGCAGAGCTGTTGCAGCTTTTTTTTTCTTTTTTCGGCTTCCTCGGGCGGCGTGAGATGGATCTACAACGCGGAACATTTTTTTTTTTAATAAAGGACTTGTCCTAAAGTGTCTCCTGACACTACTACTATTTTTGACACTTTTTTGTGAATTGGTAGGGGTACAATGTACCTGGTACCAATTCACATAGGGGGGAGGCTGGGATCTGGGGGTTCCCTTGTTAAAGGGGGCTTCCAGATTCCGATAAGCCCCCCCGCCCACAGACCCCCACAACCACCGGGCAAGGGTTGTGGGGATGAGGCCCTTGTCCCCATCAACATGGGGACAAGATGCTTCGGGGGGCTACTCCAAAGCACCCTCCCCATGTTAAGGACATGTGGCCTGGTACGGTTCAGGAGGGGGTGGCCGCTCTCTTGTCCTTCTTCCTATGGCCTGCCAGTTTGGGTGCTTGGATAAGGGTCTTGTATGGATTTTGGGGGACCCCTATGCCTTTTTTTTATTTTGGCGTAGGGTTGCCCTTAAAATCCTTACCAGACCTGTAGGGTCTGGTATGGATTTTGGGGGGGACCTCTACGCCTGTTTGTTTTTTTAATTTGGCACAGGGTTCCCCTTAATATCCATACCAGACCTGAAGGGCCTGGTATGGATTTTGGGGGGACCCCCATGCAATTTTTTTATGGTTTGGGCTTTATTGTATTGTAATTGAAATGTATTGGAATTATTGTAATGAATAAGACTGATTACATCACAGAAATGCATAGAATCCTGAGTGATCATGATACTTATGTAGAGTTACCTTTAAACCCTACAAATGAATACAAACAAGATTTAACCAAATTGGAAAGGAAGGGATTTGATAAACAAATCCTCAACAAAAAGGAGAAGGCTTATTTAATACCCACGGCGCCCAGAATTCCAATTATCTATCACCTACCAAAAATTCATAAGGATCCTCTACATCCACCGGGGAGACCTATAATAAGTGGTATAAACTCATTAACATCACGTATAGGTCGCTATGTGGATTTTTACTTACAGCCACTTGTTAAGAAAACTCCATCATACCTCAAAGATACTACGGATACCATCAGAAAGTTAGAGGGTATTTCTTTAAAAGGAGACTATCTACTTGCTACTGCCGACGTAGCGTCCCTTTATACGTGTATCCCACATACGTTAGGCCTGCAAGCAGTCACACACTTCTTACAGGGTGACTTAACACTTACCGACATTCAAAGACAGTACATTATTGAATTATTGGAGTTCGTAACAACACACAACTATTTTTGTTTTGGTAACAAATTTTATTTACAGCAAAAAGGCGTAGCTATGGGGGCAAAATTTGCCCCCAGCCTCGCAAACCTTTTTATGGCCAAATGGGAGGAGGATGTCGTCTATTCTGAACATCGACCTCGCCTGGTGTTTTGGGCCAGATATATAGACGACATCCTCCTCCTATGGGATTGGCATTCCGAATCACTTGAAGAATTTTTCTCCATGCTTAACCACTTCAGCCCCGGAAGGATTTACCCCCTTCCTGACCAGAGCACTTTTTACAATTTGGCACTGCATCGCTTTAACTGCTAATTGCGCGGTCATGCAATGCTGTACCCAAACAAAATTTGCGTCCTTTTCTTCCCACAAATAGAGATTTCTTTTGATGGTATTTGATCACCTCTGCCGTTTTTATTTTTTGCGCTATACACGGAAAAAGACCGAAAATTTTGAAAAAAAATGATATTTTCTACTTTTTGTTCTAAAAAAAATCCAATAAACTCAATTTTAGTCATACATTTAGGCCAAAATGTATTCGGCCACATGTCTTTGGTAAAAAAAATGTCAATAAGTGTATATTTATTGGTTTGCGCAAAAGTTATAGCGCCTACAAACTAGGGTACATTTTCTGGAATTTACACAGCCTTTAATTTATGACTGCCTATGTCATTTCTTGAGGTGCTAAAATGGCAGGGCAGTACAAAACCCCCACAAATGACCCCATTTTGGAAAGTAGACACCCCAAGGAAATTGCTGAGAGGCATGTTGAGCCCATTGAATATTCATTTTTTTTGTCCCAAGTGATTGAATAATGACAAAAAAAAAAAAAAATTACAAAAAGTTTTCACTAAATGATATATTGCTCACACAGGCCATGGGCATATGTGGAATTGCACCCCAAAATACATTTAGCTGCTTCTCCTGAGTATGGGGATACCACATGTGTGGGACTTTTTGGGAGCCTAGCTGCGTACAGGGCCCCGAAAACCAATCACTGCCTTCGGGATTTCTAAGGGCGTACATTTTTGATTTTACTCCTCACTACCTATCACAGTTTTGAAGGCCATAAAATGCCCAGGTGGCACAAAACCCCCCCAAATAACCCCATTTTGGAAAGTAGACACCCCAAGCTATTTGCTGAGAGGCATGGTGAGTATTTTGCAGCTCTCATTTGTTTTTGAAAATAAAGAAAGACGAGAACATTTTTTTTTTTTTTTTCAATTTTCAAAACTTTGTGACAAAAAGTGAGGTCTGCAAAATACTCACTATACCTCTCAGCAAATAGCTTGGGGTGTCTACTTTCCAAAATGGGGTCATTTGGGGGGGTTTTTGCCACCTGGGCATTCCATGGCCTCCGAAACTGTGCTAGGCAGTGAAAAGTGAAATCAAAAATTTACGGCCTTAGAAAGCCTGAAGGCGGTGCTTGGTTTTCGGGGTCCCGTACGCGGCTAGGCTCCCAAAAAGTCCAACACATGTGGTATCCCCGTACTCAGGAGAAGCAACAGAATGTATTTTGGGGTGTAATTTCACATATTCCCATGGCATGTTTGAGCAATATATCATTTAGTGACAACTTTGCGCAAAAAAAAAATAAAAAAAATAAAAAATTGTCTCTTTCCCGCAACTTGTGTCACAATATAAAATATTCCATGGACTCGACATGCCTCTCAGCAAATAGCTTGGGGTGTCTACTTTCCAAAATGGGGTCATTTGGGGGGGGTTTGAACTATCCTGGCATTTTATGCACAACATTTAGAAGCTTATGTCACACATCACCCACTCTTCTAACCACTTGAAGACAAAGCCCTTTCTGACACTTTTTGATTACATAAAAAAATATATTTTTTTTGCAAGAAAATTACTTTCAACCCCCAAACATTATATATTTTTTTAAAGCAAATGCCCTACAGATTAAAATGGTGGGTGTTTCATTTTTTTTTTCACACAGTATTTGCGCAGCGATTTTTCAAACACATTTTTTGGGGAAAAAACACACTTTTTGAAATTTTAATGCACTAAAACACACTATATTGCCCAAATGTTTGATGAAATAAAAAAGATGATCTTAGGCCGAGTACATGGATACCAAACATGACATGCTTTAAAATTGCGCACAAACGTGCAGTGGCGACAAACTAAATACATTTTTAAAAGCCTTTAAAAGCCTTTACAGGTTACCACTTTAGATTTACAGAGGAGGTCTACTGCTAAAATTACTGCCCTCGATCTGACCTTTGCGGTGATACCTCACAGGCATGGTGCAATTGCTGTTTACATTTGACGCCAGACCGACGCTTGCGTTCGCCTTAGCGCGAGAGCAGGGGGGACAGGGGTGCTTTTTTTTTTTTTTTTTTTTTCTTTATTATTATTTTTTTTATCTTATTTTTAAACTGTTCCTTTCATTTTTTTTTTTAAATCATTTTTATTGTTATCTCAGGGAATGTAAATATCCCCTATCATAGCAATAGGTAGTGACAGGTACTCTTTTTTGAAAAAATTGGGGTCTATTAGACCCTAGATTTCTCCTCTGCCCTCAAAGCATCTGACCACACCAAGATCGGTGTGATAAAATGCTTTCCCAATTTCCCAATGGCGCTGTTTACATCCGGCGAAATCTAAGTCATAAAATGCTCGTAGCTTCCGGTTTCTTAGGCCATAGAGATGTTTGGAGCCACTCTGGTCTCTGATCAGCTCTATGGTCAGCTGGCTGAATCACCGGCTGCATTTTCAGGTTCCCTGTTGAGACAGGAGAGCCAGAGAAAAACACGGAAGACGTTGGGGGGGGGCATTCCCTCCCACGGCTTGTAAAAGCAGTCTAGAGGCTAATTAGCCGCTAGGATTGCTTTTACATGAAAGCCAACCGCTGGCTGAAAAGAATGATACCAAGATGATACCTAAACCTGCAGGCATCATTCTGGTATAACCACTCAAAGTCGTGAATGGCGTACCTGAAGACAAAAAAATGGTTAACAATAAAGCACAGTAAACGGTAAAGTATAAAAAATTGCATACCTGAAAAGCAAACATGATAAAACATAATAACAATAAAACATTGCAGAATAGAATACAGTAAAAAAGAGCAGAACAATAGAGAGAATAGAGAGAGAGAGAGAACAATAAAACGACAACTATTTTTTTTTATTTTATATTTTTGTATGTGGTTTTTTTTACACTTTTTTTTGTAACTGTAACTTTTATAACTGTAACCGGTTCCAGGTTTGGGTCTCTCAAAATGCAATGGCATCTTGGGAGACCCTGTGAAAGTGTGCCTAGTCTGTGGAATGCTGTACCCTACGCTAATACTCAACTAGTGTATGGTAGCGTTCAAAACATTCACCAATGCAAAGACCAGGATTGTCAGGATAGGAGGGACAATAATAGCGGGTGTCACGCCTATATCCGCGCTTGCTGCAGACACAAAATCTTTTTTGGGGGGGTTTGTTGGGTAGGGGTACTCGGGAGGACATAAAAATGCCTCTCATGCAGCCGACTGCATTTGGTTGGGGATGTGAATGGGGGAAGTGCGGGCGCTGCAGAAGTGGTGGGTTCCCAATTAGGATTGGCGAATGCAGCAGGAAGGGCATTATGGGCACGACGGGCCTGTGTTTGTCTTCTTCTTGGTGGCAGCGGGACACTACTTGTGCTTGCCACCTCACCAGCTTGAACTGCACTTATGGGACTCGCCACGTCACCAAGTGTTACTGCAGTGCTGGTTTGACTACGACCGGGGTGTACTAGGCCGCTGGCGCTTGCCAGTTCACCAAAACGCTACCAAAAAAACTGTTAGCGATCGCAGGGATCAGGCCTGACTCTGCGAACGCTGCAGTTATGCGTTTAGTGTTTTGTAAGTGACAGTGATCGATCGATACTGCACTTAGGTGGGCTGGGCTGGGCCAGGCAGAGGGGCAAAACGCAGGTGCTAGCAGGTATCTGGGCTGATCCCGCTAACACGGCGTTTTTGGGAACCCTAAACTGCTGGGGACGCTAGTATAGATCTGATCGGATCAGATATTGATCCGTTCAGATACTATACCACTAAGGGTGGTGTACGGTGCGTGCGTGGGTGTTAGCGGTACTGGCGCTAACCTGATGCTGCCTGGGACTGGTGCTTGCCAGTTCACCAAAACGCTACCAAGAAAACTGTTAGCGATCGCAGGGATCAGGCCTGACTCTGCGAACGCTGCAGTTATGCGTTTAGTGTTTTGTAAGTGACAGTGATCGATCGATACTGCACTTGGGTGGGCTGGGCTGGGCGGAGGGGAAAAACGCAGGAGCTAGCAGGTATCTGGGCTGATCCCGCTAACACTGCGTTTTTGGGAACCCTAAACTGCTGGGGACGCTAGTATAGATCTGATCGGATCAGATATTGATGCGTTCAGATACTATACCACTAAGGGAGGCGTATGCTGCGTGCGTGGGTGTTAGCGGTACTGGCGCTAATCTGACGCTGCCTGGGGCGACGCATATCACCGCCGGGTGATCAGGGGGCTAAACCTTTATTCGGTAATAAACGCCGGGTGCCCTGACACTATAAAAAATAAACAAACTAACCAGCGTCACCCGTAACAGTTATACGGTGATCAGTGGTGAAAGGGTTAACTAGGGGGCAATCAAGGGGTTAAAACATTTATTAGATAGTATATGGGGGTCCCTGACGCTATAAAACGCTGACGGCGAACCTAAATATTTACGTCCCTAACTAGCGTCACCAGCGACACTAATACAGCGATCAGAAAAATGATCGCTTAGTGACACTGGTGACAGGGGGTGATCAAGGCGTTAAAACTTTATTAGGGGGGGTTAGGGGGGTACCCTAGACCTACAGGGGGCTAACCCTAACTGTCCTAACACACTAACTGTCACAAACTGACACTAATGCAGTAATCAGAAAAAAAAAAAAAAAAAACCTGCTTGGTGTCAGTTTGTGACAGGGGGGGGTGATTGGGGGGGATCGGGGGGCAATCGGGGGGGGGGATCGGGGTGTTTTGTGTGCCTGGCATGTTCTACTGAGTGTGTAGTGTGTTGTGCACTCACATTACAGTCTTCTCTCCTCGGCCCGGAACGGAAAATACCGAGCCGAGGAGAGATGACATCATTTCCTCTGCCTCTGTGTACAATACAGAGGCAGGGAAATGATCCCATTGGCTGGGAGCGATCGCGAGGGGGGGGCCACGAATGGATGGCCTCCCCCTCACCACCGATCGCCGGGGAAGATTTGCCGACCGCCGCAGGCACCGGGGGGGTCCAATCGGACCCCCCACCCGCGGGCAGGCAGGGACGTACAGGTAAGCCCTTTTGCCTGCCCGTGCCGCTCTGCCGACGTACATCGGCGTGCGGCGGTCGGCAACTGGTTAACAGCAATGACAGGGGAATTTCCTTGACTCTCGAATATAGTCCAGTTAAGGTTCATTTTCTAGACTTGGACATAGAAATCAATTCACGCCAGTTTAGTTTTAAGACTCATTTCAAATCAACTGATCGCAATAGTTTCATACCCACCGACAGTTGCCATCACAGATCATGGCTTAAATCAGTCCCCCGCAGTCAGTTTCTAAGACTGAGGAGGAATTGCACCACCATTGAGGCATTTCAATCACAAGCTCTACCCTTAAAACAAAAATTCATGGATAAGGGTTATGATGCAGCCACTTTGGAATTAGAAATACAACATGCCACACAAATAGACAGGAGATCATTATTAATCCCCAAAATTGCTCACTCCCCCAATGATCTTTTCAAATATTCCATGTTGACCTCTTTCTCTTCTCAACATAGAGATATTAAAAATATCATGGGACGACATTGGGGGATACTGAGAAATGATCGCATATTGGGAAATATGTTACCTGAAAGACCTAAGGTTATTTACAGAGGGGCCCCCTCACTACAGAGTAGGATCGCTCCAAATATTGTAGATCCCCCCCAAACGCCAATCTTTATTCCACAAACTAATAGTATATTTCCCATGTAAAAAATGTACAGTGTGTCACTACAACATTAGTGGTAGACATAAAACACTGGAATTCAAGTCTAACGTAACTAATAAAACATATTTGATCAAGACGTTCTGTACTTGTACAACTAAAAATGTGGTGTATCTTATCACCTGCCCGTGTGGAAAGCATTACGTGGGTCGCACCACTAGGACGTTTTCCACCCGGGTCGGTGAACATGTAGCAAAAACTTAGGGGGGGACATTAAACACACTGTCCCCAGACACTACAGACAGTACCACAACCAAGATCCCTCTGGATCACAATTTCTCATTATTGACCGCTATATTCCACCTTGGCGAGGAGGTGCTACCACTCGGGGCGTATCTCAATTAGAAACGTATTGGATATACAAGATCCAGTCCCACTCGCCATTGGGGCTCAATGTCGAGTGGGACATTAACGCCTTCATCAAACAATCCTAGATATTTGCAATGCCTTACTCCTTCCATGATATATTTAATTTTTTATATAATTTTTTATAAAAAAAAATTATGCCATTTTCATGCTATAAATTAGTTCCCTTCCCTTATCAAGAGATGTTATATACTAGATTGAATTATTATCTCTATATATGAACATTAGTTATATATGTTATAGATTGGGCTGGGCAATTCCAGACCCCTATGTGGAATTGTGGCTTTACAACTCCATTTTTTCGCCGCTTTTTGTCATATCTATACATAACCCATATATTAGTGATTATAGCATTAAGAGTTAAATTTATATTTATACTGATCGTATATATATATATAGTTATATCCATATAGACTATGATCCTAATACAAGATTTTTCGTTTCCCTCTTTCATTTACTTATCTTCATGCCCTATATCTAGGCCTGCACTGCATAGTTATTATGGAGCGCCACCACTTCCGTGTTTGGATGCGCTCCACTATGCAGCCAGAACGAGGTCCGATACACAACGTTGTGACATCATTACATCTCTAATTGGCGCTATGCCTTAGCTCCATGTAGACGTCATGGACGTATGGACTGTAAGCACAACACATCCCGCTGCTATAGCAATGCGCATGCTTGCGCTCCTTTAGATCCCCCAGAGAGAGGCGTGCAACGCACGCGGCCGGCGCCATCTTGCTTCCACCCGGAAGTAACATTTCTTTCACACGAACACCAATTGGAGCCATAATTTTACAGAGGGGTCACTTATTACATATAAAGGGCAGTGAGTGGAGTGGTATGGCACCCCAGATGATGTCCAGTAGGACGAAATGCGTCGGGACCATCTGCTGATACCACCTACACTGCCTTGGTTTGTATCTACTTTCAGCGCTGTATTTTACCTTCACAAATGCTGTGGATATCTGACTGGATTTATCTCTGACATATACAACTCCTACAAGCATCCTGGTCATCCTTACCACATTTCCAGAGACCCTCATCTATACAAGCCCAATTGGCACAGTAGGTGTACACCTGTCTGTGTCCAATTGTTGTGGTAAGCCCCCCACTTCTTCATATGGTGGTGGACCTGCTATCAACACTACAGTATTATCTCTTCATACCCTGGTTTTCCTTACCACATCTCTAGAGATCCTCATTTATATAAGCCTTTTTGGCACAGCTGGTGTATACACGTCTGTGTCCAATCACTTTGGTAAGCCCCCCACTTCTTCATATGGTGGTGGATCTGCTATCAACACCACACTATTATTTTTCTACACTTTTTTTTGGTGTTTATATACACCCCAACTAATGATTTATAGACTCACATTTTTATTATTTTCTATTGGATGCATATATATCCAAGTGGACATTCTTTGGACTTTACTCTTAACAAGTGTGCCAATTTGAACATTTGCTTAATCATGTTTAAATAACTTTTGTTACTATGTATATTAGGAACAACAGATAATCACCATATACTTTCTAGCGCTGCACTTTCCCATTTTTTTCACTATGGTTTGGGCTTTCCCTTAATATTCATGCCAGACCCAAAGGGCCTGGTAATGGACTGGGGGGAACCCATGCTGTTTTTTTCAATGAGTTTTATCTATATTGCCGAGACCCGACAATTCATTACAGCTTTTGAATGACTTTTTTCCTTTAGAAATTTTAATTTTGCTGCGGTACTGTTCTAAACACGGGAAAACGGCCCCACTTTACAGGCATACTATAGACACCCCCCAGGCACGATATTTAAAGGAATATTTAATTTTTATTGTTTCACTTTCGCATTATTAATATCACTGCTCTTGAAAAAACGGCCTTTTTTAAAAACTTTTTTTTGCATTGATATATGTACCCTGAGGCAGCACCCTGGTCCCCAAACACTTTTTATGACAATAACTTGCATATAAGCCTTAAAAATGAGCACTTTTGATTTTTCATGTTCGTGTCCCATAGACTTTAACAGTGTTCGTCCAAATTTTTTGCATGTTCGCAAGTTCTGGTGTGAACCGAACGTTCATCCTTACTTCTTATGGCTTTCTTTCAATAATGCCTTTCTTCTTGCCACGCTTCCATAAAGGCCAGATTTGTGAAGTACACGACTAATAGTTGTCCTCTGGACAGATTCTCCCACCTGAGCTGTGGATCTCTGCAGCTCCTACAGAGTTACTATGAGCCTGTTGGCTGCTTCTCTGATTAACGCTCTCCTTTCCTGGCCTGTCAGTTTAGGTGGACGGCCATTTCTTTGATAGGTTAGCAGTTGTGCCATACTCTTTTCATTATCGGATGATGGATTGAACAGTGCTCCATGAGATGTTCAAAGCTTGGGTTATTTTTATTAATAACCTAATTCTGCTTTAAATGTATCAAAAACTTTATCCCTGATCTATCTGGTGTGTTTCTTGGCCTTCATGATGCTGTTTGTTCACTAAGATTCTCTAACAAACCTCTGAGGGCTTCACAGAACAGCTATATATTTATACTGAGATTAAGTTACGCACAGGTGGACTTGTTTTACTAATTTGGTGACTTCTAAAGGAAATTGGTTCCACTAGATTTTAGTTAGGGGTATCAGAATAAAGGAGGCTGAATACAAATGCACACTTTTTAGATATCTATTTGTAAAAAAAAAACGTTTATCATTTTTATTCCACTTTACAGTTATGTGCCACTTTGTCTTGGTCTATCACATAAAATCCCAATAAAATACATTTATGTTTTTGGTTGTAACATGACAAAATGTGGAAAATTTCAAGGGGTATGAATACTTTTTCAAGGCACTGTATACTATGTTAAACATGCAGTAATGCACTGATATATACTGCGTAATTGTATAGTAATGCATTGATATATACTGCAGGAAACCTGCCCTGACAAATTAAACTGACACCAAAGTAAAAAATGAATGGTCACACAACACTCACAAAACTAACACTAAAGTAAAAATTAATGGTCACACTACACTCACACTGAACTATCACTAGATTCACACTAAACTGATATTCTACACTAGGGATGAGCCGAACACCCCCCGGTTCGGTTTGCAGCAGAACATGCAAACACCGTTAAAGTCTATGGGACACGAACATGAATAATCAAAAGTGCTAATTTTAAAGGCTTATATGCAAGTTATTGTCATAAGAAGTGTTTGGGGACCTGGGTCCTGCCCCAGGAGACATGTATCAATGCAAAAAAAAGTTTTAAAAATGGCCGTTTTTTCGGGAGCAGTGATTTTAATAATGCTTAAAGTGAAACAATAAAAGTGAAATATTCCTTTAAATTTCATACCTGGGGGGTGTCTATAGTATGCCTGTGAAGTGGCGCATGTTTCCCATGTTTAGAACAGTCCAAGAGCAAAATGACATTTCTAAAGGAAAAAAAAATCATTTAAAAGTACTTGCGGCTATAATGAATTGACGGTTCTGGCAATACACATTAAAGTTCATTGATAAAAATGGCATGGGATTCCCCCACAGTCCATTACCAGGCCCTTTGGGTCTGGTATGGATTTTAAGGGGAACTCCGCACCAAAATTTAAAAAAAATGGCGTGGGGTCTCCCCAAAAATCCATACCAGACCCTTATCCAAGCACCCAACCTGGCAGGCCACAGGAAAAGAGGGGGGGACGAGAGAGCGCCTCCCCCTCCTGAACCATACCAGGCCACATGCCCTCAACATGGGGAGGATGTCCCCATGTTGATGGGGACAAGGGCCTCATCCCCACAACCCTTGCCCGGTGGTTGTGGGGGTCTGAGAGCGGGGGACTTATCGGAATCTGGAAGCCCCCTTTAACAAGGGGACCCCCAGATCCCGGCCCCCCATGTGAATTGGTAATGGGGTACAAGTACCCCTACCATTTCACAAAAAAAGTGTCAAAAATGTTAAAAAAGACAATAGCCGATTTTTGACAATTCCTTTATTAATGTCTTCTTCTTTTCCCCATTCTTCTGATCTTCCTTCTGTTTTCTTCTTTTTCCTTCATCTTGTTCTTCCCCCGCTTCTTCCTCTATCTTCCTCTGCTTCTTCTTCCGGTCCTCTGCTTCTTCCTCCGGTCTTCTCCTCTGGCATCTTCCTCCGGCATCTTCCTCCGGCTTCTTCTTCCCCGCTTCGTCCTCCAGACGATCCGCCTCAATAGGGAGCTCCCGCTGTGTGACACGCCCGGTGACTCCGTCCCCTCTGACGCACGGGGACATTCCTATGGCTTCTCCTGTGGTGTCACAGGGGGGCGGGTCACCCATTTTCGTAACCATTTTGCTATTGGCAGGGGCAATCTCCTGGTGGGGTAATCATGATGACCACGACCTGGTACTAAAATGCAGCAAAATTCATCTCCACCATCAGGAGCTCTGGTGAACACCGGTTAGTACCTAAACTCTGCACCTCAGATAACCCGCATCATGCACCAGGAGTGTCCCACAATACACTGCGTACTGCACAGTGGATTCTAGAGCCCTAATTGGATGAAACAATGCACCACTGGTCAGGTACAAGGCGTTGCCCAATCAGGGCACAGAGCACTGTCAGAACTCTGATTGGACAAAATCATGATGACTTTTCATTCATGGTTCAGTGTGTTGTTAGAGTGGAGATAGCTAGAGCAGGGCTCAGTTAGCTACTAGCTAGTTAGTGTGTCATTGTGACTCTGAGTGTAGAGTGTCAGTGTAGTGTCAGTGTAGTGTTATGCCCTGTACAGACGGTCGGACATTGATCGGACATTCCGACAACAAAATCCATGGATTTTTTCCAACGGATGTTGGCTCAAACTTGTCTTGCATACACACAGTCACACAAAGTTTTCGGAAAATCCGATCGTTCTGAACGCGGTGACGTAAAACACGTACGTCGGGACTATAAATGGGGCAGCAGCCAATAGCTTTTGTCTCTTAATTTATTCTGAGCATGCGTGGCACTTTCTGCGTTGAATTTGTGTACACACGATCGGAATTTCCGACAATGGATTTTGTTGTCGGAAAATTTTATAGCAAGCTCTCAAACTTTGTGTCGGAAATTCCGAAAATGTGTGATGGAGCCCATACACGGTCGGAATTTCCAACCACAAGGTCCTATCACACATTTTCCACTCGAAAATCCGACCGTGTGTACAGGGCATTAGTGTAGTGTGAGTATAGTGTGAGTATACTGTAGTGTCAGTATAGTGTGTCAGTGTAGTGTGAGTGTAGAGCAGTGTTTAACAGCACTACATTTTGTTTTTTGCTTTTTTGGTCCCCTGCCTGCCCCCTTTTTTTTAAATTGTCTGCCACAGTTTTTCTTACTGCTACGCTGATATTTTATTGTATAATTTTTTTGTATAGTTTTTCTATTTATGTAAGAAGCAGTTCTCAATTTAAATTGCACCAAACACAGAAAACACCACTTTTCATTCAGTAAAGTGCATCCAATCACCCATTTCCTAGTACTTATTAAATTTGGGTAATAAGCCCCCCATCATGTCTGGGAAGCCAACAAGGAGAGGAAGAAGTTCACATGCCACTCTGAAGGGGCCAGTAGCGTCTGTGTCCACAGGCAAAGGTGGATGTGGTCTGTCCTTAGGCAGGGCACATTTGTCTCTGTTTAGTGATGTTTCCCATGCTACCCAGACACAGGATGCAGAGGAGCATCCAGCGTGCTTTCCGAACGGGCATTCAGTGCTGCCAGAGGTTTTGTGACTGATAAAAGAATGCATCTGAAAATGAATCAGTCCTGGTTTAGGAGCAGCTATCAAGCCCCTGATGCCGATGTTGCTGATTAAATGTGTTTGGGATCTGGAATGGCTGCAAGGCTGTTTAGGCTGCCTAGCTTTGTGGATGCTGATTTTATCTTGAAGTAATTTTTTGGTATAGGTTTCATGGGCACAATTAACACCCTAGGCCCAATTTTTCCGCACCTGTTTGATAGGTGATATAGTTTCAATTTTTTACAGCAAGGGCAATTCTTGTTTTCATTAAGAGTACCTCTATAGGGTTATGGTGTGAAGGCACCATCAACACCCAAGGCCCAATTTTTCCGCACCTGTTTGATAGGTGATATAGTTTCAATTTTTTACAGCAAGGGCAATTCTTGTTTTCATCAAGAGTCCCTCTATAAGGTTACGGTGTGAAGGCACCACCAACACCCAAAGCCTCCTACTCCTATCCAAAGTGTGAAAGAGACACTAGACTTTATCTAAAAAAAATCATTAATCTTGGCCTGAGTGTACTATATCTTGGCTTCTTCACATAAGGCTGGCTCACTGCGGTGCAAAGCTTTGTTATTTTCATCCAAAGTCTGCCAAAGGGACACCAGAATGTATCCAAAAAATCTCTAATTTTGTTCCCAGTGCACTAAAATGTGGCCCCATCTTACAGACTAGCTCCCCAAGCTATTGTTTACAAAAGAAAGAAAGCTTGCAGGGAAAATCAATTTAAATGTAATTTTTTTCTTTATGTATATCAGTTTTGCTGCAGCAGTTTCTTTACACGGTACAGATGTGCCACTTTACAGGCAGACTAAGGGGACTGCCCAGGCACTATATTTAAAGGAATTTTTATTGTTTCACTTAAAGCATCATTAACATCACTGCTCCTTTAAAAATGATCTGTTAAAACAATTGCATTGATACATGTCTCCCAGAGCAGTACCCAGGCCCCCACACCTTTTTTATAAGTCTTCAAAATGGGGACTTTTGATTTTTCAAGTTGTGATCCCATAGACTTTATTAGGGTTTATTGTTTGGGTCCAAACCTATTTCGTGTTCAGGAGTTCTGGTGCAAACCAAATGGGGGGTGTTCTGCCCATCACTAGTTAGGATGTTGTTTCCCCATGTGCTGTCATGCTTGAGAAAGAGATAACTACTCCTAAAATGTATTACCTTGACATGCACTGGTGGCAATAGGAGGTACACTGCAGGCTGGCCTGCAATAGCTGTCAGTCAGAAGCTCTGGCATGGGATCCTTATGCCGCGTACACACAACTGAATTTTCCGGCAGAAAAGGTCTGACGGAATCATTCCGTCGGACATTCCGATCGTGTGTGGGCTTCATCAGACTTTTTCTTTCTAAAATTCTGACAGACCTAGAAATAGAACATGTTTCAAATCTTTCCGACGGAATCAGTTACTATCGAAAAAACCGCTAGTCTGTATGCTATTCCGACAGACCAAAAATGAAGCAAGGGCAGCTATTGGCTACTGGCTATTGAACTTCCTTTTTCTAGTCCCGTTGTACGCCATTGCGTTCTAAACTATCGGACTTTGGTGTGATCATGTCTAGGCAAATCTGTTTCAGCAGAACTCAGTCGGAAAGACCGTCTGAGTCTATTCTGACGGAAAGTCTGGTCGTGTGTACACGACATTACAGGTGTGGGAGTGTGCCAGAGGTGTTTTAGGCTGATTGATCTGTCACCACAACTGCACCACTAGCCATGGTCCCAGTTCTCCCTTTCAGCAAGGTGACTGTTTGCAAAACACAGTGCTTCCCAGGAACATGTGAGTGTAATAAACATTTATTTTTCATTCCTTTTTAATAGTATTTTATTGTGCCAGATCATTGTGTTTCCTGTTCTGTTTTTTTTACTTATTTTTTTTATATCCAGTTTAACTGTCTGATGTTTAGCTTCAAATTTAGCCTTATTTTGAAGACTCTATTTTTTTGTTTAACAGAAGAAATAGGGAGTCCGCGCTAATGGGTGTAATTAGAAGCCTAGGTGGGAAGTATATTCCTAAATTGATAGACTGCTGCCCTCACATACGCTGACTCCACAGGAGTGGTATAGATTCTTCAATGACAGCGAAAACGCTTTATTACGCAAAATAACCGTACGAAGACAATATAAGCTGAAAAACATTGAATCAGAAATCCTACAAATTAGAGATCAGCTGATACCATTCCTTGATTCAAGGGAATACAAAGACAAGGACAACACCTTACAAGAAATAGTCAAAAAGTACGACAACGAGATACAACTAAAGAAACAAAAGAAATTTAGAAGAGACGTACTAGACTACAAGAATCAACATGTCTATAAGTGGCAAACGGATGAGACATATGTGGAAGAAGACCACAACACTTCAATAATGGAGGAAGCTGATGATAGCTCAACAGAAGAAGATGGACCAACATGGCAAGAGATAAACACCATAACTAACAGGACACAAAGGGAATCATTAGGACAGGCACCAACGTCTGAAAACGTTAGGCGAGGGAATAGTCCTGAATATAGGAGAAATAGACACTATGAAACGTATGACAATAGAAGACAACAACAAGAAAACATACCTTTCACATCAAGAACACCGAGGTACAGAAACAGATACTCACCTTTGAGGTATGAACAAGAATATACCCCTTATGTAGAACCCCAACAGAGAAGGGGTTTTTTTCCCAGGGAATATCGTGGAAGACCACCGGCCTACAGACAAAGAATGTCACCATACAGAAGAGAAAGAGATCCCCAAGGATGGAGACCTTTCAGGATCCCAGACAGGAATTCCAACAAGCATCCAAGATCATGGTGGAACCCAAGGGTGACAAGAAATGTAGATACAAGAATAAGAAACAGAACTCAAGAGGGCACGCAATGGGAAGAGAGAACGAATCAGGGGTACAGAATACCGAGAGGAGGAAGAGAAAACGGACAAGAGGAAAGAGAGGAGGGGCAAAGAAAAAGAAGAAGAGAGTACTAGGTGGAGGCATTTTTAATCTTAGTGAAGCTACTTTCAACAAAAACTAAATGAGAGTACTCGATTTGGGATTAAAATATGCACCAGAGAAAAGTCTGGATCCCTTCGAAGTATTCATAGATTTGCAAAAATTCGTTAGGAAGTTGAACATCAGAAATTTTTTTGCAATAAAAGGAGAACAAGAACCACAAAAAGAAAATGAAGATTTAATATACAAACATTCGAAACTGAAAAACAATTCCACATTTAATCCCAATACCCAGCAAAATGAGAGCCTGATAACCTTCAAAAAAATGGTGGAACAAGACATCAGGAAGATGAACCCAAGAAAAACTAAATCGAGAGTTTGGGAAACTATCAAAGAAATAGAAAAGAAAAAGAATATTGTTATACGGCCAGCAGACAAAGGGGGAGGCCTAGTTATATTAAATAAACAGGATTACGAGCTAGAGATGGGAAAACTACTCAACATCCCAAACACATATAAAAAACTGAAGGGTAACCCAAAGGTGGAATATCACAAGAAATTAAAAGCCTATATACATAAAGGGGAGAAAAAAGGAATTTTAAACAAAAAAGAGGCCAGATACCTGATCCCAGAGACAGCAAAAACTCCTGTGATCTACTATGTCCCAAAAATCCACAAGAGCCAAACCAACCCGCCAGGAAGGCCTATAATAAGTGGCATTGATGGCCTGTTTTCAAGACTAGGGGCCTATCTGGACGGATATTTACAGCCATTGGTCATTAGGGGCAAATCATACCTAAGAGACAGCAAACAGTTGATTACTGAGCTTAAAAATCTAAACGTCAAAGAAGAAGATATACTCGTAACAATCGATATCAACTCATTATACACCAATATTGTACAAACAGATGGCATTAATGGAGCAGAATGGGCCCTATACCAACAGACAGACCTCAAAGAAGAACAAATCAAATACTTACTAGAAGGACTTAAATTAGCAATGAACCACAACTATTTTTGGCACAAGGGAGACTACTACACTCAAGTGACAGGGGTAGCCATGGGGGCTAAATACGCCCCGAGCGTAGCTAATCTATTACTCAATAAGTGGGAAGAAGAACAAATTTACAGTACCAACAGAAGTCATCTGAAATTTTATCGACGATATATAGATGACATTGTAATTATCTGGGGTGGCACTGAGGAAGAGTTACAAATGTTTTTTGATGAATTAAACCATAACATTTATGGTTTATCCTTTTCTGGGAACTGGAGCAGGCGTAACATTAACTACCTCGACCACCAGATATTTAAAGGAGATGGACACCTTAGCACAAAGACGCACTTTAAAGATACAGACAGAAATGGCTACATCCCCACCAGTAGTTGCCATCACCCAAAGTGGATTGGAAACATCCCTAAGGGACAGTTCATGCGGATACGCAGAAATTGTAGTAACATAACCGACTTTGAGGAACAAACAAACAATTTGATCACGCGATTTGTGGATAAAGGATACAAAAAGAGGGATTTGCTGACATTAAAAGAACAAATAAAGAATATGGATAGAAATAAGTTAATGGAAGGAACACAGAACACCCTCAAGCGGGATAAAAACAAGACCTTGGGTCTTGCTTTTCTGACTGGATATAACAGACAATACAGATCAATAGAATCAATTGTCAAAAAACACTGGCCCATTTTACAGTCAGACCAAGTTTTAAAAACAGTGTTACCAAAAAAACCCATCTTCATTTATAGGAAGGCTGCAACCCTTAGAAATAAACTAGTGCACAATGCACTTGACCCCCCGAAACAAATTAAAATAGGCAACAATTTAAAAGGCTTTTATAAATGTGGAAAATGTTTACCGTGTAGAGAAACCAAAAAAAACAAACAAAAAAATTATGAAGTTCAAGTCCACAACAAACGGCAAAGAGTACACAATTAGGGACCTAATAACGTGTAACAATACACGCGTTACTTATGTGCTAGAATGCCCGTGCCGTAAACAGTATGTGGGGCGCACTACCAGAAAACTGCACATTAGAATTAGAGAACACGTCACAAACATAAAGAACGGTTTTAAAAAACATAGCGTATCCAGACATTTTAGAGATCATCACAATAGGGACCCCAGTGGTATGCTTTTTTACGGAATTGACAAAATTAAAGGACACTGGAGGGGTGACAACAAGAAAACAAAGGTGTCACAAAATGAGACCAGATGGATCTTCCAGCTAGACACACTTCAACCATCTGGAATGAACATAGATGTGGATCTCAATTATTTTCTTACCAATTACTGAACGCCTTTTATAAGAAACCCCCCTTTTCTGATGATAAACGCTCCTTATCTCTTTTTTAATGATAATGCTCCTCTCTTTGATGATAATGCTCCCCTTATTGGCTAACAAGTTATTCAAAATATTTTTAGTATTCTAACATACACCTACTACCTGTCTGATATAACTGGTACATGATTTTCTTGTCTCGCTTTTTCACATAATTTTAAACATAATTTTATCTATTTTTACATATATCTTCTTAATAAAATATTTTCAACATTTTTAGCATTTTTTAGCATTTTAAATATAACTATTTGCCTGTTTGTATATCGTATTGCTAGGATATATGTCATGTCATTAATTTTGTAGAACCACAAATTTAAAATTTTTAATATGGTTTAGTATATTACTGTTGTCTATATTACTATTGTCTAGGTTTCCTAAGTAAGGGCAAACCATTTACTACACACCTATATTCTGTGCGGTAGAATTGTGCATAAATAACGTAATAGTTACTACTGTGACACACATGCAATGGACCCATATATTAGTAAGGTGTCACCAGGAAACCAGCGCTGTATCAGGCCGTTCCACTGGGATTTAATCACTTCATTGGGGCTGCGGGCTTCGGTCTGCATTGTCCCACCGAAAATGGCCGCCGACACACAAAAACATGGCCGCTGGCATGGGGCTGCGGGCTTCGGTCTGCATTGTCCCAGGGAAAATGGCCCCCGACACACAAAAACATGTCCGCTGGAACACAAACACATACCAAATATGGCCGCTGGAACACAGGTGCACTAAGGACCGCACAGCATATAAAGACAGGGGAGACGATGCAGGGACCACGCTCGCGTAGAAGTCCGTGTGACGAAATGTACGTAGGGCGTGGCCTTTGACTGAACGCCTTGCTGACATCTCCCTGCAAAGCTGACGCTTAGGAACATCTTTGTAAGCATTGTACACAGCTCATTTTTTCCATTACAATGTGAGTACCCTTTTTATCTGACCTAATAAATAGTGGTTTTAAACGGTTTCACACTATGGAATCCTTTCTTCTTATGTCCTTATGATATAATCCTGGTCCTGGTCCTGGTCTTGCCAAGTACTGCTGCACAGTGGCACATACTGTGACTACTCGTTACCCCTGCAGGGGATATACAGCTGGTGAGTCTCTGCACAATCACAACGCGAGACACCAGCACTGGATTAACACCTGTTGTATGCTTTGAGGAATCCCACAAAGGACGCCTTTTTTCACTTATAGTGCACCGGGCACATACCCATATGAACTGTTTACTATCATAGAACCATTTGCATGGCACGTGTGTTTAGCACTTTTCAGAGTGACCTCTTCATAGGGCACTTGTCACTTTGTTATTTGCAATGTTTGTAGAACAACATTTTAATATTTATTTATTTAGCACTAGACACTTTAGAATTTTTTGCATGTCACGTGTGATGTATTTATTGCAACTTTGTGTTTTCTAGCGTTTAAACATAGACCACTTCATGCTCTTAGCAGTGGTTAATACTGTTTTTTTCTTTTGAGGGAATATAGCACTAGACACTTTGGATGCGATTTATTGCACTCATTATGCTTCTCATGTTTAAATCACCAGTCACTTTAACCCACAGGAGTGGTAATAACTGCCATACATATTTCACTTAAGGGAATAAACACGTGGCACTTTGGATAAAATTGTATATATGCAGACATTTCTTTTGCAACTTTGGGACAGCGCCACACTCACACACTTTTCTTTTTTCACTATTTTTTTGTTTGTTTTTGACTCTTGAGTGGAGATGTTAACTGCTATTTCAACAGTTATTATGAACCATGTTACTGCTATTTTTAGTTTTCATAGCACCTCATTGCTGAATATAAGAGTTGGTATGCAAATAAAAATCCTTTTAAAATAGTGCGAGGGAATGGGGGGGGGGGGTTAGCAAGCATAATTTTGGCACAGAGAGCCCTTGTTTACTTTTGCAAAGCATTTTACTTTTCAACAAATGTGTGGGAACGTTTGTAATGGAGGTACTGTATACAGTATGTCCTAGTTCATATGAGTCAATAACGTATATGTCATGAAAAAAAATATGTCTTGAGTGTTTGTGTTTTTCATGCAGAAAAGATTTCCATAATTAAGCCACTACATGTGTGTTTTTAAGTATATTAGGGGACTGACTAAGTTTCTTTTTAAATAGTTTTTCCTTGAATGACACACATGCTGTAGATATTGATAACAATCATGCTACCAAAAATATCAATTTCTAGAAAAAAAAATTATCATTTTTTATTTCTGACATGACTCTGGGTAAGATCACATACAGCAGAATCAATAACCTTCAGTAAGTGGTGTGCAAAAAGTTTACCCATGCTACCCATTGAATTTGAAGCTGCATTACTATAAAAGAGACTGTTGACAACCAGGTTAATGTGCATATTTTATTCTACCCAAGTGTAAACCCATTTCTTGATAATAATACAATGATGGTCTGGTAAACATAGAGACTGTCTTAAAGTTAACAACTCCTATTATTTGGCCTTAGCAGTGAATGCTCACAATAGCTTCATGTTTTTTTGCTATCACTGCACATGCTTAAGATAAGCATTTGTACTGGGGATCAGTCTGTCTCTATGGAGCCTGTTTTGGGGTAGAAAATCAGGTTATTATTGATTGCTGTGGTTAAATAACAAATTGGCATTACTTTTACCTATTATATTTGCACATATAGTACCTTCTAATGCTGGACATTTGACTAGACAAAGCAGCTAAGCACCTCAGTAGTGTTTTACACTGAAAAATATAAGGGGTTAAGCAATATGAAAAATGTAAACAAAGCTAGCCACTCAAAATCATTGTGTATGAGTTTATTCTGAAATGTAACATAAAGATATATGCTCAGGCACAGAAATTCTGTTTGCAATAAACTTCTCAGAGAGAGCAAAAAAAAAAAAAAAAAACTAGTGAAAGTATAGTAACAATTTTGCTTGCTCTAGCATTTTCATACATTAAAAATTCTCAGTGATGTGTATCTGGGCTTTCTGAAGAAATGTGCTGATTGCCTTTTTTATGCCAGTTCATTCTCATTTATCAAATGTTTCCTATAACAGACAACTGAAAAAAGTCAATGAAGTCACAGTAGGTAAAAAGCTCCACTCCTTACCTTTAATCTCTTATAGGGCAAGCACGATGTCATATTATATGGTGCAGATTCTTGAACTGTTTGGTGACAGCAAAAAAATAAATAAAAATCTTTGTTTCTTTTAGTGTATTGTCATTCTTTCACAACAGCATTACAAAAAGTAGTGTGTCTTTTTCATAAAAGTCTTAACAGTCATACATCATTTATGAGCTGGTTGCTTGTAGATACACATACAATGCAAAACATCACATTGTAAAGCTGAGGTTAAAAGTAATTCTGAAGTATAAAAATGGAGGTGGCATACAGATATATAGTATAATATTTCAAATTATCAATAAAATGTATCAAGTTTGCTTGAGTAATTCCAATTTAAATTATTTAACTGTTTTAACATTCTTTTTGCTTGCAAAAGCATTTTACTGGCATTGATCAGAAG
This sequence comes from Lithobates septentrionalis, assembly GCA_037952835.1. NCBI lineage: Eukaryota > Metazoa > Chordata > Amphibia > Anura > Ranidae > Lithobates > Lithobates septentrionalis. The sequence goes on from JBBDGP010000229.1 coordinate 11,957,187, forward strand.
AGTATTCCAAATTCTAGCACAGTATCTGAGCTAAAAATCAATTTATTCTGAGACATAACACATATGGTAATTATGAAATAGGACTTTTACTTCCTATCTAAGTGGAAAACTCCAATTTACGGGAGGACGAGCCATACATCTTCTTTGGTGCACATCATTTACCATGGTATTTTGTGGAAAATGTATGCTTAGTTAATTATGTTTCTTTTGTTTATTATTAATTGGCTTTCCTTTCCTAAATGCTTATTAAATTCTGAGAACTAATTCTTCTTCTAAATGACTCATTTGACAGATTACTTGCTCCCAAAGACTCTTTAAATTGCCTCAGTAGACACATTGTGGCCTTGATGTTCTAAAGACGAGACCTGTGTTGTAGAGTATAAGTATAAAATTAAAATGACCTGCTCATTTTATAACTTTAACAATAAATTTAAGGATATGTAAATCATGTCCTATAAACTAAATGACTGGAGCAGTAGGTCATCTTAGTAAAAGAATGAAAACTTTAATGAGCTATAAAAATCATTTAAATATGCCTTCACAGGTTCAATTTCCACTTGATTCTTGATGCACGTTGGATGCATTTTACTTGAGAATTTACTGTCATTTTATTACAGTTATGCTAAGGTTTATAAAAAATGAATTAATAGACCAGCCATATTAGATCAACAGCCATAAAATTAAACTAATGTGTACCATAAATAATAGTCCATCAAGAGTTACTAAAAAAACAAAAAATATAAACTTGATTAGATCTGTAATAGAAATCAAAATTAACTGGAAAGCTAAATAAAGATCTTGCATAGCAACTGTAGGTGTTGAGCTATTAGTTATTGTTTAAACTTTATCAATATTTTCTTATTGAGTGTATGCACATTTACATATCCTTGCTATTTTTATGCATACATATTTTAGAGATGAGCAAGTATTAACTACTTGACCTCTGGAAGATTTTACACCCTTCATGACCAGACCATTTTTTGCTATTCAGCACTTTGCTCTTTTAACCACTTGAGGACCAGACTTTTTCTGGCACATTTTGTTTACAGTTTAAATTTGTATTTTTTGCTAAAAAATTACTCTAACCCCCAAACAGTATGCAATTTTTTTTAGCATAGACCATAGGGAATATAATGGCGGATTTTGCTATTTTTTTTATGTCACACAGTATTTGCGCAGCGATTTTTCAAACGCAATTTTTGGGAAAAAATACACTTTTTACATATTAATGGAAACATTTCACAATACATAACCCAATTTTTTGTAAAATATAAAATATGAAGTCCCGTTGAGTAAATAGATACATGTCACGCTTTAAAATTGTGCATGACTGCACAACGATGACAAATGACATACATTTTACTATCCATAGGTGATGCTTTAAAAGCCTTTACAGATTACCACTTTAGATGTACAGAGGAGGTCTAGTGCTAGAATTACTGCCTATAATCTGACGTTCGTGGTGATACCTCACATGTGTGGGACGATCACAGTTTGCGTGCGTTCAGGACCAACACACGCATTTGCCTTTGCACTCTAGCACGAGGGCACTTCAAAAAAGTTTTTAACAATATATTTTTTTTTTTACACGGTTGCTTTACATTTTTTTAATCACTTTTATTGCTGTCACAAGGAATGTAAACATGTCATGACGTTGCTTCCAGGTTGCCACATCTGAGACCTGATCAAAGCCGATCCTAGCTTTCGTCAGGTCTCCGGCCAGCCCGTGGTTGGATGGGAGAGCCCAGGCGAGCAGCGGAAGGCAGTGGGGGGGATGTCTCCTCCCTCTGCTTGTGATAACAACCGAACGGCTGCTTAGCCGTATCGGTTGTTATCACAAGAGAGCCAACCGTCGGCTCTAAATGGTACTGGTATAACCACTTTAAGTTAGATGACGTACAAGCGTGTGATTTGGCGGCAAGTGGTTAACTGGCAATTACTTGGTCATGCAACACTGTACAATCCAATCAGATGTAGGAATGATGGCAAATCAGATGGAGGAATGATGGCATGTTCTGGCAGACTGAATACAGATATTCTTCTTAAGGTAAAGTTTCTTTTTACATAGAGTTTCACAGCTGTGTAGGGATTGCTAGAAAACTCTAGAGATGTAATATGATATGAGCAATAAAGAGTTTACAACAGCCTCTATGCACAAGTATTGTTATATGGGATACCAGATAAAAATTACAATTGTGTCAACCATATGTTATATCTCAAATACCGTAAATCATCACAAATTCATGTTACTAACATATATTCATAACAATATGAAATTATAGATACTTTTTATTATTTAGAATCAACAGGTTTTATACAACGTTATACCCCTTTCAATCTGAATAATTTCGCAGCACTAAGTTTGAACTAGAAATAAGTTAATTTTGAAAATCATGAACAACAAAATAGGATAAAGTGGAAATTAATGGATTCATATAAAATATATTTATACACACTTCATCAGTTTTCAGCAGAACAGGTCATCATAACAAATGTGTCACCTATTAGAGGAACCAAGAATACATGATTATCCAAGTTTTATTAAAAAGATTTAAACAAATATATAAATATGCGCACAATTAATTTTTGAAATGTCACTATTAAATCTGCTCTGATATAAAGATTTTAAGAAATCTTGGGAGCATCTGTTGACCTGCTACCTAGGTTCAGAGTATAGAACAACTTTAAAGGCAAAACTAATAAGATGATATATCTGATTTGTTTTACTAATTGCTTATAAACACTTATTTTAGCAATATAAATTGAAAAAGAGGGCTTTTTGTTAATATGTTGTTTGCAGAGCATGCTTTTAAATTGGGAAACCTAGCGCTACCTTTGCATTTGTTCAGTGCTCCTGCAGCATGAAAATACGGACAGTCTATCTTTTTATAGCGTATCCCTCTTCTGACTCACTCAGCTGTTTGTGTACAATTTTATATAAAAAATACAAAAATGTTAAAAAAAAAACGGCATGGGGACCCCCCAAATCTATACCAGGCCCTTTGGGTCTGGTATGGATTTTAAGGGAACCCCACGCCAAAATAATACAAAAAAAATAGCGTGTGGTCTCTCCAAAATCCATGCCAGACCCTTATCCGAGCATGCAGCCTGGCAGGTCAGGAAAGGGGGGGGGATAAGTGACCACTCCCTCCTCCTGAACCATACCAGGCAATCATATATTGCAAGCGCACAGGGTCAAAACTATTCAAAGTCTAATTAAAGGCCAGTCCAATAAGTTCTTTTAATAGTTCTTAAAAGAGTCCATAATCATAGTCATATAAATGGACTGTGAGTGGAACAGGCAACTAGCAGATGTATAAAACACTTGAACACTTAGGGCAGAAGCTCTTCTCAGGAGTAAAAGTTAACTGTGAAGCTAGTGCATAAGAAAACAGAAAAATGTCTCCAAGTGTAGCATTTAATGAAACATGGAATTCAAAAACGACAAATGAACACTCACATGATGAATGTAATAGTAAAGCTCGTCTGTTAAACTAAAGTTCCCAATGGAGATGGTATTCTGCACGCCAGTCCAGGTGTACAGCAACCGCGGTATGACAGGAAGAGGAGTCAGCACGATCTGTGTCATTCCCAATATGTGCAATGGAGAGCAGTGTAAAGCACAGCGCTGTGGATGGCATGTGTCGTCACTGGGAGGAAGGGAAGACAACGCATTTCAGAGCATGCGTGAAGCTCATATTGAGCATGCGCGCATGCTCAGAACGAGCTTCATGCATGCTCTGAAACACATTGGGGGTTATTTACTAAAGGAAAGTTCACTTTGCACTGCAAGTACACTTGGAAGTAAAGTCGCTGTAGATGCGAGGGGGACATGCAAGGAAAATAAAAAACAGCATTTTAGCTTGCACATGATTGGATGATAAAATCAGCAGAGCTTCCACTCATTTCAGATCTACCCCTTAGATTTAGAGCAACTGCACTTCCAAGTGAAATTTCATCTCCAGTAGCAACACGGCTGCTCATAATTTTCTCTGTCGGTTTCCCCTTTTAGGTCAGTTAGACTACCAAATGGTCCACCCTGCACCAGGTTTGGACAGTATCTCCCAAAAGAAAGTAACTGTCACATACTTCTGTGCACTTCACTCTTATTTCGAAGAGCGATCCGAGATCCTTCACCACGCAGACAAGTTCGCCTAATGTCCAGCTTGCTGGCAGTGCAAGCATTAGCAGACCGAACATACGTCAATAAACTACAGTTCGCAACATTCCTAGTTAGAATACCAGACTTCAGCTACTCGCCCCAGTCCGCCCTGGGGGCTCTGGTTCATTAGTCTGTGCTGAGCACAGATGGGCACCTGAGCTATCGGTTCCCTAGTCAGTCACCTCCTGGCTCACCTCGGTTGCCACGCATTCTTTTGAGTTTTCTAAAATCACACTCAACAGCGCTCACACGCAAACTAGCTTTCAGTACGCCTGTCGCTCCTTGTCCTGTCCTTCTTGTTTTCCTTCGGCCATTCATCTTATCTACCCAAAACGTATCTATCGCCTCCTACCTTTCCAACTTTCCTTAAACATATGCATTTTCCCCGCCTTGGTTTTAAATGACACCACATCACAGGCCAACAGCAATGACTTTGCCTCCACCCCCGCCGTCGCTCTCTGTGGGCCTAGCACGCAGTCTCCCAGAGCTTGGACCATTCCCAAGCTCACAGCAGAACTGCGGCGCAGGAATATTTCCTACCCTGCCACAGCTGGGTAAGCAGAGCATTTTAGGCTGCTGTTTCCACCACCAGTGGCAGCCCTACCAGGCACCCAGGTGTCACCACAGTCTATTTCCTCAGCGATTACTCAGCTGCACTCCTTGCTGACCACACTGTCAACAGCAGTCACCGATGTCCAGGCCAGAGTGGGAGCCCTGGAGGTATGCCCAGCTATGCCCCTACCAGCCCCTGTCATCACCGTCATCCCTGTGCCTTCACTTACAGGTATGCCTGACATCTGCACGACTGTTCCCTGCGCACCTTGTCCACTAAGGCAGCAGCCAGACTCTTTCAGTTCCAGATTACTACCAACTGGAGCACCATCGATACAGAGATGTTCTGTCGCCATTTCACCAGCCTATGCTCTCCACTCTGCGTTAACTGCCAGTCTTCTACCCATACAGCAAACTGGTGCTCCGAGTTGGGTGACAGATGCCTCACCAGCTTTCCTCCACTTCTAGTGCCACTCAAAATCCAAGTTTAAACTCCCTCATACCCTCAGAGCAGTCTCCCTTAAATACTCATCAGTAGACCTAGCTATTTAAGCTATCATTAGTATAGGAGCAGGCACTTGGCTGCCCAAAGTGGACTTCTCAGACGCCTTCAAGTTACTACCAATTGAGCCGCACCTCTGGCGATGGCACAGAACCAAGTGGAAAGGCTTGTACTATTTCTCCACTAAATTGACATTTGGCTCCAAAAGCAGCCCGTGGCCGTTTGTTAAATTTGCCCAGTCCCTTTCCTGGATCCTGTCACATCACGCATGTTATCAGAAAATGATCCACTATCTAGATGACTTCCTTCTCATCGAGAAACCTAATGAGCCCCCAGTAGATTTAAACAGCTTGAGAGAGGTGTTTAACAATCCCAATGTGCCTATAGCAAAACAAAAGAAAAAAAAAAAAAAAAAAGACATATCAATGTTCATTCCTCCCCGCATCTTTCTCCTCACCTCAGGTAGTCACAGACGTTGCAGCCTCCACAGGCTTTGCGGCAATTTTTGGCCATTATTGGTTTGCAGGTTCATGGCCGCCAGAAATACTCCTGATTCCCGTGTCCAGTCAGTCCTCCTCTTTTGCTCAAACTCTACCCCATTGTTATAGCAGCTCATGGCCAGGACAAACAGTGAAGTTTGCCACAGACAATCAAGTCACAGCAGGTATCATAAATAAAGGCAGGTCCAAGTCGCTGGCCATTATGTTCTTCCTGCACAGGCTGGTGCAACTATCCCTACAGCACCAATTTAATATCCTCTGCGTCCACATCCCAGGCAAATGCAATACCTTGGCCGATGCACTCGTCTTAACTTTGCGTCATTCTTTTCACAGGAACCTGAAGTTGACCTGACCATGTCTATTATCACGCATTGGTCGCAGCTAACCTTGGATTGAAACAATATCTTCACGACGATACCTACCTCATTAATCTATCATTATCTCACAACACCCTGAAGGCCTACCGTACTGCCTGGAAGATCTATGACAGCTTCCTAGCCTCAAACCTTGGGGCAGTATCAGAAGGTCTCCATCACACCCTGGCCTTCATATCATACTGCCACACACAGTTGGCAGTATTGCACAATACCATTAGACTCTACCTAGCTGGCAACCAGCATTTCGTCACCCTACAAGATCCTACCAAGCCATCTTTGTTCGCTGCCCACGCGGTCAAGACTATCCTACGCGGCATCCACAGGCAACAGCTCCAAATCAGTAGTAAAGGCCTACCGGTGACCAGTGCCATGTTCCGAGATATGTCTACCATCCTCTCACGTTCCCCCTTTGGCTTGTTACCCAGCTTGGTCATTCAAGCAGCCATCTACCTGGCCTTCTACGGCTTCTTACGCCTCAGCAAATTCACAGTCACCAACCCCAGTTGTAAGATGTTACATAGACGCCACCAGACTTACTTCATCTGGGTGTCCAAAACACAACAGTTTGGTCCAGGGGTCGATATCAAACTTTTCCAAACGCAAAACTCCTGCTGCCCCGTGTCCATTCTAGATAAGCTAATAACTTATCTGTCTGATCAGCCCATTACTACCATTCCCGATTAGCCCTCTAAATATCAACCAGTTCACTAGTCACGTCAGGATCCTTTTGCGCAACTTAGGCCTTGACCCCGGCCGTTTTTCTGGACATTCTTTCCACATTGGAGCAGCATTAGCAGCCTCACGAAACGTTGTCCCAGACCACGTGATCAAAAAGATGGGCAGGTGGAAATCCACCTGCTTCGCTCGATACATCCCCAATCCACAAGCAGAAATGTCATGACCTTCAGTAACCTTGCCCTGTAGTGTCCCCTAACCAAGTCTTTTTGTGCCCTTCTCTTGGCATACCACCCAGCAGACCTGGGTTTACCGTACAGCAGGCTAAGGCACACTTCAGGTCTATTTTATGTTGTTAGTCTTGCGATGTGTTTATGTGCTTCATATCTCTCAGGACAGAGGGCTCCAACCATAAAAAGGAAGGCCAGTATTGTTGCCTGAAATTATGGGAGGAGCCCGGAGGGTATTTAACCCGACCACCCATGATGGTCTGTGTCGGTTCCAGTGCGCGGTACCCACCCACCCATTCCCCTTCCCGGCGTACTTCTCTTAAAACAATTTCTCTACAGAAACATCCATTTACCTTCTTACGGTATGCGCCTTTCTCTTGGCATACCGCCCAGCAGACCTGGGTTTACCGTACAGCAGGCCAGGGCAAACTTCCGGTATATTTTATGTTGTTAGTCTTGTGACTAGGGATGAGCCGAACACCCCCCTGTTCGGTTCGCACCAGAACATGCGAACAGGAAAAAAGTTCGCTCGAACACGTGAACACCGTTAAAGTCTATGGGACACGAACATGAATAATCAAAAGTGCTAATTTTAAAGGCTAATATGCAAGTTATTGTCATAAAAAAAGTTTGGGGACCTGGGTCCTGCCCCAGGGGACATGGATCAATGCAAAAAAAAGTTTTAAAAACGGCCGTTTTTTCAGGAGCAGTGATTTTAATAATGCTTAAAGTCAAACAATAAAAGTGTAATATCCCTTTAAATTTCGTACCTGGGGGGTGTCTATAGTATGCCTGTAAAGGGGCGCATGTTTCCCGTGTTTAGAACAGTCTGACAGCAAAATGACATTTTGAAGGAAAAAACACATTTAAAACTACCCGCGGCTATTGCATTGCCGACAATACACATAGAAGTTCATTGATAAAAACGGCATGGGAATTCCCCACAGGGCAACCCCGAACCAAAATTTAAAAAAAAAAATGATGTAGGAGTCCCCCTAAATTCCATACAAGGCCCTTCAGGTCTGGTATGGATATTAAGGGGAACCCCAGCCAAAATTTTTAAAAAAAATGACGTGGGGTTCCCCCTAAATTCCATACCAGACCCTTCAGGTCTGGTATGGATTTTAAGGGGAACCCCGCGCCAAAAAAAAAACAAAAAACGGCGTGGGGTCCCCCCAAAAATCCATACCAGACTCTTATCCGAGCACGCAACCTGGCAGGCCGCAGGAAAAGAGGGGGGGACGAGAGTGCGCCCCCCCCTCCTGAACCGTACCAGGCCACATGCCCTCAACATTGGGAGGGTGCTTTGGGGTAGCCCCCCAAAACACCTTGTCCCCATGTTGATGAAGACAAGGGCCTCATCCCCACAACCCTGGCCGGTGGTTGTGGGGGTCTGCGGGCGGGGGGCTTATCGGAATCTGGAAGCCCCCTTTAACAAGGGGACCCCCAGATCCCGCCCCCCCCTGTGTGAAATGGTAAGGGGGTACTTACCCCTACCATTTCACTAAAAAACTGTCAAAAATGTTAAAAATGACAAGAGACAGTTTTTGACAATTCCTTTATTTAAATGCTTCTTCTTTCTTCCTTCATCTTCTTCTGGTTCTTCTGGCTCTTTTGGTTCTTCCTCCGGCGTTCTCGTCCAGCATCTCCTCCGCGGCGTCTTCTATCTTCTTCTCCTCGGGCCGCTCCGCACCCATGGCATTGGGGGGGAGGCTCCCGCTCTTCTCTTCATCTTCTTCATCTTCTTCTTCATCTCTTCTTCCTTCTTCATTTCTTCTCCGGGCCGCTCCGCAGCCATGCTGGCATGGAGGGAGGCTCCCGCTGTGTGACGGCGTCTCTTCGTCTGACGGTTCTTAAATAACGGGGGGCGGGGCCACCCGGTGACCCCGCCCCCCTCTGACGCACGGGACATGACGGGACTTCCCTGTGGCATTCCCCGTGACGTCACAGGGAAGTCCCGTCAAGTCACCGTGCGTCGTCACCGGGTGGCCCCGCCCCCCGTTATTTAAGAACCGTCAGACGAAGAGACGCCGTCACACAGCGGGAGCCTCCCTCCATGCCAGCATGGCTGCGGAGCGGCCCGGAGAAGAAATGAAGAAGGAAGAAGAGATGAAGAAGAAGAAGAAGATGAAGAAGATGAAGAGAAGAGCGGGAGCCTCCCCCCCAATGCCATGGGTGTGGAGCGGCCCGAGGAGAAGAAGATAGAAGACGCCGCGGAGGAGATGCTGGACGAGAACGCCGGAGGAAGAACCAGAAGAGCCAGAAGAACCAGAAGAAGATGAAGGAAGAAAGAAGAAGCATTTAAATAAAGGAATTGTCAAAAACTGTCTCTTGTCATTTTTAACATTTTTGACAGTTTTTTAGTGAAATGGTAGGGGTAAGTACCCCCTTACCATTTCACACGGGGGGGGGGCGGGATCTGGGGGTCCCCTTGTTAAAGGGGGCTTCCAGATTCCGATAAGCCCCCCGCCCGCAGACCCCCACAACCACCGGCCAGGGTTGTGGGGATGAGGCCCTTGTCTTCATCAACATGGGGACAAGGTGTTTTGGGGGGCTACCCCAAAGCACCCTCCCAATGTTGAGGGCATGTGGCCTGGTACGGTTCAGGAGGGGGGGGCCGCACTCTTGTCCCCCCCTCTTTTCCTGCGGCCTGCCAGGTTGCGTGCTCGGATAAGGGTCTGGTATGGATTTTTGGGGGGACCCCACGCCGGTTTTTTTTTTTTTTTTTTGGCGTGGGGTTCCCCTTAAAATCCATACCAGACCTGAAGGGTCTGGTATGGAATTTAGGGGGAACCCCACGTCATTTTTTTTTTACATTTTGGCTGGGGTTCCCCTTAATATCCATACCAGACCTGAAGGGCCTTGTATGGAATTTAGGGGGACTCCTACATCATTTTTTTTTTTTTGCTTTGGGGTTGCCCTGTGGGGAATTCCCATGCTGTTTTTATCAATGAACTTCTATGTGTATTGTCGGCAATGCAATAGCCGCGGGTAGTTTTAAATGTGTTTTTTTCTTCAAAATGTCATTTTGCTGTCAGACTGTTCTAAACACAGGAAACATGCGCCCCTTTACAGGCATACTATAGACACCCCCCAGGTACGAAATTTAAAGGGATATTACACTTTTATTGTTTGACTTTAAGCATTATTAAAATCACTGCTCCTGAAAAAACGACTGTTTTTAAAACTTTTTTTTGCATTGATCCATGTCCCCTGGGGCAGGACCCAGGTCCCCAAACACTTTTTATGACAATAACTTGCATATAAGCCTTTAAAATTTGCACTTTTGATTTCTCCCATAGACTTTTAAAGGGTGTTCCGCGGCATTCGAATTTGCCGCGAACACCCCAAATTGTTCGCTGTTCGGCGAACTTGCGAACAGCCAATGTTCGAGTAGAACATGAGTTCGACTCGAACTCGAAGCTCATCCCTAGGTGAGATGCGTGTCTTGCAGCGATTGCAAGGAGTTATGGTGAGATGCGTGTCTTGCAGCGATTGCAAGGAGTTATGGTGACATGCGTGTCTTGCAGCGATTGCAAGGAGTTATGGTGACATGCGTGTCTTGCAGCGATTGCAAGGAGTTATGGTGACATGCGTGTCTTGCAGCGATTGCAAGGAGTTATGGTGAGATGCGTGTCTTGCAGTGATTGCAAGGAGTGATGAGATGCGTGTCTTGCAGCAATTGCAAGAAAAGGTCACCTACTGATAGGTGAAAAAGAAAAAGAAGGATAGTAGAATTGTATATGTAGGAACAAACTGCGAAGTAGCATATGTAACGAATCGTAGATTTGTGATAGGGACTGTTACGAATTGGTGTGTGGGATACTGATGATGCGAACCGTTGTGCCGCCGATGCGACTATGTTTGAATCGGATTGTGATGTGTACAAATGTAAATGTGACACGAATCGGTTAGTAGAAATGACATAAGTAATGAATCGTAGGTTTATATAGGAACCGCTATGAATTGGTGTGCAGGATACCCGTGATGTGAACCATTGTGCCGCCGGAGTGACTAGGTTTGGAATGGACTGTGATGCATGCAGCTGCCGCTGCGACCCGAATCGGTCAGTAGAAATAATATGAATAACCAATTGTAGGGTATGGTAAGAACCGCTACGAATCAATGGGACACGACCGATGCAAACCGTTGTGCCGCCGAGGCGACTAGGCTCGAATTGGAGTGATGCGTATGGCATGAAAGTGATATGAATCAGTGAGTAGCATGGCATAACAATAAATCATTTGTAGGGTACGAGAGTGAGTGATATGAATTGGTGCAGGATGTATCTGATGCGACCGTTGTGCCGTTGACACGACTAGGTATGAATTAGACTGTGGTAGGTAATGCAACATATCTAATATGAATCGGTAGTAGGGTAAAAGAAATTGGTTGAAAAGTATGAAGTGAATCCATTATGCATTGGTTGGAGAGTGTATGCCACTCTTTACTCTAAAACCGATCCCATACCAACCACCCAGCCCCCCATGCTAATCAAGTGCAGAGAAGGCACCAGGTGGGTCTAATTACCACCTCAATCAGCCACAGAACCTGTGCAAACAATACATGCTCATCTCCAAATGGATGAGATGGCAACCCCATAGACTGTGAATCCTATGAGCAATGAAGCCTGTAATGAGTGAAATCGGACAATGACTAACAGTGGCTCGGAGGTTTGGATCTACAAATGAAAACGTATGTTTGTGGGTGGGATGACAAGCAGGGCTGAGGGAACATGTGAATCTACTACACATGTGCCAAATGATGTCAGGACCTGACCGACAACAACTGAGAGGCAGCTAAGAGCGAAAGAGATGCAGGATAGGAAACATAAATCGCAACATTGCGTATGAACGAAAAAGTTCAAACCCTACCTGCAACAGCAAATGAGAACCGCAGACGAACACCATGCACAGAGAAGCTGCAAGACATGTAATTGGACGGACAGACAGACAGACTCAGGACCGCAAGGTGAGCTGGGAAGAGTCAGCCCAGTGACGTGTAGTATCGTGCACTGGAACTGACAAAGAGGAAGGGGAAGTGGTCAGCTTAAATACCCTCCGGGCCCCTCCCATAAACTCAGGCCAGCATACTGGCCTTCTAATATATTTTATATATATATATATATATATATATATATATATATATATATATATATATATATATATATATATATATATATATATAAATGCAAAGATGAGCAACAGATAAGCTACTGTATATGCAAAATACTATTGCATTCATCATGTAAGTGTTCATTTGTCATTTTTAAATTCCATGTTTCGTTATATGCTACACTTAGAGACGCTTTTCTGTTTTCTTTTCTTGAACCATACCAGGCCACATGTCCTCAACTGATCAGTGCATGCTGGGTCGTTAACGTCTCCAGGTGGCCTGCCCCTTACCTATTTAAGAACTGTCAGATGGAAGAGTAGGCACGCGGCTGTTAGCCTTCCCTGCAGGCGGAGCAATTTTTTTTCAGGTCCATCAGTGGCATTGTGATTGACAATGGATTTATACGGGGGGAGATTGTTTTTTTTTTTCTAATAAAGGAATTGTCAAAAACTATGTTTTTTTTTTTTATTTTACATTTTTGTCCTTAGAATCTATACAAGACCCAAAGGGCCTGGTATAGATTTGGGGTGACCCCCACCCTGTTTTTTTTTTACATTTTTGTATTGCTGACAATGGTATTGTCTTTCTGGCAATTTAAATGTCATTTTTTTCTTAATATATGTCGGTTTTGCTGCAGCAGGTTCTATACACGGTACAGATGCACCACTTTACAGACAGACTAAGGGGACCCCGCAGGCACTATATTTAAAGTGACGCATCTGTACCATGTATAGAACCTGCTGCAGCAAAACTGACATACAAATACAATACCATTGCCACGATGGAAAAATGTGAAAAAAATGGTGTGTGGGTTCCCCCTTAATCCATACCAGGCCTTTTAGGTAAGGTATTTGGTAGTTGTAGGGGTCTGCAGGCAGGGGGCTTATCAGAATCTGGCCCCCCAGATTCATGTGAATGAGTATGGGGTACATAGTACCCCTACCTTTTCACCAAAAAAGTGTCAAAAAGAAATAAAAACAAACACAGTTTTTGACAATTTCTTTTAAAAAATAAAATAAAAATAATGTCCCCCAATGTAGATCCATCATCAATGACGATGACGACGCCACTGGCGGACCCGAAAAAAAATGCTCCACCCACAACAGAGGCTAACCACCCTGTACCTGCTCCAATCTGACAGTTCTTAAATAGACAAGAGGCAGAGCCACCTGGTGTCACCACCCCCATGTAATGTCACTGATCGGTGCATGCTGGGTCGGTGACATCACATGGGACGATGAACATTCTGCCGAGCTCCCCGCAAATTCGGGTGTTCGCCAAACAGGCGAACAGGAGATGTTCGGACAGGACTTTTGCTTGGCCCGAACTGTTAGCCCAACTCTATTCACTTAATAGTGCAAGCAAAGTTCTGAGCTGTGCAAGCTTTGCTGTTTCATACTATGTAGCAAAGCAAGGTAAAGCTTCACAATTAACCTAAAATAATATTGTATAGAGGGCCGTGCTGGACTCTTTCTGTGAAGTGCAGTGCAAAGTGGATTTGCCTTTTGTAAATAACCCCCATTGTGTTCCTATCCTCCCAGTGACAACACACGGCATCCACACCACTGCACTTCCCACTGCTTTACATCATGCATACCCAGAAAAACACGGATCTTGCTGGCTCCTCTTCCTGTCATACTGTAGTTGCTGTACACCTGGACTAGGGTGCGGAATATCATCTCCACCGGGAACTTATATATATATATATATATATATGAAGGCCAGTAGGGTGGCCTGAAATTATGGGAGGAGCCCAGAGGGTATTTAACCAGACCACCTGCGATGGTCTGTGTCGGTTCCAGTGCGCGGTACCGCACGTCACGGGGCCGACTCTTCCCAGCTCACCTCATGTTCGGCAGTCTGTGCATTCAATCGCAGGTGCACTTTGGTTTCTTCATTCGTGGTCCTCGTCGGTGGTTCCCGCTCACGGTCGCAGGTAGTATCCGAACCTTTTCATATCATGTGCCATCTTGTGGTTTATTATGCTTCCTATCCTGCACCCCTTTTGTAAAAAACCTGCCTCTGAGTTGTTGTCACTCATGTCCCGACATCATTCAGCACAGGCGTAGTACATTCGTAAGTTACTTCTGCCAAACATACGATTCATTCGTAGATCCAAGCCTCCGAGCCGCTGACAGTCGTTCTCCGATATCACTTGCCATAGGCTTCACTGGTTATAAAATTCATTGTCCATGGGGTTGCCATCTCATCCATTTGGAGATGAACATGTATTTATTGTATGGGTTTCTCTGGCTGAGGGGTAATTAAACCCACCTGGTGCCTTCTCTGCACTTGATTAGCCTGGAGGGATGGGTGGTTGGTAGGTGTTCGGTTTCACAGTAAGGGATGGCATACACTCTACAACCAATTTGTATCAGATACTCCTTACTACCGATGTATATCGGATTCATTTCATACGTTTTACAAACTGATTTGTATCAGATGCATTGCAGAGGCCGACTCTGCCAACTCACTGCGTGTCCATGTAGTTGTGCTTTCGAGATCGGTTGTAGGTTTTCATCGATTGTCCCACGCTCGCTGTCGCAGGTAGGACTTGTTGTTACCTTCTACCGAACCATTGCTTTATGCTCCCCTTCGTAAACTGCCTACGGCTTCTTAGACCTTACTCGGTTATTTGTACGCGTTCGTACTTACTGCCTATCTCCGTTCCTCATTCAAGCCTAGTCGCATCCGCAACGTTATGACTCATGGCAGCCTCCACTTGGCACCATTTGTATCTTACCAACTAGGCGGTACGAACCGTACGAATAGCACAGGCCACCTTCGGAACAAGTCGCTTACGGCGCAGGGTGTCAGGAACGGTGTCATCTCCGGTTTCTCCTGCTGGTGGCACTATTATATTCAGCACCAAAAGGGTGTAATTCCAGTGGCCACCAGCGGGGGTCTCCCTGCCTGGACTGCAGACTTGTCATCAAGCACACCTGTCATGGTTTTGCTGGACTATATAAACCCGCCCTGAACTAGCCTCAGGGCTTCAGAATTCCTCTGCTAGCCCTTGTCCCAGCCAGTACCTGCTCTTGTTCCAGCCTGTTCCTGAACCCCATTTGTGTATCCTGACCTTGAGTCCTGTTTCCTGTTCCCTGCTCTTTGGTCTGCTTCATTATTTTTGTTTCCTGTTCCCTTGTCGCTTTTGCCCATGCCTTATTTTTATTTCATGTTGGTTTCCTTGCTCGTGTATTATATTAGTTAGATAGATAGTTAGGTGGGTTTGGGGGTTTGCTGTGTTTTCACCATTTTCTTGTTTTTGGTTTGCTGTCTTGTTTTCACGTGTATCTTTATCATTAATAATAAACATACTTTCTTTATCTACTTGTTTGTCCCTGATTCCTTGGTGCAGCCCAGCGATCTGATCACCTGCATTGGATGTTGTGTATAACATCCCCTGACAGGATTCTGAAGCCATACAATCAGATCGGTTGCACCTGGGAATTGGGGCCTGAGTCCCAGCTATTGTTGAAAGATGGATTTTGAAAGTATTTTGTATTTATCGCTCCTGGCAACTGATGACAGAGACTTTTGTTATCAGACATTGGCTGAATACACTAGGGAACAATTGTTAGAATGCATCCGCCTAGCTCATGTTTTTATTGATCAAGGCAGTTTTTTGTTTGAAGATGTGCAACCATTAATTCAGATCTGTGCTGAGTTGGCCCTGTCTGATGTCGCTGAGGGAGGTGATGACTATACACCCCCTTTTAGTGCAGCTCAGGTAGAATCGTTAGTTTGGCTGTTGGAGGATGACTCAGCATTTTTTTTGAACAATATTCAGCTTGTCCTCAGCAGGTGCTTGCAAAATTCATTGAATCAGTGCAGTCTCTGGTCAGACAAGCTAAGTGCAAACCTGATTCAGTGCAATCATTAATACAGGCCTGGTCAAGTCTGTTGCATTCAGCTTCCGAATATACATTTCTACCAAAGAAATACCAGTACCCTGTTTCCTCCTGTTGCACCTACCCTGCCTTTAACTCCCCTGCTGCTTCCCAACTGCCTCCATCAGCTCCACTAAATCTCCCTTCAAAACCTACTCCCTCTGTTTTGCCATCCTTTCACTCTTCGCTTCTACCAGCTGCATCCACTATCTACAGCCCTGTACCCACTTATAGATCCCCAGTGGCTAAAACCAAAAAGAAGCAGAAGTTTTTTCCAACCCATACCATCATGCCAGTATCCAATCCTGCCTCCCCACCAGCTGATCTGTTCCAGCCTGATGTGTTCCTGTATGCCGCCCAGCCTGATGTTCCGATACCTGCTGTTCTGCCTGATGTGCCAGTGTCTGTGCCCACGGTCCAGTCTGAAGTTCCAGTACCTGCTATCGAATCCGATGTACCTGCTGTTCAGCCTGTTGTGCCAGTACCTGCTGTTCTGCCTGATGTGCCAGCATCTGTGCCCACTGCCAGTCTGAAGTTCCAGTACCAGCTGCCCGGTTTGAAGTTCCAGTACCTGCTATCCAGTCCGATGTACCTGCTGTTCAGCCTGTTGTGCCAGTACCTGCTGTTCTGCCTGACGTGCCAGCACCTGTGCCCACTGTCCAGTCTGAAGTTCCAGTACCAGCTGCCCGGTTTGAAGTTCCAGTACCTGCTATCCAGTCCGATGTACCTGCTGTTCAGCCTGTTGTGCCAGTACCTGCTGTTCTGCCTAATGTGCCAGCACCTGTGCCCACTGTCCAGTCTGAAGTTCCAGTACCAGCTGCCCGGTTTGAAGTTCCAGTACCTGCTATTCAGTCCACTGCACCTGCTATTCTGTCTGATGTGCCAGCACCTGTGCCCATTGTCCAGTCTGAAGTTCCAGTACCAGCTGCCCGGTTTGAAGTTCCAGTACCTGCTATCCAGTCCAAAGTACCTGCTGTTCTGCCTGATGTGCCAGCACCTGTGCCCACTGTCCAATCTGAAGTTCCAGTACTGGCTGCCCAGTCTGAAGTTTCAGTACCGACTATCCAGTCCGATGCACCTGCTGTTCTGCCTGTTGTGCCAGCACCTGCTGTTCTGCTTGATGTGCCAGTGTCTGTGCTTGCTGCCCAGTCTGAAGTTCTAGTACCTGCTGCCTGGTCTGATGTCTCAGTGCCAGCCCTCCAGCTGGATATCTGGGTGCCAGCCCTCCAGCCTGATGTCTCGGTATCAGCCCTCCAGCCTGACGTCTCGGTGCCAGCCCTCCAGCCTGACGTCTCGGTGCCAGCTCTCCAGCCTGACGTCTCGGTGCCAGCCCTCCAGCCTGAGGTCTCGGTGCCAGCTCTCCAGCCTGACGTCTCGGTGCCAGCCCTCCAGACTGACGTCTAGGTTCCAGCCCTCCAGCCTGACGTCTCAGTGCCAGCCCTCCAGCCTGACGTCTTGGTGCCAGCCCTCCAGCCTGACGTCTCGGTGCATGTATGTGTACACGAGTATGTGTGTGTACATTTATGTATGCGTAGATTTTTTCATTTGTATGTATTTAGACTAGAATCATGTTCTGTGCTTCAAAATCCCACTACCTATCATTAATTCTTTGTACTGATATGGTAATTTTTATTTCTAATATATTTATATTATATACTTTTTATCATTTTATGAATGCATTTTTCAATGTAAACTTATCTTACGTCTCCAGTCTGTAGTGTACGGTATATATTGTTCTTATTTATACCCCATCTAGAACACCTGGGAATGGAACTTGGAATAATCAATTGTCCATCACAGGACACATCCTCCTACAAGCCACACCACCTCTCCCCATGTACACATGTTGGCCTACCGGCCCATACACACTGTGCTCCAGTTCTTCTGGCTCTGATGAAGAGGTTTTCCTCGAAACGCGTCAGCCTTTCTTAAATACCTGCCTCAATATGGGCACACCCCAATTTTAACTTCCTAGTACTTATTTTGTTACCTGTTTTTCCTTTTTTATAATATTATGTAGTATTTGTATGATTTTATAGTTATATGGCTATATGTCTGTATTCTTTTACATAAATAAACCATACATTTCTTGATGTAAGCGTCTGATCACGCGCCTTCCATCCACTTCCTACTAAACAGTCCTTTCCAGACCACCCCTGGTCAGCAGCGGGACATGCTCCATCATCTCCCCCAGTCCTATCTCTGACTACAATACTACCTTTGTTTTACAGCAAACGATCTCACAAGCGCAGGAGTATTTTTCACCATATCTTCATACTTTTGCATGACGTCTCGGTGCCAGCCCTCCAGCCTGATGTCTCGGTGCCAGCCCTCCAGCCTGATGTTTTGGTGCCAGCCCTCCAGCCTGATGTCTCGGTGCCAGCCCTCCAGCCTGATGTCTCGTGCCAGCCCTCCAGCCTGATGTCTCGGTGCCAGCCCTCCAGCCTGATGTCTCGGTGCCAGCCCTCCAGCCTGATGTCTCGGTGCCAGCCCTCCAGCCTGATGTCTCGGTGTCTGCCCTCCAGCCTGATGTCTCGGTGCCAGTGTTCCAGCCTGAGGTGCCAGTGTTCCAGCCGGAAGTACCAGTGCCTGCTCTCCAGCTTGATGAGCCCGCTGCCCAGCTTGAGGTGCCTTTGCCTGCTGCCCAGCTCAATGTGCTTTTCCTAGGAGCCCAGCTTGATGCGGATGTGCCACTGCCCAGCGTGATGTACCTCTGCTTTCTGCTCAGCCTGATGACATGGTGCCTGCTAAAACTGTTCCTGACTGATGGTCATCTTGCCGCTGTGTCAATCCTGCCTCAGGGCTTCAGAATTCCTCTGCTAGCCCTTGTCCCCACCAGTACCTGCTCTTGTTCCAGCCTGTTCCTGAACCCCATTTGTGTATCCTGACCTTGAGTCCTGTTTCCTGTTCCCTTCTCCTTGGTCTGCTTCATTATTCCTGTTTCCTGTTCCCTTGTCGCTTTTGCCCATGCCTTATTTTTATTTCATGTTGGTTTCCTTGCTCGTGTATTATATTAGTTAGATAGATAGTTAGGTGGGTTTGGGGGTTTGCTGTGTTTTCACCATTTTTCTTGTTTTTGGTTTGCTGTCTTGTTTTCACGTGTATCTTTATCATTAATAATAAACATACTTTCTTTATCTACTTGTTTGTCCCTGATTCCTTGGTGCAGCCCAGCGATCTGATCACCTGCATTGGATGTTGTGTATAACATCCCCTGACACAGGGTCTCAAACCTGCGTCCCACACACGACACCACCTACTAAACCCCTACTTCACCTACTGACCCCCTACACCTCCTACGGAAAACAAAAACTTCACCTAACTGACCCCCTACACCTCTTACTGGATACCAAGCACCAGGGATGAGCCGAACACCTCCCTGTTCGGTTCGCACCAGAACATGCGAACAGGCAAAAAATTTGTTCGAACACGCGGACACCGTTAAAGTCTATGGAACTCGAACATGAATAATCAAAAGTGCTAATTTTAAAGGCTTATATGCAAGTTATTGTCATAAACAGTGTTTGGGGACCTGGGTCCTGCCCCAGGGGACATGGATCAATGCAAAAATAAGTTTTCAAAAAAGCCATTTTTTCGGGAGCAGTGATTTTAATAATGCTTAAAGTGAAACAATAAAAGTGTAATATCCCTTTAAATTTCATACCTGGGGGGTGTCTATAATATGCCTGTAAAGGGGCGCATGTTTCCCATGTTTAGAACAGTCTGACAGCAAAATGACATTTCAAAGGAAAAAAAGTCATTTGAAACTACTCGCGGCTATTAATGAATTGCCGGTCCGACAATACACATAAAAGTTCATTGATAAAAACAGCATGGGAATTCCCCACAGGGGAACCCCGAACCAAAATGTAAAAAATGACGTGGGGGTCCCCCTAAATTCCATACTAGGCCCTTCAGGTCTGGTATGGATATTAAGGGGAACCCGGGCAATTTTTTTTTAAAAAAATGGCGTGGGGTCCCCCTCAAAATCTATACCAGACCCTTCAGGTCTGGTATGGATTTTAAGGGGAACCCCGCGCCACAATTTTTAAAAAAATGGCGTGGCTACCCCCCAAAAATCCATACCAGACCTTTATCCGAGCACGCAACCTGGCAGGCCGCAGGAAAAGAGGGGGGATGAGAGAGCGCCCCCCCTCCTGAACCGTACCAGGCCACATGCCCTCAACATTGGGAGGGTGCTTTGGGGTAGCCCCCCAAAACACCTTGTCCCTATGTTGATGAGGACAAGGGCCTCATCCCCACAACCCTGGCCGGTGGTTGTGGGGGTCTGCGGGTGGGGGGCTTATCGGAATCTGGAAGCCCCCTTTAACAAGGGGACCCCCAGATCCCGGCCCTCCCCCCTGTGTGAAATGGTAAAGGGGTACAAAAGTACCCCTATCATTTCACTAAAAAACTGTCAAAAATGTTAAAAATGACAAGAGACAGTTTTTGACAATTCCTTTATTTAAATGCTTCTTCTATCTTCCTCCATCTTCTCCTTCTTCTGGTTCTTCTGGTTCTTCCTCCGGTGTTCTCATCTGGCATCTCCTCCGAGGCGTCTGCGTCTTCTTCCCTTCTTCTCCTCGGGCCGCTCCGCATCCATGATGGCATGGAGGGAGGCTCCAGCTCTTCTCTTCATCTTCTTCCCTTCATCTTCTTCCCTTCATCTTCTTCTCTTCATCTTCTTGTCTTCATCTTCTTCTCTTCATCTTCTTTTCGGGCCGCTCCGCATCCATGATGGCATGGAGGGAGGCTCCCACTGTGTGACGCTTCTCCTCTTCTAATGTTTCTTAAATAACGGGGGGTGGCGCCTCCCGGTGACCCCGCCCCCCTCTGACGCACGGTGACTTGAAGGGACTTCCCTGTGGCATTCCCCGTGATGCCACAGGGAATTCCTGTCAAGTCACCGAGCGTCAGAGGGGGCGGGGTTACCGGGTGGCCCCGCCCCCCGTTATTTAAAAACCGTCAGAAGAGGAGAAACGTCACACAGCGGAAGCCTCCCTCCATGCCATCATGGATGCAGAGCGGCCCGAAAAGAAGATGAAGAGAAGAAGATGAAGACAAGAAGATGAAGAGAAGAGTGGGAGCCTCCCTTCATGCCATCATGGATGCGGAGCGGCCCGAGGAGAACAAGGGAAGAAGATGCCGAGGCCGCGGAGGAGATGCCGGACGAGAACACCGGAGGAAGAACCAGAAGAACCAGAAGAAGAAGAAGATGGAGGAATAAACTGAAGGGAGATAGAAGATAGAAAAAAGAAGAAGCATTTAAATAAAGGAATTGTCAAAAAATGTCTCGTCATTTTTAAAATTTTTGACAGTTTTTTAGTGAAAGGGTAGGGGTACAGTACCCCCTTACCATTTCACACAGGGGGGGGATCTGGGGGTCCCCTTGTTAAAGGGGGCTTCCAGATTCCGATAAGCCCCCCGCCCGCAGACCCCCACAACCACCGGCCAGGGTTGTGGGGATGAGGCCCTTGTCTTCATCAACATGGGGACAAGGTGTTTTGGGGGGCTACCCCAAAGCACCCTCCCAATGTTGAGGGCATGTGGCCTGGTACAGTTCAGGAGGGGGGGCGCTCTCTCGTCCCCCCCTCTTTTCCTGCAGTCTGCCAGGTTGCGTGCTCGGATAAGGGTCTGGTATGGATTTTTGGGGGGATCCCACGCCATTTTTTTTTTACATTTTGGTGCGGGGTTCCCCTTAAAATCCATGCCAGACCTGAAAGGTCTGGTATAGATTTTGGGGGGACCCCCACGTCATTTTTTTTTAAAATTTTCGTTGGGGAATTCCCATGCCATTTTTATCAATAATCTTTTATGTGTATTGACGGGACCGGCAATTCATTAATAGCCGTGAGTAGTTTAAATGACTTTTTTCCTTTGAAATGTCATTTTGCTGTCAGACTGTTCTAAACATGGGAAACATGCGCCCCTTTACAGGCATATTTTAGACACCCCCCAGGTACGAAATTTTTATTGTTTCACTTTAAGCATTATTAAAATCACTGCTCCCGAAAAAACAGACATTTTGAAAACTTTTTTTGCATTGATCCATGTCCCCTGGGGCAGGACCCAGGTCCCCAAAAACTTTTTATGACAATACCATGAATATAAGCCTTTAAAATTAGCACTTTTGATTTCTCCCATAGACTTTTAAAGGGTGTTCTGCTGCATTCGAATTTGCCGCGAACACCCCAAATTGTTCGCTGTTCGGCAAACTTGCAAACAGCCGATGTTCGAGTCGAACATGAGTTCGACTCAAACTCGAAGCTCATCCCTACCAAGCACACAGCCAATCCGAATCTAGTCGCAACATCGGGCCTATGATTCGGATCCTCGGCAATCACAAGCCCCTTCAACCACTAACACCGTCAGCCGATTAGAGTCCAGTCGTATCACCGGTGCAACGATTTGGATACGGAATACAAGCCCCCTCGTCACCTTACATCCACAACCAATCCGAATCTAGTCACATCATCAGCGCAAGGATTCGGATCCTCGGCAATACGAACTCCACCAACCGATCCGAGTCCAGTTGTAGCACCGCCTCCACGATTCGGATCCTCGGCAATACAATTTCACTGACTAATCCGAATATAGTCGCAGCACCGGCTCAATGATTCAGATCCTCGGCAATACAAACTTCACCAACCGATCCGAGTCCAGTTGCAGCACCAGCTCAATGATTCAGATCCTCGGCAATACAAACTTCATCGACCGATCCTTTACAAACAAACCCACCGCTGCTCACACCCCAGCCCGGTTCAAATTAGTTGCATCTGCGTTTACGAATACAGTGGAACTTACGATTCAGATCCTCAGCCTTACGTTTATCAAAACATTAACATTCACATCTCACTCCATCTATTTGTACAATGTTGTGCACGGTCATTCCTACATACTTATAATTCCGCTAACTTTGTTTTCGCCTTTCAAATAAGGCTGCTTCCTTGCAATCGCTGCAAGCATTTCAGCATATGGCTCAAACTGACACTCATCATCTCCAGTAGCAACACGGCTGCTCATCATTTTCTCTGTCGCTTTCCCTTTTAGGTCAGGTAGACTACCAGTTGATCCACCCTGCACCAGGTTTGGATAGTATCTCCCCCAAAAAAAAAAAAAAAACATTGTCGAGAGCTTGCATCTTCACCAGGGGGCCAGCTTTGCCCCGAACAGCTCTTTGCAATCCCCCTTGTCAAAACAAAATTCCTGTGTCACCTTATTACAGGTTCCTGGTCGACTCAGTTCTCGACCTCAACCAAGACTTACTACTAGGGCATCAAGTCAGGTGCATAGTTCAAAGGGATCCCCCCTTGCTTTTCTCTTAAACACTCTTTCACAACATATTTTACTTCACCTACACGATTTGACTTGCTCCCGAGGCATTAGTAACTGTCACATACTTCTGTGCACTTCACTCTGTTTTCAAAGAGCGATCCGAGATCCTTCACAGGCAAGATCCTACGCAGACAAGTTCGCCTAACGTCCAGCTTGCTGGCAGTGCAAAGCGTTAGCAGACGGAACATACGTCAATAAACTACAGATCGCAACATTCCTACTTAGAATACCAGAGTCACCTCCTGGCTCACCTCGGTTGCCACGCATTCTTTTGAGTTTTCTAAAATCACACTTAACAGCGCTCGCACGCAAACTAGCTGTCAGTACGCCTGTCGTTCCTTGTCCTGTCCTTTTTGTTTTCCTTCTGCCTTTCATCTTATCTATCCAAAATGCATCTATCTCCTCCTACCTTTTCAACTTTCCTTAAACATATGCATTTTTCCCACCTTGGTTTTAAATGACGCCACATTGCAGGCCAACAGCAATGACTTCGCCTCCACCCCGCTGTCGCCCTCTGCGGGCCTAGCACGCAGTCTCCCAGAGCTTGGACCATTCCCAAGCTCACAGCAGAACTGCGGCGCAGAAATATCTCCTACCCTGACACAGCTGGGTAAGCAGAGCATTTTAGGCTGCTGTTTCCACCACCAGTGGCAGCCCTACCAGGCACCCAGGTGTCACCACAGTCTATTTCCTCAGCGATTACTCAGCTGCACTCCTTGCTGACCACACTGTCAACAGCAGTCACCGATGTCCAGGCCAGAGTGGGAGCCCTGGAGGTATGCCCAGCTACGCCCCTACCAGCCCCTGTCATCACCGTCGTCCCCGTGCCTTCACTTACAGGTAAGCCTGACATCTGCACGACTGTCTTCCCTGCACAACTTGTCCACTAAGGCAGCAGCCAGACTCTTTCAGTTCCAGACAATTACCAACTGGAGCACAATCGATACAGAGCTGTTCTGTCAACATTTCACCGGCCTGCGCTCTCCACTCTGCTCTAACTGCCAGTCTTCCACCCATACGGCAAACTGGTGCTCCGAGTTGGGTGGCAGACGCCTCCCCAGCTTTCCTCCACTTCTAGTGCCGCTCAAAATCCAAGTTTAAACTCCCTCATACCCTCAGAGCAGTCTCCCTTAAATACTCATCAGTAGACCTAGCTATTCAAGCTATAATTAGTATAGGAGCAGGTGCTTGGCTGTCCAAAGCGGACTTCTCAGACGCCTTCAACTTACTACCACTTGAGCCACACCTCTGGCGATGGCACAGAACCAAGTGGAAAGGCTTGTACTACTTCTCCACTAAATTGAACTTTGGCTCCAAAAGCAGCCCGTGGTCGTTTGATACATTTGCCCAGTCCCTTTCCTGGATCCTGTCACATCACAAATGTTCTCAGAAAATGATCCACTATCTAGACGACTTCCTCCTCATCGAGAAACCTAACGAGCCCCCAGTAGATTTAAACAGCTTGAGAGAGGTGTTGAACAATCCCAATGTGCCTATAGCAAAACAAAAGAAAAAAAATGGCATATCAATGTTCATTCCGTTAGCATCTTCCTCCTCACCTCGGGTAGTCACAGATGCCACAGCCTCCACAGGCTTTGCAGCAATTTTTGACCATTATTGGTTTGCAGGGTCATGGCCGCCAGAAATACTCCTGATTCCCGTGTCCAGTCAGTCCTCCTCTTTTGCTCAAACTCTACCCCATTGTTACAGGAGCTCATGGCCAGGACAAACAGTGAAGTTTGCCACAGACAATCAAGCCACAGCCAGTATCATAAATAAAGGCAGGTCCAAGTCGCTGGCCATCATGTTCTTCCTGCGCAGGCTGGTGCAACTATCCCTACGGCACCAATTTAATGTCCTCTGCGTCCACATCCCAGGCAAATGCAATATCTCTGCCGACGCACTATCTTGTCTTAACTTTGTGTCATTCTTTTCGCAGGAACCTGGAGCCGACCCGACCATGTCTATTATCACGCATTGGTCGCAGCTAACCTTGGATTGAAACAATACCTTCACGACGCTACCTACCTCATTATTCTATCATTATCTCACAACACCCTGAAGGCCTACCATACTGCCTGGAAGATCTATGACAGCTTCCTAGCCTCAAACCCTGTGGCAGTATCAGGAGGTCTCCATCACATCCTGGCCTTCATATCATACTGCCACACACAGTTGGCAGTATCGCACAATACCATTAGACTCTACCTAGCTGGCATCCAGCATTTCATCACCCTACAAGATCCTACCAAGCCATCTTTGTTTGCCGCCCACACGGTCAAGACTATCCTACGCGGTATCCACAGGCAACAGCCCCAAATCAGTAGTAAATGCCTACCGGTGACCAGTGCCATGTTCCGAGACATGTCTACCATCCTCTCACGTTCCCCCTTTGGCTTGTTACCCAGCTTGGTAATTCAAGCAGCCATCTACCTGGCCTTCTATGGCATCTTACGCCTCAGCGAATTCATAGTCACCGGCCCCAGTTGTAAGATGTTACGCAGACGCCACCTCACACGCCACCAGACTTACTTCATCTTGCACCTCAGGGTGTCCAAAACACAACAGTTCAGTCCGGGGGTCGATATCAAACTTTTCCAAACGCACAACGCCTGTTCCCCCGTGTCCATTCTAGATCAGTTATTAGCTCATCTGTCTGATCGCTCGCAAGACAGCCCATTACTACCATTCCCGATTAGCCCTCTAAATACCAACCAGTTCACTAGTCACGTCAGGATCCTTTTGTGCAACTTAGGCCTTGACCCGGCCGTTTTTCTGGACATTCTTTCCGCATTGGAGCAGCATCAGCAGCCTCACGAAACAGTGTCCCGGACCACGTGATCAAAAAGATGGGCAGGTGGAAATCCACCTGCTTCACTCGATACTTTCCCAATCCACAAGCAGAAATTCAGTATTCAGTATTCTTGCCCTGTAGTGTCTTACTAAACTTAAATAAATAATTACCTACCTAACCAAGTCTTTTTGCGTCCTTCTCTTGGCATACCACCCAGCAGACCTGGTTTACCGTACAGCAGGCTAAGGCACACTTCAGGTCTATTTTTTGTTGTTAGTCTTTTGACGTGTTTATGTGCTTCATATCTCTCAGGACAGAGGGCTCTGACCATAATATATATATATATATATATATATATATATATATATATATATATATATATATATATATATATATATATATATATATAAATGCAAAGATGAGCAACAGATAAGCTACTGTATATGCAATACTATTGCATTTATCATGTAAGTGTTCATTTGTCATTTTTAAATTCCATGTTTCATTATATGCTACACTTAGAGATGCTTTTCTGTTTTCTTTTCTTGAACCATACCAGGCCACATGTCCTCAACCGATCAGTGCATGCTGGGTCATTAACGTCTCCAGGTGGCCTGCCCCTTATCTATTTAAGAACTGTCAGATGGAAGAGTAGGCACTCAGCTGTTAGCCTTCGCTGCAGGCAGAGCATTTTTTTTTTCAGGTTCGTTAGTGGCATCATGATTGACAATGGATTTTTCCGGGGGAGATTGTTTTTTTTTTTATTTCTAATAAAGGAATTGTTAAAAACTGTGTTTTTTATTTACATTTTTGTCCTTAGAATCTATACAAGACCCAAAGGGCCTGGTATAGATTTGGGGTGACCCCCACCCTGTTTTTTTTTTTACATTTTTGTATTGCTGGCAATGGTATTGTCTTTCTGGCAATTTAAATGTCATTTTTTTCTTAATATATGTCAGTTTTGCTGCAGCAGGTTTTATACACAGTACAGACGTACCACTTTACAGACAAAGGGGACCCCGCAGGCACTATATTTAAAGTGACACATCTTTACCATGTATAGAACCTGCCGCAGCAAAACTGACATGCAAATACAATACCATTGCCCACGATAGAAAAGAGTGAAAAAATGGTGTGTGGGTCCCCCCTTAATCCATACCAGGCCCTTTAGGTTAGGTATTTGGTGGTTGTGGGGGTCTGCGGGCAGGGTACTTATCAGAATCTGGCCCCCCAGATTCATGTGAATGAGTATGGGGTACATAGTACCCCTACCTTTTCACCAAAAAAGTGTCAAAAAGAAATAAAAACAAACACAGTTTTTGACAATTTCTTTTAAAAAATAAAATAAAAATAATGTCCCCCAATGTAGATCCATCATCAATGACGATGACGACGCCACTGGCGGACCCGAAAAAAAATGCTCCACCCACAACAGAGGCTAACCACCCTGTACCTGCTCCAATCTGACAGTTCTTAAATAGACAAGAGGCAGAGCCACCTGGTGTCACTGCCCCCATGTAATGTCATTGATCGGTGCATGCTGGGTCGGTGACATCACATGGGGCAATGAACATTCTGCCGAGCTCCCCGCAAATTCGGGTGTTCGCCAAACAGGTGAACAGGAGATGTTCGGACAGAACTTTTGCTTGGCCCAAACTGTTAGCCCAACTCTATTCACTTAATAGTGTAAGCAAAGTTCTGAGCTGTGCAAGCTTTGCTGTTTCATACTATATAGCAAAGCAAGGTAAAGCTTCACAATTAACCTATAATAATATTGTATAGGTAATGTCTGCTGTGAAAGGGCAGAGATAGTTGTTAGAGGGCCGTGCTGGACTCTTTCTGTGAAGTGCAGTGCCACAAAGAAAATAGAACATCCCAGGAGATAATGTAACAGGGTTACAACATATAGTATTATTGATAATTGTATTATTGATAATTTTAAACTATCTTCATACAGCTAAGCGTATCCTCGCAGAATAGCAATGTGATTCAGAGTATATAATGCAGTACATGCATGCAACATGTGAGTAAGTTGTTTGCTGGGAAGCCCAGATCCTGGATCTAAATACATTTAGTTTCTGTAACCATGTTGCTATGCCATATAAAAAATCACCAAAACCTCCTAAACCCTGAAAGGGGTTCCATCCATCTTTAGCAATATCTCTGGCCTTATTCTGTAGTTCTCTTATCTTAGCAAGATGCCCTTTAATAATGTCCTCATTATCAGAAATGTATATACAACAGTCAGTGCGAAATATCTTACACATCCCACCTTGAGCTGCAGTGAGATAATTTAGCGTTAATCTGTGCTCTAATACTACTTTTTTA
The DNA here is from genome assembly GCA_037952835.1 of Lithobates septentrionalis. Lineage (NCBI taxonomy): Eukaryota > Metazoa > Chordata > Amphibia > Anura > Ranidae > Lithobates > Lithobates septentrionalis. Next base: position 11,985,647 of record JBBDGP010000229.1, read on the forward strand.
AGCTGAGCCATTTCTTCATTTAATAAACCTATATCAGTGGTAGTAAGGTTAATAATCTCATCTACAATTCTAGTGTAATTATTTAGTCTTTTCATTGCTTCAATTCCCCATCCTGTCCAGGAAGGGAACCATGACCATGCCATGTCACCTTCAGTGAACAGCTCTCTTTTGAACACTAAAGGGTATTCTGGACTTTGATCTGGTCGCACTGTATCTTTGCGAACAGCCAAAGCAGGTACTAACTTCCCAATGTAACATGTACCTGTAACATTAGTAGGAATCCAGGCGTAAGCTTTATTTCCACATATATAATATAACCCTCTACGTATGGACGGTATGCCTGCTCCTAAAAAACTGGAAGCAATAACATGGAATCTCAGGAAACCGATATTTTCACATATTGGGAACTGTGAGCAATTTGTACTATAAAGGGTTCTATTTAGTTCTGGATCTGGGATATAATAATATTGACCATAGTTTCCTCCATAAACTGTAATTTTTGCTCCAGTGCAATCTGAATTGCCCAACCGTCTACATTTAGTGTTAAACGGGCATGTAATGTTTAAACAAATCTGTGGAGTGTTTATCTGTTTCGAAACCATCAAAGTTAATGATCTGTGCTCATTAGCTGTGGAGACTATGTATGAGCCATTTATTCTGGTCCTGTTTAAATCAGTGAAATTGAGAGGCATTGCTATCATGGGTATTGTTCCTGTATGGGGATGTAAGTGAGAACACACCCAGCAGTTACTAGCGTTGCTATGGGTTGCATACAATTTTAACATTTGGATGAAAGGGTTATTTTTCCATGTCTCAGTTCTCACAAACAACAAAAAGAAAAGAAACATTATCATCTTTTTTTCAAAGGATATCATCACTTCAGGATTTTCTTGCAGTGACTGGCGTGAATCCAGGTGGGCTTTCCTTCCAACTTGACAGCAGAACTGGTTGTCAAAAGCACCAAATGTGGTCCGTCAAATTTTGGTTCTAGTGGCTTTCTGACGTGTCGCTTGACCACCACCCAGTCACCTGGTTGGATTCTGTGAATACCTGAAACAGAATCTGGGTCGGGGATAGATTTATAAACACCTTCATGTATTTTATTCAATGTTCTTTGCAAAATCTGAACATATTCTAACAGATTAGAGTGAGAAGCCTGCAACTGTTGGGGAAAATATAGCCCTGTTTTGGGTGGCCCTCCAAATAAAATCTCATAGGGGGACAGCCCATGTGGTTGTTTAGGGGTAGTTCATACAGAATATAGGGCTAATGGCAAAGCTTCCACCCATCCTTTTCCTGTATCTGCTTTAATTTTTGCACATCTGTTTTTCAAAATTCCATTAAGTCTCTCAACTTTACCACTACTTTGTGGATGATAAGGTGTATGGAAAGCTTGCTGTATGTGAAGTGCTTCCATTACCTCTTTCATTACTTCCCCAGTAAAATGGGTTCCTCTGTCACTCTCAATAGTTTCAGGAACTCCATATCTACAAACTATTTCATTCAAAATTTTCTTTGCTGTTGTTTTTGCATTTGCTTTGGCTACTGGCCAGCTCTCGGGCCAACCTGAAAACATGTCAACACACACTAAAGCAAACTCATAGGTGCCTATTCTGGGCATCTGAATGTAGTCTATTTGAATTCTTTGGAAAGGGAAATCTGGCTTTGGAGAATGCCTTTGGGGAACATGAACAGGCCTCCCTGCATTGTACAGAGCACAAGTGAGACATGAAGCACAAAACCTGGCTGCAAATGCAATAAATCCAGGTGCTATCCAATAGCAGTCAGTAAGTGCCACCATCGCGCCCTTAGCAAGATGACTGACGCCATGTGCCAGCTGTGCTAAAACTGGGTACAAACTCCTGGGTAGACACCACCTGTTGTCAGCGCTCCACAGGCCCTGCTGATTTTGGGTAGCATTACATTTGATCCACTTATCCTTCTCTTCATCAGGGGCCTGGTTCTGCAACTGAATTAGAGTTTCTACATCCCACTGCTCTTGATGAGGGGAATCTGTCCCCGCTACCTGGGCGACCCCTACAGTGGGTGTGACTCCAAATGCCATAAGGGCAGCATCCTTTGCCGCTTGGTCCGCTAAAGCATTTCCTCTGGCTGTCATGTCACTTCCCCTTTGATTTTCTAGGAGGTGACATGCTTTGACTACAGCATACAACTCCGCTTCCTGTGCTGACATCTGGGGTTTCAATGCTTCCTGATGTAAAATGGTGTCTGTAGTGGTTACAGCAAACCCTGTGTGTGGCTGACCATCATCAGTGTAAAATCTGGAACCATCTACGAATAAGTGTGTGTCACAATCTGATAAGGGCTCATCTTTTGCTGGTGTGACAGAGGCCCTTTCTACCTCCATAAGAGCCATACAATCATGAGAAAAACTCTCAGGTTCTACATCAGTACCATTTGTTGCATCTTCCTCATCAATTATAGGAAGAAGAGTAGCCGGATTTAAAGTAACACATCGTTTGATTGTTAAATTCGATGGAGCAAAAAGAGCAGACTGGTACTTGTCAAATCTATTGGCAGACACATGTCTAGTATTTACTTGATTCATGATTTCCTGTACTGCATGTGGCACATACAGGATCAGAGCAGAATCTAGTACAAGCTCAGTTACTTTGTCTAGCAGCAAAATGCAGGCTGCTATGGCTCGCATACAACTGGGGGAGCCTTTGATGACAGGGTCTAATGAGGCTGATACATACATCACAGGCCTCTGTTTGTCTCCATGTAGCTGGGTGAGTACACCTGCAGCAAATCCATTGACTTCATGACAGAACAACGAGAAAGTCTTAGTATAGTCAGGAAGTCCAATGGCGGGAGCTTCAGACAAAATTTTAATAAGCTCCTTCATCTGCAATTCATTGTCCCATGTGAGTTTGAAAGGGTTTCTAGTGGTAGCCTCATATAGAGGAGCCATAAGTTCTGATGCATTTGGAATCCAGTCCCTACAATATCCCACTAACCCCAGGAAGGCACGTAGTTGCCGGACATTTCTTGGTTTTTCAAAGTTTTGTAGAGTTTTAACTCGATCTGGGGTTAGGTGACGGATTCCATGTGAAATGCAGTGACCCAGGAAGATCACTTTCTCTTGGCAGTATTGTAGCTTATCTTTGCTAACTTTGTTGTTACTATTATAGAGAAACAGGAGAAGGCTTACTGTTTCTCTGCTACAAATGTCCTTTGTATCAGAACAAATAAGCAAATCGTCTATGTACTGAAGCAAAACTGTGTTTGGGTGTAAGGGGGACCATTGGTCCAATACTTGCTTTAACGCAGTATTATATTCAGAGGGGCTACTCACACAGCCTTGGGGCAATCTTGTCCATGCTAGCTTTTGGGCATCATGGGTAAATGAAAAAAGGTGCCAGCAATCTGGGTGCAGGGGCACCGAAAAGAAAGCATTTGCAAGATCAATCACTGTAAAGCAGGTGCTGGAGGCAGGTATTCCACTTAGTAAAGTGCGGGGTTGGGCACGATCGGGGTATCTGCCTCTATTATATTGTTAATGGCTCTCAAATCATGCACCATGCGATATGTCACCTGCCCACCCTTCTTGTCTGGCTTCTTTGCAATTGGGAACAGGGGTGTATTGACCTGGGACTTAATTGGTACAACAACCCCTGCTGCTTTCATTTGAGTGATTTGATCCTTTATCCCCTCAGTCTGAGCAATACTCAGTGGGTACTGTTTAATCTGTGGGAGATGGGCTCCTGGTTTAATTTTTATCATGACTGGGGTGCAATCCAGCAGACCTACATCATATTTGCTGGTGGCCCATAATTCAGCGGGAATCACTTTCAATTCTAGTGGAAATGGCAGAGTGGAGTCTTGGATTAAAAATACTCCACAGGCAGAATTTAAAACTTCTCCTGATAGACTACTGACCACTTGGACTCCTGTAGGAGTGTAGTCTATGTTTGCTAAAATTTGGTTCAAAATGTCAGCTCCCAAAAGATTGGTAGGAACTGTGTCTGAAACTAACACTTTAGTGACAATTTCTGTTTGCTGTCCTAGCCTGAGTTTAAGTGGCTTGGACTCAACCAAATCAGTAGAGGTCCCGGTTAGGCCAACACCAGAGATAACATTTGTAGATAATAATCCTGGAGGTAAGTCCTCTATATTAAAAACACTTCGGCTTGCACCAGTATCAATTAAACAGGTTAATTCTGTTTCTCCTCCAGGATAAGGGAGTTCTTGTAAAAATACTTTTACTCTGGCCTCGGGACCATTGTCTCCCCTATTTAACATGATTGATACTGGCATGCCATTTTCCTATGCCTGATCCACTGCTTTTGGCAGAGAACTGGGATCAGCATGAGGGGCCCCTAAGCTCTTTTCTAGTCTACAGTCAGGAAGATGGCAGAATTTGGCTATGTGTCCTTCCCCATCACAATTGTAGCATATAATTGGTCCCCGATTGCCATGATTTCTGAAATTGCCTTTGCCTCTTCCTCTTCCTTTTCCTCTCTGCTTCCCCATGTACATTACCTTGGGTTTGCTGTCTTTTTGGTTAATCCTGTTTTCTATGTATAACAGGATAGGCAGGATGTCTCGAATAGACATATTGCCTGCCTCAGGCCTTGCTGTGAACAACTTTTCTTTCAACTGGGGTATTAAACCATCAAGAAACCTTTGTTTCACCAGTTGTGTAGATGGACTTGCAGTTTCTCCCGCCTTCTCTTCCTCTATTTTAATGCCTGCTTCCTCAGCCATATCACTTAACCGCCTCCAATAAGCCCCTGCTGCTTCCTCTTTCCCTTGCTTAGCATTCATAAATTCAGCATGTCTGGTTTGTCCATATATTTGGGGCAATTTTTCCTTCAATTTCTCACAAACCTCCCGTCCACTAACCATCTTACCTAGATTTTTGATGTCTACACCACATTCTTTAAGTATATAGCCAGACATGTTGCTTCCCACTGCTTTAATAAGAAGCTGATGAATGTCAGTAGCAGAAGCCTCATATGCTTCCTGTGCAGCACTAAGTTTGTTTGCAAACCCAATTGGATTCTTTCTAGGATCTCCCAATCCCTCTAATATGGCTCTCATATCTTGGGGACTAAAAGGTACATGCCATTTAATTTGAGACTTACTGTCAACAGCATCACCTTCAAAAACTAATTGGGTTCTGACAGGATAAACTGCAACAGATTTCTCTATGCCAGGGGCAGAAGGGCTGGCATCTCCCTTCCTTCTCTCTTCATCTTGCTGCCACAATTTGGAAATTATGGTTTGCTCTGGAAGTTCAGACTCTATCTCTCTTTCTCTGGCCAAAGCCTTAAGTTCAGAGAGATCTAGGTTTGCATATGTGCCTTTTGATTTATGCCAATCATCTGTTTCTAGGATATGAGCCAAAATCCTCTTTGTAGGTTGATATGGGGCTGTTAAACCTCTGCTCTCCACTATATTGCATAGCTCATCTTTTGTGTGTTCCATGTAATCTAATTCTTTTGCTTTTGTGCGTGGACCCCTTAAAGCCAAACTGGCAGCCACATAAGGTGGGGGGTCCTCCTCTACAGAGTCTTCTGGCCAAACGTAGTAAATTTGGGCAGTACTTTTATTAAATATCTCCGTCAAGCCAGTTTGATTTGCTACTTTAGCTTCTGTCTCCCATGTGCAAGCTATTCTCCACGTTCCTTCACTGCACAGTAGTGGGCCATAATCGTGCAGAAAAGTTTGCCATACTTTTAAATCAAAAGTCCCTTCAGATTTTAAAGGTTTAGCTGTTCCCTTTGTCCATTCTACCCATTTATCTAGGGGCTCAGTATAGGCAGAACCGTACCTTCGGTTCATATATTCTCTAGCGCTCATCTTGCGCTGGGCATTTTCTGAAGGCCTCTCTCCCTTCATTCCCTTAATTAATTTAATGCCCATAATGACTGGCCAGTCTTCTCTCTTCTCTACTTGTGCCTATACCCTCTTGCCTCTAAAACAAATAGTACAGCAAATCTGCATATTTACAAGAATAGTCTCCACTTATCTACGTGGATAGAAGGGGTTTATGACAATAGACAAAACACTCATTAAGAGACCCTCCTCGTCTCTTCTCTTCTCTGTGAGTTTTATCTGACCCTACCATGCGCCTCTGACCCAGGTCGCCCACAAGGAGTCAACGCAGGGAACTGCAGAGGATTTTCCCTATCCACACACAGTCCAACCCGTGAAGGGGGACACAAACACATTCACACACACACGTTACCCAACCAGAAAGGTCCGAGAGTGGTCTGGTTTCCTTGAGAACCGACAGATAGGATACATAGGAAAAGGCAGAAATATAGCAAGCTTAAGGGCAGCTTACCTAGCCGGCATTTGAGGTCTGCGTTTCCCGATGATCCCGATCGAAGCGCGGTTCCTTCTGGAGACTCTGCCAAACTCCTGTTATGACTCGCCAAGACTGATATGACTGATTTCTGATTGGGACTCTAAAACAAAGTTAATACTGCAGCTGCAGGAACAGATTCACAGGACTCAATCACTGTGTTTAAAATGTCCGTTCGGTGAAAAAGTTTATTACATGTTATTTTATACATAGATAAGAAAGGGGTGGTGTGAGATGTTATTAAAAACTAACAAATAGCAATATGTTATTATAAGCTAACAAATAGAAATATATTATTAAAAACTAGCGAATAGAACAATTGCAAAAGTAAAACCTTGGAAAGGGAGGGGGGAGTAGAGAGCGTTTAGTAGGAGAAGTGTCTGTGTGTTAGGTGAAGGTTACAGAACACATTTGAACAGAGAGAACAAAATAGATTCTCTTGTGCTTAAATGAACAGTACAATGAATGTCCATGTCAGTGATGTACTATTTTACTGATGTCCCGAGATTGAGCTGATCACTCCTCACCAATAGGTGGCGCATTTCTTCCTCCTGACGGCACCTGCCTGGTTGCCAATGTTTGCAATATATTTTTTATTTTTTTATTATTACATTGCTGCAGGATGCCTGGGTTGGCCATCCCACTTGTTTGCCCAGCGCGTGGGAGATTTCTGATCCCTGCCCCATTTGGCGGTGGTTCAGGTTCTCTTTGCCCTTACGAACCCAGCCTTCGAGCTGCACTCCTTCCTGTTTGCGTTCCATTGTGGGGCGCAGAGGGGCAGGCTACACACGCGCCGGTGACGGGGTGACGCGGGATGCAGCTCCGCCCCTCCATTGATGGGCGGGCCTGCCCCTCACGCCGCTCTGCCAGAGAACTCTGAGGAAGATCGTTGCAGCCATCTGGCGCAACAATCTGCTTCATCAGCCACAGCTGATTTGGTTGCCTAGTGCAACCTGCACTCAGCTGTTTGCAATAGCCTTATTGGCTATTTAAACATTTGGTCACCAGCAGAACTCACACTGCTGGTGCTTGCTGCTGGGACCCACTGACTTACACATACTCTCAGATGTGGTGAGTTTTAAGTGTAACTACATTTGCAAACTTGTCTATACTACTTATCTGTAACCCAGATCATTATACTCACTATCATCACCTATCTCTCTACAGACAGGAAGCTACAAGCTTTATTTTGTTTTTGCTGGCCGACCATACACTGAGTGGAGTAGTTACTCCTATCAGTGGGAGTTCTTGCAACCATTGTGGGTCTGTCCAGCCCTCGCTTTTCCTCACCTTGAATTACCATCTCAGCCATATATCCTTAGTTTTGCACGGCAAGTCAACACCTGTACAGGCATTTTGCACACTGCCATCCCCCTCTGTCCTGGGTAGTGAACAGCTCAGCCATGTGAGTATACTGTCTTCTTTCTTGTCATGTTTATTATGTTCAATGACCACCCTATTCCTGTTTAAACGATCTCCATGCGATTATACTATTGTAATATTGCCTAAATATGTTTACATCATAGAACATGTATGCTCTTGATGACAAAAAGCCTATGAAGAAGGACATTTGAGTCTGAAACATGTCAGACGTCAGCCATAACAGCTGTGTGTATCAACTCCTCAGTAATTAAGAGGGCAATTACTATTATGTATACAATTTTGTACTAACATTGATTTTAATGTTTCTATTGATAATTACCTTCTCAATAAAATGTATTCATTTTTAAATACTTTCCTGGTCTGTCCTCACAATCCTGAGGGGTTATGCTGTGCACTAGGCCCTTTTCTTGTTTGTCTGCTGGATTGGCCAGACCAGGCCAAACACACACTGCCAATTCTGCAAATCCTCAAGATTTTGGAGAAGAGCACAGTAATCTGGTAAACAGGAAGTGCAAAGGCCAGGCTTCATAGGAGGAGCAATCACGGTTCACCAAAAGCAGATAGAAAGTATGTTTATCCAAAGTTTCAGGGAAGGAGCTGTCCAACATCTCAGGTTGCTCAGCAAAAAGATCTACTGCCAGATGCAGTCGAGATTGTGGGTTCAGATCTTGATCCTGACAGAAAGGCAAACAGGGTAATCTGTCACAAAGACCATGATCGCTTAACTCTTTGTTGAGTGCTTGGGTTCAACACATTGCAGATAGAGGTAACAGATTATTGGGTGGGGCATTGCTACAAATGACAAAATTAGTGCAAGATGGAGCATCCTAAAAAAAAATTAAAAGGTAGGTACCAAGCTAAAAAAAGGACCTCAAAGGTAGTATTTTCCAATATATTCCCTATTACATAAGCCACCCCATGTGGACAATGGGAGATTAAGGAGTTGAACAAAGGCTGAGAAACTGGTGTACAAAGGAGCGTTTTAGGTTCTAGAAGAACTAGGCTGACTTTTCGGAAGGTTACTGGCTCTGCTGTGTGGACAGGCTGCATCTAAATGGGGAGGGTGCAGAACTGTTGGGAAAATGGTTAGAAGGCTAGAGAATCTTTAAATCACTTAGCAACCGCCTGTCTGCAATGTACTGCGGATGGGTGGCTGCTGTAGGCAGAGCGACGTACCCATACGCTGCTGCCTACTTCCAGGTTTAGGATGGATGTGTTCCCCCTGCCCAGCACTCGCTGTGATTGCACACAGCAGGAGCCTGTTAGTAAGTCCTGGCCAATGATTCAAGGCTGGGACCTGCTGATCGGCTGTGTGCAATCACAGTCCAGAGATCTTGTGTTGGTAAACAACACAGAGCTCTATACAGAGGGAGCGATCTGTAAAACAGGGATGAAAAATGAGAGACCTCTTAGTAAAAGCAGCACACTGTACACACATTACACATAGTTAGGCACATATTTAACCCATTGATAACCCTAGATGTTAACCCCTTCCCAGTCAGTTTCATTAGTACAGTGACAGTGTATAGTCTTGTCACTGATAACTGTATTGGTGTCACTGGTGATGTCAGGGGCAGTTAGTCAGTTCCTCCCAGCATCAGTTAGTGTCATATTGACCGCCACACTATCGCAGCCCTATCATAAGTTGCTGATCGCTGCCATTAGTAGTATAAAAAAGTAAGGAAATAAAAATTCCAGTATATATACCATAGTTTGTGGGCACTATAACTTTCACGCAAAGTAATCAATATACACTAATTGGGATTTTTTTTTTTATCAAAAACATGTAGCAGAATACATTTTGGTCAAAATGTATGAAGAAATGTATTTATTTATTTATTTTTTTTATTGGATATGATTTATAGCAAAAAGTAAAAAATATGTTCCCTTCCTCCTTTCTTGGGGAAGAAATAGGATATTTATCGCTGTAAGGATACACTTCTAGGAACATAGAAAACACAATGGAGATCAAATAACACCAAAACAAATCTCTATCTTTGTGACAAAAATGTTGTTTGTGTACAGCAATGCATGACCACGCAGTGCCAAATAGCTAAAAATAGCTTGGTTATGGGGGTAAAATCTTCCAGAGCTGAAGTGGTTAAATGAGGATATGGAGGAGAGATCAGAAAATAATATGCTATATGGCGAAAAATAATGTTTGAGGGAGTGGGATATAGAGGATATAGCAGGGGGTGGTCCACTTGTCTTTTTTAAAGTCCACTTTAAAAGAGACATGTGAGTCCTTATATAGCTCAGTTATAGCCAAGATGCTATTTTTATTTTTTAAAGATACTTTACTGACTGGAAGGGTACCAACTGTCTGACGTAGAGTAAATGTGGACCCAATTTACAAAAAAAGATCAAGATGAATACAAAGAAAATACAGGCTAAAAGAAACTACAATCAGCATGATATCAATAATATGTACGGTATTCAAAGGACTCTATACAGAAATGTGTCTGTGATGATGGTATCATAAGTGACAACCAGTATGGTTTTTTGAAAGTCCGTTCTTGTCAGACCAACCTGTTATTAAATATAGTCTGTGAGTAAGTACAGTAGGTAAGAAATTGGATGGTGAAAGCCCAGTTGATAGTTCATCTAGATTTTGCTAAGGCATTTGATACTGTACCTCTTAAATATTTAATCTATAAAATAGAGTCGGTTGGAGTTGAAGAAGTTGTATGTTTATGGACAGGAAACTGGTTACAAAAATTGGTCCAGAGAGTAGTGATAAATTACTTCTTTGAAAGCTCTTCCGGGTTCTCTCTTGGGGCCAATGAAGTTCAGGATATAGAGGCTGGAATCGGGAGCTCAGTTTCAGTGTTTGCTGATACCAAATTATACAGGTAAATAATGTTAGCACAGGATATACCATCATTATTGGATGACTTTGACAAAATAGAGGGTTGGGCAGCTACATGGCATATGAGAATCAATATTGAGAAATGTAAAGGTATGTACTTGGGAAACAAAATACATATGCAAATTACACATTAGGAGTGGCTCCCCTAGAAGAATCAATGATGAAGTAGATCTTGTCCATTACAGACGCAGCTAACAAAGTTAGCAAAATACTCTTCTTATGCTTTAAAAAGGGCATAATTTCAAGAGATAATTCTACCACTTTACAAAACACTGGTTCGGTGTTATCTTGAATATGCAGTTCAGTTTTGGTCAACAATCCTCAAGAAAGATGTTGCTGAATTAGAAACAGTTCAGCAACAGGCAACAAAATTAAAAAGGGGGATTGAGGACCTCAGCTATGAAGATCAATTACATAGATTACAGTTACTTACTTTAGAGAAGAGGCACTTATGAGGGGATATGATTACAATTTACAACTATATCAAAGGTGACATCAATAACTGCAGTAAACTGCTTACTCTAAGATCCTTGAAGATTTGAGGTTAGAAGAATGAAGTTTTATATTTCAATATTTTTATTGAGATTTTTCAAAGAAAGACATAAGCAATAATCAAGAGATATCTGTATGGATGTTGTTACACAAGCACAACTTTAACACGTGAAGGCAGAGAACACCAATTGGTGAAGGGAACTTCTGGGGTTCATGTTGATTGTCCTACCCACAACTGCATCCTTTCTTCCTTGTCCTGACACCCCTAAAGGGATCAGACTGTGTCAAGGGGAGGGAGAGTTTGCCACCAGTGAATAATACAAAAATATAAAACAGAAAAACATTCCTTTGCTGGTGAGTAGAATTGACATCCTATGTGCCCCACTTAGCCCCGTCTTTTAAGAAAAGTTGGATAATATGGAGATACAGAAAAGTAAGATGAAAAATTGGTGTATGTCTTTGGTGCACCTAGTAACCTTATGTGTTGACCTTACTACCAGTTGCAGCAGTTTGCTAGAGTTAGGCTTGTAGTAATTTCATTGACAGACAGAAGAATTAAGTTTTAACCAAAGAAATGGTTCTTTACTGTTAGAGCAGTTAAAATGTGGAGCTTCTCCAGGAAGTGGTACTGGATGAGAGTGTCGACAACTTCTGAACACTTTTAGATGTCTTTCTCAGGAAGCAGAATAAGAGCTATGGAAATTGCAAGATAACAAAAAATCATACACACATAGGTCGAACTGCATAAGGCTGTGTCTTTTTCAACCTTATAAACCATGTAGTACATCTACGTGTAGGTAGTGCCACACATCAGCCAAGCCTAACACTCTCATAAGCTTGGCAAATGGGATTGGGAGAAAGAAGTAGGCTGGACCCAGGACTGGAGGGTGTGTCTATCAACACTAGTATAACACACATTTAAGGTCACCACTCAACAATGTAAAAAAATTGCACCATACATACATGTATGGTCTTGGCCAAGTAAGGAGAAGGAATGTAGAACACCAGTAGGTTGATAGGGCAGGAGTCAGGTCTGCCATGTATAAAAATGTGGAAGCCAGCTTGTTTCAATTTTAGATCAATTAAGCAAAACTAACTGTACAATGAGTAAAACAACTTCTCTAAAAAATTGGGAGCATGCAATGACACAATATCCATGTGTTGCTTTCTAATAAATTCAGAACCACTGAATGGTTTAATTTGTTGTTAAAATCCCACACATTCCAACTAAGCATAGTTAGGGTATGCAGAGGTGACATGTGACCAGTAAAGCGTTTAAGGCAACATGCCAGCTGGTAGGCAAGAGACACGAGCATGATGTGGCTAAAGGGATGGTAGGTATGTAGCAGGGCATCAGATGAAAAGCAAAAAGCAAACATAAATACATAAAAGAGAAGAAATTACATTATTCTGCATCTGTCTCAATATCATGAACAAATTAAACGTTGATCCTTTAATACCTAAACAAGCCAACAACTTGCACAGTCAAAAGTGATTTCTGACCATGGGGGGTTTGGTCCAATAGCCATTCAGCAGGTAGAAAAAAATGAGTACACATTGGGGAAGATTTACTAAAACTGGAGCACTCAGAACCTGGTGCAGCTGTGCATGGTAGCCAATCAGCTTCTGTTCAATTAAGCTTTGACAATAAAACATGGAAGCCGATTGGTTTCTATGCAGAGTTGCACCAGATTCGCACTCTCCAGTTCTAGTAAATCAGGTGCTTCTACACTGCAATAATGATCCATTTATAGAATGGAGCCAGCTACTTGGTGTCATCCATAAAGGTAAATGTTTATTGGCTACATAATAAAGTACAGCAAATAACACGCTAATGCGTTTCAGCTAGGAAGTCTTATTCATAGCGTGTTTGCACATACATTCACCACAGTTCAATTGATAATAAGATCAATTAGGTATACCAATCTACCCAATAAATGGCAAAACGCATACAAGAAAAACAAGTACCGTATTTTTCGCTCCATAAGACGCACCTGACCATAAGACGCACCTAGGATTTAGAGGAGGAAAACAAAAAATAATAATCTGAACCAAATGGTGTACTAAAATATTTAATAATATAATACTACTAATACTACTATAGGTGGGTGGTGGACACACAGCAATACTACCCCCCTATTAAATCAGCTCAGCTACACTATACCTGGGTGGGGGTGGTGGACACGCAGCACCCCTTCCCATATCAGCTCAGGCTGGCAGGGCATACACAAACACCTCTTCGTCCTCTTCTCACACCAGCTTTGGTGACTGGGCAGTGGATAACATGCCAACCCACACCTCCAACCTCCTTATCACCAGCTCACATCAGGCAGTGGAGGACACCGCCATTGCAATCCACAACCCCCTCACCTAGTGGGCGGCTGACTGGCCCTCAGCCTCAGATACACCCGGGTGGGTGGCAGCTAGGAAGGCCCGGAGGACTGGGGACACAGTTTACAGCAGCAGCTGCCGGTGGGAGGAGCAGGAAGTGATAGACTGGACCAGGCCACAGTGCTGGGGTGTTCAGGCTGAAAAAAAACTACCAAAGGGAGCAGCCAGGGCTCCCACTGCTCTCGGGATGCTGTCACCTCTGGTGGGTATATAAAAAACCCACAAGCAGGAGCGAGCGAGTAAGGGAAAAGGAAGTGGGACTTTGAATGAAGTCAATGGTTTGCAAGCCGACTCATAACGGTGGGTCAATAGAATCTTTATTGCAAATTCATACAGACAATGGTATCAAACAATGTCAAGTTAACACTTGGTAAAATGTTAGCAGTGATAACCAAAGATCAGCGTAAAGATCATTAGCATAGTTATCAAAGATAAAACAGGTAGCATGAGTAATAACATAGGTATGAGCGATGTTGCTAAATAAAAACAAGGGATCACCAGATGTCAGAATACGTAAATAGTTAAAACAAGGTAATGCCTGCCAGATAGCTGGCCTCAAAATCCTGTTGAAGGGTAATAGCCTGTATAGCATGGATTGGAACAAAGGAGGGGAACTGGTAGCTCGGCGCGTTTTGTGGTTCAAGACCACTCATCAGGAGCAGACATGTCATGTTTCTAGAATGTAAAGATAATAATATCATGGGTCAGAATTTAGAGTGGGTACATGAGGGCTGGTAATCCCCCAAAAATTAATAGTACTCACAGCAGGCAAGGGTAGACGGTGAATGGCCAGGCACGGCAACTAATGCCAAACCGGGAGCTGAGGCGGGCATCCCCGCCGCGGCGACCAAAACAGGCACCCCCCCCACAGGGGGCAATGCAGAGCCGCGGGGCACCCTAGAGTAGAAAGTGGCAGATAAGTGATAATGTAAGGGGGTGTGAGTGCAGGAAGGGAGGTGCGGAGGGTGGAAGTGGGGGGAAGGGAGAGTGTGGGGGGGTGGTGGGGATGTGGAGAACCGTGATGGAGGAGGTGAAGTGAGGATGGGAGTGAAGGGGAGAGAGGTGAGTAGGCGGGGAGATACAGCAAGTGAACCAACAGGTCAAAAGAGGGAATAGGAAAATATGAGTGAAGTGACATTACCTGTGTGACATAAGTGGTGTGGAGAGAGAACCACCACCACACTGTAGTATACCCTGAGCGCCGCACCGCCCCAGGTCACCAAGAGTGCCCATATATAGGCGCCGCCGTGGGAAAGCCCGCCAACGTCACGCACGCAGGGCCAGGAGTGGGAGGAGCTCCGGCGGGCGGCCGACCAATGATCGGCAGCCACCGGGACCAGCCCATTAAGCCCGCGAGCATCGAAACAACAACACAGAGGGCGTGGCGGCGCCGTGAGGCATGGCACACGTCCGCCCCCGGTGGCGTGACATCGATGGGCAGTGGCGGCAGGCCCCACCCCCACACACGCCCACCACCATGGGAAGGGGGGGGAAGGAAGAGGCCGACAGTGCCCATCGCAGCTCCCGGGTAGGCAAGGGTCGGACGGCCCACCGGCCGGCCAAAGCCGCCAACCCAGGGTAAGGCTAACCATTAATTGGGAGAAAGGCTAAACATAAAAATTGAAGAATAACAGCCTAAACCACAGGGTTGGAGACATGACATGTCATAATGAAACTGGTAAAAGTAGGGCAAGGATAAACACAGGTGAGGCTATCAGGGAATCAATAGGGGCAGAATGGTGGGTGTCACCCAACCTGGTTGCGGACCGCATCCCCATACTGATGCCATTGACACCCCCCCATGTTTTGGCACCCGGGGCTGACTGCCCCCCCCCCCCCCACTTCCCCTTGGTATTCCCCTGCCAAGATGCGCCTCACATCCTGTCCTCCTCCCTCCTTCACAGAGAATTCACTCCATAAGATGCACAGACATTTCCCCCCATTTTTTGGGGAGGAAAGACTGTGTGTCTTTTGGAGTGAGAAATACGGTAGTTACTTAAAAACAAAGTTACTTATAAACAAAAGACACGCTATCTAAAACGATGCAGCCGACAGTGCTAAACAAGTACAGTCCATAGCAGGGATGAATATAATCAAATATACTGTATACAAGGATGTTGAATTAAAATAAAAATAAACTCTTCACATTTCACTTTAAAATAACTCAACTTCCCATCCATGATTTAAGCCTTACGTATTCTTGTTTGTAACATATAAATCCTGGAACAACACTGAGGATTGTCTATGGATCTTTCTACAGTACCTGAATCTGAACAATGTGATTTTGGAATTTTCCTATGAGATCCATTTTGAATCCATTAATTTTTGGATATCACATTTATTGGGGATACAACTACTGGAGTAGTAGATACTAAAACGTTTAGAAAGGCTAGTGCAGGTAATTTACTTTTACTGGCATCCAGCTGTCATCTGACATACACTGTTTGGTAACTGTAGGGGGGAGCAAAAAGAAACTGCTCTACACATGACAGTTTCACTCAATAATGTGAAGTCAAGTGATTTTCAATAAATTGAAAAAGATAGGCTATCGAGATTGGTGTATATCCAGAGATAAAAAGATAGCAACAGATAAAAATAATTTCAATTTAGTTAACAGGAACTCTGCAGCCAAACCCTCGTGTCAGTATCATCAAAGAGATCAAGTCACTTTTGTTAGTACATTGTCAGCTGAATATAAACAAGTAATAGATATTGTGTTAATTAAAAAATTCGTATCTCCACAGAGTGGTACTTTGGACACGACACTAAGTTAAAATTTTGCCACGTCCCGATATTTTGAATATAGGAATTTTAAGGTTATTCAGATAATGGACTTTTTAGGCATAACATAGTCTTATAAGAAATGAAAGTGGTTGTAAACCCTTACAGACCACTTTGGCCTACAGGTAAGCCTAGATTAAGGCTTACCTGTAGGTCCATGAAATATCTCCTAAAACTACACGGTTTAGGAGATATTTGCAAAAAGACAGGCACAGCTATCTACGGCGCATGTGCCATAGACAGCGGCGCACAGGCGCACTGAGCATGCCGCTGCTAATGGTGATATGCCATTAGTGGCGGCTCCCGTGCGCATGCGCAGGAGTGACGTCATCGCGGCTCCGGTCAATCACAACTGTGATTGGCCAGAGCCACGATACCCGGAAAGAAGATGGATGCACCGTAGCAGAGGGGACAGCGGTGACATCGCAGGCTCCTGTGTCAGGTAAGTGACACATAATGGGCTACTATGCGATGCATAGTATTCCATTATGCTTTACCTTTGCAGGGAAACAAAGAGGAAGTAAACCCATCAGGTTTTACTTCCTCTTTAATATTTATTACCAATTTAAAATCAAAACAATTACATAGGTTCCTCATATAATTCATTCACAAAAAATAGCACGAATAACACACCACCTATATACAATATAGGTAAAAACCCCGGAGGACCAGACTGATCACTCTTGAAAATTATAGAGCTTGACAAGGTAGCCTGTGATAAAATGCTCAATTCTGCTCTAAATGTTGTGTGTAAAGGAAACGCTTCTTCAGGAGCTATGGCAAATTATTCAATCATAGGTAAGAAAAGGGTGAGGCAGAGAGTAGTATCCTCAATGATGGTAAAGATTCACAGTGATTCAGAGGAGCTTAGGAAGGTAGCACTTCAGGAACCATATAATCTTAATCTTAATTCTATGCCACTATCAACAATTAGAAAGTAGTCTTTGAGATCAAAACTGGTGCACAGGACCGCTAATAAAATGCTGGCTTGTTCATTGTAGGTAATCCTCCCATTGTTCCTATAGGGTAATAAATGGGAGGGGTGGTTACCCAGATGGTTTCCTTCACTAGATCCCAATGGAGGTGACTGCTACCTACCAGGGAGAAAAAGCCTTAGTTACCGTGAGGGTATGCGTGTCTGTACCTACACACACATATCCCCATGCACCCGTGTGTGTCAGCAGATATAAATGAGTAAATAGATGAGCAATGTCTTCAAAGGGTCTGGCCTGAGGCCCCTGATAATGTGGTAAATTTACACCATATGCCACCACTAAGTGAAAATATCAATACCATATATACATACTCCTGGTCTAAAATAAACCATCAAAATAACCTTTGCTCATCGTGCAGAAAAAACACATGTAAGTATGAGTAAAAGACATTACATAATATCAAAATAGTGCCAGTAAACGTAATGAAATCAATTAAGTCCAGAGAAACAGTTTAAATCCTTAAAGTGAAAAGACTTATGTGAAAAAACTTTTGTGAAAAAACTTTTTAGTGAGACAGTTTTTTGTTGTTTGTTCAGATCCAGCGTTTCAACAATTCTGTGACTTGAGTGCTCTCGAAAAATTCCTGTGACTTTTGTGCACCCCCTTTCGGGTCCCCACTCACCAGATCCAACAGCCCCAAAAGGGGCGACCAGCATAAGATGTCTCAATCACGATCTCCTTTCCACGATAGTTATGCGGGCTTCCCAAGGTGGTTTCCGTGCCTCTGGTTTTCCAATGGATTCCTCCAACCTCAGATGGAACAGGCTGCAAGGGGAGTTGTGGTCCAAATATTCTCTCCCCCACCTTCCTACCGAGCATCCAAATAGTTTCCCACTATTGGTTTCAATGTTCGCAGTGGCTCCCTCATGGAAAGAAAAAATAGGAAGCTCCCATGGTGTAGTATATATAAAACGCTTTAATTCAAAAGGACTCCATCAGCTTACAGCGGAGTAACAAATAGTAAAATAAAATAAGTATAAAACAACCAGTGAATAAAAACAAATTAGCTCACTCAGAGATACCCTGAGAACAGGCCCGTAGCGGTAAAAAATGTTGAAAATACGTGCCGCTGGTTAGAGCTGTTTGCGCTCCACCTGCGTTCCAGCTAGGGCCCGTACCCGGAAGTGACGTAGCGTGCGTGGCGTCGTTGTACGCGTTTCGTCATAGGACGTCTTTAGCAACGATGCCACCACGCCACGCGCTACGTTCTTTAATAGGGAGCCATCAAGCTAGATCCGCCCCATGCTTCTGACAGTCCAATCCATCCGTGACAAGGCGGAGCAATATTCCCACCATGTCTGGAGTGTCAGCAGAGGTGGTTATACTGCTTTCCTCGTAATTAGCCCGGCTGCTAGCATTGCAAACTGTATTGCTATCCTGTATTTTACACATTGTCCCTAGGGCAAATAAGTAGTAAAAATCCATTAACTTATGACAATACATTAAACATAGAGCAACTAAATAAATAATTAATAAGAAATGATGAAAAAATAAATAGTAAGAAATGATAAAGAATCTACCCCAGATAAATAATAAATAAATAAAAATAAAAATTAAAAATAATAATAAACCTTTCCTTCGGCTTAACCTTAAACTCAACCATTTTCTAAACTCCCCCTGTGCCCTCGTGTTATGTCATCAAGCGATCACCACAACATAAGTCCTACTGGGGAAAAAAAGGGGAGGTGTTTAACCAATAATGCATCAAGGGGCTTGAGCACAAACTAATAGGGAGTATTTTTGAGCCCCATTTATTTGCTTAAAGGAGGTCCTTGGGGTGCTGTTACCCATGATATTACAGGTAGAGAATACCAGATCGAAAATAACAATAGTAATTCTAGTAAAAGCATACAGAGATTAACTATGTGCCAAAATTAGGGGGTGTGGGCTTTTTGGAGTTTTTGCCATTAGGCCTAATCCATTCTAGAAAGAGGTTTGGGGTCACCCCCATATTATTAGTGTGAGTGGTCAGGGGGCTAGATGTCCACTACCTAACACCTTAAGTCCATAAAGGGCCAGCAATAGGTGAATTATTACCAAATTTAAATATGTGTACCCCTGTGTCTTACGGGTTGGCCAGAAAACAGTTTAAATCGATATCCAGGTTGAGGCCCCTGGGGGCAAGGGACCCCAACCTGTATATCCATGCGGTTTCATTTTGGGATATGAGTGTGGTTTTATTACCCCCTCGCCAATGGTCCTTCACACAGTCGATCCCATAGAAAATCATTCCTGTGGGGTCCCGGTTATGTGCTGTGTCAAAGTGGCGGGAAAGATGGTGTTTTGGGAACCCTTTTTTGATGTTTTTAATATGTTCCCGTATTCTCACATAAAGGGGTCGGGTAGTTCTGCCCACATATTGCATTTGGCACGGGCATTCGATGACATAGGTCACGTGCGTACTTTGACATGTGATAAGTTCCCTGATCTGATATTGTTTGTAATCTGATCTTGATTTGAAGGTTTCCCTTTTCCGGGGTTGCTTTTTGGTGACCCTGCATGGTAAGCATTTTTGGCACTTATAAAACCCTTTCATGTCTGGAAAAATTTTAGTCGTCTTAGGGGGATTAATGACATTATGTACTAGAAGATGTCGTAAATTGGGCGCTTTTCGATATATTATCTTGGGTTTCTTGGGTAATATACCTGCTAGTGTTCTGTCTTCTTTTAAGATAGGCCAGTACTTCTTCAGGATCTCCTCGAATTCTCACTAAAAAGTTTTTTCACAAAAGTTTTTTCACATAAGTCTTTTCACTTTAAGGATTTAAACTGTTTCTCTGGACTTAATTGATTTCATTACGTTTACTGGCACTATTTTGATATTATGTAATGTCTTTTACTCATACTTACATGTGTTTTTTCTGCACGATGAGCAAAGGTTATTTTGATGGTTTATTTTAGACCAGGAGTATGTATATATGGTATTGATATTTTCACTTAGTGGTGGCATATGGTGTAAATTTACCACATTATCAGGGGCCTCAGGCCAGACCCTTTGAAGACATTGCTCATCTATTTACTCATTTATATCTGCTGACACACACGGGTGCATGGGGATATGTGTGTGTAGGTACAGACACGCATACCCTCACGGTAACTAAGGCTTTTTCTCCCTGGTAGGTAGCAGTCACCTCCATTGGGATCTAGTGAAGGAAACCATCTGGGTAACCACCCCTCCCATTTATTACCCTATAGGAAGCGCCACAACCCCTGGTAATATAATTCTAGCTAGTAAAGAATCCCTAGGGAAGCTCTTTTAAGGGAGGCAGCACACCTAAACTACTGTCCTAAGCGCAGCTCTTTGCATACAACTCTATCTCACAGCTCTCACCTTTGGTGAGATCTTTTAGCTTGCAGCTATGGACATCTTCGGGTATATGGGAAATAGGAACATCGACCTGGGGGGCATTTTTAGTCAGGAGACAGTGAACAACACACAAGATATGAACGGCCTGATGAAAAAATTAAGACACACTATGGAGAAACAGCTGAGAGTATGGTGGGACATAGCCACCTTGGAAACATATATCACAGCAAAAATGACACCTAGGAGACTAAGGTGGGACCTGGATCCCAATGATGGTATCAATGACCCAGGGCTGATGGATGAATGGTACACCTTCTTCAATGGGTGTGAAAATGAGCTTTTACACAAAATCCTTAAAAGGAGACAGTTTAAACTTAAAGGGATTGAAGCCAATATTATTGATATTAAAAACCAACTAATACCCTTTATCAACCAGAATGAATATAAAAACAAAGACAAAGAGCTACAGGAAACTATAAAGAAATATGACACTCAGATACAAGTAAAAAAACAGAAAAAATATAAAAGGGACTTGAATGACTATCAGACTATGAATGTCTACAAATGGCAAACTGCAAGTAGTGACCTAGGTCCAATAGAGGAGGAATTGGAGATGGATGACAGCCCCGACACATCGATGGAAATGGAGGGACCGATTAACAACACACCACAACAGATAGGAAGAACTAATGTAAAGTTCCCCTATAGATCACAACAAACCACACCATACAGGCATATAGCAAGGCCCAGAATTCACAGTGGTAACTATCAAGAAAGACACGAACATAGAGCCCCTCAAACACCTGGATATAATATACCCACAAGAAATAGATATTCCCCATTAAGGGAAAATGCGAGGGCCCAATATAGAAATAACTATGAAGAAACCCCAGGATCACAGTATGGAAGAAATAGAGGACCCCATAGGGATTTTCCCAGGCGTTGGGGGAGAGACAGACCACCAGGGAGATGGAGGGCAAGGCCCCCCTACAGGAACCCCGATTGGAGAGGAACATACATGGGGCAAGGAAACCCCCGAGCAGACCAAGACAGAATGAGGGAAGTAAACCAACCATACAGGGAACAGGAGTACTTCAGGAGGCACGGAGGACACGGGATGGAACCCGAAGAAAGAAGAAGACGACCAGAGGAAACAGAGGAGGGAAGAAGAAAGCGAAGACGAGAATATTAGGGAAGGGTATTTTTAACCTTAGTGATGTCCAATTTTCTGAAGATGAAATGAAAATTCTCGATTTAGGACTCAAATTTGCCCCTGAAAAACCTCTAGATAAGTTTGAAACATATATTGATCTGAAAAAGTTTATGAGGAAACTTAACCTTAAAAAACATTTCCTAACAAAAGCTGATACAAGAACAAGGAAAGAAGTAATATATGAGCAAACAAGGTTGAAAAACAACTCCATCTTTAACCCTAAAACATCTGGGAACCAATGCATGGAAGCATTCCAAAAAATGGTGGAAGACGACCTGAGGAAACTAGAAAAACGGAACAATCACAAAACAAGAAATGTCTGGAAAACAATAAAGTCTCTGAGTAAAAGAAAGGAGGTGGTCATCAGACCCGCAGATAAAGGGGGAGGGCTAGTAATATTAAATAAGAGAGATTATGAAGAGGAGATGGGGAACCTGCTTCAGGTAGAAAACACCTACAACAAACTTAGGAGGAACCCCAAACGCACGTATGAAAAGAAATTGAAAGCTTATGTAAACAAAGGAAAACAGATTGGGATCCTAAATACTAAAGAAGCAGAATATTTGGTTTCAAATTCCACAAAAACTCCGGTGATTTATTACACACCTAAAATTCACAAACGATTACATAAACCACCTGGAAGACCTATAATTAGTGGTATTAATTCAGTGTTTTCCAGGTTGGGAGAGTACCTAGACGTATTCCTCAAACCACTTGTCAAGAAGGGTAAATCCTATCTACGTGATAGTGCCCAACTTTTAGAAGAATTACAGCAAATGGATGGGACACAAAATTACCTGCTAGCCACTATTGACATGAATTCGTTATATACTAGCATTGTACAACAGGATGGCTTGTTGGGTGTGGAAAAAGCTCTCCATGAGCTCACCAGCATGAGGCAAGAACAGATTGACTTCATACTTGAAGGCCTGGAGTTAGCGATGTCCTGTAATTATTTTTGGTATGACCAAAACTATTACGTTCAAACCAAGGGAGTCGCTATGGGCGCAAGGTACGCACCTAGTGTGGCCAACTTACTCATGAACATGTGGGAAGAGGAGTACATTTATGGTAGGGACATACCACAAGTGAAACTGTACCGGAGGTATATAGACGACCTAATCATATTCTGGGAAGGAACATCTGAGACCTTTGAAAACTTCCTGCAAGAGTTGAATAATAATAAATACGGTTTAACCTTCACAGGGAAATGGGACCCCCAAAGGATTGAATATCTTGACCTTGAAATATTCAAGAAGAATGATGGCCTGTGTACGAAGACCTTTTTTAAGGCAACCGACAGAAACGGGTATATTCCCATTAACAGTTGCCATCACCCCCAGTGGAAGGGTAATATCCCCAAAGGCCAGCTAACGAGATTAAGGAGGAACTGCGTAACCATGGATGATTATTTGGAACAAGCAAGCACCCTGGTGGAGCGGTTCCATGAAAAAGGATACAACCTAGATTCGTTGAATAAGCTGAAGGGGGATATAGCAAATCTAGACCGCAAGAATTTATTAACAAAATCTAAAAGGAAGAAAAATAACGTAGAACTGACGTTTATTACAGGGTTCAATTCTCAATACAAAGAATTCGAGGAGATCCTGAAGAAGTACTGGCCTATCTTAAAAGAAGACAGAACACTAGCAGGTATATTACCCAAGAAACCCAAGATAATATATCGAAAAGCGCCCAATTTACGACATCTTCTAGTACATAATGTCATTAATCCCCCTAAGACGACTAAAATTTTTCCAGACATGAAAGGGTTTTATAAGTGCCAAAAATGCTTACCATGCAGGGTCACCAAAAAGCAACCCCGGAAAAGGGAAACCTTCAAATCAAGATCAGATTACAAACAATATCAGATCAGGGAACTTATCACATGTCAAAGTACGCACGTGACCTATGTCATCGAATGCCCGTGCCAAATGCAATATGTGGGCAGAACTACCCGACCCCTTTATGTGAGAATACGGGAACATATTAAAAACATCAAAAAAGGGTTCCCAAAACACCATCTTTCCCGCCACTTTGACACAGCACATAACCGGGACCCCACAGGAATGATTTTCTATGGGATCGACTGTGTGAAGGACCATTGGCGAGGGGGTAATAAAACCACACTCATATCCCAAAATGAAACCGCATGGATATACAGGTTGGGGTCCCTTGCCCCCAGGGGCCTCAACCTGGATATCGATTTAAACTGTTTTCTGGCCAACCCGTAAGACACAGGGGTACACATATTTAAATTTGGTAATAATTCACCTATTGCTGGCCCTTTATGGACTTAAGGTGTTAGGTAGTGGACATCTAGCCCCCTGACCACTCACACTAATAATATGGGGGTGACCCCAAACCTCTTTCTAGAATGGATTAGGCCTAATGGCAAAAACTCCAAAAAGCCCACACCCCCTAATTTTGGCACATAGTTAATCTCTGTATGCTTTTACTAGAATTACTATTGTTATTTTCGATCTGGTATTCTCTACCTGTAATATCATGGGTAACAGCACCCCAAGGACCTCCTTTAAGCAAATAAATGGGGCTCAAAAATACTCCCTATTAGTTTGTGCTCAAGCCCCTTGATGCATTATTGGTTAAACACCTCCCCTTTTTTTCCCCAGTAGGACTTATGTTGTGGTGATCGCTTGATGACATAACACGAGGGCACAGGGGGAGTTTAGAAAATGGTTGAGTTTAAGGTTAAGCCGAAGGAAAGGTTTATTATTATTTTTAATTTTTATTTTTATTTATTTATTATTTATCTGGGGTAGATTCTTTATCATTTCTTACTATTTATTTTTTCATCATTTCTTATTAATTATTTATTTAGTTGCTCTATGTTTAATGTATTGTCATAAGTTAATGGATTTTTACTACTTATTTGCCCTAGGGACAATGTGTAAAATACAGGATAGCAATACAGTTTGCAATGCTAGCAGCCGGGCTAATTACGAGGAAAGCAGTATAACCACCTCTGCTGACACTCCAGACATGGTGGGAATATTGCTCCGCCTTGTCACGGATGGATTGGACTGTCAGAAGCATGGGGCGGATCTAGCTTGATGGCTCCCTATTAAAGAACGTAGCGCGTGGCGTGGTGGCATCGTTGCTAAAGACGTCCTATGACGAAACGCGTACAACGACGCCACGCACGCTACGTCACTTCCGGGTACGGGCCCTAGCTGGAACGCAGGTGGAGCGCAAACAGCTCTAACCAGCGGCACGTATTTTCAACATTTTTTACCGCTACGGGCCTGTTCTCAGGGTATCTCTGAGTGAGCTAATTTGCTTTTATTCACTGGTTGTTTTATACTTATTTTATTTTACTATTTGTTACTCCGCTGTAAGCTGATGGAGTCCTTTTGAATTAAAGCGTTTTATATATACTACACCATGGGAGCTTCCTATTTTTTCTTTCCATGAGGGAGCCACTGCGAACATTGAAACCAATAGTGGGAAACTATTTGGATGCTCGGTAGGAAGGTGGGGGAGAGAATATTTGGACCACAACTCCCCTTGCAGCCTGTTCCATCTGAGGTTGGAGGAATCCATTGGAAAACCAGAGGCACGGAAACCACCTTGGGAAGCCCGCATAACTATCGTGGAAAGGAGATCGTGATTGAGACATCTTATGCTGGTCGCCCCTTTTGGGGCTGTTGGATCTGGTGAGCGGGGACCCGAAAGGGGGTGCACAAAAGTCACAGGAATTTTTCGAGAGCACTCAAGTCACAGAATTGTTGAAACGCTGGATCTGAACAAACAACAAAAAACTGTCTCACTAAAAAGTTTTTTCACAAAAGTTTTTTCACATAAGTCTTTTCACTTTAAGGATTTAAACTGTTTCTCTGGACTTAATTGATTTCATTACGTTTACTGGCACTATTTTGATATTATGTAATGTCTTTTACTCATACTTACATGTGTTTTTTCTGCACGATGAGCAAAGGTTATTTTGATGGTTTATTTTAGACCAGGAGTATGTATATATGGTATTGATATTTTCACTTAGTGGTGGCATATGGTGTAAATTTACCACATTATCAGGGGCCTCAGGCCAGACCCTTTGAAGACATTGCTCATCTATTTACTCATTTATATCTGCTGACACACACGGGTGCATGGGGATATGTGTGTGTAGGTACAGACACGCATACCCTCACGGTAACTAAGGCTTTTTCTCCCTGGTAGGTAGCAGTCACCTCCATTGGGATCTAGTGAAGGAAACCATCTGGGTAACCACCCCTCCCATTTATTACCCTATAGGAAGCGCCACAACCCCTGGTAATATAATTCTAGCTAGTAAAGAATCCCTAGGGAAGCTCTTTTAAGGGAGGCAGCACACCTAAACTACTGTCCTAAGCGCAGCTCTTTGCATACAACTCAATCCTCCCATTGTGTACATACCTAATAGCCCATAAGTACTGATCCCTTATACACTGAGTTCCTGGCAGAGTCTCCTCCTACAAAAGCAAGGGCTATTGTGATAAAACTAAAATAAAAATATGCACTTGCCTCTTCACCAATAGGGATTTGTATATAATTCTAAAGGATGGCTGCAGATTCTCCAGTAGATGAGCATCTACTATAGGCAGCATGTTATGCTGTAGTTTATTCTGCTCTAATCTTGGCTCCAATACCTGGCTCTCTATAGTCGGTTCCTACTGCTGTGAAATCAGCACATCAGCATTGCAATAAACATAAAAAATCTACTAATGTAAATTCACTTGTCACAGGTGATGTTTATCCCATAGAACAATATATTTTTTTGTTTAGAAAAATCTCCTCTCCCAGTCCAGTGTATGTTGTTAACATGAGGGATAGTCTCAGACTTACAACGCTCCACAAGCCAGGCCCTCTGACATGTTTCGCCCCACCCCCGGGGCTTAGTCATAGAGGCCATAGAGACTTCTAAGTATAGTACACACTAATAGACATGTGCTTGATGAAAAAATTAGTTTTGTTTCGTTTTGATTAGTTAATCTAGTTATTTTGTTTAGTTCAATTTGGTTGATTCGTTCAATTTGTATTCGGAATTCGTATTCTGAATTTTTGCATTTTCTTCAAATTCCCTATTTTTTTTCGAATCGAAACATTCAGATCGATACATTTTTGAATTGGTCGAAATGAAAGTGGTATATTGTTTTCAATTTGAATGCAGCAAAGTGAACAAACAAAAGAAAAATCTTCAGCAAATGATTACAATGACTCTTTAAATCACCTTTGGCTTAACAAAAACAGAATTATTTTCAAATGATTCTCTAATAACACACACAATCTTTGATTTCAGCAATATGTGTACAGTTAGAATTTGTCAGGGCTGGGCTCAGCCCTTCCTTCTCTGAGCCTGCCGCTCAGCTGTCGGCTAATTGCCAGCTCCTATCTCTCCCCAGTTACTCAGCTGTTGATGATATCCTGCTCGTCAGTCCTGCCTACTTAAGCCATCCAGTGCAGAGGATCTCTGCCTTCGCCTTGGTCAACATTACAGAATCCATTCTGGCTCCAGATCCTGTTTTCTGTTCTACTACATTGATCCCTGACTTCTGGCTTGGCTGACTATACTTTCCGGTTACTGAACTTTGGCTATGTTTTGACTACGTTTGTTCTTTTTACTTTTATTATTAAACAAGTGTGATTTAACTGTACTTCTGTCTCGGCCTGATTTCATGGTTTCTGACAGAATTCAACTAGAGTTCAATGTAAAATTTGATTCGAATTTCAGTCCGAATTTCCGAAATTGGGACGAATTTCATTACGTTATTCGGAGCATTCAGTTAAATTTGTTTTCATTGTAAATCGGGTATTCGGATATATCCGAATCTCCGAATAACAAAACATTTGTCTGAATATTCATTCAGAATGAAACAAACTGCACATGTCTACGCACTAATGGATTGTGATATTTCATGCCAGCACACCATTGCTAAGCGCCAGCGTTACAATACATAGCTTCCTTTTTTGCTTAGAGGAGCACTATGAGTATAAGCAGGTCACAATATATTAATTGTGGTTCAAAGAATGTAATCTATGTGGTAGAGTGCAATTTATGTGCATTGCAATACATGAGCAATCAGCTTCTAACCTCTAAAAAAAAATGGAAGCTGATTGGTTTGTATGTAGAGCTGCACCCGATTTTGCACTCTCTAGTTTTGGTAAATCAACCCCACAGATACTAATAATTCCAATGGCAAGAATATATCTAATGTGTCTAAACATTCCAGAGTAGGGATGAGCCGAACACCCCCCGGTTCGGTTCGCACCAGAACCCGCGAACGGACCGCAAGTTCGCACGAACGTTAGAACCCCATTGACGTCTATGGGACTCGAACGTTCGAAATCAAAAGTGCTCATTTTAAAGGCTAATTTGCATGGTATTGTCCTAAAAAGGGTGTGGGGACCCGGGTCCTACCCCAGGGGACATGTATCAATGCAAAAAAAACTTTTAAAAACGGCCGTTTTTTCGGGAGCAGTGATTTTAATGATGCTTAAAGTAAAAAAAAAAAAGTGAAATATTCCTTTAAATATCGTACCTGGGGGGTGTCTATAGTATGCCTGTAAAGTGACGCGTGTTTCCCATGTTTAGAACAGTCCCTGCACCAAATGTCATTTTTAAAGGAAAAAATCTCATTTAAAACTGCTTGCGGGTTTAATGTCATGTCGGGTCCTGGCAATATGGATGAAAATCAGTGAGACAAACGGCATGGGTACCCCCCAGTCCATTACCAGGCCCTTTGGGTCTTGTATGGATATTAAGGGGAACCCCGCACCCAA
Source organism: Lithobates septentrionalis (assembly GCA_037952835.1). Classification (NCBI taxonomy): domain Eukaryota; kingdom Metazoa; phylum Chordata; class Amphibia; order Anura; family Ranidae; genus Lithobates; species Lithobates septentrionalis. Next base: position 12,014,195 of record JBBDGP010000229.1, read on the forward strand.
ATTAAAATAAGGAAAGGTCCCTATATACTCTGAACAGCAGTATACAGGCGGTGCAAACAAGACAGGGACTGTAGGTTTGTTGTTAAGTAGAATCTCTTTGTAATTTTGAACATTTTTAACGTGTTTAGCTCCAGCCAAAAAATCTTTTCTAAGCTTTTTGGAAAACATAGGGAAGGGTTATCACCCCTGTGACATTTGTTTTGCGTCTTTCCTCCTCTTCAGAAGATTTCACCTCACTTTTTTGTCCCAATGAAAAATGTTTTTTGAAAATTTGGGTTTTTTTGTGGAACAAGGATTGGAAAGCATCAGTGGAAAGGAGAAATTGTTTTCCCATATTAACTCTTACATGAGAGAATTTCCCTTCCTAGGGGTAGATTTCATCTCACTTCCTGTTGTCTCCTTCCGTTTGCAAGTAGGAGTCGTTTGTAAGTTAGATGTTTGAAAGTAGGGTCCTGCCCTATATACTCAGCAGAAATTTGGGCCTTAGGTGTTGCTGTGGCCAAAACACTGTAAGCCCTCACAGGGCCCTGCTGTGAAATATTAGATCAAGAATTGTAATTACATGCCCCTGTTGAACAGGAGCTGAAAAATTAGGCCTTAGGCACTGGTGCTGGTGCCACAACACTGCAACCCCTCACAGACACTCTAGTTGGAACGCAGGAACGAGCCCTGCTGCAAAGTATTGCATCAAAAATTGTAATTACACGCCCCTGTTAGACAGGGGCAGAAAAATTGGGCCTTAGGCACTGGTGCTGGTGCCACAACACTGCAACCCCTCACAGACACTCTAGTTGGAACGCAGGAACGAACCCTGCTGCAAAGTATTGCATCAAAAATTGTAATTACACGCCCCTGTTAGACAGGGGCAGAAAAATTGGGCCTTAGGCACTGGTGCTGGTGCCACAACACTGCAACCCCTCACAGACACTCTAGTTGGAACGCAGGAACGAGCCCTGCTGCAAAGTATTGCATCAAAAATTGTAATTACACGCCCCTGTTAGACAGGGGCAGAAAAATTGGGCCTTAGGCACTGGTGCTGGTGCCACAACACTGCAACCCCTCACAGACACTCTAGTTGGAATGCAGGAACGAGCCCTGCTGCAAAGTATTACATCAAAAATTGTAATTACACGCCCCTGTTATACAGGGGCTGAAAAATTGTGCCTTAGGCACTGGTGGTGGCGCCCAGAACCAAAAATGTTCTTACAAGCTATCAGCGTGATGATTGAGGAGGAAGAGGATAATTACTCAGGGATAGTCACTCAGCATCAGCATAGGCAGTCTTTGAAGGGATCTGAAAAAAATTATTCAGTTACATCAGCATCAGGTGCTTGGTAGCTGGTGGTGATCCAAGACTGATTCATTTTTATGAAGGTCAGCCGATCGACCGAGTCAGTGGACAGACGCACCCTGTGATCGGTTACCACGCCTCCAGCAGCACTGAATGTGCGTTCCGAAAGAACGCTGGATGCAGGACAGGCCAGTAGCTCAATTGCATACTGTGCAAGCTCTGGCCAGTGATCCATCCTCAAGACCCAGTAACCCAGAGGATTTTTGGTGGGAAAGGTGTCCAAGTCTGATCTTGCCCCTAGGTATTCCTGCACCATGTAAAACAGACGCTGGCGATGGTTGCTGGAACCGATCATACCTTGGGGCTGCGGACCAAAAAATTGTCTGAACGCATCGGTCAGACGGCCACCTTCTCCACCGCTCCTTCTTTGACTGACCGAAGCCTCAGCAACACGTTGTCCAGAAACAGGAGTTTGTAACCTCCCAGTCTCTGGGAACGCGTTGCACAGACCTTTCTGCAAGGCCTCCCGAAGATGTTTCATCCTCTGCTCCCTCTGCGATGGCAAGATAAGGTCCGCAACCTTACCCTTGTAACGTGGATCAAGGAGGGTTGCCAGCCAGTATTGGTCCTTCTCCTTGATACCACGAATACGAGGATCCTTACGCAGGCTTTGCAGGATCAGGGAGGCCATGCAGCGTAGGTTTGCTGAGGCATTCGGTCCGGAGTCCTCTGGGTCACTAAGGACAACAACGTCCGCAGCCACCTCCTCCCAGCCACGTACAAGTCCATGTGTTCCTTGGGACTGATCCCTTAAAGACTGCTGATGCTGAGTGCCAGGCTCCACCTCCATACTGACACAATCTTCCTCCTCCTCCTCCTCCTCCTCCTCTTCCTGTGTGATCGGCGGGCACGCAGGAACACTGTCTGGATAAAGGGGGCCTTGAGAGCTAAGGAAGTCCTCCTCTTCCTGCCTCTGTTCTGCCTCAAGTGCCCTGTCCATTATTCCACGCAGCGTGTGCTCCAACAGGTGGACAAGGGGGACAGTGTCACTGATAGATGCACTGTCAGTGCTCACCATCCTCGTGGCCTCCTCGAATGGTGACAGGACAGTGCATGCATCCCTGATCATGGCCCACTGGCGTGGGGAAAAAAAACCAAGGTCCCCTGACCCTGTCCTGGTGCCATAGTCGCACAGGTACTCATTTATGGCCCTCTGCTGCGTGTGCAGCCGCTGCAGCATGGCCAATGTCGAGTTCCACCTGGTGGGCATGTCACAGATTAGGCGGTTCTTGGGCAGGTTAAACTCCTTTTGGAGGTCCATCAGCCGAGCACTGGCATTATATGACCGGCGGAAATGCACACAGACTTTCCTGGCCTGCCTCAGGACATCCTGTAAGCCCGGGTACCTGCCCAAGAACCGCTGCACCACCAAGTTAAGGACGTGAGCCAAACAGGGCACATGGGTCAGTTGTCCCTGTCGGAGGGCAGAGAGGAGGTTGGTGCCATTGTCGCAAACCACCATTCCTGCCTTAAGTTGGCGTGGCGTCAACCACCTCTGAACCTGCCCCTGCAGAGCTGACAGAACCTCTGCCCCAGTGTGGCTCCTGTCCCCCAAGCACACCAGCTCAAGCACCGCATGGCATCTTTTGGCCTGCGTACTTGCGTAGCCCCTTGAACGCCTACGGAGCACCGCTGGTTCCGAGGAAGAGGCCATGGAGGAAGAAGAAGAGGAGGGGGTGGAGGAGAGAGGTGTGTCACAATCAGCATTTTGGAGGCGTGGTGGCGGAACAACCTCCAACACTACTGCACCTTGTCCTGCATCCTTCCCAGCTGCCAGCAGAGTCACCCAATGCGCCGTGAAACTTAAGTAACGTCCCTGTCCATGCCTGCTGGACCATGAGTCAGCGGTAATATGCACCTTACCGCTGACCGCCCTGTCCAGCGAGGCATGGACATTGCCTTCCACATGCCGGTAGAGAGCTGGAATCGCCTTCCGTGAGAAAAAGTGGCGTTTGGGTACCTGCCACTGAGGAACCGCACATTCCACAAACTCACGGAAGGGGGCAGAGTCTACCAACTGAAAAGGCAGCAGTTGAAGTGCTAGCAATTTTGCCAAGCTAGCATTCAACCGCTGGGCATGTGGATGGCTGGGAGCAAACTTCTTTCGGCGGTGCAGCAGCTGGGGCAGGGAAATTTGCCTGGTACAATCTGGCGTCGGTGTACCAAAAGCAGATTGCCCACAAGTACTTGGCTGTGACACACCTAATTCTACACCTTCATTCCTCTCACTGCAGGTCTCAGAGAGGACTGAAGGTCTAGTGGGGTTGGAAATCTCAGCTGATGAGGAGCAAGGAGAGATCCTCTTTGTTCTTTGGTGTGGGTCTTTTAGATATGCTTGCCAACGAACTGCATGGCAGGTCAACATATGTCTGGTCAAGCATGTGGTACCCAAGCGGGAGATGTTTTGGCCACGCGAGATACGCTTGAGACATATGTTGCAAATAGCAGCGGTGCGATCTGATGCACTCGTCTCAAAAAAGGCCCACACCAAAGAACTTTTTGAATAACGCGCAGAGACTGCAGCGCCCTGCACATGTGGAGCTTTGGGGTGTGATGCAGTCAATGTGCTGCCCTTAGGCTGGCCCCTGGAGGGCATCCTGCCTCGTTGGTGATGTGCCGCCTCCTCCTCCTCCTCCTCCTCCTCTCTCCTATCAGGCACCCACGTTGAGTCAGTGACCTCATCATCCCCTCCCTCCTCATCACTGGAGCAAACCTGGCAGTATGCTGCAGCAGGGGGAGCATGACTGCCAGATTGCTGTCCTTCTTGGGCACCCCCTCTGTCCGTGCTCATGTTACTGCCTTCATCGAGCTCAGTATCATCATCAGAGCCTTCCAAACGCTGGGCATCCTCCTGGAGCATGTACCCAACACTGTGGTCAAACAGTTCGAGGGAATCCTCATGAGGACATGGTGGAGCTAGGGAAGGAGTCACTGATGACATTGAGCTGAGGGAAGAGGCCGCTGCTTTGCCAGACAAAGCACCCTGGGCATGGGTGAGAGAGGATGAGGAGGATGAGGACGGCTTGGTCATCCACTCGACCAAGTTTTCTGCATGTTGCGGCTCAACACGGCCAGCTGCCGAAAAAAAGGCCAAGCGTGTCCCATGGCCACGTGCTGATGAGGATGCACCGTCTCCACGACCAGCACTAGACACAGAGCCTGCTTGCCCTCTCTTATTGGCTTGTGACTGTCTGCCTCTCCTTCTTGGCCTTCCAGACATACTAATGGCCTGTGAGCAGGACGCACTGCACTAAATGTAAATAGCAGGAACGGATCTAGCTGAACACTGTGAGCAGGACGCACTGACTGCACTAAATGTAAATAGCAGGAACGGATCTAGCTGAACACTGTGAGCAGGACGCACTGCACTAAATGTAAATAGCAGGAACGGATCTAGCTGAACACTGTGAGCAGGACGCACTGCACTAAATGTAAATAGCAGGAACGGATCTAGCTGAACACTGTGAGCAGGACGCACTGCACTAAATGTAAATAGCAGGAACGGATCTAGCTGAACACTGTGAGCAGGACGCACTGCACTAAATGTAAATAGCAGGAACGGATCTAGCTGAACACTGTGAGCAGGACGCACTGCACTAAATGTAAATAGCAGGAACGGATCTAGCTGAACACTGTGAGCAGGACGCACTGACTGCACTAAATGTAAATAGCAGGAACGGATCTAGCTGAACACTGTGAGCAGGACGCACTGCACTAAATGTAAATAGCAGGAACGGATCTAGCTGAACACTGTGAGCAGGACGCACTGCACTAAATGTAAATAGCAGGAACGGATCTAGCTGAACACTGTGAGCAGGACGCACTGACTGCACTAAATGTAAATAGCAGGAACGGATCTAGCTGAACACTGTGAGCAGGACGCACTGACTGCACTAAATGTAAATAGCAGGAACGGATCTAGCTGAACACTGTGAGCAGGACGCACTGCACTAAATGTAAATAGCAGGAACAGATCTAGCTGAACACTGTGAGCAGGACGCACTGCACTAAATGTAAATAGCAGGAACGGATCTAGCTGAACACTGTGAGCAGGACGCACTGCACTAAATGTAAATAGCAGGAACGGATCTAGCTGAACACTGTGAGCAGGACGCACTGCACTAAATGTAAATAGCAGGAACGGATCTAGCTGAACACTGTGAGCAGGACGCACTGCACTAAATGTAAATAGCAGGAACGGATCTAGCTGAACACTGTGAGCAGGACGCACTGCACTAAATGTAAATAGCAGGAACGGATCTAGCTGAACACTGTGAGCAGGACGCACTGCACTAAATGTAAATAGCAGGAACGGATCTAGCTGAACACTGTGAGCAGGACGCACTGCACTAAATGTAAATAGCAGGAACGGATCTAGCTGAACACTGTGAGCAGGACGCACTGCACTAAATGTAAATAGCAGGAACGGATCTAGCTGAACACTGTGAGCAGGACGCACTGCACTAAATGTAAATAGCAGGAACGGATCTAGCTGAACACTGTGAGCAGGACGCACTGACTGCACTAAATGTAAATAGCAGGAACGGATCTAGCTGAACACTGTGAGCAGGACGCACTGCACTAAATGTAAATAGCAGGAACGGATCTAGCTGAACACTGTGAGCAGGACGCACTGCACTAAATGTAAAGAGCAGGAACAGATCTAGCTGAACACTGTGAGCAGGACGCACTGCACTAAATGTAAAGAGCAGGAACAGATCTAGCCTAATCTAGCTCTCAAATCAAATGACACTGTCTGTCTCTCTCTCTATCAGCACACCGGAACACACTACACAGGGCCGCCGTGCAGGCGGCCTTATATAGTGTGGGGCGTGTACTAAATCCCCTGAGCCATAATTGGCCAAAGCCACCCTGGCTTTGGCCAATTACAGCTCTCTCTACTGACGGCGCTGTGATTGGCCAAGCATGCGGGTCATAGTGCATGCTTGGCCAATCATCAGCCAGCAATGCACTGCGATGCCGCAGTGAATTATGGGCCGTGACGCGCCACACGAATTTGGCGCGAACGGCCCATAACGTTCGCAATTCGACGGACGGTCGAACAGCTGATGTTCGAGTCGAACATGGGTTCGACTCGAACACGAAGCTCATCCCTATTCCAGAGATTAACGTTGTGGTGACCTTGTGTTTTTTTTTGTTTTATGGTGTAGAGCGGGTTTTTAGACAACCTAGAGAGGGATATGTACACCACAAGTTGTTGGAAAAAGAACCAAGGTGGATTTATATGTTACAGACAAGGATAATGTCTGGCTTAAATCAAAGATGGGATGTTGTTGTTTTTTAAGTAAAATATAAAGAGTTTATTTTTTATTTTATTTTAACATCCTTGCATATGTTGGATTATATTCATCCCTGCTATGGACTGTACTTGTTTAGCACTGCTGGCTGCATAATTTTCGATAGCGTGTGTTTTTTTTAAGTAACTATTGGTTTATAAGAAACAACTTGATCTTACGAATTATCAATCACCTGCCCTTCCAATTTGTCCCGAGAGAAGATGGCCATTATTTAACTGTGTGTTCAGTCTATGTACAAACATTAGGTATAGGTTTGTATCTTCACAGAGTGATACTGTGTATACGGATATTGGTAACAAAGTGGCATGTCCTATTTACATCTGTATAGAGAGTTTGGAAAAATCATGAACTTTGTAGGCACCTGAGTACACAATTTTTCTTTAAAAGGTTATACATTTTATTTCAATGTTTTATAAAAAGGAAATTACATGGTACATTAAAAACATACAATGAACCTGCTACCAACAAGTGTATGGGTTACTGATGCCATGACCAGGGGTCTCCAAATGGCAGAACTCTTTTAGTGACTCTGCCACAGGAAGACTTACTGGATATATGCTCTTGATGTATTGTCCCTGGGTGGCTTCATTGAGGAAATCAAAGTGAGCTACATATTGTAAATTCTGATTTTGTCTTACTTTGAGATGTTTAATTTATAAATTACATCTTAGTTAACCACTAAGCCACCGCCCACCGTCATATGACGGCTGGACGGGACTTCTGTTGTTCTGGGCGGGCGTCATATGATGTCCTCGCCCTCCCGAGCCACTAGGGGGCGTGCGCGCGCCGCCGGCGGCACGCGCACGTGCCCACTGCGTCGTTCGGGACCCGGTGCGCGTGCCCGGCGGCCGCGATGTCCGCCGGGCACCCGCGATTGCCGGGTAACAGAGCAGGAGCGTGGATCTGTGCATGTAAACACAGATCCACGTCCTGTCAGAGAGGAGAGGAGACCGATGGTGTGTCCCTTGTACATAGGGACACCGATCGGTCACCTCCCCCAGTCAGTCCCCTCCCCCCACAGTTAGAATCACCTCCTTAGGTCATACATTAACCCCTCGATCGCCCCCTAGTGTTAACCCCTTCCCTGCCAGTCACATTTACACAGTAATCAATGCATTTTTATAGCATTGATCGCTGTATAAATGTGAATGGTCCCAAAAATGTGTCAAAAGTGTCCGATGTGTCCGCCGCAATATCGCAGTCACAATAAAAATCGCAGATCACTGCCATTACTAGTAAAAAATAAATAAATAATAAAAATGCTATAAATCTATCCCCTATTTTGTAGACGCTATAACTTTTGCGCAAACCAATTAATATACACTTATCGCAATTTTTTTTACCAAAAATATGTAGAAGAATACATATCTGCCTAAACTGAGTAAAAAATTTGTTAAAAAAAAATAAAAAATTGGATATTTATTATAGCAAAAAGTAAAAAAAATTGTGTTTTTTCAAAATTGTCCCTCTTCTTTTGTTTATAGCGCAAAAAGTAAAAACCGCAGAGGTGATCAAATACCACCAAAAGAAAGCTCTATTTGTGGGGAAAAAATGATAAAAATTTCATTAGGGTGCAGTGTAACATGACCGCGCAATTGTCATTCAAAGTGCGGCAGCGCTGAAAACTGAAAAATGGCTTGGGCAGGAAGGGGGTGAAAGTGCCCAGTATTGAGGTGGTTAATCGTGGTTGGGATTTGAAACAGTGACCTTGATGCTGTTGGACAGGTGTGCTAGCCACTGAGCCATGGTGCTGCCCTAGTTTGTTCTATATTAAATTGATTCCCTTCTTACTTTATTTTACATTAAATTTGACTCCCTTCTTAGTATATTTGGAATATACTGGTATATACCTTTTGTGTTCCCCCTGTTGCCATCAGGGAATTATATTGATTGACTGTATGTTCATCTATATTCTCAGGGCAATTGTACCACAGGCATATCCCCCTCCCCAATTCCGATTAATATACTGTCATTTCCATATACATTTTTTTAACCTTCTTGCTCATCTTTATTTAATGAGTATGCCTTACTATAATAAAAGGGATAAATCTGCAGCGCTAATCTAAATATGTGAATTCCTGGGACGCCAAGGAGATAAAAACTAGTAGAAAGATGCCAATAAAAGCTCAAAAAAAGTGACAATAGTTCTAAGGTGCGTGGATAACTAATAATAGAAGGAATATGCTATGTAACAAAGCCAAATAAAGAATAGGTAAACAACAATAATATATAACAAGCTCATCCAAGGAGGAAAAGATAGCGACCACAGATGATAGTGTTCACACACCTATAAACAAATACGGGGGGTAAAACTGCGGCGTAAAACTAAATGGGTATATTCCTGGGATGCCAAAGAAAAAACAGTGGACACCGAAGGAATATAAGCCAGTAAGGAAGATGCAGGTAGCAATTCAAAAATTCCTATGATGCGTGAATAACTGGTAATTCCTCGAGCGGGATAAGCTATGTGACAAAAAAACTAATGACCACACCAAGAAGGGAAATCCAGGTACGGAACTAGTTCATGTAGATTAATATTCCACCATTTTTGTGCAACCAAGAGTACTACCAAATCAATGTTGCATCAAAAGAGTGCGGCTAATTAGGGAACATGCTCATCTGATCTCACTAACCTGAGATCCATCTGATCCGCGAACACTGCTTGAGAAACTTGGAGATCGGGAGATGCTTTATCATCTACACTAAAGGCTGATATCACCCTGTTGGGAGCTGACAGCGTTCAAAACCACCTGCAAGCACAGACTGCGTGAGGCTATTTTTTGGGCTGTTATCGCTCAGCCGGGAGGTGAGAGGCTGGGGGAACCGGTACATTTGTCTATACACTTGTCTGTCTTCACTGGGGATATGTGAAGGATTGTTTTGATTTATCACGAAGGAGATATGAATAGGATGTTTTGTTAATATATTTCTTCATTTTTTTAGTTCAGAAACGACTTTTATTCACTTTGGGAATCACACTTTTTTACCACATTCAGTTGTCATTTGTGCTGAACACTGGCTTTGGTATTTGCTGGTGTGTTATTATTTATTTATTTTTTTGGAAGATACATTTTATGCTTAGTAGAAACAATTGTCCGATTTGATACACTTTTTCTGTTAAACTGGAAACTCATTCCTATTTATTTATTTATATATATCAATTTTTTGGATGCTGCACAAACATTTGCACAATATATTTTATAGAGTGTTCTCTATAGAGTTTAATTCAGCTATTATATTTCTTAATTAGTTTTATTCACCGATTTTTCCATTTAAGGTTTATTCAAACAGCAATTAATTATTTGTATTTGGTTTTCGATCGTTAGGACCTTAGCCAATATAAATGTAATTATTTATTTATTCACTTGCCCTTACCTTGGATGTTGCACCGAATTATTGTTTGCACCTATTTATATTTAGGAACACTGTGTTGTTGGAGTCACGAGTAGAATTTATTGCTTTACACAATTAAGGTCTGTAAAGAGGCCACCAATTATCTGGATCCCAGTCATTTAGTTCCCTAATTAGCCGCACTCTTTTGATGCAACATTGATTTGGTAGTACTCTTGGTTGCACAAAAATGGTGGAATATTAATCTACATGAACTAGTTCCGTACCTGGATTTCCCTTCTTGGTGTGGTCATTAGTTTTTTTGTCACATAGCTTATCCCGCTCGAGGAATTACCAGTTATTCACGCATCATAGGAATTTTTGAATTGCTACCTGCATCTTCCTTACTGGCTTATATTCCTTCGGTGTCCACTGTTTTTTCTTTGGCATCCCAGGAATATACCCATTTAGTTTTACGCCGCAGTTTTACCCCCCGTATTTGTTTATAGGTGTGTGAACACTATCATCTGTGGTCGCTATCTTTTCCTCCTTGGATGAGCTTGTTATATATTATTGTTGTTTACCTATTCTTTATTTGGCTTTGTTACATAGCATATTCCTTCTATTATTAGTTATCCACGCACCTTAGAACTATTGTCACTTTTTTTGAGCATTTATTGGCATCTTTCTACTAGTTTTTATCTCCTTGGCGTCCCAGGAATTCACATATTTAGATAAGCGCCGCAGATTTATCCCTTTTATTAATTTGTTTTTAGGTGTGTGAACACTAATATTTGTGGCTGCTATTCGTTTTCTTAGTAGATGAGTTTTATATTTTTATACTTTTATTGTTGGATTATTTATTCTTTGGTGTGCGCACAAGTACCTATTACCTTACTCATATGCCTTACTATATACATCTGGTGTGTTACAGTTTTCTACCTTTACTGTCTAATTTATTCATCTTTTTTTATACACCAAGCAAAATGATAAACGCAACGCTTTTGTGTTTGCCCCTATTTATCATAAGCTGAACACAAAGAGCTACAACCTTTTCTATGTATTGTATCTAATAATTGTTGCGGCAGCTGTCTGGGTGGCTGGTCTTAGACGATCTTGGAGGTGAAGATGCTGGATGTGGAGGTCCTGGGCTGGTGTGGTTACACATTGTCTGTGGTTGTGAGGCCAGTTGGATGTACTGCCAAATTCTCTAAAATGCCTTTGGAGACGGCTTATGGTAGAGAAATGAACATTCAATTCAAGGGCAACAGCTCTGGTGGACATTCCTGCAGTCAGCATGCCAATTGCATGCTCCCTCAAAACTTGCAACATCTGTGGCATTATGCTGTGTGAAAAAACTGCATATTTTAGAGTGGCCTTTTATTGTCGCCAGCCTAAGGCACACCGGTGCAATATCATGCTGTCTAATCAGCATCTTGATATGCCACACCTGTGAGGTGAATGGATTATCTCGACAAAGAAAAAGTACTCACTAAGACAGATTTAGACATATTTGTGAACAATACTTGAGAAAAATAGGCCTTTTGTGTACATACAAAAAAGTCATAGATCTTTGCATTCAGCTCATGATAAATAGGGGCAAACACAAAAGTTTTGCATTTATAATTTTGCTCAGTGTATATACTTTTTTCTTTTTTGACAGTATTTCTAATTATGCTGGGACTTGTAGTCTTGCTCTGTGAAATCCTCTTTATTTTGCTCACTGACATTGCCCCTTACTAATTCCCTTGTGTTTTAATTATTCTCCAAAATGTTGTGCCACCCACTGCCTGCCCACTTTCCCTATTTATTCACGCTCTCATGTCCTGGGGCTTAGGTTTGGCAAAGGAACTTCTGCAAATGCTCCGAAACATGTAGCTGCCTCCTTCTGCGTCACTTCAAGTGCATGTGCTCCAAGCTGGGCCTGGAAGTCGGTTGGCCATCTTGCTTCTGTCATCTGTCTTTCCCTCTGCTGTTGGTCAGCTAGTGAGGATCCAGGAGAGCCTTGACAGGAGATCTACCACCATTATGTTTGATAATGAGCTCATTTTACACTACCTTCCTGTCAGTGTTTTTAAACGCATTTGTTTAATAAATACTGGTGTTACTGCACTTAGAAGTTCCTCTCTTTCTATTTATATTTCTCTAGAGTTTGCTTCGACCTCTTTGAGTGCTGCTCAAGTGCCCTCTGTGCAACCCCCAGTTCTAAACAATTTGGATGGGAGCCCATAGAACCAAGATATTCAGAGGTTATTTATATACCTCTTCCTTTCAAGAATAACATGTTTATTTTTTTATTTTGTTTTTTATCTGCCTTTAATATAACTTCTAGGAGCAAAGAAACATTGATTTTCACCTCCTCACTATTTAAGCCGACTCTTGCAAGTTTCAATAGCATGGCAAGACACCTGAAAAATATCCTATTTGCCAACTCTGTGTTTTGTATTATGTCTAAATTGGGGTAATGATTTTAGTGCTGTTGTCATGTGTAACCACTGGATTTTCAGCCTTGCAGTAGGACCAAGTGCATCCAGGTCTTCCCACCATAACTTTTGCAGTGTTGACAGAGTTCCCAATGCATTACTTAATAGTGCCATGCTTTACAGAGGACTGTCAGCAGAGGGTTAGTGGTTGATTGGCGCTAAAAAGTATTGAAGAGGTGTTAGAGGTGTAGAAGAAGCAGCTAGTAAAGAATAATCACTGAGCTGTAGATCTCAAGGATGTGTCCTATCCTATTAACATCTAGGCCACCCCTCCAACTTGAAAGAATGCTTTACTTTTAATTTTAATTGTATTTCTAGTTGTTTTGATTTGTTTTCAGTAAATCTACTTTCTTATATGTTCTAGGAGACACATGATATGAGAATCAGCTTTGATGAACTCTGTAGAAACTTTAAGAATAGTGGCAGTGAGGTGGTAGATTTATGTTTCTTGGAAACATAAGAAATGATTACTGTGAGTTTTTGAGATATAATAATTGTGTTGTAGGAATCTCGCACTTTGGTGGGAAATCATTTTATTCTCCCACCAGGAATGCAGAATTTCACATGCACTAAAAGTTGCTCTATACTTCAGCTTTTTCTACCATTTACCAAGGAATCCATATTTGCTCCCCACACATGCACCTCATGATTAATCTTATCCATGCAGTGTGTGCTGCACCATATACAGGTTACATCTCCAATTGTAATCATATGTTGACTTGGTAGTTACCATTAGGGATGCACCAATACTGACACCATATACTTGGCATTTTCGGGGGTTATCGGTACTCGTGAAAATTCACCGATTCCAGAAACTGGTACCGGAAGTGACGTCAGCTGGGGAGGAGCTCGGGAACCGGATAAGGTTGCGGCCTCTCCACACGGCGGTGAGTGCTGTTTCCCTCATGACAGACATGTGTTTTGCTGCTGCTGCCCCTGCTACATGGCTGCCCCACATGGCGAGCATCCTCCTTACATCATATCCCCTCATGGTGGCTGGTGAGTACTCTTCTCTATAACGGTTGCTTGCTTTCTTCATATGTGTCCGGCGGCTGGTGATTGCTGTACACTGCCTACATTATCATTTGCCTAACATGGCGGACGGCCTGTGTTATACTTAGGTTAGTTTTGTCCCACATTGTCTCTCTCTCTCTTGCCTAACATGGCGGCCGGCCTGTGTTACACCTAAGTTGGTTTGTCCCGCATTGTCTCTCTCTTGCCTAACATGGCGGCCGGCCTGTGTTATACTTAAGTTAGTTTGTCCCACATTGCCTCTCTCTGTCCTAACATGGTGGCCGACCTGTGTTATACTTAAGTTAGTTTTGTCCCACATTGTCTCTCTCTTGCCTAAAATGGCGGCCGACCTGTGTTATACTTAAGTTAATTTTGTCCGAAATTGTCTCTCTCTTGCCAAACATGGCGGCCGGACTGTGTTACACTTAGTTTGTCCCACATTGTCTCTCTCTCTCTTGCCTAACATAATGTCCACTGTCCAGCATGGCGGCCGGCCTGTGTTTGTGTGTGTTACATAACTTAGTGTCCCACATTGTCTCTGTTGCCTAACATGTCCACTATGGTGGCAAATGACTGCTGCTGTTACATAAATCATCATAGTCTCTTGCCTAACATTTTCCTTCATGTGCCTTTCTGAGACCATCCTCTGCTTTTTGTATTGTAGAGATACCGACCATTGTACCCGACAGATGGATGTCATCATCCCTGCTGGTTTACTTGGCCATACCAAGATGCTGGATGCAGCAGGAACAAACAACAAGCACTGGTGAGAGCAGCTTCATTATTCTAAAAAATAGTAGGTGTCATCATGTGTGAAAAAAATCAGAAAACAAAACATTTGGGCTCAATTTTTTTTCCCCATTTTCCTAATTTTTCCCCCTTAAGGTGGAGAGACTTACTTATTTCTGGCTTTAAGTGCAATGCAAACGGATGCCACTGCCAGCAAAATGTCAGCTGTCTGGAAGTTTTTTAAAATTGATGAAACCAACAAACGCATTGCAGACTGCAAACTCTGTTCTGCCAAAATATCCAGAGGAGGTTCAAAAGTTAGTTCTTATAATACCAGTAATCTCATAAAACACCTCAAAATGAAACACAAGACTGAGCATGGCGAATTTACAGCTGTCACTAGCCCTTGCACTCAGCAGCTGACACTGCAGCAAACCCTTGCCAGACGTGAAAAATTTTCCATGGATAACCCAAGAGCTAAAAAAATTTCTGAAGTAGTTACCCAATTCATCGTTCTTGATGATCAGCCACTATCAATAGTTGACAATATGGGTTTTCGGCGACTTATGAATCTTTTGAAGCCAAAGTACGAAATTCCCAGCCGCCGTCATGTCACAGATGTCATGTTGTCACAATTACACAACACAGTGAAAAAACACATTACCAACATGCTACAGGAGGACATAAAGGCTATCAGTTTAACCACGGACATTTGGAGCAGTAATGTGAGTCCCGTGTCTGTAATTAGCTTAACTGCACAGTGCATTGATGCCAATTTCACTCTGCACCAAGTCATGCTGCACGCAAATAAATTTCAAGGCTCTCACACAGGCCAGGCTATAAGAAGCATACTAGAAGAAATGCTTGACACTTGGGCGATTCCCAAAAGTTCTGTCCATGTGGTAGTCCGTGATAATGGCAGAAATATGATAAAAGGTGTACAAGATGCTGGTCTTCAGAGTCTTTCATGTGTGGCACATACACTGCAGCTGGCTGTCTCAGAGGGGCTTTTATCACAACGCAGCATTACGGAGGCTGTGGGAGTTGGGCGCAAAATAGTTGGGCACTTTAAACATTCAAACCTGGCATATTCTCGGCTGCAAGATATTCAGATCCAGCTTGGTCAACCCATTAAAAGACTTCAACAAGATGTTCAGACTCGCTGGAACAGCACTTTTTACATGCTGCAGTCTCTGATAGAGCAAAAACAGGCAATTGGAGTATATGTGTCAGAACATGAGCTGCCTGCAACGATCACTGAAAATCAGTGGAATCTCATGGAGAAGATGATCGACATCTTGGCTCCCTTTGAAGAGTTGACTCGGCATGTGAGTTGTTCAGATTCTTTTGCCTCGGATGTAATTCCTGCAGTGACTGTGCTATAGCAATTATTATCTAAAGAAGTGGATGAGGACCACGGTGTAAAAACGATGAAGAACACATTGCTTGGTGCTTTGCAGAAACGGTTCTCTGACATGGAGCAAAATCCACTTTACTGCATCGCTACTTTACTCAATTCAAGGTAATCAATTATTGCTGGCTGCTATTTTGCATTGTTTATTTGAATATTGATGATATGATTTTGTTTTTTGTTTTTTGGAGGAAGGTGATATTTTACAGTGTTATTATCACTTGCTTGCATTAAAAAATAAATTGTAATGCAAGTGATTACACTGTAAATCTCACCTTCATAAAAAACACAAAACAAAATCGATAATGACAAACACACTTACCTGCTCTGCCTCTGTGTAATGGTTTTGCACAGAGCAAACCAGACAACTGTTTTTGCCGTGTCCCCCACCGTCACCTTTCCTTCTAGCAGTGCCCCCACAGCAAGCTTTTACAGTTGTTGCTTTGCTTGCATGATGTTGTCTAATGTCTTGTATTTTTCTTCTTCTAGGTATAAAAATCAGTTCTTCTCAAATGCAGATGCTAGCAGGCAGGCCAAAGAGATGTTCGTGCTGGAAATGCAACAAATATCTTCTGTACAGGTACTACAGGCAGCTACACCTGAGGTGCTTGAGAAACCAGCTACCAAAAGGCCTCGCACTGAGCAACAGCCAGGTACTGGTGTGACTGTGGACAGTGTTTTTCAAGAAATTACTTATTCATCTACATTTGAGAACAATGCTCCCACAGCTGCTACCATACAACTAGAAGCATATCTTAGAGAGATTGTTCAGTGCAGCGTCACACATTCTGACTGACACCAGAAACCGACTTCTAACTGAACATGCAGAGATTCTTCTGTTTCTTAAAAAAAACTTGCCACTTGCGTTTGAAAAATAATCTACCGCCTGTTACTGTCCAACTGTAATGCCGCGTACACACGGTCGTACTTTTCGTCTACAAAAGTCCAACGGACGCTGACGGACTAAAGCTGGCTGGTAATCCGATCGTGTGTGGGCTTCTCCGGACTTTCAACGTACTTTTTTAGCCTCAAATCCGACGTACTTTAGATTTGAAACATGCTTTAAAACTTTACGACGGACTCGAGTCTGGTCGAAAAATCCGCTCGTCTGTATGCTAGTCCGACGGACAAAAACCCACGCTAGGGCAGCTATTGGCTACTGGCTATGAACTTCCTTATTTTAGTCCGGTGTACGTCATCACGTAAGAATTCGACTGACTTTTGTGTGATCGTGTGTAGGCAAGTCTGTTCGTTAGAAAGTATGCCGCAAGTCCGTCGAAAGTCTGCCGGAAGTCTGTCGGAAGTCTGTCGAACAGGCTGTCTGACTTTTGTAGACGAAAAGTACGACCGTGTGTACGCGGCATAAGGCATCATGCACAGTTGCACGCTGCAGCTCAAATCAACTGCTCCACCTGGCATTTGAGCGTTTTTTTTTTTTCGTTTTCTCTGCCTGTTAACTCCCCTCCATGTTGGTCTTTAAAAAAAAATCAAATATGCCTTTTTAACTACATGCCACAACCTTTTTCCTTAAGTGAAAAAGTGAATCACCTATGGTGTGCACATTGCACACTATAGGTGATTCAACGTGCAATGCATGGGGGACACATAGCCTAATATGGAGCGGTATAGCGTTAACACTACAGGCAAACGAACGGCTCAAAAACAGGGAGCTCAAACGCCTGTAGGAGCAGCTACTTTGAGCTTTATTGTGCATGTGGCCTTACTGCTGCTAAGTCCTTGGCTCCTTGGCCTTGCCATCCTGGAATGACCCTTATTTTTGGTCTGTGAAAAATGTTTTTTTACGAGTTTCATAAGAAGTTGAACTAGAAGCTAGCACTTTTTTTTATTGTCTAAAAAATGTTTACAAAATAATGTTAGTTTTGAGGTACTGTTCAGTTGCTCCTCCTCAGACCTAACATTATTTAACTGTATTGCACTTGGGTTGGTTGATGTGATGACGTGAACTTGTGATGTTTGTTTTAATACGTGGCGTCATCAACAATGATGATATTTCATGTTCTGTGTGACATTTGAGCTTTTCATTTTCAAGGCATAATGCCTGTACAATGCAGCTAAAAGCATCTGCTCCTCAAGGAGTTTAAGCTTTTTTCCTGCCTGTTAACGCCTCCCCTCCATGTCAGCCCATTGCACACTTGTTTCAGGAGTTTAGTGGCAGGAAAGTTTACAGGCAGAAAAAAAATCCAAAGATTTCCATTTCCAATTTCTTTTTTTGTTTTTTTTTCTGCCTGCTGCCTGTAAGATGCCCTGCCACTAAACTTCTGAAACCGCATAGTGTTTCTTGGCCAATGGGCATGAATGAACACATAGGCTAACATAGAGGTGAAGAGGTAACAGGTAGAAAAAAAAAAGCTCAAAAGAACTAAAACGCAGCTGCTTTGAGCTGTGCATGAGGCCTTACTGCAGCCTACATGCCAACCTAACACACATCCTTGCCATCCTGGAATGTTCTGTCTGTGAAATGTGTTTCTTTTACACATGTGTAAGTTGAACTGGAAACAAACACATGTGGGGTTTTTTTTTGGTTTTTGAAATTGTTTAACCCTTTCATGACTAAGCCTATTTTTGAAATTTGGTGTTTACAAGTTAAAATCCATATTTTTTGCTAGAAAATTACTTAGAACCCCCAAACATTATGTATATATTTTTAGCAGAGAATCTAGAGAATAAAATGGAAATTGTTTCAATATTTTAAATCACACAGTATTTGTGCAGCGGTGTTTTAAATGCAAATTTTTGGGAAAAGGGACACTTTCATGAATTAAAAAAAAAACAAACAGTAAAGTTACCCCAATTTTTTTCTATAATGTGAAAGATGATGTTATGCAGAGTAAATAGATACCAAACATGTCACGCTTTATAATTGCGCCCACTCGTGGAATGGCGACAAACTACAGTACCTAAGAATTTCCATAGGCGACGCTTTAAATTTTTTTTTACGGTTACCAGGTTAGAGTTACAGAGGAGGTCTAGTGCTAGAATTATTGCTCTCGCTCTGACGATCGCGGTGATACCTCACATGTGTGATTTGAACACCGTTTATATATGCGGGCGCGACTTCCGTATGCGTTTTCTTTGCTGCGCAAGCTCGCAGGGACGGGGGGGCTTTAAAAAGTTTTTTTTTGTTATTTATTTTATTTATTTTTATATTTATAAATTGTGTTAAAAAAAAAAATTTGATGACTTATATTGCTGTCACAAGGAATGTAAACATCCCTTGTGACAGTAGTAGGTGGTGACAGGTACTCTTTATGGAGGGATCGGGGGTCTGAAAGACGGGAAGTGACGTCATGACTTCGCTTCTACGTTTACAATTAGAAGGCTGGAACGAAGCCGCCCACAGCTTCGTTCCAGCCCACCCCCAGCCACCGGAGACAGCTGATTGGTCACCGGGTCTCCCGATCGAACGGGAGGGCAGGTAACAGCGGCGGGAGGCGGCGGGAGGGGGGACGTCCCCTCCCGCTCCTCCGATACAACAGCTGAGTGGCTTTTAGCTGCATTGTTTGTTATACTGGGGTAGCCGATCGCCCGCTTTAAAAAACGGTGCCGGGATGATGCCTGCAGCTGCGGGCATTATCCCGGTATAACCCCGGAAAGCCAAGTAGGCACATCTGCGTACGCTCGGCGGGAAGGGGATAAATAATGTCTTGTGTTGTGAGTTGACTAAGGTACTGTACTGTTCTTGCTTCTCCTCATGCCTTAACATTGTGCACTTGCAATGTACATGTCATTGATGACATTGATAGTATTTTTTATATTACATGTTCTGTGCAATTTGCGCTTTAACAGCTTTGTGACCAGCAAATAAACATGTTTTCTTTCATAATCTTTTGACTGCGTTTCAATTCCTCATATTATGGTGAAAATGTGTAATTTTTCATTATTTTTTTAAAAATGGTCACATGACCAAAATCAGGTATCGGTAATTGGTATCGGCAAGTACATGATGTCAAGTATCCGTACTCATACTCGATGTCAAAAAAGTGGCATTGGTGAATCCCTAGTTACCCTGAACAGTACTCCAATTATCTTTGCTTGACTCTACAGATATACATTTTCTTGGGCAAAACAAAATCTTGCATCTAATGCCCCGTACACACGATCGGACTTTCCGCCAACAAAACCGTGGACTTTTGTTTGAAGGATGTTGGCTCAAACTTGTCTTGCATACACACAGTCACACAAATGTTGGCCAACAATTACAAACGTGGGAACGTGGTGATGTACAAGATGTATGACGAGTTGAGAAAAAGGAAGTTCAATAGCCAGTGCGGCTCCTTCTGCTTGATTCCGAGCATGCATGAACTTTTGTGCATTGGACTTGTGTACACACGATCGGAAATTCCGACAACAAAGTTTTGTTAGCGGAAAATTTGGGAACCTGCTAGCTAACATTTGTTGGCAGAAAGTCCGACAACAAATGTTCGATGGAGCATACACAGTCGGACTTTCAGCCAACAAGCTCACATCCAACATTTGTTGTCGGAAAATCCGATCGTGTGTACGGGGCATTAAGCTCCTATGTAATGACTTGACATTGCAAAGGTAATGCAATATTTAAAGGTAAGTTCAAATTTTCATCAGAGAAATTTAAGAACATTTGTAGGTGGGCGTTATGTCCATGTCCTTATTTTAAGGCCTCATACACACGGACATTGTAAAAAACGGGCTGTAAAGCTAGTAACAAGGCCTGGAAAAAAGCAGCATTAAAAATGTGATTTTAGCAGCGTTTTGATTTGGCGTCAATGCGCGTTTAATGTCGTTTGTAAGCATTAACGCTAAGGCGCGTTTTTTTAAAAAAAAATCCCTCTGCTATTTTCCACTCCCAAATTACCCACAATGCCAAGGAAAATGAATAAACAACGTTCAATATCATTTGATGGGGCCATTTTGGTTGGAGAGAGAGGAGAGAGATAGTCTGTGTGAGTTTGTTTGAGTATTTGTGGAGTTTTTGCGATTTTGCGTGCGTTTTCCTCAGATTTTTGCATTATGGATCCTGTTGTGCAAAAGATTGATGAAGCAATCCTGCTTATTATCTTGCAGAGGATTCGTAGAAGCAGTAGACAACGCCGCTTCTGGACCCATCCACTGATATCCCAGCGGCTGTAAGTGAGGTACTTCACCCAGATGTATGCAGAACTGCGCATACACCCGGAAAAGTTTTACAACTTTACTAGGATGTCTGTGACGCTGTTTAATGAACTCTTGGAGAGGCTCCAGCCAAGGATGACCAGGATGGACACTGTCATGCATCGCTCTCTCTGTCACCGGAGGAACGGCTGCTAGTGACACTGAGGTAGGTGAAATAAGTACTCATATGGGATAGGGTTAGGGGGTAAGGGCTAGGTTTTAGAGAATAGGAATAGTGGTAGGGTTTATCGGTATGGGGTAGGGTTGGGGGGTAGGATTTAGGGAATAGTGGGTTGGATTTAGAGGTAGGGGGTAAGGGTTAGGATTAAGGAGTAGGGTTTAGGGAATAGTGGGTTAGGGTTAGGGGTAGGACTTTTTATTCATATGCTGTTTTAATTAAATATTTAAAAAATCTTATGTTAGGTTCCTTACCACTGGACAAAGTTTTGTGTCCCCTTCACCATTATTTCTTCCTTGGTCTCGCGACTGTCTCTGCAGTAACAAGGTCAACATGTGTGGCAATTTGGAAGGAGCTACATGAGCAGACAGAAGAAATCTGGGAGTCTGTTGTGGATGGATTTTGGGAAAAAACACAATTTCCTAATTGCATCGGTGCCCTGGATGGGAAACACATCAGGGTGAAGAAGCATCCCCACTCTGGATCATCTTATTTTAATTATAAGAAATATTTCTCCGTGGTACTCCTGGCATTGACTGATGCCCATCTAAAATTCCTATAATTAATTATATAAAAAAAAAACACAATAACTTACTCTCTGGTGCTGTTGATCATTGCTTTCCTTACAAAGGCCAGGTTTTGGTGGTAGACATGCGGCTTCCTTTTGGGTGCTGGGGCTCCAGATTGGGCTGATTTTTCCTTTTCCGTGAGGTCCCTCCTCACACGATCAGGTAATGATTTCCACCACCGCTGAAGGACTTTGCCTAAGAATAGTGGACAAGGATAGAAAAGTGGAAAGGAAGAGGTTATTTATGCATTCTACAATTATTACATTACAGGACAAACAGATCATGCATTCCATGAACATAACTTACTTGTTTATTTTTGGGTACCATGTGACATATCTTCCCAGCCTGGGGTGATCAATGCGCTTATCTCCATCCACAATTGATGCTTTAAAATGTGGTCTCCATGCTGTGGGTGCGCAAGGTCCCACAGATCGAGATGGGCATCCACAGCTGTAATGAGAGCTGGCTGTGACACAGAGCTGGCCATGCCTTGTTCCTCCTCTTTCTATTTCCCACAATCCCCCAGGTGTGCAAGGGACTTTTGGGTAATTACAGATAGGAATTTCCTGTTTTTCCTTACATACAGTGACCAATCACATAATAAACATTTTTACAGCTTAAAAACGCTGACGTTAAAACTTCGGTATAGCGCTAATGCGCGTTTTTGAGCTTTTTTTAGGCGTTGGCGTCAAAACAGCTCTAGCTCTGGAGCCTCAAATAACATGGAGTGGCATTCTTAAGCAGAAAAAAAGCTCAAAAAAAGCCGCTGTTAAAACATCCGTGTGAATGAGGCCTAAAATGCTGACAGTTAATAAATTCTAATGAATATACCTTAAACACAACATTGCAGTCAGCTGCAAAACTGGTAGTTCTGTGAAAGTCAGATTATATGCAATAAAGTCCCTAAAGCCCCATACACACGATAGGACTTTGTACAAACTTTCCCTTGGATTTTTGTACAAAGGGCGTTGCCCAAAAGTTTGTCTTGCATACAGACGACATGACTTTTCCAGCCAACTTTCACCATATCACGTGGTTTTTCAGCTCTTTAGCACCACCCTTTGGTCAACTTGTGTATTGTTGTCTGATATTGTGTCAATCTCGCCACTTTTTTTTTGGCGAGATTGACACCTTGCGAGCCGGGTTGACACTGGTGCGGGGATCCGACTTGGATCCCCGCCAATGCCAGGCACTTTGTTTGGTATGAATCTTGAGGGGGAACTCCACGCCAAATTTTAAATAAAAAACCGGCATGGGTTCCCCTCCAGGGGCATACCAGGCCCTTAGGTCTGGTAATTAAGAGGAACCCCCTACGCCGAAAAAACGGTGTGGGGGTCCCCCCAAAATCCATACCAAACCCTTATCCGAGCACACAGCCTGGCCGGTCAGGAAAAAGGGTGGGGACGAACAAGCGCCCCCCCCCCCTCCTGAGCCGTACCAGGCCGCATGCCCTCAACATGGGGGGTGGGTGCTTTTGGGGAAGGGGGCCCTGCGGCCCCCCCACTGCAAAGCACCTTGTCCCCATGTTGATGAGGACAAGGGCCTCTTACCGACAACCCTAGCTGTTGGTTGTCGGGGTCTGCGGGTGGGGGGCTTATCAGAATCCGGGAGCCCCCTTTAATAAGAGGGCCCCCAGATCCCGGCCCCCCACCCTATGTGAATGAGTATGGGGTACATCGTACCCCTACCCATTCACCTAGGGAAAAAAGTGTCAATAAAACACAGTACACAGGTTTTTAAAGTAATTTATTAGGCAGCTCCGGGGTCTTCTTCCGACTTCGGGGGTCCTCTTCTTACTTCAGGGGTCCTCTTCCGACTTCGGCAACAAAAGTCCGATGGAGCAAAGTCCGATTGTGTGTACACAAAGCCATCGGACTTTTGTACAAACTACAGTACGCGGCCGCGAGAATGTTTCCAGCGTGATCGGATCGCGCTGGTTCTCGGCGGCAGGGTACTGTACATCTCGCGCTAGCTGCAATAGGAATAACACATTTTCCTACTGCAGCGGGCGCGAGAGGGAATTCCCCTCTGGGGAATACCAAGCCCTTCGGTCTGGTCTGGATTTTAAGGGGAACCCCCTACGCCGAAAAACGGCGTGGGGGTCTCCCCCGAATCCATACCAGACCCTTATCCGAGCACGCAGCCTGGCCGGTCAGGAAAGGGAGTGGGGATGAGTGAGCCCCTCCTCCTGAGCCGTACCAGGCCGCATGCCCTCAACATGGGTTGGGTGCTTTGGGGGAGGGGGCGCCCTGCGGGCCCCCCACCCCAAAGCACCTTGTCCCCATGTTGATGAGGACAAGGGCCTCTTCCCGACAACCCTGGCCGTTGGTTGTCGGGGTCTGCGGGCGGGGCGCTTATCGGAATCCGGGAGCCCCCTTTAATAAGGGGGCCCCCAGATCCCGGCCCCCCACCCTGTGTGAATGAGTATGGGGTACATCGTACCCCTACCCATTCACCTAGGGAAAAAAGTGTCAATAAAACACAGTACACAGGTTTTTAAAGTAATTTATTAGGCAGCACCGGGGTCTTCTTCTGGCTTCGGGGGTCCTCTTCCGACTTCGGGGGTCTCTCCGGCGTCTTCTTCCCTCTTCTCTTCCAGAGATGTTGACACGACTCTCTCTCCAGCCAGAATGGTCTTTGTGCGCTCCGCAACGGACTTATATAGGCGGTGACCCCGCCCCCCTATGACATCACAGTCCCGGGGCATGCTGGAACTGTGAGGTCATAAGGGGGCGTGGTCATATGATATGAGAGAGCGTCGTGTCAACATCTCTGGAAGAGAAGAGGGAAGAAGACGATCCAGAGGTCCGGACCACCGCTGGCAAAAGAGCGCCAGAAGATAGCAGTGGAGCCGACAGGAGATGCGGACACCGGGAGAAGAGGCCGGAGAGACCCCCGAAGTCGGAAGAGGACCCTCGAAGTCGGAAGAAGACCCCGGAGCTGCCTAATAAATTACTTTAAAAACCTGTGTACTGTGGTTTTTTATTGACACTTTTTTCCCTAGGTGAATGGGTAGGGGTACCGTGTACCCCATACTCATTCACATAGGGTGGGGGGCCGGGATCTGGGGCCCCCTTATTAAAGGGGGCTCCCGGATTCCGATAGGCGCCCCGCCCGCAGACCCCGACAACCAACGGCCAGGGTTGTCGGGAAGAGGCCCTTGTCCTCATCAACATGGGGACAAGGTGCTTTGGGGTGGGGGGGCCGCATGGCGCCCCCTTCCCCCAAAGCACCAACCCCCCCATGTTGAGGGCATGCGGCCTGGTATGGCTCAGGAGGGGGGGCGCTCGCTCGTCCCCACCCCCTTTCCTGACCGGCCGGGCTGCGTGCTCGGATAAGGGTCTGGTATGGACTTGGGGGGGACCCCCACGCCGTTTTTTCAGCGTAGGGGGTTCCTCTTAATATCCATACCAGACCCAAGGGCCTGGTATGCCCCTGGAGGGGAACCCATGCCGGTTTTTTATTTAAAATTTGGCGTGGAGTTCCCCCTCAAGATTCATACCAAACAGTGCCTGGCATTGGCAGGGATCCAAGTCGGATCCCCGCACCAGTGTCAACCCGGCTCGCAAGGTGTCAATCTCGCCAATAAAAGTGGCGAGATTGACACAATATCAGACAACAATACACAAGTGGGTGGTGGTAAAGAGCTGAAAAACCAAGTTGGCTGGAAAAGTCCTGTCGTCTGTATGCAAGACAAACTTCTGGCCAACTCCCTTTGTACAAAAATCCAAGGGAAAGTTTGTACAAAGTCCTATCGTGTGTATGGGGCTTAATGGTCCATTTCAGGTCCCAATTCAGCCAAAAATTCAGGCTGAAATCGGACCTGAAATGGTGAATGGGGACACATCGGACTCCTGCTGTGAGCCGGAGCATGCTGCAGTGTGAATCCAGCCTAAAGGGTTTGGGTAGTTTAGGGAACATAAGTTGGTAGGCAAAGTTTAAGATGAGTTTGTACAGTATATATGGACAACAAATCTGTATAGGATGAAACCATCTGAATGGCGCCATCACTCAACTCCGGGTATGTATCCTGACATTCTAAAAAACCTAGGGGAAATTGACTTTCAGATTTTGTTTATTTAAAAAAAAATAAAAATAAACTTCAAATTGTTGCAATTCATCAAGAAGCTTTGGAAATATTTTTCTTTTTTCTCATAAGATATTGTACATTGCTAGTATTTTTTTCATTACAGTCAGTGTCAAGAGAAGCTTAGACAATTTCCTAGGCTATATTTACATTTTACCATACTCTCAGATACCTTTAGAAGATAAATTACACAGAAACATTTTATAAATAATATTTCTTAACAAACAAACATACATGCTTAGTTTAGGAAAAAAATATGCTTTAGGCCTCTTGTACACTGGACGTTTTTTAGCTACTTCTAGGGGTGTCAAGCTTTTATTTTTTCCTGCCTCTAAACTCCCCTGCATGTTAGCTTATGTATCCATGCACACATAAGCTTTTAGCAGCGTTTAGTGGCAGGTAAAAAAAAACACTACCAGTGCATCCAGGAGCAGTAGAGTTTTGGCAGAAGAAATGCCTGACGCTGCTGAACGCATCTACACATGCCTAAACGCTAGGTGCATTTAGCATTTGAGTGTTAATTTTTTTCAATGGCCAGATTATTTATTCTGGCCAAATAAATGAGTTGATGCCCAAGCTCTTGACGTCTGTAAATATGCCTAAAAGCTTGTAAAAGCTTTAAACGCTTTTACAAGTGTCAGGCTTTGTTTCTGCCAAAACACTGCTGCCAGGAGGAAAGGCTTCTAGGAAAGTTTGCAAAACGTCCTGTTTGTATGAGGCCTTAAACAAATCACTCGACATGTGAGATGTATCAGCAGTGCTTGGTGCTTCTCTGAAGATCCCCACAGTGTTAATGTGGTTGTAAACCTCAGACATGAAATATGAACAAAGCATATCCCCCTATAGTGTGTCCTCTACTATCAGAATGGATAAATTCTGACAAGTTTTCCTGACACCAAGAGAAAAATTATGACAGGGGAGGGACCTCCAGCAGATTGACAGCCTCAGCTCTCTTCCTGTGTGCTGTATGAAGGAGGTGTATCCCTTCCCTCCAATCAGCTCTCAGAGTTCTTCTCACTGATCTTTGCAGAGTGTAACTCCAGCTCTCCGCCCTCTTTTTTCTGAACTCTCAGACAAATTTATAAACTCTGGACTTTGAACTCATGTAGAGAAAAGAAAACTGCAGATAAACAGGTACAGCTTGTGTAGGAGGTTTTATTTCATCTCAATGTATCACCTGTGGCCAGTCATTTCACTGGGTATATGTAAGGGTTTACAAACAGTTTAATGTCAGCATAGATCTTGTCCAAGATGGCATCCCTCTTTTTCTACTGGTCTCTGAATAGGTATCCAATGAGCACTGCCCCATATTCAATCAATACACATTCTGATCACACAAGAACTTGGCATTGCAGAGTTTTCCATCCAACTTGCCTATGTCTTCAGTGCCTTCAGTGATACAAGGATGTACAATGTTACTAAACCCACAACAGTAAAATCAGTCTGTATATGCAGTAAAGCATGCTTGTTATACTCACAGGGGTTAATCCTCTGCATTGTATAAAAAGGCTGTTTAATCCTGTCTTCTCTGATTCTCGACTTCTTCCACAGTCCCCAATCCATCTCCTGATAGTACAATGCCTTGGGGGCACTCTGCACATGCTCACTTTGATGTGTATTGCTAGAGAGTTTCTTTTTTTGAGAAGGGTACAGGCGATATAACAGCCAGAGGAGAATGAAAACTCCTCCTAGAAGCCTTAACCAGTGCTTGGATGGACTCTGAAAGAAGTCATAAGACTGCTATATACTGATAATGAGAAAATGTATTTAGTTTATATGTACTAAAGTAATTGCATTTCCATGTTCTGTGTACTGTGGGAGACCAGATATAGTGAATGCAGGGTCTTGGGTTTAGTAACACGTTAATGTTCTGCATGTTTCTCTCCTCACTGCAATAAGCTGTCTCTATTCACATTACCTTTTTCTAATACATTGCTCTAAAATTGACAATGAAAGACTGACAAAAAAGTTGAAGTGGGAAACTGATATGTTCTCTTACATGGATGTCTTTCTTTTTTTAAATGAAAACATCTAGCTTATATACATTCCTAAACTTAAAATATTTGCTTAGTTTCCTCACTTCTTTGCAGATAAACCTTTAATATATACCATTTTATTCATGAACAATTCACAAATTGGTAAGGTGGTTAACAGACTGTTAACACTTTGTGAGTGCTGGTATACAAGTGACAGTATTACCCTGCTGTGTGAGTCTGTTGCAGTTACCTTGATTTGCTATGCTATAGCTATACCCACAAATCAAAGTGCCAACACTAACAAAAGCCTAAACTGTTAGTTAGCGCTTAGCGGGCATATCACATCACAGGGGGTGCATATGCTCAGTGCTGAAAAGCTTTAGTAATGACTCATTGTAATCCTGAATGGAGCTTTTTTTATTTAATCACATGTTTAATTACATTATTTTTATGTGAAAAGGATCCTCTACTTAGTTCTATACGTTTTGGAAGCCTAATTAGCTAATATGCACAGATGCTATCCAAATCCAGTTGAAATACAAACATGATGTAACTCCATGTATCTATAGAAACAAGCCTTTCCATTAGACACATTATTGATTCTATTGACTATTCCTGACTGTTAGTGTTTACATCATTAAAATTCATATACTGTATGAGTGCATGGCTACAAAGCTCAATTTATTTGTATGATCTGATAAATGATGGTTGTTCTAAATACTGAAAGAAAACTACACCCATTTAATGTACATTTTTACCAGAACATGTATATAAAGCATTCCCTTGGTGCATTTCATTATTTAATTTAAATATTTTCTAGGCTATCGTTTATTAACATATTAGCATAAGCAGTATAACATAACTAAATAATATGTATAGCATTGTGTTTTCATTTAAATGTTGCATTGTAAGTGTTAACATGTTACAATGTCAAATATAATGTAAATAAGACGTGTGTTTTGTTTGAAACAATACACATGTTCTAAGTTTTCGTATTAACACAATTTAATAATAATGTGTGATTTGAAATGCATGATGTCTTTAATTACCAGTAAAATGCTGCCATCTTTTGGCTAAATTAGCTTTATTTGATGATTGTATTACAAGCTATAAAATTTCATGCAGATCAGAAAGTATGTCACATTCCATCACTTATCCCTAAAAAAGAAACGTTCCTTTTCATCACATCAGGCAGATGTACATCCAGGAACACTAGTGTACAGCGAAAATATAGCCTAATATTCCAAACTGCGTACAGCTATTTTAAGATTTTTGACCATCATCATGACTGTGTATGGAAATCATGGCATCTACGGAGTAAGGCTGGGTTCACACTATGTGCGGAGTGGCTCGCAGCAGGGGTCCGGTACGTCCCTGTTCACCATTTCAAGTCCGAATTTGGTCCAAATTTTTGGCTGAATTCAGGCCTGAAATGAACCAGAAGATGCACAGGACCCTTCTGCAAACTGCTCTGTAGCTGTCTCGGAGCTGTGTGAACCGGCTCCATTGAGAGCCGGTCACAGTCTCCTGACATGGGAATTGGATGTGGGGAAATCCACATCCAATTCGCACCAGTGTGAACCCAGCCTTATAGGGCGTACACACGGTCGGACTTTGTTCGGACATTCCGACAACAAAATCCTAGGATTTTTTCCGACGGATGTTGGCTCAAACTTGTCTTGCATACACACAGTCACACAAAGTTGTCGGAAAATCCGATCGTTCTGAACGCGGTGACGTAAAACGCGTACGTCGGGACTATAAACGGGGCAGTGGCCAATAGCTTTCATCTCTTTATTTATTCTGAGCATGCGTGGCACTTTGTCTGTCGGATTTGTGTACACACGATCAGAATTTCCGACAACGGATTTTGTTGTCGGAAAATGTTATCTCCTGCTCTCCAACTTTGTGTGTCCGATGGAAAATGTCCGATGGAGCCCACACACGGTCGGAATTTCCGACAACACGCTCCAATCGGACATTTTCCATCGGAAAATCTGACCGTGTGTACGGGGCATTAGACTTGGGACCCAACAAGACAATATAACCCTCCAGGTTATGTTGAGAAGGGATTAAAGGAATGAAAAGCCTTCCAGTTAAAAAAGTGCATACCACAGTAAAGTCTTCCTTGAGCAGAAGGTATTTACATTTTTGATTTTTATATATGCTATTTTCATCAAGTTTGAATTTTGACTCCTGTATATGATTTAGCACATTACCCATAGATCTGCAGTTAGATAAAATGGTTAAAAAATGTATTAGAGGTGGGGTGAGTAGCTGCGTTTCAAACTCACTACCTGTTTATAATACAACTCTTGGGGGAAATAATACAAAATTTTAATAAAGTACACAGGACATGTGTAGTATGTCCTATCCTTTTACTCTGCTGCTTTCATTCCCTCACATTTGCTGGCAATTCCTCACTGTCTAAATGATAGAGTTGCTGTGAAAATAAAGCTGATGCTGTCAACAAGCAAACCCACTGAGATGAGTGTTTGTAATCACTGTTCAAACGTGGGCTAGAGAGATACAAAGCAGCACTGTTTTATTTGTATTCACTGTGTTTCATTCATCTGCAGATCAAAGGGATGAGCTTCAATCTGCATGATGTCAATTAAAGCAACTTGATAAAGTTTTTTTTGTTTATTTAATAGAATTTGTTCCTATTGTTAGTCTTTAGTTTACCCTAATCAGCCCTATTTAACTCTTTCTTCACCTTCTCCCCTTAACTATTATTTTCCTAAATTTTTCCTTAGTTTTTTTCTATTTTTAACCGATAATATTTACATTTTTTTAAATATTTTTTAGTGATTTAAAAAAAAAAGTAAACTTGAAATAAAAAAGAAAAGTTTCTATAAATGAAAGATGAGAAAAGAATTAAAGGTTTGCCTCCTCCCTTCATAGATTGCTTTTCATTCATGAAAGATACAATATAGTATAGCTTCTATGAATGGAGGAGGGTACAGAAAGGGCAGGTATAGTTGACATTCCTCATAAGTGCCTGCCAGAGGGCAAATGTTTTTATTAACCCCAGCAGCACCAGGAAATTATGGCTGCAAGGTATGGATGAGGGCAGAGGACTTTGGATTCTCACTATGACAGCTGGCATCAACACAAGGGAACAAAGTTTTATGAGTGGAGTAGGGATTTAAATAAGGGAAATCTCTACAAACTGATGGAAATGACCTTTTAGGCAATTATCACAAGAACAAGTGTTCCCATTAAAAGTTGTATCTTCTATTTATGTTCTTGTGACATCTGTAAAACGTTAGCTTGCCCTTAACCTTCTATCCCAGTGACAATGATCACCAGAACATATAGTCAGGATTAGGGATGAGCTTCGTGTTCGAGTCGAACCCATGTTCGACTCAAACATCGGCTGTTCGGTCGTTCGCCGAATTGCGAACGATATGGGCATTTCGCGCCAAATTCGTGTGGCGCGTCACGGCCCATAATTCACTGCGGCATCGCAGTGCATTGCTGGCTGATGATTGGCCAAGCATGCACTATGACCCGCATGCTTGGCCAATCACAGCGCCGCCTGAACAGAGAGCCGTAATTGGCCAAAGCCAAGGAGGCTTTGGCCAATTATGGCTCAGGGGATTTAGTACACGCCCCACACTATATAAGGCCACCTGCACGGCGGCCCTGTGCAGTGTGTTCCGGTGTGCTGAGAGATAGAGAGAGAGAGACAGTGTCATTTCATTTGAGTTAGCTAGATTAGGCAGGGCAGTCAGTCAGTTAGCTGCACTTACAGTGTATTGTGTATATATATGCATCCCAGGTGTTGCATATATATATATATATATATACACTGTATTCAGTTTAGCTAGATCCGTTCCTGTTATCTTCCTACTGACAGGCAGGCTTGTCTTGTTACAGTATTTACAGCTACCTGAAGAAAATTACTGGTGTTCTTTTGATCCTATTAGTACCACAGTCAGGCAGCTAAACTATTTAAAGTTAGTGCAGTGCGTCCCGCTCACAGTGTTCAGCTAGATCCGTTCCTGTTATCTTCTTACTGACAGGCAGGCTTGTCTTGTTACAGTATATAAAGCTACCTGAAGAAAATTGCTGGTGTTCTTTTGATCCTATTAGTACCACAGTCAGGCAGCTAGACTATTTACAGTTAGTGCAGTGCGTCCTGCTCACAGTGTTCAGCTAGATCCGTTCCTGTTATCTTCTTACTGACAGGCAGGCTTGTCTTGTTACAGTATATAAAGCTACCTGAAGAAAATTACTGGTGTTCTTTTGATCCTATTAGTACCACAGTCAGGCAGCTAGACTATTTACAGTTAGTGCAGTGCGTCCTGCTCACAGTGTTCAGCTAGATCTGTTCCTGTTATCTTCTTACTGACAGGCAGGCTTGTCTTGTTACAGTATTTACAGCTACCTGAAGAAAATTACTGGTGTTCTTTTGATCCTATTAGTACCACAGTCAGGCAGCTAGACTATTTACAGTTAGTGCAGTGCGTCCTGCTCACAGTGTTCAGCTAGATCCGTTCTTGTTATCTTCTTACTGACAGGCAGGCTTGTCTTGTTACAGTATATAAAGCTACCTGAAGAAAATTGCTGGTGTTCTTTTGATCCTATTAGTACCACAGTCAGGCAGCTAGACTATTTACAGTTAGTGCAGTGCGTCCTGCTCACAGTGTTCAGCTAGATCTGTTCCTGTTATCTTCTTACTGACAGGCAGGCTTGTCTTGTTACAGTATATAAAGCTACCTGAAGAAAATTACTGGTGTTCTTTTGATCCTATTAGTACCACAGTCAGGCAGCTAGACTATTTACAGTTAGTGCAGTGCGTCCTGCTCACAGTGTTCAGCTAGATCCGTTCCTGTTATCTTCTTACTGACAGGCAGGCTTGTCTTGTTACAGTATATAAAGCTACCTGAAGAAAATTGCTGGTGTTCTTTTGATCCTATTAGTACCACAGTCAGGCAGCTAGACTATTTACAGTTAGTGCAGTGCGTCCTGCTCACAGTGTTCAGCTAGATCCGTTCCTTTTATCTTCTTACTGACAGGCAGGCTTGTCTTGTTACAGTATATAAAGCTACCTGAAGAAAATTACTGGTGTTCTTTTTATCCTATTAGTACCACAGTCAGGCAGCTAGACTATTTACAGTTAGTGCAGTGCGTCCTGCTCACAGTGTTCAGCTAGATCCGTTCCTGTTATCTTCTTACTGACAGGCAGGCTTGTCTTGTTACAGTATATACAGCTACCTGAAGAAAATTACTGGTGTTCTTTTGAGCCTATTAGTACCACAGTCAGGCAGCTAGACTATTTACAGTTAGTGCAGTGCGTCCAGTGCAGTGTTCAGCTAAACCTACAAGTTAGTGGGGTGCGTCCACCTCACAGTGTTCAGCTAAAGCTACCTGTAGAAGATTGGTGGTGTTCTCATACTACAGGCAGGCAGTTGATTTTGCTAGCTGCAGTATCAGTACATATATATATATATATATATATATATATATATATATATATATATATCCCAGCTTAGTGCAGCTACAGGCCATTAGTATGTCTGGAAGGCCAAGAAGGAGAGGCAGACAGTCACAAGCCAATAAGAGAGGGCAAGCAGGCTCTGTGTCTAGCGCTGGTCGTGGAGACGGTGCATCCTCATCAGCACGTGGCCGTGGGACACGCTTGGCCTTTTTTTCGGCAGCTGGCCGTGTTGAGCCGCAACATGCGGAAGACTTGGTCGAGTGGATGACCAAGCCGTCCTCATCCTCCTCATCCTCTCTCACCCATGCCCAGGGTACTTTGTCTGGCAATGCAGCGGCCTCTTCCCTCGGCTCAATGTCATCAGTGACTCCTTCCCTAGCCCCACCATGTCCTCCTGAGGAGTCCCTCGAACTGTTTGACCACAGTGTTGGGTACATGCTCCAGGAGGATGCCCAGCGTTTGGAAGGCTCTGATGATGATACTGAGCTCGATGAAGGCAGTAACATCAGCACGGACAGAGGGGGTGCCCAAGAAGGACAGCAATCTGGCAGTCATGCTCCCCCTACTGCAGCATACTGCCAGGTTTGCTCCAGTGATGAGGAGGGAGGGGATGATGAGGTCACTGACTCAACATGGGTGCCTGATAGGAGAGAGGAGGAGGAGGAGGAGGAGGAGGAGGCGGCACATCACCAACGAGGCAGGATGCCCTCCAGGGGCCAGCCTAAGGGCAGCACATTGACTACATCACACCCCAAAGCTCCACATGTGCAGGGCGCTGCAGTGTCTGCACGTTATTCAAAAAGTTCTTTGGTGTGGGCCTTTTTTGAGACGAGTGCATCAGATCGCACCGCTGCTATTTGCAACATATGTCTCAAGCGTATCTCGCGTGGCCAAAACATCTCCCGCTTGGGTACCACATGCTTGACCAGACATATGTTGACCTGCCATGCAGTTCGTTGGCAAGCATATCTAAAAGACCCACACCAAAGAACAAAGAGGACCTCTCCTTGCTCCTCATCAGCTGAGATTTCCAACCCCACTAGACCTTCAGTCCTCTCTGAGACCTGCACTGAGAGGAATGAAGGTGTAGAATTAGGTGTGTCACAGCCAAGTACTTGTGGGCAATCTGCTTTTGGTACACCGACGTCAGATTGTACCAGGCAAATTTCCCTGCCCCAGCTGCTGCACCGCCAAAAGAAGTTTGCTCCCAGCCATCCACATGCCCAGCGGTTGAATGCTAGCTTGGCAAAATTGCTAGCACTTCAACTGCTGCCTTTTCAGTTGGTAGACTCTGCCCCCTTCCGTGAGTTTGTGGAATGTGCGGTTCCTCAGTGGCAGGTACCCAAACTTTTTCTCACGGAAGGCGATTCCGGGTCTCTACCGGCATGTGGAAGGCAATGTCCATGCCTCGCTGGACAGGGCGGTCAGCGGTAAGGTGCATATTACCGCTGACTCATGGTCCAGCAGGCATGGACAGGGACGTTACCTAAGTTTCACGGTGCATTGGGTGACCCTGCTGGCAGCTGGGAAGGATGCAGGACAAGGTGCAGTAGTGTTGGAGGTTGTTCCGCCACCACGCCTCCAAAATGCTAATGATTGTGACACACCTCTCTCCTCCACCCCCTCCTCTTCTTCTTCCTCCATGGCCTCTTCCTGTGCTTTGTCCTCAGAACCAGTGGTGCTCCGTAGCCGTTCAAGGGGCTACGCAAGTACGCAGGCCAAAAGATGCCATGCGGTGCTTGAGCTGGTGTGCTTGGGGGACAGGAGCCACACTGGGGCAGAGGTTCTGTCAGCTCTGCAGGGGCAGGTTCAGAGGTGGTTGACGCCACGCCAACTTAAGGCAGGAATGGTGGTTTGTGACAATGGCACCAACCTCCTCTCTGCCCTCCGACAGGGACAAATGACCCATGTGCCCTGTTTGGCTCACGTCCTTAACTTGGTGGTGCAGTGGTTCTTGGGCAGGTACCGGGGCTTACAGGATGTCCTGAGGCAGGCCAGGAAAGTCTGTGTGCATTTCTGCCGGTCATATAATGCCAGTGCTCGGCTGACGGACCTCCAAAAGGAGTTTAACCTGCCCAAGAACCGCCTAATCTGTGACATGCCCACCAGGTGGAACTCAACGTTGGCCATGCTGCAGTGGCTGCACACGCAGCAGAGGGCCATCAATGAGTACCTGTGCGACTATGGCACCAGGACAGGGTCAGGGGAGCTTGGTTTTTTTTCCCCATGCCAGTGGGCCATGATCAGGGATGCATGCACTGTCCTGTCACCATTTGAGGAAGCCACGAGGATGGTGAGCAGTGACAGTGCATGCATCAGTGACACTGTCCCCCTTGTCCACCTGTTGGAACACACGCTGCGTGGAATAATGGACAGGGCACTTGAGGCAGAACAGAGGCAGGAAGAGGAGGACTTCCTTAGCTCTCAAGGCCCCCTTTATCCAGACAGTGTTCCTGCGTGCCCACCGATCACACAGGAAGAGGAGGAGGAGGAGAAGGAGGAGGAGGAGGAAGATTGTGTCAGTATGGAGGTGGAGCCTGGCACTCAGCATCAGCAGCAGTCTTTAAGGGATCAGTCCCAAGAAACACATGGACTTGTACGTAGCTGGGAGGAGGTGGCTGCGGACCATGTCGTCCTTAGTGACCCAGAGGACTCCAGACCGAATGCCTCAGCAAACCTACGCTGCATGGCCTCCCTGATCCTGCAAAGCCTGCGTAAGGATCCTCGTATTCGTGGTATCAAGGAGAAGGACCAATACTAATACTGGCTGGCAACCCTCCTTGATCCACGTTACAAGGGTAAGGTTGCGGACCTTATCTTGCCATCGCAGAGGGAGCAGAGGATGAAACATCTTCGGGAGGCCTTGCAGAAAGGTCTGTGCAACCCGTTCCCAGAGACTGGGAGGTTACAAACTCCTGTTTCTGGACAACGTGTTGCTGAGGCTTCGGTCAGTCAAAGAAGGAGCGGTGGAGAAGGTGGCCGTCTGACCGATGCGTTCAGACAATTTCTTGGTCCGCAGCCCCAAGGTATGATCGGTTCCAGCAACCATCGCCAGCGTCTGTTTTACATGGTGCAGGAATACCTAGGGGCAAGATCAGACTTGGACACCTTTCCCACCGAAAATCCTTTGGGTTACTGGGTCTTGAGGATGGATCACTGGCCAGAGCTTGCACAGTATGCAATTGAGCTACTGGCCTGTCCTGAATCCAGCGTTCTTTCGGAACGCACATTCAGTGCTGCTGGAGGCGTGGTAACCGATCACAGGGTGCGTCTGTCCACCGACTCGGTCGATCGACTGACCTTCATAAAAATGAATCAGTCTTGGATCACCACCAGCTACCAAGCACCTGATGCTGATGTAACCGAATAATTTTTTTTGAAATCACAGATCCCTTCAAAGACTGCTTATGCTGATGCTGAGTGACTATCCCTGAGTAATTATCCTCTTCCTCCTCAATCATCACGCTGATAGCTTGTAAGAACATTTTTGGTTCTGGGCGCCACCACCAGTGCCTAAGGCACAATTTTTCAGCCCCTGTTTAACAGGGGCGTGTAATTACAATTTTTGATGCAATACTTTGCAGCAGGGCTCGTTCCTGCGTTCCAACTAGAGTGTCTGTGAGGGGTTGCAGTGTTGTGGCACCAGCACCAGTGCCTAAGGCCCAATTTTTCTGCCCCTGTTTAACAGGGGCGTGTAATTACAATTTTTGATGCAATACTTTGCAGCAGGGCTCGTTCTCGTTCCTGCGTTCCAACTAGAGTGTCTGTGAGGGGTTTGCAGTGTTGTGGCACCAGCACCACCACCACCACCACCAAAGGCCCAATTTTTCTGCCCCTGTTAGACAGGGGCATGTAATTACAATTCTTGATCTAATATTTCACAGCAGGGCTCATTTCTGCACCCACCAAGAGCGAGTGAGGACTTACAGTGTTGTGGCACCAGCACCACCACCACCACCACCAAAGGCCCAGTTTTTCTGCCCCTGTTCAACAGGGGCATGTAATTACAATTCTTGATCTAATATTTCACAGCAGGGCCCATTTCTGCACCCACCAAGAGCGAGTGAGGACTTACAGTGTTGTGGCACCAGCACCACCACCACCACCACCAAAGGCCCAGTTTTTCTGCCCCTGTTCAACAGGGGCATGTAATTACAATTCTTGATCTAATATTTCACAGCAGGGCCCTGTGAGGGCTTACAGTGTTGTGGCCACAACAACACCTAAGGCCCAAATTTCTGCTGAGTATATAGGGCAGGCCTACTTTCAAACATCTAACTTACAAACGACTCCTACTTGCAAACGGAAGGAGACAACAGGAAGTGAGATGAAATCTACCCCTAGGAAGGGAAATTCTCTCCTGTAAGAGTTAATATGGGAAAAACATTTCTCCTTTCCACTGATGCTTTCCAATCCTTGTTCCACAAAAAAAAACAAATTCTCAAAAAGCATTTGTCATTGGGACAAAAAGTGAGGTGAAATCTTCTAAAGAGGAGGAAAGACAGCAAAACAAATGTCACAGGGGTGATAACCCTTCCCTATGTTTTCCAAAAAGCTTAAAAAAGATTTTTTGGCTGGAGCTAAACACGTTAAAAATGTAGCCGTTCAAAATGACAAACAGATTCTACTTAACAACAAACCTACAGTCCCTGTCTTGTTTACACCGCCTGTATACTGCTGTTCAGAGTATATAGGGCCTGGTGGCCCCACACCTTTCCTTATTTTAATTTGGGTGCGGGGTTCCCCTTAATATCCATACAAGACCCAAAAGGCCTGGTAATGGACTGGGGGGTACCCATAGTGTTTGTCTTTTCATTTTCATCCATATTGCCAGGACCGGACATTACATTAAACCTGCAAGCAGTTTTAAATGCGATTTTTTCCTTAAAAAATGACATTTGGTGCAGGGACTGTTCTAAACACGGGAAACACATGCCACTTTACAGGCATACTATAGACACCCCCCAGGTACGATATTTAAAGGAATATTTCACTTTTTTTTTTTACTTTAAGCATCATTAAAATCACTGCTCCCGAAAAAACGGCCATTTTTAAAAGTTTTTTTTGCATTGATACATGTCCCCTGGGGTAGGACCCGGGTCCCCAAACCCTTTTTAGGACAATACTATGCAAATTAGGTTCAATAAGTTTTTATTGTATATGAAATAATTTTCCAAATGGACAATGAGAATAAGATCAGGTGCCCGACATCGGGCAATCTGAATCAGTAATAAAGAAACATACATGGGCAAATCAATACAATGTTATGCATTCTGTTTTCAATATTAACATAGTGTGTTGTCTCAACAGCTATCGGAGCTTGTGTTGTTAGTCCTGTTTACTAAGGTTCCCGAGACCTGGACGCCCCCATGGGATCATGCTGCGCCCAGGTGTCTAGGGACTCGGAATGGGTAGACAAGTAATCTGAGTACCAACAGCGTATAGACGTTTGGCGTTCAGCCAATCTGTTGGAGGTTGCGAGAAGATTGATGTTAAAGAGCAGAATACTATAGGTAAAAAATAAAATCATGACTCAAGATAGCCCAATAGAGGGGTTTAAGAACAAAGAAAAGAGTTGAAATAGCAGGTAGCGGGAGGAAAAGAGGTGGGGGGAGGAACAGGGGGGAGGACTGGTAAGGTGGGTAGGGTGGGGGAAGGGGGGGGAGGGGGGGGACAGCGAGCATCTTCGAGAGTCGGGGTCTTTAGTGTTGGGTTGGTTGTGTGGAACTAGCAGAGTGTGTAGCTTGGCCAGGTGCCTTCATAGCTGTGAGTCTATTTTTTAGCTTTTCTGAGGTGGAGTAATGCCTCCATATGCTCCATATAAAGGAGAATTTTGCGTATTTGTCTATGGCTCTAGCTTGCATCTCCTCCATAAGCATGGTGTTATTTAGTTCACTTACCCACTCTAAAAGAGATGGGGGAGTAGTGGATTTCCAGTGTCTGGCAATTAATTGTCTACCACTGCTGAGAAAATTTTTTTAAGAGATTGTGTTTTTGTGACTTGATTTTGCCAGGTAATATTGATAGGAGAGCAATGAATGGAGAGGGAGTGAGTGGTTTATCGTAAATTTCTGTATAGATTTGGAATATTTGGGTCCAAAATGGACCTATCACATCGCATTCCCACCATATGTGGCTATACGTACCCTTCGCAGAGTTACATCTCCAGCAGGTGTCAGTGGTTGATGGGAACATGATCCTGAGATTCGTAGGCACTCGATACCATCTTGATAGAACCTTGTAATTTTTTTCCTTGGTGTAGCATGAGATGGCTGATTTATGGGTGAGGATAAAAGCTTTACCCCATTCAGCATCGGTAATTTCCCTTCCAAGTTCCTCTGACCAAGCTTTAGTGTAGTTGGGTAAGGTATCATGGGTATGTTCTATAATCAGTTTGTATATCAATGAGAGGTTGTGACGGGGGGTTTCTGATAATGTGCATAATTGTTCAAAGCCAGTCAAAGGTCTGTGAATCTGTTTGGAATCATGTAGTTTTTTACAGTAGGCTGTCAAGTGTAGCTGTGTTAACCATGTTACGTTGGGCGATGTGATGTTTGATCTCGACGTAAAAGTACCTAGTGTGCAATTGACAAATTGTCGTGCCGTGGGCCAGGTGTCTCTGTTATGGCCGTCTATGACCTGTATTGAGCTGCCTTCTGGGAGAGCTGGGTTGTCAAATAGAGGGGTAAGGGGACTTGGTTCAGTGGAAAGTGAGTATCTTTCTTTTCTGCGGTACCAGATTAACAGTGCATCTCTGGTTAGTGGGGACAGGCTAGTAAGAGATCTATGAGTCCGTTCATAGCCCCAAGGCAGAGCCCGGAGGTTAATTGAAGATAAATCCTGTTCCACTAAAGTGGACGCTTTAGTTAGTGGGCGAGGAAACCACTCCAGTAAACGGGAAACCACTGCTGCTGTATGGTAGATTTCAAAATCTGGGAGGCTTGTCCCACCTTTGGAGATGGGGGTACATAGAAGTTTGTGTTTCAGTCTGGGATGGTTTCCCCTCCACACGAATCGTATGGCCATAGAACGAAGAGTACGGAAGAAGGCAGCTGGCAGAGCTATTGGGAGGGCTTGAAATAAATATAATAATTTAGGGAGTATATCCATTTTCAAAACGTTCATGCGGCCTAACCAAGATATTGGTAGGTCTCCTCGGCTGTCAGTGAGGCGTCTGAGTTTCGTGAGAAGTGGACTGTAATTTAGGGCGTATAGTTCGGAGGCGCGGCTTGGGATGGCCGTACCTAGGTATGAGATAGATTTTGGTTGCCATTGGAATGTGAAATTAGCCTTAAGAGAGGAGAGGGTCGGCTGAGGTAGGGATATGTTCAGTGCCTCTGTTTTAGAAATATTCAATTTGTAGTTACTGAGACCACCGAATCGGTTGATCTCGGCCAGTATGGATGGTATACTAATATGGGGATTGGTTACATAGAGGAGCAAGTCGTCTGCATAAAGGGAAAGTTTACATTGTGAGGACGGGGTCTGTATCCCTCGTATATCTGGGTTGGCTCTAATGGCTTGGGCTAGATGTTCAATTACTAAGGCAAATAGGAGGGGGGAGAGGGGACAGCCTTGTCTCGTGCCGTTTGAAATAGTGAGTTTCTCTGATTGAGTTCCATTAACTAAAATTGTGGCTGAGGGTTTAGAATAAAGTGACATGATGTGGGCTAGCATCCTGGGTCTTAGTCCTATTTGAGAGAGAGTAGCCCGAAGAAAGGGCCAACTGACCCTATCAAAGGCCTTCTCCGCGTCACAGGAGAGAAGGCAGGTCGGTATGTGGTTACGGTGGGCGTATGCCACGAGGTGGATAGTTTTAGTGGTATTGTCCCTAGCTTCACGTCCAGGGACAAAGCCCACTTGATCTCTATGTATTAGATTTGGTAAGAGAGGAGAGATACGGTTCGCTAGGATCTTAGCATATAGTTTAAGATCTATATTTAGTAGGGATATAGGCCTGTAATTAGAGCATAAAGAGGTGTCCTTGCCTGGTTTTGGGATGACTACTATTTGGGCTTGTAATAAGGTATGGGAGGGAGATAAGTTTTCATCTATAGCGTTGAATGCCTTGGCCATCAGGGGGGATAACAAAGGTGCGAATGTCTTATAGAAACGTGAGGAGAATCCATCTGGACCTGGGCTTTTACCATTCTTTAGATTTTTAATGGCGAATTGAAATTCAGAGTCGGTCAGGGGGGATTCCAAGTCTTCTGCTTCAGAGGCCGGGATGGTGGGGAGAGCAGTTTCCTGGATGTATGAGGACAGTGATTGAGTTGGAGAGTCTGTTTGGTCTTTGGGTAATGGTGTCTGGGGCTTGAGATTGTATAGGGTGTCATAGTATTGACGGAATTCTTCTACTATGGAGGAGTTATTTATTATTTTGCCTTTATTGGGTGAATTAATACAGGGGATAGGTCTCCGGGCCTGTCTGGGTTGCAGAGTCTGCGCAAGATGTCTGCCACACTGATTCGCTTGTGAGTAGTGGGCAAATCGCCCCTTATCTCTCGCTACCAGTGAGCGTTGTGTAAAGATTTGCAAGAGGTCTCTCCTAGCGTTTGTGAGTTCTAGTTGAATTTTTTCATCGGGGGATCATTTATGGTCCTCCTCTAAGGTGGCTATTAGGGACAGAAGGCGTGTGGTGTCTGCTGTTCGCGCGCGTTTTAGTCTCGAGCCGTGTTGGATAAGTTTTCCCCTAATGACACATTTGAGGGCCTCCCATTTCATCAGTGGGTTAGTGTTGTCGCGAGCATGGTCCGCGACAAAGTGTTTGATGGCTTGTGTGATGTCCTGGGTGCAAACTGAGTCCGAGAGCAGATTGTCATTTAATCTCCACGTATTTCTCCTTTTTTGTGTTGGTATGCTTCCTAGATTCATGTGTATGGGAGCGTGGTCAGACCACAAAGTGAGGCCTATCGAAGCGGTGGGTGAGAAATCCAGTAAGGATTGGGAGATGAAAATATAATCTAATCTACTGTAGGTGGAGTGTGCTGGAGAGTAGTATGTGAAATCTTTAGTGGAGGGATGTAACGTCCTCCAAACATCCACCAAAGATAAATCTGAGAG
Source organism: Lithobates septentrionalis (assembly GCA_037952835.1). Taxonomy (NCBI): domain Eukaryota; kingdom Metazoa; phylum Chordata; class Amphibia; order Anura; family Ranidae; genus Lithobates; species Lithobates septentrionalis. The sequence goes on from JBBDGP010000229.1 coordinate 12,056,298, forward strand.
AATTGCACGCATTTTGGTCAGGGAAGCCGGGGAGATTGAGGACTTACCCAATGAGGTGTCAAGGCATGGTATCAGAGCGGCATTGAGGTCTCCTCCCAGGATCATGTTGACCGTGCTAAATCTTTTCAGGCGAGTAGATACCTTGGTGAGGAATTGCAGTTGGTCCTGGTTTGGAGAGTAAACATTAATTATAGTATAGATCATATTCATATATGAAAGTTTTAAGAAAACATATCTCCCTAGAGGGTCAATGAGGGTGTCTAGCACATCTGGTGTGAACGAGACATGAAAGGCGATCGAAACCCCTTTCGATTTCGCTGTGGGGTTGGTGCTATGGAACCAAGTGGGATATTGCCTATGGAGGAGATGAGGGATGTTGTCTGACCTAAAATGAGTCTCCTGCAGGAGTAGAATTTGGGTACGGTTTTTGTGAAAATGATATAAGATTTGCCTCCTTTTCTCTGGGGTGTTAAATCCCCTGCAGTTTAAGGAGGAGACTTTCAAGGGGGTCTGCACTGCCATGGGGAAAGGGATTTGATAATCCGGTATACTAAGACAAAGGAGAGGCTCGCTGTCTCCAGGGGGGTGGGGGAGGGGTGAGAAGAAGTAGAGAAGAAACCTCCATTAGAATTGAGTTGTAGGGTAAGTTTAAGTGAGTAGGTAGGGAGAGAAACAGAAAAAGAACAGAGAAAGAAGAACCTTGGCCTCATAGGCCGCGTAAAGAACATTGTGTTCTAAAGTTCAGCTAAAGCCTCGAAGGGCGCTGAAAATCCTATGTGGGGGTTAGTGGCTAGTCCACAGAGGGGTCCGCACACACCGGACCACTAAAAGTAAAAGGCAATAAATTTTAAATACTTCTGTAACTTTAGCAACTCAGGACCCGCAGAGTCGCATATGCATCTCTAAACTATTATGAGCTGTCCAGCCAGACAAAGCCCATAGATGAGGTCCAATAATCCAACTATCTGCATGGTCAATAAAATGAGAGTAACAAAACAACAATACAACATAGGGCAATGAGGGATGGGGTGAGAAGGGCAGGTTCTGGGGGGGACCCTCAGCAAAGTAAGGAATCACAGTATTGGCTTGGGATCTCTGGTAACTGAGGCAGGACCGTACTGCTATGAACACAAAACAAACTTTGCATGTAAGAGGAACGACCTAATATGGCTAAATATAATGTCCCAACAATACTGTAACCATAAAACTGGGGCCGCTTCATCGGCGCAATGCCTGTGAAAAAAACAAAGTGGTTAAACAAAAGTTCTGCGGCTGGGACTCATCCATCCGTTGTTTTGGGGAAATCCGACTTTGGGCGTTTGTTCTTCCTGGATTGTTTTTGCCAGTTCGATGCGATCGGGAATCCAGGAGTCGCTGCATGGATAGGCCAATCAGGGATGTGGATCTGGGGCAGTTCGAAAGTCCCGAGGAACTTTGGGAGGTCACCCAGAGTGCGAAGTGTGGCCGAACGTCCTTCATGAGAAGCAAAGAGGTTAAATGGGAAACCCCAGCGATATTTAATGTGCTTTTCCTGGAGAGCTCCTGTGAGGGGTTTCAGTGCACGTCGCATATCAAGGGTCAGCTTGGAGATGTCTGGTAATAAAGTCACAGCTGCATCATTAAAGTATATGGCGTCTTGGTTGCGGGCTGCACGCATGATAGCATCTTTAATCGCATAAAAGTGGATTCTGCAGATCACATCTCTGGGGTGTTCAAGACTTGGGTTTTTGGGGCCGAGGGCTCTGTGTACACGATCAAGTTCTATGGGAGATTCTTTATCTTTCTGGAGCAGGTCATTGAATATGGCTGTGACTGCAGGGGCTAGGTCTTTATTTTCCACTGATTCTGGGAGGCCGCGTATACGGATATTATTGCGTCTGGCGCGATTTTCTTGGTCATCCTGGTGATACATCAGTTGCTGTATCTGTAGTGTGTGCTCCTGCAAGATGACTTCATGAGACTGTAGTGTAGAGACAGTCTCTTCTACCGTTTGTTCCACATCTTCTAGCCTGGTTGTGACATCTTTGCGTAGTTCAGAGATCTCCTGCTTGTAAGAGCGTTCAAGTCTCTGTACACATGCCTCAAAATCATGTCTGGTAGGGAGAGCTTTGATGTAAGCTTCCATGTCCCATCCACTAAAAGACCGGTGCGATGTTGGGGAATGATATGCAGAGCGCACAGATTCGTTCTCTGAGTCTGGAGGGGATCTGGCACGCTGCCTGGTTGTCATATGAGGTGTGGAGCGCTGTGAAGTGGCTCCTTGTGAGGCCGCATGTGAGCTTGAGGAGCGGGTCGGCGCCATCTTGGATTTGGGGGGGCCGTGCTGATTTTGTCCCAAATGTATGAAAAAACGATCGATTTCCCCCTCGATTTGTGTGTCAGGGGTATGGCGTCCTTCTCCCCCACCTCTCTTCCCCATTACAGACCTGCCTGTAGAGTTCTGGAGTCGCTGAGAGCCTCTATTAGTCCGGTGTGTGCGGGAGCTCCTGAGAAACACGTCTCACTCCTCCATGAGCCAGGCCACGCCCCCAATACTATGCAAATTAGCCTTTAAAATGAGCACTTTTGATTTTGAACGTTCGAGTCCCATAGACGTCAATGGGGTTCTAACGTTCGTGCGAACTTTCGGTCTGTTCGCAGGTTCTGGTGCGAACCGAACCGGGGGGTGTTCGGCTCATCCCTAGTCAGGATGACTCCCTCCAGTGTGTATAAAGACAGTGGTTTTAACACGTCCTTAATCTATACAAAACTAAGAAAAAATAGCTTTGAATTTATGTTCACTTTAAGATTCAAAGATATAGTCCAACTTTTGCAAAACTTTCCTATGTAAAAAAAAAGTATGCATTGTATTTTGTTGTATTATATTCAATATTCAGTTCTCCCTGCGTGCACCAGGTATCCAAGCAAATGCATGCTCTTTTACACCATGTGCCTGGAGAAACACACCACACTCATCAGACTAAATTGACCTCTTGTGTTAACAAGAAAGTTATATAGCGCTTGTTGATGTAAAGTGCACCACTGGACCAGGAATGGAAGCCATAAAAATATTATGTTACCAGTCAGGAAAAGCCGCTTCTCAATGCCCCTCCAACAGTTGTTATTATGCCTCTTCAAACCTCCTAAAGCCAATGGATCCACATAGTAGGAGTGCATAGTGTAAAGGAGCATGCATGTGTTTGGATACTTGGAGCTAGAGTTGGGTGAACTGATGCTTGGGCCGAACATTGACTGTCTGCCCCATTCGGGGGATGCACAGTGCATTTTGGGACAAAGCTTTGCCCAATCAGGGTGCAGTATAAGCTGGTTGTTAAGGAGCAGGCCTGGAAATCCCACCCCCCAGATCCCGACACTCCTCCCTTTGTGAATGAGTATGGGGTACATAGTACCCCTACCCAATCACCAAAGAAGTGTCAAAAAGTAATAAAAACACAGAGACAGTTTTTGACCATTCCTTTACTAAAAAATAAAAAAACAGTGTCCCTGATGTGAATCCATCATAAATCACGCTGCTGCAGCACCTGAAAAAAGATCCTATGGTCCATGAAGGCTGGCCGCCTACTGCAGGCTCTACTGTTTGACAGTTCTTATATAGGTAAGGGGCGGGGTCACCTGGCTACTCACCTGGTGGCACCGCCCCTTCTGACATCACTAACCCACTATGCACCGATCCGTGACATCATAAGGGGGCAGTGCCACCAGGTGACATAGCCAGGTGACCCCGCCCCTTACCTATGTAAGAACTGTCATAATGCAGAGTTGCAGTAGGCGGCCAGCCTTCATGGATGGCAGGAGGGTGTTTTTTTATTTTTTCGGGTGCAGCGGGCATTGTGATTGATGATGGATTTACATTTAATAAAGGAGTCTAATAAAGGAGTCTCTATTTCTGTCTCTATTTTTTATTACTTGTATACACTTTTTTGGTGAATGGGTACAGGTACTATGTACTATACCCCATACTCATTCACATGGGGGGGCCTGGATCAGGGGCCCCCCTTGTTAAAGGGGGCTTCCAGACTATGATAAGCCCTTAGACCCCTACAAAAAAACTCCACATAGTGTAAATCCTTATACATTTATTCAGGTACAAAGACAAGTGGTAACTTACATGAAGATGGATAAAATGCGAATAATAAAAGATAACGAGCCGTAAGTTACCACTTGTCTTTGTACCTGAATAAATGTATAAGGATTTACACTATGTGGAGTTTTTTTGTTTTTTTGGCTTAATACTGTCACAATACCGATCCTGTCTGCTGACTACTTCTGCTGATGGTTTGGAGACCAGTGCTTGCCAGGGAGATCCCGGGCTGGGGTTGCAGCCATCCGCCCAGTGTGGTCCCCTGTAATAAGGGACCAACACTTTCTGGTAAGCGGCAGTATTTTTCAGCGGTGGAGGAGATTCATATATTGCACTTGTCACTCCAGTGTGGACCTTCACTATTTATCACTGTGGATTTACCTTCACTATTGGATTTTCTGAAGTTTTACCTTTCAATATAGACTTTATTTTTTCATTTATGGATTGATTTTCACGGACTTTTGTTATTTTGATTTTCCATCTTTTCACAATTTTTTACTCACTTTAGCATTTTGCACTTCAGTTTCACCTTTGGATGTATATTTGTATTATCATTAATTCTTGGTAGGGGTTGTTTGCTATTTTCGTCCTAATTTTTGCTTTTCATTTTGCACTACTCATTGATTAACGTGACTTTTTGCTCTTTTTATACATTTGTTTGGTGTAGTATAACACTTTTCAGTCGCAGCTCCCTTTTTTGTTTTCATTTATAGCGCAGTATTTTTATATTCATTTTTATTGTTGCACTTTACGCATTTATTTTTGCATTGATACATCTCCCCCAGGGTAGTACTCAGATCCCCATACCCCTTTTATGGCCACCTATTTGCATATAAGCCTTCAAAATGGGCACTTCAGCTCCCCTGTTTGGCTCCCATAGACTTCAATGGGGTTCGCTATTTGGGTTAGAATATTTCCCCTGTTTGTGAGTTCTGCGGCAAACTGAACAGGGGGTGAGCCTGTTTGATTCAGTGTCGTTGGTATCCGAATCCACCATCTCCGGTAAGAGTATTCCATCTATTTCTCATTCGAGAGTCTCATGCCGATGAAAACACAGACCTGAAGATTTTCCATTCATTTTGGATTCACTATTTACTTTTTATTATGGGACTTTTTTCCATTTATTTTCACCAAGGCTCAGTTTAAATATACTGTAGTCATTGAACTCTACATATTTATTTTTCTTTTTATGTCTCAGTAAATTGCACCCACTGATCACTATATCACCCTTTTTGTTCATTTCAGCGCTACATTTTATTATAACACATTTGGAATATTGGTCATATTTGTATGTAGCTGCTTCACTATTGTTTATTAGGTTAGCGCAGTGTTATTTACACCTCACCAAATCTGAAAATGTCTGTGCACTGATGCTTCCCATCCAACCTGATAGAGCTTGAGAGGTCCTGCAAAGAAGAATGGGAGAAACTGCTCAAAAATAATTGTGCCAAGCTTGTAGCATCAAAAAGACTTCAGGCTGTAATTGGTGCCAAATGTGCTTCAACAAAGTATTGAGAAAAGGCTGTGAATTCTTATGTACATGTGATTTTTTTTCACTTTTTATTTTCAATAAATTTGCAAAGATTTCAAACAAACTTCTTTCATGATGTCATTATGGGGTATTGTTTGTAGAATTTTGAGGAAAATACGGATTTTAATCCCTTTTGGAATAGGGCTGTAACATAACAAAATGTGGAAAAAGTGAAGCGTTGTGAATACTTTCCAGATGCACTGTATATATATATATATATATATATATATATATATATATATATATATATATATATATATATAGGGCTTTTTTTCAGCAGGAACTTGGGGGAACGCAGTTCCGCCACCTCCAGAACTGAATGGTAAGGGGTGCTGGGGTGGGCTGGAGAGTCTATTGATGCTGGCTGTTGAGAAATCTATTGTTGCTGGAGGGGATCTATTTTTGGGGAGGAAGGAGGTCTACTGTTGCTGGGGAGGACTTCTGTTTCTCGTGGGGGATCTATTGTTGCTGGGAGTGGGTCTTAAGCATTGCTTGGAGAAATCTACTGTTGAGGGAGGGGTCTTTCTAGCTGGCTGCTTAAGGTTCTATTGATGCTGGCTGCTAGGGAATCTATTGTTGCTGGATGGAATCTTTTTTTGCAGGGGGGGTCTATTGTTGCTAATGGGGGATCTATTGTTGCTGGGGGTGGGCCTTATGTTGCAGGGGGTCAATCACAGCTGGGTGGGATCTACTGTTGAGGGAGGGGTCTAATGTTGCTGGATGCTGAAGGGTCAATTGATGCTTGCTGTTGGGTATGCATTGTTGCTGGAGGGGATCTATTGTCGCTTGGATGTCTATTGTTGCTAGATCTATTTTATTGCCTTTCTTGTATCATTCACAAACTCCATATAAAATATTTGGTTCTGTATTCTCTGAAAGGGGCAGTACTGGGAGGTGGGTAAGGGTTGGACCCAAGGAACGGTGCTCTGAGCGGGGGACCCGATGCGCGTGGCTGGCTGGCATGATCACTGCCGTGATCGTGTGCACGAGCGCCAGCATGAGGATTTGTGTGTGTAAACACACAAATCCCTGTGCTGTCAGAGGAGAGGAGTCATATTGTTTGTTCCTACCAAGTAGAAAAAATGATATGTCTCCTCTCTTAGTCAATCCTATCCCCATTTAGTTAGGACACACTGAGGAAACACACAATTTACCCCTTGATTGACCCTAGTGTTAACCCCTTCCCTGCCAGTGACATTTACACTGTAATCAGTGCATTTTTATAGCACTGATCACTGTATAAGTGCCAATGGTCCCAAAAAAGTGTCAAAAGTCTCTGATCTGTCTGTCGCAATGTCGCAGTACAGCTAAAAATCACAGATCACTGCCATTACTAGTAAAAAATAAATAAATAAATAAAAATGCCATAAAAATGCCATAAATCTTTCCCATAGTTTGCAGATGCTATAACTTTTGCGCAAACCAATCAATATACGCTTATTGCAATTCCTTTTACCAAAAATATGTAGAAGAATATATATTGGCCTAGACTGATGAAGCAATTTGTTTTGTTTTGTTTTTTTCATTTGGGGATATTTATTATAGCAAAAAGTAAAAAATATTGTTTTTTTTTTTCAAAATTGTCGCTTTTACTGTTTATAGCGCACAAAATAAAAACCACAGAGGTGATCAAATATCCCCAAAAGAAAGCTCTATTTGTGGGGAAAAAAGGACGCAAATTTTGTTTTTGGTACAGCGTCGAACGACCGCACAATTGTCAGTTAAAGCGACGCAGTGCCAAATTGTAAAAAGTGCTCTGGTCAGGAATGGGGTAAAATCTTCTGGGGCTGATGTGGTTATAAACATGCAAGCAGCATTTAAACAAAAATTGACCAAACAACAATGACAGTTTTCCTTTACCTAGCAGTTTGTGCCTGATTTTCAGCAGCAATGGTTTTAAGGGTTTTTTTGTTTAACTGCTGTGTGCACTTAAAGTTTTTTTTGAAGCATTTCTCTTAATTAGAATTACTTTCTGCTGTGTCTTTCTATATATTGACAAAGAAACAGCCAGCTCCTCAGAACAGACAGGAAGGTTACACAAATTCTTCCACAGGACATGTGCCAAAAAAAAAGACAACAGAAAGCATTAGGATATACAATGTAATGTGAATAATAACCAGAATAGATTTATAAAGTTAATTTTATTTTAACAATTCCTTCCTTTTAAGATGAATGCAGGAACTGAAATGACCTTTTCAGTTCTGGTTCTGTTTCATTATTCTTTAATGATTTACATAATAAGGAAATAGAACTACTTACCCTATTTCCTTCATCCTCACAATTAACCTAGAGACTTCATAAATAACATAATAATACCACAATACCCAATCCTTTGGTGATTCATGGCACTTTTCTGACTTAATTATTGCAATTATTTGTTCAATCTGTTCAAAGAGAAACAAAAGGGCAATCATTAAAGTACTGATAACAAGGACATCCTTTCAAATTCGTATTATTCTAATAATTTCTTTGAAAACAACATTACTTTTTTCACTGATGTTTTATGATGAGAGAATAGCAGGAAGAAAACATTAAAACAGCAAACTTGCTCTAGGGAACAAACAAAGCAAACAAAGTATTAAATAATTCTAAATGATATGAGACTACAAGGAAGCTGGCAATTAAACCATACATATATATATATATACAAATAACACATTTTGTCTATATTCATCTAAAAACAATGTTGATGCATCACTTTGTATAGCTGAACATTAGAAGGTGAATTTATAAAATAATTTGCATAGTAATTTGCTCAGTAAAGTACATGTACATTATTAGGCTATTTCCTGTGCTGGTCAAATGTTTTCCATTGATTTAAAATAAAAAATACCACATTTGGCCACTAAAATGCACTAAATACAATTGAAATTTCCTAACATGCGTAGCAACATCTAATAGCTAAATGCAGTATGTTCTGTTTTAAATGAATGAATACTATTCATATAATATTCATTACAAAAAATAGCCCAATAAAATGTGTTTATTTTCCCTCCATTTGCACACAATAAATGTACATGCACTTTATGGGCAAATTGATATGCACATTGTTTTTGTAAGTGTCCCTCCTCTCCCTTTTAGGGTTTTTAGAGTAGGCTAGCACTAAAGTATAAACAAAAAATGGGAAATTTCCTGCGAGCCACAAATGGATCAATGCCTCTATGGGGTGACAATCATTAATTAAATAGCAGCAAACACTCAACCACGTTTCATATCGTGTAGTATAAAGCATAAAAATAATTGTGCCTGCGCTAAAAAATGGGCTAAAATAACGTGCAAAATTATTAAATTAATCCGGTAAAATAAGTTGTAAAACCATATATGTGTAATAATAATAATATATAAAAGTGCAATATTTAGCCTCAAAGTGCATATAACATTGTGCAAAAAGCAATATAACCCATTGAAAGTGCACCATGCATAAGTAAAAAATATATAATAAATATTTCTAAATATCAACAAGTGCACAGGTATCCTGTGTATTGCAAGAGTCCAATTCAATCCACGGGTTAAAATCCAAAGAAATGTGTGCAAACAGTGTCCATAAGATAAAAATTCCTCAAGGATCTTCTGAAAGGTGCTCAAATCACAGCAAACAATACGTGCTCTCCCGTGACACCCCACATGTGCTTGCGCTCACCTCTACTCGTGTGACCCAGTAACTAAACTGTGTCAAACACGCAATGGGGCCACTCCTGGGCTCCCTCAGGATGGGATGATATAAATGCAATCCTCACAGGTGCAGTCAGAATCCACATGTATAGGAGAGAAGTAAAAACTCCATAGTGTAATAAAGCCGGGATATTTTATTTAATTAAAAGAAAATCCTCCAGGAGGGTACTCACATTGAGTGGGTGCTCCAGTGCACCAAACTAAACAAGCGTAAAAAACCAAGCTGCAATTCAAATGGCGTGCGGTGTGGTGTGTAGTGTCTCCTCCACTGCTGACAGCTCCGTCCTACCCCTCCCCGACGCGTATTCGGCACAGGGATCACGTGCCTTCCTCTGGGGGATATCATTGGACGGATACTCAGTGTGGTTTTATATATGTTGACGGCGGCCATTTTGCCGAGGACCGCCGACAACCTTACTGCAGAATAACTAGCTCAGGACGGCCAGCGGCCATTTTGCGTGTTATCATCAGTCTATGTGTAATAGATTCGACTTGTGTATGCTAATTACACATCGCCCACCGCCCAATAGAGATGTGTCAGCGGCCATCTTGCCTAAGACAGCAGACAACTCTAGTAATGGGCTACAGCGAAGACCACTCAGTTCATTATGTTAGCAAACGACAGCGCTATTATTATGACTTTAAAATACTCTCCTTGTTAGATAACCCTAATGTAAATGGCATAATGAGCCCTAAAGGTGCATAACCATGATACTAATATTAAATTGATGAGAACAAGGAAAGAGCTGTGCATTCAGGAGCCACCACACCGCACCTCATATGATAACAATGACAATCATAAGCCTCATTATCATAAGAATCTAAGTTAGCCATACAGAACATAATTAATATCAAAGCATAATACTCATGACCTATATTAAACTAAAATGACTGATGAAACGTGTGAATACTCCTCCATAAAACTACAAGCCCATAATATCTAAAAAGAGATCCGGGTCTCAGACCCATATTTTAAAATAAAATAACGAAATATAATAAAATCAGTACGCATCTCTAAACCATCCATCTATGTCAGAAACGTAAAATTACACTATATTATGTGATGCTAAAAATGAATATAGTGATAAAATGGATTATTAGAATAAAACCTACTGTCATATTAAAATTCTACTAAGGGTAACCTCTATACCAGCAGTCTCAGGAGTACATGTGGGAACCAATACAGAAGATAAATTCAACCCCCAAAAGCATAAATGACTATCTAAGTGATACAATAATATAAAATATATGAAATATTAAAAGTGTAAAATGTTAAAAAAACCCTTTTGATCAATATTAAAAATTAAAATTAAAAATTAAAAATTGCTGAGGAAACATGTTAGATCAAAATCCCTATTGAGCCCCTCAGGGGATAGAGACCCCAACTGGTGTATCCACCACGATTCCCGTTTACTGATTTCTCTCGTAAAATTGGAACCTCTCCAATGGCGTTTAGGGGCCTCTACCCCCCAGAATTTCATCCCCACCGTGCTTTTATTATGTACTTTCTCAAAGTGGATATATAAGTGGTGCTTGTCTGACCCTTTATGGATATTTCGTACGTGCTCCTCTAATCTATCTTTCAGGGCTCTCGTAGTGCGCCCCACGTAAATTAAATTACATGGGCACTTCAAGGCATATACGACCCCAATAGTGTCACATGAGATAAAGTCCCTGATGGTATAAGACTGATGGGTACTGGGATTCATAAATTCCTTTAACCTCCTGTCATTCCCCGGAACTCTCACGCAACTATAGCATCTCCCACATGCATAGAAGCCCTTAAGATCCCAAAACATTTTAGGATTTGGGGGCGGTGGTTCCACTACATTGTGTACCAGTTTATCTCTTAGATTGGGCGCTTTTTTAAAAACAATTTTAGGTTTCTCTGGGAGCACACTTTTGAGATGACTGTCTTGCTTCAGGACATTCCAATATTTGCGTATAATCCTTCGCACTTCATTGTTTTGTAAGGAGTAATCAAGAACGATACTGATATTATCACTATTGGCACTTCCCGTGGTTTCAATCTTATCCCTTAGTAGGCTATTTCTATCGAGACATGCAACCTCCGATTTTTCTTTCTGTAAAAAATCCTTATGATATCCTTTATCAAGAAACATACTACTTAGTTTGTCAGATTGTAGCTCATAGTCCTCCATTTTCGTGCAATTTCTTCTCATCCTTGTATATTGGCCTCTGGGTATATTCTCCAACCAGGGTTTGTAATGACAGCTGGTGATGGGTATATAGGAGTTACGATCTGTTGTTTTAAAATATGATCTAGTAATGATACCCTCATTAGTATTAAAAATCTCTAGATCTAAAAAATGGATGCTTTCTCTATTAACATCCCATGTTAGGGAAATATTGAGATCATTATGGTTCATGGATTCCAGTAAGTCTTCTAATCCCTCCATATTCCCTTTCCAAATAATCAGCAGATCATCAATAAATCTCCTATAAAGTAAAATATCATCACAATTTCCATTCAAACCCCCCCCCTCTTCCCATTTAGCCATATATAAGTTTGCCACACTGGGGGCAAATTTGGCGCCCATGGCGACACCTTTTATCTGCAAATAAAACTTGTTCCCATACCAGAAAAAATTGTGTCGTAAACAAAAATCCAGGCACTTAAGGATAAATATGATAAATTCTCTGTCGGCGGGTTCCTCCTTTAAAAGAGCCCATTCCACTGCTTTCAGGGCCCCCTCGTGATCTATGTTGGTGTAAAGTGAGGCCACATCTCCAGTAGCCATGATAATGTTATCCCGTACATTGCATTCACTTAATAACTGCAATGTGTTTTTAGTGTCCTTGAGGTAGGCTTTTGTTTTTTTGACCAGTGGTTGCAAGTGGATATCTATATATTCCCCCAAACGGGACGTCAAAGATTCAATGCCACTTACTATTGGCCTTCCCGGGGGGTTTTTGCTATCTTTATGTATCTTCGGTAAGAAGTATATTACTGGAGTCTTGCTGGCCGTGGGGACAAGGTATTTCGCTTCCTGTTTGCTCAGGAGCCCTGCTTCCTCGCCATTGTGGATGATAGTTTCTAATGTTTTTTTAAAAGATTTGGATGGATTTCTCTCTAATAGTCGGCCCCATTGCGTGTTTGACACAGTTTAGTTACTGGGTCACACGAGTAGAGGTGAGCGCAAGCACATGTGGGGTGTCACGGGAGAGCACGTATTGTTTGCTGTGATTTGAGCACCTTTCAGAAGATCCTTGAGGAATTTTTATCTTATGGACACTGTTTGCACACATTTCTTTGGATTTTAACCCGTGGATTGAATTGGACTCTTGCAATACACAGGATACCTGTGCACTTGTTGATATTTAGAAATATTTATTATATATTTTTTACTTATGCATGGTGCACTTTCAATGGGTTATATTGCTTTTTGCACAATGTTATATGCACTTTGAGGCTAAATATTGCACTTTTATATATTATTATTATTACACATATATGGTTTTACAACTTATTTTACCGGATTAATTTAATAATTTTGCACGTTATTTTAGCCCATTTTTTAGCGCAGGCACAATTATTTTTATGCTTTATACTACACAATATGAAACGTGGTTGAGTGTTTGCTGCTATTTAATTAATGATTGTCACCCCATAGAGGCATTGATCCATTTGTGGCTCGCAGGAAATTTCCCATTTTTTGTTTGTACCTTTTTTCATACACTTGCTAGCAGCCTATGGATCCTTTCGCCTTTTTTGAAAACAGGGAGATAGACCTGGAAGGTCTATTCTCAGTTAATAGTAATAAGGAGGATGACATAACACACCTTTTCAGGAAACTGGGGCACTGTATGGACAAAAAAAGTAACTTATGGTGGGATCGTTCCACCATGGATAAGTATTTAAAGGATGGCATGGTCCCCAGAAAATTGAGATGGGATGTTCCCATAAATGACGGGTTACTAGGCGATGGTGATATAGAGGAATGGTATTCCTTCTTTTCTAAGAAGGGAAGAGAGGTTATGGAATTTCTCCTTAAACGGAAACAACGCAAATTATCACTAATAGAAGGCCAGATCCAAGAAATTAGGGATAAACTAGTTCCTTTCAGTAATACATCAGAGTATGAAAGGCTCATGGGGGACCTACACAAGAGTATGCAGAAAAAAGATCTAGAGAATAAAAACACCAAGAGGAAGAAATATCTCAGGGATTTTGAGGACTATCAAAATAAACAGGTCTTTCGATGGCAAGCTACAATATTAGCTAACGCCAGCGCTAACGCACAACCGCAGGCAGCAAACAGTGGTTCGGGTGATACGAGAGTATCACAACCACAAGGACAGCAACTTCATCAACAACAAAATGCAAAACAACCAGGGAGAGGATTACCCGCATACCAGCAAGAGGACAGACAACCACAAACCCCTCGCCACCAACCAGTAAGGAGACCACACTATGATCAACAAGATAGAACAGGCTATGGAGGCAATTACACCCAGTACCCCAACCATGGTCCACCAAGTAACCAGGGAAATTGGCGGAATGGAAGACCACCCTATCAGGGGGAAGGAAATAGAGCCCAGTATAATTATTATGATAGGGGATATCAATCCAATCCCCCCCCTCAGCGACGAGGTGGGCAATATAATTCCTATGGCTACAATAAACAGCATGGATACCAGCAGGGTACCCAGTACAAGTCCCGAGGTAGTTATGGGTATCAACAGGGAATAGAGGAGATTACCAACCCCGTAGGGGTCCCCCACCGAATCATCACCAACAAAATGGACACCCCTCGGAGTCTTATGGGGACACACAGAGAGGTGCTGTTTATTATTCACCAAAACCCCAAAGAGTGAGGTACGAAAATCCCCCGCAAGACCAATACAGGATACCAACATATAATAGTTATCAATCTTTGGAGGATAATGAAGACTTTTTCTCTGATGAGTCTTTTTTAGGGGGGACCAGGGGAGGACCCCCTCACGAGAGAAGAAACCAAGGAAGAGAGGGGGAAGAGCAGGAAAGAGAATACAGCAGAAAAAGAAGGCGAGAAGATTAGGGGAGGGGATTTTCAACCTCAGTGGAGCTCCACTTTCAAGGGAAGAACTGCTGGTACTCGATAAAGGTATTAAGTTCGCCCCCAAGAAAGGACTCAACAAATTTGAAACATATATTGGAATACAGAAGTTTGTCAGGAAGCTGAATATAAAAAAATATTATGCCCTTAATCCTGTTGAAAAAGTTGTTGGAAACACTAGATACACTAACCTGAGGAATAACTCGACATTTAACCCCCACATAGCCAATAACAAATATGTCGATCTATTCAAGAAACTAGTGACTACTGAATTAGAGCAATTACCCGTTAAGAAGTTTTTCGAGCATAGGGATTTTACAAAAAGCTTGAATCAACTAAATAAAAGAACAGATATAGTGGTGAGGCCAGCGGATAAAGGAGGGGGGATAGTTGTACTATCCCTACAACAATATAAGGCGGAAATGGAAAGGATACTGAGCGATACTGATACCTACCGACTATTAGAGAGAAATCCATCCAAATCTTTTAAAGAAACATTAGAAACTATCATCCACAATGGCGAGGAAGCAGGGCTCCTGAGCAAACAGGAAGCGAAATACCTTGTCCCCACGGCCAGCAAGACTCCAGTAATATACTTCTTACCGAAGATACATAAAGATAGCAAAAACCCCCCGGGAAGGCCAATAGTAAGTGGCATTGAATCTTTGACGTCCCGTTTGGGGGAATATATAGATATCCACTTGCAACCACTGGTCAAAAAAACAAAAGCCTACCTCAAGGACACTAAAAACACATTGCAGTTATTAAGTGAATGCAATGTACGGGATAACATTATCATGGCTACTGGAGATGTGGCCTCACTTTACACCAACATAGATCACGAGGGGGCCCTGAAAGCAGTGGAATGGGCTCTTTTAAAGGAGGAACCCGCCGACAGAGAATTTATCATATTTATCCTTAAGTGCCTGGATTTTTGTTTACGACACAATTTTTTCTGGTATGGGAACAAGTTTTATTTGCAGATAAAAGGTGTCGCCATGGGCGCCAAATTTGCCCCCAGTGTGGCTAAATGGGAAGAGGGGGGGTTTTGAATGGAAATTGTGATGATATTTTACTTTATAGGAGATTTATTGATGATCTGCTGATTATTTGGAAAGGGAATATGGAGGGATTAGAAGACTTACTGGAATCCATGAACCATAATGATCTCAATATTTCCCTAACATGGGATGTTAATAGAGAAAGCATCCATTTTTTAGATCTAGAGATTTTTAATACTAATGAGGGTATCATTACTAGATCATATTTTAAAACAACAGATCGTAACTCCTATATACCCATCACCAGCTGTCATTACAAACCCTGGTTGGAGAATATACCCAGAGGCCAATATACAAGGATGAGAAGAAATTGCACGAAAATGGAGGACTATGAACTACAATCTGACAAACTAAGTAGTATGTTTCTTGATAAAGGATATCATAAGGATTTTTTACAGAAAGAAAAATCGGAGGTTGCATGTCTCGATAGAAATAGCCTACTAAGGGATAAGATTGAAACCACGGGAAGTGCCAATAGTGATAATATCAGTATCGTTCTTGATTACTCCTTACAAAACAATGAAGTGCGAAGGATTATACGCAAATATTGGAATGTCCTGAAGCAAGACAGTCATCTCAAAAGTGTGCTCCCAGAGAAACCTAAAATTGTTTTTAAAAAAGCGCCCAATCTAAGAGATAAACTGGTACACAATGTAGTGGAACCACCGCCCCAAATCCTAAAATGTTTTGGGATCATAAGGGCTTCTATGCATGTGGGAGATGCTATAGTTGTGTGAAAGTTCCGGGGAATGACAGGAGGTTAAAGGAATTTATGAATCCCAGTACCCATCAGTCTTATACCATCAGGGACTTTATCTCATGTGACACTATTGGGGTCGTATATGCCTTGAAGTGCCCATGTAATTTAATTTACGTGGGGCGCACTACGAGAGCCCTGAAAGATAGATTAGAGGAGCACGTACGAAATATCCATAAAGGGTCAGACAAGCACCACTTATATATCCACTTTGAGAAAGTACATAATAAAAGCACGGTGGGGATGAAATTCTGGGGGGTAGAGGCCCCTAAACGCCATTGGAGAGGTTCCAATTTTACGAGAGAAATCAGTAAACGGGAATCGTGGTGGATACACCAGTTGGGGTCTCTATCCCCTGGGGGGCTCAATAGGGATTTTGATCTAACATGTTTCCTCAGCAATTTTTAATTTTTAATTTTAATTTTTAATATTGATCAAAAGGGTTTTTTTAACATTTTACACTTTTAATATTTCATATATTTTATATTATTGTATCACTTAGATAGTCATATATGCTTTTGGGGGTTGAATTTATCTTCTGTATTGGTTCCCACATGTATTCCTGAGACTGCTGGTATAGAGGTTACCCTTAGTAGAATTTTAATATGACAGTAGGTTTTATTCTAATAATCCATTTTATCACTATATTCATTTTTAGCATCACATAATATAGTGTAATTTTACGTTTCTGACATAGATGGATGGTTTAGAGATGTGTACTGATTTTATTATATTTCGTTATTTTATTTTAAAATATGGGTCTGAGACCCGGATCTCTTTTTAGATATTATGGGCTTGTAGTTTTATGGAGGAGTATTCACACGTTTCATCAGTCATTTTAGTTTAACATAGGTCATGAGTATTATGCTTTGATATTAATTATGTTCTGTATGGCTAACTTAGATTCTTATGATAATGAGGCTTATGATTGTCATTGTTATCATATGAGGTGCGGTGTGGTGGCTCCTGAATGCACAGCTCTTTCCTTGTTCTCATCAATTTAATATTAGTATCATGGTTATGCACCTTTAGGGCTCATTATGCCATTTACATTAGGGTTATCTAACAAGGAGAGTATTTTAAAGTCATAATAATAGCGCTGTCGTTTGCTAACATAATGAACTGAGTGGTCTTCGCTGTAGCCCATTACTAGAGTTGTCTGCTGTCTTAGGCAAGATGGCCGCTGACACATCTCTATTGGGCGGTGGGCGATGTGTAATTAGCATACACAAGTCGAATCTATTACACATAGACTGATGATCACACGCAAAATGGCCGCTGGCCGTCCTGAGCTAGTTATTCTGCAGTAAGGTTGTCGGCGGTCCTCGGCAAAATGGCCGCCGTCAACATATATAAAACCACACTGAGTATCCGTCCAATGATATCCCCCAGAGGAAGGCACGTGATCCCTGTGCCGAATACGCGTCGGGGAGGGGTAGGACGGAGCTGTCAGCAGTGGAGGAGACACTACACACCACACCGCACGCCATTTGAATTGCAGCTTGGTTTTTTACGCTTGTTTAGTTTGGTGCACTGGAGCACCCACTCAATGTGAGTACCCTCCTGGAGGATTTTCTTTTAATTAAATAAAATATCCCGGCTTTATTACACTATGGAGTTTTTACTTCTCTCCTATACATGTGGATTCTGGCTGCACCTGTGAGGATTGCATTTATATCATCCCATCCTGAGGGAGCCCAGGAGTGGCCCCATTGCGTGTTTGACACAGTTTAGTTACTGGGTCACACGAGTAGAGGTGAGCGCAAGCACATGTGGGGTGTCACGGGAGAGCACGTATTGTTTGCTGTGATTTGAGCACCTTTCAGAAGATCCTTGAGGAATTTTTATCTTATGGACACTGTTTGCACACATT
The DNA here is from genome assembly GCA_037952835.1 of Lithobates septentrionalis. NCBI lineage: Eukaryota > Metazoa > Chordata > Amphibia > Anura > Ranidae > Lithobates > Lithobates septentrionalis. Next base: position 12,074,333 of record JBBDGP010000229.1, read on the forward strand.
TCTTTGGATTTTAACCCGTGGATTGAATTGGACTCTTGCAATACACAGGATACCTGTGCACTTGTTGATATTTAGAAATATTTATTATATATTTTTTACTTATGCATGGTGCACTTTCAATGGGTTATATTGCTTTTTGCACAATGTTATATGCACTTTGAGGCTAAATATTGCACTTTTATATATTATTATTATTACACATATATGGTTTTACAACTTATTTTACCGGATTAATTTAATAATTTTGCACGTTATTTTAGCCCATTTTTTAGCGCAGGCACAATTATTTTTATGCTTAGCACTAAAGTATATTTAGTGGGGGCGGAGGTAGCGGCGAACATGTGAGCAGTGCTTTACAGGAGCTCCAGCCGGGACATCACATCTTGCTTATATCCTGAGTGTCAGAGACATGGATCCTTTGTAACACCGGCACCCGCATATTCACCGGACCCTACAGATCACTGGGGTATGGTTAAATACGGGCCAGCACCTTTGGAACTGGCCATGGAACGTTTATCCCGCTATGCCTGGGGAGTCCAAGATGGCAGCGCACACGAGGCAGCAGACCAAGGCCCCAGCAATACACAGCGGAGTGGAGCTGATCGATCGCCCACACACCCTGAGAAGGTAAGCCCGCTACACCGCAGATCTCCTGGTAGGAGAAGAGGCTTATCCCTGGACAGACTTCCCCATGCAGATACAAGGGGCACAGATCTGGCAGATGGAGCAGAGGAACCCTCATTAAAACAAATCATGGAGGCTATTTACACATGCCAAACTACTTTGACTGAGCACATTGATGGGATGAGGGCAGAAATGTCCTTTCTGAAGCAGGATGTACAGATCATCAGAGAGAGGGCCTCAGAAGCAGAGCAAAGAATTAGTGACATGGAGGATGTGGTGCGTCCTATGGAGGATAAGGTACAACATCTACACAGAGAAATAAATGCTCGCACAGATAAGTTGGGAGACATGGAAGACAGACAAAGGAGGAACAATGTCTGCTTTGTAGGTTTCCCTGAAAAAGCTGAGGGAACGCAGCCAGAAGATTTCCTAGAGCTCTGGCTTAAAGATAATATGGCTGACACTACTTTCTCCCATTTAGTCACCATAGAAAGGGCACACAGGGTTCCTTCTAAACCTCCTCCTCCTGGAGCACATCCGCGCCCTATGATTGCCCGCATTTTACACTTAAGAGATCCTGAAAGCATACCTAGAGCAGCTCGTATTGGAGGTGAATTGCAATACAATGGGAACTGCATTTCCATCTATCCCAACCTCTCTGTGGCCACACAGAAACAAAGAGCCAGCTTCATTCATGTGAAGAAAAGACTCCGAGACTTGCAACTTACTTATAGTATGCTGTACCCGGCAAAATTGAGAGTGGTGGATGGCGGGAAAGTGTCGTTCTTTAACACCCCCACGGAGGCCTCAAGATGATTGGACACCAGGGGGCGCCGCAGCCCAGATGAGCACCGGTAAATGGATGAAGAGATAACCGATGTGTACACATGATGTTCACAACATGGACCCCTATGCCATCGTATAGTGACGAACTAATATGGCAAATTGTCCCACCTGGTTCTGTATACATTTGAAATCACCACTTCCCTGAACTGAATATAAGAGAGAGATGGAAAGGGTAAAAACTTTTGGTGACTTTGTTTACCTTTTGTTTTTTTTTGAGGGGTCCTTTTTTTTCCCCATTGGTTTTTCCATTTTTTTTCTCTCTCCTCTCTCGTCAGATAGCTCCTAGCTAGACTATTTCAGGTTCTTTGAGTTGGTCGAGATTCAGCTTTTACATAACACACCACCTATAATTATGTGGTGTTTCTGATCTTATTAGAGACCTGTGACCCCCCAAGGTCACTTTAATTTTTCTTCCTTATGGTTATCGGAGTCAGGCACACAACAAGTTAGGGTTGTGTGCAGGGTCGGATGGGAGGGGTTCATGTTAATGTTAAGTGTTGGTTTGTGCTGTGTGCTGCTGGTGTGTTTTGTTCTCTCCCCACAGGAGGTATGGTCAATAAGGATCTGACTCACAAGCAGTTACCCCCAGATATACTACATCCATCTCCTCTACATATAAATGGAGGGTAAGATAACAATATTCTCATGGAACGTATGTGGTATGAATACAAGCATTAAGAGATCTCTCATATTTGATTTCATAAAAAGGTATAAACCCTATATTATTGCAAGAAACACATTTGCAGGGGTCTAAGGTTATGGCATTGAAAAAAGCTAATGTAATGAGAGTACTTCATGCTGAATACTCCACGTACTCTAGAGATGTTGCTATTCTGGTCACCAAAAAGGCTGCAGCGCACATATTACAGGTCAAGTTGGATCCAAATGGTAGATATGCTATTTTGGTATGCCGAATGTATAATGTGTCTTTAACATTGGTATGTGTCTATGTTCCACCCCCATTCTCCTTCCCAATATTAGATAATATTACCAAGGAAGCTGTATTGATTGCACAGGGCCCATTATTACTCCTAGGAGATTTTAATGCAGTGTCAGATGGTGCTCTAGACAGAAATGGGAATGTTTCTGACTCTCGCCATAACTTATCCTCCTGGTTGGAGAGTTATGCTCTCACAGACGTATAAAGACAAAGAAACCCTGGTGTCAGGGAGTACTCGTGTAACTCTGAGACCCACAAGACACTTTCCCAGAATAGACTTAGTGCTATCATCCATGGATGGTCTTCCATATATATCTGATGTCAGACATCTCCCTAGAGCTATATCAGACCAATCTCCCCTGGAGGTTACATTGGATCTAAACGCTCCACGGGGAAGGAGACAGTGGCGGATGAATACAAACTGACTCCAAGAGGATTACATTACTATAAAATGCAAAACGAGTATTGACCACTATTGGAAGAAGAATGGGATGGAAACACCTGTTCTGTCTCTGGGACAGCTAGCTAAACCTCCTTATCCCAATAACTGTAGATACCATATTTCTTTGATCTCAGTTTTATTAGAACAAGCCAGGTGAAACTACAAAATAACAGAAATAGACCTCAATAAGTATAATATTGCATACAATACAGCATACATTGCATAAACAACGATATACAGTACAAGATGGGATAGTAAAAACTTACTTTTTTAAGTTCTCTAAGGGGTGATGGCGATAGATAGAGAAATACATGTGTTGTTTCCTGAATGTCTTCTCACAAAATGGTGGATGTTTCACTTCCTGCTAAGATTCTACCCAGAATTCCCTGCTTGCTGACAACTTCCTCAACTACACATACAAATAAACAGATAAACAGAGCTGCAGCAATACCAAAAAGGAACGCTAGATGAAACCTGCACACCACATATGATTGTCTTAAGTAAATTACACAATTTGCATGTAAATTTAACAACACAGGTACAAATAAGGTACAAATAATCAGCAAGACATCTGGTGGACAGAACAACAGCATTGGCCAATCAATGGGCTGCCTGTAAGGCAACTATGAGAGGCTTGTTTGCCATGGAGATGAGGAATTTCTCCAAAGCGCTCAACCCTGATATGAAAGATGCAGAGGTAAAGGATGCTAACCCTGAAAGAGAATATATACATGACTCGTCACCTGGTAAATACAAATCTTGGCAAGACAAAACACGACAATACAACTTACTTTCAACTGAACACACTGTTAAAAAACAACTACGCCAGAATAGGTCTTTTTTTGAGTTTGGCCACGAGAGTGGTCGTCTCCTTTCCTTCTTAGCGAGACCACTTAATACCACGATTTCGGTAATGAAACTCAGAAAACCAACCGGTGAGGTGGTAGGGGAATCTCAGGAGTTAGGATGAGCTTCGAGTTTGAGTTGAACTCATGTTCGACTCGAATGTCGGCTGTTCGCCAGTTCGCCGAACAGCGAACAATTTGGGGTTTTCGTGGCAAATTCGAAAGCCACGGAACACCCTTTAAAAGTCAAATCAAAAGTGCTAATTTTAAAGGCTTATATGCATGGTATTGTCATAAAAAGTGTTTGGGGACCTGGGTCCTGCCCCAGGGGACATGGATCAATAAGCCCCCCGCCCGCAGACCCCCACAACCAGCGGGCAAGGGTGGTGGGGATGAGGCCCTAGTCCCCATTAACATGTCCCCATTAAATGTTGAGGGCATGTGGCCTGGTACGGTTTAGGAGTTGGGGGCGCTCTCTTGCCCCCCCCTCTTTTCCTGTGGCCTACCAGGTTGTGTGCTCGGATAAGGGTCTGGTATGGATTTTTGGGGGGACCCCACCCCATTTTTTGGACCTGAAGGGTCTGGTATGAGGGGGACCCCCACGCCATTTTTTTTTAAATTTTGGCGCGGGGTTCCGCTTAATATCCATACCAGACCTGAAGGGCCTGGTATGGAATTTAGGGGGACCCCCACGCCACTTTTTTTTAAATTTTGGTTCGGGGTTCCCCTGTGGGGAAATCCCATGCCATTTTTATCAATGAACTTTTATGTGTATTGTCGGACCCACAATTCATTAAGAGCCGCGAGTAGTTTTAAATGACTTTTTTTCCTTTGAAATTTCATTTTGCTGTCAGACTGTTCTAAACAGGGAAACATGCGCCCCTTTACAGGCATACTATAGACACCCCCAGGTATGAAATTTAAAGGAATATTACACTTTTGTTGTTTCACTTTAAGCATTATTAAAATCACTGCTCCCAAAAAACAGCCATTTTTAAAACTTTTTTTTTGCATTGATCCATGTCCCCTGGGGCAGGACCCAGGTCCCCAAACACTTTTTTATGACAATAACTTGCATATAAGCCTTTAAAATTAGCACTTTTAATTATTCATGTTCGAGTCCCATAGACTTTAACGGTGTTCGCGTGCTCGAACAAATTTTTTGCCTGTTCGCATGTTCTGGTGCGAACCGAATAGGGGGGTGTTTGGCTAATCCCTACTCAGGAGATTCTAAACACCTTTCTGAATTTTTACGGAACCCTATACCAGACACAGACCCAACATAGTTATCAGGAATTAGCACTTTATATAGAGAATTTAACCCTCCCTTTGCTAGCTCAGGAAATGCGATTTTGGTGCAACCAATATCACTGGAGGAAATAAGTGGCGCAATCTCCTCCTTCAAACCAGGAAAATGGCTTGGATGGGTTCCCGGCTGAGTGGTACCAGTTACACAAAGAGAAACTGACACTAACTCTCCAAAAAATTTTTATAGCAGCAGAAAAGGAAGGCATATTACCAGAATCTATGTGGGAGGCTTTAATTGTAGTGATCCCCAAACCTGGGAAGGATCTGCAAGAATGTGAGTCATACAGGCCAATCTCTCTGATCAATTCTGACGTCAAGATACTGGCCAAAATATTGTCTGGTAGATTGAAGTCGGTGATCCTTAAACTAATTAAGATCAGACAGGATTCATACCCGGCCGTTCTACTCAAATGAACTTGTGTAGATTATATGTCAATCTGCAGACCCAACAAGTGAATAAGGGCAAACAAGTAATAGCGTCTTTAGACACCAAAAAGTCATTTGATTCTGTAGAATGGAACTATTTATTCTCCCTTCTAGGCAAATTGTGTTTTGGACCAAAATTTATCTCATGGATTAGAAAAAAATGCAGTTCATGCAGCGTAATGCCTAGTCCCATAGGGGCTGCACTTGCCAGTATAAAGCATAGGCAACCGAGCTGTAGGTGGACAGCATGCACTCTGGTTGCGTTCCACCCACTCGCTCAGCTTCCTGGAAGTCACGTGCTGTGTGTAGTGACGCTGTACGTGTTTCGTCATAGACGTCTTCAGCGGCGATGTCTTACCACTGCACGTCACGTATTTTATAAGGGAGAGTGGCTTGTAACCCCGCCCAGTTAATACTGGGAACCAGGAAACCCATGTATCGCATAACAATGTTAAATAGGTGCCCATCCCGGGGCAGACCAAATATGGTTTCAGATGAAGGTAGATAATAATACACCCGCTCTCCCTTAATAGTACCATAAACTTCATAAATATAAATCAGTTAATACAGAGAACGGAGTAAATATAGCAATATAAGATAAATTAGTATATAATCTAATAGCCACTAGGGGGATTCTGGAGCAAAGGATAAAATCTTAAGGATAAACTTAGTAAGGGAGCAAAGCCAGATATTACCCAGTAAAACTGTCTGAATACCCATCAACCATTACTGATTACTCAAACCATTTGGCCTGTAAGGTGTAAAAAGTGACACAGAATAGGATTAAGGATAAAATGAAAATAAAGGTAAACATAGAATTACGAATAAAGGAAAAAAAGTACATAGAGATATAAAAATAGAAATAAAAATAAAATAGATCGTCTAGTCCAAAAGTCAGCAAATACAAATAGTTTCTTATTGAACTTGGCTCAAAAATTAACTGGCATACCTCCAATTACCTGGTAGCCCAGACCCTAAATAAAATCAGTTAATACACAGACCGGGGTAAATATAGTAGTGAGAGATACATTTGTACCATTAGTATATAGTCTAATTGCTCCAGAGTCCCCCTAGTGGCTAAGGATAAAATATTAAGGATAAACTTAGAGAACAAAGCCAGATATTACCCAGTAAAACTATCTAGATACCCATCAACCATCGCTGATTACTCAAGCCCTTTGGCCCGTAGGGTGTAAAAAGTGGCACAGAGTAGGGTTAAGGGTGAAATAAGGATGAAGGTAACCATATAATTAAAAATAAAAGTAAAAGTACCTATAGAGATATAAAAATAATAGAAATACATATAAAAATAGAAATAAGTCGCCTAATCCAAAAAGGCAGCAGATACAAATAGTTTCCTAGTGAACCTGGCTCAATAATTAGCTGGCATACCTGCAATTACCTGGTAGCCCAGACCCTAAAAAGGAGGAGGAAGGTAAGGGTACCAGGGGGGCAGGCCATAAATTGTGGTAGAAATTTGGGAGTTAAAGGTAAAAATGTATATATGTATAAGTTGTAAGACTAAACCTCCTAACGTGTGTGACACAGCTAATACTCTCAAACCCACCCCACAAGGCATGCAATACATGAAGAGAGGCATGGTGGTGGGCCCTCTATACAAACCCTGCACTACAGCTTAGAGGGTAAGCCACATCTCAGGCAGTACATGAGGGGTGTGGGATGGGCATCTGATCCTCCACCTACTTGAAAGATTCCTCTGCACATACCTACATAATGTATATACCATGGCCCCCCACCAATTGGGGGGGGGCACGAACAGCATAGTTAGCATAGGGGGTGGTACAGAGGTATATACATAACTTCTAAAGTAGAAATCATACTACCATAAACCAGGATTAGGGATTGGCTATGAAGCAAGGGACCCCAACCGGTAGATCAAGCTGTTTCGTTTTGAGATACTAGGGTGGTTTTATTTCCTCCTCGCCAGTGATCCTTGATGAGGTCAATCCCATAAAATATTAACCCAGTGGGGTCCCTGTGGTGTACCTCATCGAAGTGGCGTGATAGATTGTGTTTCGGGAAGCCCTTCCGTATGTTCTTGATATGCTCCCGTATATGTACACAAAGTGGGCGGGTGGTTCTGCCCACGTACTGAAGGTGGCACGGCCATTCAATGACGTAGGTGACATGGGTGCTGTGACATGTAATTAGTTCCCTTATCTGGTATTCTCTATGGTCAGTTTTTGACTTGAAAGATTCCCTTTTGCGAGGTTGTTTTTTACTCACTCTACATGCTAGACCCTTCTGGCATTTATAGAAGCCCTTCATTTCTGGAAAGATTTTAATTGTTTTAGGTGGGTTAACTACATTATGGACTAAGTGATTCCGAAGAGTAGGTGCTCTCCTATAAAAAAACTTTGGCTTGTTGGGCAGTATTTGTGAGAGGACACGGTCCTCCTTCAATATAGGCCAATATTTTTTCAGGATGTGCTCAAAGGCCTTATATTGAGTATTAAACCCTGTTTTAAAGGCCATCTCCATTTTGTTTTCTTTTCTAATTGATTTATTAAGGAGAGTATTTCTGTCCATGCTCGCTATATTAAGCTTCAATTTTTCCAGATGTTCTCGCTTGTATCCTTTTTCAAGGAACCGCTCAATTAGAATATCAGCCTGTAGTTGGAAGTCTTCTATTGTGTCACAATTTCTCCGCAACCTAAGCAGTTGGCCCTTGGGTATATTCCCTTTCCACTTCAGATGGTGGCAACTGGACATCAGGATGTACCCATTTCAATCGGTTGCCTTGAAGAAAGTCCTGGTACATAATCTTTTCCATGTTTTGAAGATCTCCAGATCCAGATAATCAATCTTATGATTGCTCCATTTACCGGAAAAAGCGATTCTTTGCATTTTTATTTGGATTTGGTTCACTCACATTCTGTATTTTGGGCTTGGACACTATACGCACTGTTACAAACAGAGGATCACTATACTATCGTGATATTCATGTCTGGATGTTTTATACACTAATTTGCAAGCCATTACATTTTTGATGATAACTTTTAGTACTCACCTACTGGTGTAGGTGAGGTGTAATAGATATTACACTATCACCTCTATGGAAACTGTTTTGTTATCATTTATTCCACAATAACACTGTGTCTTTTAATACTTAGCCACTATAGAGTGATTTGGTAGAGCACTATTTGACATGTAGGTAGCGCCACTCACCCCTTCACTTCTTCTTTCTTTTTATATTTTAGAGCCCTCTTACGGGTTTTTTTTGGGGAGGCTGCAACCTTCACACACGTCCTAAGCGCAGACCTTCCTAATTAATTTATTTACTTGTTCTGATCACCTTAGGGTGTGAATACTGGTCTGCAGCTATGGACATTTTTGGTTATATGAACAATAGGAATGTGGACATAGGGGGTATCTTTAGCCAAGCGCTAGTTACCAATACACAAGACATGCATAGCCTAAAGAAACAATTAAGGCACACTATGGAAAAACAACTCAGGGTGTGGTGGGATGTAGCCACACTAGAAACATACGTTAGAGAAAAGATGACCCCTAGAAGACTCAGATGGGATTTGAACCCCAATGACAGCATTGATGATGCTGAGCTTATGGAGGAATGGCATTCCTTCTTTAATAAATGCAAAAACAAATTATCACAAAACATTCTCAAAAGAAGGCAGTATAAACTGAGGCTGATAGAGGCCAGTATAGCAGAGATCAAGACTCAGCTATTACCATTCACCAACCATAAGGAATATAAGGATAAAGAAAAAGACCTTCAAGAGATAATAAAGAAATATGACACTGATATACAAGCGAAAAAACAGAAAAAATTTCACCAAGGTACAATATACCTACATACAACAGTTTCTCACTATTGAGGAGGGCAACCATTATGATACATACCCCCGTTATGGGAGAAACCCTAGGGACGAAAGAGGACCCCAATATGGAAGAGATCTTAGAGAACATAGGGTTTTTCCCAGGGGGGGCCCACAAGACAGACCACCAGGGAGATGGAAAGCCCGTGTGCCTTACAGGAGCAATAGATGGAGAGGAACAAATGGGAACAGAGGGCTCCACAAGGTGGATACCACAGAGGGTTGGATACCCAAGGACTGGATGGATCCCAGGATCATGGAGAATATCCCCATCTAAGGACATACTGGGACAGGAACCAAGGAAGAGACATGGCACCCATACAGAAAAACCAAGAAAGAGGAAACAGACAAGAGGAAGCAGAGGAGGGAGGAAGAAAACGATGAAGAGAGCATTAGGGAAGGGAATATATAATATCAGCAACATTATGTTTACTGACGAAGAAATTAAAGTGCTTGACCTGGGATTGAAATATGCTCCAGACAAACCCCTGGATAAATTTGAGGTCTTTACTGACCTGCACAAATTCATGAGAAAACTCAATAAAAAGAAACATTTTTTATTAAATAAAGATAGTAGAATAAGGGATGAGTCAGCATACTTACAAACCAATTTGAGAAACAAATCCATATTCAACCCGAAAACACCTGGGAATCAATGCATGGGAGCTTTTAAAAAAATGGTTGAAGAGGACCTAGCCAAACTTGCAAGAGAGAATACAAAAACTAAAAGTGTGTGGAAGACTATTAAAGAATTAGGTAAGAGGAAAGAAGTTGTTATATGCCCAGCAGACAAGGGGGGGGGGACGACTGGTAATTCTAAATAAACGTGACTATGAAGAAGAAATGAACAACCTACTGAAGGTGGAACACACTTATAAAAAACTTAAGGGTAACCCTAAATTGACGTATGAAAACAAACTGAAAGCCTTTGTAAAGAAAGGAAAGGAGATTGGAATATTGAATGCTAAGGAAGCTGAATACCTGGTATCTAATTTCAGGAAGACCCCAGTTATCTATTATACCCCGAAGATCCACAAAAGACTAGATAAGCCACCCGGAAGACCAATTATCAGTGGGATAAATTCGGTATTATCAAGACTAGGGGTGTACCTTGACAAATATCTCAAACCACTGGTACAAAAAGGGAGATCTTATCTACGTGATAGTTTACAACTTATAGGGGATCTCCAACAAATAAGTGGGACCGAGGGTTACTTGTTAGCCACTATTGATGTAAATTCCCTATACACAAGTATAGTCCAGAAGGATGGCCAGTTGGGGGTGGAGAAAGCCCTACATGAACATACAGCCATAACACAGGAGCATATCAATTACATCCTTGAGGGCTTACAGCTCGCTATGGGGTGCAACTATTTTTGGTATGACCATAATTTTTACGTTCAAACGAAAGGAGGGGCGATGAGGGCACGTTATGCCCCGAGCGTAGCTAACCTCCTCATGAACATGTGGGAGGAGGAGTACGTTTATGCAAAGAAGCTTTCCCAATTAAAGTTGTATCATAGGTATATAGGTGACCTTATTATACTATGGGACAGTACAGCTGAATCGTTTGAGGAATTTCTGAATGGTCTGAACGACAATAGATATGGCCTTACTTTTTCCGGTAAATGGAGCAATCATAAGATCGATTATCTGGGTCTGGAGATCTTCAAAAGAGGGGAAAGATTATGTACCAGGACTTTCTTTAAGGCAACTGATCGAAATGGGTACATCCCGATGTCCAGTTGCCACCATCCGAAGTGGAAAGGGAATATACCCAAAGGCCAATTGCTTAGGTTGCGGAGAAATTGTGACACAATAGAAGACTTCCAACTACAGGCTGATATTCTAATTGAGCGGTTCCTTGAAAAAGGATACAAGCGAGAACATCTGGGATAATTGAAGCTAGCGAGCATGGACAGAAATACTCTCCTTAATAAATCAATTAGAAAAGAAAACAAAATGGAGATGGCCTTTATAACAGAGTTTAATGCTCAATATAAGGCCTTTGCGCACATCCTGAAAAAACATTGGCCTATATTGAAGGAGGACCGTGTCCTCTCACAAATACTGCCCAACAAGCCAAAGCTTATTTATAGGAGAGCACCTACTCTTCGGAACCACTTAGTCCATAATGTAGTTAACGCACCTAAAACAATTAAAATCTTTCCAGAAATGAAGGGCTTCTATAAATGCCAGAGGTGTCTAGCATGTAGAGTGAGTAAAAAACAACCTCGCAAAAGGGAATCTTTCAAGTCAAAAACTGACCATAGAGAATACCGGATAAGGGAACTAATTACATGTCACAGCACCCATGTCACCTACGTCATCGAATGCCCGTGCCACCTTCAGTATGTGGGCAGAACCACCCGCCCACTTTGTGTACATATACGGGAGCATATCAAGAACAAATACGGAAGGGCTTCCCGAAACACAATCTATCACGCCACTTTGATGTGGTACACCACAGGGACTCCACTGGGTTAATATTTTATGGGATTGACCTCATCAAGGATCACTGGCGAGGAGGAAATAAAACCACCCTAGTATCTCAAAACGAAACACCTTGGATCTACCGGTTGGGATCCTTTGCCCCCAAGGGCCTTAACCTGGACATAGACCTCAACTACCTCATAGCCAACCCCCAATCCTGGTTTATGGTAGTAAGATTTCTAGTTTAGAAGTTATGTATATACCTCTGTACCACCCCCTATGCTAAGTATGCTGTTCGTGCCCCCCCCCCCCCCAATTGGTGGGGGGCCACGGTATATACATTATGTAGGTATGTGCAGAGGAATTTTTCAAGTAGGTGGAGGATCAGATGCCCATCCCACACTCCTCATGTACTGCCTGAGATGTGGCTTACCCCCTAAGCTGTAGTGCGGGGTTTGTATAGAGGGCCCACCACCACAATTTATGGCCTGCCTCCCTGGTACCCTTACCCTCCTCCTCCTTTTTAGGGTCTGGGCTACCAGGTACTGTAATTGCAGGTATGCCAGCTAATTATTGAGCCAGGTTCAATAGGAAACTATTTGTATCTGCTGCCTTTTTGGATTAGGCGATTTATTTCTATTTTTATATGTATTTCTATTATTTTTATATCTCTATAGGTACGTTTACCTTTATTTTTAATTATATGGTTACCTTCATCCTTATTTTACCCTTAACCACTTTTTACACCCTACGGGCCAAAGGGCTTGAGTAGTCAGCGATGGTTGATGGTTATCTAGACAGTTTTACGGGGTAATATCTGGCTTTGTTCTCTAAGTTTATCCTTAAGATTTTATCCTTAGCCACTAGGGGGAGCAATTAGACTATATACTAATGGTACAAATGTATTTCTCTCTACTATATTTACCCCAGTCTGTGTATTAACTGATTTTATTTAGGGTCTGGGCTACCAGGTAATTGGAGGTATGCCAGTTAATTGTTGAGCCAAGTTCAATAAGAAACTATTTGTATTTGCTGACTTTTGGACTAGGCGAACTATTTTATTTTTATTTATTTTTTTTATATCTCTATAGGTACTTTTGTTCCTTTATTTGTAATTCTATGTTTACCTTTATTTTCATTTTATCCTTAACCCTATTCGGTGTCACTTTTTACACCTTGCGGGCCAAAGGGCTTGAGTAATCAGTAATGGTTGATGGGTATTCAGACAGTTTTACTGGGTAATATCTGGCTTTGCTCTCTTACTAAGTTTAACATCGTTATGTGATGCATGGGTTTACTGGTTCCCAGTATTAGCTGGGCGGGTCGGTTTTAAGTGGGCAGGGTTACAAGCCACTCTCCCTTATAAAATACGTGACGTGCAGTGGTAAGACATCGCCGCTGAAGACGTCTATGACAAAACATGTACAGCGTCACTACGCACAGCACGTGACTTCCAGGAAGCTGAGCGAGTGAGTGGGTGGAACGCAACCAGAGTGCATGCTGTCCACCTACAGCTCGGTTGCCTATGCTTTATACCGGCAAGTGCAGCCCCTATGGGACTAGGCATTACACTACATGAACTGCATTTTTTTGTCTGTTTGTTTTTATACATTTTTTAAATAACCTTTTAATAAACAGAAGTTTTGGTTGAACTGCACTATGGGAGCCAATTTCTCTTTTTTATGAGGATAATGAAAACTACATCTATCACAACCCGGATATCCCAAGGCTGCTCAAGGAACTGCAAAGGCTGACACCAGTGGTTACCTACCAACCTAAGGAGCTACATGCGCATTACCCCTGTAGGGGTAGTAGGATCTGGTGAGTGGGGACCCTAAGGGGGAGCACGCAAGTCACCTGTCAAGATTCTGTGATCACTAAAGTCACCTGTTACAACTCCTCTAAACACGAACAGTCACCTTCATTGGGATAAATGCACCTATGTGTCTTTTGTGCACAGTGCGATAAACTGCATCTTGGTGTAATTTTTAATATCGGTGCGATTTTTGCATTTTTTCTGTTTTTTGGTGCGATTTTTGTTTTGTCTTTTGCATTTTGGGTTTATATACACCTTGATTTTATGATTGGGACACTATATGTATACACTTATATGTTTTTGTATATGGTGTGATAGTTACATTTTGGTGCGATTTTTTTTTTAGACACTATACGCACTGTTACAAGCAGAGGATCACTATACTATCATAATATTCATGTCTGGATGTTTTATACACTAATTTGTAAGCCATTACATTTTTGGTGATAACTTTTAGTACTCACCTACTGGGGTAGGTGAGGTGTGATAGATATTACACTATCACCTTTATGGAAACTGTTTTGTTATCATTTATTCCACAATAACACTGTGTCTTTTAATACTTAGCCACTATAGAGTGATTTGGTAGAGCACTATTTAACATATAGGTAGCGCCACTCACCCCTTCACATCTTCTTTTTATATTTTAGAGCCCTCTTACGGGGGTTTTTTGGGGAGGCTGCAACCTTCACACACGTCCTAAGCGCAGACCTTCCTAATTCATTTATTAGAGTAAATGGATTTATATCTAACTCCTTCCAGATCCATAGGGGAACGAGGCAGGGATGACCCCTGTCTCCTCTCCTATTTGCTCTGGCCATTGAGCCACTGGCTGCTAAAATCAGAACCAATGACATTCTACAGGGATTACTGATTGGGGATCTAGAGGAACGTGTATCGCTATACGTGGACGACATGCTCCTATATTTGAGAGACTCTGATGCTTCACTAGACACAGCAGTCTCCCTGATTCGGGAGTTTGGAGATTTTTCTGGCTTCAGAGTCAATTGGACCAAGTCGGTCCTTTTTCCGCTGGATCCGCAACCAAACTTAATCCTTCCAGCCCAGTGTCCTCTGGCCATTGTAGAGGAGTTTAAATACTTGGGAATAATGGTCCAATTGCCGGTAGATTCATTCATTGAGGCCAATGTATGGCCCATAATTAGAGCGTTTAGTGATAGGATACAGAAGTGGAAAGATCTCCCACTTACACTCTATGGTAGAGCCAATTTATTTAAAATGATCTTCCTCCCAAAATTTTTATATGTACTCTCCAATGCCCCAAACTATATCCCGAAGAAAATATTCAAACATATCAATTCCCTATTGACATCTTTCCTATGGGGCAATAAGGCAGCTAGGGTCTCTCTGGAAATACTACAATTACCAGTTCGGAGGAGGGGTTTGGCAGTACCTGACCTATGCATATACTACTTAGCATTCCAATTAGTATTTATCCACTGGCGAATGTTCCCACAGTTAAACAATGCTGCAGTTGCAGTGGAAGCAGCAGCAGTAACTTCATATGAAACCTTACTAAACTTCTTTTTTAGGGGAGAGGTCCCCACTGAAGGGGGTAGAGAGATACTCAAATCTCAGATATTCAGATATTGGGGATCTGTACAAAACATATACTGGACAATCCTCTTTACCTGTCCCCTAATGCTCTGCTATGGTTTAACCCTTGCCTAAAGGAATTTTCCTGTTTAGAAGATGGATTCAGATAGGCCAGGTATGGGCTCACATACCTACATCAGTTATATGTTAATGGGGAACTAAAATCCTTTCCACAGTTGAGAAGAGAACTGAATGTTCCGGAGACATGGGAATACCAGTTCACTAGACTGAGATATGCTGCCCATGCTCAGTTTGCAGCTGGACCAGTGTCACTGGAGAACTCTAAGCTGGAAAAATGACTTGCTGACCCAGACCATACAAAACGAATATCTACATACTACAATACACTAGCAGAGAGAGCGAACCATAAAGAAAGGAAACTTAGAGAAAAATGGGTGGAGATTATACCGGAAATTACAGAGGAACAATGGGAGGGAGTCCTTGCATCATACTTACTAGAGATGAGCCGAACACCCCCGGTTCGGTTCTCACCAGAACCTGCGAACAGACCGAAAATTCGCATGAACGTTAGAACCCCATTGAAGTCTATGGGACACGAACGTTCAAAATCAAAAGTGCTAATTTTAAAGGCTAATTTGGATGGTATTGTCCTAAAAAGGGTTTGGGGACCCGGGTCCTGCCCCAGGGGGACATGTATCAATGCAAAAAAAAGTTATAAAAACGGACGTTTTTTCGGAGCAGTGATTTTAATGATGCTTAAAGTGAAAAAAAAAGTGAAATATTCTTTTAAATATCGTACCTGGGGGATGTCTATAGTATGCCTGTAAAGGCGCGCGTGTTTCCCGTGCTTAGAACAGTCCCTGCACAAAATGACATTTTTAACTGCTTCAGATCCGGGCCATTGCCAAATGACGGCAACAGCGCGGATCTGAATTGCCGGGACTACGTCCATTGACGTCGTCCCGTGCACGAGCGGCCTGCGCGCCCCCTGCAGGGCGCGCGCGGCGCGCTCGGTGATCAGCGAGTCTATGAGACTCGCCTGATCACAGATCAGAGTAAGGGGTTGGTCCCAACCCCTTACCACATGATCAGCTGTCAGCCAATGACAGCTGATCATGTGATGTAAACAGAGCCGGTAATCGGCTATTTTTCCTCCTCGCGCTGACAGCGTGAGGAGGAAAAAAAAACCCGATCACCGGCGGCCGTGATCGGGACATCAGTCCCGATCACCGGCGATCTTCTAACAAAAAGCAATAGGCAGCAGTGCTGCCTACCAGTGCCCACCATATTAACCCATCAGTGCCCACAGTGCCATCAATCAGCGCCACCCATCAGTGCCCACAGTGCCACCCATCAGTGCCCACAGTGCCACCCATCAGTGCCCACAGTGCCACCCATCAGTGCCCACAGTGCCACCCATCAGCACCCACATCAGTGCCACCCATCAGCACCCACATTAGTGCCACCCATCAGCACCCACATCAGTGCAACCTATCAGTGCCCATCAGTGTCACCTACCAGTGCCCATAAGTGCCCATCAGTGCCACCCATCACTGCCCATCAGTGACCCCCATCAGTGCCCCCCATCAGTGCCCCCCCATCAGTGCCACCTATCTGTGCCACCTATCTGTGCCACCTATCTGTGCCACCTATCTGTGCCACCTATCTGTGCCACCTATCCGTGCCGCCCATCTGTGGCCATCAGTGCCGCCTTATCTGTGCCCATCAGTACCGCCTTAACTGTCCCCATCAGTGCCGCCTTAACTGTGCCTATCAGTGCCGCCTTAACTGTGCCTATCAGTGCCGCCTTATCTGTGCCTATCCGTGCCCATCAGTGCAGCCTATCAGTGCCCACCAGTGCCGCCTCATCAGTGCATATCAATGAAGGAGAAAAATTACCTGTTTGCAAAATTTTATAACAAACTATTAAACATGATTTTTTTTTTTTTCAAAATTTTCCATCTTTTTTTGTTTGTTTAGCAAAAAATAAAAACCCCAGCTGTGATTAAATACCACCAAAAGAAAGCTCTATTTGTGGGAAAAAAATGATAAAAATTTCATTTGGGTACAGTGTTGTATGACCGCGCAATTGTCATTCAAAGTGCGACAGCGCTGGAAGCTCAAAATTGGTCTGGGCAGGAGGGGGGTTTAAGTGCCCAGTAAGCAAGTGGTTAAAGGAATAAAAGTCATTTAAAACTGCTTACGGCTTTAATGTAATGTCCGGTCCCGGTAATATGGATGAAAATCAGTGAGACAAATGGCATGGTTACCCCCCCAGTCCATTACCAGGCCCTTTGGGTCTTGTATGGATATTAAGGGGAACCCCGCACCCAAATTAAAAAAAGGAAAGGCGTGGGGCCCCAGGCCCTCTAAACAGCAGTATACAGGCAGTGCAAACAAGACAGGGACTGTAGGTTTGTTGTTAAGTAGAATTTGTTTGTAATTTTGAACTGGTACATTTTTAAAGTGTAGCTCCAGCCAAAAAATCTATTTTTAAGCTTTTTGGAAAACATAGGGAAGGGTTATCACCCCTATGACATTTGTTTTTCTGTCTGTGAACTTCTTCAGAAGATTTTACCTCACTTTCTGTCCCAATGACAAATGTTTTTTGACAATTTGGGGTTTTTAGTAAAACAAGGATTGGTGATAAAGCATCAGTGGAAAGAAGACACGTTTTTCTCATATTAACTCTTACAGGAGAGAATTTCCCTTCCTAGGGGTAGATTTCATCTCACTTCCTGTTGTCTCCTTCCGTTTGCAACTAGGGGTCGTTTGTAAGTTGGATGTTTTAAATTAGGGGCCTGCCCTATATACTCTGCAGACATTGTGGCCTTAGGTGTTGGTGTTGCCACAACACTGGAAGCCCTCACAGGGCCCTGCTGTGAAATATAAGATCAAGAATTGTAATTACATGCCCCTGTTGAACGGGGGCAGAAAAATTGGGCCTTTGGTGATGGTGCTGGTGCCACAACACTGTAAATTCTCACAGTTACTCTTGGTGGGCGCTGGAACGGGCCCTGCTGTGAAATATTAGATCAAGAATTGTAATTACATGCACCTGTTGAACAGGGGCAGAAAAATTGGGCCTTTGGTGGTGGTGGTGCCATAACACTGTAAGTCCTCACAGTTACTCTTGGTGGGAGCAGAAACGGGCCCTGCTGTGAGATATTAGATCAAGAATTGTAATTACATGTCCCTGATGAACAGGGGCAGAAAAATTGGGCTTTAGGCACTGGTGCCACAACACTGCAACCCCTCACAGATACTCTAGTTGGAGCGCAGGAATGAGCCCTCCTGTAAAATATTGCATCAAAAATTGTAATTACATGCCCCTGTTAAAGAGGGACTGAAAAAATGGGCCTTAGGCACTGGTGCTGGTGCCACAACACTGCAACCCCTCACAAATACTCTAGTTGAGTGCAGCAACGAACCCTCCTTGCAAAATATTGCATCAAAAATTGTAATTACATGCCCCTGTTAAACAGGGGATGAAAAATTGGGCCTTAGCCACTGGTGGCGGCGCCCAGAACCAAAAATATTCTTACAAGCTTTCAGCATGATCATTGAGGAGGAAGAGGATAGTCACTCAGCATAACAGGATAGTCACTCAGCATCAGCATAGGCAGTCTTGAAGGGATCTGATATTTACAAAAAATTATTCGGTTACATCAGCATCAGGTGCTTGGTAGCTGTTGGTAGGGATGAGCCGAACACCCCCCTGTTCGGTTCGCACCAGAACATGCGAACAGGAAAAAAGTTTGTTCGAACACGCGAACACCGTTAAAGTCTATGGGACACGAACATGAATAATCAAAAGTGCTAATTTTAAAGGCTAATATGCAAGTTATTGTCATAAAAAGTGTTTGGGGACCTGGGTCCTGCCCCAGGGGACATGGATCAATGCAAAAAAAAAGTTTTAAAAACGGCCGTTTTTTCAGGAGCAGTGATTTTAATAATGCTTAAAGTCAAACAATAAAAGTGTAATATCCCTTTAAATTTCGTACCTGGGGGGTGTCTATAGTATGCCTGTAAAGGGGCGCATGTTTCCTGTGTTTAGAACAGTCTGACAGCAAAATGACATTTTGAAGGAAAAAAACTCATTTAAAAAACTAATTTAAAACTACCGACAATAAAATTGCCGACAATACACATAGAAGTTCATTGATAAAAACTCATTTAAAACTACCGACAATAAAATTGCCGACAATACACATAGAAGTTCATTGATAAAAACGGCATGGGAATTCCCCAAAGGGGAACCCCGAACCAAAATTTAAAAAAAAAAATGACGTGGGAGTCCCCCTAAATTCCATACCAGGCCCTTCAGGTCTGGTATGGATATAAAGGGGAACCCTGGCCAAATTTTTTTTAAAAAATGACGTGGGGTTCCCCCTAAATTCCATACCAGACCCTTCAGGTCTGGTATGGATTTTAAGGGGAACCCCGCGCCAAAAAAAAAATAAACGGCGTGGGGTCCCCCCAAGAATCCATACCAGACCCTTATGCGAGCACGCAACCTGGCAGGCCACAGGAAAAGAGGGGGGGACGATAGTGCGCCCCCCCTCCTGAACCGTACCAGGTCACATGCCCTCAACATTGGGAGGGTGCTTTGGGGTAGCCCCCCAAAACACCTTGTCCCCATGTTGATGAGGACAAGGGCCTCATCCCCACAACTAGGGATGAGCCGAACACCCCCCTGTTCGGTTCGCACCAGAACATGCGAACAGGAAAAAAGTTCGCTCGAACACGCGAACACCGTTAAAGTCTATGGGACACGAACATGAATAATCAAAAGTGCTAATTTTAAAGGCTTATATGCAAGTTATTGTCATAAAAAGTGTTTGGGGACCTGGGTCCTGCCCCAGGGGACATGGATCAATGCAAAAAAAAGTTTTAAAAATGGCCGTTTTTTCAGGAGCAGTGATTTTAATAATGCTTAAAGTCAAACAATAAAAGTGTAATATCCCTTTAAATTTCGTACCTGGGGGGTGTCTATAGTATGCCTGTAAAGGGGCGCATGTTTCCCGTGTTTAGAACAGCCTGACAGCAAAATGACATTTCGAAGGAAAAACTCATTTAAAACTACCCGCGGCTATTGCATTGCCGTCAATACACATAGAAGTTCATTGATAAAAACGGCATGGGAATTCCCCAAAGGGAAACCCCGAACCAAAATTAAAAAAAAAAAAAATGAAGTGGGAGTCCCCCTAAATTCCATACCAGGCCCTTCAGGTCTGGTATGGATATTAAGGGGAACCCCGGCCAAAATTTAAAAAAAAAAATGACGTGGGGTTCCCCCTAAATTCCATACCAGACCCTTCAGGTCTGGTATGGATTATAAGGGGAACCCCGCGCCAAAAAAAAAAAAAAAAACGGCGTGGGGTTCCCCCAAAAATCCATACCAGACCCTTATCCGAGCACGCAACCTGGCAGGCCGCAGGAAAAGAGGGGGGGACGAGAGTGCGCCCCCCCCCTCCTGAACCGTACCAGGCCACATGCCCTCAACATTGGGAGGGTGCTTTGGGGTAGCCCCCCAAAACACCTTGTCCCCATGTTGATGAGGACAAGGGCCTCATCCCCACAACCGTGGCCGGTGGTTGTGGGGGTCTGCGGGCGGGGGGCTTATCGGAATCTGGAAGCCCCCTTTAACAAGGGGACCCCCAGATCCCGCCCCCCCCTGTGTGAAATGGTAAGGGGGTACTTACCCCTACCATTTCACTAAAAAAGTGTCAAAATAGTTAAAAATGACAAGAGACAGTTTTTGACAATTCCTTTATTTAAATGCTTCTTCTTTCTTCCTTCATCTTCTTCTTCTTCTGGTTCTTCTGGCTCTTCTGGTTCTTCCTCCGATGTTCTCGTCCAGCATCTCCTCCGCGGCGTCTTCTATCTTCTTCTCCTCGGGCCGCTCCGCACCCATGGCATTGGGGGGAGGCTCCCGCTCTTCTCTTCATCTTCTTCTTCATCCTCTTCTCTTCTTCCTTCTTCTCTTCTTCTCTGTTTCTCTTCTTAATTTTCTTCTCCGGGCCGCTCCGCATCCATGCATGGAGGGAGGCTCCCGCTGTGTGACGGCGTCTCCTCATCTGACGGTTCTTAAATAACGGGGGGCGGGGCCACCCGGTGACCCTGCCCCCTCTGACGCACGGGACATGACGGGACTTCCCTGTGGCATTCCCCGTGACGTCACAGGGAAGTCCCGTCAAGTCACCGTGCGTCAGAGGGGGGCGGGGTCACCGGGTGGCCCCGCCCCCCGTTATTTAAGAACCGTCAGATGAGGAGACGCCGTCACACAGCGGGAGCCTCCCTCCATGCATGGATGCGGAGTGGCCCGGAGAAGAAGAGAAGAAGAGAAGAAGAGAAGAAGGAAGAAGAGAAGAGGATGAAGAAGAAGATGAAGAGAAGAGCGGGAGTCTCCCCCCCAATGCCATGGGTGCGGAGCGGCCCGAGAAGAATAAGTTAGAAGACGCCGCGGAGGAGATGCTGGACGAGAACGCCGGAGGAAGAACCAGAAGAGCCAGAAGAACCAGAAGAAGAAGAAGATGAAGGAAGAAAGAAGAAGCATTTAAATAAAGGAATTGTCAAAAACTGTCTCTTGTCATTTTTAACAATTTTGACACTTTTTTAGTGAAATGGTAGGGGTAAGTACCCCCTTACCATTTCACACAGGGGGGGGCCGGGATCTGGGGGTCCCCTTGTTAAAGGGGGCTTCCAGATTCCGATAAGCCCCCGCCCGCAGACCCCCACAACCACCGGCCACGGTTGTGGGGATGAGGCTCTTGTCCTCATCAACATGGGGACAAGGTGTTTTGGGGGGCTACCCCAAAGCACCCTCCCAATGTTGAGGGCATGTGGCCTGGTACGGTTCAGGAGGGGGGGGGGCGCACTCTCGTCCCCCCCTCTTTTCCTGCGGCCTGCCAGGTTGCGTGCTCGGATAAGGGTCTGGTATGGATTTTTGGGGGAACCCCACGCCGTTTTTTTTTTTTTTTTGGCGCGGGGTTCCCCTTATAATCCATACCAGACCTGAAGGGTCTGGTATGGAATTTAGGGGGAACCCCACGTCATTTTTTTTTTAAATTTTGGCCAGGGTTCCCCTTAATATCCATACCAGACCTGAAGGGCCTGGTATGGAATTTAGGGGGACTCCCACTTCATTTTTTTTTTTTAAATTTTGGTTCGGGGTTTCCCTGTGGGGAATTCCCATGCCGTTTTTATCAATGAACTTCTATGTGTATTGTCGGCAATGCAATAGCCGCGGGTAGTTTTAAATGAGTTTTTTCCTTCAAAATGTCATTTTGCTGTCAGGCTGTTCTAAACACGGGAAACATGCGCCCCTTTACAGGCATACTATAGACACCCCCCAGGTACGAAATTTAAAGGGATATTACACTTTTATTGTTTGATTTTAAGCATTATTAAAATCACTGCTCCTGAAAAAACGTCCGTTTTTAAAACTTTTTTTTGCATTGATCCATGTCCCCTGGGGCAGGACCCAGGTCCCCAAACACTTTTTATGACAATAACTTGCATATAAGCCTTTAAAATTAGCACTTTTGATTTCTCCCATAGACTTCGAATTTGCCGCGAACACCCCAAATTGTTCGGTGTTCGGCGAACTTGCGAACAGCCAATGTTCGAGTCGAACATGAGTTTGACTCGAACTCGAAGCTCATCCCTACCCACAACCCTGGCCAGTGGTTGTGGGGGTCTGCGGGCAGGGGGCTTATCGGAATCTGGAAGCCCCCTTTAACAAGGGGACCCCCAGATCCCGCCCCCCCTGTGTGAAATGGTAAAGGGGTACTTACCCCTACCATTTCACTAAAAAACTGTCAAAAATGTTAAAAATGACAAGAGACAGTTTTTGACAATTCCTTTATTTAAATGCTTCTACTTTCTTCTATCTTCCTTCATCTTCTGGTTCTTCTGGTTCTTCTGGTTCTTCTGGCTCTTCTGGTTCTTCCTCCGGCGTTCTCGTCCAGCATCTCCTCCGCTGCGTCTTCTATCTTCTTCTCCTCGGGCCGCTCCGCACCCATGGCATGGGGGGGAGGCTCCCGCTCTTCTCTTCTTCTTTTCTTCTCTTCTTCATTTTCTTCTCCGGGCCACTCCGCACCCATGCTGGCATGGAGGGAGGCTCCCGCTGTGTGACGGCGCTCCTCGTCTGACAGTTCTTAAATAACGGGGGGCGGGGCCACTCGGTGACCCCCCCCCCCTATGACGCATGGTGACTTGACGGGACTTCCCTGTGACGTCACGGGGAATGCCACAGGTAAGTCCCGTCATGTCCCGTGCATCAGAGGGGGGGCGGGGTCACCGGGTGGCCCCGCCCCCCGTTATTTAAGAACTGTCTGACGAGGAGCGCCGTCACACAGCGGGAGCCTCCCTCCATGCCAGCATGGGTGCGGAGCGGCCCGGAGAAGAAAATGAAGAAGAGAAGAAGAGAAAAAAAGAAGAAGAGAAGAGCGGGAGCCTCCCCCCCATGCCATGGGTGCGGAGCGGCCCGAGGAGAAGAAGATAGAAGACGCCGCGGAGGAGATGCTGGACGAGAACGCTGGAGGAAGAACCAGAAGAGCCAGAAGAACCAGAAGAACCAGAAGATGAAGGAAGATAGAAGAAAGAAGAAGTATTTAAATAAAGGAATTGTCAAAAACTGTCTCTTGTCATTTTTAACATTTTTGACAGTTTTTTAGTGAAATGGTAGGGGTAAGTACCCCCTTACCATTTCACACAGGGGGGGCGGGATCTGGGGGTCCCCTTGTTAAAGGGGGCTTCCAGATTCCGATAAGCCCCCCGCCCGCAGACACCAACAACCACCGGCCAGGGTTGTGGGGATGAGGCTCTTGTCCTCATCAACATGGGGACAAGGTGTTTTGGGGTGGGGGGGGGGCCGCAGGGCGCCCCCTTCCCCCAAAGCACCCACCTCCCATGTTGAGGGCATGCGGCCTGGTATGGCTCAGGAGAGGGGGAGCGCTTGTTCATCCCCACCCCTTTTCCTGACCGTCCGGGCTGCGTGCTCGGATAAGGGTTTGGTATGGATTTTGGGGGGACCCCCACGCCGTTTTTTCAGCATAGGGGGTTCCTCTTAATTACCAGACCTAAGGGCCTGGTATGCCCCTGGAGGGGAACCCATGCCGGTTTTTTATTTAAAATTTGGCGTGGAGTTCCCCCTCAAGATTCCAAAGCACCCTCCCAATGTTGAGGGCATGTGGCCTGGTACGGTTCAGGAGGGGGGGCCGCACTCTCGTCCCCCCTCTTTTCCTGCGGCCTGCCTGGTATGGAATTTAGGGGGAATCCCACGTCATTTTTTTTAAAAAATTTTGGCCGGGGTTCCCCTTAATAACCATATCAGACCTGAAGGGCCTGGTATGGAATTTAGGGGGACTCCCACGTCATTTTTTTTTTTAAATTTTGGTTCGGGGTTCCCCTTTGGGGAATTCCCATGCCGTTTTTATCAATGAACTTCTATGTGTATTGTCGGCAATGCAATAGCCGCGGGTAGTTTTAAATGAGTTTTTTCCTTCAAAATGTCATTTTGCTGTCAAACTGTTCTAAACACAGGAAACATGCGCCCCTTTACAGGCATACTATAGACACCCCCCAGGTACAAAATTTAAAGGGATATTACACTTTTATTGTTTGACTTTAAGCATTATTAAAATCACTGCTCCTGAAAAAACGGCCGTTTTTAAAACTTTTTTTTGCATTGATCCATGTCCCCTGGGGCAGGACCCAGGTCCCCAAACACTTTTTATGACAATAACTTGCATATTAGCCTTTAAAATTAGCACTTTTGATTTCTCCCATAGACTTTTAAAGGGTGTTCCGCGGCATTCGAATTTGCCGCGAAAACTCCAAATTGTTCGCTGTTCGGCGAACTGGCGAACAGCCGATGTTCGAGTCGAACATGAGTTCGACTCGAACTCGAAGCTCATCCCTAGCTGTTGGTAATCCAAGACTGATTCATTTTTATGAAGGTCAGTCGATCGACCGAGTCAGTGGACAGGCGCACCCTGTGATCGTTACAAAAACTCCAGCAGCACTGAATGTGCGTTCCGAAAGAACGCTGGATGCAGGACAGGCCAGTAGCTCAATTGCATACTGTGCAAGCTCTGGCCAGTGATCCATCCTCAAGATCCAGTAACCCAGAGAATTTTCGGTGGAAAAGGTGTCCAAGTCAGATCTTGCCCCTAGGTATTCCTGCACCATGTAAAACAGACGCTGGCGATAGTTGCTGGAACCGAACATACCTTGGGGCTGCGGACTAAAAAATTGTCAGATGACCACCTTCTCCACCGCTCCTTCTTTGACTGACCGAAGCCTCAGCAACACGTTGTCCAGAAACAGGAGTTTGTAACCTTCCAGTCTCTGGAAACGCGTTGCACAGACCTTTCTGCAAGGCCTCCCGCAGATGTTTCATCCTCTGCTCCCTCTGCGATGGCACGATAAGGTTCGCAACCTTACCCTTGTAACGTGGATCAAGGAGGGTTGCCAGCCAGTATTGATCCCTCTCCTTGATACCACGAATATGAGGATCCTTCCACAGGCTTTGCAGGATCAGGGAGGCCATGCAGCGTAGGTTTGCTAAGGCATTCGGTCCGGAGTCCTCTGGGTCACTAAGGACAACATGATCCGCAGCCACCTCCTCCCAGCCACGTACAAGTCCATGGGTTTCTTGGGACTATAAATGATCCCTTAAAGACTGCTGCTGATGCTTAGTGCCAGGTTCCACCTCCATGCTGACACAATCCTCCTCTTCCTCCTCCTCCTCCTCGTCCTCTTCCTGTGTGATCGGCGGGCACGCGGGAACACTGTCTGGATAAAGGGGGCCTTGAGAGCTAAGGAAGTCCTCCTCTTCCTGCATCTGTTCTGCCTCAAGTGCCCTGTCCATTATTCCATGCAGCGTGTGCTCCAACAGGTGGACAAGGGGGACAGTGTCACTGATGCATGCACTGTCATTGCTCACCATCCTCGTGGCCTCCTCAAATGGTGACAGGACAGTGCATGCATCCATGGTCATGGCCCACTGGTGTGGGGAAAAAAAACAAGCTCAGCATGGCCAACGTTGAGTTCCACCTGGTGGGTATGTCACAGATTAGGCGGTTCTTGGGCAGGTTAAATTCCTTTTGGAGGTCAGCCAGCCGAGCACTGGCATTATATGACCTGCGGAAATGCACACAGACTTTCCTGCCCTGCCTCAGGACATCCTGTAAGCCCGGGTACCTGCCCAAGAGCCGCTGCACCACCAAGTTAAGGACGTGAGCCAAACAGGGCACATGGGTTAGTTTTCCCTGTCGGAGGGCGGAGAGGAGGTTAGTGCCATTGTCGCAAACCACCATACCTGCCTTAAGCTGGTGTGGCGTCAACCACCTCTGAACCTGCCCCTGCAGAGCTGACAGAATCTCTGCCCCAGTGTGGCTCCTGTCCCCCAAGCACACCAGCTTAAGCACCGCATGGCATCTTTTGGCCTGCGTGCTTGCGTAGCCCCTTGAACGCTTACAGAGCACCGCTGGTTCCGAAGTCAAATCAGCACAGGAAGAGGCCATGGAGGAAGAAGAAGAGGAGGGGGTGGAGGAGAGAGGTACTACTACTGCACCCTGTCCTGCATCCTTCCCAGCTGCCAGAAGAGTCACCCAGTGCGCGGTGAAAGATAGGTAACGTCCCTGTCCATGCCTGCTGGACCATGAGTCAGCGGTAATATGCACCTTACTACTGACCGCCCTGTCCAGCGAGGCCAAGACATTGCCTTCCACATGCCGGTAGAGAGCCGGAATCACCTTCCGTGAGAAAAACTTGCGTTTGGGAACCTGCCACTGAGGAACCGCACATTCCACAAGCTAGCATTCAACCGCTGGGCATGTGGATGGGTGGGAGCCAACTTCTTTTGGTGGTGCAGCAGCTGGGGCAGGGGAATTTGCCTGGTACAATCTGACATCGGTGTACCGATAGCAGATTGCCCCCAAGTACTTGGCTGTGACACACCTAATTCTACACCTTCATTCCTCTCAGTGCAGGTCTCAGAGAAGACTGAAGGTATAGTGGGGTTGGAGATCCCAGCTGATGAGGAGCAAGGAGAGGTCCTCTTTGTTCTTTGGTGTGGATCTTTTAGGTACGCTTGCCAACGAACTGCATGGCAGATCAACATATGCCTGGTCAAGCATGTGGTGAATAAGCGGGAGATGTTTTGGCCACGAGAAATACGCTTGAGACATATGTTGCAAATAGCAGCGGTGGGATCTGATGCACTTGTCTCAAAAAAGGCCCACACCAAAGAACTTTTGGAATAATGTGCAGAGACAGCAGTGCCTTGCACATGCTGAGCTCTGCGGTGTGATGCAGTCGGTGTGCTGCCCTTCAGCTGGCCCCTGGAGGGCATCCTGCCTCGTTGGTGATGTGCCTCCTCCTCCTTGTCCTACTTTCTCCTATCAGGCACCCACGTGGAGTCAGTGACCTCATCATCCCCTCCCTCCTCATCACTGGAGCAAACCTGGCAGTATGCTGCAGCTGGGGGAACATGACTGCCAGATTGCTGTCCTTCTTGGGCACCCCCTCTCTCTGGGCTCACGTTACTGCCTTCCTCTAGCTGGGTACCATCACCAGAGCCTTCAAAATGCTGGGCATCCTCCTGGAGCATGTACCCAACACTGTGGTCAAACAGTTCGGGGGACTCCTCAGGAGGATATGGTGGGGCTAGGGAAGGAGTGACTGATGCCATTGAGCCGAGGGAAGAGGCTGCGTTGGCAGCTGCTTTGCCAGACAAAGTACCCTGAGCCTGGGTGAGAGAGGATGAGGAGGATGAGGACGGCTTGGTCATCCAGTCTACCAAGTCTTCCGCATATTGCGGCTCAACATGGCCAGCTGCCGGAAAAAAGGACAAGTGTGTCCCACGGCCGCGTGCTGATGAGGATGCACCGTCTCCACGACCAGCACTGTTGCCTTTAGACACAGAGCCTGCTTGCCCTCTTTTATTGGCTTGTGACTGTCTGCCTCTCCTTGTTGGCCTTCCAGACATACTAATCGCCTGCAGTGAGATGTAGCTGCACAAAGCTGGGATGTATATATATATACTGATACTGCAGCTAGCAGAATCAACTGCCTGCCTGTAGTATCATTAGTAGGAGAACACCAGCAATTGTCTTCACGTAGCTTTAGGTGCACACTGTACAGAGGACACAGTGCACTAACTGTAAATACTGTAGCTGCCTGCCTGTGGTATTAATAGGAGCAGAACAGCAATTGTCTCAAGGTAGCTTTAGGTGCACACTGTGCAGAGGACGCACTACACTAACTGTAAATACTGTAGCTGCCTGCCTGTGGTATTAATAGGATCAGAAGAACACCACTAATTTTCTTCAGGTAGCTTTAGGTGCACACTGTGCAGAGGACAAACTACACTAACTTGTAAATACTGCAGCTGCCTGCGGTACTGTACTAATAGGATCAGAAGAACACCACTAATTTTGTTTAGGTAGCTTTAGGTGCACACTGTGCAGGGGACGCACTACACTAAGTTGTAAATACTGTAGCTGCCTGCGGTACTGTACTAATAGGATCAGAAAAACACAAATTTTCTTCAGGTAGCTTTAGGTGCACACTGTGCAGAGGACGCACTACACTAACTGTAAATACTGTAGCTAATAGGATCAGAAGAACACCAGCAATTTTCTTCAGGTAGCTGTAAATACTGTAAAAATGCCTGCCTGTCGGTAGTAGGAAGAGAATAACAGGAACGGATCTAGCTAAACTGAATACAGTGTATATATATATATATATACACAACACCTAGGATGTATATATATATATACACAATACACTGTAAGTGCAGCTAACTGACTCGCCTGCCTACTCTATCTAACTTAGACAGAGAGACAGTGTCATTTGATTTATCTATCTCTCTCTTAACGCCGGAACACACTACACAGGGCCGCCTTATATAGTGGGGGGGGGTGTACTAAACCCCCTGAGCCATAATTGGCCAAAGCCACCCTGGCTTTGGCCAATTATGGCTCTCTGTACAGACGACGCTGTGATTGGCCAAGCATGCGGGTCATAGTGCATGCTTGGCCAATCATCAGCCAGCAATGCACTGCGATGCCGCAGTGAATTATGGGCCGTGACGCGCCACTCGAATTTGGCGCGAACAGCCCATATCGTTCGTAATTCGAAAAAAAAAAACACACGATGTTTGAGTCGAACATGGGTTCGACTCGAACACAAAGCTCATCCCTAATACTTACCTACGGTTATTTCTGCCAGAGACAAGCTGATACAACTTAGATACTTACATCAAATGTATTATACCCCTCTTAGATTATATAAAATGGGACGAAAGGAGGACCCCATTTGTCATAAATACCTGACAGCAGAAGGCTCTTTTATACATATGGTATGGGAATGTGACAAGGTAAGACCATTATGGTCACAGGTGACCCAATTTATTGCTGACACCTAGACCAAACATATGTAGCCCACTTCTCGGACTGTTAGAGGTTATAGAAGATGAGGTTATGAGCAATAATATGAGAACACTACTAAGACTGCTGTTTTACTATGTAAGGAAACTAATTGCACTTCACTGGATTAGAAGAGAACGTCTTACGTTGAACGCCTGGAAAGGATTAGTTGTAAAATTACATATGAGTCCAGAGGATCAAGCAAAAAATTTAATAAAATTTGGGGAATATGGATTAACTCTGAAAACACGCTACAATCTGACATGTAATTGCACAAGATAAATATACATCTAGTATGACAATTAAGAGATCTCGTGGGGAGAAGAACTGCAGCACACAGCACAAATGTTTATGAGGGAAACTTCCCTGCGGTTCTTGAAGTACTGTATGAACAATATAGACCTTATCTATAGAAACGTAAGTTTTTTTTTCCTAATGTACTTCTGTTTAGACAGAGTTTAGTTTTGATTTGGTTTCAAAAAAGAGCAGCCGAATGTATAAAAAACAAGACAAGCCATAGAGCTGAATAATAAGCATAACAATCTTTATTGTATATGCAATTATTGTGAAATTTGATATATCTCAGAATGCACCATATCTGTTTATTTTGATAACAACTTGTATGAACATTTGGCAAATAAAAATCTTTTAAATAAATACAAAAAAAAAATTCTACTACTATATTTAATAGTCAAGTAAGTGTAAAAGTAGCCAGAACTTTTCAGGGGTTGTGACTTCATCATCCTCTGATGAAGTCATGTGACGTGACGATACGCGTCAGGATTGGAGCACTGGAACTGTCACAGACTGATGATAGGATACGAGCTCGGTGCTCGTGGATGTTTTTTACTATAGCCTTCTGCTAAATGTAAGTGTACCATGTTGTTTATAACCTAATAAACTGATTTATATACTGGATCACACTATGTGCACTCTCTTCCAACACTCCACATATATTCATCCCATTGTGACGAGCATTGAGGAAATGGGGATGGTTTGAAGACACCCTTTTGAGGTATACGAACTCGGCGTTCGTTGGATTGACGCCCACACTCATTTTACAAAAGTGAGTGCATCCCCCTTCTGTGTCCTGTCCCCTTTTTCCACTCTGGCCACCACGGAGTTATACTATATACTGTCTGCTTATGTTTTTTATATACCATCCTACACACCCACAACCCGAATTGCCTGAACTACTGGATGGGACCCTTGCCTGCTGGTGATTTGTTATTGGATTACAAGCTGTTGTCCTGCAGCAGTAAGGTGAGCTGCTTGCGAGCACAGAGGTATCCCCACAGAAGACTTTTTTCCCTTTCCTGTGGCTTGTGGACTTGCCTTTTTTGGAACTGATGACCCATTGTTTGAGCACTTTGTATTACAAGGAGGTGGGACTGTTCACCATTTATTTATTTACTTGGAGTCACTAATAAGAATTTGCCGAGTTACCACATATGTGCTAGTATGATACTAGCCCTTTTGCACTGAGATTCCTTTTTTTTTTTTGTTTCAATATTTACAATATTTTTTATGTGCTATTATGATACTAGCCCTCATGCACATGGACTTTTCTTGATCTATATTTGGTTCAATTTTTTTGTACCCACACTGTATTTGTCACTCATTTATAGTTTTTTATATGTTTTAGGCAATTTTGTTTCCTCAGTCTATTCAGATTTAGTGTCCATGAGACCGCACTTTATTACATTTCATTATACTGTTATATTTTGTATATTTTTTTTCATTTTGCCTTTCTGGAACTGATGACTCATTGTTTGAGCACTTTGTACTACAAGGTGGTGGGATTGTTCACCATAGTTACCACATATGTGCTAGTATGATACTAGCCCTTTTGCACTGAGATTTTTCTTTTAATAAGTATTTGCTGAGTTACCACATATGTGCTAGTATGATACTAGCCCTTTTGTACTGAGAATTTTTTTCTTTTGTTTCAGTATCTACAATATTTTTTATGTGCTAGTATGATACTAGCCCTCATGCTCATTATACCTTTTGTAAAAAAAAAAATTTCACTCACCTCTCTATACATTTGAGTTAGCCCCTTCCCCTTCCTCTTCCCCCTTTCCCCTTTTTATCACACCACTCACTTTATTCATACCACTTTTGTCTGTTTGGATCAGCCATTTTAGGTGTTGCAGCAGTGCCCCTTAGCATAGGTATTTCTGACAGTGCAGGAGTTTCTTTATTATTTACTGGACATCCTTACCACTCATTAATTGGTTGCTAGATGTTACTGCACATCCTTACCGCTCAATGGTTGCAAGAGGTTAGTGCACATCATTACTGCTTACTGATTGGTTGCTAAAGGATATAGCACATCATCTCCTCACTGCCTGCACACCATTGACTGGGGAGGTGAGGGGACCCATCAGTAGACAGAAAACTCCCAGGGATCCTAGGAATCCTGGGATCAGTGGCAATGCTGGGGGAGGGGTGTGTCTGATCAGTGGTCATGCTGGGGGGGTGTGATCAGTGGTAATGCTGGGGGGGTTGATGGGATCAGTGGCAGTGGTGGGGGGATGGGATTAGTTAGGAGGCAGTACACTGTGGCAAATTCTGAATCATCTAGAGCAAAGCTGGAAATCTTTGGCAAGTACATAGTGGGGGATTCTACACTGACCACTAATGTGAGGGGGGATTTACACTGACCACCAATGTGAGGGAGAATTTGCACTGACCACCATGAACTAATATAAAGAATGATTTTTACACTGACACCAATGTAATAGGAGCATTTACACCAACCGCCAGTGTAAGGGGGAATATACAATGACCTCCATGTAAGGGGGAATTTACACTGACCACCAGTGTAAGGGCAATTCTGCACTTACCATCAATGTAAAGGGAAATGTACACCAATCACCAATGTAATGAAGAATGTACACTGACCACCAATGTAAGGAGGACCATCACACTGGCCACTAGTGTGAATGAAAGGATTCTACACCAAGCCCCAATGTAATGAGAAGATTTATGCGGACCACCAATGTAACTGAGGCATTTAGCCTGCGTTCACATTTCTTTGTGTCGGGAACACATGCAGAATCACTTTCCTGACACCACAGAAACATGCTGCACTTTAGCAGATACACAGCAGTGCTATTAATTTGTAATGACACCCACACGTATCTGCTGAGATGTGCGTATTCACATGCACCAAAATTCAGGGTGCTGTGGCATCATGTTATTATGAAAAAGGGTTCCATCTCCAATTTGCTTCCCTTTGCAAAACACGCTAATGTTAGGCTTAATGACCACAGTTGTAGCCAGGACTTTCAAGCATTCCCCTTTACCTCCCCAGTGGGCAGCGTTCAGCAGATGTGATGGTGGATATGACCACAGGGGGGCATGATATAAATATGAATGCCACCTCTACATATTAATGCTGCCACTATTTACATATCAATGCCAGATATTTACATGTAAACACAGGGTCTGCATGTGAGTCATCTGTACATGACAATAGGGCAGAGCTGGGCAGCATTAGAACTTCACACTGAGACGAGGGAATTTAAACTGGGATAGTTGGCAAGTATGAGGCAGCTGCTTTGGGCCCCACAACAATGATGGGGCCCAGAGCAGCTGTCCCTTTTGCCCTGCCTTAAAGATGGCCCTGGGTAAGGTAGACCAACTAAAATTTAAGCTGCAACTGCCAGGAAAATAGTTTGGGATGCAAAGAAAAACACACAAATAATTTCAGGTGAAATACAGGACTCTCTGAAAACATGTGGTGTGTTTTTTTCAAGATGCACTTGAAGAAAGATGGGCTGCATGGTCAAGTCGCCAGAAGAAAGCTATTACTACGCAAATGCCACAAAGTATTCCACTTACAATACGCCAAACAGCACAGAGACAAGCCTCAAACCTTCTGGCACAAAGTCATTTGGAGTGATGAGACCAAAATGGCCACAACCATAAGTGCTTCATTTGGAGAGGAGTCAACAAGGCCTATGATGAAAGGTACATCATACCTACTGTGAAACATGGATGTGGATAGCTGATGTTTTGGGGATGTGTGAGTTACAAAGGCACAGGAAATTTGGTCAAAAACTGATGGCAAAATGGATGCAGTATGTTATCAAAAACTACTGGAGGGACATTTGCATTCATCAGCCAGGAAGCTGTGCATGGGACGTACTTGGACATTCCAACATGACAATGATCCAAAACACAAGGACAAGTCGACCTGTCATTGGCTACAGCGGAATAAAGTGAAGGTTCTGGAGTGGCCATCTCAGTCTCCTGACCTCAATATCATTGAGACACTCTGGGGAGATCTCAAACATGCAGTTCATGCAGGACAGCCCAAGAATTTACAGGAATTTGAGGCTTTTTGGCAAGAGAGATGGGCAGCTTTACCATCTGAGAAGATATAGAGCCTCATACACAAATACCACAAAAGACTTCAAGCTGTCATTAAAGTTAAAGGGGGCAATACACGGTATTGAAAAACTGGGGTATGTAAACTTTTGATCAGGGTAATTTATGTAGTTTCTGTTGTGATTATGATTTAAAAAGAGTAAACACCATTGATTAATAATAAATGGCTTCAGCCAAACACTAACCACGAGTGAAAGAAAAGTTTTTGTGTTATTATTCATAGCCTCTAAAAAATGGACAAGAAATCATACATTCTGCCAGGGTATGTAAACTTATGAGCACAACTGTATAAGCAATGTGTTTATTCTCCAGTCAGATATGCCTTAATAAAATAGAAAATGTTAGAAAATCAGTATTGGATTTCTGACCCATTGCAGAAGTGTGACTTGATACTCTTATGCCATGTACACACGGTCAGAATTTCCGATGGAAAATGTGCAATTGGAGCTTGTTGTCGGGAATTCCGACCGTGTGTGGGCTCCACATTTTCCATCGGATTTTCCGACACACAAAGTTTGAGAGCATGCTATAAAATTTTCCGACAACAAAATCCGATCTCGTCAATTCCGACCGTGTGTGGACAATTCCGACGCACAAAGTGCCACGCATGCTCAGAAGAAATTCTGAGACGGAACAGCTCAGTCTGGTAAAATTAGTGTTCGGAATGGATAGAGCACTTTCGGCTGCAATGTTTAAAATAGTTTAATACAGTGCACTCTCTTCTTCTTTATAATGCTAGAAGAATGAAGTAGTTTTGCTTCTCATATTCACACAGACTTCTCACAAACTTCTTTTAATATTTATCGTGATTCCCTCAATATATTTTGATTTGTCACATCTGAGAAAAAATATATATATTATTATTTTTTTGGTTTGTCTTTTTTTCAAGGCTGATTTTTTTTGGTTTTTAATTTTTTTTTTACTCCAGAATATTTTTGTGTGTGTTTTGTGTGTACCACAACACCATTATTATCTTGTATTATTTAATCTCAAGGAGATTGCTTGGTGTTGGTGTCTCTTGTTAATTTCACATTGTATATTTGAAATGTACCTGCCTCCTCACAAACAAACTGTCCTTTTTGAAGGAAAACACACATAGGCGAGTATAATTGAAACAAAAATTCCTTTATTAAGGGGTCAGAACCAAACAAAGAGGGAGGCAACGCTAGATAAACATCATAAAATGGCGAAGCCTTTGACCCCCAGGGCACACATCAACTATTTTACAACAAAATTGGTGGCCTCAGGAGTCCATATATAAGGGAGTGCAGTCTGGTCCAGAAGTCCAAGAGATCCTGAAAGCAGCAGATGACATCTATGTTCCCAGGCTGTTGTCATACAAGAGGCTGCATCTTTTGCCAGACCAGACTGAACCCAGGGCCATCACTCTCTGGTCTTCCTTCCACGCTTCCTTCCCGGCTGTGGCTCTGGTGTTGGATGTGTGGCAGGAGGAGGAGTAGGACCTGGAGGAGCAGGAGGACCTGTAGGAGGAGGAGGAGGAGGACCTGGAGGAGGAGGTGGAGGAGGAGGAGGACTATGGGTGAGCTGACAAATGTGGGTTGCACATGTGATTTGGCCCCTCAACCCCTTATTTAGAGTTTCCAAAATTAAAAACTCACATAAGAGTCGTTGGCCGTCCTCCATCTGCATCATTTTGCATGCAGTTATGGCAGCAAAGTCCTCCTCCACACTGTGGGGTGTTCTGAGGGCCTCAGTAGCCTTCCAAAATAGGCCTATAGCAGCCTCCTCCAGGTTACTCCTCTTCCTGCCACTTTTTCTTTGAAGGCGTAGGGGCGGGACCTGGGTATCGGACAGCCTGCTTGGCCCGGCCACCTCCTGGCTGAGACTTCCCTGTGTATGAAAAAGGGACATGGTTTTAGTTTTTGCTTCATCAATCACAATCATAAATTAGTACTCCAAACTAACATCTATTTAACATCATTGATTGGACAACCAGAAATATTTAGAAGAATGCTATACCTTACTCAAGCTGGGCTCCTCCACATGTTGCTGCCTGGAAGGCCCACTTTGGGCTTCAGAAGCCTCAGCTGGGGGGGAAGGAAGCATGGAAGTAAGAGTGGAGAGTTCTGGCCTGGGTTCAGTCTGACCTGCCAGAAAATGCAGTCTGTCATAGTACCACAGCCTGGGGACATAAATGTCATCTTCAGCTCCTGATCTCTGGGAATCCTGGACCTTCTTGCACTCCCTTAGATAAGTGCTCCTCATGCCACCAATTAGGATCTTCAAATAGGTGATGTCTGCCGTGGGGATCACCAACGTCACAAATTGCAGCAAATTATACAGCGCTGCCTTCCTCTTTGTTTGGTTCTCATAATCAGGGTGGTTTATCTGCCACTGACAGAGCAGCTCCCTGAACATATCTATGAAGATTGGCATAAAGTCATGATCCTTTAAGATATCCATTTTAACTGCAAGACACAACACAAGACAAACCCTAATGTCAGCCTAAAGTCTTCTAAACTTGTCCAAATACAGGCCTCAATCTAGAAGCACTATAGGCCCAATTTTAAAACTTACCTTCGTTATCATGATCGGCGCCTCTGATACTCCTTCCTCCGCTCACAGATCATACGTAAGACGCACGCGTGTTACGCTTTATATACACTGCGCATGCGTGAAACTCCGCCCGCCCCTGACGTTCTTTCTAATCTATTCCCTGCCCCTTCTCGTTCGGCGCAGTGGGGAAGAGCACATGGCAGAGACACAACAGGTGTCAGATAATTACACCAACGAAGAGGAGGAGGAAAGCCCGGAGCCTGAAACGTCCCAATCCAGAAAGAGACGATTTAAGGCATCAAATATGTCCTTTGGGGAGATGTTGGAGATGGTGGACATCCTGAAGAAGTATGGACCTTACCCCAACCCCAATGTCAGAAAGGCCAAGATCATGGCAAAAGTAGTCAAGAGTCTGCACCGGAATTTCGGGGTACGACGATCCAAGGATCAGCTCAGGAAGCGGTGATCGGACCTGAAATTAAGGGAGCACGAGCAGTACAGAAGGATCAGGAGAGTGCTTCAAAAAAGTAAGTAGTTGTTCTGTCTTCCTATTCTTTCTTTTTATTACGTTCGTGCTGCTCCATGTGCTTTTCTTTACTGGTTGTACAGTTTAAAATGGCAACTTTCATGTTCATGGGCCCATTGTTCGTTCGTATGAAACATTGTTCGTTCAGCCTAGAAAACACCATTGTTTTGGCCCTATGCATTTGAATACATTTTTTCGGCCTTACTTCTATTCAAATCATTTTGTTGTCTAGATGGGTTTGTAAGTAGAATATAAAGCAAACTAGATTCTGTGTAAGGAGAGGACACTCAGTAGCAGTTTTCACATCTGGACACTGGAGCACTAGTGTGGGACACAAGAACACCCTTTTTATTAGGGGGTCCCACACAGGTGCTCCAGTGTATACTATAGGGGTGTCTCCATCTGAGAAGCTTGTACAAAACAGGTAAGTATTCAAGCTTGACAAAGGGAAAAAATATTTCTTCATCTTGGAACTCTGCCAAATAGACAAATGTACCCCACTTCCAAGCAATGTTTCATATTCCTATTTCTGTCATAAAATATCTGTGTGCTAAGTATACCTATATTTTTTTTTTACATAGGGGAGGAAAGACTCGGAGGACACCCCTCATCCGAGGAGACCACAGACCCCCACCTCAGGAAGAAGTGGAGACCCACCAAAGACAAGAGGAGGAGGAGGAGGAAGGAGTTGTGGTGGAAATTGTCACCACAACAGGTGAGTGTCTGCGACCACAGGCTCAGGTAAGAGATGGATGCCGGCATATTTATAATACATGGTGTATTTGTTTCTTTTTAGGTGATCGTAATGTTGTGGATCCAGGTCATTTCACCTCTGAAAGTGCACAGATCCTGATTGGGGAGATCATGGGGTGTAATAGGGACTTGGAAAACACCCAGAAAAACATCAATGATGTTAAAAAAAAATGAAGAACATCATTGGGGTTTTAGGGCGAGTTTAAAACCCCTCCAAATCCCTTCCCTTTTTTGTGCTTTTTGGAATCTAAAAATTTCTCACATTTTTTACATATTCTCAAAAAGCCAAATTTTGAAGATGCACACAATGTGTCAACATGTGCTATCTGCCATCACGGGAGATCAATGTATGCATTTTGGGGGTGCAACCCCTTCCTCAATAATAAAGTAGCTGGGTTGCACCCCCAAAACACGTCCCTTGATCCCCCGTGATGGCAGGTAGCACATGTTGACATTCGGCAATTTGTGTGCATCTTCAAAATTTGGCTTATCCAGGGGTGACTTCACCCCATCTGAACGCAATATCAAACACAGTTTATAAATACTCAGATCTGATATTGCTTTCAATTTTCCTTAAAAGTTGAACTTTGTAAGTTTCAGATTTGTGTCTTGCTTGTTGGTTTTAAACATGCCTGTTTTACCTTAAATGGACATTTCTACTTTTAGTAATGTGACCCAAAAAATTGTTATACAACAAACATGTTGGTTTGTTTTAAAAACCTTTGATAAATGCACATGTGATTGTGCTGGTATTAAAAAGATTGATAATCAAGATTGTGTGGATTATTGTTTCAATGCTCCCAAACTTTTGTTGTGCTCAAATTGGTATTTTCTGTGACAATGGGGGTTATTTCCTAAGGTAAAATCCACTTTGCACTACAAGTGCAGTTTCAAGTGCACTTGTAGTGCAAAGTGTCTTTGCCTTTAGTAAATAACACCCAATAGTGCTTTGTAATGTTACACAATCACGCCATTTTCAGGACTCACCACATTTCTGTCAGGGTCAGTTAAAAGAAACAAGCAGTAAATGTCACCAAAGATTTTAGTAGTTAAAATGATTTTTTTTTTATTTTAAAAAGGTTTCAGACATTGTCTGGCATATTGATGGCCCCCCTACCCGCAAAGTAATCAAGGTATCTAAGGCAGACCTCACGGGCACTCAGGGGGGGCAAGCCAGGACGGCCACTTTCAAGCGCCGTCAGGGTTGGTTCATTATGAATTCCGGCCTCAGGCCCAACTGAGGCAGCATAGTTGGCAGAATTTTGCCTTAAAAAGTTGTGTAGAACACAGCATGCCAGGATGATATGATTCAGTTCGTACTCCGCCATGTGTATGGGTGTAAGAAATAGGTGGAACCGACTGGCCATGATTCCAAATGTGTTCTCCACCACTCTTCTGGCTCTAGCCGGTGGGTAATTAAAAAC
This sequence comes from Lithobates septentrionalis, assembly GCA_037952835.1. NCBI lineage: Eukaryota > Metazoa > Chordata > Amphibia > Anura > Ranidae > Lithobates > Lithobates septentrionalis. The sequence continues at coordinate 12,113,510 of JBBDGP010000229.1, forward strand.
CCTCTGGTCCGGGGTGAGGGTCCTCATAGGGAATGGCCGCATAAGATGGTCCCCCAGCGCAAACGCTACACCCGCAACGAAGACGAATGGGAGTCCTTCCACACTGTCTTCTGGAGGTGGCAAGTCCAAGCTGCCATTCTGGAGATGCCTGTAGAACTCCGTCTGGGCGATGACTCCACCATCGGACATCCGGCCATTCTTCCCCACGTCCACATACAGGAACTCATAAGTAGCCGACACCACCGCCAACATCACAATACTATTGAACCCCTTGTAGTTGTAATAGTAGGACCCCGAGTTGGGTGGTGGGACGATGTGGATGTGTTTCCCATCAATTGCCCCTCCACAGTTAGGAAAGTCCCACCGCTGGGCAAAGTGGGAGGCCACAGTCTGCCATTCCTGTGGGTTGGAAAAAAAAAATCATTTTGCACCTAAACAGGGAAAGCAGATTAGACACAAACATTCTTGGCCAACATCAGTATAACATTTATTTTAGGGAGTTTTGAAAGACCAAGGTATAAGGTCCACCTATCAGATCCCCCCCCTCTCATGGGCCATTTCTAACATTTTAGAGGGGGGGAGATCTTTTGGACAGGTAACCCTCTCCACTTCATTGAGAGATGAATGCCTAAAAAATGTGTATTACTTTTCCAGCCCCTCCTTACTTACACTATTGACAGCCCACTGGACAGGTAAGAAGTGTCATAATACAAAGATATAAATACACATTGTACACATTTTAGCACATTTGGACATTCTGCTATTACCTATCAAGATAATAATAGTATACAAAAACTTTAAACAGTACCATTTGAAAGTATACAGGCAGGCCCTTGCACTACATGCTTTGGGGAATTCATCCATAAATATGACCACAAGAGAGGTGGGTATAGTGTGCATGGGTTTGGCAAAGTCAGCAGATAGATGATTGAGGATAGATAGAGAATTGGTATCAGCTGACTTAGCAGTTGGGGGAAGGGAGGTTTCCAAATGATTTGGGGACCCAAAAAAAAGCCTCTGGCACTCTGCCTGAATTTAAAGCGCAAATCACATTTTTAAACATTTTAGGGGTTTTTAGGGTAAAGCACTACTATGGAGCTGCCAAAATACATTGTTAAGTGACTACATGAGGTGAATATAGGGCCAGGAGAGCATGCTGGGGAGGTAAGTGAAGGCAAATATGCATGAAGGACAAAAAAAATAAGTACATAAAAATGCAGCATGCATGGGGACATTCACAGCATATTACAATCATGGTAATTAGGGAATGAGGAAAGAAATACAATATATTATCAAACATTAAATACAATAAAATGTGATATAAAAGGATACAAATCTTGCCTTAATATAATCCTGCTGCAGGACCTGAATGATGGCAGAACAGGTCTCTGGGATAATGATCCCCAGAGCCTGGGGGAGATGCCTGTCGAGAACTTAAGGTCCTGCAGGCTTCTCCCCGTCTCTAAGTACCGCAGGGTGGCGATGAGCCTCTGCTCCGGAGTGATAGCTTGCCTCATGCAGGTATCCTGCCTGCTAATATAAGGGGTCAGCAAAGCCAACAAACGGTGAAATACGGGGTCAGTCATCTGGAGAAAGTTCCTGAAATCATCAGGATTATTCTCACGGATCTCACGGAGCAAAGGCATGTGACAGAACTGGTCACGCTGAAGCAACCAATTCTTGGTCCATGAACTCCTCCCCGCCCTGTTCATGGACTGGACTTGTGTCTTGGTAAGGACCCCAACACCAAGCCCCAACACAGCACGAACTCTACGAGGAGTACGTATACGCAACATGGCTAGAAAACGATCGGCTGCTCAGAACGAAGTAACAGAACGCACTGAAGTACAGCAAGGCCTGTGAAGAGCGACCTGAAAAACAGCAACGAGCGGACAAGAATGCACTGAATAATTCAATACGAACTGGCTGCACGCACTGAAGACCAGATACAAACCCACAAGCACAAACTGAACAGCAGAAAACGATCTGAAAACCACGAGTCTGAAAAAGCACGAATCGTCTCTCACCAAACTTTTACTAACACGAGATTAGCAACAGGAGCCAAAAGGTTGCCGCGCTTGGTTCAGAACTGCCCTTTTCTAGTCACGTCGTACGTGGTGTACGTCACCGCATTCTTGGCGATCGGAAATTCCGACAATAATTTTATGTGCACCAATAAAAATTGTCCAATAAAAATTGTCCAATAAGCCCCTGTGCACAGATGGTATGTGTATCCAAGTAATCCAAGTAATCCCCAGCAGGTTTTCAGTACTGATGTTATCCGTTTATTTGTTAGGCCCCACTTGTGCCCTCACTCACCGGAAGGCCCAACCCCTGCAGGGGTAATGGGCATATGTGTGTAGATCCAGTAACCGGAATCCTGAATGACCGATATCCCTCTCTCAGGGTCCGTGATCTCCTTCCCACTTGATTCGCTATAATCCTTTTAATGGTATCCACCAGAGAAAGTTCATGTATGTAGAGAAAAGAGGAGCCTCATAGCGTAAATCCGAAAAGATGTAAATTTATTAAACAAATAAGTTATAACAAATAAGTTAAAAAATGGGAGCTGACAATGCTCCACCGGCTGGCTGGAAGCCAAAAGCCGCTATGGTGGCGTGGTAGCGGCGTGCGTTCCACAGCCTGACCACCAAAACCGGAAGCTAACACAGAGTCAGACGCTGAAGCGACGTATGAGTACCACATGACCACGCCTTACGCATTTCATCATCAAGACGTCATCTGAGGCGCGGCCCTCTTGGTACACCATACATCCTAATATACTACAAGGAGGCACCGCGATATCCAATCAGAAGATGTAAATTTATTAAACAAATAAGTTAAAACAAATAAGTAAAAAAATGGGCGCTGACAATGCTCCACCGGCTGGCTGGAAGCCAAAAGCCGCTATGGTGGCGTGGTAGCGGCGTGCGTTCCACAGCCTGACCACCAAAACCGGAAGCTAACACAGAGTCAGACGCTGAAGCGACGTATGAGTACCACATGACCACGCCTTACGCATTTCATCATCAAGACGTCATCTGAGGCGCGGCCCTCTTGGTACACCATACATCCTAATATACTACAAGGAGGCACCGCGATATCCAATCAGAAGAGGCTGTAGTGACGTACCCACCCACCCAGCGGGGAGTGTATGGATGATCGCTGTTAGGAGGGGAAAACTGGTATGGATTTGGGGGGGACCCCCACGCCAATTTTTCGGCGTAAGGGGTTCCCCTTACAATCCATGCCAGACCTAAGGGCCTAGTATGCCCCTGGGGGGGAACTAGGGTTGTCCCGATACCGATACTAGTATCGGTATCGGCACCGATACCGAGCATTTGCCCAAGTACTTGTACTCGGGCAAATGCTCCCGATGCTTCCCCCGATACCTAGAAGACAACTGTGATCGGCACGTGGGGGAGTTACAAGATTCTCCCCCAGCGGCTTTCACAAGCTTTAGTGACATACAGCTGTGATCGCTCACAGCTGACTGTCACTGCATCCTCCTCCGTGCCCCCTCCTTTCCTCTGTGCCTCTCCGCAGTCCCCTGCATTCCTCTCTTATCTGTCCCCTCCGTTCTGCTCTCCTTATCTTTCCCCTCCGTTCTTCCCCTTCGTTCCTCCGTCCCCCTCCTCCTTCCTTTGTGTATGGAGAGAGTCAGCTGACTCTGTCCATTCACATAACTGAAACATTGTAATCTTCTGTGATTACGATGTGTCAGTTTATGAATGGAGAGAAGCTGCTGTGTTCTCTCCATTCATTCTCAGTGCAGCTGACGCTGCAGAGAAAGGGACTGGGGAATCTCTATCCTCTGTCTCTTTCTCTGTCTCAAGGGGGAGATATCAGAGGTCTGTTAAGACCCCTGATATCTCACCAAAGCCCCCCAAAAGGGCTGATTAAAAAAAAAAAAAACCAATAAAGAATAAAAAAATATTATTGGAAAAAATAAAAATTGTAAAAAAAAAAACAAAAAAAAAACACACACACATACAACGTTCACCCCCCCCCAAAAAAAAAATAGTAAAAAAAAAAAAACTGTCACGTGACATTAAAAAAAAGTATCGGTAATCGGTATCGGTGAGTACTTGAAAAAAAGTATCGGTACTTGTACTCGGTCCTAAAAAAGTGGTATCGGGACAACCCTAGGGGGAACCCACGCCGTTTTTTTCATTTAAAATTTGGCGCGGTGTTCCCGCCTCAGGATTCATACCAGACAGCTGAAACTGAAGAAATTTGTAAAGAAAGGGGTAGAGGCAGGGTTTTTAAATAAAAAAGAAGCTCAATATTTAATTCCAGAATCCACCAAAACCCCGGTCATATGCTACCTGCCTAAAATACATAAACGGCTGAACAGACCACCGGGCAGGCCAATTATAAGGGGAATGGATTCATTATTTTCCAGGTTAGGAGAATACATTGACCAATTTCTGAAACCCTTAGTGGTGGAAGGTAAATCCTACCTCAGGGACAGCACCCAATTGATTAAGGAGTTGAGAACTATTTCAGATACTACAGATTTAAATTTTTTAAATTTTCATTTTTATTTTTTTAAAGTGTTTTAAAAAAAATTTCCTCCCTCTGTGCATCATTTCACATGTGAAAAGGTTTTGCCCGCATGTCCTCGTTCTTTGAGGCTTCTCTCTTATTCCCTTGCTGCTCGAATATTATACGGAGGCGCCTTGTCATGTTTTTTCATTATTTTCCATTAGGGGGTGCCAAGTGTTTATTTTGCTTCCGTTTTCCCCTCCTAACAGCGATCATCCATACACTCCCCGCTGGGTGGGTGGGTACGTCACTACAGCCTCTTCTGATTGGATATCGCGGCGCCTCCTTGTAGTATATTAGGAAGTATGGTGTACCAAGATGGCCGCGCCTCAGATGACGTCTTGATGACGAAACGCGTAAGGCGTGGTCACGTGGTACGCATACTTCGCTTCAGCGTCTGACTCTGTGTTAGCTTCCGGTTTTGGTAGTCAGGCTGTGGAACGCACGCCGCTACCACGCCACCATAGCGGCTTTTGGCTTCCAGCCCGCCGGTGGAGCATTGTCAGCGCCCATTTTTTTACTTATTTGTTTTAACTTATTTGTTTAATAAATTTACATCTTTTCGGATTTACGCTATGAGGCTCCTCTTTTCTCTACATACATGGACTTTCTCCGGTGGATACCATTAAAAGGATTATAGCGAATTAAGTGGGAAGGAGATCACGGACCCTGAGAGAGGGATATCGGTCATTCAGGATTCCCGGTTACTGGATCTACACACATATGCCCATTACCCCTGCAGGGGTTGGGCCTTCCGTTGAGTGAGGGCACAAGTGGGGCCTAACAAATAAACGGATAACATCAGTACTGAAAACCTGTTGGGGATTACTTGGATACACATACCATCTGTGCACAGGGACTTTTTTTTTACACTTATTGGACAATTTTTATTGGACAATTTTTATTGGTGCACATAAAATTACTACACGTTTTTTGGTTGCACATACTCACAAACTAATTTATCAAATCTATACATTTTTTGATTGCTGCACATCTATTTATTATATATATTGTGTATTTATATGTTCTGATTTTTCCAGTCAATATTAGAGGAATTATAGTTGCCAATCTTTGGTGTCACTTGGCACGTCAGTGGGATTTTTAAATGTGGATATGTTTTAGTGTCACTCATACCAGTTTTTATGTTCTTTATGTTTATTTTCACTTTTTAGAAATGTTTTGGTGACTCGCACACCCACATCCCATATGACATATACACTGTAAAGGGTTGTAGCACGTTTTCAGGATTTTTCACAAAGTTTGTTGTTAGACTCTGGTGCACACATTTTTAGTTTGAATTTGTAGTTTGCACTTGTAGTGCAAAGTGGATTTCCCTTTAGTAAATAATGCCCAGAGTGTCTTTTAGTGGCAGGGACAGCCTGAGCAAAATAGTAAACAACTGGCACAAAACAAATTAAAATGTCAGTTTTTTTAAAGTGTAATGCCCCGTACACACGGTCGGATTTTCCGATGGAAAATGTCCAATCGGAGCGTGTTGTCGGAAATTCCGACCGTGTGTGGGCTCCATCGGACATTTTCCATCGGATTTTCCGACACACAAAGTTGGAGAGCAGGAGATAAAATTTTCCAACAACAAAATCCGTTGTCGGAAATTCCGATCGTGTTTACACAAATCCGACGGACAAAGTGCCACACATGCTCAGAATAAATAAAGAGATGAAAGCTATTGGCCACTGCCCCGTTTATAGTCCCGACGTACGTGTTTTACGTCACCGCGTTTAGAACGATCGGATTTTCCGACAACTTTGTGCGACCATGTGTAGACAAAACAAGTTTGAGCCAACATCCGTCTGAAAAAATCCTAGGATTTTGTTGTCGGAATGTCCGATGTACGGAATGTACGCCCTATTACAGTTCTGCCTAACAGCTGCTCAAACAATGTCTCTAGGTACTGAAAACCCAAAGAAAACATGGATATGGGCTTTACCTATCACCACCCTTTCACATAAAGAAGTGTGTTACAGCCTCTCCCTAAATATATCCACTCATATTATAGGGGCAGCCTGATGAAATCCAATTGACAAATAATGCCCTGTACACACGACGGAATGTCCGTCAGAAAAAGTCAGACGGAAGCTTTTTATCGCCTATTCCGATCGTGTGTAGGCCTCATAAGACTTCTTTTTTCAAAAATTCTGACAGTCCTAGAAATGAAACATGTTCTAAAGTTTTCCGACTGAACCAATTCCTATCGGGAAAACCGATCATCTGTATGCTGTTCCGATGGACCAAAAAACGACGCATGCTGTGAAGCAAGTACGAGACGGAAGCTATTGGCTACTGGCTCTTGAACTTCCTTTTTCTAGTCCTGTCGTAAGTGTTGTACGTCACTGCGTTCTGGATTGTCGGACTTTGGTCAGACTTTGGGTTGACCATGTGTAGGCAAGACCGCTTGAACGGAATTCTATCGGAGTTCCGTCAGAGAAACCTTCGGAGTTAATTCCGACGGCAAAACCGGTCGTGTGTACGCGGCATAAGGCCTTACTTTTAATACATCTACACTGCAAGTCTCTTGAAAATTGTAACCTAACCTCCACAGTTTGGAGCAGTGACTTTGTTGGCCACCTGTGGTTATGCCTCTTAATATCAGATATGCACAATGGGATATCTAAATTCTATATTGTTGGGTGGAGTGAAAGCAGCAGGTTAATTTTAATAAATGTACTGTAAGTCTATGTGTTTGTCCATGGAGTAACTTTTTAACTAATATGAAATATAAAGATTTTGATTACATTTTAAACAATCTGGAGCTGTCATGTCTTTAGAGTAGGACTGAGCAACTAATATACTTTTTATGTGTTATAGAGAAATCCCCTTATTATGTATGTGAAAGGGTGGTAAAAGGTAGAGCTCATATCCTTATTTTCTTTGGGTTTTCAGTATTTGATATTTGGTGGGGGGCTCCCTCACCAGTAGGGATGAGCCAAACACCCCCCTGTTCGGTTCGCACCAGAACATGTGAACAGGAAAAAGTTTGTTCGAACACGCGAACACCGTTAAAGTCTATGGGACACGAACATGAATAATCAAAAGTGCTAATTTTAAAGGCTAATATGCAAGTTATTGTCATAAAAAGTGTTTGGGGACCTGGGTCCTGCCCCAGGGGACATGGATCAATGCAAAAAAAAGTTTTAAAAACGGCCATTTTTTCAGGAGCAGTGATTTTAATAATGCTTAAAGTCAAACAATAAAAGTGTAATATCCCTTTATATTTCATCCTGGGGGGTGTCTATAGTATGCCTGTAAAGGGGCGCATGTTTCCTGTGTTTAGAACAGTCTGACAGCAAAATGACATTTTGAAGGAAAAAACCCATTTAAAACTACCCGCGGCTATTGCATTGCCGACAATACACATAGCAGTTCATTGATAAAAACGGCATGGGAATAACCCAAAGGGAAACCTTGAACCAAAATTAAAAGACTTTAAAGGGTGTTCCGCGGCACCAAAGGGTGTTGGCTGTTCGGCGAACTTGCGAACAGCCAATGTTCGAGTCGAACATGAGTTCGACTCTAACTCGAAACTCATCCCTACTCACCAGTGATCTTAGTCTTTACTCAAGCAATTTAGGACCTAGTAGGATAGGTTTTGGTATCTTTGTAATGTCTCTTCGGTACTGTAGCTACAATGGTTTGTTGCATTTGACTCTATTCAAAGCAATTGCAAACCAGTAGATTGGTCAAAGATAAAAACACTATTAAAGGACAGTGATGAAATGCAATGAACAGTACCTCACAGTAGCCAAATAGATTTTTATTAAATTTTGATTTTAATGTAGTCAGCTTAAATGTAGTCAGCCTAGTTAAAAGATGATTTTCTATTGATTGCTATGGATTACTATACATTATATACTATATTTTTCGCTATGCATTTGCCCAAATAAGGTAGATTATATTGTTTCTTGTTTGCAGACTAAATAGTAACAGTTTATTAAACTGAAAATACAGTAAATTTTACTGGATACATTATGCCTATCAAAGCTGAGCTATGCTCCAGTAGCTTTGTGAAAGAATTCAAGATTGAATTTATTGGTCGAACTAGATGGACTGGTTCTTTTTTCAGCCAGACTAACTATGTAAGATACTAAGTCAATGATTCCATACATGGTTCATAAAGTTATTAAAATAAACCTGTAGGGGGGGGCATGGCGACCGCGCTGCTGGATGGAAGCTTGATAGTGCAGCTCCTCCAGTGTACCAGGGAATACAGTGATTAGAGGTGACATACTGAACCAACAACCCCCAGCTACCTTTCATAGTGCCTCTGTATCCTTGGAGATGGCCAGAAAGAAGAAGGATACCACCAGCACAAAGAAGCTCCCACACTTCTGTTTCCCCACCGAGCGCCCGCATGCCCAAGATGGCACCGGCGGCAGCTCGCCGTCCTCGACCAGCGGCTCCTCTCGCTCCACACAGAGCCCTACATCAGCCGGAGCTTCCAAATCCTCTCAGCCCAGGTCACTAGCGGTATCAACTCCAACAACACAGAGCCCTGCCAAATGTAAACCCAGGCTGTCTGCTGACTCTTTTCCCATAGAGGTAAGCCATAGCTGCAACTCTGCAAACACCACCAGAGAACTAGCAGATACATTCAGTTCCTTCCCTGCTACCAACCAGCCTGTCTCTGAATCCACTCTGAAGGACATGTTAGTATCTCTGTGGGCCTCCTTACATGCAGATATGATGCAGTGTGTAACAAATTTCAAAGCTGAAGTGCAGGAGCTGGGGAGGAGAGTTGATCACATAGAGCATAAAATAGGTGAATTTGCATCTTCCTACAACACCTTAACCACTTGACGACCGCCTCACGCCGATGTACGTCGGCAAAGTGGCACGGACAGGCAAAATCACGTACATGGTACGTGATTTGCCTTCCGCGGGTGGGGGGTCCGATCGGACCCCCCCCGGTGCCCGAGGCGGTCGTCTTTTGTCCAGCGGTGATCAGAGGTGAGGGGGAGACCATCCGTTCGTGGCCCCCCCCTCGCGATCGCCGCCGGCCAATCAAATCATTCCTTTGCTGCTGTATGCTAAACAGCAGCAAAGGAAATGATGTCATCTCTCCTCGGCTCGGTAATTTCCGTTCCGGCCCGAGGAGAGAAGACAGGTATGTGAGTGCACAACACACTACACACTCAGTAGAACATGCCAGGCACACTAAATACCCCGATCCCCCCCCCCAATCGCCCCCCCGATCCCCCCCCCGATCACCCCCCCCCCCCTGTCACAAACTGACACCAGCAGTTTTTTTTTTTCTGATTACTGCATAGTGTCAGTTTGTGACAGTTACAGTGTTGGGACAGTTACTGTTACCCCCCTTTAGGTCTAGGGTACCCCCCTAACCCCCCCTAATAAAGTTTTAACCCCTTGATCACCCCCTGTCACCAGTGTCACTAAGCGATCATTTTTCTGATCGCTGTATTAGTGTCGCTGGTGACGCTAGTTAGGGACGTAAATATTTAGGTTCGCTGTCAGCGTTTTATAGCGTCAGAGACCCCCATATACTACCTAATAAATGTTTTAACCCCTTGATGGCCCCCTAGTTTACCCTTTCACCACTGATCACCATATAACTGTTACGGGTGACGCTGGTTAGTTTGTTTATTTTTTATAGTGTCAGGGCACCCGCCGTTTATTACCGAATAAAGGTTTAGCCCCCTGATCGCCCGGCGGTGATATGCGTCGCCCCAGGCAGCGTCAGATTAGCGCCAGTACCGCTAATACCCACGCACGCAGCATACGCCTCCCTTAGTGGTATAGTATCTGTACGGATCAATATCTGATCCGATCAGATATATACTAGCGTCCCCAGCAGTTTAGGGTTCCCAAAAACGCAGTGTTAGCGGAATCAGCCCAGATACCTGCTAGCACCTGCGTTTTGCCCCTCCGCCCAGCCCACCCAAGTGCAGTATCGATCGATCACTGTCACTTACAAAAGACTAAACGCATAACTGCAGCGTTCGCAGAGTCAGGCCTGATCCCTGCAATCGCTAACAGTTTTTTTGGTAGTATTTTGTTGAACTGGCAAGCACCAGCCCCAGGCAGCGTCAGGTTAGCGCCAGTACCGCTAACACCCACGCACGCAGAATACGCCTCCCTTAGTGGTATAGTATCTGAACGGATCAATATCTGATCCGATCAGATCTATACTAGTGTCCCCAGCAGTTTAGGGTTCCCAAAAACGCAGTGTTAGCGGAATCAGCCCAGATACCTGCTAGCACCTGCGTTTTGCCCCTCCGCCCAGCCCAGCCCAGCCCACCCAAGTGCAGTATCGATCGATCACTGACACTTACAAAACACTAAATGCATAACTGCAGCGTTCGCAGAGTCAGGCCTGATCCCTGCGATCGCTAACAGTTTTTTTGGTAGTATTTTGGTGAACTGGCAAGCACCAGCCCCAGGCAGCGTCAGGTTAGCGCCAGTACCGCTAACACCCACGCACGCACTGTACACCACCCTTAGTGGTATAGTATCTGAACGGATCAATATCTGATCCGATCAGATCTATACTAGCATCCCCAGCAGTTTAGGGTTCTCACAAACGCAGTGTTAGTGGGATCAGCCCAGATACCTGCTAGCACCTGCGTTTTGCCCCTCCGCCCGGCCCAGCCCACCCAAGTGCAGTATCGATCGATCACTGTCACTTACAAAAGACTAAAACGCATAACTGCAGCGTTCGCAGAGTCAGGCCTGATCCCTGCGATCGCCAACAGATTTTTTGGTAGCGTTTTGGTGAACTGGCAAGCGCCAGCGGCCTAGTACACCCCGGTCGTAGTCAAACCAGCACTGCAGTAACACTTGGTGACGTGGCGAGTCCCATAAGTGCAGTTCAAGCTGGTGAGGTGGCAAGCACAAGTAGTGTCCCGCTGCCACCAAAAAGACAAACACAGGCCCGTCGTGCCCATAGTGCCCTTCCTGCTGCATTCGCCAATCCCAATTGGGAACCCACCGCTTCTGCAGCGCCCGTACTTCCCCCATTCACATCCCCAACCAAATGCAGTCGGCTGCATGAGAGGCATTTTCTTTATGTCCTCCCGAGTACCCCTACCCAGCGAACCCCCCCAAAAAAGATATGTGTCTGCAGCAAGCGCGGATATAGGCGTGACACCCGCTATTATTGTCCCTCCTGTCCTGACAATCCTGGTCTTTGCATTGGTGAATGTTTTCAACGCTACTATGCACTAGTTGAGTATTAGCGTAGGGTACAGCATTCCACAGACTAGGACACACTTTCACAGGGTCTCCCAAGATGCCATCGCATTTTGAGAGACCCGAACCTGGAACCGGTTACAGTTATAAAAGTTAGTTACAAAAAAAGTGTAAAAAAAAAAATATATATATATAAAATAAAAAAAAATAGTTGTCGTTTTATTGTTCTCTCTCTCTCTATTCTCTCTATTGTTCTGCTCTTTTTTACTGTATTCTATTCTGCAATGTTTTATTGTTATTATGTTTTATCATGTTTGCTTTTCAGGTATGCAATTTTTTGTACTTTACCGTTTACTGTGCTTTATTGTTAACCATTTTTTTGTCTTCAGGTACGCCATTCACAACTTTGAGTGGTTATACCAGAATGATGCCTGCAGGTTTAGGTATCATCTTGGTATCATTCTTTTCAGCCAGCGGTCGGCTTTCATGTAAAAGCAATCCTAGCGGCTAATTAGCCTCTAGACTGCTTTTACAAGCCGTGGGAGGGAATGCCCCCCCCCCCACCGTCTTCCGTGTTTTTCTCTGGCTCTCCTGTCTCAACAGGGAACCTGAAAATGCAGCCGGTGATTCAGCCAGCTGACCATAGAGCTGATCAGAGACCAGAGTGGCTCCAAACATCTCTATGGCCTAAGAAACCGGAAGCTACGAGCATTTTATGACTTAGATTTCGCTGGATGTAAATAGCACCATTGGGAAATTGGGGAAGCATTTTATCACACCGATCTTGGTGTGGTCAGATGCTTTGAGGGCAGAGGAGAGATCTAGGGTCTAATAGACCCCAATTTTTTCAAAAAAGAGTACCTGTCACTACCTATTGCTATCATAGGGGATATTTACATTCCCCGAGATAACAATAAAAATGATTAAAAAAAATAAAAATGAAAGGAACAGTTTAAAAATAAGATAAAAAAGCAAAAAAATAATAAAGAAAAAAAAAAAAAAAAAAAAGCACCCCTGTCGCCCCCTGCTCTCGCGCTAAGGCGAACGCAAGCGGCGGTCTGTCGTCAAACGTAAACAGCAATTGCACCATGCATGTGAGGTATCAACGTGAAGGTTAGATCGAGGGCAGTAATTTTTGCAGTAGACCTCCTCTGTAAATCTAAAGTGGTAACCTGTAAAGGCTTTTAAAGGCTTTTAAAAATGTATTTATTTTGTTGCCACTGCACGTTTGTGCGCAATTGTAAAGCATGTCATGTTTGGTATCCATGTACTCGGCCTAAGATCATCTTTTTTATTTCATCAAACATTTGGGCAATATAGTGTGTTTTAGTGCATTAAAATTTAAAAAAGTGTGTTTTTTCCCCAAAAAATGCGTTTGAAAAATCGCTGCGCAAATACTGTGTGAAAAAAAAAAAATGAAACACCCACCATTTTAATCTGTAGGGCATTTGCTTTAAAAAAATATATAATGTTTGGGGGTTCAAAGTAATTTTCTTGCAAAAAAAAAAAAACTTTTTCATGTAAACAATAAGTGTCAGAAAGGGCTTTGTCTTCAAGTGGTTAGAAGAGTGGGTGATGTGTGACATAAGCTTCTAAATGTTGTGCATAAAATGCCAGGACAGTTCAAAACCCCCCCAAATGACCTCATTTTGGAAAGTAGACACCCCAAGCTATTTGCTGAGAGGCATGTCGAGTCCATGAAATATTTTATATTGCGACACAAGTTGCGGGAAAGAGACAATTTTTTTTTTTTTTTGCACAAAATTGTCACTAAATGATATATTGCTCAAACATGCCATGGGGATATGTGAAATTACACCCCAAAATACATTCTGCTGCTTCTCCTGAGTACGGGGATACCACATGTGTGAGGCTTTTTGGGAGCCTAGCCGCGTACGGAACCCCGAAAACCAAGCACCGCCTTCAGGCTTTCTAAGGGCGTGAATTTTTGATTTCTCTCTTGACTGCTTATCACAGTTTCGGAGACCATGGAATGCCCAGGTGGCACAAAACCCCCCCAAATGACCCCATTTTGGAAAGTAGACACCCCAAGCTATTTGATGAGAGGTATAGTGAGTATTTTGCAGACCTCACTTTTTGTCACAAAGTTTTGAAAATTGAAAAAAGAAAAAAAAAAAAGTTTTTTCTTGTCTTTCTTCATTTTCAAAAACAAATGAAAGCTGCAAAATACTCACCATGCCTCTCAGCAAATAGCTTGGGGTGTCTACTTTCCAAAATGGGGTCATTTGGGGGGGGTTTGTGCCACCTGGGCATTCCATGACCTCCGAAACTGTGATAGGCAGTGAAGAGTGAAATCAAAAATTTTCACCCTTAGAAATCCTGAAGGCGGTGATTGGTTTTCGGGGTCCCGTGCACGGCTAGGCTCCCAAAAAGTCCCACACATGTGGTATCCCCGTACTCAGGAGAAGTAGCTAAATGTATTTTGGGGTGCAATTCCACATATGCCCATGGCCTGTGTGAGCAATATATCATTTAGTGACAACTTTGTGCAAAAAAAAAAAACAAATGTGTCACTTTCCCGCAACTTGTGTCAAAATATAAAATATTCCATGGACTCAATATGCCTCTCTGGAAATAGCTTGGGGTGTCTACTTTCCAAAATGGGGTCATTTGGGGGGGGGGTTTGTGCCACCTGGGCATTCCATGGCCTCCGAAACTGTGATAGGCAGTAAAGAGTGAAATCATAAATTTACACCCTTAGAAATCCTGAAGGTGGTGATTGGATTTCGGGGCCCCGTACGCGGCTAGGCTCCCAAAAAGTCCCACACATGTGGTATACCCACATTCAGGAGAAGCAGCAAAATGTATTTTGGGGTGCAATTCCACATAGGCCCATGGCCTGTGTGAGCAATATATCATTTAGTGACAACTTTTTGTAAATATTTTTTTTTTTGTCATTATTCAATCACTTGGGACAAAAAAAATAAAAATTCAATGGGTTCAACATGCCTCTCAGCAATTTCCTTGGGGTGTCTACTTTCCAAAATGGGGTCATTTGGGGGCGTTTTGTACTGCCCTGCCATTTTAGCACCTCAAGAAATGACATAGGCAGTCATAAACTAAAAGCTGTGTAAATTACAGAAAATGTATAGTTTGTAGACGCTATAACTTTTGCGCAAACCAATAAATATACGCTTATTGACATTTTTTTTACCAAAGACATGTGGCCGAATACATTTTGGCCTAAATGTATGACTAAAATTGAGTTTATTGGATTTTTTTTATAACAAAAAGTAGAAAATATCATTTTTTTTCAAAATTTTCGGTCTTTTTCCATTTATAGGGCAAAAAATAAAAACCGCAGAGGTGATCAAATACCATCAAAAGAAAGCTCTATTTGTGGGAAGAAAAGGACGCAAATTTCGTTTGGGTACAGCATTGCATGACCGCGCAATTAGCAGTTAAAGCGATGCAGTGCCAAATTGGAAAAAGACCTCTGGTCCTTAGGCAGCATAATGGTCCGGGGCTCAAGTGGTTAATAGATGCACACAATGACCAGGATGACCATATAGAAAAACTTAAAGCCAAAGTCGCAGAAATTGAGGACCGCTTGAGGCGGAACAAAGTGAAACTCAAAGGCTCTCCTGAGTCTGGTCAAAATGCTCAGTTGAATCAATATGCATGTGACCTGATCTGCACAGTCCTACCGTCCATCCCAACCTCAGAAATATTAATAAATAGAATACAACGATTACCTAAATCTTCCTATCTACCTGACAACATCCCCAGAGATGTTGTAATGAGAGTACACATTACCATGTTCAAGACCAACTCATTCTGCAAGACACCCCGGTTACCTAAGCAATTCTCTCACCTTCAAATGTATGCAAACCTCTCCCAATATAAACTACAAAAGAGGAAATCACTCCTACCAATCTGGAAAGCACTCAGAAATCATAATATCACTTATCACAGTTGTATCTGTACCTCACCTATCCTCTCCTGCTATCCGGACCTTGGATCCAGGTGTAAGTTTGGATGTCCCAGACTGCAGGAAACGTCCCACTGCTTGCCAATAATGTAACTGAACGAAGGGGCAGAGCTAGCCGGAGTCCAAGATGGACGTGTGAGAGCCGAGCTCCAGCTTCAGCGGGAACAACGCGGCACATAACACCTTGCCCGGGACCGATACCGAGCCTAAACCGCGGCGTTCTGGTCCGCACTAACCCGGGGAACACAGCAATACAATGACACGACAGAAAAAGGAAGGGAATCGGCCGATGCGCCTGACGGAGTTTTACTCATATGAGGCCAGGCAAGATGGCGCCGGCTCGGCATCCACGCCGACACCTGCGGCTAAAAATAACAACAAGCAGCTGAAAACACAGAAAAGGAGTATCCCTCCTAAAGACTCAAGATCTTCACCAGCTACCCCATCATCAGGGAGTCCGGAGAAGTCCAGATTCAAGGCGGATGCCATGGATGACAACACAGAGGTGAGCTCTCCCCCTGACTCAGGAGATGACACCAGGGAGCTGCCAGACTCCATAGATACATTCCCTACAAACGGCCAGCCAGTCATAGATACTACGCTTAAAGAGATGTTAGTGTCACTGAGAGGATCACTTCACTCAGATATGATCTCCTGTATGCACAAATTCAGCAATGAAATCAGATCTGTGACTAATAAAGTGACCCACATAGAACAAAAAATGGGGGAATACGCCACAACAATAAATAACTTGGTAGACGCAAATGAAGCCAAAGAACATGACATAGAAGCGATCAATCCAAAATGGCGGACATTGAGGACAGATCCAGAAGAAATAATCTGAAGATCAGAGGGGTCCCAGAATCCATTAAACAGCAAGACCTGAGGGAATACGCCACCCAGCTATTCATAGCTATTCTACCAGACCCATCGACATTAGATCTCACGGTGGACAGAATTCACAGGCTACCTAAACCCGCCTACCTAGCTGATGATATACCGCGGGACGTGATCCTGCGCTTACACTTCTACCACACCAAGGAAAGAATAATGGCGGCTGCAAGGCAGAAAGAAGCGATTCCATCGCCATATTCCAACCTGCAATTCTACACAGACCTATCACAATATACGCTGCAGAAAAGGAGAAACATGACAACCCTAACTAAAGCACTCAGAAACCACAAATTAGGGTACAAGTGGGGCTTTCCAACCAAACTGATTGTAACAAGAGTAGGCAAGGAGTATGCAATGGACTCCCTCGCAAAAGGTATGGCATTGCTCAGTTCATGGGGGATAATCTCAGATAACTATCCACCCCTAAGGTCAGGGAGCCCTAACACAAGCCCAGGACCAGAATGGCACACGGTTGACCACAGGAATGCCCGCACTCACAACTGACCTCAGCATGGGCAAAACACATTACCAACAACCCGCGTTGGAGAAAATATTTTCGTTCCGCTAAGTTTGTTCAAACTTATTACCCACAAGTTACTACTTGAGTGACTGAGAGTCACACTTTATCATCTTTGTTAGTTGGCGCAAAGCCACAAATGTTGAACTTCGGTTCCTATAAACTTTTTTCTCTTATTCTAACAGTCAAGAACATTGCTTCAACCCTAGGAGGATATCGAATTACTCAAGAAACAACCTCTTCAAATTATCTCATCGACCAGCAAGAAATCAACACCCAAGTCATGCATCTAAACGACGTAAGTGACACCCACGTAATAAGTCATACACCATCACATAAACCGCATATATGGCAGTGAATTTCCTGACTATTAACGCAAAGGGACTTAATCACCCGGCCAAGCGAAGGTCACTATGGAAGGAAGCGATACAAAGGAACAGTGACATTCTATGCACACAAGAAACCCATTTCCATATTGACTCACCACCTAAATGCTCTCACCCGAAATTCCCATATGTTTTTTGCGCAAACGCGAAAGCAAAAGCGAAAGGGGTGATGATCGCAATTAAGGATACAATTGCATTCCACCTACATAAGATCTTATTGGATCCACAAGGCCGCTACATAGTTATGGTGTGTGACATTAACTCTAAGACCTTCACTCTGGCAAACATCTATGCCCCAAATGCAGGGCAATCTAAATTCTTGCACTCAGTCTTCAAGAAAATCAACCAGATACGCCAAGGAGCACTAGTGGTTTGCGGAGACTTTAACATGGTGCCTGACTCTAATCTAGACTCATCATCCAATCCCAAAAGAATTCCACCAACCCTACAAGCAATACTTCTCAAGTATTTACTATATGATGCATGGAGATGTCTCAACGCTAATGATAGAGATTACTCTTTTTTTTCCCACTGCCACAAATCTTACAGTAGGATAGACCTATTCCTGGTTGATAAACAATTGTTGTTTAAATGCAAAGCTGCTAAAATACATAGTATAACTTGGTCGGATCATGCCCCAGTGGAGCTACAAGTGGGGAATCCATCTACCCTCAAAAATACATTTATCTGGAGAGCCAACCCCAGGCTGTATCAGCATGGCCCGACCAAGTTGTACATCGAACAGCAGATGGAGGAGTTTTTCTCATTTAATAAGGGGTCGGTCACGAATCCATTCACCTTATGGACTACCCATAAGGCATTTGTAAGGGGGGTGCTGATGCAACAGGGGGCGAGGGTCAGGAGGTTGAGGCAACAGCAGACCGCGAGAATTATAAATCAAATTGAAATTTTAGAAAAACAAAACATGACATTTACTTCTCAAAAACTGACGGATCGACTTAATATGCTCCGTACAGAACTAAGGCTAACACTACTGGAGGACTTTGAAAAAGCCTCCAGGAAGTTAAAACTAACATACTACACTAGTGGCAATAGAGCAGGAAAATTACTTGCCAATCAACTAAAAGGTCACAGATATAAAACACACATACCATATATCGTTCATCCAAAGACACAAATCAAACATCAACACCCACAAGAAATAGCCGATGCCTTTAGCCACTACTACGGCTCATTATACAACCTAAAAAATGATTCCACCATACCACAACCAACTTTAGGAAGTATAGAGACATTCCTACAAACTCTACAGCTACCTAAACTTACCACAGAACACCTCCATACACTTAACTCCCCTATAACAGAATCAGAAGTCAATCTAATCATACAATCACTGCCTATCAACAAATCCCCTGGACCAGATGGCTTCTCAGGGGAATATTACAAGGCCTTTCAAAACATACTAACCCCACATCTGACGGAGATGTTTAGTGCTGCTGTTGCCTCCTCGTCATTCCCTCCAGAGATGTTGAAAGCAACAATAATAGCATTGCCTAAACCGGGGAAAGACCCGGATTTGCCACAGAATTTCAGACCCATTTCCTTATTGAATACGGACATTAAGATTTATGCAAAATTACTAGCGAATAGGTTAATGAACATACTTCCTGAAATTATTCATATAGATCAATCAGGGTTCACAAAAGGAAGGCAAACTTCAGATGCCACAAGAAGACTGATCAACGTAATTCACATAGCTGACGGACGCAAAATGCCTTCTCTGCTCCTTGCTTTGGACGCAGAGAAGGCATTTGACAGAATCCATTGGCAATTTCTATCTCAGGTACTGGGGAAATTCGGGTTTGACGGTTCCATTTACTCAGCTATTATGGCCCTATACACACAACCATCAGCACAAGTATTCATAGCAGGAGCTCTTTCCGCCCCGTTCCAAATTACTAATGGGACGAGACGGGGTGTCCCCTTTCCCCTCTGATCTTTAACCTATTAATGGAACCACTGGCAACCCACTTAAGGACCACTTATTTCTGGGGTACAGATAGGCCAGAGAAGCCATACCATCAGCTTATTCGCTGACGACATACTGATGCTCACAAAAGCAGAAATTTCCCTACCAGCAATCCACAAGGCCCTACAAACATTCAATAGGGTATCGTATTATAAAGTAAACAAATCTAAGTCCTATATCCTAAATCTAGGAATATTGCCACAAATTAAACAAAAACTAGAACAAAACTTCCCATACATATGGAAAAAGGAGGGAATAAAATATTTAGGCATTACACTAACTCCTAAGTCTGGAGACCTATTGGCAGCTAATTACACCCCCTTTATGAAACAGCTACCTGACAAACTAAAAAAACTTGCAAAAACTGAACTCTCGTGGCTGGGAAGACTTGCAGCTTTCAAGATGCAAATTTTACCACAATTACTCTACCTATTTAGGACTCTCCCAATCCCACTGCCAAACTCTTTCTTTAATTCCCTACAACCCATAATAAATAGATATATATGGCAAGGAAAGAAGGCAAGATGCGCCTTTACTAAGCTTATAAAACACAGATCAGCGGGAGGGGTTGGGCATGTACACATGCAGGACTATTACTTTGCAACCATACTAGTGCAAGTCAGAAATTGGATAACATCTGATACGGGCCTGTCTACATTGTGGGCAGAGTTAGAAAAAAAACAAATAAAAAACAGGTCACTGAAAGATTTTCTCATAACAGCACATCTGAACTTCTCCTTAGACGTCAAGCTATCCCCAACTATACTTGCAGCAATAAGGGCATGGGGCCACCTTAGAAAATACCCAGATTGGACAGGAGAACTATTACCACTTAAACTCCAGATCTCTGCACTCAGCCATATCATACCAGACATCAACTTAAAGACATGGAGGATGAAAGGTATCCAACACATTGAGGATCTAATAGAGGGTAGGACAGTTAAACCATTTAGTACTATACAGGAGGAATTTGGTATATCACACATGGAATATTATAAATACGCACAGATTACTCAACTTCTGAAAAAACACCCAAACATATATACCACTTTACCAACAAAGATACTCCAATATCTAACACAAACCACAACGAAACTAAAAGGGATATCAACCTTTTACTTAGGTCTCCAAGAAAAAAATGTATGCACCAAATCCCAGAACATTATAGCATGGGAAATGGAACTGGGACAATCTTACTCAGCGGAAAAATGGGAAACAACATTTAAGAACATTTACAAGTCCACTAAAAGCACTAACCTGAGGGAGATGCAACAAAAAATTTTCCACAAGTGGTACCTCACACCCAGCCGAATATCTAAAATTTATCATAACTCCTCTCCTGAATGTTGGAGACTACGTGGGGAATGCGGCACGCTGACTCATATTCTATGGAGCTGCCCTAAAATAAAACCATTATGGAAGCAAATAGCACATATAATACAAAACGTCTTGCCACAAACTCATCCATTAAACTCAACAATGGCTATTCTATCAATAAACCTAGAATATATACCAAACCAACTTAGAACAATAATATCCCACTTATTGTTGGTAACTAGGCTTACAATCCTTAGACACTGGAAAGATATAGAACCTCCTTCCATAACAGAAGTATTAACTACAGTCCACAACTACGGTACATATGAAGTTTTGCACGCATCAGCTATGGGGAAATATGAGGAGATAACCAAAATATGGTCACCATGGAATGTATGGTACTCAAGGCGAATGTTTTCTTAAAGGTATGATTAACTTGAATTAAGGCAAAAATCAGGGGAAGCAATATGACTGTTGGAATATGTTCTACCTGTTGTTTGTTTCTTTCTTATATGCTACCATCATTAAATGTTATGTTCAGAGATATTTTGTCTATAGGGTACAAGAGATTACTAACTTACCAATTTCATCAGACATAAGTATATGTAACCGCTAGAAGCATCAAGAGAAAGGATCAGCAGGCTTGGCTCCATGTCGGGGGATGCGACCATAATGAGAGATCGCCCAATCCTACGATGTGGAGCTAATGACTGCATGCCTTAACAGGATTAATGCATATATCTAATATGATGTAAAATATAGTTCATTGTAATAGGAAAATATGCGGAAAGATACAGTAATATAGAATTAATGTCAACAGTACACAATTGTATGTAACTTATCTTGTACAATATTCAATAAAAATAAGATTGAAATAAAAAATAAATAATGTAACTGAATGTCACACATGGACCGTTCCCCCAAATGCCAGGGCCCATAATCAGTAGGCAAGAGGCTAGCATTCAGTCCCCTCCAAAAGCCTCTGTCCCGGGTGAGTCTGTCACACTATTTTTTGTATGTTCTGTCTGTTTTTGTTTTGTTTTTTTTTTCCTCATATTGATTCTTGGTCTGGCATCTGTAATGAAAACTCAGTAGGACAACAAACTAGCATACTATCTACTGCTTCAATAGAAGCCCACACCTGGGTTTGCTGCCTTTTCCACATGTCTACTCATCTTCGCTGCCTGGAGGTAACACAAGCTTTTCTAATGATATGTCCTCATGGTACTTAATGTGACTTCATTTCATGTGCGAGGGCTTAACCATCCTGCTAAAAGAGCATCCCTCTGGATGGAATCAGTCAAACTAGGAAGTGACTTAATTTGTGTACAATAAACACATTTTCAGGCATCGGCATCTCCTACTTTAGGTCACAAACAGTTCCCTCACATCTTCACTCATTCACTCACTGCATCCGCACCACACAAAAGGAAAGGAGTTCTCATTGCAATTAAAAACTCTGTAGCCTTCTCTCTGTATGACTTCATCCATGACCCAGATGGTAGACACCTGATCCTCCTGTGCGATATCAACAATAGACCTTTCACAATAGTGAGCGCTTATGCTCCCAATACGCACCAACTTCATTTTGCATGTAAACTGTTTTGCAAGATCTCAAAACTCAGACGGGGTTCGCTGGTGATATGTGGAGACTTTAACCTTACTGCAGACCCCCATCTGGTCTTGTCATCAAATCAAAAACGCCTTCCCTAAGCACTTCAACTGCTATTCCACTCCCTTCTTTTCTTTTTTTTTTTTTCCTGGTATATTGCTGAAAAGCTTATTAAAGAGAAGGAAGGAGAGAGAGGGAAAAGAAGGGAGATGGCACCTAAGAAAGGCAGTAAAACGCCTCAAATTCAATCAAGTAAAAAAGAAAAAAAAGAATCTAATAGTAAAACACTACAGCGGCACAACCAATACAAGCAACAGACATTAAGGAATTCTTCCAACAACTACAACTGCAGTCCCCCCATGCAACACAGGAATTACAAACATCCCAGGAATTATCAAATCTAGCAGAATCCTCGGTAACATCTAGGTCATCAGGGGAGGAACAAATAATCCACCCTAGAAATAGCTCGCCAATAGATAAAACAGGAACAACAAACAAACAAAAAGAAGAGGATAAAGAAAAATGGGACATAAAGGCGTATATTCGATCGCTCCCAACAAGGGTAGACATGGATCAATATGTACACAGGCTGGAGGAATCCTATAAAATGGAGATACAAGAATTAAAAGTAACTACCAAAAACACACAGGAAAAAATAGACACAGTAGACAAGAAAGTCTCAAAAACAGAGCAAGATCTGAAGAGGTTAGAGGAAAAGATTCAAAAGCAAGAAAATCAACTAAAGCAAATAATAAACAACTTAGATGAACAGGAAAATAGAAATAGAAGATCAAATATAAGAATTAGAGGATTAAAAGAAGAGGTAAACTAAAGAGAACTTATAACAACATTACAAAAAATCTTTCAAGAAATCGCACAAGATATTGATATAAAAGATCTAATCATAGAACGGGCACACAGAGTTACAGGGATAAGGAAGCCAGATCCAAAAAAACCTCGGGACATTATCTGTAAAATGCACTTTGCCCATATAAAGGATAAAATCATGTTGGCGGCACGTAAAAATAAGGATATTCATTATGAGGGAGAACCTCTATTGTTTTTCCAGGATTTATCAAAGTTTACGTTGGATCGTAGAAGAGCGTTGAGACCCCTGGTGGAGCAATTAATAAAGAAAAATTTTCAGTACAGATGGAAATTTCCATTTCAACTGCAGGTTCAAAAAGAGGATCGCACTATATCATTCAGAGACTTGGAAGATCTACCGGGGTTTCTGGACATTTTGGGAGTTCAAGAGATAAGATTACCGGACTGGCCCATTTTGTACATGCAGACAGCTAAAAAAGCGTAAACAGGGTGGGGGATGTTGGGGATGTTGGGGATGTGGGGGGGGGGGTGGGGGAAAGGTTGTTAGGGGGTGGGGAGTAGGGGGAAGGGGGGGAGGGAAAGGTATAGCATTTGGAGTATGAGCTGAAACATCATGCTATTGATGTACGCACTGTAGTTAGCGCTGAACTCAATCCAAGAGAATAATTTAGGGGTTAATTTTTTTTTTAGGGTTTTTTTTTTTTTTTTTATCATTTATTTATTTATTTATTTTTTATCACATATTAAATGAAATATTGAGACAGTGGTTTGCACTGTGGGATATTGGAGGAGAGGTACATACATAGAAATGCACTTATAGAAAAAAAAAAGGAAAGAATTTTTTTTTTTTTTTGATTTTTGATAATCACGTATAAGATAGAAAGTTATGATATTGGTCTATATAATAGGGTATTGAATATTTGGTATTCACATTAAAATGTTATGCTTTTTTATTTTTTATCCTTCCTTTTTTTTTTTTGCAGTATTATTTAATTTAAACTGGGGGTGTTGAAAATAAAAGATAAAATGAAATTTGAAATATTAATCTAATGATTCAATGATTTAGGTACAGTAATAATATTGAATTCAAGGTGATGGGACACTTTGGGTTTTTTTTTTTGTTTGTTTTTTTTTTTTTGTTTTTTTTTTCCCCTCTCTTCTTTGGTTAATAACAAAATGGAAGGTGGAATATTAATTTAAAGCTTCATGCACTGCGGTATTATTTAATTCAAATTGAGGGTGTTGAAAAGAAAGGAAAAGATAAAAATATCTTTTTTTTTTTTTTTTTGAGTGTGTTAAAAACCACATACAGAATGGAAGGAGGCAGGGAGGGAGAAAGGAAAGGGAAAGGGAAGGGAATAGTTAAGGTAAAGGCTTATACACAATCACGTTGTAATGCACTTATAAAATTAGGGGCTTAAAGGTTAAAGCACAACAATACTGAATTGAAGATGGAATTTTTTTTTTTTTTATCACATATTAAATGAAATACTAAGTCAGAGGTATGCACTGTGGGATACTGGAGGAGAGGTATATACATAGAAAGGCACTTAAAAATGTATTTATTTATTTATTTATTTATTTATTTTTTTATATAATCATGTACAAGATAGAAAGTTATGATAATGGTTTATATAATAGGGTATTGAATAGGCGGTATTCACATTAAAATGCTAATAGAAAATTAGCCGGTTAAAGGGTTATGTACGATGGCAATGTTTTTTTTTTTTTCTGATAAAGTGTAAGGTGAAATATTAGTTTAACGATTCCAGCATTGGGGTAGGATTGAATTCAAATTGATGGAGGAAGGTATGAAGTCTTGTTTTTTTTTTTTTTTCTCTCTCTCCCTCCCATCCCAGGAGGAGCAAGAGAGAATAAAAGCATATAACAAGTATAGATTAGGTAACACAATATAGATGAGTTAGAGGTATTTTATATTTAGAATAAAAGAAGTAACCATGGGTTTTTTTTTTTTTTCTCCCCCCCCCCCCCGGCCTACCCCCTTTTCCCCACATTTTTAAAAAATATAGAAGATAAATCGCAAGAGAGAGGGAAAATAATAGAGAAAGGAGTGAGAAGAAAGTAAGGGCCATACTAGCAATTAAACAACGGCATGAGAACGGCGAACGGGAGGCAAATCTTGGTTAGCAGGCTTAAAACCCCTCACAGTAGGGAACTTACTATAGATAGTAAGTTAGACTTTATTCAAATAAGTCAAATAGAAATAGGGTAGGGTGAGAGAGTGAGAGTGCGTGTGTGTGTGCGAGTATTTTATTTATTTATTTATTTATTTTTTTTTCTTTCTTTTCTTCTTTCTTCTTCTCTTCCTCTTCGTCCTCCTTCCTTCTCCCTATTAAATGGGGGGGATTAAGTTTTGTTCTTTCAACGCAAGGGGCCTTAACTCTCCTAATAAAAGAAATCAAATTCTGAATTTTCTTAACAAACAAAAGGTGGATATTATACTCTTCCAGGAGACTCATTTTCGTTCAAATCACATTCCGAGACTTAATAATCGAAACTATAACAACTGGATACATGATACATTTGCTTATTCTAAATCAAAAGGGGTATCTATAGTTTTTCATAGGAATGTACCTTACCAAATAATACAAAAATATACGGGTAATGATGGTAGATCTTTGGTTATAAAAGCAATGATATATGGGAAAATATTTACAATTATCAATTTGTATTTACCAAATCACGATCAGATAAAGACCGGGACAAGGGTCCTAAATAGTAGCATGGAGAAGGCAGAAGGAATAGTAATTGTGGGTGGAGACTTTAACTTTGATATGGATATAAGAGCTGATACAACCAACACCCATGCTTGTAGAAATAAGAGCCAGCTAGAAGAATTTAAGGGGGTATTAGAGAATTATCATTTGGTAGATATTTGGAGAGTTCAGCACCAAATGGAAAAAAGTACTCATATTACAACTGCTATTCCACAAAGAGGATGTCTATGACACTTGGAGGTGTCAGCATGCTGAGGAGCAAGACTTCACCTTCCAATCAGTATGCCACAACTTGTGTCTAGAATAGACATGATCCTAGTGGACAAGGTGGTACTGCAGGCTATGTCTTCCTCCAATATTCATGATATTTCATGGTCAGATCATGCTCCACTTTCAATATCAATATTGGAGGAACACAAACCCAATCCCGCATATATTTGGTGGGTCAATTCACAATTATTCAATTTGTCCCAGAATGTCCTTAACATTAATGCCCCGTACACACGGTCGGATTTTCCGATGGAAAATGTCCGATCGGAGCGTGTTGTCGGAAATTCGGACCGTGTGTGGGCTCCATCGGACATTTTCCATCGGATTTTCCGACACACAAAGTTGGAGAGCAGGAGATAAAATTTTCCGACAACAAAATCCGATCGCGTCAATTCCGACCGTGTGTGGCCTGTTCCGATGCACAAAGTGCCACGCATGCTCAGAAGAAATTCCGAGACGGGACAGCTCGTTCTGGTAAACTTAGCGTTCGCAATGGATACAGCACTTTCGTCACGCTGCAATGTTAAAAATGGTTTAATACAGCGCACTCTCTTCTTCTTTATAATGTGACAAGAATGAAGTAGTTTTGCTGCTCATATTCACACACACTTCTCACAAAGTTTTATTTGTGTTTTTTTAGTGGGATTCCCTCAATATATAGTTATTAGTTGTCACATCTGACAGTTTTATATATTTTTTTTTTTGGATTTTCAGCCTTTTTTTTTCTTTAATGTTTGGATTTTTTCCAAGGCTGATCTTTGTTCTTTTTTTTTTTTTTCTTTTTTTTTCTTTTCCACTTCAGCGAAAATTTTTCTGAGAGACATTATTTCAACTTTATATGTCAAACTTTATCTCTTCTCATTTTTCACATCATTGTGGATTGTTTCCGTCACATCTTTATTATTTTTTTCCCTTCAAGGGTATTATTTAATAATTTTAAAAACCAACGACGAAACGCCTCCTATAAATATGAACCCACTGTTATCTTATTCTCTCTCAATCCCTCTTATTTCCCCCCACCCCCCCTCCCCCTCCCCCTCCCCTGTGTCTGGTCCATTCTTTTATGTTATTTATCTATCCACTTGGCTCTGCACCTATTCTTTCTTTCATCTTGTCTAAATAAATGTCTGAGACTTTGTATTTTTTCCAACTTTCCCATCTACTATTATCCCTTTTCTCTCCTCCTTCCATTCTGTAGTAATAATCTATTTCCTCTAGCCAATTTCTTATATCTGGTTTTCCACTTTTTAGCCAATTCTTGGGAATCAAGGCCTTAGCCGCATTCAGGAGGTTAGGTACTATTGATTTCCTATAATGTTTCTTAGGTTCATTATAGATATGGAAGAGGCAAGTCCAGATGTTTTGTTCTATTTCTTCTTCAGTTATTTCCTTTATGTTATTTAACACTTCCTTCCAGTACTCCATTATTATTGGGCATTCCCACCATATGTGTGTGATCGTTGCTATTTGGCCACATTTTCTCCAACACAAAGAGGTTTTATCTTGTTGAAATTTGTGTATTCTTACTGGGGTCATATACCATCTTGATACTAGTTTGTAATTCATTTCAATAGTCTTCATGTCCCAGGCCTTATTATATCCCATTTCTATCATTTTTTCCACTTTTTGGTTATCTATTTTTAAGTTCATTTCTTTTTCCCATTGTTTTATGTATTCTGGTCTTTCTTGTGCTTCCAAATCTGTCAGTGTAAATTTTTGATGTTCCGTTTTTCAATGGTATTTCATTGCTACATAGCTTTTCCAGTGCGGTTAGTTTCGTTTTGTCTCTCAGTGGGTGTGGTATTGTGCTTACTAAGTGCCTTAATTGATTATAGTTCCATTCATTCATCTTCCATCCATTCCTTTCCTCTAATTCTATTCGTGTTCTTATTTTGCCATTTCTGGTGATATCTTTCAATTGTGGATTACATATTCCTTGAGTTCCAAATATTTCCTTCCCGGGGGTGAAGAAATTCGATCCTGTGAGTGCTAATAGTGGTGAATTGTATTTCCATTCATTCTTTAAGTGGATGGTGTCCCAAATTTTAAATACATTTTTTATTATTTCGTGTGTGTCTGTGTCCAATGTTCTATATTTCCGTGGAATCCAAATATTCTTATGCAATGTGACTCCACTTATTATGTTTTCCATTTCAACCCATTTTTTTTTCATTTTTCTCATTTGTCCACTCTAACATTCGTGTTAATACTATGGCTTTATAGTACCTGCTTATATCTGGAGCGGCCAGACCTCCGTGCTCCTTTTTCCTTGTAATCAGCGTATATTTGATTCTTGGTTTTTTATTAATCCATATGTATTTTAACAAAATTGTTTTAATTATTTTAAAAAAGCTCTGGGGGATCTTTACTGGTAACATCTGTATTCTGTAATTTATTTTGGGTAATATCATCATCTTGAACATATTTATTCTTCCAATCCATGAAAGTGGCTGTATTCTTAACTTTTTCATTTCCTCTTTGACCTCATTGATCAGTGGGATAAAGTTTGCCTGATAGATCTTTTCGACTCTAGGAGTTATTTTAATTCCAAGGTAGTTTAGTTCTTTTACCCAAGTAAATGGGAATTCTTTTTGTAAAGACTGAACTTCCTTTTTCTCTAGTCCTATATTTAATATTTCCGTTTTTATTGGATTCATTTTTAAGTTTGACAGTTCTCCATATTTTTTTATTTCTTTCAATATGTTTGGGAGTGACACTCTTGGGTTGGATACGTAGGGGAGGAGAGGGAGGAGCCTGGTAATGGCCCTGTGCTCAACGTGAGGATCCTGAGAACCCTCTCCCTGCAGCTGAGATGGGTAAGAACCTGATGAGAGGATGCAGATAGCCTCCCCACCCCGCCCCACTTTCCACTCTCTGATCTGGATATCGCTGGAGGTTAGCGCTCGGATCTGCAACTCTTTGTGCGTCTCCCCCCCGCTGTTTCCCAGTCAGACGGGTCGGAAGGTTTACTGGGAGGACGGGAGCGCAACGGCGGCAGTAGTGCTGAGGTAGGCGGCTCGATTTTGGTGGTTGTTTAAACCCCCCTCCGCTGGCTCAAGAGCGGAGAGGTCCGGGCAGTAGCAGAGAAGCGGTGGAGCCGTCCGAGGTATACCGGGAGCGGCTGGAGGAGAGAGCCGAAGAGGTCAGGAGAACGGGCGGCAGGCTTGGGAAAGCACACAGGTTCTCATGACAGATAAAGACCAAGACTGGAGAGTGGAATCTCGGTAAACATACCAGAGATACCAGAGATAGCAGAGACAGCAGCAGCAGCGCCAGCGTCTGTGAGCACCAGTAAGCGCTCACTTGGAGAAATTCTCATTTGGCCCACGAGGAAGATAAGTAACATTTTTTTTTTCTTTAATCTCTCCTTTTTCTGCTTGCTGTGAATAGGCAAATGAGAATATTAACAGAATAGAACAAGGAGGAGAAGGAACAAGAGAAAGAGAGGTAGAGCATATATGATAGAGAGAGGGGGAAGAGATTCTTTCTGTTTTGCATTTTTCTTTTTCTTCCGCCCTTCTTTGCTCTCCCCTCCTGCTGTCTGTTTGTCCGCATAGACTCATAGGATACAAGGGGCGATAGGAGATATGCTACTGAGAGTTCATGAGTTACACTGCGGATCATTTGAATTGTATCGCTGAACATCTGACAGTACCGCTGAAATTATACTATATTGATTTATATTGCTGAAACACCTGAATTGTACTGTTGTACTGTCGAATAAAACTGCCGAACACCAGACAGTACCACTGAAATATTTGAATTATATTGCTGAAACACCTGAATTGTACTGTTGTACTGTTGAATCATACAGTTGAACACCAGACAGTACCGCTGAAATACTTGAAATATACTGCTGAAAATACCTGAAATTGTACCGTTGTACTGTTGTACTGCCAAATCATATTGTTGAATTCCTGAATGATATTGCTGAACTTCTGAATGGTATTGCTGAACACCTGAATTATAATGCTGAACACCCGAATATCTGAAGCAGTTTGCTGAAACACTTGAATTAGACTATTGAACACCTGAATTGTTCTGCTGAACATCAGAACCACATTGTTAAACATCTGATAACACTGCCAATTACCTGAAGTTTAGAATTGAATGCTTGAACCGTTCCTTTTGTTTTTTTTTCTTCTGCAATTGTCTCGAAGTGAATAGGCAAAGGGGAAGTAATGGAGTAGAAGAAAGGGAAAGGGAGAGAACACACTGAAATAAGGTGAAATAAAATGAAAAGTGAAAGTAAATGAAAGTAAATGAAAGTAAATGAAGGTAAAAGAGTTGAAAAAGCAGAATCAAGTGAGCCAAGAAAAACAATAAGAACAGGGGGGTAACAGGGGAGAAGAGAAGGAGAAGGAGAAAGAGAGACAAGCCAACAGAAGAATTGTCTCCCAGCCCCCACCTGCTTGCTGCTGCATAGTCTTTTTTTTTTTTTTTTGATTTTTTTTTGTGTCTCTGTCTTTGGCAAATGGTACTAACTATAGGCTCGAGAGTACAAACTATAGAAGAAGAAATTTCTTATGAACAAAACTGTGGAGCATATAAGCTCAATTTGGAACTAAACTGCTGAAAATATAAATCATCTTGCTGAATACTTGAATTAGATTGCATTATATTGCTAAATCATTTGAATTATTTTGCTGAACACCTAAATAGTATGGTTTAAACATTTTAACAACACCGAGGAATGCTTGATGTACTTAAAGTAGTGACATATTTCTGGAAAGCGGGGACCACTCATATCTCATTAAATATTTCTATTATTGGACTGTGGGGAGGACGGTGGGTGCGAGATTGGAGCACAAGTAAGTCAATTTAAGAAGGCTGGGAGATTCTACCATCATTAAGAGACTCCAATCAAGGGGTATTCTGGAAGGCAGCTTCGAAGATCTTATAAATCCAGTCATAGAAACAAACATGAAGGGGAAAACAACAAGAAGTGCGGGAGCAATACCGAAATCACCTAGGACCAGCCTAGGCCCAAGCCCGGGCCCTATGAACAGGTATATACAGCAAGGGATTGGAGAAGGAGAGAAACAAGTGGGTTCAAAGGGCAGACAAATAGATACAAAAGAGAAGGACAATAAGGATAAAAAAGGCCAGTATAAAGTACAATAAAATCAAAACAAACAATAATTGTGCTATTACAAAAATAATAAGAAAAGCAGCTGCTGGCATGTAACACAGTGGTAGACAATGTATGAGAAAAATAAAATAAAAAACATGCAGCGCTCACAAGTGTATACAATTCTGGGATTGAGTGTCCATAAAGAAGTGTAAAAGAGAAAAACTATACTCATAAAGTGAAAAAACAATGTGTATCAAATAAGAAACAAAGTCCATAAGTGTATAAATAGTCCTAAGCACACATGAGGGTTCGTGGGCGTAACTGGTGTCGTGCGACCACGCACAGTGGGAGCCGGGGAGGACTCTGTATGG
The DNA here is from genome assembly GCA_037952835.1 of Lithobates septentrionalis. Taxonomy (NCBI): domain Eukaryota; kingdom Metazoa; phylum Chordata; class Amphibia; order Anura; family Ranidae; genus Lithobates; species Lithobates septentrionalis. The sequence continues at coordinate 12,145,171 of JBBDGP010000229.1, forward strand.
AGAGACACCCTGCACATAAATCTTCTCGTAACACAGTAAACACTGTAATTGGTAGGAATGGGTAACCTTACCGGAAAAGGTGGACACAGTCACCATATAGTGAAGTGTCAAACAGGCTTGGGGGATACACCGATCCCAGCGATCTCCAGCTGCAGGGGTCCTCACAGTAAATCGCATCCAAGATCCAAGTCGATGGATGGTGATGTGGGGGTTCCTGGTCTTGCGAGGTCTCCCTTTCAGATGGGAGGGGTTTGGAGGTAGAAATGGTTGGAGCTCAGCAGGATCCCAAACATAAAAGGAGATAAGAAAAAACTTCCACATAGGGCATGAATCCGTTTGGAACGAGAAGCTTTATTGAAAGCTGGGAAAAAAATGTGCTACACAGTGCACTTCATAGGGTAAAATGTGATCACAAAGGTAAAAATCGGATAAAATTGCGTGGTAACAGGTCATTTAATGGCGTGATAAAATTACCACGCAATTTTATCCGATTTTTACCTTTGTGAGGACCCCTGCAGCTGGAGATCGCTGGGATCGGTGTATCCCCCAAGCCTGTTTGACACTTCACTATATGGTGACTGTGTCCACCTTTTCCGGTAAGGTTACCCATTCCTACCAATTACAGTGTTTACTGTGTTACGAGAAGATTTATGTGCAGGGTGTCTCTCCATACAGAGTCCTCCCCGGCTCCCACTGTGCGTGGTCGCACGACACCAGTTACGCCCACGAACCCTCATGTGTGCTTAGGACTATTTATACAGTATAAAGTACAAACAGAAACCAGTCACCTCTCAGATCCCAGAATGGAGCCAGAAATGGGAGAGGAAGAAAGAGGAAAGGAGGAAGGACAACAAGGGCCACAGTTGCCAACAAAACAGGATATGGAAAAAATGTTTGCGGCACTAGAGAATTCCCTAAAAGCAGAGGTGTCAACATTACATAAAGACATGGGATATATGTTAAACAGAGTGGAAGAAGTAGAGATCAAAGTAGACCTACATCAAAAGAACATAAAGGAACTGGAAGAGGAAATAAAGAAATTAAAACGGGAACAACAGGAACAATCATATAAAATAGAAGATCAAGAAAATAGAGATAAAAGGAAAAACTTGAGAATACGCGGGTTACCGGAAACAGAACAAGCAGAAAACCTAATAGAAAAAATGAATAAACTCTTCAACCAAATCTTGGGAAAGGATGTAACCAACATAATAGGAATAGAAAGCGTTTTCCGAGTAAAAAAACCTCAATGGTTCTCAAGGGAAACACCTAGAGATGTAATAGTTCGCCTTGAAAAATGGGAAGAAAAAAAACAGATCTGGACAAACCTAAAGAGGAAAACACAAATAGAGTTTGCGGAAGTTAAATTACAAATATTCCAAGATTTGTCTCAAGAAACGTTGAAAAGACGACGGACACTAAAACCACTATTGGGAATCCTTCGGGAGCAAGAAATTCAATACAACTGGGGTTTTCCAGCATGTCTAATAGCAAAGAAAAACGGAAGAAGTGCGTGGCTAAGATTTGTGGAGGAGATTCCGGACTTTTGTAATAAACTAGAAATCCCTTCCCCAGAACTGGAAAAATATGCAAATAGACAGGAGCGAATAACGGCAGGAGATGACCTGCAATGGCAATTAAATTCAAGGAACAGACATCAGGATGTGGAATCTTGAGGAAATTAATAACTGAGAAAATACCACACAATGGTGCAGGGGGCCTTAGAGTGGAAAGGGGGGGGGGGGGCTGGGGTTGGTGGGTTGGGAAAAAAGGAAAGTGAAAGGATTGGCAAAACACAATAATGCAGGGAGAGGGAGACAGGGACTCATGGAGTGGACAGGGGGTCGCCCTATTAGTGTTTAGGTGAGGGGGGAATAGGGTGTCCCACAGAGCTCCGCCTCAAACTAAATAGAGCAGAGGGGGCAGAGCGTGCCCCACAAAACAAAGTAAAATGCTCTCAGCTCTAGAGAATATGGGGGTAAAAAACCCATATCAGAAAAAAGGGAGGGGGAGGGTGGGAGGAGGGAAAAGGGAGGGAAGGAGGGAGGGGGGGAAAGGTCTGATCCACATGAGTGGTTACATAGGCGCACCTATTTTGAGACAAGAGATGAGGAGACCCTGTGGGTCCGCTGGGTGTCCCCTCCACCCGGTCTTCTAAGAGGACCGGGGGGGGTGGGCCGGAGGACGGGCGGGGAAGAAAAAAAGGTACAAGAATGGAAAATGTAAACAGTATAAAAATAATCTTCTATAATGTCAGAGGACTAAATTCCCCTGGGAAGAGAAACATCATTCTCCGAGAACTAGAAAAAAGTAAAGCAGAAATAATTTTCCTACAGGAGACGCATATAACCCAAAACTCAAATACCAAAATTTATTCAAGAAACATACCAACATGGTATCAAGGAGACTCGCCAATAAGAAGTGCCAAAGGAGTAGCCATTGGTATAGGGAAAAATGTACGTTTTCTAATAGATCAAAGAAAAATAGATCCGGAGGGTCGATATCTTTTCATTACAGGAACTATACTGGGGGTAAAATATACATTGGCCAATGTCTATTGTCCTAATAAGAACCCTAAAAAATATTTGATAGATATAATTAAAATACTAATGGAATTCAAACAAGGGAAATTAATATTAGCCGGAGACTTCAACTTCAGCATGGACAATAAAATGGACAGCACCTCAATAGTAAGGGACAGAGAGGTAAAACAACTAAAGAAATTAAAAAGAATACTATATGAACGGCAACTAATAGATCCTTGGAGAATTCAGCACTCCAGTACAAAGGACTACACATTCTACTCAACAGTACACAAAAGTTAATCCAGATTGGACTACATCATGGTCGAACATAGAAACTTGGAAGAAATAGAAGAAACAAAAATAGGTATAATACCCGCCTCAGATCACAGCCCAGTAACGTTGAGAATGAAAATAAAAGAAGTAGTCCATGAAAGGGGTCCATGGAGAATCAATGAAAACTTATTAGAAGACAACGAGACCGAAAAAAGTATCATAGAAGAAATTAAAAGATATTTTGAGGAAAACGATACACCAGAGGTACCGAAAGCAACAATATGGGAGGCGCATAAATCCGTTATTAGGGGCAAATTAATAGCCATAGGGGCAAGAAAAAAACAGGAAAGGAAAACAAACATGCAGCAAATAATTAAGGAAATCTATGAATTGGAACGAAAACACAAAAATCAAATAAATAATAAAATCTTCGGCCTATTATCTCAAAAGAGAGGGCAATTAAAAGACTGGATGGAACAAGAAGAAAGGAAGGAGTACAACAGAGTAGTACAAGAAAAATTCAAATGGGGTAACAAACCAGGAAAATACCTAGCAAATTTGGTAAAAAAAAGAAGTCTTTGAATTATATTGAGAAGATTAAAAACGAAAAAGGAGAAGTGGTAAATAAAACTATAGATATAGCGATAACATTTCAAAAATACTTCAGCTCCCTATATGCAATAAAAGGACAGGAAAGTTCGAAAGAAGCGAATACAAGAACAAAGAAGATACAAGAATATCTAAAAAAAGCAAACTTACCAAAAATAAAAATAGACCAACTAGAAGAACTGGAAAAAAATATTACGCAAGAAGAGATAAAACTGGCAATAAAGGAAACTCCCGTAGGAAAAAGCCCAGGACCAGACGGGTTCACGGTCAAATACTATAAAAAATTTGAAGAACAGCTGATTCCAAAACTATTAGAATATATGAATTCCATAGGGGAAGAAGAAGAAATAAGAATTGAATCATTGCTAGCTCATATTACAATACTACCAAAAGATGGGAAAGACAAAGTTAACTGTTCAAGCCACAGGCCAATAGCCCTACTGATCGCCGATACGAAGCTGTACTCCAAGATCCTGGCCACTAGGATAAAAAAACTAATTCCACTGTGGATCAATCCGGACCAGACTGGTTTTGTCCCGGGGAGAGAGGGGCGGGACAACAGCCTAAAATCAATACTGATGTTGCACAAGAAGGTGCAGAATGAGACCCCAGTTCTATTCCTGTCATTGGATGCAGAAAAAGCATTTGACAGGGTAGATGGGGTTTCATGATGGATACATTGCGACACTTGGGTATCGGGACAAAAATGATGAAGTGGATAACAAACTTGTATAATGGCCCGACAGCAGTCTTAAAAGTAAACGGTAGACTCTCTCCAAGAATTAAGATGCAGAACGGAACACGGCAAGGCTGCCCATTGTCTCCACTATTATACGTACTGGCTTTAGAACCACTACTAGCAACACTCCGCAATAGCAAAGAGGTGGAAGGAGCGAGATTAGGAGGAAAAGAGCATAAGATCGCAGCTTACGCGTCTGATCTTTGTTCAATGTTATTTTTATTTTTACTCCAGAATATTTTTGTGTGTGTTTTGTGTGTCAAGTTACCACAACACCATTGATATCTTTTATTATTTAATCTCAAGGAGATTGTTTGTTGTTGGTGTCCCTTGTTAATTTCACATTGTATATTTGAAATGTACCTGAATCCTCACAACAAAACTGTCCTTTTTGAAGTAAAACACATAGGAGAGTATAATTCAAAACAAGAATCCTTTATTAAGGGATCAGAACCAAACAAAGAGGAAGGCAACACTGGATCAACAGGAGAAATTAGTGAAGCCTGGGACCCCCACGGCAGACAACAATTCTTCAACATCAAAATTGGTGGCCTGAGGAGTCCATATATAAGGAAGGGCAGTCTGGTCCGGGATTCGCAGAGATCCGGATAGCAGCAGATGACATCTCTGTCCCCAGGCTGTGGTACCACAAGAGGCTGCATTTTTTGGCCGACCAGACTGAACCCAGGGCAATCACTGTCTGGTCTTCCTTCCACGCTTCCTTCCCGGCTGTGGCTGTGCAGTTGGAGATGTGGCAGGAGGAGGAGTAGGACCTGGAGGAGGAGGAGGACTGGGAGGACCTGGAGGAGAAGGAGGAGGAGGAGGAGGAGGACCTGCAGGAGGAGGAGGAGGACCATCGCAAAGGTGTGTTTGAGGTGTAATTTGGCCCCTCATACCTTTCTCCAGAGCCTCCTATATGAGGGCCTCACACATGGCTTGTTGGCCCTCCTCCATCCTCTGCATTTTATATGCAATGACAGCAGCAATGTCCTCCTCCACGGTCTGTCGTGCTCCCAGGACCTCTGTAGCCCTCCAAAAGAATCCTATAGCAGCCTCCTCTAGGGCACTCCTCCTACTGCTACTTTCTCTTTTCAGGGGGGGTGGAGGGACCTGCAGATCAGCCAGCCGGCTCGGCCTGGCCAACTCCTGGCTGAGACTTCCCTGTGTATGAAAAAGGGACATGGTTTTATGTTTTGCATCATCAATCACAATCCTAAATTAGTACTCCCAACTAACATCTAGTTCACATCATTGATTGGACAAGCAGAAATATTTAGAGGAATGCTATACCTGGCTCAATCTGGGCTCCTCCACATGCGGCCTGGAAGGCCCAGGTTGGGCGTCAGAAGCCTCAGCCAGGGGGGAAGGAAGCGTGGAAGGAAGACTGGAGAGGGATGGCCTGGGTTCAGTCTGGCCTGCCAGAAAATGCAGCCTGTCGTAGTACAACATCCTGGGGACATAGATGTCATCTGCTGCTCCGGATCTCTGTGAATCCAGGACTTTCTTGCGCTCCCTTAGATATGTGCTCCTCAGGCCACCAATGAAGATCTTTAAATAGGTGATGTCTGCCGTGGGGATCACCTGCTTCACAATTTCCAACAATTGCACCAGTGCTGCCTTCCTCTTTGCTTGGTTCTTGAAATGGGGGTGGTTAATCTCCCACAGACATGGCAGCTCCCTTAAGATATCTATGAATACTGACATGAAGTCATTATCTTTGAGTAGCATATCCATGTTCACTGCAAGACACAACACAAGACAAAGCCTAATGTCAGACAAAACTCTCCTAATCTTGTTACAATATAGGCCTCAATCTAGAAGCAGTATAGGCACAAGTTTGTCTCTTACCTTCATTCTTACGATCGGCGCGTCCAATGCTCCTTCCTCCGCTCACAGATCGTACGTAATACGCACGCGTGTTACGCTTTATACACACTGCGCATGCGTGTAACTCCGCCCGCCCCTGATGTTCTTTCTAGTCTATTCCCCGCCCCTTTTCGTTCGGTGCAGTGGGTGAAGAGCATGATGGCGGATTTAGAGCAGGTGTGTGCTAATTATAGCAACGAGGACGAGGAGGAGGAAAGCCCGGATCCAGGCACGTCCCGATCCAGAAGGAGACGTTTTAAGGCCACAAATATGTCCTTTGGGGAGATGTTGGAGATGGTGGACATCATGAAGAAGTCCGACTATGACGGGAAGTATGGGCCTTACGCCCACCCCAACATCAGAAAGGCCAAGATCATTGCTAAAGTGGTCAAAAGCCTTCACAGGAATTTCGGGGTACGAAGATCTAAAGATCAGCTCAGGAAGCGGTGGTCGGACCTGAAGTTGAGAGAGCCAGAGCAGTACCGAAAGATCCGGAGAGTGCTGCAAAAAAGTAAGTAGTTGTGCTGGGTTCCTATTCTTTCTGTCTTTATTCCGTTCGTGCTGCTCCATATGCTTTTATTAATTGTAACGTTTAAAAGGGCAACTTTAATGTTCATGGGCCCATTATTCGTTCGTATCAAACATTTTTCTTTCGGCCTCTAGAACACCATTGTTTAGGCCATATGCATTTTCCCACATTTTTTTGGGCCTACTTGGATGCCAAATATTTGTTTGTGTAGATGGGTTTGTTACTAGAATGAAATGCAAACTAGATTCTGTGTAAGGAGAGGACACTGAGCAGCTGTTTTCACATCTGGACACTGGAGCACTAGTGTGGGACCCCAGAACACCCTTTTTATTAGGGGGGCCACACAGGTGCTCCAGTGTATACTATAGGGGCGTCTCCATCTGTGAAGCTTGTACTAAACAGGTAAAGTATTGCAGCTTGACAAAGGGCAATAAAAAAAAGACATCTTGGAACTCTGCTAAAATTGACAATTGTACCCCACTTCCAAGCAACGTTTGCTATTTCTAGTTCTGCCATCAAATATCTGTGTGCTAATTATACCATTTTTGTTTTACATAGGGGAGAAAAGACTCGGAGGACACTCCTCATCCGAGGAGACCACAGACCCCCCACCTATGGAAGAAGGTGAAATCCCCCCAAACGAAGCTGAGCAGGAGGAAGAAGAAGATGTGGTGGAGATTGGCACCACAACAGGTGAGTGTCTGCGACCACAGGCTCAGTTAAGAGATGGATTGTGGCAGATTTTTGAGACCTTTTTTTTTTTTATTTATCTCTTTTTAGGTGATCGTGATGTGAGGGATCCAGAACGCTTTACTTCTGAAAGTGCCCAGATCCTGATCGGGGAGATCATGGGGTGTAATGCCGAACTGCAAAACATCCAGCAAAAAATCATTGATGTTATTAAAAAAAATAATAACATCATTGATGTTTTGGGGCGAATTTAAAACCCCACAAAATCACTTTTTGGATTGTGGTCCAATCTTTTAAATTTTTTTGCAATGTTTTGAAAAGCCAAATTTGGAGGATGCACACAGTGTGCCAACATGTGCTATCTGCCATCACGGGAGATCAATGAATGCGTTTTGGGGGTGCAACCCCTTCCTCAATTATAAAGTCGCGTTGAGGAAGGGCTTGCCCCCCAAAACACGTCCCTTGATCCCCCATGATGGCAGATAGCACATGTTGACATTCGTAAATTGGTGTGCATCTTCCAAATTTGGCTTTTCCAGGGGTGATTTCCCCCCATCTGAACGCTATATCAAACACAGTTCCTAAATACTGATGTCTGATATAGCCTTCAGGTTTTACCATATGTGAACTTTGTAAGTTCAAGTTTTTTGGCTTTCTTGTTGGTTTTACACAGGCCTGTTTTATCTGAAATGGATATTTAGAATTTTGCTAATGCTACTGCAAAAATTGTTATACAACAAACATGTTGGTTTGTTTTAAAAACCTTTGGGAAATGCACATGTGATTGTGCAGGTATAAAAAAGTGGGTTACTCAAGAATGTGTGGATTATTGTCTCAACACTACAACACTTTTGGGGTGATGTAATTGCTGTTTTCAGCAAAAATGGGGGTTATTTCCTAAGGGCAAATCCTCTTTGCACTACAAGTGCAGTTTCAGTGCAGTTGCAAGTGCACTTGTAGTGAAATGTGTTTTGGCATGTAGGAAATACCAGCCAACAGTGCTTTGTATAAGGTTACCCAATCACAACATTTTCTGCACTCAAAACATTTCTGTCAGGGTCAGCTAAAACAAACACAAGCAGTAAATGTCCACAAAGAATTTCTTTTTTTTTTTATTAGAAAAAGGCTTCACATATTGTCTGGCATATTGATAGCCCCCCTACCCGCAAAGAACTCCAGGTATCGTAACCGGACATCACGGGCACTCAGGGAGGGCAAGCCAGGACGGCCACTTTCAAGCGCCGTCAGTGTTGTTGGATTTTGGATTCCGGCCTCAGGCCCAACTGAGCCAGCATAGTTGGCAGAATGTTGTCTTAAAAAATTATGGAGAACACAGCACGCAAGTATTATATGGTTCAGTTTATACTCCGCCATATGGATGTGTGTCAGAAATAGTCGGAACCGGCTGGCCAGGATTCCAAATGTGTTCTCCACCACTCTTTGGGCTCTGGCCAGCCGATAATTAAAAACCCTCTGTTCCGGGGTGAGGGTCCTCATCGGGAATGGCCGCATCAGGTGGTCCCCCAGCGCAAACGCTTCATCAGCAACGAACACAAATGGGAGACCTTCAACATTGTCCTCTGGAGCTGGCAAGTCCAAGCTGCCATTCTGGAGACGCCTGTAAAACTCCGTCTGGGCGATGACTCCACCATCGGACATCCGGCCATTCTTCCCCACGTCCACATACAAGAATTCGTAATTAGCCGACACCACCGCCAACATCACTATACTATTACACCCCTTGTAATTATAATAGTACGACCCCGAGTTGGGTGGTGGGACGATGTGGACGTGTTTCCCATCAATTGCCCCTCCGCAGTTAGGAAAGTCCCACCGCTGGGCAAAGTGGGAGGCCACAGTCTGCCATTCCTGTGGCGTGGAAGGAAACTGTTGAGGAAAAAACAATAAACATTAGTATTTTTTCACAGAAACATGGCAAGCAGATTATACACAAACATTATGGGGCAACCTCCAGATAGCATTTAGTAAGGGGAATTTAACAAGGCCAAAGTATAAGGTACACCTATCATATTCCCCCTCCCCTCCTCTCATGGGCCATTTCTAACATTATAGGGGGGGGATCTTGGACAGGTAACCCTCTTCACTTCATTGAGAGATGAATGCCTAAATAATGGGTATTACTTGGAACAGCCCCTCCTTAGTTACACTATTGGCAGCCCACTGGACAGATAAGAAGTGTCACAATACAAAGATATAAATACACATTGTACACATTTGAGGACATTTTGACATTCTGCTATTACCTATCAAGATAATAATAGGATACAAAAACGTTAAACAGTACCATTGTAAAGTATACAGGCAGGCCCTTGCACTACATGCTTTGGGGAATTCATCCATAAATCAGAGCACAAAAGAGATGGGTATAGCGTGTATGGGTTTGGCAAAGTCAGCAGATAGATGATTGAGGATACATAGAGAATTGGGATCAGCTGACTTAGCAGTTGGGGGAGGGAGGGTTACTAAAAATTATTTGGGAACACCACAAAAAAAAAGCCTCTGGCACCTGCCTGAATTTAAATCAAAAATAACATTTCCAAACATTTTAGGGGGTGTTTGGGGTAAAGCACTACTATGGAGCTGAAAAAATACATTGTTAAGTGACTACATGAGGTGAATATAGGGCCAGGAGACACCATGCTGGGGAGGTTAGTGAAGGGCAAATATGTATGAAGGACCTAAAATAATAATTACATAAAAATCCAGCATGCATGAGGACAAAGGGGACATTCACAGCATATTACAATCATGGTAATTAGGGAATGAGGAAAGAAATACAATATATTAGCAAACATTCAATACAAGAAAATGTGATATAAAAGGATAAAAATCTTACCTTCATATATTCCTTCTGAAGGACCTGGATGATGGCAGAACAGGTCTCTGGGATAATGATCCCCAGAGCCTGGGGGGAGATGCCTGTCGAGAACTTGAGGTCCTGCAGGCTTCTCCCTGTGGCCAAATACCGCAAGGTAGCGACCAACCTCTGCTCCGGAGTGATGGCTTGCCTCATGCAGGTATCCTGCCTGCTGATATAGGGGGTCAGCGAAGCCAACAAACGGTGAAACACGGGGTCCGTCATCCGGAGAAAGTTCCTGAAATCATCAGGATTATTCTCACGGATCTCACGGAGCAAAGGCATATGACAGAACTGGTCACGCTGAAGCAACCAATTCTTGGTCCATGAACTCCTCCCCACTGTGTTCATGGACTGGACTTGTGTCAAGGTCAGGACCCCAACACCAAGCCCCCGCACAGCACGAACTCTACGAGGAGTACGCATACGAAACATGGCTATAAAACGGTCGGCTGCTCAGAACGAAGTAACAGAACGCACTGAAGAACAGCAAGGCCTGTGAAGAGCGACCTGAAAAACAGCAACGAACGAACAAGAATACAATGACTAAGTCACGCGGAACTTGCTTGCACGCACTGAAGAGCAGATACAAACCCACAAGCACAAACTGAACGGCAGAAAACGATCTGAAAGCCACGAGTCTGAAAAAGCGCGAATCGTCTCTCACCAAACTTTTACTAACACGAGATTAGCAAAAGGAGCCCAAAGGGTGCCGCACTTGGTTCTGAACCGGCCTTTTCTAGTCTCGTCGTACGTGGTGTACGTGGTTGTCGATCGGAAATTCCGACAACTTTGTGCGACCGTGTGTAGGCAAAACAAGTTTGAGCCAACATCCGTCGGAAAAAATCCTAGGATTTTGTTGTCGGAATGTCCGAACAAAGTCCGACCGTGTGTACGCCCTATAGCAAGTGCCATCAAGAATTTTTTCAGCTGAAATCCCAGTCAGTCTCTAACCCTTTTGTTGTTTGTTGTGACCACAAGGCCTTCATAAAAGGCATTTTCATACAGATGTGTTCACGTATTAGGAAGCTTGATAAACTACTGGGAGATATATGCACCCTGGAGTCCATCAATACGGCAAACCCAACCCATTCCTCATGTAAAACCCTGTCCAAACTACGTACAGACCTTCGACTATTACTGGTAGAACAATATGATAAACACCACAAGCTCTTAAACTAGCGCACTATTCCTCAGGCAATAAGGCAGGCAAATTCTTAGCGAACCGATTTAAAACTAAAAAGCTCCAATACAAGATTGAATACCTATTAGACACACACTCTACGCAAAAAATTACCAATGCAAAGGAAATTGTGGATGCCTTCACGTCCTACTATAGCTCCCTTTCTAACTTAATCGCTTGCCGCCCGCCATCATATGATGGCCAGGCGGCGTGGCTCTTGTTCTGGGCGGGTGTTATATGACGTACTGCCCTTTAAACAGGGAATGCGCATGATCGTGTGCGTGTATACCTGTACCTTCAGAGGCAGCGTGTAATGGAGACACCGCTCGCCACCGAGGGGGGTGAACAGCCATTGGGCATGGCTGTTTACCACGTGATCGGCCCTGATGAAGTCACGGCTGATCACAGATGGTACTGCCCCACTGTACATGGCGCATGCACGCGATCGCGAGCCTGCTGCGCGTGCACATCGGTGGCGGCGTGTTCCCTGGAACACTGCTCGTCACCGACGATGGTAAACAGCCATTGGCCGGTGGCTGTTTACCACGTGATTGGCTGTGATCCTTTCACAGCTGATCACTAAATGTAAACACAGAGCAGTAACTAGCTATTACCAGCTCTTCTCTCCTCACACACCGTTTTCAGTGTGAGGAGAGAAGAGCCAGGACCAGTGAGTTACCGATCTGTGTCTGTATTGTACTGCACTAAGCACAACACTTGTCCCATCCCCCCATTGTCATCTGTCACCCAACAGTCACCACAGTCACCCCATAAAGTGCACCTGTCACATAAGAGACTGCCATCAGTAACCGTCAGCGGTGCACCTGTCACCCGTCACCCATCAGCCATCCCTCGTCAGCCATCACCCACCACCCATCAGTGACCATCAGCCATCACCCGTCAGCCATCACCCATCACCCATCAGTGACCGTCAGCCATCGCCCGTCACCCATCAGTGACCGTCACCCATCAGTGACCGTCAGCGGTCACCTGTGAGTGACCGTCAGCCCTCACCCATCAGTGACCGTCAGCCCTCACCTGTCACCCATCACCCATCAACCATCACCCATCACCCATCAGTGCCCATCAGCCATCACACGTCAGCCATCACCCGTCATCCATCAGTGACATCAGCCATTACCCGTCACCCATCAGTGACCGTCAGCCATCACCCGTCACCCATCAGTGACTGTCAGCAGTGCACCCATCACCCATCAGTGACCGTGGCCTGCCACCCATCTGTGACCATAACCCTTCAGTGACCATCACCCATCACCGCCCGTGGCCTGTCACCTATCAGTGATCATCGCCTGTCACACCATCATGACCTATCAGTGAATGTCACCTGCCACTAGGGATGAGCCGAACACCCTCCCGGTTCGGTTCGCACCATAACCTGCGAACAGACCGAAAATTTGTACAAACGTTAGAACCCCATTGAAGTCTATGGGACTCGAACTTTCAAAATCAAAAGTGCTTATTTTAAAGGCTAATTTGCATGGTTTTGTCCTAAAAAGGGTTTGGGGACCCGGGTCCTGCCCCAGGGGATATGTATCAATGCAAAAAAAGTTTTCAAAACGGCCGTTTTTTCGGGAGCAGTGATTTTAATGATGCTTAAAGTGAAAAAAAAAGTGAAATATTCCTTTAAATATCATACCTGGGGGGTGTCTATAGTATGCCTGTAAAGTGGCGCATGTTTCCCGTGCTTAGAACAGTCCCTGCACAAAATGACATTTTTAAAGTAATAAAAGTAATTTAAAACTGCTTATGGCTTTAATGTAATGTCCGGTCCCGGTAATATGGATGAAAATCAGTGAGACAAACAGGATGGATATCCCACCCAGTCCACTACCAGGCCCTTTGGGTCTTGTATGGATATTAAGGGGAACCCCGCACCCAAATTAAAAAAAGGAAAGGCGGGGGCCCCAGGCCCTCTGAACAGCAGTATACAGGCGGTGCAAACAAGACAGGGACTGTAGGTTTTTTTGTTAAGTAGAATCTGTTTGTAATTTTGAACTGGTACATTTTAAAGCGTAGCTCCAGCCAAAAAATCTATTTTTAAGCTTTTTGGAAAACATAGGGAAGGGTTATCACCCCTATGACATTTGTTTTGCTGTCTGTGCACCTCTTTAGAAGATTTTACCTCACTTTCTGTTCCAATAACAAATGTTTTTTTGCCAATTTGGGGTTTTTAGTGAAACAAGGATTGGTGATAAAGCATCAGTGGAGAGGAGACACACTTTTCCCATATTAACTCTTACAGGAGAGAATTTCCCTTCCTAGGGGTAGATTTCATCTCACTTCCTGTTGTCTCCTTCCGTTTGCAAGTAGGAGTCGTTTGTAAATTGGATGTTTGAAACTAGGGGCCTGCCCTATATACTCTGCAGAAATTGGGGCCTTAGGTGTTGGAGTTGCCACAGCACTGTAAGCCCTCACAGTTACTCTTGGTGGTCGCAGAAACGGGCCCTGCTGTGAAATATTAGATCAAGAAATGTAATAACATGCACCTGTTGAATAGGGGCAGAAAAATTGGGCCTTTGGTGGTGGTGGTGCTGGTGCCACAACACTGTAAGTCCTCACAGTTACTCTTGGAAAGCGCAGAAACGGGCCCTGCTGTGAAATATTAGATCAAGAATTGTAATTACATGTTCTTGTTGAACAGGGGCAAAAAAATTGGGCCTTAGGCACTGGTGCTGGTGCCACAACACTGCAACCCCTCACAGATACTCTAGTTGGAGCGCAGGAACGAGCCCTGTTGCAAAGTATTGCATCAAAAATTGTAATTACACGCCCCTGTTAAACAGGGGCTTAAAAATTGAGCCTTGGCCACTGGTGGCGGTGCCCAGAACCAAAAATATTCTTACAAGCTATCAGCATGATCATTGAGGAGGAAGAGGATAGTCACTTAGCATAACAGGATAGTCACTCAGCATCAGCATAGGCAGTCTTCAAGGGATCTGACATTTCCAAAAAAATTATTCGGTTACATCAGCATCAGGTGCTTGGTAGCTGGTGGTGATCCAAGACTGATTAATTTTTATGAAGGTCAGTCGATCGACCGAGTCGGTGGACAGGCGCACCCTGTGGACGGTTACAAAACCTCCAGCAGCACTGAATGTGCATTCCGAAAGAATGCTGGATGCAGGACAGGCCAGTAGCTCAATTGCATACTGTGCAAGCTCTGGCCAGAGATCCATCCTCAAGACCCAGTAACCCAGAGGATTTTTGGTGGGAAAGGTGTCCAAGTCAGATCTTGCATAAAGGAAAAGAAAGAAAAAACCTGCGCTACCAAACAGTAAAAATACTTTTAAATAACTGCAGCTGCAACAAATACCACAAATATCAAGGTGAGGTGAAAAACAAATTTAAAGAAAAAAATGAATTAAAAGAAAAAATGTGCGCTTGCATTAAATAATGCAGATGCTTATCTCCATATTCATGTATAAATTCAACAAACAAAGAAATAAAAATTAAAAAATGATTCCAAGAAAAGAAGGATTCCAAGAAAAAATCGCTATGCTTCGCAGCAAATAGCGATATGTGAATTAAATACTATTGTTATTAATCCATATATTGATTATATAAGCCATTCAGTACATAACAATAAATGAAGTACAAAAAATTAGTCCACACAAGTGCATAATTGAGGATGTGAAATTGTGTATAACTTCAAAGAAGTGGCATGAGTAGCAAAGACGCATGTCCACAGTTCATAAGTTGCATCCCATATGAATGTATAAAGGGACAGGGGGACGTGAAGGGACTTCCAGCCACCAGTGAATCCAAGGGGTAATAGCAGATGTACCCTTACCAGACACGTTGGACCTCCTTTATAGCAAGGTCTTAGAGGCATGCAGATTTAGCTCTCTGCAGGGACAGGAGATGACAGCTCAACACGCGACCAGAGATGATTCCGACACTTCCGCGTTGATGTAAACACTCCCTCGTCACAGGACTCGTGGATGGAGAAGGAGGGAGAAGGGAAAAAAACTCCAATAGTGTAGTAGGTATTAAAAGATTTTATTGCCTCGAACAACCAGGCATCATATTGTACAAAAAACATACAAAAATATTAAAAGCCGGCAAAATTTAAAAAAGCAGAAACGCCCGTGCTAGGTTACATGGGGCTCTATGGCGAACTGGCGTACACTGCGTAGCCACGCCCTTACCCCTAGGTATTCCTGCACCATGTAAAACAGACGCTGGCGATGGTAACTGGAACCGATCATACCTTGGGGCTGCGGACTAAAAAATTGTCTGAACGCATTGGTCAGGCGGCCACCTTCTCCACCGCTCTTTCTTTGACTGACTGAAGCCTCAGCAACACGTTGCCCAGGAACAGGAGTTTGTCACCTCCCAGTCTCTGGGAACGCGTTGCACAGACCTTTCTGCAAGTCCTCCCGAAGTCGTTTCATCTTCTGCTCCCTCTGCGACGGCAAGATAAGGTCCGCAAGCTTACCCTTGTAACGTGGATGAAGGAGGGTTTCCAGCCAGTATTGATCCCTCTCCTTGATACCACGAATACAGGGATCCTTCCGCAGGCTTGCAGGATCAGGGAGGCCATGCAGCGTAGGTTTTCTGAGGCATTCGGTCCGGAGTCCTCTGGGTACAAGTCCATGGGTTGCTTGGGACTGTAAATGATCCCATAAAGACTGCTGCTGATGCTGAGTGCCAGGCTCCACCTCAATGCTGACACAATCCTCCTCTTCCTTCTCCTCCTCCTAATCCTCTTCCTGTGTGATCGGCAGGCACGCAGGAACACATGTCTGGATAAAGGGGGCCTTGATAGCTAAGGAAGTCCTCCTCTTCCTGCATCTGTTCTGCCTCAAGTGCCCTGTCCATTATTCCATGCAGCGTGTGCTCCAACAGGTGGACAAGGGGGACAGTGTCACTAATGCATGCACTGTCACTGCTCACCATCCTCGTGGCCTCCTTAAATGGTGACAGGACAGTGTATGCATCCCTGATCATGGCCCACTGGCGTGGGAAAAAAAAACCAAGCTCCCTTGACCTTGTCCTGGTGCCATAGTCGCACAGGTAGATTAGGCGGTTCTTGGGCAGGTTAAATTCCTTTTGGAGGTCAGCCAGCTGAGCACTGGCATTATATGACCTGTGGAAATGCACACAGACTTTCCTGGCCTGCCTCAGAACATCCTGTAAGCCCGGGTACCTGCCCAAGAACCGCTGCACCACCAAGTTAAAGATGTGAGCCACACAGGGCACATGGGTCAGTTGTCCCTGTCGGAGGGCGGAGAGGAGGTTGGTGCCATTGTCGCAAACCACCATACCTGCCTTAAGCTGGTGTGGCGTCAACCACCTCTGAACCTGCCCCTGCAGAGCTGACAGAATCTCTGCCCCAGTGTGGCTCCTGTCCCCCAAGCACACCAGCTCAAGCACCGCATAGCATCTTTTGGCCTGCGTGCTTGCGTAGCCCCTTGAATGCCTACGGAGCACCGCTGGTTCTGAAGTCAAATCAGCACAGGAAGAGGCCATGAAGGTAGAAGAAGAGGAGGGGGTGGAGGAGAGAGGTGTGGCAGAATCACCATTAGTAGTATTTTGGAGGCGTGGTGGCAGAACAACCTCCAACACTACTGCACCCTGTCCTGCGTCCTTCCCAGCTGCCAGAAGAGTCACCCAGTGCACGGTAAAAGGTAGGTAACGTCCCTGTCCATGCCTGCTGGACCATGAGTCAGCGGTAATATGCACCTTACCGCAAGGCCAAGACATTGCCTTTCACATGCCGGTAGAGAGCCGGAATTGCCTTCCGTGAGAAAAAGTGGCGTTTGGGAAACTGCCACTGAGGAACCGCACATTCCACAAACTCAGGGAAGGGGGCAGAGTCTACCAACTGAAAAGGCAGCAGTTGAAGTGCTAGCAATTTAGCCAAGCTAGCATTCAACCACTGGGTATGTGGATAGCTGGGAGCGAACTTCTTTCGGTGGTGCAGCAGCTGGGGCAGGGAAATTTGCCTGGTACAATCTGATGTCGGTGTACCGATAGCAGATTGCCCCCAAGTACTTGGCTGTGACACACCTAATTCTACACCTTCATTTCTCTCAGTGCAGGTCTCAGAGAGGACTGAAGGTTTAGTGGGGTTGGAAATCCCAGCTGATGAGGAGCAAGGAGAGGTCCTCTTTGTTCTTTGGTGTGGGTCTTTTAGGTACGCTTGCCAACAAACTGCATGGCAGGTCAACATATGTCTGGTCAAGCATGTGGTGCCCAAACAGGAGATGTTTTGGCCACGAGAGATACGCTTGAGACATGTTGCAAATGGCAGCGGTGGGATCTGATGCACTCGTCTCAAAAAAGGCCCACACCAAAGAACTTTTGGAATAATGCGCAGAGACAGCAGCACCCTGCACATGCTGAGCTCTGCGGTGTGATGCAGTCGGTGTACTGCCCTTAAGCTGGCCCCTGGAGGGCATCCTGCCTCGTTGGTGATTTGCCTCCTCCTCCTCCTCCTCTCTACTATCAGGCACCCACGTGGAGTCAGTGACCTCATCATCCCCTCCCTCCTCATCACTGGAGCAAAGCTGGCAGTATGCTGCAGCTGGGGGAACATGACTGCAAGATTGCGGTCCTTCTTGGGCGCTCCCTCTCTCTGGGCTCACGTTACTGCCTTCCTCTAGCTGGGTACCATCATCGGAGCCTCCAAAATGCTGGGCATCCTCCTGGAGCATGTACCCAACACTGTGGTCAAACAGTTCGGGGGACTCCTCAGGAGGACATGGTGGGGCTAGGGAGAGAGTGACTGATGCCATTTAGCCGAGGGAAGAGGCTGCATTGGCAGCTGCTTTGCCAGACAAAGTACCCTGAGCCTGGTTGAGAGAGGATGAGGACGGCTTGGTCATCCACTCTACCAAGTCTTCCGCATGTTGAGGCTCAACGCGGCCAGATGCCGAAAAAAAAGGACAAGCGTGTCCCACGGCCACGTGCTGATGAGGATGCACCGTCTCCATGACCAGCACTGTTGCCTCTAGACACAGAGCCTGCTTGCCCTCTTTTATTGGCTTGTGACTGTCTTCCTCTCCTTGTTGGCCTTCCAGACATACTAATGGCCTGAAGTGAGATGTAGCTGCACAAAGCTGGGATGTGTGTGTATATATATATATATATATATATATATATATATATATATATATATATATATATATATATATATATATATAATATATATATACTGATACTGCAGCTAGCAGAATCAACTGCCTGCCTGTAGTATTATTAGTATGAGAACACCAGCAATTGTCTTCAGGTAGCTTTGGGTGCACACTGTGCAGAGGATGCAGTACGCTAACTGTAAATACTGTACCTGCCTGCCTATGGTATTAATGGGAGCAGAACAACAGCAATTGTCTTCAGGTATCTTTAGGTGCACACTGTGCAGAGGACGCAGTACACCAACTGTAAATGCTGTAGCTGCCTGCCTGTGGTATTAATAGGATCAGAAGAACACCACTAATTTTCTTCAGGTAGCTTTAGGTGCACACTGTGCAGAGGACACAGTGCACTAACTGTAAATACTGTAGCTGCCTGTCTGTGGTATTATAATAAGAGCAGAACAACAGCAATTGTCTCCAGGTAGCTTTAGGTGCACACTGTGCAGAAGACGCACTACACTAACTGTAAATGCTGTAGCTGCCTGCCTGTGGTATTAATAGGATCAGAAGAACACCACTAATTTTCTTCAGGTAGCTTTAGGTGCACACTGTGCAGAGGACACAGTACACTAACTGTAAATACTGTAGCTGCCTGCCTGTGGTATTAATAGGAGCAGAACAACAGCAATTTTCTTCAGGTAGCTTTAGGTGCACACTGTGCAGAGGACGCAGTACACTAACTGTAAATAGTGTAGCTGCCTGCCTGTGGTATTAATATAGGATCAGAAGAACACCACCAATTTTATTCAGGTAGCTTTAGGTGCACACTGTGCAGAGGAAACAGTACACTAACTGTAAATACTGTAGCTGCCTGCCTGTGGTATTACTATATGATCAGAAGAACACCACTAATTTTCTTCAGGTAGCTTTAGGTGCACACTGTGCAGAGGACACAGTACACTAACTGTAAATACTGTAGCTGCCTGCCTATGGTATTAATAGGATCAGAAGAGCACCACTAATTTTCTTCAGATAGCTTTAGGTGCACACTGTGCAGAGGACACAGTACACTAACTGTAAATACTGTAGCTGCCTGCCTGTGGTATAAATAGGAGCAGAACAACAGCAATTGTCTCCAGGTAGCATTAGGTGCACACTATGCAGAGAACGCACTACACTAACTCTCTATACTGTAGCTGCCTGCCTGTGGTATTAATAGAATCAGAAAAAACATCACAAATTTTCTTTAGGTAGCTTTAGGTGCACACTGTGCAAGGGACGCACTACACTAACTTGTAAATACTACAGCTGCCTGTGGTACAGTACTAATAGGATTAGAAGAACACCACTAATTTTCTTCAGGTAGCTTTAGGTGCACACTGTGCAGAGAACGCACTACACTAACTTGTAAATACTGCAGCTGCCTGCGGTACTGTACTAATAGGATCAGAAGAACACCACTAATTTTGTTTAGGTAGCTTTAGGTGCACACTGTGCAGAGGACACAGTACACTAACTGTAAATGCTGTAGCTGCCTGCCTGTGGTATTAATAGGATCAGAAGAACACCACTAATTTTCTTCAGGTAGCTTTAGGTGCACACTGTGCAGAGGACACAGTACACTAACTGTAAATACTGTAGCTGCCTGCCTGTGGTATAAATAGGAGTAGAACAACAGCAATTGTCTCCAGGTAGCTTTAGGTGCACACTGTGCAGAGGATGCACTACACTAACTGTAAATATTGTAGCTGCCTGCCTGTGGTATTAATAGAATCAGAAGAACATCACTAATTTTTTTCAGGTCGCTTTAGGTGCACACTGTCAGAGAACGCACTACACTAACTTGTAAATACTGCAGCTGCCTGCTGTACTGTAATAATAGGATCAGAAGAACACCACTAATTTTGTTTAGGTAGCTTTAGGTGCACACTGTGCAGAGGACACACTAAACTAATTTGTAAATACTGCAGCTGCCTCCAGTACTGTACTAATAGGATCAGAAGAACGCCACTAATTTTCTTCAGGTAGATTTAGGTGCACACTATGCATTGGATGCACTACACTAACTTGTAAATACTACAGCTGCCTGTGGTAATGTACTAATAGGATCAGAAGAACACCACTAATTTTCTTCAGGTAGCTTTAGGTGCACACTGTGCAGGGTCATAGTGCATTCTTGGCCAATCATCAGCCAGCAATGCACTGCAATGCCGCAGTGAATTATGGGCCGTGACGTGCCACTCGAATTTGGTGCAAATGGCCAATATCGTTCGTAATTCGGCGAACAACCGAACAGGCGATGTTCGAGTCGAACATGCGTTGGATTCGAACACGAAGCTCATCCCTACCTGCCACCCATCGCACAGCCCATCAGTGACAGTCACCTGCCACCTGTCTCACAGCCATCAGCGTCATGTCCAAAAGAATTTACAACAGTGAGGAGGCGTTCCAGATCCTCTGCATGACTGTTGAGCGCAACGGGGGAGTTCTCATCAGATTCCAATTCTGATTCTGAATCAAATTCGGAATTTGAACGGATTGAGCATAGTGAATCAGCAAATGATTCGGAGGTAGAATGGGTCCCTCCTAAAAGGGCACGGCACTCTGGAAACCAGGATTATATTCTCAGGCCCAGTACCAGCGCTGCTGCCAGCAATAGGCCCCAAGAACAAATTCCCAGGCCCAGTACCAGTGTTGCCGCCCGTGATAGGCCCCAGGAACAAATGCCCAGTACCAGCGCTGCCGCCGGCGATAGGCCCCAGGCACAAATGCCCAGACCCAGTACCAGTGCTGCCACATCACACCTGAGTACCAGCACAGGAGATTCAAATCCCCCAACTACTGGAGTGTCACGTCCCCCAAGAGCCAGTGCCTCTACATACATGCCAGGTGGTCTTGCCAACCCAATATGGCTGCCATCCGACTCGGGATCACCAATTATTCCCCCTTTCACAGCACAGCCAGGTGTGCAGGCCAACACCCAAAATTTCTCAGAGATTGATTGCTTTCATCTGTTTTTGCCCGACACTTTGCTGCAATTCATTGTGGACCAGACAAATTTATATGCCCAGCAGTATATTGCCAACAACCCCCAATCATCATATGCCCATCCGTTTGAGTGGAGAGATCTGAATTTATAGGAGTTCAAATTGTTTATGGGCCTCACCATAAACATGGGGCTTACAAAAAAAAATGAAGGACATGCCTATTGGTCCACCAACCCCATCCACAACTTGCCCATTTATTCTGTCGTAATGGTCAGGTCCTGATAGAAGATGATAATGCACTTTCTTCATTTTAGTGACAACACTCAGTGCCCTCCCCGCAATCATCCAAATTCCGACAAATTATATAAACTTCGCCCACTGATAAATTTCTTTTCCCAACAATTTGCAGAACTCTATGTCCCCGATCAGAATATATGTGTCAATGAGTCCCTGGTACCCTTTTCAGGCCAGCTAGGAATAAAGCAATATATTCCTAGCCAAAGGGCCAGATACGGAGTAAAATTATACAAGCTCTGTGGAGAGTCACAGGATATCTGTATGCGTTCTGCATATATGAAGGAAAAGATTCCCAGCTCCAGCCCCCTGAGTGCCCGGCCTACATGGGCACAACTGGAAAGATTGTATGGGACTTGGCATACCCACTTCTGAACAAAGGATATCACATATACCTTGACAGCTTCTACACCACCCTGCCCCTTTTCAAACACTTATACATTGCAAAAACCCTGGCCTGCAGAACCTTCAGAAAAGCTAGAAAGGACTTCCCACAATCTCTAGCAAACAAAAAGCTGTGAAGGGGGGAAAGAGCAGCATTGAGATGCAATTGACTTGGTTAAATTGATGATAGGCAACTCCTATCCTCATATTGATTAGTGGTTCCAAATTAATAATAACTACTGCAGTAGGGAACAGACACAAAAGATTCGCTCAGCATCTTTCCAAATAACCATTCTGCTTTATTATGACGCAATTGAAGGTTTTTATACACATAATTACGTAGGTTAATTAGTATTAATATTACAATTGTACGTTTATGGTAACAAGGGGCATTATATAGGCAGGCCAATTCTAATCAGGACTCAAAAGAATGTAAACATGTACTGAAAACATTATTAGTGCTGTGTGCACAGTGAGGGCAGTGTGCTATACATACAAAATAGAATACAATTATATACAGAACTTACAAATTTCCATTACAGTCTCCCCTCTTTTGATCAATATTTTGATCACTAACCATACCTGCTATCACCTTTAACCTGGAACCTCCACACACTTAGTTGGAGGTAGTCCTGGCCAAAGAGGCAAAAAACTCCATTGTGGAGAAAATAATAGCTGAGCAACTTTTTCATTACAAAATTACTTTTCATTGTGAAAAACAAATGATTGATAAGACATATATTTACAGAGTACTGGCTGTACGCTCCTGTGGCCAGAATGGCCTTCTAGCTGAATTGTGGGCATGCTGACTTATCAGCATATGTAAACACAGACAATTCTACATAAAATGGAAGACGTACAAAAGACAAAATATGACTTCAACATGGCTAAACTACTTTTCAAATATATATATCCCTTACAATTAAAGTAATTGAATCAAAAAGTACCCTAGACTGTAATCACAAGAGGGAAGCAAATCAAACACAGAGATTGTTTCATTTAGTCATTTTTGCAGTGTCTGGTGTGGATCCAGGTGACTTTTCTTTTAAGTTTTGCAAAAATTGTACATGAAATAGATGCTGTTTAGAGTCTCCAAACATTTCCATATATATAAATGTCTCTTAACCATCCACAAGTCACCTGGCTTTAGTTTTAGATCCTTCCAAACTTTTAGGATGTGGATTTGGGGAGAAAACACATACCGTAAATGAGTTTGTCAAAAACCTTAAAAGATCAGAAACATTCTCTGTGAGATCCTGCTGAGACAAAATATAAGCAAGTGAGTAACACACTCCCAAACCAAATCCCATAGGGAGAGAGTCCAACATCCCCTTAGGGGCTTGATAAAATATAAGAAAACATTCAGGTAAAAGTTTTCTAGTTTCTCTTTGTCCGCTACATTGTAGACAGTAGGGGGTGTAAAAATAAATGTAGAAATAAATTGCAGCGCTAAACACACATATACAGTGTAAATGATAAATAAAGTTCAAAAGTGCATATAGACGTAATGTCCTGGGAGGAGCAGATATGTGATCCAAAGGAACATAAAAGTCCACAATAAGAATGGTTTATTTGATTACCTGCCCGTGTAAGAAACAATACGTGGGCAGAACCATTAGAACATTTACTATACGTGTAAATGAACATATTGCGGGTATAAAAGGTGGCAAGGATAAACACTCAGTACCCCGACATTACTTACTCCATCACAACAAGGATCCTACGGGCAGTACGTTTCAAGTGATAGATAAATTCGTTCCCCATTGGCGGGGTGAGTCCCGCCTACGCGGAGTGTCTAAGCTTGAGACTTACTGGATACACCAGCTCAGATCTTATTTTCCTTTTGGACTCAATGTAGAATGGGATCTGAACTCGTTTATCAATCTTGCATAACATACCATTTTTACATATTCACCTTACTGTACACTTCAACACCACAATTCTTCAGCTATCCTAATCAGCCTCATTTAATATAGTTTATGCAGGATCGTGTATTCCTTATACGACCCTGTATACATTTTCACATTTTCACATACACTTTTTTTCCTTTATGTGCTTTATTATACATGCACTGTTCACTATAGTCACGCACATCCTATCATATCCATAGATCTTTCATTTTTGATTTCTGGTTATGACATACACCACCATTACCATTATTCCCATTTCCATGGGGTCTAGTGAGTTGAGTAAGTCCAACCTCATTCACCCCTGCGTCATTCACCCTTCCATTCTAATTGCCATTTTTTCCATTATTAGTATACATTTCATCCATATACTTCACAATGGGATTTTTATTCCATCTTTATTCCATTCACATCTCCACATTTTTTGTTGATGCCCTTTTCTTTGCCCTTTATGGGACCTTAGGTTCTCCGTCAGGGCGCCTTTTTCACAATGTTATCCTTCCAGCTCACTGATTCACTTTTTAATACTAAGAAGGAGTGATCACAGTGCAGGCACGTCCGCATCATCGCGGACACTCCTGGCACTGTGTCTCTTGTTGCCTGGCAACCCATCCCCAGGGTCAGCTGGTCACCACATGACAGATCATCCAGGGTCATGTGATGGCTTGCAAGCATTCTCGGTCCCGTGATTGAGTTGCCTGGCAACCCTCCCTGAGCGTCCATACGTGGATGACGTCAGTCATCACATGATGGACGACTCGGCATCACGTGAAGCCGCGCGGACACGTTTTCTAGCTTCGCGGGCTTTCGGGCGGTCATGTGCAGGGTTGCTAGGCAACCCCTCTGCGCGGTTCGCACACTTCCGGCATTTTGCCTCAAGTGACGGCCGTACGGGCACGCCTCCCGATTTCGCGGGCTTTCTGAGACACAGCGTGTACAGTTGCTAGGCAACCCTCCTGCACGGCCCGCACCTTTCAGCCACTGACGTCACACGTACACGTTTAACAGGGTTTCCCGGGTTTTTCACACGAGGATGCCCATTACAGCTATAAGCTTGGTTATGGACATAGAAGAATGCTACATTCCCATTCGCCCAGGAGACATGGCAAACCTTATGCTATAGGTCCACTGATTGGATACTCTCAGGGGGTGTGACATACTGCAACAGGTGATGTTCTCTGGGTCCAATGGTGTCCATTGTTGTTCACTTACTTACAGCCTATTGGTCTTGATTATTTTAGATGATATACAGTACTTTATAAATTTGGGCAGTGTTATGAGGGCCTTTCATGCCCCTGTTGAAGGTCATTGGACCGAAACGCGTAGGGCGGCTTTTTACAGACCCCATACACTGCTTTTCATTTTATCTTTGTGATCACAATTTTTATATGTATCGTTGTTTTTTTAAAATAAAAACACCCAGAAGTTACACTATGTGGGAGCATTTTTTCTTTTTTCCACATACCCTGGAGAACTGAGAAACCACCACGTCTTCCCGAACCCATTTCCGGCTTTGCTCCTGCTGACAGAGAGGGGACGTCCCGGTTTGGTAGAGGCTCTACCCTTGCCTCCAACATTTCACCACTTCGCCCTGGGTGGCATTAAGCTCCATTGATTCTATGCTTACGGCAGTAGAATCCAACTCCTCTGGTAAGCGTATTCCATCTACTCGCTTTAATTGATGATACATAAGCTGAAGGTTGGGAAGCAGACAGGATTGATACACGGATCATCCATTCTTATTGTGGACTTTTATGTTCCTTTGGATCACATATCTGCTCCTCCCAGGACATTACGTCTATATGCACTTTTGAACTTTATTTATCATTTACACTGTATATGTGTGTTTAGCGCTGCAATTTATTTCTACATTTGTTTTTCCTTTTTGTCACATGGTATTGTAGCAGCTGTTTTTCATTTTTCATTTTTCACATGTTTTATTGTCTTTTGGGTAGCGCATTAATCATTCCCCTTCACACGGTGTAAAAATAAAACCTCAAAACTTCTAGTAAGGGCTCTCCTATAAAAACGACTTCCTCTGTTACTCTCTGTACTTTCTGCACTCTATATTTACAAACTACTTCTGATAACACTTTTTACTGTGGCCTTTGCAGTAGCATTTGCCACAGGACATCCAAAAAACATGTCCATACAGACAAAATTCATTCTCGTAAGATCCTGACTTGGGCATCTGGATATATCTTTTTTTGTAATCTCTGGAAGGGATGTTCAGCTTTTGGTAACAGGTAAAACAAGTGGTATGTTATAAAAACAACTGTGGAGAACCCTGACTCTATCCCACGCTCATTTACTAAGGCAGCCATAACTGCTTGTGACTGATGACACAGTCCATGTGTCAAGCTGGAGGGAAAAGAGTGGCTGGCAGACATAAATGATCACCTTTTCCAAAGCCCTGTTTCATAAGAAGTTGCCCCTGTGGACCACTTGAGTTGAATTATTGATCCCAGCTATACTGGGCCAGAACTCGGGTGGAATCTGTGAGTTGCACAGACCCATCAAGTGTCCAGGGCTGTAATGCAGCATCCTTAGAGTTGCCTGGTCTGCTTCCATGTGTGAGTTTTAATGTTAGTATGGCTACCTCAGCAGGAACCTGGAAGGCTGAAAACAGCCAATCAAATTAACTTGGCATGCTTGATTGGTTTACCTGTCAAAGTAAAAACAAACTTCTGGCCCTTCAAATGGAACCAAAAGCTCTCTATATCTCAACTATCTATATAAATATACATTCTTTTTATAGCTCACAAGCTTTGCTAAAACATGGAGCTCTGCTTCTTGAGCTGGGGAAAAAAGGATCCAATGACTGAATACAGAGTATCCTTCTGGGTGATAAACTGCATACTCAAATCTACAAAAAATTTAATATCTGGATCTTCAGGGAGTGTGTCCTCCACTGGGCTCACAGCAGCTGATTCCTATGTCATCAATTTAACACATGTGTCTTCCTTTGTCTCCAGCCTCCTCCAATAGAGGCAATAAGGTGGCTGGATATAAATGTACGCATTTTTCATTGTTAGATTTGTACATAAACAAACTCATATTTTAAACCTTTCATTGGACAAACATTTAGTTAGCTGTATATTTGCTGCGCAGAATGTCGGACCATTAAAAATTAAATGTTTGACCAAAACAATATCTAACTTTGTCTAATAGCACCTTTGCATAAAGCTACAGCTCTGATATATTGGGATGAACCCTTCATTACTGGGTCCAGCTTGCATAAATATATTACAATGGCTTGTTTTCTATCACGCTGTTTGTGTAAGAACTCCAGTTTCAGGTTTCAAAAGACAACTTTTTCCTGGCAATATTATAATAAATGATAACAATACCCTGCGGTCATGGAGAGATGCCCATAAATACAAAATATTCTTCTGCTTATACCACTGTACTTACAAGGAAAAGGGGCACATCATCTCACAATCCACACATTCTGCTTTAGATTTCAAAAATAAAAATAAATAGAAACAAAAGGACCAAGAATCTGTATGATGGACCAGAAAGCACCAAAAACTAAAAAACAACTGGCTGCAGGTGGCATCTATCCTAACAGGGTGTGTGGACTTAATGTGATGGGTCTGTTATATTTAAATTTTATTTATTATAACTCTCACATCATGGACTGCACATCAAGTTATTATGAAAAACTTTAAAATTTCATTTTTGTAGAAAAACTTTTTATGTATCCCATCCATCTTGGCTTTGTTAAATATTCTGGCAGCTGTATTCCATATAACAACCTCATCTTAATCTTTTTTTTCTCTCAATAAGGGCTTATTGTATAAATGTAAAATTACAAAATTGTTATCTTAATCTAAACTAATCCCATTTTTACAAATTTCCCCAATAACCTGGATTTCATTTCCAACCAAAGGTTGTCTGAACCAGTTTCAATATATCTATATTATTAATAAAATTGTTAAACTCATTATTACTTAATTTTACTTAATTTCCCTTTTTTAAATGCATGTTTCCACTATCAAAAGATATTCAATTTGTGTAATACACGGTTAAATGTAACCTTCATTTTACCATGTTTGGAAAACAGATTCAAAATAATTGCGACCACATTGTTTATCTTTAGATTCGTTAACCCAGCAAATTTTGTTATAAATGTTTTATCTAAAAAACTGGAATTGGCATGGTGTCCTTCCAGCTTATCACTGACCTCTCATCCCAGCCACATTCTTTCATGAGAGCACAAAGTAGGGGGTCACATCTGCGTACATGACACACACAAGGGATAGAACTTGCTTCGGTAAGATAATACCAACAATATGGGGGATGTGGGTGGGTGGGGGGAGCTGGGGATGTGAGGGTGTTAGGAGGGTAAAAGGGGGAAAGAGTGGCGAGTAGAGGGGAGTAGTGGGGGGTAAGAAAGGAGAATGGGAGGGGGGGCAAGGGACAGGGGGGCCGCTCCTCATCTCAGGCCTCCTAATGGCAATCAGAGAGCAATCAAATAGATTAGCTGCTAGTTGGGGGGGAGGGGGGATTTCAGAACGGGAAAAAGGACCTATAGTAGTCTGTAGTTTTGAATTGTGTCCAGAATGCCCATACAGCGGTGAATTTCTGAATGCGGTCTTGTGAGGTATAAATCAATTCTTTCATCTCCTCTATCTTTGCAATCCCAGTCAACCATTCCCTAATAGTAGGGGAGGTGGTTGAACGCCAGTGTACCGGGATGCACAATCTGGCCGCATTGACCATGTGCATGGCTAGTGATTTATGATAGGTTCTTTTGGCCAGGGTTATAGTCTAAAGTGTAGGTAGTGACTCGTGTGATTATGGAGTGTACCTCTTTCCAGAATGGTTGGAGCATTAGGCAATTCCACCATATATGAACCATGTTTCCTTCCTCCCTGTTGCACCTCCAGCATATGTTTGGAATGAAAGGCGAGAATTTGTGTAGGCGTGCTGGCGTTCTGTACCATTTTGTAACTATTTTGTAGTCATTTTCTTGTATTGCTACATTCAGTGATCCCTTGTGGGCATAAGTGAGAATGGACTCCCATTCGTCATCAGTAAAAGTTATTTGTAAGTCCTTACCCCAATAAAGTCGTGAAATTTTTGTCTGTGGGAGTTGGGGGTTGTCTTGGAGGAGAGAATAAATCAGGGATATCAGGTGTATTTGTGATGTAGTCTGGGAATACAGTGTTTCGAATGGTGTAAGTGGTCTTGTCCATAGGTCGGTTGAATTTTTAGATGTGAAAAAGTGTCTCAACTGCCTGTAAGACCAGAAGGGAAATCCCTTTGTGCGGGATATGGACATCAGGTTTTCAAATGAACGTAACCCACCTTCATTGAAGAAGTGACGCGTTTGGTCATCATCATATGGCCATTCTTGTAATAAGAATGTATTCAACTCTCCTGGGGGGAAGTCTGGGTTTTCTCTGAGAGGGGTCAGTGGTCCCGGTTTTGAGGATATGTGGTATGAGTTTATTGCTGTGGTAAAAGCTAGCAGTGAGGGGTAGATAATTGGATGCGTCTTAGCGGAATGGGGCCAATGTTTTCCTGAAAGCCAAGGAAGGATGTGTAATGGTGTATGCATGAAGGAGTTTTCCAGCGTGATCCAGGTCTTTCCTATTTTGTGGGTTTTCCAGTCTACCACTCTAGTTAGGTGGCATGCCAGATAGTATTTGTGGAGGTCTGGGAAAGCTATCCCCACCTTCATCTTGGTACATGTTAACCGTGTGTATTTAATGCGTGGGGAATTATTTTTCCAGATGAAAGTTGAACAGGCTTTTTTATATGACATGAAGAAAGAAGGGGGTAGTTGAATTGGGATAGTCTGCATAAGATAAAGAAGGCGGGGAAGGATTATCATCTTTATTAATGCTGATCTCCCAAACCATGATACATTGAGAGTGGCCCAATTTTTTAGATCCGTCTGGATTTTAGCCAAGGTATAGAGGAAGTTATGCTCATAGAGATCTGTTAGACGTCTAGTAATTCAGGTGCCGACATAGGTAATAGCATCTCCTTTCCATTGAAATGGGAAAGAGGATTGGCAGTGGGTAACGTCTCGTGGGGAAAGGGAGATGTTCAGGGCATGGGATTTAGAGTAATTGATTTTGAGGTTCGATAACATGCCAAAGTGTTTGATGTCCTTCAAAAGGTTAGGGAGAGATGTTCGAGGTGATTGTAGTGATAATAGAATATCATCCGCGAATGCGGCTACCTTGAATTCCCTGTGATTGATGGAGATTTCCTAAACATCTGGATTGGGAAGGCGTTCGACAGGAGGCCGTTTGCCCTAACCCTTGCTGATGGGTTAGTGTATAGGGCAGTGATATGTGCAAACATGCCAGATATCTTTTATATCTAGCTTCTATGATTCTATGATCAAACAGGCAGCCACAGTGCTCATCCCATCTTCCCTCTCTGACCACATATAAAGTATTCTGTTTTAACTCTCATTTCTCTGTTTCTGACTTTACTAGTTATAGTGCCTGACCCCAAATTCATCCCACCTCAACTTAACATGAAAATTTCCCTTTCTGTCTAGTGTTATTGTCACCCTTGATCCATCCTGCTTACATAGATAGCTGTTTCTCTAGCTGTTTACTCTGCATAAATCTTAGTCCCTGTGGATCCCTGTTCACTTTAACCATTAATCTAGGGGCTCAGTATAGGCGGAACCGCACCTTCGGTTCATATATAGCGCTCCTCTTGCGCTGGGCATTTTTGAGGATCTCTTACCCTTCATTCCCTTACCTAATTCAATGCCGATAATGACTGGCCAGTCTTCCCTACATGTGCCTATACCCTCTTGCCTCTAAACTACTTTATCTAGCAGATGTACTACATATACCCGTGAACAGCACTATTCTTCCCTTTCTTATCTATAATACTGCAATGGACAATAGACAGGGACAACATAACATATAACCACCAATCAATACAGTTCGATTAAGGGGAGTAAAATAGGTACCCTTTGTCCCAAAAATGCCTTACTGATCAAGGAAGTCTGATAACTCAAATGTAAGCAAAAGACTTACCTCAGCCGGCTGATTATCAGAAATTCCCGGATCGTCTCAAGCTCCTAGTTTCGGATACTCAGGGTAACCTGAAACCCCTCCTAGGCAAAGCTCGCCATCCTGACTTGGTTAAATTGATGATAGGCAACTCCTATCCTCATATTGATTAGTGGCCGTCGGCCATCTTGGTCCACCTTGATCGGCTGTGATCACCACCTCCACCCAGAGCGCATCCACGGACCCCCCAGGCAGGTAGTACTAGGACCTAACACCATCCTTCACAGGACCTGCAACCTCCAGAGAGCGAGCATCTGGACGACCCGTGGCTCGGATCCATCCCATCAGCCATCTTGGTCCTCCCAGTGCGGCCGATCCTCCACCCGTAGCTCAGCCCGGAACCCCCCAGCAGGTTAGTACCGGGACTGCCCCCCCAGGCCTGCACCATCCCATTACCAGGCAAAGACCACCATCCCTCACCCCCCCTCCTCAGCCCACCCGGGGCACCACCGCAGCCGCCGTCCAATCACCCGCTCTCTAGCTGTTAGACTTGGGGGACAGACCACGGCTGCGGCCTAGCTCCAGCCACCCAGCACCCACACCTGTCCAGCGGGCCCCATGCCCCCACTCCTGGAACACCCCCTCCTCTACATTGACTTCACTGCGTGGGCACAACCTACCACCGGAAACACTGGACCAGACCAGTGTCCATCTTAAGTTCTGCCTAAACCCAGTTGCAGCATCACTCCAACTGGTAAGTAGCGGCCAGATCCCTTACCCCCCACCATCATCCTCCGGTCCAGCCTGCACAGGTAAGCCACCGGGGTACCACAGCTGTTGATCCAGGGTCCTTGAGCCGATCGCCCCACGGGGGGGTCAGGAAGGAATTTTTCCTGCTGCTGTAGCAATTGGCCAGCTCAGCCAGAGGTTTTTTCGCCTTCCTCTGGATCAATGGGGAGGGTGGTAAGCAGCCTCCATCACCTCCATCACCCTCCTTCAGCAACCTTCTTGCGTCACCATGTGTAATCTCAAGTACAACGCGGACGCACTCCACAGGCTAAGAAACATTGGTTCAACTCTACCAACCACCACTCAAAAAAGACTAAGAAAAGAAAAATTACTGAGGACCAACCTACAAGCTACCATCAAATACAGAGAGACACCAATCCAACTACAACAACTAGCATGTGCCCTGATTAATACGAGATCTGCAGTCAAGCACAGACTAGAAATCCACGACTTCATCATCGACAACAACATAGACTGCCTCTTCATTACAGAAAGTTGGCCAACATCTGACTGCAACACCATTCTAACTGAATTGGTACCAGAGAACTACAGCATCCTAACCGAGCACAGAACAGGAAAAAAAGGAGGAGGCCTAGCAGTGATCTTCAAATCGCACCTTGCTGTCACCAAACCAACCTGCAACTTCAAACTACACCCAAAAACACCATTCACATATTACTATGCTACAGACCACCAGGACCAAAGACTAATCTCCTCACACCACTTACGGAATTCATCTCAATGCACACCCTGAAAACCAAAAACCTTCTGGTACTTGGAGACTTCAACCTTTGGGCAAACTCCACCCAAGATCCTATTGCGACCACCTGCGTCAACCAACTGGAAGAGCTAGGTCTTCAGCAGCTGATAAAGACTCCCACGCATGGTTCAGGACATACTCTAGACCTCATCTTCCAACAGAACATGGACATCAACATATCCAAAAACACTCCACTACCATGGACGGACCACTACGCCATCAAATTTAATATCACCACCAACTCCATCCTCCAAAAACAGAAACATTCAACAACAACACACTGGAACAGATCCCTGAAGAAACTGCATTCTGAACTCTTCAAAACCACATTATCAAACAAAATACAATCATTAAACGTAGACCGCTCAACGGAACAAACACTCAACTCCCTAAACAAGGCTTTACTACAAACAGCAGACTCAGTAGCACCAAAACGCAGAACACTCATCCGCAAAAAAAACTTGAGATGGTTTAACGGCACCCTCACTCTACTCAAGCAAGAACGTAGAAGAGCGGAAAGAGCACGGAGAAGAAATCCCACCATGGAAAACCATACAAACTACAAAATACTCACTGTGAAATACCACAAAGCGATTTTCACAGCCAAAAAAGAACATTTCTCGAACACCATTTCAACCACCTTAAACCGGCCACGGGAACTTTTCAAAATAGTCGCCCAATCAATGAACCCAACCTGCTTAGAGCCCCCAGCAAACGATACTCAAGAATACTGCAATGAGCTAGCTAATTTTTTCATTGACAAAATCGACAGCATTCGGGAATCAATTCAACAGAAAAAAGCAACCAACCTTACCCAACCAAAGCAAAAAGAAGACATTGACGCGAACAGCACACAACCGCCAGACTTCTTCTTGAGCCCAATCACCACTGACACGACAAAAAATATTATGAGAAGCCTTCGAGACAGCACATCACCAAACGACATCATTCCCACAAAACTCCTGAAAGAATGCGCGGACATCCTGGCTCCAACTATAACACACCTCATAAATCAGTCATTCAAAGAAGAGATTGTGCCAACCATCCTCCAGCAAGGCATCGTCAAACCCCTGCTAAAGAAGCCCAATCTTGACCCTAAAGACCCTAACCACCGCAGACCGATAACAAGCCTCAACACCATCTCCAAGATTATGGAGAAAGCGGTAGTACAACAGCTACAACGCCACCTTGACACGCATCAACTTCTGGACACTCTACAATCAGGCTTCCGCCCAGGCCATGGTACGGAAACTGCACTTCTAAAAATATGGGACGATGCACTCGAAGCAGCAGATGACGGAGAATTATGTCTCCTGGTACTGTTAGACTTCAGTGCAGCATTTGACACAGTGGTCCACAATACTCTACTTGGCCGGCTCACAGAAGTAGCAGGAGCCACAGATTCCAGTCTAAAATGGTTTGCATCCTTCTTAGAGAATCGCTCGCAGACAGTGAAACTAGGAGCATTTACCTCGGAAACCCGGGCAATCTCCTGTGGAGTCACTCAGGGCTCCCCCTTGTCGCCAGTGCTATTCAACATTTACATCCGCCCTCTCCTCAATATCATCAAAAAATCAGACCTCTGCTTCCACTCATAGGCAGACGATACCCAAATCTACTTTCGGATCACCGGACAAAAAGACCACCATCAGCAACTAGAGAAATGCCTCACTTCAATAGATGACTGGATGACCATTAGTTCCCTCAAACTCAACGGGTCAAAAACAGAACTTCTCTACCTACACGCTAACCAAAATCCCAAAACCAAGACTCCATGGACACCCCCCGCCATCTTTGGACAGACCATTTCTCCCAGCACCAAGGCAAAAAGTCTTGGAGTTATCTTGGACCCAGAAATGACAATGAATGTGCAAATAGGATCAGTAGTTAGTGGACCGCACCATCTCCTCCGCAAGTTACGCAGACTCATCCCCTTCATCCCAGAAGATGACAAAGCAGCAGTAGTTGGAACAATTATCAATTCCCGTCTCGACTACGCAAACTCACTCTACACAGGATTACCCCAATATCAGCTTACGCTCCTACAGGCCATTCAAAACGCGGCGGAAAGACTAATAACAGGAAAAAAACCCTGGGAGTCCATCTCCCCATCCCTGAGGAGCCTACATTGGCTAACAGTAAAGAATCGGTTCACTTTCAAGACCCTCTGCCTCACCCACAAATGCATACATGGAAACGCCCCTCAATACCTCAGAGAGAAAATAAAACATTACACACCGAATCGCAATCTGCGATCATCTAGCCAAAACCTCCCCCTCGTTCCCAAATACCGCTACAAAGCAAGGGGAGAACGAAGATTTGCAGTCCAGGGACCTCGGCTATGGAACTCTCTTCCGACTCACATCCGCATGGAAGAAAACCATCTGGCATTCAGGAAAAAACTCAAGACTTACCTCTTCTAATGAAGCTGACAACACAACGCATCAGTGCCTTGAGGCGATTCAGTTCGCATTTGCAGCGCTTTACAAATCATTCATTCATTCATTAGTGATTCAAAATTAATAATAACTACTGCAGTAGGGAACAGACACAAAAGATACACTCAGCATCTTTCCAAATAACTGTTCTGCTTTAATATGATGCAATTGAAGGTTTTTATACACATGATCACATTAATATTACAATTGTATGTTTATGGTAACAAGGGGCGTTACATAGGCAGGCCAATTCTAACCAGGACTCGAAAGAATGTAAACATGTACTGAAAACATTATTAGTGCTGTGCGCACAGTGAGGGCAGTGCGCAATACATACAA
Organism: Lithobates septentrionalis; assembly: GCA_037952835.1. Lineage (NCBI taxonomy): Eukaryota > Metazoa > Chordata > Amphibia > Anura > Ranidae > Lithobates > Lithobates septentrionalis. The sequence goes on from JBBDGP010000229.1 coordinate 12,180,453, forward strand.
AATAGAATACAATTACCGTATATACTCGAGTATAAGTCGTTCCGAGTATAAGTCGAGGCCCTAATTTACCACAAAAAAATGGGAAAAACTTAGTGACCCGCGTATAAGACGAGGGTGAGAAATGCACAGCTACTGTAAGTGGAAAAGAGGGTCAACAATGCCCATTTGCAGCCTCACTGTGCCTATTTGCAGCCATAGGTCCCCCGAACTTCAAACTCGGTAGTTAAGGGTTCCTAGATGCCCCCTAGCTGCAGCCAAAATTTGGGGTCTCTGAACCCAAAGGGTCCCGAAATGACATTGCTGCAGATGAACACAGTTGACCAACTTTGGGGCCCCCTATCTTGGGGCCACTTAGTGTTAGGAACCCCAAATTTGGTATGCAAACCCAGTGCAACTAGCACCATAAAATATCCAAAGCTGGGGTTTCTAGCACCAAGTGTCCCCGAGATACAGGGCCCCAAAAATTGGTTCAGAAAATGTCAAGCACTTTTCTGCAGCAGAGAATTACATTTTCCGAACCGGGTTTGGGGCCCCGTATCTCGGGGCCACTTGGTCCTAGGAACCCCAGCTTTAGATATATTGTGGTACCAGTTCCACTGGGTGTTCACACCAAATTTGGGGTACCTAGCACCAAGTGGCCCTGAGATATGGGGCCCCAAATCGGTTCGGAAAATGTCAAGCACTTTTCTGCAGCAGAGAATGACATTTTCCGAACCGATTTGGGGTTCCTAGCACAAAGTGGCCCTGAGATACTGGGCCCCAAACTCGGTTCGGAAAATGAAATTTTTTGCTGCAGAAAAGTGCTTGACTCGAGTATAAGTCGAGGGGGGCACTTTCAGCACAAAATGATGTGCTGAAAAACTCGATTTATACTCGAGTATATACGGTATATACAGAACTTACAAATTTCCATTACACAATGAAGTGCTGGCCTTGAGGTGGAAGGATAAAAGGGACATGCACATGATGTCCGCCATCCATGACGACACTACAATTGAGGTTCAAAGAAGACGAGGTCTTATTGAAAAGCCAGTGTCCCTCCCAACCTGGCCTTTGCATTGGTGAATGCTTCCAACTTTATCATACTTTCTTAAAATATTAGGCCATATTTTTAACCATTTCACCATTTTCATCATCTGTGCTGACCATTTTCCATGCTTCCCCAAATAACCATGCCACTGCCTTCCACGGGAACTGACCCTGGCCTGTTTTTTGACTATGCATCTGCCTACCGTTTGGACTGCTTCCACGTGAACTGACCCTGGTCTGTTTTTTGACTATGCCTCTGCATACCATTTGGACTGCTTCCACGTGAACTGACCCTGGCCTGTTTTGTGACTATGCCTCTGCCTAGTGTTTGGCCTGCCTCCACGTGAACTGACTCTGGCCTGTTTTATCAACTACGCTACTGCCTACTGCTTGGACTGCTTGCATGTGAACTGACCTGTTTTATGGACTATGCTTTTGCCTACCACTTGAATGGATCTATTGCCCTGCTACTGTAGTACACAGAGGTCTCACATATGTGAGGGGCTCCAAAAATGTTATGGAGAAAACAATTTTTTTGTTTTCTCCGGGTTTCGGAATTTCCGGATTAGGGTCTGAAATCCAGAGGCTTCATAGAGATTTGGGTGGGTTGAAGCCTCTGTCCCTGTGCCCCTGTGCACAGGTCTTACCTGATTGTGGCCCTCAGCATTCTGCTGACTTACTGCCATCATGCCTCTGCCTGCCACATGAACGGACCACACCGCTACCTGGACTATGCAAATAATTAGCTGTAGCAAGAGGCAGTATGTTTATGAAGGGCTGGAGAGTGGTACAATGAGTGTCTGCAGGTAACAGTGTACCAGGACCAATAATATGGCTGTGCTGGCTGTCTCTGCCTGGACAATTTCTATGGACTGTGCTGTGCTGACAATATCCTTGTGCTGTCTAGGGATGAGCGGAACACCCCCCTGTTCGGTTCGCACCAGAACTTGCGAACAGGCAAAAATTTGTTCGAACACGCGAACACCGTTAAAGTCTATGGGACACGAACATGAATAATCAAAAGTGCTAATTTTAAAGGGTTATATGCAAGTTATTGTCATAAAAAGTTTGACACTTTTTTTGTGAAATGGTAGGGGTACTTTTGTACCTCTTTACCATTTCACACAGGGGGGAGGGACGGGATCTGGGAGTCGCCTTGTTAAAGGGGGCTTCCAGATTTCGATAAGCCCCCCTCCTGAAGACCCCCACAACCACCAGGCAAGGGTTGTGGGGATGAGGCCCTTGTCCCCATCAACATGGGGACAAGGTGTTTTGGGGGGCTACCCCAAAGCACCCTCCCAATGTTGAGTGCATGTGGCCTGGTAAGGTTCAGGAGGGGGGCGCTCTGTCGTCCCCCCCTCTTTTCCTGCGACCTGCCAGGTTGCGTGTTCGGATAAGGGACTGGTATGGATTTTTGGGGGGACCCACACCATTTTTTCTTTAATTTTGGCGTGGGGTTCCCCTTAAAATCCATACCAGACCTGAATGGCCTGGTATGGAATTTAGGGGGACCCCCCACGTCATTTTTTTTTAAATTTTGGTTCGGGTTCCCCTGTGGAGAATTCCAATGCCATTTTTATCAATGAACTTTTATGTGTATTGTCGGACCGGCAATTCATTAATAGCCGCGAGTAGTTTTATATTTTTTTCCTTTGAAATGTCATTTTGCTCTCGGACTGTTCTAAACACGGGAAACATGCGCCCCTTTACAGGCATACTATAGACACCCCCTAGGTATGAAATTTAAAGGAATATTACACTTTTATTGTTTCACTTTAAGCATTATTAAAATCACTGCTCCCAAAAAAATGGCCATTTTTAAAATGGTTTTTTTTGCATTGATCCATGTCCCCTGGGGCAGGACACAGGTCCCCAAACACTTTTGACAATACCATACATATAAGCCTTTAAAATTAGCACTTTTGATTTCTCCCATAGACTTTTAAAGGGTGTTCCGCGGCTTTTGAATTTGCCACGAACACCCCAAATTGTTCGCTGTTCGGCAAACTGGCGAACAGCCGATGTTCGAGACGAACATGAGTTCGACTCGAACTCGAAGCTCATCCCTAGTGCTGAATATAGACAATATTCCTGCCTGCTGCCTGGATAATTATTATTGCTGTCGCTAAGCACATCCCTGCCTGTTGCCTGGACCAGTGCTCTCCTCTGTGGATATTACTTAAAGCACAGGTAATGCTTTTTTTTTTACCCTTTCCGCAATAGAATTTATTTTGGATTGTAATTCTTGGTATGTACATGCTATGTGTTAGAAATATGAAGGGCCTTCAAAAATTATAGGTTGCCAGGAAATTATATATGTCATTTAAGCTCCTAGGACGCCTGATGGCGCTACTTGGATGTTGGGCCTCTGTATGTGGCCAGGCTGTGTAAAAGGCTCACACATGTGGTATCAACATACTCAGGAGGAGTAGCAGAATGTATTTTGGGGTGTAATTTTTGCTATGTATTTGCTATGTGTTGGAAATATCTTATAAATGGACAACTTTGTGTAAAACAAATGCGTTTTCATTTTTTTTCCACATTTTCCAAAAACTTCTGTAAAAAAAATGAACCATTCAAAAGACTCATTATGCCTCATAGATTATACGTTGGGGTGTTTGCTTTCCAAAATGGGGTCATTTTGGGGGCAATTCCTTTGTCCTGGTGCTCCAGGGCCTTCAAAATTGTAATAGGTTGTTGAGAAATGAGATGTGTCATTTATGCTTGTAGAACGCCTGAAGATGCTACTTCAATGTTGGGCCTTTGTATGTGGCCAGGCTGTGTAAAAGTCTCACACAAGTGGTATCGTCATACTCAGGAGGAGTATTTTGGGGTGTAATTTGTTGTATGCATATGCTCTGTGAGAGAAATAACCTGTTAATATGACAATTTTGTAAAAAAAAAAAAAAAATTAATTTTGCAAAGAATTGTGGGAAAAAAATTACAACTTAAAAAACTCACCATGCTACTTACCTAATACCTTAGAATGTCTACTTTCTAAAAAGGGGTCATTTGGGGGGGATTTGTACTTTCCTGACTTGTTAGTGTCTCAAGAAATGAGATAGGCCTTCAGTACATCAGGTGTGATCAGATTTGATTAATTTTCAGTGATTGGCACCATAGTTTGTAGACTCTATAACTTTCACAAAGACCAAATAATTTACACTTATTTGGGTTATTTTTACCAAAGATATGTAGCAGTATAAATTCCGGCCAAAATTTATGAAGAAAAATGACTAATTTTGCAAAATTTTATGACAGAAACAAAGAAAAAGGCATTTTTTTTCCACAAAATTTACGGTCTTTTTTATTTATAGCACAAAAAATAAAAAACCCACTAGTGATTAAATACCACCAAAAGAAAGCTCTATTTGTGTCAAAAAAACGATGCTAATTTCATATGGGTACAGTGTTGCATTACTGAGTAATTGTCATTCAAAGTGTGAGAGTGCTGAAAGCTGAAAATTGGTCTGGGCAGGAAGGGGGTGTAAGTGCACTGTATTGAGGTGGTTAAAGGACGACCTCAACACCCCACAACCAAAATACCCCGATATTGAATCACTCCTGGCTTCTCTCCAACTGTCTACTCTTACAAGCACTCAACTACAAGCACTTAATGTGCCTGTAACCTCAGGAGATTAGTAGAGCTATCCGTTCCCTACCACGGGGAAAGTCCCTAGAACTGCATGGTCTATCAAATGACTATTACAAAGAATTCCAAGAGATCATTACTCCGAACCTCTCCTCAGTGTTCGCGGCTGCAATGGCTTCGGCCTCTTTTCCCTCTGAGATGTTGCAAGCTTTTATAGTAACAATACCAAAGCAGGGTAAGGAACCTACCTCTCTGGCCAAGTATAGACCTATTTCTTTACTAAATATAGATGTCAAATTATACGCAAAAATCATAGCTCACAGACTGACCCCTATCCTGCCAACCCTCATCAAGCTAGACCAAACAGGCTTTGTCATTGGACGCCCGGCATCCGATGCAACCAGAAGAGTCTTGGGCATAATCCAGCATGCGGGGGGAGGGTCGGGTGCCTTCTCTGCTACTTTCCCTGGATGTGCAGAAGGCATTTGACCATATCCATTGGCAGTATATGAATAAAACTCTTAGGATATTAGCATTGTATTCAACACCTTCTGCAAAAGTATACATCTCCAACATGCTGTTCAGGCCCTTCTTGATTTTGAATGGAACTAGGCAGGGTTGCCCTTTATCCCCATCTACTTTTAATTTATGAATCAAACCCCTAGCAGAAGCAATAAGAACAGCACCTCAAACTACTGGTTTTAAGTTTCAGAAAAATGCCCATATCATAAAATTATTCTCGGACCATGTAATCATCTTTCTAACAAACCCGGAAGTTTCTCCAGCAGCAACCCATGACATTCTCACAACTTTTAGTGCATTATCTTATTACAAAGTTAACTATACTAAATCCTTATTATTGGACCTTGTTATAGATCCCATTCTTCATACTAAACTTCAAGTTTCCTACTCATATACCTGGAGTACTGACGGAATTCCCTACCTAGGTCTCCAATCAGTATCGGATGTCTCACAATTAGCAGATATAAACTACTTCCCTCTCATTGATAAACTATCAATAGATGCCCAAAAAATGTCTAATTGCGAGCTATCCTGGACAGGCCGTCTGGCCACCTTTAAAATGATCGTGCTACCCCAGATATTGTATCTCTTCCGAACACTCCCTATACCTATTAAAAAAAACACACTTGATGGCGCTTAATAAAATAATTTGTGTGGCAAATAATGAATTCTCATAGTTCTCATGCCCAGCTTCTAAAACACAGGTGTTCTGGAGGTATGGGCATGATCAATTTGCGTGACTATTGGGTAACAACTGACCTATCCTAACTAAAAGCTGGTTCTTGACATATCAACCCACAAGCTGTGGGTTGATATTGAATAGTCTTGCAGTTCAAGTGAGTTATTGAGCCGTGCTGTAGCCACCATTTGGCTATGGCATGGAAGTGGTTAATTTATGTATATATTTGGAAGGGATATAGCTTTTTTTTTCAAGTTTTTATTGCTGATTTTGTCCCCTTTTGGGGAGATTTCATCTCACTTTGTGTTGGGCCAAGTTGTAATTGGAAACACAAATTGGGGACACTGGCTGCAACAAAACAGCTATTTTAATAAAGGGTTAGAACTCTGATCAGGTTATTAGGATCTGTGTCTTCCTGTCCCTGTGACAAACACTCCCTTTTTTCTTGTGCTGCTGTTGTTCCGTCAGATATGGCGACCTGTCAGAATCTGTAATGGAAGTGATGTTCTGTCGCCACCATCTTGCTACACCCCACACTCCTCCACAGTAACGATACACCCAGAAAGCGGCAAGCGACATCTTGTTACACCCACTGGAGTTCTGAATTTCACAGTTATTTTTAACAGGAAATGCAGCTTATAAGGTGAAATACAGTGTATAGAAATCCTACGGACTGCTTAGATGTTGAATTTTAAAAGCAGCGGCAAACCTGCTGATCTCACAGGTTTGCTAATGTGACAGTACAGCGCTGCTTTTATAATTCAATATGTAAACAGTCTGATGAAATTCTAAATATAAGTGTATCGTTACTGTGGAGGAGTGCAGAGTGTAGCAAGATGGCAGTGACGGAACGTCACTTCCGTTACCAATTCTGATGGGTCGCCATATCTGATGAAACACTGTTACATGGACAGGAAATCAGGTGAAATCACCCCATTATTGTCAGCAATAGAAACTTGACAAAAGTATTTACTCTCCCCAAGTTTATTCAAATCTAAAACGGAGCATTTTTGTCTGAATTCTTACTTCAACACATAGAAACCAAACATTATTTTGAAAACTCTTATGCAAAAAGTATTTACTTTTTTATTATAATGATCTAGATGTATAACATGTTTCTGCTACAGTTCTCACAACATAGCAAGTGAAAATAGTGTGATTCTTCACTGCATTTTAAGTCCCAATCAATCTGTAGGAAATGTTTAGATATGTTTTTCTCTACTTCAGAGTATAGATAATAACATCTATATTAATAGTACATGTCACAAACAATTAAAAATCCACATGGTGTCTTGTACTTAGGCTGAAGGATGACACTTTCCATTTTCTTTGTAGTGTAGCTTTCATATCCACAGCTCAAATCATCGTGTTTCTTGTAATGAATATGTTCTAGGCGTATAAGGCAGTATCTAATATGTGTTTGACTTAATTAAGAAATTTCAGAATGTAGGATTAATGGAACAAAGATGTGACCTTGTTTGACTGAGAGCGGGAGCAGCACTGTGACATGTAATTTAATTTTCACCTTGTACTAAACTACTTTGTATGCAACACATCATGTTTGTCAATGTCCTCTTATTAACATGATATATCAATAATAATGAAGTATGCAACCCATTCTTTTAGAACATAGGCTGGTGCAGAAACCTATGGGGTGTCAAAAACTGTATGCAGTAGTTTTTTTTTTCTTCAATTTATTCTAATTCAAGACAAGGATAGCATGACTAGATAATAATAATAATGCATATAATATGGCAGTAAATGTTATGGTATGCTATAAACAAATAAATATATTAAATAGCTTGTCCTTGTATTTGACTGTTAAGGTACAGTATTTGTTAGAGAAAAATGTGGATTGCCATAATAATGCTGTATGCCTGGGCGAGCTGGATTCAATACTCCTAGGTCACTGAAAGCATGCAGAAATGTAACGTTCAAATTCATTAGCTATAGTCCTACTCGGACAGAGACCCTACTGAAGCCAAGGCATAAGCATGACAGCCAGGGAACTAGCCATCTGCCATATAGTCTTAGTTCAAATGAAGTCCCAAATAAGCATTTTGGGCTCCTTCTCAGAGGACTACCCCTTATTATTTCAAGTAAGTCGGGGGGCTTTACAGACATGTGAGATGGTAATTTTAACCAGTTTTGATCAAGTCATTTTTTCTTATCAGGTGCTTTGGGTGTATAAATGAAAGGGCAGTATAGAGTCAAGTGACATGTTGGTTTAACCACTTCAATATTTTTGCACTTTCGCCCCCTTCCTTCCCAGGCCAATTTTCAGCGCTTTTGCATTTTCAATAAGAATTGCGCGGTCATGCAACACTGTACCCAAATGAAATTTTTATAATTTTGTTCACACAAATAGAGCTTCATTTTGGTAGTATTTATTCAAAAATCAGTTTTTTATTTTTTTGCGATATAAGCGAAAAAAGAGCGGAAATTTAAAAAAAAACAAACAATATTTTCTACTTTCTGTTTTAAAAGAAATCCAATAAAATCAAATTTTGTCATAAATTTAAGCCAAACTGTATTCTGCTACATGTCTTTGGTAAAAAAAAATCCCATTAAGTGTATAATAATTGGTTTGTGTGATCACGGACATATGTGCGCAGATGATCACGGACATATGTGTGCAGATGCTTATTGGGACATATGATTTTACTGTTACATGTGTTGGACAGGTGTTTTTACTGTGTGGGGACATGTGTGTGGACATGTGTGTGGGGACATGTGTGGGGACAGTGTTTTGGGGATACTATTTTGGGGACATTGTGATTCTAGACTGTGTGGGGACATTGGGCCAGTGATCAGTGTGTAAAAAGCTGTAAAAAACAGCTCATACTCACTGATCACCGGCTGGCTCCATGTGAGGAGAGGAGAGCAGATCGCCTAGCAACCAGCTCACTGTTTCTATCACACGACGGCTGTGATTGGACACAATCGTCTGTGATTGGCCCTCCTGATCACATGAGCCCTCCTGCCGATCGGAGATGCGATATGTCCGGGTGACACAAGCGCATCGGGATTTAAAGTCAGAAGCTACAAATACTGCAGCTGCTGACTTTTAATAATCGGACACTTAATTACCCAGGGTCCAGTGATGTAGGGGAACAAAGCCCCGCTCATCTCCCCCTCCTCTCTGTGACGCCGGCATTGTAACCGTGGGCGCCCGGCTCTGGCTTCACAGCCGGGCACCCACTGCGCATGCGCGAGCCACGCCACATGCTGTGACTGACCGGGCAATCATCTGGAACCTGTGACGTGTCCAAGATGATTGCCGAGAGGGAGGGGGAGAGGTGATCTCCCTTCCGGTGCCGTGGTGCGCCGGGAACAAGTGGGAGCTGGGACCCTCTAAAAAAAGGGTATCTGCCCCCCCAAAAAAAATTACATGCCAAATGTGGCATGTCAGGGGGTCCCCTCCCTTAAAGCGGAAGTTCAATTTTTAGGTGGAACTCCACTTTAAATGACTTTGTCATACTCTCAGTAAAAAACATAACAACCAAAAGAAATTGCAGGCATCAGTATTCTATCTTTTATTAACACTAATGTGATTGGAAATGTATATTGGGTCCCATGGCTACATTTTGTAATTGCTTATAAAATTTACTAAGTAGAGCTGAAGTGTTAAATATAATGTTCAGCATACCAAGTATAAACTTACATTGTTCAGCATATTTATAACAAATATGTTCCACATAACATATTGACTGCAGTTCTACATAGTGGGGTAAAAATAAATCTAGGATTTTATTTTTCAGCTTCATTTGGAGAGTCAGTCTCAGCATGTAAGCCATTCAGTTTCTGACAGCCTTTTGGAGACCCCTTGTTGATAAATGTATGTATTTAGTTATATACCTTCAAGACTGTTGCATGCAGCCTCTTGACAATGCTTTATGAGGCAACAACCAGTCAATATCATTGTAGAGAATGGGTCCTCTCTGGGTCTTGTAATTTTTTTGCTTAACATATGAGCTGTGAGAAAGAAAGACACCTTATTCTCTTGCTAGGTGGGGTTTGGAGCTTCCCCAAACTTGGAGAAAGACTACAGCAATGTAAGGAATGCAGCCACTTTTAATAAGGAGAAATAAATAATATCTTGCTTAAGAAAATATGAGTTTTATGTAACGTTTGTATATGGTTTACTGTGCAGGTATTTTTTTTTTTTTAGCTACTCCCTATATGAACTGTGTGTATATGAACTGATTGTGTAAGTGAAATAAGAGGAATAAGAATAAACACTGTGTTTACATGAAGATAGCAGGAAAATATGTGGTGCTCTATAGACATAAGTGGCCCTGTTTCTCTGATTTACATATAGTTACATAGTTGGTAAGGTTGAATAAAGACAACAGTCCAACCAGTTCAACCTGTGTAGGTGTGTGTGTGTGTAGAAAAATAATTTCCCATATCCCCGTATATTGTTTTTGCTAAGATACACTATCCATCAATTGTGGAAGAGAGTTTCACATCCTTACTGCCCTGACAGTGAAAAAACCCCTACACAGCTTAAGATTAAACCGCTTCTCTTCCAGTCTCATCATGTGGCCCTGTGTCCTCTTACACTCTCTAGGACTGAACAGTTTCATACTTACACTAGGATCACCTTTGAGATTTTGTATATCGCTATCATATCTCCTTTCAAGCGTCTCTTCTCCAAGGAGAATACATTTAGTGCTTGTAGTTGTTCCTCATAACTGAGGTCCTCCAGTCCCCATAATAATTTAGCTGCCCTTCTCTGGACTCTTTCCAGCTTCAGCACATCCTTTCTGAGGATTGGTGACAAGAACTGAACAGAATACTCCAGATGCGGCCGAACCAGAGTTTTACAAAGTGGCAGAATAATCATTTTGTTTCTGAAGTAAATTCCCTTTTTAATGCATGCTAATATTCTGGTGGCTTTGGTAGCCACAGCTTGACACTGCATGCTATTGCTTAGTCTGTCTTTTCCTAGGACCCTTAGATCCTTCTGCATCCTGGAAGCTTCTAGGGGTTCTCCCCCTAATGAGTAAATTGCGTTTATATTTTTACCCCCAAGTGCATTACCTTACATTTTTCAGTGTTAAACATAATTTGCCATGCAGTAGCCCACTTCATTAATTTATTCAGGTCCTTTTGTAAAGTTTCTATATCCTGCTGTGTAGTTATTGCCCTACCTATCTTTGTGTTGTCAGCAACCACTGAGATTGAGATACTTATCCCACCATCTATATAATTTATAAATAAATTAACCAGAATTGGTCCCAGGACAGAGCCTTGGGGTACCCCACTAACCATCACGTGATAACTCAAACTTGCCACCACTCTCATTTATAGGTGGCTATCGCAGTAAGCAGCATTGGGAGGCTAAAAAAGGTACCAACAAGTGTCTGGGGAATGCCCAGGAAAAAGCCAAAGTCTACTTACCACCAGCTTGCAGACAACCATATTGACCTATCTAACAGTAAGCGTTAAAAAAGGGGTTTAGTCCGCACGCATTTGCAAACGCATGCGTGAGCCACAGAGCCACGTCACGGCACCCTTGTATCTGTGGTCCTAACACTAAGCTATGAGTGTCCCCACAGTGGAGGCACATGCATTTAATGGATAAATGAGAGCAGGTGGACTGGAGGGGAGCCCACCCCTCCTTAAAGGTACAGGAGCACACCAAACACCCAGCTATAGCACAATGGCTGCAAAGGTGTTGGTGCGCTGCTGGACCAATACAAACACTCACGTGATAACTCAAACTTGCCACCACTCTCATTTATAGCTGGCTATCGCAGTAAGCAGCATTGGGAGGCTAAAAAAGGTACCAACAAGTGTCTGGGGAATGCCCAGGAAAAAGCCAAAGTCTACTTACCACCAGCTTGCAGACAACCAAATTGACCTATCTAACAGTAAGCGTTAAAAAGGGGGTTTAGTCCGCACGCATTTGCAAACGCATGCGTGAGCCACGTCACGGCACCCTTGTATCTGTGGTCCTAACACTAAACTGTGAGTGTCCCCACAGTGGAGGCACATGCATTTAATGGATAAATGAGAGCAGGTGGACTGGAGGGGAGCCCACCCCTCCTTAAAGGTACAGGAGCACACCAAACACCCAGCTATAGCACAATGGCTGCAAAGGTGTTGGTGCGCTGCTGGACCAATACAAACACTCACGTGATAACTCAAACTTGCCACCACTCTCATTTATAGCTTTCTATCGCAGTAAGCAGCATTGGGAGGCTAAAAAAGGTACCAACAAGTGTCTGGGGAATGCCCAGGAAAAGCCAAAGTCTACTTACCACCAGCTTGCAGAAGCGTTAAAAAAGGGGTTTAGTCCTCACGCATTTGCAAACGCATGCGTGAGCCACAGAGCCACGTCACGGCACACTTGTATCTGTGGTCCTAACACTAAACTATGAGTGTCCCCACAGTGGAGGCACATGCATTTAATGGATAAATGAGAGCAGGTGGACTGGAGGGGAGCCCACCCCTCCTTAAAGGTACAGGAGCACACCAAACACCCAGCTATAGCACAATGGCTGCAAAGGTGTTGGTGTGCTGCTGGACCAATACAAACACTCACGTGATAACTCAAACTTGCCACCACTCTCATTTATAGCTGGCTATCGCAGTAAGCAGCATTGGGAGGCTAAAAAAGGTACCAACAAGTGTCTGGGGAATGCCCAGGAAAAAGCCAAAGTCTACTTACCACCAGCTTGCAGAATAACCACTCTAGCCTGAGTATACGTTTTTTATCACAACCCTTTGGACACGCCTGTGTAGCCAGTTTTCTATCCAAGAACAAACCTTATGGTCGATGCCTACAGACCTCAGCTTGTAGATTAAGCATTTTGGGGCACTGTAACAAATGCTTTTGCAAAGTCCAGATACACCACATCCACCGGCATACCATTGTCCAGATGGCAGCTCACTTCCTCGTAGAATGTTAATAGGCTGGTTTGGCAAGAGTGACCTTTCATAAATCCATGCTGATTACTACTTCTATACTGTTTTCATCAGAAATTTTTGGGATATGGTCCCTTATCATCCCCTCAAATAGTTTACAAACTACCAACGTTAGACTGACAGGCATATAGTTCCTAGGAATATATCTCTGCCCTTTTTTGAATATTGGTACCGCGTAGGATTTTCCTGTCAGTATGCTGTCCGCCAAGATTAGGAAGAGCAGTCCAGCTATAACCTGACTGAGCTCTGTAAGGACTCTAGGGTATAAGCTATCTGGTCCTGGTGATATATTTATGTTAAGCTTCTCTAATCCTTTCAGGGCTCCGGCTTCTGTTAGCCACAAGGATAGATCCTGTGACATGTTACTAACAATACAGTTGTGGTTGTTATACCCATCCTTTTCCTGTGTGAAGACTGAGAAGAAGAAAGCATTTAGTACAGCTGTCATCTGTAACTATCTTCACTTTCTTGTCCTTTATGGGGTCTATGTGTTCCAACCTCATCTTTTTACTGTTAATATATTTAAAAACTTCTTGGGATTATTTTTACTCTCCTCCGCTGTGTTTCTCATAGTCCCTTTTAGCCGCCCTGATTACATGCTTACACTTCTTATTGCATTCCTTGTAGTGTTGGAATGTTGACACTGACCCCTCCGCTTTGTAATTTTTAAAGGACATTTTTTTGTCCTTAATGTGACATTTTATGTTTTGGTTTAGCCACCCAGGTATAACATTTTGTTCTTCTATATTTATTACCCCTTGGAATACACTCGGTGATACTTTTAATTAATATGTTCCTAAAGCATTCTAATTTTTCATTCTGCAGCATTGAGTGCAGTTTAGAAAAGTTGACTCTTTTAAAAATTTGTGTTCTCCCCTCGTGCCTCCCTTTCCCATGATTTATGCGGAATGTAATAATTCTGTGGTCGCTAGTTCCCAAGTTGTCCCATATTTTCACATCTGCAATCAGATCTGTATCATTTCTAATTAATAGATCTAGCAATGCGTTACTTCTAGTCTGGGAATGCACCAATTGGGATATGAAGTTGTAGAACATTTAAGAAATGGCGGGCCTTTAAAGAGTGTGCTGTCCCTCCTGCCCAGTCAAAGTCGGGATAGTTGAAGTCCCCCATTATGATGACATTTCTCAGTCTTGCTGCCATTTCTAACTGTGAAAGGAGATCCAACTCTACCTCTTCTCTCAGGCTATTGGGCCTTTAACATACCCTCACTAGTAAATTTCCCCTTACTTCCACCCTTTGGAATTCCACACATACAGAATCCACCTCCCCTCTTGCCCCGTCACTGATGTTATTCCGCTCTTCTACCCATAAATCCTTCCTGACATATAGACACACCCCTCTCCCTCTTCTCCCCTCCCTGTCCCTCTGATACAAGGAATACCCCTAGATATTTGCCAGCCAGTCCTGTGAGCTGTCAAACCAAGTTTTTGTTATTCCCATGAAGTCCACATCCTCCTTGTGTAATAGCAGCTCCAGTTCCTCAATTTTATTGACTATGCTCCTTTCATTTGTGAACATTCCCCTGAGTTTGTATTGGTGCATATTTTTTTCCCCATATGATTTCTCAGTCTTCATTTTTGATTTGGTAACTCAGTAACCCCAGAATTAGATGTTACGGATTTATCATCACTAGTGTCTCCACTATTCCCCTCTGTCCTATGCTCACTGCCAGTTATCGCTACCTCTAAACCCTCCCCCCCAACACCTAGTTTAAAAGCCCCTCCAACTTTGTGAAGTAGTAAATGACCCTGCGCCATGATATCTATCAAGTGAAATGAGTGTAATACTAGTAATGAGAACCAGTAGGTGGATGCCACAGTTATCAATAATATGTGGGAAAAAAATGTATATAAAAAAGAGGAAGGGAAATTGCTGCCTCTACATATTACTATCACCTAGGTGGAGTACACAACTGGGTAATGGAGTGTAGAAATGGCGCTATTTCGCTCTTATTTAAGTATGGTGAAAAGAAATGCCTGGCAGTTTATTACACCCTTGGCTTGACACCAGTCCTACAAAAAATATTAAAGTACGGGTAATGCAGTGTAGAAATGGTGCTATTCCGCTCTTAATTAAGTATGGTGAAAAGAAATGCCTGGCAGTTTATTACACCCTTCGCTTGACATAATAATAATATTTTTTGGTAGGACTGGTTCAAGCCAAGGGTGTAATAAACTTCCAGGCATTTCTTTTCACCATACTTAATTGAGAGCGGAATAGTGCCATTTCTACACTCCATTACCCTCCAACTTTGTGGTCATATTTCTTCCCAATAGAGCTGTACCATCCCCATTAAGGTGCAGCCTGTCCCTACTAAAGAGACGGTAACTGACTGAAACGTCAACCCAGTTCTCCAGGAACCCACACCCCTCTTTCCTACACAAGTTCCTCAGCCACTTGTTCAGTTCCCTAAGCTTCTGCTGCCTCTCTGGTGTGGCTCGAGGCACAGGTAGTATTTTCAAGAAAACCACCTTGGAGGTTCTTCTCTTCAATCTATTCCCTAAGTCCCTGAAATCATTTTTTAGGACTCTCCACCTTCTTCTTACTTTGTCATTGGTGCCAACATGTACCATGAAAGCTGGGTCCTCCCCAGTCCCACCCAATAATCTATGCACCCGATCCGTGATGTGCTGAACCCAAGCACCCGGTAAACAACATGCTGTTCGCTGACTGGTCTTTGTGACAGATTGTCCTCGCTGTCCTTCTAATAATTGACTCCTCTACTACCAGTACCTGTCTAGCCTTTCCTGTATCCCTGCCCCCTCCTTACTGGAGCATGCCACATCAGTTATCATCTATGCCACTACAGTGCCTCACAAACGTGTAATTGGTAGTCAAATTCGATTTGAGAAATGTATGCCCCTAGAACACCTGATGCTGCTACCTGCATGTTGGGCCTCTGTATGTGGCACCACACATGTGGTATCACCATACTCAGGAGGAGTAGGAAAATCTATTTTGGTGTGTCATTTTTGATATGTACATGCTATGTGTTAGGAATATTGTATAAATTGACAACTTTATGTTAAAAAAAATGTGTTTTCATTTTCTTTCCACCTTTTCCAAAAACTTATAGAAAAAAATTACATGTTCAAAAGACTCATCATGCCTCATAGATTATATGTTTGGGGTGTTTTCTTTCCAAAGTTGGGTCATTTTTGGGGCATTTCCATTGTCCTGGTTCTCCAGGGCCTTCAAAAATGCGGTAGTCAGGAAATTAGATGTGTAATTTATGCTCCTAGAACACCTAAAGGTGCTCCCTGAATGTTGGACCTCTCTATGTGGCCAAACTGTGTAAATGTCTCACACATGTGGTATCACCATACTCAGGAGGAGTAGCAGAATGTGTTTTGGTGTGTTATTTGTGGTATGCATATGCTGTGTGTGAGAAATAACCTGCTAATATGAAAATTTTGTGGAAAAAAAAGAAAAAGAAAAAAAATCTTTATTTTGCAAAAAATTGTGGGAAAATATTACAACTTCAAAAAACTCACCAAGCCTCTTACTAAATACATTGGAATGTCTACTTTTCAAAAAGAGGACATTTGGGGGGTATTTGTACTTTCCTTGCTTGGTAGGGTCTCAAGAAATGAGATAGGCCGTCAGTACTTCAAGTGTGATCAATTTTCAGAGATTGGCACCATAACTTTTGGACTCTATAACTTTCACAAAGACCAAATAATATACACCAATTTGGGTTATTTTTACTAAAGATATGTAGCAGTATAAATTTTGGGCAAAATTTATGAAGAAAAATGACTAATTTGCAAAATTTTATAACAGAAATGAAGAAAATGTATTCTTTTTTTACAGAAGTTTCAGTATTTTTTATTTTATAGCACAAAAAATAAAAAACCCCGGTGGTGATTAAATGCCACCAAAAGAAAGCTCTATTTGTGTGAAAAAAGGATATGGGTACAGTGTTGCATGACTGAGTAATTGTCATTCAAAATGTGAGAGCACCGAAAGCTGAAAATTGGTCTGGTTAGGAAGGGGGTGTAAGTACCCAGTGGTCAAGTGGTTAATTAAGCTTTAGCAATAAAACCTGGAAGCTCATTGATTTCTCTGCAGAATTGTGACTAATTTTGCCCTCTCTAAATTTAGTAAATAAACCCCAAATTAACAAATTTCAAGTGGTACACATAATATATATGTATGTGCTTCCCAAATAGGTAGTAACAGGAAACAAGACAGAAACATTAGTTATATAACATAGTAGCACATGTATTCAGCAGCAGGGACAATGGGTAATCCATGTTAAGAAAAATTATGTA
The DNA here is from genome assembly GCA_037952835.1 of Lithobates septentrionalis. Lineage (NCBI taxonomy): Eukaryota > Metazoa > Chordata > Amphibia > Anura > Ranidae > Lithobates > Lithobates septentrionalis. The sequence goes on from JBBDGP010000229.1 coordinate 12,197,507, forward strand.
TCCTCATACCAACATACCCCGGATTTCCACTGTTTAAAGCGGAGTTCCACCAAATTATGGAACTTCCGCTTTAAGGGAGGGGACCCCCTGACATGCCACATTTGGCATGGTATTTTTTTTGGGGGGGTGCGGATACACTCTTTTTAGAGGGTCCCAGCTCCCACTTCCTCCCGGTGCACCGCGGCACCAGAAGGGAGATCACCTTTCCCCCTCCCTCTCAGCAATCATCTTTGTCACAGGTTCCAGATGATTGCCTGGCCAGTCACAATGTGTGGCGCGGCTCGTGCATGCGCAGTGGGTGCCCAGCTGTGAAGCCACACCTGGGCACCCACAGTTACAATGCTGGCACCGCAGAAATGAGGGGGAGATGAGCGGGACTTTGTTCTCCCACATCGCTGGACCCTGGGATAGGTAAGTGTCCGATTATTAAAAGTCAGTAGCTGCAGTATTTGTAGCTGCTGACTTTTTTTTTTTAAGCAGAACTCCAAAGGGATTTAGGAAATCTGTTATTTCTTAGAGCCAATAAAGGTTCATTTATGAAAATTGTTTTCAGAATCTCTATGATTTCTGAAGGATTAGGTGCATGCAACTTTTTCCAGCATCTAGTGATGGTAGTCCGTTATGCCTACTTGTATAAATGTCTTGACTAATATCAAAAGGTAGGAATGGTATAGTCTTCCACCTTAAAAGGTTCACAGTTTTTCACTGAGAGTATATTCTTCATGTGCCCCTATTTCATTATTTGTTTAGCTAGTTACAACTGTTATGCCCTGTACACATGATCGGACATTGATCGGACATTCCGACAACAAAATCCATCAGATTTTTTCCGACCAATGTTGGCTCAAACTTGTCTTGCATACACACGGTCACACAAAGTTGTCGGAATTTTCGACCGTCAAGAACGCGGTGACGTACAACACGTATGACGGGACTATAAAAGGGCAGTTCAATACCAAGTGCGCCACCATTTGGGCTCCTTTTGCTAATCTCGTGTTAGTAAAAGTTTGTGAGAGACGATTCGCGCTTTTTCAGACTCGTGGTTTTTGAGTTAATTTTTCTGCTGTTCAGTTTGTGCTTGTGGGTTTGTATCTGGTCTTCAGTGCATGTAGTGAGTTCACATTGATTTATGCAATTGTGTTCTTGTCCGCTCGTCGCTGATTTTCAGGTCGCTCTTCACAGGCCTTGCTGTTCTTCAGCGCATTCTGTTACTTCGTTCTGACCAGCCGACCATTTTGAAGCCATGTTTCGTGTACGTACTCATCGTAGAGTTTATGCTGTGCAGGGGCTTGGTGTTGGGGTTCTTACTTTGACACAAGCCCAGTCCATGAACAGGGTGGGGAGTAGTTAATAGACCAAGAATTGGGTTCTCCAGCGTGACCAATTCTGTCACATGCATTTGCTCCATGAGATCCGTGAGAACAATCCTGATGATTTCAGGAACTTTCTCTGGATGACGGACCCCATTTTTCACAATTTGTTGGCTTTGCTGACCCCTTATATAAGCAGGCAGGATACTTGCATGCAGCAAGCCATCACTCCGGAGCAGAGGTTAGTCACCACGTTGCGGTACTTGGCGATGGGGAGAAGTCTGCAGGACCTCAAGTTCTCGACAGGCATCTCCCCCAAGCTCTGGATATCATTATCCCGGAGACCTGTTCTGCCATCATCCAGGTCCTGCAGAAGGACTATATTAAGGTAAGATTTTTATCCTTTAACATCTCATTTGATTGTATTTAATGTTTGATAATATATTGTATTTCTTTCCTCACTCCCTAATTACCATGATTGTAATATGCTGTGAATGTCCCCTTTGTCCTCATGCATGCTGGAATATTTTTTTTTTTTTTTTTTCCACAAAAAAGATTTTATTGAAAAATAAGCACGATTACAAATATAATCAGTTGAACAGATTTGACAGATATTCCATGACATTTTATAGGATAATGATACAATACGTATTTCTGTTATTGACATCATGGGGATTCAAGCGTATGGTAGGGTAATAGAAATGTATAAAAGAAGAACCGCTTAGATAATTTACAACGAGACATTTTCTGTATACAAGTAATATAGAAAACAGGAGTATCTTACGTGGTTCATTTACACTTGGATCAGTTACAAAGTAAATAAGATAAGTAAACTTGTGTGAAACTAAAACAGAAAGGTCTGTCTCTATTAGATTCCTGACTGTGTCCAATTGGTACAGTCTGATAATGTGGAGAGGTTATGTCTAGGTCTGAGTAAGAGTGGGATATACATAGGGTGAGATGTGAGTATTGGAAAGATTTAGCGGGGGAGATTGTAGGGGTAGGGGAAGTAGAGGGGGAAAGGGGAAAGAGGAGGGACAGGAAGGAGGGATGAACGTAAGGTATTAGGTTAAAGAAGGAGGGGATAGGGGAACCGCCCCCCCCCCCAGCCAGCCCACCCCGGAGCCAAGGGCTGCCGAGGTCTCCACATCTCTTAAGAGAGGGGGAGTACTATATCGGGAAATATGATTTGTAACAATCAGTGCTTTTGAAGTGAGTCCAGCAAGCCCATAGGTTGGTGAACTTATGTATGCGATCTTGTGAGATATATATCAGTTCTTCCATCTCCTCTATCTTAGCAATCTTTGTCAGCCATTCCCTGACAGTTGGGGGGTTGGTTGAGCGCCATTTTACAGGGATACATAATCTGGCTGCATTTACCATGTGCATGGCCAGTGATCTGTGGTAGGATCTTTTAGGTAAGGTTGTATGATGGAGGAGATATTGTGCTGGGTCAAAATTCAGGGTGTATGTGGTTACACGTTGAATTATGTTGTGAACCTCCCTCCAGAAAACCTGAATGATCGGGCATTCCCACCATATGTGGATCATAGAGCCCACTTCTTTATTGCACCTCCAACAAGTGTTTGGGATCGAGGGCGAGAATTTGTGTAAGCGAGATGGTGTTCTATACCATTTGGTAAGTATTTTATATCCATTCTCTTGGATGGCGACATTTAGTGAGCCTTTGTGGGTGTGGACATGAATGGTTTCCCAATCTTCCTTAGTGAGGTCTATGTGTAGATCTTTGTTCCATGATATATGGAGGGATTCAGTGTGTGAATGGTGTGGTGATTCTTGGAGGAGAGAATAGATGATGGATATTAAATGTCTTGGGGGCGTGTTTTGGGTACATAGGGATTCAAATGGAGTTAGTCTTCTCGACCATGCATCACTGGAGGTTGTAGAGGAGAGAAAATGTGTCAGCTGTCTGTAAGTCCAAAAAGGAAAGTTTTTGGTGAGAGATATCGATTTGAGATTGTCATAAGATCGTATCCGGGTTGTATGGAAAAAGTGGTGCGCTTGGACTTTTTTGTGTGGCCATTCTTGTTTTAAAAATGTACTTGATGACCCCGGGGGGAAATCTGGGTTTCCCCTCAGGGGAGTCAGAGGCCCTGGTCGTGAGGATAGTTGAAAGGTCGTCATAGCGGAGGTAAAGGCGAGTAGGGACGGGTGTACGAGTGGATGTTTTTTGATTGGTTGTGTCCAATGTTTGGGTGGGAGCCAAGGAAGACTGTGTAAATTGCCAGGCATAAAAGAGTCTTCTAGAGTCACCCAGGGTTTCTCTGTTTTATTGGTGCACCAGTCTACTACCCTAGTTAAGTGACAGGCAATGTAATACTTGTAGAGATCTGGAAGTGCAATTCCACCTTTGGTCTTACTGCAAGTCAGTCGGGAGTATTTGATTCTCGGAGGACCGTTCTTCCAAATGAAGGTTGTACATGCCTTCTTATATGAAAAAAAGAATGCAGGGGGTAGATGAATTGGAATGGTCTGCATTAAGTACAAGAGGCGAGGGAGAATAATCATTTTGATCAGGGCCGAACGTCCGAACCATGATACGTTAAGTGTGGCCCATTCCTTTAGGTCTGTCTGGATTTTTGAGAGGGTATGAAGAAAATTCTGTTCGTATAGGTCTGTGAGTCGTTTGGTGATTTGGATGCCTAGGTAAGTAATGTTGTCGTTTTTCCACTGAAAGGGAAAGGAATGTTGGCAGTGTGTGACCGTCTGTGGGGGAAGGGATATGTTTAGAGCGTGTGATTTAGTGTAGTTTATCTTAAAATTGGATAGGACCCCAAAATGGTTAATATCTTTCAGTAAGTTTGGGAGGGAAGTGTGAGGTGACTGGAGTGTAAGCAGGATATCGTCTGCGAAGGCTGCTACCTTAAATTCTCTCTTGTTTATAGTTATTCCCTGAATGTCTGTATTCGCTCGCAATCTATTTAAGAGGGGTTCTAGGGTTAAAATAAAAATAAGGGGGGATAAAGGGCATCCCTGGCGAGTACCATTGGTTATTGGGAAGGCGTTTGACAGGAGGCCGTTTGCTTTGACTCTCGCAGAAGGATTGTCATATAGAGCGTTGATGTAGTTACACATGTGTGGCGGCAGACCAATGCTTTTCAGTACTGCCCGCATATAGTCCCAGGCCACCCTGTCAAATGCCTTCTCGGCGTCGAGAGATAGCAGGAATCCCTTCGCTTCTGAGGAGGCGAGCCAGTGGTGTATATTTAAGGTGCGAATGGTATTCTCTCTGGCCTCTCTTCCCGGGACAAAACCCACCTGGTCTGCTGAGATCAGGCTGGGGATCAGGGGTAATAATCTATTTGCTATTATTTTTGCGTATAGTTTGATGTCTACGTTGAGTAGAGAAATGGGTCTGTAATTGGACGCCAGGGCTGGGTCCTTATCTGCTTTTGGTATGACTGCTATATGGGCTTCGAGCATGTTGCTTGGTGAGGTGGAAGGGTCCGATAGGGAGTTGAAGGCATTGAGCATTTGCGGAGAGAGGGTTTTTAAGAAGCTTTTGTAATAGATTAGTGGTAGGCCATCTGGGCCCGGGCTCTTGCCTACTTTCATTTGTTTTATTGCCAGGTCCAACTCTTCTGTGGTCATGTGGCCTTCCAAAGTGGCGGCCTGTTGTGGAGATATCGGTTTAGGGCAGTATTGGGCTAGGAAATCTAGTATTTGAGATTGGCGAGGTGGGGTGTTGGGCGAGTCTGTGTGCTGAGATGGCAAGTTATATAGTTTAAAATAAAAGTTTTCAAAATGTGCTGCGATGTCTTCATTTTTTGAGATCATCACGTCCCTGTCGGTACGTAGGTGATGGATTATGGAAGAGGTCTTGGCCGCTTGTATGGTGCGTGCAAGCAGTCTTCCACTTTTGTTGCCGTGTTCGTAGAACACTTTTTGTCTAAGCACATATTGACGCCTTGTGCGTTTCCCTAATTCTTCCAATAGGGCAGATCTAGCATAGAGGAGGTCCTGTAGTGTAGAGTGGGATGTGGATTGTTTGTGTGTTTTTTCGAGTCTATTGATAGTTTCGAGGAGGGATGCAATATGGGCCTGTCTGATTTTTTTTTCTTTTGTGGCTAGGGCTATAAGTTTCCCTCTTATGACACATTTGTGGGCTTCCCAGAGTGTGACCGGGGTTATGTCTGGAGAGAGGTTTTCTTGGAAATACTGATGGAGTCGGGTATTTATTTGTCTCATTATGTCAGGGTCTTTGAGAAGAGATGGGTTAAGTCTCCATGTCTTGGTTCTGTTGTTGTAGTCTGGGAACGTTAAGGTGATCGTGATGGGGTGATGGTCTGATAAGAACATAGGTTCTATTGTGGCGTGGGAGAGGAGTGTTAAGTCCGTTTGGGATAAGAATATGTAGTCGATTCTAGAATATTTTTGGTGAGGGGCGGAAAAAAAAGTATAGTCTTTAACTGTCGGATGAATGGTGCGCCATGAGTCGTGGAGTGTCAGGTTTTGTAGTTGGAGTTTAATTTGTCGCAGTGCCCGATAGGGGAGTGCGGAAGTTCCCGTGGAGGAATCTATATTCGGGTTTAGTGGGACATTGAAGTCGCCACCCAGAATTAATATACCCTCATGGAAAGTGGAAAGAAGGTCACAAATGCGTCTGAAGAAAGTTACTTGGTGTTCATTTGGGCAGTACACATTAGCAATTGTGATTGGTTTTGATGCGTAGGAGCCTTTGATAAAGATGTATCTGCCCTCTTGGTCAACCAGGGAATCTTTCAGTTGGAAGTCAGCGTGTTTGGAGATGAGAATAGATACTCCCTTCGTTTTTGATGTTGGGTTCGTGGAGTGAAGTGCCTGCTTATATATATGATTTGTCAGTTTGGGGATGTGTTTTGCACAGAAGTGTGTTTCCTGTAACAGGAGGAAGTGGGCTTTATGTTTAGTCAGAGCAGATAGTACCTGTGATCTTTTTTCTGGTATATTTAAGCCTTTAACATTTAGTGACAGGCATTTGAGTGAGAGCTGTTGTGTAGAGATTCCAGCTCTATTCGACATTGTGGGTATTCAGGAGTTTGTGGAGTGCTAAGTTGAGTTAGTTGATATCGTGTCCTATGCACTTGGTGTAGAGTAAGTCAGTAGGTAATTGGAGGCTGGGGAGAGGGGGGGAGAGGCGGCCCCCGTCCTATGCAGTAGATGTGAGGTATAGAAAGCGTGGAGTAGACAGAGGGGGTCAGACCCAAAGGAGATAATAGGGTAAAAAGAAAAGTGGGAAAACAGAAAATAGAGGGAGCAGGGGGGGAAGGAGAAGGGACAAGAGAGGGGGTAAAGAGAAGTTGAAGTAGGTAGACTTGAAGTCTGGAGAATGAGGGTACGTACCTCAGAGACAGAGTGGGTACGTAAATGAGGTACACCGGAGGTGGGCGTAGGCTTGCCTATCCACCTATGGGGGAGAAATCCGGTTTAGTAGCTCTAGTCCGTATGGACAGCTGTGTGGGTAAGCGAGCTGTGGTAGGAATGAGTGCTGCGGCACTATGGAGGACGAATCATGCAAAATGATGATACGTGGGGGGTTGGGGGTGTGTGTGTTGGATTGCCTTCTGGGAGTCTGTGTGCGGGTGGTAAAGGACCATATGCTTGTGAATTTAGAAAAAAAAAAGAAAAGAAAAAAAAAAAAAAAAAGGGGGGGGGTGGGGGTGGAGAAGAGATACATACAAGTACCCCTCTCAGAGCTTAATAAACATATCTCAGGTAGGTGATAGCAGTCCTCTATGGAGGCCTGATCTCTTGTGGGTTTTTCCATTAGAGAGGGAGAGAAAACTTGCTACTCGTATTTTCTGTGTTTTTTCTGTAATTAGTTTTTCTTGATTTTCCTCTGTATACTAAATTTTCTGCTGTTTCCCCTATCGGGGATATATCTGTTATTGTGGGAGCCTGAATCCCCGTTCCAAGTGTAATAGAATGCTTGGGTGAAGCGGAGTTTTAAGATGGTGGCAATGATGATATGGGTTTACTGTTCTAGGAATGGGTTGGCACCAATTCCTTCTATGTTAGTGATAGAGAGCTTAGTAAAGGTGTATAGGATATAGGTGAGGTATGGGATGCTTTTGGAGGAGAGAATTAGTTGCTAGTTGGTTGCTAGTACGGCGGTTGTAAATCGCCCGTACACTAAATTGAGTGCTAGCAATGAGTGTAAGGATCCAGGCTCCCACTATTTGTCTCACGTAAACTATGTTAACCATTTAAAACATTTAAACCATGTAGTACAAGCAAACAAACGTAACATAGCTAAGAGTAGTTAAGAATAGTAGAGCCCCTTGCCGTAAGTATAAAAGAACTGTCAGGATGGTTCGTAGGGGTTTTAACCAGGGTAAATGCAAACCAGGTATTGGTGTTAGGAATGTGGTCGGAAGGACCCCAAGTCTGCCATATCTTGGCCGAGGCGTTACTCACAGATCCAGATGGGATGGTGGTATATCTGCCAGGGTCCTGTATATGCGTCTGGGCTCAAAGTGGAGAGTTTTCGGCGATGGTCCTTGAAAAGACTGGTGTTGTTTCTTCCGCTAGATAAAAAAAAAAGGGGGGGGGGAGAGAAAAAACATAGGGGAGAAGAAGAAGAGAAAAAATGAAAAATGAAAATAAAAAGATAACCGGGGGAGGGGGGGTGGATCTTGTTCCAGAAGGGAGGAGAAGTTAGAGTCACTGTGTAAAAGCAGTGTGGTCAGATCAAGGGTGGTATCTTCTAGTAGTTCCGACGAGGAGTGTTTGCCAGGCCTGGACTGCGGGCTGGGAGGTCTCGGCGGGATTGGCGATCTCCAGGTGAGGTGGGGTCCAATCTACGGCGTCTGGAGCGTTGTCTCTGGGCCTTGGGAGATGAGTTGTAGGCGACTGGCTTCCATGGATCCGTGGGGAAGTAGAAAGCATGCCACTCAGGTATATCCATCTGAGGAATATCCATTTGTTCGCAAAAGGCGGGTAGATCTTCTGGGGTTCTAAGAAACGCTGTGCGACCCCTTGTGGATGCCGACAGGCAGAATGGGAATTTCCATCTGTATTGGATATTGTGTGAGCGGAGCACCTCCAGCAGGGGGCGCAGGGTGCGTCTGTTCTGTAGGGTAATTTGAGATAAGTCCTGAAATAATTTCACTTCAGTACCATTGAGTAGTATGCGGCCTCTGTTTCTTGCTTTTTTAAGAATCTCTTCTTTTAAGGGGAAGTTAACGATACAGCAGACAATGTCCCTGGGTGGTTCATTATCCCGAGGAGGGGGTCTCAATGCGCGGTGTATGCGTTCCATTTCTATGGGGGAGTCTGCTGGCCGCTCCAACAGATCATTAAAGATGGAGCACACTGTGTGTTGTAGTGCGGCCTGGTCAACTCCTTCAGGGACCCCCCTCACTCTCACGTTATGCCTGCGTCCTCTATTGTCCAGGTCCTCCACTTGTCTATGGAGCTCAAATAGATGTGGAAGATGTGAATCATATGTTTTCTGTACTTGCCTTATAGCGGTGGCTTGTGTACGGGCGTTTTCCTCTACTTCTGCGATCCGGTCGTTCATAGAGTGAATGTCCGCCTTGAGATCTGAGATCGCCGACATCATGGTATGTTTGATGTCTAGAGCGACTCTTTGGAGATCTTTTTGCAGGTCAAGTAGGCTTGGGAGAGGGGTTCCGGAGTCGTCTTCGACCATAATCGGATCCGCGGTGCTTCTAATTGAGTTCGGGGATGAGGCCTGTGAAGCGTGTGAGGCCTGCGCGGCTTGTGAAGCCTCGAGTTGAGCGGCTTGTCTGGTCCGGAATATCTCGGGGATGTTTCCGCTGATCTGCGTGCCTGGATCCTTTTATGCACGGGGTGTTGAGGTGCTCCTGTTAGACTTTCCCATCATGGGTAAGTGGTTTTAAGACCCCAAGAAAGGCGTTTTTCGTCCTCCGAGTGCGGGAGCCTTCTGTCTAAGCAGCCATCTCGGTTCCCGTCCAGGCCACGCCCCCCATGCTGGAATATTTTAACGTTTATTTTTTGTCCTTCATACATATTTGCCTTCACTTACCTCCCCAGCATGCTCTCCTGGGCCTATATCCACCTTGCCAAGTCACTTAACATAGTAGCACATGTATTCAGCAGCAGGGACAATTTGTAATCCATGTTAAGAACAATTATGTATCCTCATACCAACATACCCCGGATTTCCACTGTTTAAAGCGGAGTTCCACCCAATAATGGAACTTCCCCTTTAAGGGAGGGGACCCTCTGACATGCCACATTTGGCATGGTATTTTTTTTAGGGGGGGAGCGGATACCCTCTTTTTAGAGGGTCCCAGCTCCCACTTCCTCCCGGTGCACCGCGGCACCAGAAGGGAGATCACCTTTCCCCTCCCTCTCAGCAATCATCTTGGACATGTCACAGGTTCCAGATGATTGCCTGGCCAGTCACAATGCGGGGCGCGGCTCGCGCATGCGCAGTGGGTGCCCGGCTGTGAAGCCACACCCGGGCACCCATAGTTACAATGCTGGCCCCGCAGAAATGAGGGGGAGATGAGCAGTACTTTGTTCCTCCACATCGCTGGACCCTGGGATAGGTAAGTGTCCGATTATTAAAAGTCAGCAGCTGCAGTATTTGTAGCTGCTGACTTTTCATTTTTTTTTTTAATCAGAACTCCGAAGGGATTTAGGAAATTTGTAATTTCTTAGAGCCAGTAAAGGTTCATTTATGAAAATTGTTTTCAGAATCTCTATGGTTTCTGAAGGATTAGGTGCATGCAACTTTTTCCAGCATCTAGTGATAGTAGTCCGTTATGCCTACTTTTATAAATGTCTTGACTAATATCAAAAGGTAGGAATGGTATAGTCTTCCACCTTAAAAGGTTCACAGTTTTTCACTGAGAGTATATTCTTCATGTGCCCCTATTTCATTATTTGTTTAGCTAGTTACAACTGTTATGCCCTGTACACACGATCGGACATTGATCGGACATTCCGATAACAAAATCCACCGGATTTTTTCCGACGAATGTTGGCTCAAACTTGTCTTGCATACACACGGTCACACAAAGTTGTCAGGATTTCCGACCATCAAGAACGCGGTGACTAGGGATGAGCTTCGTGTTCGAGTCGAACCCATGTTCGACTCGAACATCGGCTGTTCGACCGTCTGTCGAATTGCGAACGTTATGGGCCGTTCGCGCCAAATTCGTGTGGCGCGTCACGGCCCATAATTCACTGCGGCATCGCAGTGCATTGCTGGCTGATGATTGGCCAAGCATGCACTATGACCCGCATGCTTGGCCAATCACAGCGCCGTCAGTAGAGAGAGCTGTAATTGGCCAAAGCCAGGGTGGCTTTGGCCAATTATGGCTCAGGGGATTTAGTACACGCCCCACACTATATAAGGCCGCCTGCACGGCGGCCCTGTGTAGTGTGTTCCGGTGTGCTGATAGAGAGAGAGACAGACAGTGTCATTTGATTTGAGTTAGATAGATTAGGCTAGATCTGTTCCTGCTATTTACATTTAGTGCAGTGCGTCCTGCTCACAGTGTTCAGCTAGATCCGTTCCTGCTATTTACATTTAGTGCAGTCAGTGCGTCCTGCTCACAGTGTTCAGCTAGATCCGTTCCTGCTATTTACATTTAGTGCAGTGCGTCCTGCTCACAGTGTTCAGCTAGATCTGTTCCTGCTATTTACATTTAGTGCAGTGCGTCCTGCTCACAGTGTTCAGCTAGATCCGTTCCTGCTATTTACATTTAGTGCAGTGCGTCCTGCTCACAGTGTTCAGCTAGATCTGTTCCTGCTATTTACATTTAGTGCAGTGCGTCCTGCTCACAGTGTTCAGCTAGATCTGTTCCTGCTATTTACATTTAGTGCAGTGCGTCCTGCTCACAGTGTTCAGCTACATCCGTTCCTGCTATTTACATTTAGTGCAGTCAGTGCGTCCTGCTCACAGTGTTCAGCTAGATCCGTTCCTGCTATTTACATTTAGTGCAGTGCGTCCTGCTCACAGTGTTCAGCTAGATCTGTTCCTGCTATTTACATTTAGTGCAGTGCGTCCTGCTCACAGTGTTCAGCTAGATCTGTTCCTGCTATTTACATTTAGTGCAGTGCGTCCTGCTCACAGTGTTCAGCTAGATCCGTTCCTGCTATTTACATTTAGTGCAGTGCGTCCTGCTCACAGTGTTCAGCTAGATCTGTTCCTGCTATTTACATTTAGTGCAGTGCGTCCTGCTCACAGTGTTCAGCTAGATCCGTTCCTGCTATTTACATTTAGTGCAGTCAGTGCGTCCTGCTCACAGTGTTCAGCTAGATCCGTTCCTGCTATTTACATTTAGTGCAGTGCGTCCTGCTCACAGTGTTCAGCTAGATCTGTTCCTGCTATTTACATTTAGTGCAGTGCGTCCTGCTCACAGTGTTCAGCTAGATCCGTTCCTGCTATTTACATTTAGTGCAGTGCGTCCTGCTCACAGTGTTCAGCTAGATCCGTTCCTGCTATTTACATTTAGTGCAGTGCGTCCTGCTCACAGTGTTCAGCTAGATCTGTTCCTGCTATTTACATTTAGTGCAGTGCGTCCTGCTCACAGTGTTCAGCTAGATCTGTTCCTGCTATTTACATTTAGTGCAGTGCGTCCTGCTCACAGTGTTCAGCTAGATCCGTTCCTGCTATTTACATTTAGTGCAGTGCGTCCTGCTCACAGTGTTCAGCTAGATCTGTTCCTGCTATTTACATTTAGTGCAGTGCGTCCTGCTCACAGTGTTCAGCTAGATCCGTTCCTGCTATTTACATTTAGTGCAGTCAGTGCGTCCTGCTCACAGTGTTCAGCTAGATCCGTTCCTGCTATTTACATTTAGTGCAGTCAGTGCGTCCTGCTCACAGTGTTCAGCTAGATCTGTTCCTGCTATTTACATTTAGTGCAGTCAGTGCGTCCTGCTCACAGTGTTCAGCTAGATCCGTTCCTGCTATTTACATTTAGTGCAGTGCGTCCTGCTCACAGTGTTCAGCTAGATCTGTTCCTGCTATTTACATTTAGTGCAGTGCGTCCTGCTCACAGTGTTCAGCTAGATCTGTTCCTGCTATTTACATTTAGTGCAGTGCGTCCTGCTCACAGTGTTCAGCTAGATCCGTTCCTGCTATTTACATTTAGTGCAGTGCGTCCTGCTCACAGTGTTCAGCTAGATCTGTTCCTGCTATTTACATTTAGTGCAGTGCGTCCTGCTCACAGTGTTCAGCTAGATCCGTTCCTGCTATTTACATTTAGTGCAGTCAGTGCGTCCTGCTCACAGTGTTCAGCTAGATCCGTTCCTGCTATTTACATTTAGTGCAGTCAGTGCGTCCTGCTCACAGTGTTCAGCTAGATCCGTTCCTGCTATTTACATTTAGTGCAGTCAGTGCGTCCTGCTCACAGTGTTCAGCTAGATCTGTTCCTGCTATTTACATTTAGTGCAGTCAGTGCGTCCTGCTCACAGTGTTCAGCTAGATCCGTTCCTGCTATTTACATTTAGTGCAGTGCGTCCTGCTCACAGTGTTCAGCTAGATCCGTTCCTGCTATTTACATTTAGTGCAGTCAGTGCGTCCTGCTCACAGTGTTCAGCTAGATCCGTTCCTGCTATTTACATTTAGTGCAGTCAGTGCGTCCTGCTCACAGTGTTCAGCTAGATCCGTTCCTGCTATTTACATTTAGTGCAGTGCGTCCTGCTCACAGTGTTCAGCTAGATCCGTTCCTGTTATCTTCCTACTGACAGGCAGGCTTGTCTGGTTACAGTATATAAAGCTACCTGAAGAAAATTACAGGTGTTCTATCCCAGCTTAGTGCAGCTACAGGCCATTAGTATGTCTGGAAGGCCAAGAAGGAGAGGCAGACAGTCACAAGCCAATAAGAGAGGGCAAGCAGGCTCTGTGTCTAGTGCTGGTCGTGGAGACGGTGCATCCTCATCAGCACGTGGCCATGGGACTTGGCCTTCCCTCGAACTGTTTGACCACAGTGTTGGGTACATGCTCCAGGAGGATGCCCAGCGTTTGGAAGGCTCTGATGATGATACTGAGCTCGATGAAGGCAGTAACATGAGCACGGACAGAGGGGGTGCCCAAGAAGGACAGCAATCTGGCAGTCATGCTCCCCCTGCTGCAGCATACTGCCAGGTTTGCTCCAGTGATGAGGAGGGAGGGGATGATGAGGTCACTGACTCAACGTGGGTGCCTGATAGGAGAGAGGAGGAGGAGGAGGAGGAGGAGGCGGCACATCACCAACGAGGCAGGATGCCCTCCAGGGGCCAGCCTAAGGGCAGCACATTGACTGCATCACACCCCAAAGCTCCACATGTGCAGGGCGCTGCAGTCTCTGCGCGTTATTCAAAAAGTTCTTTGGTGTGGGCCTTTTTTGAGACGAGTGCATCAGATCGCACCGCTGCTATTTGCAACATATGTCTCAAGCGTATCTCGCGTGGCCGAAACATCTCCCGCTTGGGTACCACATGCTTGACCAGACATATGTTGACCTGCCATGCAGTTCGTTGGCAAGCATATCTAAAAGACCCACACCAAAGAACAAAGAGGATCTCTCCTTGCTCCTCATCAGCTGAGATTTCCAACCCCACTAGACCTTCAGTCCTCTCTGAGACCTGCAGTGAGAGGAATGAAGGTGTAGAATTAGGTGTGTCACAGCCAAGTACTTGTGGGCAATCTGCTTTTGGTACACCGACGTCAGATTGTACCAGGCAAATTTCCCTGCCCCAGCTGCTGCACCGCCGAAAGAAGTTTGCTCCCAGCCATCCACATGCCCAGCGGTTGAATGCTAGCTTGGCAAAATTGCTAGCACTTCAACTGCTGCCTTTTCAGTTGGTAGACTCTGCCCCCTTCCGTGAGTTTGTGGAATGTGCGGTTCCTCAGTGGCAGGTACCCAAACGCCACTTTTTCTCACGGAAGGCGATTCCGGCTCTCTACCGGCATGTGGAAGGCAATGTCCATGCCTCGCTGGACAGGGCGGTCAGCGGTAAGGTGCATATTACCGCTGACTCATGGTCCAGCAGGCATGGACAGGGACGTTACTTAAGTTTCACGGCGCATTGGGTGACTCTGCTGGCAGCTGGGAAGGATGCAGGACAAGGTGCAGTAGTGTTGGAGGTTGTTCCGCCACCACGCCTCCAAAATGCTGATTGTGACACACCTCTCTCCTCCACCCCCTCCTCTTCTTCTTCCTCCATGGCCTCTTCCTCGGAACCAGCGCTGCTCCGTAGGCGTTCAAGGGGCTACGCAAGTACGCAGGCCAAAAGATGCCATGCGGTGCTTGAGCTGGTGTGCTTGGGGGACAGGAGCCACACTGGGGCAGAGGTTCTGTCAGCTCTGCAGGGGCAGGTTCAGAGGTGGTTGACGCCACGCCAACTTAAGGCAGGAATGGTGGTTTGCGACAATGGCACCAACCTCCTCTCTGCCCTCCGACAGGGACAACTGACCCATGTGCCCTGTTTGGCTCACGTCCTTAACTTGGTGGTGCAGCGGTTCTTGGGCAGGTACCCGGGCTTACAGGATGTCCTGAGGCAGGCCAGGAAAGTCTGTGTGCATTTCCGCCGGTCATATAATGCCAGTGCTCGGCTGACGGACCTCCAAAAGGAGTTTAACCTGCCCAAGAACCGCCTAATCTGTGACATGCCCACCAGGTGGAACTCAACGTTGGCCATGCTGCAGCGGCTGCACACGCAGCAGAGGGCCATCAATGAGTACCTGTGCGACTATGGCACCAGGACAGGGTCAGGGGACCTTGGTTTTTTTTCCCCACGCCAGTGGGCCATGATCAGGGATGCATGCACTGTCCTGTCACCATTCGAGGAGGCCACGAGGATGGTGAGCACTGACAGTGCATGCATCAGTGACACTGTCCCCCTTGTCCACCTGTTGGAGCACACGCTGCGTGGAATAATGGACAGGGCACTTGAGGCAGAACAGAGGCAGGAAGAGGAGGACTTCCTTAGCTCTCAAGGCCCCCTTTATCCAGACAGTGTTCCTGCGTGCCCGCCGATCACACAGGAAGAGGACGAGGAGGAGGAGGAGGAGGAGGAAGATTGTGTCAGTATGGAGGTGGAGCCTGGCACTCAGCATCAGCAGCAGTCTTTAAGGGATCAGTCCCAAGGAACACATGGACTTGTACGTGGCTGGGAGGAGGTGGCTGCGGACGTTGTTGTCCTTAGTGACCCAGAGGACTCCGGACCGAATGCCTCTGCAAACCTACGCTGCATGGCCTCCCTGATCCTGCAAAGCCTGCGTAAGGATCCTCGTATTCGTGGTATCAAGGAGAAGGACCAATACTGGCTGGCAACCCTCCTTGATCCACGTTACAAGGGTAAGGTTGCGGACCTTATCTTGCCATCGCAGAGGGAGCAGAGGATGAAACATCTTCGGGAGGCCTTGCAGAAAGGTCTGTGCAACGCGTTCCCAGAGACTGGGAGGTTACAAACTCCTGTTTCAGGACAACGTGTTGCTGAGGCTTCGGTCAGTCAAAGAAGGAGCGGTGGAGAAGGTGGCCGTCTGACCGATGCGTTCAGACAATTTTTTGGTCCGCAGCCCCAAGGTATGATCGGTTCCAGCAACCATCGCCAGCGTCTGTTTTACATGGTGCAGGAATACCTAGGGGCAAGATCAGACTTGGACACCTTTCCCACCGAAAATCCTCTGGGTTACTGGGTCTTGAGTAGGGATGAGCCGAACACCCCCCAGTTCGGTTCGCACCAGAACCCGCGAACGGACCGCAAGTTCGCACGAACGCTAGAACCCCATTGACGTCTATGGGACTCGAACGTTCGAAATCAAAAGTGCTCATTTTAAAGGCTAATTTGCATGGTATTGTCCTAAAAAGGGTGTGGGGACCCGGGTCCTACCCCAGGGGACATGTATCAATGCAAAAAAAACTTTTAAAAACGGCCGTTTTTTCGGGAGCAGTGATTTTAATGATGCTTAAAGTAAAAAAAAAAAAGTGAAATATTCCTTTAAATATCGTACCTGGGGGGTGTCTATAGTATGCCTGTAAAGTGACGCGTGTTTCCCATGTTTAGAACAGTCCCTGCACCAAATGTCATTTTTAAAGGAAAAAATCTCATTTAAAACTGCTTGCGGGTTTAATGTCATGTCGGGTCCTGGCAATATGGATGAAAATCAGTGAGACAAACGGCATGGGTACCCCCCAGTCCATTACCAGGCCCTTTGGGTCTTGTATGGATATTAAGGGGAACCCCGCACCCAAATTAAAATAAGGAAAGGTCCCTATATACTCTGAACAGCAGTATACAGGCGGTGCAAACAAGACAGGGACTGTAGGTTTGTTGTTAAGTAGAATCTCTTTGTAATTTTGAACATTTTTAACGTGTTTAGCTCCAGCCAAAAAATCTTTTCTAAGCTTTTTGGAAAACATAGGGAAGGGTTATCACCCCTGTGACATTTGTTTTGCGTCTTTCCTCCTCTTCAGAAGATTTCACCTCACTTTTTTGTCCCAATGAAAAATGTTTTTTGAAAATTTGGGTTTTTTTGTGGAACAAGGATTGGAAAGCATCAGTGGAAAGGAGAAATTGTTTTCCCATATTAACTCTTACATGAGAGAATTTCCCTTCCTAGGGGTAGATTTCATCTCACTTCCTGTTGTCTCCTTCCGTTTGCAAGTAGGAGTCGTTTGTAAGTTAGATGTTTGAAAGTAGGGTCCTGCCCTATATACTCAGCAGAAATTTGGGCCTTAGGTGTTGCTGTGGCCAAAACACTGTAAGCCCTCACAGGGCCCTGCTGTGAAATATTAGATCAAGAATTGTAATTACATGCCCCTGTTGAACAGGAGCTGAAAAATTAGGCCTTAGGCACTGGTGCTGGTGCCACAACACTGCAACCCCTCACAGACACTCTAGTTGGAACGCAGGAACGAGCCCTGCTGCAAAGTATTGCATCAAAAATTGTAATTACACGCCCCTGTTAGACAGGGGCAGAAAAATTGGGCCTTAGGCACTGGTGCTGGTGCCACAACACTGCAACCCCTCACAGACACTCTAGTTGGAACGCAGGAACGAGCCCTGCTGCAAAGTATTGCATCAAAAATTGTAATTACACGCCCCTGTTAGACAGGGGCAGAAAAATTGGGCCTTAGGCACTGGTGCTGGTGCCACAACACTGCAACCCCTCACAGACACTCTAGTTGGAACGCAGGAACGAGCCCTGCTGCAAAGTATTGCATCAAAAATTGTAATTACACGTCCCTGTTAGACAGGGGCAGAAAAATTGGGCCTTAGGCACTGGTGCTGGTGCCACAACACTGCAACCCCTCACAGACACTCTAGTTGGAACGCAGGAACGAACCCTGCTGCAAAGTATTGCATCAAAAATTGTAATTACACGCCCCTGTTAGACAGGGGCAGAAAAATTGGGCCTTAGGCACTGGTACTGGTGCCACAACACTGCAACCCCTCACAGACACTCTAGTTGGAACGCAGGAACGAGCCCTGCTGCAAAGTATTGCATCAAAAATTGTAATTACACGCCCCTGTTAGACAGGGGCAGAAAAATTGGGCCTTAGGCACTGGTGCTGGTGCCACAACACTGCAACCCCTCACAGACACTCTAGTTGGAATGCAGGAACGAGCCCTGCTGCAAAGTATTACATCAAAAATTGTAATTACACGCCCCTGTTATACAGGGGCTGAAAAATTGTGCCTTAGGCACTGGTGGTGGCGCCCAGAACCAAAAATGTTCTTACAAGCTATCAGCGTGATGATTGAGGAGGAAGAGGATAATTACTCAGGGATAGTCACTCAGCATCAGCATAGGCAGTCTTTGAAGGGATCTGAAAAAAATTATTCAGTTACATCAGCATCAGGTGCTTGGTAGCTGGTGGTGATCCAAGACTGATTCATTTTTATGAAGGTCAGCCGATCGACCGAGTCAGTGGACAGACGCACCCTGTGATCGGTTACCACGCCTCCAGCAGCACTGAATGTGCGTTCCGAAAGAACGCTGGATGCAGGACAGGCCAGTAGCTCAATTGCATACTGTGCAAGCTCTGGCCAGTGATCCATCCTCAAGACCCAGTAACCCAGAGGATTTTCGGTGGGAAAGGTGTCCAAGTCTGATCTTGCCCCTAGGTATTCCTGCACCATGTAAAACAGACGCTGGCGATGGTTGCTGGAACCGATCATACCTTGGGGCTGCGGACCAAAAAATTGTCTGAACGCATCGGTCAGACGGCCACCTTCTCCACCGCTTCTTCTTTGACTGACCGAAGCCCCTTGAACGCCTACGGAGCAGCGCTGGTTCCGAGGAAGAGGCCATGGAGGAAGAAGAAGAGGAGGGGGTGGAGGAGAGAGGTGTGTCACAATCAGCATTTTGGAGGCGTGGTGGCGGAACAACCTCCAACACTACTGCACCTTGTCCTGCATCCTTCCCAGCTGCCAGCAGAGTCACCCAATGCGCCGTGAAACTTAAGTAACGTCCCTGTCCATGCCTGCTGGACCATGAGTCAGCGGTAATATGCACCTTACCGCTGACCGCCCTGTCCAGCGAGGCATGGACATTGCCTTCCACATGCCGGTAGAGAGCTGGAATCGCCTTCCGTGAGAAAAAGTGGCGTTTGGGTACCTGCCACTGAGGAACCGCACATTCCACAAACTCACGGAAGGGGGCAGAGTCTACCAACTGAAAAGGCAGCAGTTGAAGTGCTAGCAATTTTGCCAAGCTAGCATTCAACCGCTGGGCATGTGGATGGCTGGGAGCAAACTTCTTTCGGCGGTGCAGCAGCTGGGGCAGGGAAATTTGCCTGGTACAATCTGGCGTCGGTGTACCAAAAGCAGATTGCCCACAAGTACTTGGCTGTGACACACCTAATTCTACACCTTCATTCCTCTCACTGCAGGTCTCAGAGAGGACTGAAGGTCTAGTGGGGTTGGAAATCTCAGCTGATGAGGAGCAAGGAGAGATCCTCTTTGTTCTTTGGTGTGGGTCTTTTAGATATGCTTGCCAACGAACTGCATGGCAGGTCAACATATGTCTGGTCAAGCATGTGGTACCCAAGCGGGAGATGTTTTGGCCACGCGAGATACGCTTGAGACATATGTTGCAAATAGCAGCGGTGCGATCTGATGCACTCGTCTCAAAAAAGGCCCACACCAAAGAACTTTTTGAATAACGCGCAGAGACTGCAGCGCCCTGCACATGTGGAGCTTTGGGGTGTGATGCAGTCAATGTGCTGCCCTTAGGCTGGCCCCTGGAGGGCATCCTGCCTCGTTGGTGATGTGCCGCCTCCTCCTCCTCCTCCTCCTCCTCTCTCCTATCAGGCACCCACGTTGAGTCAGTGACCTCATCATCCCCTCCCTCCTCATCACTGGAGCAAACCTGGCAGTATGCTGCAGCAGGGGGAGCATGACTGCCAGATTGCTGTCCTTCTTGGGCACCCCCTCTGTCCGTGCTCATGTTACTGCCTTCATCGAGCTCAGTATCATCATCAGAGCCTTCCAAACGCTGGGCATCCTCCTGGAGCATGTACCCAACACTGTGGTCAAACAGTTAGAGGGAATCCTCATGAGGACATGGTGGAGCTAGGGAAGGAGTCACTGATGACATTGAGCTGAGGGAAGAGGCCGCTGCTTTGCCAGACAAAGCACCCTGGGCATGGGTGAGAGAGGATGAGGAGGATGAGGACGGCTTGGTCATCCACTCGACCAAGTTTTCTGCATGTTGCGGCTCAACACGGCCAGCTGCCGAAAAAAAGGCCAAGCGTGTCCCATGGCCACGTGCTGATGAGGATGCACCGTCTCCACGACCAGCACTAGACACAGAGCCTGCTTGCCCTCTCTTATTGGCTTGTGACTGTCTGCCTCTCCTTCTTGGCCTTCCAGACATACTAATGGCCTGTAGCTGCACTAAGCTGGGATAGAACACCTGTAATTTTCTTCAGGTAGCTTTATATACTGTAACCAGACAAGCCTGCCTGTCAGTAGGAAGATAACAGGAACGGATCTAGCTGAACACTGTGAGCAGGACGCACTGCACTAAATGTAAATAGCAGGAACGGATCTAGCTGAACACTGTGAGCAGGACGCACTGACTGCACTAAATGTAAATAGCAGGAACGGATCTAGCTGAACACTGTGAGCAGGACGCACTGCACTAAATGTAAATAGCAGGAACAGATCTAGCTGAACACTGTGAGCAGGACGCACTGCACTAAATGTAAATAGCAGGAACGGATCTAGCTGAACACTGTGAGCAGGACGCACTGACTGCACTAAATGTAAATAGCAGGAACGGATCTAGCTGAACACTGTGAGCAGGACGCACTGCACTAAATGTAAATAGCAGGAACGGATCTAGCTGAACACTGTGAGCAGGACGCACTGCACTAAATGTAAATAGCAGGAACGGATCTAGCTGAACACTGTGAGCAGGACGCACTGCACTAAATGTAAATAGCAGGAACGGATCTAGCTGAACACTGTGAGCAGGACGCACTGCACTAAATGTAAATAGCAGGAACGGATCTAGCTGAACACTGTGAGCAGGACGCACTGACTGCACTAAATGTAAATAGCAGGAACGGATCTAGCTGAACACTGTGAGCAGGACGCACTGCACTAAATGTAAATAGCAGGAACGGATCTAGCTGAACACTGTGAGCAGGACGCACTGCACTAAATGTAAATAGCAGGAACGGATCTAGCTGAACACTGTGAGCAGGACGCACTGCACTAAATGTAAATAGCAGGAACGGATCTAGCTGAACACTGTGAGCAGGACGCACTGCACTAAATGTAAATAGCAGGAACGGATCTAGCTGAACACTGTGAGCAGGACGCACTGACTGCACTAAATGTAAATAGCAGGAACGGATCTAGCTGAACACTGTGAGCAGGACGCACTGACTGCACTAAATGTAAATAGCAGGAACGGATCTAGCTGAACACTGTGAGCAGGACGCACTGCACTAAATGTAAATAGCAGGAACGGATCTAGCTGAACACTGTGAGCAGGACGCACTGCACTAAATGTAAATAGCAGGAACGGATCTAGCTGAACACTGTGAGCAGGACGCACTGCACTAAATGTAAATAGCAGGAACGGATCTAGCTGAACACTGTGAGCAGGACGCACTGCACTAAATGTAAATAGCAGGAACGGATCTAGCTGAACACTGTGAGCAGGACGCACTGACTGCACTAAATGTAAATAGCAGGAACGGATCTAGCTGAACACTGTGAGCAGGACGCACTGACTGCACTAAATGTAAATAGCAGGAACGGATCTAGCTGAACACTGTGAGCAGGACGCACTGCACTAAATGTAAATAGCAGGAACAGATCTAGCTGAACACTGTGAGCAGGACGCACTGCACTAAATGTAAATAGCAGGAACGGATCTAGCTGAACACTGTGAGCAGGACGCACTGCACTAAATGTAAATAGCAGGAACGGATCTAGCTGAACACTGTGAGCAGGACGCACTGCACTAAATGTAAATAGCAGGAACGGATCTAGCTGAACACTGTGAGCAGGACGCACTGCACTAAATGTAAATAGCAGGAACGGATCTAGCTGAACACTGTGAGCAGGACGCACTGACTGCACTAAATGTAAATAGCAGGAACGGATCTAGCTGAACACTGTGAGCAGGACGCACTGCACTAAATGTAAATAGCAGGAACGGATCTAGCTGAACACTGTGAGCAGGACGCACTGCACTAAATGTAAATAGCAGGAACGGATCTAGCTGAACACTGTGAGCAGGACGCACTGCACTAAATGTAAATAGCAGGAACGGATCTAGCTGAACACTGTGAGCAGGACGCACTGCACTAAATGTAAATAGCAGGAACGGATCTAGCTGAACACTGTGAGCAGGACGCACTGACTGCACTAAATGTAAATAGCAGGAACGGATCTAGCTGAACACTGTGAGCAGGACGCACTGACTGCACTAAATGTAAATAGCAGGAACGGATCTAGCTGAACACTGTGAGCAGGACGCACTGCACTAAATGTAAATAGCAGGAACGGATCTAGCTGAACACTGTGAGCAGGACGCACTGCACTAAATGTAAATAGCAGGAACGGATCTAGCTGAACACTGTGAGCAGGACGCACTGCACTAAATGTAAATAGCAGGAACGAATCTAGCTGAACACTGTGAGCAGGACGCACTGACTGCACTAAATGTAAATAGCAGGAACGGATCTAGCTGAACACTGTGAGCAGGACGCACTGACTGCACTAAATGTAAATAGCAGGAACGGATCTAGCTGAACACTGTGAGCAGGACGCACTGCACTAAATGTAAATAGCAGGAACAGATCTAGCTGAACACTGTGAGCAGGACGCACTGCACTAAATGTAAATAGCAGGAACGGATCTAGCTGAACACTATGAGCAGGACGCACTGCACTAAATGTAAAGAGCAGGAACAGATCTAGCTGAACACTGTGAGCAGGACGCACTGCACTAAATGTAAAGAGCAGGAACAGATCTAGCCTAATCTAGCTCTCAAATCAAATGACACTGTCTGTCTCTCTCTCTATCAGCACACCGGAACACACTACACAGGGCCGCCGTGCAGGCGGCCTTATATAGTGTGGGGCGTGTACTAAATCCCCTGAGCCATTATTGGCCAAAGCCACCCTGGCTTTGGCCAATTACAGCTCTCTCTACTGACGGCGCTGTGATTGGCCAAGCATGCGGGTCATAGTGCATGCTTGGCCAATCATCAGCCAGCAATGCACTGCGATGCTGCAGTGAATTATGGGCCGTGACGCGCCACATGAATTTGGCGCGAACGGCCCATAACGTTCGCAATTCGATGGACGGTCGAACAGCCGATGTTCGAGTCGAACATGGGTTCGACTCGAACACGAAGCTCATCCCTAGTCTTGAGGATGGATCACTGGCCAGAGCTTGCACAGTATGCAATTAGGCTACTGGCCTGTCCTGCATCCAGCGTTCTTTCGGAACGCACATTCAGTGCTGCTGGAGGCGTGGTAACCGATCACAGGGTGCGTCTGTCCACTGACTCGGTCGATCGGCTGACCTTCATAAAAATGAATCAGTCTTGGATCACCACCAGCTACCAAGCACCTGATGCTGATGTAACTGAATAATTTTTTTCAGATCCCTTCAAAGACTGCCTATGCTGATGCTGAGTGACTATCCCTGAGTAATTATCCTCTTCCTCCTCAATCATCACGCTGATAGCTTGTAAGAACATTTTTGGTTCTGGGCGCCACCACCAGTGCCTAAGGCACAATTTTTCAGCCCCTGTTTAACAGGGGCGTGTAATTACAATTTTTGATGTAATACTTTGCAGCAGGGCTCGTTCCTGCATTCCAACTAGAGTGTCTGTGAGGGGTTGCAGTGTTGTGGCACCAGCACCAGTGCCTAAGGCCCAATTTTTCTGCCCCTGTCTAACAGGGGCGTGTAATTACAATTTTTGATGCAATACTTTGCAGCAGGGCTCGTTCCTGCATTCCAACTAGAGTGTCTGTGAGGGGTTGCAGTGTTGTGGCACCAGCACCAGTGCCTAAGGCCCAATTTTTCTGCCCCTGTCTAACAGGGGCGTGTAATTACAATTTTTGATGCAATACTCTGCAGCAGGGCTCGTTCCTGCATTCTAACTAATGTGTCTGTGAGGGGTTGCAGTGTTGTGGCACCAGCACCAGTGCCTAAGGACCAATTTTTCTGCCCCTGTCTAACAGGGGCGTGTAATTACAATTTTTGATGCAATACTTTGCAGCAGGGCTCGTTCCTGCGTTCCAACTAGAGTGTCTGTGAGGGGTTGCAGTGTTGTGGCACCAGCACCAGTGCCTAAGGCCTAATTTTTCAGCTCCTGTTCAACAGGGGCATGTAATTACAATTCTTGATCTAATATTTCACAGCAGGGCCCTGTGAGGGCTTACAGTGTTGTGGCCACAGCAACACCTAAGGCCCAAATTTCTGCTGAGTATATAGGGCAGGACCCTACTTTCAAACATCTAACTTACAAACGACTCCTACTTGCAAACGGAAGGAGACAACAGGAAGTGAGATGAAATCTACCCCTAGGAAGGGAAATTCTCTCCTGTAAGAGTTAATATGGGAAAACAATTTCTCCTTTCCACTGATGCTTTCCAATCCTTGTTCCACAAAAAAACCCAAATTTTCAAAAAACATTTTTAATTGGGACAAAAAAGTGAGGTGAAATCTTCTGAAGAGGAGGAAAGACAGCAAAACAAATGTCACAGGGGTGATAACCCTTCCCTATGTTTTCCAAAAAGCTTAAAAAAGATTTTTTGGCTGGAGCTAAACACGTTAAAAATGTACCCGTTCAAAATTACAAAGAGATTCTACTTGACAACAAACCTACAGTCCCTGTCTTGTTTGCACCGCCTGTATACTGCTGTTCAGAGTATATAGGGCCTTTCCTTATTTTAATTTGGGTGCGGGGTTCCCCTTAATATCCATACAGGACCCAAAGGGCCTGGTAATGGACTGGGGGGGTACCCATGCCGTTTGTCTCACTGATTTTCATCCATATTGCCATGACCCGACATGACATTAAACCCGCAAGCAGTTTTAAATGAGATTTTTTCCTTTAAAAATGACATTTGGTGCAGGGACTGTTCTAAACATGGGAAACACGCGTCACTTTACAGGCATACTATAGACACCCCCCAGGTACGATATTTAAAGGAATATTTCACTTTTTTTTTTTTACTTTAAGCATCATTAAAATCACTGCTCCCGAAAAAACGGCCGTTTTTAAAAGTTTTTTTTGCATTGATACATGTCCCCTGGGGTAGGACCCGGGTCCCCAAACCCTTTTTCGGACAATACCATGCAAATTAGCCTTTAAAATGAGCACTTTTGATTTCGAACGTTCGAGTCCCATAGACGTCAATGGGGTTCTAACGTTCGTGCGAACTTTCGGTCCGTTCGCGGGTTCTGGTGCGAACCGAACCGGGGGGTGTTCAGCTCATCCCTACTGATGTACTGAAGGCCTATCTCATTTCTTGAGACACTAACAAGTCAGGAAAGTACAAATACCCCCAAATACCCCTTTTTAGAAAATAGACATTCTTTGCAAAATTAAGATTTTTTTTTTTTTTTTTACAAAATTGTCATATTAACAATTTATTTCTCTCACAGAGCGTATGCATACAACAAATTACACCCCAAAACACATTCTGCTACTCTTCCCGAGTATGGTGATACCAATTTTTGCCTGTTCGCATGTCCTGTTGCGAATCGAACAGGGCGGTGTTCGGCTCATCCCTTTTTACAACACATAGCATGTACATAGCAAAGATGACACTCCAAAATACATTCTGCTACTCCTCCTGAGTATGACGATACCACATGTGTGAGACTTTTACACAGCCTGGCCACATACAAAGGCCCAACGTTGAAGTAGCACCTTCAGGTGTTCTACGAGCATAAATGACACATCTCATTTCTCAACCACCTATTACATTTTTGAAGGCCCTGGAGCACCAGGACAATGGAATTGCCCCCAAAATGACCCCATTTTGGAAAGCAAACACCTCAATGTATAATCTATGAGGCATAATGAGTCTTTTGAACGGTTCATTTTTTTCCAGAAGTTTTTGGAAAATGTGGAAAAAAAATGAAAACACATTTTTTTTACACAAAGTTGTCCATTTATCAGATATTTCCAACACATAGCATGTACATAGCAAAGATGACACCCCAAAATACATTCTGCTACTCCTCCTGAGTATGGCGATACCACATGTGTGAGACTTTTACACAGCCTGGCCACATACAAAGGCCCAAAATTGAAGTAGCATCTTTAGGCGTTCTACAAGCATAAATGACACATCTCATTTCTCAACCACCTATTACAATTTTGAAGGCCCTGGAGCACCAGGACAATGGAATTGCCCCCCAAATGACCCCATTTTGGAAAGCTAACACCCCAATGTATAATCTATGAAGCATAATGAGTCTTTTGAACAGTTCATTTTTTTCCAGAAGTTTTTGGAAAATGTGGAAAAAAAATGAAAACGCATTTTTTTAACCACTTGACGACCGCCTCACGCCGATGTACGTCGGCAAGGTGGCACGGACAGGCAAAATCACGTACATGGTACGTGATTTGCCTTCCGCGGGTGGGGGGTCCGATCGGTCGCCATTTCTTCCCGGGCGATGAGAGGTCAGGGGGAGGCCATCCATTGTTGGCCACCCCCTCCCGATCGCTCCCGGCGAATGAAAATGCTTCCTTTCCCTCTGTAATGTAAACAGAGGGAAAGGAAGTGATGTCATCTCTACTCGAGCCGGTCTTTTCGTCGCCGCGCCGAGGAGAGAAGACATCCAAGTAAGTCTGCACAACACTACACATTCAGTAGAACACGCCAGGCACACTTGTCACCCCCCATCACCCCCCGATCACCCCCTGATCACCCCCCTGTACCCCCTGTCACTCTGACACCAATAGCATTTTTTTTTTTTTTGCATTGGTGTCAGTTTGTGTCAGTTAAAAGTTTTAGGGCAGTTAGGTTAGCCCCCTTTAGGTCTAGGGTACCCCCCCTTAGGTCCAGGGTACCCCCCTAACCCCCCCTAATAAAAGTTAACCCCTTGATTACCCCCCGTCACCAGTGTTGCTAAGCGATCGTTTTTCTGATCGCTGTATTAGTGACACAGGTGACGCTAGTTAGGGAGGTAAGTATATAGGTTCGCTGTCAGTGTTTTATACAGGGACCCCCATATACTACCTGCTAAAGGTTTTAACCCCCTGATTGCCCCCTAGTTAACCCTTTCACCAGCGATCACCGTATAAGTGTTACGGGTGACGCTGGTTAGCTAGTTTGTTTTTTGTAGTTTATTACAGTTTATTACAGTTTATTATAGTTTATTATAGTTTTAGGGCACCCGCCGTTTATTACCCTATAAAGGTTTAACCCCCTAATTGCCCGGCGGTGATAGAAGTTAAGTTTTTAGGATCAGATAAGGTCTGCGTCGCCCCAGGCAGCGTCAGGTTAGCGCCAGTACAGCTAAAACCCACGCACGCAGCATACACCTCCCTTAGTGCTATAGTATCTGAGCGGATCGATATCTGATCCGATCAGATCTATACTCCCCAGCAGTTTAGGGTTCCCTGAAACGCAGTGTTAGCGGGATCAGCCCAGATACCTGCTAGCACCTGCGTTTTGCTCCTCGGCCCAGCCCTGCCCAGCCCACCCAAGTGCAGTATCGATCGATAACTGTCACTTACAAAACACTAAGCACACATACCTGCAGCGTTCGCAGAGTCAGGCCTGATCCCTGTGATCGCTAACAGTTTTTTGGTAGCGTTTTGATACAGTCGCCAACAGTCAGGAGCTTTTTTGCCTGTGAGTCTCACTAGTGTACCCCTAAATTTAGAGCCCAAAATGGCAAATAGAAGGTGCACTAGTGAAGAGGCCTACACGTTTCTGAGTATGACAGATAGTGAAGAGGAAGTCACTCATCTGTCAAGTTCAGGCTCAGAATACGAACCTGTAGAGGACAGCGGCTCCATGACAGATAGCTCTGACGACAGAGTTGTGGTCCCTGCTAGGGTCAGGCGTACCAGACCCCGAACTTCTTCTGTCCTTGAAGTGCAAGAACCGCAGGGCTCTCGTATGGAGCAGAGCAGTACTAGCGCCGCTACTCCTTCTGGTGAACTGGCAAGCACCAGCGGCCTAGTACACCCTGGTCGTACATCCAGCACTGCAGTATCACGTGGTGACGTGGCGAGTCCCATAAGTGCAGTTCAAGCTGGCGAGGTGGCAAGCACTAGTAGTGTCCCGCTGCCACCAAGAAGACAAAGACAGGCCCGTCGTGCCCATAGTGCCCTTCCTGCTGCATTGGCCAATCCGAATTGGGAACCTTCCACTTCTGCAGCACCCGTACTTCCCCCTTTCACTGGCCAACCCGGAATTCAGGTGGAAACAGTTGACTTTATGCCACTGGATTTTTATTCACTGTTTTTCACCGAAGATCTCTATAGATCTATTGTGGACCAAAGCAATTTATACGCTGGTCAACACATCGCCGCTAATCCCCAGTCCTCCCTTGCCAGAGATTGGAGACCAATTACGGTCTCCGAATTTAAGATCTTTCTGGGCCTTTCCCTCCTCATGGGGTTGAATAAAAAGAGTAAGTTGCGGTCATATTGGTCCACTGACCCAATTTACCATTCACCCTTGTTCTCTGCTTCCATGGCCAGGGCACGATACGAGCAGATTTTGCGGTTCATGCACTTCAACGACAATGAACTCTGTCGTCCTCGTGGAGACCCTGCATACGATCGGCTCTACAAAATTCGGCCCCTCGTAAACCACTTCAACCAACGTTTTGCAGACTTGTTTACCCCCCATCAAGTTGTCTGCGTTGATGAGTCCCTGATTAAGTTTTCTGGCCGCTTGTCATTCAAACAGTACCTTCCCAGCAAGCGTGCCAGATACGGGGTCAAGATGTATAAGCTCTGTGACAGGGCCACAGGCTATACATGTAGATTTATGGTTTACGAGGGAAAAGATAGTCACGTAGAGCCGACAAACTGCCCTGACTACATAGGAAGCGCTGGCAAGATAGTGTGGGACTTGGTGTCACCCTTATTCGGAAAGGGGTACCACTTGTACGTGGACAATTATTATACGAGTGTGCCACTTTTTAGTCACTTGTTTGATCAGCAGATTGGAGCATGTGGCACCGTGCGATCTAATCGCCGGGGCTTTCCCCAGCGGCTTGTAGATTCCCGTCTTAGGCTGGGGGAGAGAGCCTGCTTGAAGTATAATAATTTGCTCGCTATGAAGTGGAGGGATAAGAAGAATGTTTTCGTTCTCACCTCCCTTCATGCAGACACGACGACCCAAATTTCTACGGCGACTGGTGTTGTGGAGAAACCCCTCTGTGTCCACGAATACAACCTTAATATGGGAGGGGTGGACCTCAACGACCAGTTGTTGGCGCCGTACTTAGTTGCCCGTAAGGCCAGACGCTGGTACAAAAAAGTGTCTGTATACTTATTTCAATTGGCTTTGCTGAATGCTCATGTGCTATACAGAGCTTCAGGACAGACTGGATCCTTCCTTAAATTCCAGGAAGAGATCGTCAGAGCCCTTCTGTTTCCAGACGGTGCTCTACCTCACCTTCCCCAACCAAATGCAGTAAGCCGGCTGCATGAGCGGCATTTTCTTTATGCCATCCCGAGTACCCCTACCCAACGAGCCCCCAAAAAAGATGTCGTGTCTGCAGCAAGCGCGGATTTATACGTGACACCCGGTCTTATTGTCCCTCCTGTCCTGGCAATCCTGGTCTTTGCATGGGTGAATGCTTTGAACGCTACCATACATTAGTTGAGTATTAGCGTAGGGTTCAGCACTGCACAGACTAGGCACACTAACACAGGGTCTCCCAAGATGCCATTGCATTTTGAGAGACCCAAACCTGGAACAAAAGTTACAAAAGTTAAAAGTTACTAAAAAAAAGTGTAAAAAAATAAAATTAAAAAAAAATTAAAAAAAATAAAAACACAAAAAAAAATATAAAATAAAAAAACCAAAAATAGTTGTTGTTTTATTGTTCTCTCTCTCTCTATTCTCTCTCTATTGTTCTTCTCTTTTTTACTCTATTCTATTCTGCAATGTTTTATTGTTATTATGTTTTACCATGTTTCCTTTTCAGATTTTTCATACTTTACCGTTTACTGTGTTTTGTTGGTAACCATTTTATTGTTTTCAGGTACGCCATTCAGTTGCAGCGCGGATTTATTTATCTTGACAGCAACAGCGTTTGCTCCCACGATATATAAAGCCGTGACTCCAACGCTGTCGGAGGTGATTTCACCACCACAGTTCCATACTTCAGCATATATGCCGAAGCGTGGGGGCAGAAGTGGGTGGAGGAGCGATTTGCTCCTGCCTTTTGCGGGAGGATGCCCCCATGCTTCGGCATATATATATTTTAGGCACAGGTTGCGTTAAATGTTTTATTTTTTACTATTTTTTTTTTGTATTTGCTTTGCAGGTATGGTAAGTCTTACTGTTATACTGTAATGTTGCTTTGTTTTATTGTTAACCATCATTTGCTTAGCAGGTACGCCATTCAGTTGCAGCGCGGATTTATTTATCTTGACAGCAACAGCGTTTGCTCCCACGATATATAAAGCCGTGACTCCAACGCTGTCGGAGGTGATTTCACCACCACAGTTACATACTTCAGCATATATGCCGAAGCGTGGGGGCAGCAGTGGGTGGAGGAGCAATTTGCTCCTGCCTTTTGCGGGAGGATGCCCCCATGCTTCGGCATATATATATTTTAGGCACAGGTTGCGTTAAATGTTTTATTTTTTACTATGTTTTTTTTTTGTATTTGCTTTGCAGGTATGGTAAGTCTTACTGTTATACTGTAATATTACTTTGTTTTATTGTTAACCATCATTTGCTTAGCAGGTACGCCATTCAGTTGCAGCGCGGATTTATTTATCTTGACAGCAACAGCGTTTGCTCCCACGATATATAAAGCCGTGACTCCAGCGCTGTCGGAGGTGATTTCATCACCACAGTTACATACTTCAGCATATATGCCGAAGCGTGGGGGCAGCAGTGGGTGGAGGAGCAATTTGCTCCTGCCTTTTGCGGGAGGATGCCCCCATGCTTCGGCATATATAAATGGTGCATGTATGCCCATCATTAGAAGTGGGTGGATGAAGGGAGGTATTCTAATGGTGGGCATACCCACCGATCAATATCTTTTTTTCGTTCAGCCCACAGGCTGCATGAAAAAAAAGTTTACAATATATGCCTAACAAGGACCAGCAACGTACTGGTATGTTGCTGGACTTTGAGTGGTTATACCAGAATGATGCCTGCAGGTTTAGGTATCATCTTGGAATCATTCTTTTCAGCCAGCGGTCGGCTTTCATGTAAAAGCAATCCTAGCGGCTAATTAGCCTCTAGACTGCTTTTGCAAGCAGTGGGAGGGAATGCCCCCCCTCCCCCACCGTCTTCCATGTTTTTCTCTGGCTTTCCTGTCCCAACAGGGAACCTGAAAATGCAGCCGGTGATTCAGCCAGCTGACCATAGAGCTGATCAGAGACCAGAATGGCTCCAAACATCTCTATGGCCTAAGAAACCGGAAGCTACGAGCATTTCATGACTTAGATTTCGCCGAATGTAAACAGCGCCATTGGGAAATTGGGAAAGCATTTTATCACACCGATCTTGGTGTGGTCAGATGCTTTGAGGGCAGAGGAGAGATCTAGGGTCTAATAGAGCCCAATTTTTTAAAAAAAGAGTACCTGTCACTACCTATTGCTATCATAGGGGATATTTACATTCCCTGAGATAACAATAAAATTAATTAAAAAAAAATAAAAATGAAAGGAACAGTTTAAAAATAAGATAAAAAAGCAAAAAAATAATAAAGAAAAAAAAAAAAAAAAAAAGCACCCCTGTCCCCCCCTGCTCTCGCGCAAAGGCGAACGCAAGCTTCGGTCTGGCGTCAAATGTAAACAGCAATTGCACCATGCATGTGAGGTATCACCGCGAAGGACAGAACGAGGGCAGTGATTTTAGCAGTAGACCTCCTCTGTAAATCTAAAGTGGTAACCTGTAAAGGCTTTTAAAGGCTTTTAAAAATGTATTTATTTTGTCGCCGCTGCGCGTTTGTGCGCAATTTTAAAGCATGTCATGTTTGGTATCCATGTACTCGGCCTAAGATCATCTTTTTTATTTCATCAAACATTTGGGCAATATAGTGTGTTTTAGTGCATTAAAATTTAAAAAAGTGTGTTTTTTCCCCAAAAAATGCGTTTGAAAAATCGCTGCGCAAATACTGTGTGAAAAAAAAATATGAAACACCCACCATTTTAATCTGTAGGGCATTTGCTTTAAAAAAAATATATAATGTTTGGGGGTTCAAAGTAATTTTCTTGCAAAAAAAAATTATTTTTTTCATGTAATCAAAAAGTGTCAGAAAGGGCTTTGTCTTCAAGTGGTTAGAAGAGTGGGTGATGTGTGACATAAGCTTCTAAATGTTGTGCATAAAATGCCAGGACAGTTCAAACCCCCCCCAAATGACCCCATTTTGGAAAGTAGACACCCCAAGCTATTTGCTGAGAGGCATGTCGAGTCCATGGAATATTTTATATTGTGACACAAGTTGCGGGAAAGAGACAAATCTTTTTTTTTTTTTTTTTTGCACAAAGTTGTCACTAAATGATATATTGCTCAAACATGCCATGGGAATATGTGAAATTACACCCCAAAATACATTCTGTTGCTTCTCCTGAGTATGGGGATACCACATGTGTGGGACTTTTTGGGAGCCTAGCCGCGCACGGGACCCCGAAAACCTAGCACCGCCTTCAGGCTTTCTAAGGGCGTAAATTTTTGATTTCACTCTTCACTGCCTAGCACAGTTTCGGAGGCCATGGAATGCCCAGATGGCACAACCCCCCCCCAAATGACCCCATTTTGGAAAATAGACACCCCAAGCTATTTGCTGAGAGGTAAGTGAGTATTTTGCAGACCTCACTTTTTGTCACAAACTTTTGAAAATTGAAAAAAGAAAAAAAAAATACATTTTTCTTGTCTTTCTTCATTTTCAAAAACAAATGAGAGCTGCAAAATACTCACCATGCCTCTCAGCAAATAGCTTGGGGTGTCTACTTTCCAAAATGGGGTCATTTGGGGGGGGGGGTTTTGCCATCTTGGCATTTTATGGCCTTCAAAACTGTGATAGGTAGTGAGGAGTGGAATCACAACTTAACGCCCTTAGAAATCCTGAAGCCGGTGCTTGGTTTTCGGGGCCCCGTATGCGGCTAGGCTCCCAAAAAGTCCCACACATATGGTATCCCCATACTCAGGAGAAGCAGCAGAATATATTTTGGGGTGTAATTCCACATATGCCCATGGCATGTTTGAGCAATATATCATTTAGTGACAACTTTGTGCAAAAAAAAAAAAATTGTCACTTTCCCGCAACTTGTGTCAAAATATAAAATATTCCATGGACTCAACATGCCTCTCAGCAAATAGCTTGGGGTGTCTACTTTCCAAAATGGGGTCATTTGGGGGGGTTTTGTGCCATCTGGGCTTTTTATGGCCTTCAAAACTGTGATAGGCAGTGAGGAGTGAAATCACAACTTTACGCCCTTAGAAATCCTGAAGGCGGTGCTTGGTTTTCGGGGCCACGTATGCGGCTAGGCTCCCAAAAAGTCCTACACATGTGGTATCCCCATACTCAGGAGAAGCAGCTAAATGTATTTTGGGGTGCAATTCCACATATGCCCATGGCCTGTGTGAGAAATATATCATTTAGTGGCAACTTTGTGCAAAAAAAAAAAATTGTCACTTTCCCGCAACTTGTGTCAAAAAATAAAATATTCCATGGATTCAACATGCCTCTCAGCAATTACCTTGGGGTATCTACTTTCCAAAATGGGGTCATTTGGGGGGGTTTTGTGCCATCTTGGCATTTTATGGCCTTCAAAACTGTGATAGGAAGTGAGGAGTGAAATCAAAAATTTATGCCCTTAGAAATCCTGAAGGCGGTGATTGGTTTTCGGGGCCCCGTACGCGGCTAGGCTCCCAAAAAGTCCTAAACATGTGGTATCCCCATACTCAGGAGAAGCAGCAGAATGTATTTTGGGGTGTAATTCCACATATGCCCATGGCATGTTTGAGCAATATATCATTTAGTGACAACTTTGTGCAAAAAAAAAAAAAAAAAGTGTTACTTTCCCGCAACTTGTGTCAAAATATAAAATATTCCATGGACTCAACATGCCTCTCAGCAAATAGTTTGGGGTGTCTACTTTCCAAAATGGGGTCATTTGGGGGGGTTTTGTGCCATCTTGGCATTTTATGGCCTTCAAAACTGTGATAGGTAGTGAGGAGTCAAATCACAACATTACGCCCTTAGAAATCCTGAAGGCGGTGCTTGGTTTTCGGGGCACCGTATGCGGCTAGGCTCCCAAAAAGTCCCACACATGTGGTATCCCCATACTCAGGAGAAGCAGCTAAATGTATTTTGGGGTGCAATTCCACATATGCCCATGGCCTGTGTGAGAAATATATCATTTAGTGACAACTTTGTGCAAAAAAAAAAAAAATTGTCACTTTCCCGCAACTTGTGTCAAAAAAGAAAGTATTCCATGGACTCAACATGCCTCTCAGCAAATAGCTTGGAGTGTCTACTTTCCAAAATGGGGTCATTTGGGGGGGTTTTGTGCCATCTGGGCATTTTATGGCCTTCAAAACTGTGATAGGTAGTGAGGAATGAAATCAAAAATTTATGCCCTTAGAAATCCTGAAGGCGGTGATTGGTTTTCGGGGCCCCGTACGCGGCTAGGCTCCCAAAAAGTCCCACACATGTGGTATCCCCATACTCAGGAGAAGCAGCTGAATGTATTTTGGGGTGCAATTCCACATAGGCCCATGGCCTGTGTGAGCAATATATCATTTAGTGACAACTTTTTGTAAATATTTTTTTTTTGTCATTATTCAATCACTTGGGACAAAAAAAAAAATATTCAATGGGTTCAACATGCCTCTCAGCAATTTCCTTGGGGTGTCTACTTTCCAAAATGGGGTCATTTGGGGGGGTTTTGTACTGCCCTGCCATTTTAGCACCTCATGAAATGACATAGGCAGTCATAAACTAAAAGCTGTGTAAATTCCAGAAAATGTACCCTAGTTTGTAGACGCTATAACTTTTGCGCAAACCAATAAATATACGCTTATTAACTTTTTTTTTACCAAAGACATGTGGCCGAATAAATTTTGGCCTAAATGTATGACTAAAATTGAGTTTATTGGATTTTTTTTATAACAAAAAGT
Source organism: Lithobates septentrionalis (assembly GCA_037952835.1). Lineage (NCBI taxonomy): Eukaryota > Metazoa > Chordata > Amphibia > Anura > Ranidae > Lithobates > Lithobates septentrionalis. The sequence goes on from JBBDGP010000229.1 coordinate 12,232,572, forward strand.
AGAAAATATCATTTTTTTTCAAAATTTACGGTCTTTTTCCGTTTATAGCGCAAAAAATAAAAACGGCAGAGGTGATCAAATACCATCAAAAGAAAGCTCTATTTGTGGGAAGAAAAGGACGCAAATTTCGTTTGGGTACAGCATTGCATGACCGCGCAATTAAAAGTTAAAGTGACGCAGTGCCAAATTGGAAAAAGACCTCTGGTCCTTAGGCAGCATAATGGTCCGGGGCTCAAGTGGTTAAACAAAGTTGTCCATTTATCAGATATTTACAACTAGGGATGAGCTTCGAGTTTGAGTCAAACTCAATGTTCGACTCGAACATCGGCTGTTCGCCAGTTTGCTGAACAGCGAACAATCTGGGGTATTCGTGGCAAATTTGAAAGCCGGCGGAACACCCTTTAAAAGTCTATGGGAGAAATCAAAAGTGCTAATTTTAAAGGCTTATATGCATGGTATTGTCATAAAAAGTGTTTGGGGGCCTGGGTCCTGCCCCAGGGGACATGGATCAATGCAAAAAGAAGTTTTAAAAACGGCCGTTTTTTCGGGAGCAGTGATTTTAATAATGCTTAAAGTGAAACAATAAAAGTGTAATATTCCTTTAAATTTTGTACCTGGGGGGTGTCAATAGTATGCCTGTAAAGGGGCGCATGTTTCCAATGTTTAGAACAGTCTGACAGCAAAATGACATTTCAAAGGAAAAAAAGTCATTTAAAACTACTCGCGCTATTAATGAATTGTCGGTCCGACAATACACATAAAAGTTCATTGATAAAAACGGCATGAGATTTCCCCACAGGGGAACCCCGAACCAAAATTTTAAAAAAAATGGTGTGGGGGGTCCCCCTAAATTCCATACCAGGCCCTTCAGGTCTGGTATGGATATTAAGGGGAACCCGCGCCAAAATTTAAAAAAAATGGCATGGGGGTCCCCCTCAAAATCCATACCAGACCCTTTAGGTCTGGTATGGATTTTAAGGGGAATCCCACGCCAAAATAAAAAAAATGGCGTGGGGTCCCCCCAAAAATCCATACCAGACACTTATCCGAGCATGCAACCTGGCAGGCCGCAGGAAAAGAGGGGGGAACGAGAGAGCGCCTCCCCTCCTGAACCGTACCAGGCCACATGCCCTCAACATTGGGAGGGTGCTTTGAGGTAGCCGCCAAAGCACCTTGTCCCCATGTTAATGAGGACAAGGGCCTCATTCCCACAAGCCTTGGCCGTGGTTGTGGGGGTCTGCGGGCGGGGGGCTTATGGGAATCTGGAAGCCCCCTTTAACAAAGGAACCCCCAGATCCTGCCCCCCCTGTGTGAAATGGTAATGGAGTACAAAAGTACCCCTACCATTTCACAAAAAAAGTGTCAAAAATGTTAAAAATGACAAGAGACAGTTTTTGACAATTCCCTTATTTAAAGTCTTCTTCTTTCCATCTTCTTCGGGTCTTCTTCCTTCCTTCTTCCTTCAATTTCTTCCTCCATATTCTTCTTCCTCTGCTTCTTCCTCTGATCATCTGCTTCTTGATCCGGTGTTCTTCCTCCGCGGCGTCTTCTTCCCCGCTTCATTCTTGGGCCGCTCCGCATCCATGGGAGGCTCCCGCTGTGTGACACTTCTCTTCTTCTGACACATCTTATATAACGGAGAGCGGGGCCACCCGGTGACCCCGCCCCCATTGATGCACAGGGACTTGACAGGGACTTCCCTATGGCTTTCCCCATGATGTCAGAGGGGGCGGGGTCACCCGGTCACGTAAGGCCCAACATTGAAGTAGCATCTTCAGACGTTCTACGAGCATAAATTACACATCTCATTTCTCAACCACCTATTACATTTTTGAAGGCCCTGGAGCACCAGGACAATGGAATTGCCCCCAAAATTACCCCATTTTGGAAAGCTAACACACCAACGTATAATCTATGAGGCATAATGAGTCTTTTGAACGGTTCATTTTTTCCAGAAGTTTTTGGAAAATGTGGAGAAAAAATGAAAATGCATTTTTTTTACACAAAGTTGTCCATTTATCAGATATTTCCAACACATAGCATGTACATAGCAAAGATGACACCCCAAAATACATTCTGCTACTCCTCCTGAGTATGGCGATACCACATGTGTGAGACTTTTACACAGCCTGGCCACATACAGAGGCCCAAAATTGAAGTAGCATCTTTAGGCGTTCTACAAGCATAAATGACACATCTCATTTCTCAACCACCTATTACAATTTTGAAGGCCCTGGAGCACCAGGACAATGGAATTGCCCTCCAAATGACCCCATTTTGGAAAGCTAACACACCAACGTATAATCTATGAGGCATAATGAGTCTTTTGAACGGTTCATTTTTTCCAGAAGTTTTTGGAAAATGTGGAGAAAAAATGAAAATGCATTTTTTTTACACAAAGTTGTCCATTTATCAGATATTTCCAACACATAGCATGTACATAGCAAAGATGACACCCCAAAATACATTCTGCTACTCCTCCTGAGTATGGCGATACCACATGTGTGAGACTTTTACACAGCCTGGCCACATACAAAGGCCCAACGTTGAAGTAGCTCCTTCAGGTGTTCTACGAGCATAAATGACACATCTCATTTCTCAACCACCTATTACATTTTTGAAGGCCCTGGAGCACCAGAACAATGGAATTGCCCCCAAAATGACCCCATTTTGGAAAGCAAACACTTCAATGTATAATCTATGAGGCATAATGAGTCTTTTGAATGGTTAATTTTTTCCAGAAGTTTTTGGAAAATGTGGGAAAAAATGAAAACACATTTTTTCCCACAAAGTTGTCCATTTATCAGATATTTCCAACACATAGCATGTACATAGCAAAGATGACACCCCAAAATACATTCTGCTACTCCTCCTGAGTATGGCGATACCACATGTGTGAGACTTTTACACAGCCTGGCCACATACAAAGGCCCAACGTTAAAGTAGCACCTTCAGGTGTTCCACGAGCATAAATGACACATCTCATTTCTCAACCACCTATTACACTTTTGAAGGCCCTGGAGCACCAGGACAATAGAATTGCCCCCAAAATGACCCCATTTTGAAAAGAAAACACTTCAATGTATAATCTATGAGGCATAATGAGTCTTTTGAATGGTTAATTTTTTTCCAGAAGTTTTTGGAAAATGTGGAGAAAAAGTGAAAACACATTTTTTTCCCACAAAGTTGTCCATTTATCAGATATTTCCAACTAGGGATGAGCCGAACACCCCCCCGGTTCAGTTTGCACCAGAACCTGCGAACGGACCGAAAATTCGTACAATAGTTAGAACCCCATTGACGTCTATGGGACTCAAACGTTCAAAATCAAAAGTGCTCATTTTAAAGGCTAATTTGCATGGTATTGTCCTAAAAAGGGTTTGGGGACCCGGGTCCTACCCCAGGGGACATGTATCAATGCAAAAAAAACTTTTGAAACGGACGTTTTTTCGGGAGCAGTGATTTTAATGATGCTTAAAGTAAAAAAAAAAAGTGAAATATTTCTTCAAATATCGTACCTGGGGGGTGTCTATAGTATGCCTGTAAAGTGGCGCGTGTTTCCCGTGTTTAGAACAGTCCCTGCACCAAATGTCATTTTTAAAGGAAAAAAATCTCATTTAAAACTGCTTGCAGGTTTAATGTAATGTCGGGTCCTGGCAATATGGATGAAAATCAGTCAGACAAACGGCATGGGTACCCCCCAGTCCATTACCAGGCCTTTTGGGTCTTGTATGGATATTAAGGGGAACCCCGCACCCAAATTAAAATAAGGAAAGTTGTGGGGCCACCAGGCCCTATATACTCTGAACAGCAGTATACAGGCGGTGCAAACAAGACAGGGACTGTAGGTTTGTTGTTAAGTAGAATCTGTTTGTCATTTTGAACGGGTACACTTTTAATGTGTTTAGCTCCAGCCAAAAAATCTTTTTTAAGCTTTTTGGAAAACATAGGGAAGGGTTATCACCCTTGTGACATTTGTTTTGCTGTCTTTCCTCCTCTTCAGAAGATTTCACCCCACTTTTTGTCCCAATGACAAATGTTTTTTTTAAAATTTGGGGTTTTTTGTGGAACAAGGATTGGAAAGCATCAGTGGAAAGGAGAAATGTTTTTCCCATATTAACTCTTACAGGAGAGAATTTCCCTTCCTAGGGGTAGATTTCATCTCACTTCCTGTTGTCTCCTTCCGTTTGCAAGTAGGTAAGATAGATGTTTGAAAGTAGGGGCCTGCCCTATATACTTAGCAGAAATTTGGGCCTTAGGTGTTGTTGTGGCCACAACACTGTAAGCCCTCACAGGGCCCTGCTGTGAAATATTAGATCAAGAATTGTAATTACAAGCCCCTGTTGAACAGGGGCAGAAAAACTGGGCCTTTGGTGGTGGTGGTGGTGGTGCTGGTGCCACAACACTGTAAGTCCTCACTCGCTCTTGGTGGGTGCAGAAATGGGCCCTGCTGTGAAATATTAGATCAAGAATTGTAATTACATGCCCCTGTTGAACAGGGGCAGAAAAATTGGGCCTTTGGTGGTGGTGGTGGTGGTGCTGGTGCCACAACACTGTAAGTCCTCACTCGCTCTTGGTGGGTGCAGAAATGGGCCCTGCTGTGAAATATTACATAGTTACATAGTTACATAGTAGGTGAGGTTGAAAAAAGACACAAGTCCATCAAGTCCAACCTATGTGCATGACCATGTGTCAGTATTACATTACATATCCCTGTATATTGCGGTCATTCAGGTGATTATCTAATAGTTTCTTGAAGCTATCAATGCTCCCCGCTGAGACCACCGCCTGTGGAAGGGAATTCCACATCCTTGCCGCTCTTACAGTAAAGAACCCTCTATGTAGTTTAAGGTTAAACCTCTTTTCTTCTAATTGTAATGAGTGGCCACGAGTCTTATTAAACTCTCTTCTGCGAAAAAGTTTTATCCCTATTGTGGGGTCACCAGTACAGTATTTGTAAATTGAAATCATATCCCCTCTCAAGCGTCTCTTCTCCAGAGAGAATAAGTTCAGTGCTCGCAACCTTTCCTCATAACTAAGATCCTCCAGACCCTTTATTAGCTTTGTTGCCCTTCTTTGTACTCGCTCCATTTCCAGTACGTCCCTCCTGAGGACTGGTGCCCAGAACTGGACAGCATACTCCAGGTGCGGGCGGACCAGAGTCTTGTAGAGCGGGAGAATTATCGTTTTATCTCTGCAGTTGATCCCCCTTTTAATGTATGCCAATATTCTGTTTGCTTTATTAGCAGCAGCTTGGCATTGCATGCCATTGCTGAGCCTATCATCCACTAGGACCCCCAGGTCCTTTTGCATCCTAGATTCCCCCAGAGGTTCTCCCCCCAGTGTATAGATTGCATTCATATTTTTGCCACCCAAATGCATTATTTTACATTTTTCTACATTGAACCTCATTTGCCATGTAGTCGCCCACCCCATTAATTTGTTCAGGTCTTTTTGCAAGATTTCCACATCCTGCGGAGAAGTTATTGCCCTGCTTAGTTTAGTATCGTCTGCAAATACAGAGATTGAACTGTTTATCCCATCCTCCAGGTCGTTTATGAACAAATTAAATAGGATTGGTCCCAGCACAGAACCCTGGGGAACCCCACTACCCTCCCCTGACCATTCTGAGTACTCCCCATTTATCACCACCCTCTGAACACGCCCTTGTAGCCAGTTTTCAATCCATGTACTCACCCTATGGTCCATGCCAACACACCTTATTTTGTACAGTAAACATTTATGGGGAACTGTGTCAAATGCTTTTGCAAAATCCAGATACACCACGTCTACGGGCCTTCCTTTATCTAGATGGCAACTCACCTCCTCATAGAAGGTTAATAGATTGGTTTGGCAAGAATGATTCTTCATGAATCCATGCTGATTACTGCTAATGATATCATTCTTATTACTAAAATCTTGTATGTAGTCCCTTATCATCCCCTCCAAGAGTTTACATACAATTGATGTTAGGCTAACTGGTCTGTAATTCCCAGGGATGTTTTTTGGGCCCTTTTTAAATATTGGTGCTACATTGGCTTTTCTCCAATCAGCTGGTACCATTCCAGTCAATAGACTGTCTGTAAAAATTAGGAACAACGGTCTGGCAATCACCTGACTGAGTTCCCTAAGTACCCTCGGATGCAAGCCATCTGGTCCCGGTGATTTATTAATGTTAAGTTTCTCAAGTCTAATTTTAATTCCGTCCTCTGTTAACCATGTAGGTGCTTCCTGTGTTGTGTCATGAGGATAAACACTGCAGTTTTGGTTACTGAAGCCCCCCGATTCACTTGTGAAGACTGAGGAGAAGAATAAATTCAATACCTTTGCCATCTCCCCATCCTTTGTAACCGGATGTCCTTCCTCATTCTTTATGGGGCCAATATGGTCTGTCCTCCCTTTTTTACTGTTTACATATTTAAAGAATTTCTTGGGATTTTTTTTTGCTCTCCTCCGCTATGTGTCTTTCATGTTCTATCTTAGCCATCCTAATTGCACCCTTACATTTCTTATTGCATTCTTTATAAATTCTGAATGCTGTGGATGATCCCTCAACCTTGTATTTTTTGAAGGCCTTCTCCTTTGCTTTTATATGCATTTTTACATTGGAGTTAAGCCATCCAGGATGTTTGTTCGCTCTTTTAAATGTATTACCCAATGGGATACATTGGCTAATGCCCTTATTTAATATGCTCTTAAAGCAAACCCATCTCTCCTCCGTATTCTTTGTTCCTAATATTTTATCCCAATTTATGCCTTTTAGCAAGGTTTGTAGTTTAGGGAAGTTGGCTCTTTTGAAATTCAGTGTCTTTGTGTTCCCTTCATGTCTCCTATTTGTGTGATTTATACTGAAACTAATTGACCTGTGATCGCTGTTACCTAAATTGCCCCGTATTTCCACATCTGTTATCAGGTCTGTATTGTTGGTAATCAGTAGATCTAGTAATGTTTTATTTCTAGTTGGTGCGTCTACCATCTGACCCATAAAATTGTCCTGCAAGACACTAAGGATCTGGCGAGCCTTAAATGAATGCGTGGTTCCCTCCGCCCAGTCTATGTCTGGATAATTAAAATCCCCCATTATGATAACACTTCCCATCCTTGCTGCTAATCCAATTTGTGATAGGAGATCCGTCTCCACTTCCTCCCTCAGGTTAGGGGGCCTATAGCATACTCCCAGTATTATTTTCCCCTTAGCTTCATCCCTTTGGAGCTCTACCCATAAAGATTCCACCTCCTCCCTAGCCCCCTCAGTGATGTCATCTCTCACATTCATTTGTACATTATTCTTGATATATAGGCATACCCCTCCCCCTTTTTTACCCTCTCTATCCTTGCGGTATAGGGTATACCCTTGAATGTTTGCCAGCCAATCATGAGAGCTGTTGAACCAGGTCTCTGAAATTCCCACAAAATCCAAATCCTCCTTGTATAACAGTATCTCTAGTTCACCCATCTTGTCCGCCAGGCTCCTGGCATTGGTGAACATGCCACATAGTTTAGACCGGTCGCATATTGTCCTCGTATTGGGTGTTTCAAGATTGCAACTTGGACTTGCTACTATACTCACCTTGTGTTTTTGTGCTTTGGTTAACCTACCACTAATGCCCCCAATACTACCCTCTGGAATATCTTCCGCGCTGGCTATCACTGTCTCTGGACCCTCCCCCCCATCGCCTAGTTTAAAAACCCCTCTAACTTTTTGGCCATCTTCATTCCCAGCAGATCTGCACCCTCCTCATTTAGGTGCAGTCCGTCCCTCCTATAGTACCGGTTACCGACTGAGAAGTCGGCCCAGTCCTCCAGGAACCCAAACCCCTCCTTACTACACCAGCTCTTCAGCCACTTGTTTACTTCCCTAATCTCCCTCTGCCTCTCTGGTGTGGCTCGATGTACCGGTAGTATTCCTGAGAACACTACCTTGGAGGTCCTTTTCCTCAATTTAGCTCCTAAGTCCCTAAAATCGTTCTTTAGGACACTCCATCTGCCTCTGACTTTGTCATTGGTGCCAACGTGCACCATGACAGCCGGGTCTTCCCCAGCCCCTCCCAGTAATCTGTCCACAAGATCCGTGATGTGCCGAACCCGAGCGCCCGGTAGACAACATACTGTTCGGCGCTTCAGGTCTTGGTTACAGATTGCCCTCTCTGTCCTTCTAAGAATTGAGTCCCCTACCACCAGAATCTGTCTTTCCTTTCCCTTTGCTGCCCCCCCACTCTCACTGGAGGAGTTCTTCCCCTGGCAGCTAGGAGAGTCCCTCATCTCCAGCAGTGCTGGTCCCTGACTGGTTACACCAATGTCACTCAATGGAGCGTACTTATTGGGATGCTCCAGTCATGGATCGGCCTCCCTGGCACTTCCCCCTCTACCCCTCCTGACTGTCACCCATCTACTCTTTGCTAGTGCCTGCACCTCTTTGTCTCCACCCACCTCTGTGCTGGCCCCTGCCGGCACCTGCCGTGTACGTTCCTGGCTCACCTTTAGTATGGAGGGACTTCTCAGTGCTGACAGTTGCTTCCCCAGATTCAGAACCTGGGCTTCCAGGGAAACAATGTGCTTACATTTTGCACAGCAGTATTCGCCCTCGATCGGATGATCAAGGAACGCATACATGCGGCAAGATGTACAAAGAGTCGCCTCTCCACACCCGCCGGGCATCGTACCTATTAAATTTAGTGAGGATTTGGGGATTTTACCCTGTCCAAATTACCTAACAACTAGCTTCCTGGCACTAATACTCAAGACAATACACAGGTACACGACAAGACAATACACAGGTACACAATACACAAGTACTAACGATCCACACACACTACTCAGACAACACTCAGATACTCACACTACACAGGTACTATGACCCCTGTTATAATCTCCTGTTTTAAACTCTTGTTTTTAAATCCCACTTAATCCAGCTCCACTTACACCAAGCTCCACAGCTTCAAACTGAGCACGCTCACACTGAGTCCTACAACCAGTTAAATAGGGCACCTGTGAGCAATTAACCACACCCCTTAATTGATAGACTGATGAAACAAGAAAAAAAAAAAAAAAGCTATTTAAAAAGTGACAGCAAAAGGCAAATTAAAAACTAAAAGGAAAAGTCCCCAAAATGCAACCCAGCAAACACCAACAGACAGCAAACACACACCAACAGACAGCAAACACACACCAACAGACAGCAAACAAACACCAACAGACAGCAAACAAACACCAACAGACAGCAAACACCAACAGACAGCAAGACTGGTATACTCTAACACTTGTTTTTAACTCCCACTTAATCCAGCTCCACTTACACCAAGCTCCACAGCTTCAAACTGAGCACGCTCACACTGAGTCCTACAACCAGTTAAATAGGGCACCTGTGAGCAATTAACCACACCCCTTAATTGATAGACTGATGAAACAAGAAAAAAAAAAAAAAAAAAGCTATTTAAAAAGTGACAGCAAAAGGCAAATTAAAAACTAAAAGGAAAAGTCCCCAAAATGCAACCCAGCAAACACCAACAGACAGCAAACACACACCAACAGACAGCAAACACACACCAACAGACAGCAAACAAACACCAACAGACAGCAAACAAACACCAACAGACAGCAAACACCAACAGACAGCAAGACTGGTATACTCTAACACTTGTTTTTAACTCCCACTTAATCCAGCTCCACTTACACCAAGCTCCACAGCTTCAAACTGAGCACGCTCACACTGAGTCCTACAACCAGTTAAATAGGGCACCTGTGAGCAATTAACCACACCCCTTAATTGATAGACTGATGAAACAAGAAAAAAAAAAAAAAAAGCTATTTAAAAAGTGACAGCAAAAGGCAAATTAAAAACTAAAAGGAAAAGTCCCCAAAATGCAACCCAGCAAACACCAACAGACAGCAAACACACACCAACAGACAGCAAACACACACCAACAGACAGCAAACAAACACCAACAGACAGCAAACAAACTCCAACAGACAGCAAACAAACACCAACAGACAGCAAACACCAACAGACAGCAAGACTTGTATACTCTAACACTTGTTTTTAACTCCCACTTAATCCAGCTCCACTTACACCAAGCTCCACAGCTTCAAACTGAGCACGCTCACACTGAGTCCTACAACCAGTTAAATAGGGCACCTGTGAGCAATTAACCACACCCCTTAATTGATAGACTGATGAAACAAGAAAAAAAAAAAAAAAAAAGATATTTAAAAAGTGACAGCAAAAAAATAATTACATGCCCCTGTTGAACAGGGGCTGAAAAATTGGGCCTTAGGCACTGGTGCCACAACACTGCAACCCCTCACAGACACTCTAGTTGGAACGCAGGAACGAGCCCTGCTGCAAAGTATTGCATCAAAAACTGTAATTACATGCCCCTGTTAAACAAGGGCAGAAAAATTGGGCCTTAGGCACTGGTGCTGGTGCCACAACACTGCAACCCCTCACAGACACTCTAGTTGGAACGCAGGAATGAGCCCTGCTGCAAGGTATTGCATCAAAAATTGTAATTACACGTCCCTGTTAAACAGGGGCTGAAAAATTGGGCCTTAGGCACTGGTGCTGGTGCCACAATACTGCAACCCCTCACAGACACTCTAGTTGGAACGCAGGAACGAGCCCTGCTGCAAAGTATTGCATCATAAATTGTAATTACACGCCCCTGTTAAACAGGGGCTGAAAAATTGTGCCTTAGGCACTGGTGGTGGCGCCCAGAACCAAAAATGTTCTTACAAGCTATCAGCATGATCATTGAGGAGGAAGAGGATAATTACTCAGGGATAGTCACTCAGCATCAGCATAGGCAGTCTTTGAAGGGATCTGAGATTTCAAAAAAAAATATTCGGTTACATCAGCATCAGGTGCTTGGTAGCTGGTGGTGATCCAAGACTGATTCATTTTTATGAAGGTCAGTCGATCGACCGAGTCGGTGGACAGACGCACCCTGTGATCGGTTACCACGCCTCCAGCAGAACTGAATGTGCGTTCCGAAAGAACGCTGGATGCAGGACAGGCCAGTAGCTCAATTGCATACTGTGCAAGCTCTGGCCAGTGATCCATCCTCAAGACCCAGTAACCCAGAGGATTTTCGGTGGGAAAGGTGTCCAAGTCTGATCTTGCCCCTAGGTATTCCTGCACCATGTAAAACAGACGCTGGCGATGGTTGCTGGAACCGATCATACCTTGGGGCTGCGGACCAAAAAATTGTCTGAACGCATCGGTCAGACGGCCACCTTCTCCACCGCTCCTTCTTTGACTGACCGAAACCTCAGCAACACGTCCAGAAACAGGAGTTTGTAACCTCCCAGTCTCTGGGAACGCGTTGCACAGACCTTTCTGCAAGGCCTCCCGAAGATGTTTCATCCTCTGCTCCCTCTGCGATGGCAAGATAAGGTCCGCAACCTTACCTTTGTAACGTGGATCAAGGAGGGTTGCCAGCCAGTATTGGTCCTTCTCCTTGATACCACGAATACGAGGATCCTTACGCAGGCTTTGCAGAATCAGGGAGGCCATGCAGCGTAGGTTTGCTGAGGCATTCGGTCCGGAGTCCTCTGGGTCACTAAGGACGACATGGTCCGCAGCCACCTCCTCCCAGCCACGTACAAGTCCATGTGTTTCTTGGGACTGATCCCTTAAAGACTGCTGCTGATGCTGAGTGCCAGGCTCTACCTCCATACTGACACAATCTTCCTCCTCCTCCTCCTCCTCCTCTTCCTCAACAGGTGGACAAGGGGGACAGTGTCACTGATGCATGCACTGTCACTGCTCACCATCCTCGTGGCCTCCTCAAATGGAGACAGGACAGTGCATGCATCCCTGATCATGGCCCACTGGCGTGGGGAAAAAAAACCAAGCTCCCCTGACCCTGTCCTGGTGCCATAGTCACACAGGTACTCATTGATGGCCCTCTGCTGCGTGTGCAGCCGCTGCAGCATGGCCAACGTTGAGTTCCACCTGGTGGGCATGTCACAGATTAGGCGGTTCTTGGGCAGGTTAAACTCCTTTTGGAGGTCCGTCAGCCGAGCACTGGCATTATATGACCAGCGGAAATGCACACAGACTTTCCTGGCCTGCCTCAGGACATCCTGTAAGCCCGGGTACCTGCCCAAGAACCGCTGCACCACCAAGTTAAGGACGTGAGCCAAACAGGGCACATGGGTCATTTGTCCCTGTCGGAGGGCAGAGAGGAGGTTGGTGCCATTGTCGCAAACCACCATTGCTGCCTTAAGTTGGCGTGGCGTCAACCACCTCTGAACCTGCCCCTGCAGAGCTGACAAAACCTCTGCCCCAATGTGGCTCCTGTCCCCCAAGCACACCAGCTCAAGCACCGCATGGCATCTTTTGGCCTGCGTACTTGTGTAGCCCCTTGAACGGCTACGGAGCACCGCTGGTTCCGAGGACAAAGCACAGGAAGAGGCCATGGAGGAAGAAGAAGAGGAGGGGGTGGAGGAGAGAGGTGTGTCCTAATCATTAGCATGTTGGAGGCGTGGTGGCGGAACAATGTCCAACACTACTGCACCTTGTCCTGCATCCTTCCCAGCTGCAAGCAGAGTCACCCAATGCGCCGTGAAACTTAGGTAACGTCCCTGTCCATGCCTGCTGGACCATGAGTCAGCGGTAATATGCACCTTACCGCTGACCGCCCTGTCCAGCGAGGCATGGACATTGCCTTCCACATGCCGGTAGAGAGCCGGAATCGCCTTCCGTGAGAAAAAGTGGCGTTTGGGTACCTGCCACTGAGGAACCGCACATTCCACAAACTCACGGAAGGGGGCAGAGTCTACCAACTGAAAAGGCAGCAGTTGAAGTGCTAGCAATTTTGCCAAGCTATCATTCAACCGCTGGGCATGAGGATTGCTGGGAGCAAACTTCTTTTGGCGGTGCAGCAGCTGGGGCAGGGAAATTTGCCTGGTACAATCTGACGTCAGTGTACCAAAAGCAGATTGCCCACAAGTACTTGGCTGTGACACACCTAATTCTACACCTTCATTCCTCTCAGTGCAGGTCTCAGAGAGGACTGAAGGTATAGTGGGGTTGGAAATCTCAGCTGATGAGGAGCAAGGAGAGGTCCTCTTTGTTCTTTGGTGTGGGTCTTTTAGATACGCTTGCCAACGAACTGCATGGCAGGTCAACATATGTCTGGTCAAGCATGTGGTACCCAAGCGGGAGATGTTTTGGCCACGCGAGAGACATATGTTGCAAATAGCAGCTGTCTCAAAAAAGGCCCACACCAAAGAACTTTTTGAATAATGTGCAGAGACTGCAGCGCCCTGCACATGTGGAGCTTTGGGGTGTGATGCAGTCAATGTGCTGCTCTTAGGCTGGCCCCTGGAGGGCATCCTGCCTCGTTGGTGATGTGCCGCCTCCTCCTCCTCCTCCTCTCTCCTATCAGGCACCCACGTTGAGTCAGTGACCTCATCATCCCCTCCCTCCTCATCACTGGAGCAAACCTGGCAGTATGCTGCAGCAGGGGGAGCATGACTGCCAGATTGCTGTCCTTCTTGGGCACCCCCTCTGTCTGTGCTCATGTTACTCCCTTCATCAAGCTCAGTATCATCATCAAAGCCTTCCAAACGCTGGGCATCCTCCTGGAGCATGTACCCAACACTGTGGTCAAACAGTTCGAGGGACTCCTCAGGAGGACATGGTGGGGCTAGGGAAGGAGTCACTGATGACATTGAGCCGAGGGAAGAGGCCGCTGCTTTGCCAGACAAAGTACCCTGGGCATGGGTGAGAGAGGATGAGGAGGATGAGGACGGCTTGGTCATCCACTCGACCAAGTCTTCCGCATGTTGCGGCTCAACACGGCCAGCTGCCGAAAAAAAGGCCAAGCTTGTCCCACGGCCACGTGCTGATGAGGATGCACCGTCTCCACGACCAGCACTAGACACAGAGCCTGCTTGCCCTCTCTTATTGGCTTGTGACTGCCTGCCTCTCCTTCTTGGCCTTCCAGACATACTAATGGCCTGTAGCTGCACTAAGCTGGGATATATATATATATATATATATATATATATATATATATATATATGTACTGATACTGCAGCTAGCAAAATCAACTGCCTGCCTGTAGTATGAGAACACCACCAACCTTCTACAGGTAGCTTTAGCTGAACACTGTGAGGTGGCCGCACCACACTAACTTGCAGGTTTTGCTGAACACTGTGAGCAGGACGCACTGCACTAACTGTAAATAGTCTAGCTGCCTGACTGTGGTACTAATAGGATCAAAAGAACACCAGCAATTTTCTTCAGGTAGCTGTATGTACTGTAACAAGACAAGCCTGCCTGTCAGTAAGAAGATAACAGGAACGGATCTAGCTGAACACTGTGAGCAGGACGCACCCCACTAACTTGTAGGTTTAGCTGAACACTGTGAGGTGGACGCACCACACTAACTTGTAGGTTTAGCTGAACACTGTGAGCAGGACGCACCCCACTAACTTGTAGGTTTAGCTGAACACTGTGAGCAGGACGCACTGCACTAACTATAAATAGTCTAGCTGCCTGACTGTGGTACTAATAGGATCAAAAGAACACCAGTAATTTTCTTCAGGTAGCTGTATATACTGTAACAAGACAAGCTTGCCTGTCAGTAAGAAGATACCAGGAACGGATCTAGCTGAACACTGTGAGCAGGACGCACCCCACTAACTTGTAGGTTTAGCTGAACACTGTGAGGTGGACGCACCACACTAACTTGTAGGTTTAGCTGAACACTGTGAGCAGGACGCACTCCACTAACTTGTAGGTTTAGCTGAACACTGTGAGGTGGACGCACCCCACTAACTTGTAGGTTTAGCTGAACACTGTGAGCAGGACGCACCCCACTAACTTGTAGGTTTAGCTGAACACTGTAAGGTGGACGCACCACACTTACTTGTAGGTTTAGCTGAACACTGTGAGCAGGACACACCCCACTAACTTGTAGGTTTAGCTGAACACTGTGAGCAGGACGCACCCCACTAACTTGTAGGTTTAGCTGAACACTGTGAGGTGGACGTACCCCACTAACTTGTAGGTTTAGCTGAACACTGTGAGCAGGATGCACCCCACTAACTTGTAGGTTTAGCTGAACACTGTGAGGTGGACGCACCACACTAACTTGTAGGTTTAGCTGAACACTGTGAGCAGGACGCACCCCACTAACTTGTAGGTTTAGCTGAACACTGTGAGCAGGACGCACCCCACTAACTTGTAGGTTTAGCTGAACACTGTGAGGTGGACGCACCCCACTAACTTGTAGTTTTAGCTTAACACTGTGAGCATAACGCACCCCACTAACTTGTAGGTTTAGCTGAACACTGTGAGCAGGACGCTCCCCACTAACTTGTAGGTTTAGCTGAACACTGTGAGCAGGACGCACCCCACTAACTTGTAGGTTTAGCTGAACACTGTGAGCAGGACGCACTGCACTAACTGTAAATTGTCTAGCTGCCTGACTGTGGTACTAATAGGATCAAAAGAACACCAGTAATTTTCTTCAGGTAGCTGTATATACTGTAACAAGACAAGCCTGCCTGTCAGTAAGAAGATAACAGGAACGGATCTAGCTGAACACTGTGAGCAGGACACACCCCACTAACTTGTAGGTTTAGCTGAACACTGTGAGGTGGACGCACCACACTAACTTGTAGGTTTAGCTGAACACTGTGAGCAGGACGCACCCCACTAACTTGTAGGTTTAGCTGAACACTGTGAGGTGGACGCACCCCACTAACTTGTAGGTTTAGCTGAACACTGTGAGCAGGACGCACCCCACTAACTTGTAGGTTTAGCTGAACACTGTGAGGTGGATGCACCACACTAACTTGTAGGTTTAGCTGAACACTGTGAGCAGGACACACCCCACTAACTTGTAGGTTTAGCTGAACACTGTGAGCAGGACACACCCCACTAACTTGTAGGTTTAGCTGAACACTGTGAGGTGGACGTACCCCACTAACTTGTAGGTTTAGCTGAACACTGTGAGCAGGACGCACCCCACTAACTTGTAGGTTTAGCTGAACACTGTGAGGTGGACGCACCACACTAACTTGTAGGTTTAGCTGAACACTGTGAGCAGGACTCACCCCACTAACTTGTAGGTTTAGCTGAACACTGTGAGCAGGACGCACCCCACTAACTTGTAGTTTTAGCTGAACACTGTGAGCAGGACGCACTGCACTAACTTTAAATAGTCTAGCTGCCTGACTGTGGTACTAATAGGATCAAAAGAACACCAGTAATTTTCTTCAGGTAGCTGTATATACTGTAACAAGACAAGCCTGCCTGTCAGTAAGAAGATAACAGGAACGGATCTAGCTGAACACTGTGAGCAGGACGCACTGCACTAACTGTAAATAGTCTAGCTGCCTGACTGTGGTACTAATAGGATCAAAAGAACACCAGCAATTTTCTTCAGGTAGCTGTATATACTGTAACAAGACAAGCCTGCCTGTCAGTAAGAAGATAACAGGAACGGATCTAGCTGAACACTGTGAGCAGGACACACTGCACTAACTGTAAATAGTCTAGCTGCCTGACTGTGGTACTAATAGGATCAAAAGAACACCAGTAATTTTCTTCAGGTAGCTGTAAATACTGTAACAAGACAAGCCTGCCTGTCAGTAAGATGATAACAGGAACGGATCTAGCTAAACTGAATACAGTGTATATATATATACAGGGGGTCCCCGGGTTACAAACAAGTTAGGGACTGTAGGTTTGTTCTTAAGTTGAATCTGTTTGTAAGTCGGAACAGGTACATTTTTTAAGTGTAGCTCCAGCCAAAAAAACTATTTTTAATATTTTTGGATAGCATAGGGAAGGGTTAACACCCCTGTAACATTTGTTTTGCTGTGTGTGCCCCTGTTCAGAAGATTTCACCTCACTTTCTGTCCCAATGACAATTGGATTTTGAAAATTTTGGGTTGTTGTGGAAACAAGCCTTGGTGATAAAGCATCAGTGGAGGTACCTTTTCCCCATAATAGCTCTTACAGGAGTGAAATTCTCTTCCTAGGGGTAGATTTCATCTCACTTCCTGTTGTCTCCCTCCGTTTGTAAGTAGGAGTCGTTTGTAAGTCGGATGTTTGTAAGTCGAGGACCCCCTGTATATGCAACACCTGGGATGCATATATATACACAATACACTGTAAGTGCAGCTAACTGACTGACTGTTCTGCCTAATCTATCTAACTCAAATCAAATGTCACTGTCTGTCTCTCTCTCTCTCTCAATGAACGCCGAAACACACAATACACAGGGCCGCCGTGCAGGCGGCCTTATATAGTGTGGGGCGTGTACTAAATCCACTGAGTCATAATTGGCCAAAGCCTCCTTGGCTTTGGCCAATTAAGGCTCTCTGTTCAGGCGGCGCTGTGATTGGCCAAGCATGCGGGTCATAGTGCATGCTTGGCCAATCATCAGCCAGCAATGCACTGCCATGCCGCAGTGAATTATGGGCTGTGACGCGCCACAAGAATTTGGCGCGAACGGCCCATATCGTTCGCAATTCGGCGAACGACCGAACAGCCGATCTTCGAGTCGAACATGCGTTCGACTCGAACACGAAGCTCATCCCTATTTCCAACACATAGCATGTACATAGCAAATATGACACCCCAAAATACATTCTGCTACTCCTCCTGAGTATGGCGATACCACATGTGTGAGACTTTTACACAGCCTGGCCACATACAAAGGCCCAACATTGAAGTAGCATCTTCAGGCGTAGGAGCATAAATGACATATATAATTTCCTGGCAACCTATCATTTTTGAAGGCCCTTCATATTTCTAACACATAGCATATACATACCAAAAATACAATCCAAAATAAATTATATTGCGGAAAGGGTAAAAAAAAGCATTACCTGTGCTTTTAGTAGTATCCACAGAGGAGAGCACTGGTCCACTCAGCAGGCAGGGATGTGCTTAGCGACAGCAATAGTAATTATCCAGGCAGCAGGCAGGAATATTGTCTATAGTCAGCACAAGGATATTGTCAGGACAGCACAGTCCATAGAAATTGTCCAGGCAGAGACAGCCAGCGCAGCCATATTATTGGTCCTGGTACACTGTTACCTGCAGACACTCATTGTACCGCTCTCCAGCCCTTCATAAACATACTGCCTCTTGCTACAGCTAATTATTTGCATAGTCCAGGTAGTGGTGTGGTCCGTTCATGCGACAGGCAGAGGCATGATGGCAGTAAGTCAGCAGCAACCTGAGGGCCGCAATCAGGTAAGATCTGTGCACAGGGGCACAGGGGTAGAGTCTTCGACCCACCCAAATCTCTATGAAGCCTCTGGGCTCCAGACCCTAATCCGGAAATTCCGAAACACGGAGAAAACGAAAAAAAATGTTTTCTCCATCCGGAAAAACAATTCTATCGCCCCTCACATATGTGAGACCCCTGTGTACTACAGTAGCAGGGCAACAGATCAGTCCAAGCGGTTGGCAAAAGCATAGTTCATAAAACAGGCCAGGGTCAGTTCGGATGCAAGCAGTCCAAGCGGTAGGCAGTAGCATAGTTGATAAAACAGGCCAGGGTCAGTTCACGTGGAGGCAGCCCAAACGGTAGGCAGAGGCATAGTCACAAAACAGGCCAGGGTCAATTCATGTGGAAGCAGTCCAAATGGTATGCAGAGGCATAGTCAAAAAACAGGCCAGGGTCAGTTCACGTGGAAGCAGTCCAAACAGTAGGCAGAGGCATAGTCAAAAAACAGGCCAGGGTCAGTTCATGTGGAAGGCAGTGGCATGGTTATTTGGGGAAGCATGGAAAATGGTCAGCACAGATGATGAAAATGGGGAAATGGTTAAAAATATGGGCTAATATTTTAGGGATGTATGATAAAGTTGGAAGCATTCATCAATGCAAAAGGCCAGGTTGGGAGGGACACTGGGGACAATGGTAGCTGGTATCTTTTCAAAATCCTCTTTTGGTGCACATGCAACTTTTTTTGCCATCATCGGCCTTCTTCAGATGGTGGAATGTTAAGGGGAAGTGGCACTCATGAAGTCGGCAAACAGCCTCAGAGCAATGGTCTTCTGGGGGGGTCTTTGGTGATAGATGAGGGACATGACAACTTCTTCTATGAATTGTAAGAAGGGGACGGGCTTTCTGTGGATTTGGTGTAGACTACATAGGAATTATAAAAGGCCAAATGGATGAAATAAATTTCTACCTTCTTGTACCAGAATTGGGGCCTCCTTATCAGCAAATAAGGCTGAATTATTTCATCATTGAAATCCACCCCCCCATGTAGAGATTATAATCTTGGACATATACTGGCTTTTCAATGGGACCTCGTCTTCTTTGAACCCCAATTGTATTGTCATCATGGATGTTGGACATCATGTGCACATCTCTTTTATTCTTCCATCTCAAGGCCAGCACTTCGTTGCATCTCAATGCTGCTCTTTCCCCCCTTGGCAGCTTTTTGTTTGCTGGAGATTGTGGGAAGCCCTTCCTATTTTCCCTGGAGGTTCTGCAGGCCAAGTGTTTAAAAAGGGGCAGGCTGGTGTAGAAGTTGTCAAGGTATATGTGATATCCTTTGTTCAGAAGTGGGAATGCCAGGTCCCATACAATCTTTCCAGTTGTGCCCATGTAGGCCGGGCACTCAGGGGGCTGGTGCTAGGAATCTTTTCCTTCATATATGCAGAACGCATACAGATATCCCGTGGCTCTATCACAGAGCTTGTATAATTTTACTCCTATCTGGCCCTTTTGCTATGAATATATTGCTTTATTCCTAGCCGGCCTGAAAAGGGTACCAGGGACTCATCGACACATATATTTTGATCGGGGACATAGAGTTCTGCAAATTGTTGGGAAAAGAAATTTATCAGTGGGCGAAATTTATATAATTTGTCATAATTTGGATGATTGCAGGGAGGGCACTGGGTGTTGTCACTAAAATGAAGAAAGCACATTATCGTTTCGTATCGGGACCTGGCCATTAAAGCAGAATAAATGGGCATGTTGTGGATGGGGTTGGTGGACCAATAGGCATGTCGTTCATTTTTTTTGTAAGCCCCATGTTTAGGGTGAGGCCCATAAACTATTTGAACTCCTCCAAATTCAGATCACTCCACTCAAACGGACGGGTAAATGATGATTGGGGGTTGTTGGCAATATACTGCTGGGTATATAAATTTGTCTGGTCCACAATGAATTGCAGCCAAGTGTCAGGCAAAAACAGATGAAAGAAATCAATCTCTGAGAAATTTTGGGTGTTGGCCTGCACACCTGGCTGTGCTGTGAAAGGGGGAATAATTGGTGATCCCGAGTTGGATGGCAGCCATGTTGGGTTGGCAAGACCACCTGGCATGTATGTAGAGGCACTGGCTCTTGGGGGACGTGACACTTCTGTAGTTGAGGGATTTAAATTGCCTGTGCTGGTACTCAGGTGTGATGTGACAGCACTGGTACTGGGTCTGGGCATTTGTTCCTGGGCCTATTGACGGCAGCAGCACTGGTACTGGGCATTTGTTCCTGGGGCCTATCGCCATCGGCAGCGCTGGTACTGGGCATTTGTTCCCAGGGCCTATCGCTGGCAGCAGTGCTGGTACTGGGCCTGAGAATATAATCTTGGTTTCCAGAAGGCCGTGCCCTTTTAGCAGGGACCCATTCTTCCTCCGAATCATTTGCTGATTCACTATACTCAATCTATTCAAATTCTGAATTTGATTCGGAATCAGAATTAGAATCTGATGAGAACTCCCTTTTGCTCTCATCAGTCATGGAGAGGTTCTGGAACGCCTCCTCACTGTTGTAAACTCTTTTGGACATGACGCTGATGGCTGTGTGACAGGTGACGGTCACTGATGGGCTGTGCGATGGGTGGCAGGTGACGTTCACTGATAGGTGATGACAGTGTGACAGGTGATGGTCACAGGATGGGTGACAGGCCACGGATGGTGACGGGTGATGGTCACTGACGGGTGATGGTCACAGACGAGTGACAGGCCACGGTCACTGATGGGTGATGGGTGATGTCTGACAGTTACTGATGGGTGAGGGGGGATGGCTGATGGTCACTGATGGGTGACGGGTGATGGCTGATGGTCACTGATGGGTGACGGGTAATGGCTGACGTCACTGATGGGTGATGGCTAATGGGTGATGGCTGATGGTCACTGATGGGTGACGGGTGATGGCTGATGGGTAATGGCTGACGTCACTGATGGATGACGGGTGATGGCTGACGGGTAATAGCTGATGTCACTGATGGGTGAAGGATGATGGCTGACGGTCACTGATGGGTGACGGGTGATGGCTGATGGGTAATGGCTGACGTCACTGATGGGTGACGGGTGATGGCTGACAATCACTGATGGGTGACGGGTGATGGCTGATGGTCACTGATGGGTGACGGGTGATGGCTGATGGTCACTGATGGGTGACGGGTGATGGCTGGTGGCTGATGGGTAATGGCTGACATCACTGATGGGTGACGGGTGATGGCTGATGGGTGATGGCTGACGGTCACTGACGGGTGACGGCTGATGGGTGACAGGTGCACCGCTGACGGTCACTGATGGCAGTCTCTTATGTGACAGGTGCACTTTATGGGGTGACTGTGATGATTGTTTGGTGACAGATTAAATGGGGGGGGCGATGGGACAAGTGTTGTGCTTGGTGCAGTACAATACAGACACAGATCGGTAACTCACTGCTTCTGTCTCTTCTCTTCTCACACTCAAAATGGTGTGTGTGAGGAGAGAAGAGCTGGTAACAGCTAGTTACCGCTCTGTGTTTACATTTAATAATCAGCTGTGAAAAGATCACAGCCGATCACGTGGTAAGCAGCCGCCGGCCAATGGCTGTTTACCATCATCAATGACGAGCAGTGTTCCCGGGAACACACCACCACCGACGTGCATGCGCAGCACGCTCGCGATTGCGTGCATGCACCGTGCACAGTGGGGCGGTACCATTTGTGATCGGCCGTGACTTCATCATGGCCGATCACGTGGTAAGCAGCCATGCCCAATGGCTGTTCACCCCTCGGTGGTGAGCGGTGTCTCCAGCCACCAGAGGTACAGGGATGTGTGCACACGATCATGCGCATTCCCTGTTTAAAGGGCAGGGCGTCATATGACGCCCTCCCAGAACGAGAGCAGCGCCGCCTGGCCGTCTTATGATGAACGGTGGGCGGCAAGCAGTTAAAGACAAGTACCAGTTAAAGCAGTTAAAGACAAGGAGCTGCACTGTCTCTGGAAGGAGTAGGGATTACTCTAAAAAGATCAAGAGGAAGGCAGCGATGGAGAAACTTATGGAATTGGTGAAGCCTCTGTACCCCATGGTAGACATCAATTTTGTGAAGAGCAAAATTGGGAACCTGAGGAGTACATTTAATAGGGAGCACAAGAAGGTCCAGGAATCACAGAGATAGGGAGCATCAGCTGATGATGTCTATGTCCCCAGGCTGTGGTACTACCACAGCCTGCGTTTTTTGTCCAATCAAACCCAACTCAGGCCATCACTCTCAACACTCCCTTCCACATCAGATGAGGCCACAGCTCCTGAGATCCACCCTGGTCCTTCGACACAGGATGGAGGTGTGGAGGAGCCCAGCTTGACCCAGGTATAGCATTGTTGAACCTATTTGTCTCCAAAAATAGAATGATGATAACTAGACGTTATTGTTCTAAAATGTCTGCCTTAACAAAGTGGTTTCCATATCAATAGACAGCAGTGGCCAAAAATGATTGGGACAAGAATGAAAAACGCTGGGGTCAGAATATTAGTCTTTTCTATTTCTCCACATTCAATTTGCAACAGTCATGAGCTCAAAATTGTGTGTAATTGATGACCAAAAAAAAAATACTAATTATGTCCAATTTTCATACTCAGGAAAGTGTCAGTCAAGAGGAGCCCATGGCCAGCGGCCACACAGAGTCCCAGATCTCTCCCCTACACCCTCTTGATAAAAGGGCCAGGAAGAGCAGGAACCTGGATGAGGCCACAACTGCCTTCCTCAGCCAACAACTGCAATCAGTACGGCCCCAGATGCAGCTGAGGCATTTGTCTTACAGATAATAAGTTAGGAGATATGGACTGTATGTGGACCAAAGGAGGATGTGAAAGGAACTAATCCTGCAGCTCCTCAACGAGGGAGGGAGGGGACAAATTTCCTCCAAAACCCATATCTCGGATTTGGATGCCCCACCTCCACCACCTCCACAGCCACCACAGCAACCCCACCCACCACAACAGCCCCACCCACCACAGCAGCAAGGCGGACATTGGCAATTCCAGCCCTAAGACCCCCAACAAGTCCACTGGGCTAGGGAGTATCAGCCATACAATTACTAATTTGTTTTTTTTTTTCTAAAATTATGATTTTGGTTACTAAACTTTATTTCTTTTTGTATGCATAGAAAGCACTTTTTGGTTAAGTTATTTAATTTTGATTTGCATGGCAGATAACAACATGTCTAATTTATTTAATTTTGTTTTTTGAATAATGCACAAGACAGTTTGGGAGTAGGCAGGTACATTTAAAAAATACAATGTAAAATTAACAAGGGACACCAACATAGTTGTATCTTTGATCTTAAAAACTATGGGATAATGGTGCTGTGGTAACAAAAAAAAAATAACCAAAAATTCTACTTGATTTTACTATAAAAAAAAGCCTTTTGTAGATATGTTTGGCAGAACTCCACCAGTATCACCAGCAAAGCAGATTCATTATTATGGCATTATAAAGAAGAAGAGAATGTGCTCTGTATTTTGAGATTCCATAATTTGCCGTTTCACGAATGTGAAGTTTCCATTATGAGCGCTAGTTTTACAAGACCAACCGCTTCCGACTCGTCCTTGCTTCCAAGCATGCGTGTTTGTACTTTAGACTTTTGTCCGACAGACTTGTGTCCACTGTCCACACGCTCAAAAAATCCGACAACAGACCATTGTCCGCTGAAAAATTAAAAGCCTGCCATCCCACATTTGTCCACGGAAAATCCGACAACAATTGTCCGATGGAGCGTACAAACAGTCAGATTTTCCGACAACAGCCTGCCATCACACAATTCCCGTTGGAAAATCCAATCATGTGTACAAGGCTTTAGTGTGTGGGTCACTTGTACATATATTTTCAAAGCACGTTAATTTATCTAAATGAATTCTTCCTTGTATATAGGGCATACATTTTTTTTAATCTGACGATATCGAAAGAGCTCTGAATTAGGAAGTTTGTGACTTTCACATAAGTCAGGGAAAGTTTTGAATGAAGTAGAGGATGCTAGTTCACTAAGTTGAGTTAAATTAGTGGAGTCCCATGCTTTAAAAGATTTAGGGCAGTGGTTCTCAACTCCTGTCCTCAGGACCCACCAACAGGCCAGGTTTGCAAGATAACTGAAATACATCACAGGTGATATCATTTGCTGCTCAGTGATTGCAGTATTCTAGTCTGCATCTCTCCAAGGTAATACTTAAAATCTGGCCTGTCAGTGGCTCCTGAGGACAGGAGTTGAGATCCACTGATTTAGGGGAAGACCATGCAGGATAGAAAAGTGGATTTTTAGAAATGATAAAAGAGGTATATGGAGAGATTGTAGTCCATTTACTAATTCATATTTATCCCAAATGGCTAGAGTATGTTTAGTTATAGGATTATTGAGTTTTTTTTATGGTAGGAGGAATACGAGGTTGGTTATTGAAAGTGGGTCGCAATCTATTGATTCCAGCGCAACCCAAAGTGTAATTTCACGTTTTGTGTGATATTTAGGGATATGGGCTAATTGAGCTGCATGATAATAGGTGGGAAAATTAGGAAACCCTAGTCTCCTTTGGGCTTTGGAAAGTAAAGTGTGTGTTGGGGCAGATGGGTTTCAAGGAGCCCCAAACGAAAGTTAATGCCTTACGAGGTAGTATTCTGAGAAAGTATGCTGGAACAGGGATAAGTAAAACTCAAAAAAGTTAAAGAATTTTGGGCAGTATAGCCATCTTTATTACATTAACTCTACCTATCCAAGATAATGGTAGAGAGTACCATTGTGTCAGAAGATTAGATATTTGACGCAAAATTGGAGGATAATTAGCAGTGAAAGTCTTATGCCCCGAACACACGGTCGGATTTTCCATTGGAAAATGTGCGATCGGAGCGTGTTGTCTGAAAATCCGACCGTGTGTGGGCTCCATCGGACTTTTTCCATCGGATTTTCCGACACACAACGTTTGAGAGCAGGCTATAAAATTTTCCGACAACAAAATCCGATTGCGTCAATTCCGACCTTGTGTGGACAATTCCGACGCACAAAGTGCCACGCATGCTCAGAAGAAATTCCGAGACGGAACAGCTCGATCTGGTAAAATTAGCTTTCGGAATGGATAGAGCACTTTCGTCAGGCTGCAATGTTAAAAATTGTTTAATGCAGCGCACTCTCTTCTTCTTTATAATGCTAGAAGAATGAAGTAGTTTTGCTGCTCATATTCACACAGAGTTCTTACAAACATTCTTTATTATTTATCGTGATCCCCTCAATATATTTTGATTTGTCACATCTGAAAAAATTATTTTTTGGTTATTTTTTTTTGGTTTTGTATTTTTTTCAAGGCTGATTTTTATTTTTATTTTTTTTGTTGGGTTTGTATTTGTTTCAAGGCTGATGTTATTTTTTGTTTGTTTTACTCCAGAATATTTTTGTGTGTGTTTTGTGTGTCAAGTTACCATAACACCATTATTATCTTGTATTATTTAATCTCAAGGAGATTGTTGGGTGTTGTGTCCCTTGTTAATTTCACATTGTATTTTTGAAATGTACCTGAATCCTCTCAAACTGTCCTTTTTGAAGGGAAACACACATAGGCGAGTATAATTGAAACAAAAATTCCTTTATTAAGGGCTCAGAACCAAACAAAGAGGGAGGCAACGCTGGAGAAACAGCAGAAATTGGCGAAGCCTTGGACCCCAGGGCAGACATCAATTATTTTACGGTAAAATTGGTTGCCTGAGGAGTCCTTATGTAAGCGAGTGCAGTCTGGTCCAGAAGTCCAAGAGATCCGGAAAGCAGCAGATGACATCTATGTCCCCAGGCTGTGGTACTACAAGTGCCTGCATATTTTGCCAGACCAGACTGAACCCAGGGTCATCACTCTCTGGTCTTCCTTCCATGCTTCCTTCCTGGCTGTGGCTCTGGTGTTGGAGATGTGGCAGGAGGAGGAGTAGGACCTGGAGGAGGAGGAGGAGTAGGACCTGGAGGAGGAGGAGGAGCATGGGTGAGGTGACAAATGTGGGTTGCACATGTGAGTTGTCCCCTCAACCCCTTATTTAGAGCTTTCAAAATTAAAAACTCACATAGGAGTCATTGGCCCTCCTCCATCTGCATCATTTTGCATGCAGTTATGCCAGCAAAGTCCTCCTCCACACTGTGGGGTGTTCTGAGGGCTTCAGTAGCCTTCCAAAAGAGGCCTATGGCAGCCTCCTCCAGGTTACTCCTCTTCCTGCTACTTTGTCTTTGAAGGCGGAGGGTAGGGACCTGGATATCAGGCAGCCTGCTTGGCCCGGCCACCTCCTGGCTGAGACTTCCCTGTGTATGAAAAAGGGACATGGTTTTAGTTTTTGCATCATCAATAGCAATCATAAATTAGTACTCCAAACTAACATCTAGTTAACATCATTGATTGGACAACCAGAAATATTTAGAAGAATTCTATACCTGGCTCAAGCTGGGCTCCTCCAAATGTTGCTGCCTGGAAGGCCCAGGTTGGGTGTCAGAAGCCTCAGCTGGGGGGGGAAGGAAGCGTGGAAGGAAGAGTGGAGAGTGCTGGCCTGGGTTTAGTCTGACCTGCCAGAAAATGCAGCCTGTCATAGTACCACAGCCTGGGGACATAAATGGCATCTGCAGCTCCTAATCTCTGGGAATCCTGGACCTTCTTGTGCTCCCTTAGATAAGTACTCCTCAGGCCACCAATTAGGATCTTCAAATAGATGATGTCTGCCGTGGGGATCACCGACTTCACAAATTGCATCAACTTATCCAGCGCTGCCTTCCTCTTTGTTTGGTTCTTATATTCAGGGTGGTTTATCTGCCACAGACAGGGCAGCTCCCTGAACATATCAATGAAGATTGGCATAAAGTCCTGATCCTTCAAGATATCCATTTTCACTGCAAGACACAACACAAGACAAACGCTAATGTCAGCCTAAAGTCTTCTAAACTTGTGCAAATACAGGCCTCAATCTAGAAGCAGTATAGGCCCAATGTTAAATCTTACCTTCGCTATCACGATTGGCGCCTCCGTTACTCCTTCCTCCGCTCACAGATCGTACGTACTACGCACGCGTATTACGCTTAACAGACACTGCGCATGCGTGAAACTTCGCCCGCCCCTGACGTTCTTTCTAGTCTATTCCCCGCCCCTTCTCATTCGGCGCAGTGGGGGAAGAGCACATGGCGGAGACACAGCAGGTGTCAGATAATTACACCAACGAGGAGGAGGAGGAGGAAAGCCCGGAGCCTGAAACGTCCTGATCCAGAAGGAGACAATTTAAGGCATCAAATATGTCATTTGGGGACATGTTGGAGATGGTGGACATCCTGAAGAAGGCCGACTATGACCGGAAGTATGGACCTTACCCCAACCCCAATGTCAGAAAGGCCAAGATCATGGCGAAAGTGGTCTAAAGTCTGCACCGTAATTTCGGGGTACAGCGATCGAAAGATCAGCTCAGGAAGCGGTGGTCGGACCTCAAATTAAGGGAGCATGAGCAGTACAGAAGGATCCGGAGAGTGCTGCAAAAAAGTAAGTAATTGTCCTGTGTTCCTATTCTTTATGTTTATTACGTTTGTGCTGCTCCATGTGCTTTTCTTAACTGTTGTACAGTTTAAAATGGCAACTTTCATGTTCATGGGCACATTATTCGTTTGTATGAAACATTGTTCGTTCAGCCTAGAACACATCATTGTTTTGGCCATATGCATTTTAAAACATTTTTTATGGCCTACTTGTCTGAAAATAATTTGGTTGAGTAGATGGGTTTGTAACTAGAATGAAATGCAAACTAGATTCTGTATAAGGAGAGGACACTCAGCAGCAGTTTTCACATCTGGACTCTGGAGCACTATTTTGGGACACAAGAAGACCCTTTTTATTAGGGGGCCCCACACAGGTGCTCCAGTGTATACTATAGGGGTGTCACCATCTGTGAAGCTTGTACTAAACAGGTAAGTATTCAAGCTTGACAAAGGACAATAACATTTCAACATCTTGGAACTCAGCCAAAATAGACAATTGTACCCCACTTCCAAGCAATGTTTCATATTTATAGTTCTGCCATCAAATATCTGTGTGCTAAGTATACCTATTTGTTTTTACATAGGAGATAAAAGACTCGGAGGACACCCCTCATCCGAGGAGACCACAGACCCCCCACCTCTGGAAGAAGGGGAAATCCACCCAAGCCAAGCAGAGCAGGAGGAGGAAGACATGGTGGAAATTGTCACCACATCAGGTGAGTGTCTGCGACCACAAGCTCAGGTAAGAGATGGATGCCGGCATATTTATAATACATGGTGTGTTTTTGTTTTGGCAAAGTCAGCAGATAGATGATTGAGGATAGATAGAGAATTTGTATCAGCTGACTTAGCAGATGGGGGGAGGGAGGGTTCCAAATGATTTGGGGACCCCCCAAAAAAAGCCTCTGGCACTCTGCCAGAATTTAAAGCACAAATCACATTTTAAAACATTTTAGGGGGTGTTTGGGGTAAAGCACTACTATGGAGCTGATAAAATACATTGTTAAGTGACTACATGAGGTGAATATGGGGCCAGGAGACCATGCTGGGGAGGTATGTGAAGGCAAATATGTATTAAGTACAAAAAAATTAAAGAAAAATCCAGCATGCATGAGGACAAAGGGGACATTCACAGCATATTCCAATCATGGTAATTAGGGAATGAGGAAAGAAATACAATATATTATCAAACATTATATACAATAAAATGTGATGGTAAAGGATAAATCTTACCTTAATATACTCCTTCTGCAGGACCTGGATGATGGCAGAACAAGTCTCTGGGATAATGATCCCCAGAGCCTGGGGGGAGATGCCTGTCGAGAACTTGAGGTCCTGCAGGCTTCTCCCCGTCGCCAAGTACCGCAGGGTGGCGACTAGCCTCTGCTCCGGAGTGATGGCTTGCCTCATGCAGGTATCCTGCCTGCTAATATAAGGGGTCAGCAAAGCCAACAAATGGTGAAATACGGGGTCCGTCATCCGGAGAAAGTTCCTGAAATCATCAGGATTATTCTCACAGATCTCACGGAGCAAAGGCATATGACAGAACTGGTCACGCTGGAGCAACCAATTCTTGGTCCATGAACTCCTCCCCACCATGTTCATGGACTGGACTTGTGTCAAGGTAAGGACCCCAACACCAAGCCCCCGCACAGCACGAACTCTATGAGGAGTACGTATACGCAACATGGCTAGAAAACGGTCGGCTGCTCAGAACGAAGTAACAGAATGCACCGAAGAACAGCAAGGCCTGTGAAGAGCGACCTGAAAATCAGTAACGAACGAACAAGAACACAATGATAAATCAACGCGAACTCACTGCACGCACTGAAGAGCAGATACAAACCCACAAGCACAAGCTGAACAGTAGAAAACGATCTGAAAGCCACGAGTCTGAATAAGCGCGAATCGTCTCTCACCAAACTTTTACTATCACGAGATTAGCAAAAGGAGCCCAAAGGGTGCCGCGCTTGGTTTGGACCTGCCCTTTTCTAGTCTCGTCGTACGTGGTGTACGTCACCGCGTTCTTGGCGATCGGAAATTCCGACAACTTTGTGCGACCGTGTGTTTGAGCCAACATCCGTCGGAAAAAATCCATGAATTTTGTTGTCGGAATGTCCGATCAATGTCCAATCGTGTGTACGGGGCATTAGAAAGATTGGGTGTAAGAGTTATCCCTAGGTAAAGAAGGCATGAAGTGGACCATGAGAAAAGGAGGGATGTTTGTGCTTGTTGTAAAATATGAGTAGGTATAGATATATTTAAGGCTATAGATTTTTGAGAGTTAATAATTGGACCAGATACGTGGGCAAAGTGATCAAGTTTACTTATAAGATTAGGAGCAGAAATATGAGGGGATGACATAAATATTAAGATATCATCAGCAAATAGGCAAAGTTTATGTTGGTGACCAGCTAAATCTAGACCTTTAATAGAGGGGTCAGTAAGGATTGATTGAGCAAGGGGTTCGATAAGTAGGGCAAATAAGAGTGGGGAAAGTTTTCATCCCTGATGCGTACCCCTACAGATGTCAAAAAGGTTTGATTTATATCCAGCATATTTAACATAAGCTTTGGGATTTTTGTATAATGAGGAGACCCAGCTAAGAAAATGAGGACCAAATACCCAACGCTGCAAGACAAAATGTAGGTAATGCCATGAAACTGTATCAAATTTTTTTTTATATCTAAAGATAAGAGACAGATGGGTATTTGTCGTGATTTAGCTGCTTGAATTAGTAAAGTAGCCCTGCGTACATTATCTGCCGCTTGGCGCTGTGGGATAAAGCCAACCTGGTCTTTATTTATTAAAGAACCTATTACACTATTTAAGCGGGTCGCTAAGACTTTCGCTAGTAACTTAATGTCAAGGTTGAGTAATGAGAGGGTAGGGACTCAAGTTTTGAGCTATAGTTTTGAGCTATAGACCTATATCCCTATTAAATGTGGACATTAAAGTTTATGCAAAGATCCTTGCTAACAGAATACTCCCCCTTGTACCTGATCTTATCTCCTTAGACCAGGTTGGCTTTGTCCCTGGCAGGGAAGCCAGGAATAACACCGTTCGCACATTGAATCTCCACCACTGACTCACAACTTCTAGATCCCAGGGATGTTTCCTCTCCCTTGATGCAGAGAAGGCATTCGACAGGGTGGCCTGGGACTACATGTGTGAGGTCCTCTTGGCCATTGGCCTCGAACCAAGCATGCTGGCACATATAATGGCTCTATATTCCACTCCCTCAGCGACTGTGAGAGTCAACGGCCACCTGTCGGACGTTTTCACCATAAGCAACGGGACATGCCAAGGTTGCCCCTTGTCCCCTCTAAACTATATCATGACTTTGGAACCCCTCCTCAATAGATTGAGAACCAATCCCAACATCCAGGGATTGACCATAGGAGATAGGGAATTTAAGGTTGCAGTTTTCGCGGACGACATCCTCCTTTCTTTGAAATTGCCTCGGATCACACTGCCCAACCTACTTAAAGACTTATTTTGGAAGCTCGTCAAACCTCAAAATTAATCACTCAAAATCCCATGCCCTGAACGTCACTCTTCCTCCACAGGAAGTGACCCAATGCCAGGAATCTTTACCCTTCCGGTGGAAAAGAGATGCAATTACATACCTTGTTATCCAAATCACAAGCCGATTGGCAGACCTCTACACGCAGAACTTCCACATAGCCCTAACTAAGGTTCAAAATCACTCTAAGTGCTGGATGGGCCTGAATGTCTCGTGGTTCGGCCACTCAGCACTGGTCAAAATGATCATCCTTCCACAGCTACTCTACCTAATACAAACTATCCCAATTCACCTCCCTCCATCATTCTTTTCGATCTATCGAAAGGCCTGCTCCACTTTCATTTGGAGAAACTCCCCACCTTGTATAAAATACTCTCGTCTCACACTTGACAAAGCCAGAGGGGGAACTGGATTGCCAGACCTACACAAATATTACCTAGTGTGCCACCTCACGAGGATCATAGACTGGAACGTACATACATCAAGGAAGACATGGGTGTCCCTAGAAAATTTCCTTGCGTCCGGATCCCTACACCTACTTCCCTGGTTACCCCCCAAACATTGGCCAAAGACTCTCTCAACACACCCGCTTATCTATCCTTTCCTGCAGGCCTTTAGGAGGGCAACAATGTCTGGAACATTCTCTTCAGTCCCGGGGCCCTTGACTACATTGAGAGGAAACCCACCCTTTCCTCCGGGCGAGTCTTATTCCTTTTTACACCACAAATGGCCCTTTGATGATATGCTAGTACATCAATTCTTCTCAAAGGGATCCCCTCTCTCCTTTGAAAATCTAGTAGCCATTTCTAAGACCGCCTCTTTCTTTTTTTGGACATATAGGCAAATCCGACATTTCCTCTTGACCCATTCACATCTAACCAACTGGACAAGGTAACTCACACCTTTTGAATCCCTATGCAATCATAAAACATTGCAAAGGCATTTGATTTCCTACATATACACCCTCCTCTTAGATGCTGCTACCCCCACTCCAGCTCTCTCACAGGCCTCCTGGGGCAGGGATTTACAAAAATCTCTCACTGCAGAGGACTGGGATACAATTTACGAATATGCTCACAAGTGCTCCCTAAATGTAGCCATTCAAGAAAATTGCTACAAGGTCATCACTAGATGGTATAGGACACCCTCACGCCTTCCCCACCATTCCCAACACTTGTTGAAGGTGTGGGAAAAATGGAAGGCACCATGCTCCACATATGGTGGGAGTGTGAACAACTCCAACCCTTTTGGAGGGAGGTACATGATCTCATCACGCATGTCACTACATTCACCCTGGACTACACCCTTGCACAATTTCTTTTACACCACACGTCCTTGTCAAAAAGGGACTATTACAAATCACTAGGCATGCACATGATGAATGCAGCTAGACTTTGCATCCCTTTACATTGGCGCTCCACACATATTCTAATGATCAAAGAATAGTTTGTGAGGCTATCCAAAATAAAGGAAATGGAGGAATTGATTCATATTTCTCAAGAAAGGATGCATAAATTCTCAACCATATGAGCATGCTGGACCCACTTTAAAAATACCGAATGCTATCATCATTATGTTCCCTAAAGATGGTCAGTGACCACCAGCACTCGACTTGGGCTACCCCTCGGAGGGCGGAGGGTAGTGGGGAGCAAGTCAACTTTTAGGTGTCAAAAGTCCTATAGCAACACCTAATCACCCTCTCTCTTCTTTAGTCCCTATACCCCTAAATTTCCCCTCTTTACTTGTACGTCCCCTGCCCCTCCCCCCTTTTTTTTCTTTCTTTTTTTTCTTTCTTCTCTCTCTCTCTCTCTTCCTCTCTCTCCTGGCTCCCCCCCTTTTCCTCTACCTCTCATCCTCCTTCCCCCTTCGTTGTCGCTTACATAACCTTCCACCTAAGCCACTGTAACTCACATATGCCCCTCAAACCACACATAAGGATACACTGTTTTCATTGCTCCTGGAACAAATCCTCATGTCACCTCTTCTCCTTGGTTGAATAATTGACATTATGGAGGGGAGGGGAAAATGAAAAAGCAATCCTCCACCTTGCCTACACCATAACTTGACTAATTGTTCTGTTCTCGGTTACTATATTCCATGTCGTAATTATAAGACGTATCCTACATTTGTTCACTTGTATCCTAACTGTTCAATGCTTTCATTTGATATCTGTTGCGATTTGTAAGCACACTCTTTCTTACTTCTAATAAAAAAATTTTATGGAAAAAATAAATAAAGAAATTATGTTTAGACTTACATAACATTTTATCTACAGAGTCTGATAAAAAAAGGTCAAGGTTTAAATGTGCTTTATCTAGCTGTAGTTTAGTCACAGGGGTAGGATCGGATTGAAAGATTGTGTGGCATGTACTAAATTCTGCTTCTAATTTTTGTTTTAGTTGTTGTTTTTCTCTTCTAGGAAATGAGGCTTGGCGTATACAAACCCGACAGAGAACCGGTTTATGAGCTTCCCATAGGGTCAGTGGGGATATTGCAGGGGTCTCATTATTGGCCAGGTAATCTTTTATGGCTATTTCTAGATCAGAGGAGTGTGATGGATGAGATAGGATTGAGTAATTAATATGTCATGTAGAATCTTGTGTTTTGGGTATTAGAGAAGTGAAAGTTGAAAGTACAGCACAGTTGTCAGTCCATGTAAAAGGGATAATAGATGAAGAAAGGAGTTCAGGGGTCATGCCTATTGAAATCAAAATGTGATCAATACAAAAATTATTTATGGGGATGAGAATAAAAAATAAATTGGCGCCTAGCAGGATTGATTTCACGCCAAGAATCTAATAAAGATACAATGGGAGTTGGGGATTTATCTAAAAAAGGATAAAGGACTTGATTCGAATATCCACAAATTAAAAGTGTGCCCATTTTATGAGTCTCAATTTCCTGTAATAAATAGAAGAGGAATGAGGATGGAGTTTTGTTAGGAGCATAGTAGCATACCACTGTGACTGATTAGAGAATC
This sequence comes from Lithobates septentrionalis, assembly GCA_037952835.1. NCBI lineage: Eukaryota > Metazoa > Chordata > Amphibia > Anura > Ranidae > Lithobates > Lithobates septentrionalis. The sequence continues at coordinate 12,266,808 of JBBDGP010000229.1, forward strand.
AAATAGATATCCCGTGAGTATAAGATAGTGACCTTCTGGGTCTTTGATCTCTATCAGAAGGGAAAAGGGTGTAGTACAATGAAACGCTATTAGCACCCCTCGTTGTTTCGTTTTGGCAGAGGCTGTGAAAACTTGAGGATAAGCTGAACCAAAATATTTAGGGGCACCTTACCTGCGAAATGGGTTTCTTGGAGGCATACAACATGTGCTTTTGAGGAAGCTAAGGAGCAAAAAACTTTAATTCGCTTTTGTGGTATATTTAGACCTTGTACGTTTAACGTAAGGACATTTAAGGGGGTCAACGGTAAATCTTAACGGAAATATATACTGCATTCATAGATTGTGAGTCTAAAATTACCCGGGGGGGGGGGGGGCAAGAACCAAGAGGGAAGTAGAGACAGAATCTAGAGGCCTAGTATCTATCCGAGGAGGTCCTCCAATAATAGGTCAGAATGGAGGTTTATCCTAGGACAGAAAGATAGGAGGAGCAGTGACAATCTCTTGAGACCCCAACAGCCTATATACAGAAAAAGAGAAATACTTGGACACTCAAAAAAAAATGCATTGATTACTGTGTAAATGTGACTGGCAGGGAAGGGGTTAACACTAGGGGGTGATCGAGGGGTTAAATGTGTGTCCTAGGGAGGTGATTCTAACTGTGGGGGGAGGGGACTGACTGGGGGAGGTAACCGATCGGTGTCCCTATGTACAAGGGACACACCATCGGTCTCCTCTCCTCTGACAGGACGTGGATCTGTGTGTTTAAATACACAGATCCACGGTCCTGCTCAGTTACTGGGCAATCGCGGGTGCCCGGCGGACATCATGGCCACCGGGCACGAGCACCGGGTCCCCAGTGACATGGTGGGCGCGTGCACGTGCCCCCTAGTGGCTCGGGAAGGCGATCATGTCATATGACGTCCGCCCAGAACGAGAGCTGCCTCGTCCCACCGTCATATGACAGTGGGCAGGCAGCTAGTGGTTAAATAATAATACATTGCTTAAATGTGATATAAACTATAAGCTCACAGCTAATTAAAAAAGAAACAGCATGTTCCAGAACAGTTCCACACATTCCCTGTTTATTATATTTATTTAATGTATTTAATCTATTTATATTAATATACAACATTTTCATATTCTAAAGACATTGAAGGCAGGAAGGCAGTGTGAATAACCTTTGATTTATCTGGTAAACTATAAATCATATCCAATGAATTTTTAATTTTGTTTCTGAAATTTTTCACACTATTTTGAAGAAACACAGCAGCTGTGTCAGCCATCCGTAACAAGAAAATGCTATCATCTATTAATTAGCAGTTGGAGACAAAGTTTCTACTATTGGTGACACCAGAAATGAAAAGTCTTCACATCTCTCTGCATTCATTTGGACAGTTAATTTACTGGAAACATATATTAAGGAATGTCAAATTAAAAATCATTATTTCATTATATCATCGCTTAGAAGTGATACAAATGAGCTAATTAACAATATAAAAGTCCACATATATTTAACAGAACATTTAATGCATGATGTAAAGGGTATTTTCTGGTAATGAAAATGTTACATTAATAGTTCAGTCATAGTAGTTCAACTATCTACAGGTCTGAAAGACTGGCTGTCTTTGAGATGTGACTTATGCTGTAAATGTCAAGAACCCATCAACCAAAATTCTGCAGCAAGCACTAAATATGCAGAAACTTTTTGGTCTGTATTGAACTAAAAATGAAGAATTTGTAAGTCAAATGTATTCATTTATAGCAATAACCACATTGTTCTACAAATACTAAAAGAAAAAGAGTGTGCATATTTCCTATGAGATGTGTATGGAATATCAAGTCATTACAATTGCAAAGAGTTGGACCAAAAGTTCTGAACAGAGATCTCCAATGGGGGGTAATAAAAATTACTTTCTTTTACTGATAAACTTGGGTTGACTGAATCACCAACTGGCTTTTTATAACAATAAAAGTATTCTAGCGGAAAGATCTCCAGTGTTTTTTATTGTTTGATACCGTCCATGGGTCCCCACAGTTCTTTGGGGACAGGAAGTGAAGGGAAAACTTTGCAATACGATGCAGAGAGTGGGAAAAAAAATCTGAGATTATACCCCTTCCTTGCTCTATCCAAAATTTAAAAAAGTTTGCTTATAGTTCTTCTTTAAGCAAAGGTCTTCTATGAATATGTAAGGGTTAACTTGTAGATACACCTCTTTTGTATCCTATGTTTGTATACATGGAAGCCATTTTGGATCTGAGCAGAGACATAGCTTCATTTCCACGGCACAGTGCAGGTTGGTAAATAGGAGGACAGAGATACACATACTTGCTGGATTATTCTTTAATATGAGCATAAATTACATTAAATTAAATTGTGTTCTCTGTGCAGTCTCTTTGCTTTAAATATATCAATAGTATAAGCAAAGATGGCAGGCACTCTTATCTGTTTAAACCTAACAAACAGGGAAAGGTTCACATGGTCAAAGCAATATACAAAATAGTATAACATTTGTAACAGTTATATAGTTACATAGTTAGTCAGATTAAAAAAAGACACCAGTCCATCTAGTTCAAACAATAGAGGAAATACATAGGAAATACACACAATCCTATACCCACATTTGATCCAGAGGAATTAAACCCCACCACCCCACCTATAAGGCACGGTCTAATTTGCTCCAGTGTGGGGGGATCCTTCCTGATCCCTCAGAAGGACATCAGATATTCCCTGGATCAACAATCTCAGGTGTTATTACATATAAATGTTAAAATCCAGTTATATTTTGTGCATTTAGGAATCCATATTATTTTTTTTAAATAATCTACTGAGCTGGTCAGAACTAGTTCTTAAGAGAGTCTATACCACATTTTTAAAGGTCTTACTATAAAGAAGCCTTTCCATATGTGAGTGTAAAGTCTGCCCTTTGTCCTCTGTAATGACCTGAAAGTGAATAACTCTACATTAGGGATGAGCCTGATGTTCGAGTCGAACATAAGTTCGACTCGAACATCAGGTGTTCGCCTGTTCGTTAAACAGTGAACATTATGCGTTGTTTGCAGCAAATTCGAAAGCAGCAGAACACCATTAAAGTATATGGGACACTAACATGAAAAACCAAAAGTGCTAATTTTAAAAGCTTATATGCAAGTTATTGTCATAAAAAGTGTTGGGGGAACCGGGATCCTGCCCCAGGGTACATGTATCAATGCAAAAAAAGTTTTAAAAACGTCAGTTTTTTCAGGTGCAGTGATTTTAATAATGCTTAAAGTGAAATAATAAAAAATAAATATTCTTTTAACCACTTCCCGCCCGGCCTATAACAGAATGATGGCCAGGAAGTGGTTCTGTTATCCTGACTGGGCGTCAGGATAACATGCCGGCACGTGCCCACAGGGGTATGCAGCGCAGCGATCACGAGTGTGGCATGTCATTCTGACACACCGCATCTCTGATTGTGATAAGAAGCCTCTGACAGAGGCTTCTTGCCATGTGATCAGCTGTGACCAATCACAGCTGATCACAGCGAGAACCAGGAAGTTCCGGTAAACGTCATTCCTTGGTTTGCGCTGACAGGGAGAGCCGATCGGCAACTCTCCCTTTCAGAGGGGGGTCTGTGCTGATAATCAGCACACTGATTAACAGCACAGCCCCCATCAAATGTACCCATAAGCTGCCAATCGGTGCCCAGTCAGTGCCCCAACATAACCCCCTGCCAGTGCCCAAAAAAGTGCCAATCAGTGCCCACCACAGTACAAATCAGTGCCCACCATAGTGCCAATCAGTGTCCATCATTAACACCTGTCAGTACCTGCCCAATCAGTGCTGCCCATCAGTGCCATCTATTAGTGTCCATCAATGCCACCTGTCAGTGCCAATCAGTGCTGTCTGTCAGTGCCCATCAGTGCCGCCTGTCAGTGCCCATCAATGCCGCCTATCAGTGCTGCATATCAGTGCTACCTATCGGTGCCCATCAGTGCTGCATATCAGTGCCGCCTATCAGTGCCCATCAATTCTACATATCAGTACCTCCTCATCAGTGCCCATCAGTGCCACCTTATCAGTGCCAACTCATCAGTGCCCATCTGTGCTGCCTCATCAGAGCACATAAGTGCGGACTCATCAGCGCCAGTGAAGGAGAAAACAAAATTTTATAAAAGAAACGAAGAAAAACTTTTTTTCTTTTCAAAAATGTCGGTATTTTTTAGTTTGTTTAGCAAAAAATAAAGGTGATCAAATACCACCAAAAGAAAGCTCTATTTGTTGGAAGAAAATTACAAAAATTTAGTTTGCGTACAGTGTTGTATGACAGCGCATTTGTCATTCAAAGTGCGACAGCATTGAAAGCTGAAAATTGTCCTGAGCAGGAAGGGGCGAAAGTGCTTGGTATTGAAGTGGTTAAATATCGTGCAGGGGGGTCCTTAGTTTGCCTGTAAAGTAGCGCATTTTTCCCGTGTTTAGAACAATACCACAGCAAAATGACATTTCTAAATGAAAAAAGTAATTTAAAACTGATCGCGGCTGTAATGAATTGTCAGGTCTTGGCAATATATATAAAACTCATTGAAAAAATGGCATGCCCCCCCCCCCCCGTCCATTACCGGGCCTTTGGGTCTGGTATGAATATTAAGGGGAACCCCGAACCAATTTTATTTTTAAAAATTGCGTGGGGGTCCCCCCAAAATCCGTATCAGGCCCCTTAGGTTTTGTATGGATATTAAGGGGAACCCTGTGCCAATTTTTCTTTAAAAAATGGCGTAGGGGTCTCCCCAAAATCCATACTAGGCCCTTCAGGTCCGGTATGGATTTTAAGTGGAAGCCCTCAACAAAATAAAAAAAAGGCGTAGGGGTCCCCCAAAATCCAGACCCTTATCCGAGCAGGCAATGATTTTTATCTATATTGCTGGGATCTAACAATTCATTACAGCCTCAAGCAGTTTTGAATTAATTTTTTTCCTTTAAAAATATCATTTTGCTGTGATATTGTTCTAAACACGGGAAAAATGCGCTACTTTACAGGCTTACTAAGGGCACAATATTTAGAAGGAATATTTTATTTTTTTGTTTCACTTTAAGCATTATTAAAATCACTGCTCTTGAAAAATTTACGTTTTTAAAACTTTTTGTGCATTGATACATGTCCCCTGGGGCAGGACCCAGGTCCCCATGCCATTTTTCAATGAATTTTATCTATATCGCCGGGATCCGACAATTCATTACAAGAAAGCAGTTTTAAAAGAGATTTTTTTCCTTTAGAAATGTCATTTTGCTGTGGTATTGATGCACTACTTTTCAGGCATACTAAGGACACCCCCCAGGCACAATATTTAAAGGAATATTTTTGTTTTACTTTAAGCATTATTAAAATCACTGCTCCTGAAAAAACATCAGTTTTTAAAACTTTTTTTTGCATTGATACATGTCTTCTGGGGCAGGACCCGGGTCCCCATACACTTTTTATGGCAATAACTTGTATATAAGCCTTTAAAATGAGCACTTTTGATTTTTCATGATCGTATATACATTAACAGTGTTTGCTTGTTCGTAAAAATCTTTTGCCTGTTTGCGTGTTCTGGTGCGAACCAAACCGGGGGATTTTCGGCTCAACCCTACTCTACATCAGGTTCACTATATGGACCATTTATGTATATGGTAATCATATCCCACCTTAATTGCCTCTTCCCAAGAGAGATACATTTAGTTCATCTACTCTTTCCATAGCTGAGCTATTGCCCTTCCCTGCACTTTCTCCAATTTCCCCATATCCTTTTTGTGACCTGGTGCCCTAGGGACTTAGTAATGATTGGCACAGAGTTAACGTTACAGTATGTCTCTCTCTGTCTCTAAAGTCCACGCCTCTTGTATTACAAGAAAATATTCTGTTAGCTTTGGAAACTGCAGCTTGGCATGGTATGCTAATATTAAGTCCAGGATCTACCAGAACACCCAGGTCCTTCTCTTCCATTGACTTTCCCAATTTTTCTCCTCCTAGAATTTATGATACTTGCATGTTTTAGCCCCCCAGTGCATCATTTTATAGTTAACAACAAGAAACTTAATTTGCCACATAGTTGTCCATAAAATAGTGCACTGAGATTGGCTTGTAAGTTGGAGATATCCAGTAAGAATGTTATTCTACTACATAGCTTGGTGTCATCTGCAAACACTGAAATGGTACTTTTAAATCCAACTTCTATATCATTTATAAATGTGTTAAAAAGTAAGAATCCCAACACTAAACCTAGGGATACACCACTGATAACCTTAGACCAGGGATATGCAATTAGGAGACCTCCAGCTGTTGCAGAACTACAACTCCCATGAGGCATAGCAAGACTCTGACAGCCACAAGCATGACACCCAGAGGCAGAGGCATGATGGGACTTGTAGTTTTGCAACAGCTGGAGGTCCGTTAATTGCATATCCCTGCCTTAGACCATTCAAAGTAATAATCATTAATCACTACTCTCTGAATACAGTCTATTAGGCAGTTTTCTTTCAATTTACAAACTGAATTTAGTAAAGACTTTGACCCCTTTTAATTATAGTCACCACAATAGTCTTGTGCCAATCTAGTGGTACCATGTCAGTCATTAAAGAGTCTCTAAAAATTAGAGGCAATGGCTTTCAAATAACAGAGCTCAATTCTTTGAGAACACATGGGTGTTAGCCATCGGGTCCAGGTGCTTTATTCACCTTTATTTAGTCTGAATGTTTCTGCACCATATCAATTTTAACCACTTCCTGACCGGCTAACATACATATACAGTGGCAGGTTGGCTTTCCTGTGCGAATCGCTGTATATGTACGGTGGTTCCTTTAAGAGCGATAGCAAGCGTGTGCCCACTGCACGGCTGGGGGACCCGATGCACATGGCCGGCCGGCACGATCGCCGCCGGCCATCCGCGATTGTGGGCACGAGAGCCAGAACAGGGTGTGTAAACACACAAATCTCTGTTCTGACAGGGAAGGAAAGACAGATCGTGGTGTTCCTACTAAGTGGGAACAGCAATCTGGCCCCTCACAGTTAAAAACACACCTAGGGACCTAGGGACCAATCACTGTGCAGCCCAGCAGTCTCCAGAGCTCTCCCCAGACCAGAACACAAGATCTTCATTCAATCCATGGAAGCTGCTAGTAAGAGTTTTGAATATTGAGAGACCCTAAAGAGCTTTGGAGACCTCTGTATCATCTCTAATCCAGGTCTATAGCTGATCCATCTGACGTGCCCTGCAAGGATTCCTTTTACACAGGCTCCCCTTGACCCTCTGTAGTGGGGGTATTGGGCTTCTGGTAAGCAGCTACCCCTTACTTACCGGTGGTGGTTTCCCTTCACAAGTTTATTCAACATTCAAGACACTATTTAGTACTGTTCTTATTTAAGGGGGTTAATGTTTTGGCCTCTCTGGTATCATTTCTTTGTGGTCAATTACTATGAACTTTTTATTGATTATATTGTCATTGTTACGTTAGCGTGACACTTTTACACCATTAGGTGGGATATCTTATATCCAGTACTTTCAATTTGCACACTTTTGTTCACTTTTATCAATCTTGGTATCGATCGTTCATCAGATTGGTTAGTGTATGATCATACCATTTATCAATTATTTTGTTTTATAGTGCGATTCTAGGTTTTCCAAAAAATGAAATGCAGAATAAAATAAAGAGTTATAGTGTAAACTCTAAATAGAAGTCTTTTGTACAAGATATGCAGTCTATAGAGATTGATGACCAAGATCATGAAGGTTTGCTTAAACCAAAATGAATGAATAAAGTTGCAGTAAGCACAAGTCTAGACAGACAAAAGGAAAATAGCGATCAAAGATTTGCCACGTGTATGGCCACACCCAGAGATGGTGATACACGTCACAGGCGGAACTAAAGTTTTAGAGCAGACAGGAAATGTTACCTGCTTACATTGTAAGAAATGTGGTCATGTACAGAAAGAATGTTTAAAATATAAAGTAGATTCACAAAGAAAAACTTTGGAAATAGAAAATGAGGACATTTGTGAGCAATTTATTTCTTTTTCTCCAAACAATAGGTTGACTCATTTGCCTTATGCCTCATAAATCAAACAGATCAGTACACTGATTGTTAATGACAGTTCAATCAATATGACAAACAATGATGACAATGAGAGAGATGGATTACTTCCATCGCCGCCAGGAGTTAAGAAAAAAGTTTCTGAGACCTCTCCAACATTAAATTATGTTGCTCCAATTTTAATAGATGAAGGTGGAAGGCCATGGGTACATGGTTTATTAAATGGTAAGAAAACTAAATGGTTAATAGATTTAGGAGCTGAACTCAGTTTAACTAAACACAAATTACCTGTGAATATTAACCACTTGCTGACCAGCCGCTGTCAATTTACGGCGGCAGGTCAGCACGATCCCGCGAACCGTTGTAGCTATATGTCAGCTCGCGGGATCGGGATAGCAGGCACGTGTGCACCGCCAGAGGCACGCACATGTGCCCGCTGCACTGCGAGGGGAGCGATGCTCGTGCCCGATGGTCGCAATGTAAACACACAAATCCCTGTTCTGTTCTGAGAGGAGTGACAGATTGTGTGTTCCTATTAGCTAGAAACCACGATCTGTCACTTCCTCTAGTCAGTCCCCTCCCCCTTCAGTTAGAAACACATAGCAGGGAACACAGTTAACCCCTTGATTGCCCTCTAGTGTAACCTCTTCCCTGCCAGTGACATTTTTACAGTAATCAGTGCATTTTTATAGCACTAATCGCTATATAAATGCCAATGGTCCTAAAAATGTGTCAAAAGTGTCTGATGTGTCACCATAATGTCCAAGTCTTGATAAAAATCACATATCGCCACCATTACTAGTAAAAAAAATAATAATAATAAAAATGGTATAAATCTATCCCCTATTTTGTAGATGCTATAACTTTTGCGCAAACCAATCAATATACGCTTATTGCAATACATATCTGCCTAAAATGAAAAAAAAATTGCTTTTTGAAAAAAAAAAATTGGGATATTTATTATAGCAAAAAGTATAAAATATTTCGTTTTTTTCAAAATTGTCGCTCTTCTTTTATTTATAGCGCAAAAAATAAAAACCACAGAGGCGATCAAATACCACCAAAAGAAAGCTCTATTTGTGGGAAAAAAAGGACACCAATTTTATTTGGGTGCAGCGTCGCACGACCGCTCAATTTTCAGTTAAAATGACACAGTGCCGAATCTCAAAAAGTGACCAGTCATTCAGCAGCGAAATTTTCTGGGGCTAAAGTGATTAATTCTCCAAAATGTAATTTAATTGGTTTCAGTGGAGTAGAAAATACAGTTGCAACTAAAGTTTCTGATGTGATTTTTGAAATTCCAGGACTTTTGAAAACTAAGATAGCTATCTGGTGTTGCCAAAATACAGAGAATATTTTAGGCATGTATTTGATTAGTAAATTAAATTGGATTATTGATTTAAATAATTTTACTATATGGAAAGATTCATCTAGACCCAAATCTATGTTAATAGAACCCTCATGTCTTCAGATTATAATTGGCCACATACAGGAACCAATCTCGTATTGGAACAATTGGTTAGATCACATAAAAGTCTTTGGAATCAGACCAAAATGGATACAGGTTTGTTTAAAGATATTGAAATAGAAATTGAGGGAAAAGATCCTAAACTCCAAATTCAAAATCAGTTGCCACAAGAATCAATAAGTCCAGTTTCTGGCATTGTACAATCATTTTTACAACAAGGAATATTAAAGAAGGCACAATCAGTGGTAAATAATTGTATTTGGCCTATCAAGAATGCTGATGATTCGATTTGGATGGGCGAACGGTTTGGCCCGAGCATAAGTTCGGGCTGAACTTTGGTCGTTCGAATGTTCTGTGAACACCGAACAATATGCGGTGTTCAAGGCAAATTCGAAAGCCACCGGAACACCGTTAAAGTCCAACGGGACATTAACATGAAAAATCAAAAGTGTTCACTTTAAATGCTTATATGCAAGTTATTGTCACAAAAAGTGTTTGGGGACCTGGGTCCTGCCCCAGGGGACATGTATCAATGATTTTTTTTTTAAACGGCAGTTTTTTTAGGAGCAGTGATTTTTTTAATGCTTAAAGTGAAACAATAAAAATGAAATATTTCTTTAAATATTGTGCTTGGGGGGGGGGTGTCTATAGTATGCCTGTCAAGTGGCGCATTTTTCCTATGTTTAGAACAGTACCACAGCAAAATGTCATTTCTAAAGGAAAAATTGTCATTTAAAACTGATCACGGCTGTAATGAATTGTCGGGTCTCGGCAATATAGATAAAACTCATTGAAAAAAGAGCATGTGGTCCCCCCAGTCCATTACCAGGCCCTTTGAGTCTGGTATGAATATTAGGGGAACCCTGAACCAATTTTTTTTTTTTAATTGCGTGGGGGTCCCCCTAAAATCCATACCAGCCCCTTCGGGTCTGATATGGAAATTAAGGGGAACCCTGCGGCAAGTTTTAAAAAATGGCGTAGGAGTCCCCCCAAAATCCATGTTAAAAACAACAAGACACAGCTTGGGGACAAGTCCTTTATTAAAAAATAAAAAATAAAAATGTCCCACATTGTCCATTCCTCTTCTTCTTCATGCCACTTCATGAAAAAAATGTGCCACTTTACAGGCATACTATAGACACCCCCAGGCACAATATTTAAAGGAATATTTCATTTTTATTGTTTCACTTTAAGCATAAAAAAAATCACTGCTCCATTTTTGCATTGATACATGTCCCCTGGGGCAGGACCCGGGTCCCCAAACACTTTTTATGACAATAACTTGCATATAAGCCTTTAAAATGAGCACTTTTGATTATTCATGTTCGTGTCCCATAGACTTTAATGGTGTTTGTGTGTTCTGCCAAATTTTTTGCCTGTTCGCTATGTTCTGGTGCAAACCGAACCGGGGGGCGTTCGGCTCATCCCTAATGATTCATATTCTTTATCAGTTGATTTAAGATCACTGAATAAATGCATTACAAATAACAAACCTATTGTTCCTAATTTAAATTTAATGTCACACGTGGATGCCAAGGCCAAAGTATTTTCAGTACTGGAAATCACCAATAGTCATTTTTCAGTACCATTAACTAAAAACTGTCAAAATAAACTTGCTTTCGGCTTTAATAAAGAAATGTATGCATTCACGAGAATAGTTCCAGGATTGGATATTAGTTACAGTATAGTGCACAAGTGTTTGGAGAAAGTATTATAAAATTTTTCAAACGTTTTTGCTGTCTACACAAAGTATAGATGAACATGTCACTCTTTTGTCTGAGTTATTTAGTCTGTTACAAACAGCAGGGCTGAAACTGAACACAGAGTCAGTTCAGTTGATGAAAGATCAACTTACATTTCTTCATATGCAAATTAGTCATGGACAGAGACAGTTATCACAGGAAAACGTTAGAAACATTTCTGCTATTCCAATTCCAACATCTTACAAGGCATCATATACATTTTTGAGTGAAGTAAATTGTTGCAAAGAATTTTTACAGAAATATGATGATAAAGGTAAACCATTATTTGATTTCTTGAGACAAAAAGATGTTGTGGGGTCAAACCCAAACAGATGCCTTTGAAATGTTAAAAAGGGATTTGCAGAAAGCTCCTTCATTGAATACAATCGAAGTTGGTTTGTCAATTTCAGTAACTTTGTCTCAATTAAAAGAAAGTGATCAGAAAATAATGTTTTTTTCTCCAGGGGTTTGACAAATATGGAAAAGACTTTTGACACAAATATGAAGCAATTGTTAAGTGTTGATTTTGCAGTCAAAGTAACAGAAAATATTGTGAGATATTAAGGACACCTGATCTGTCATTAAAAATTATTTTAAAGAAAATTAATTCAGGAGAATTATATGACAAATACTGCCCATTTTTTAAAACTTTACAATTTAAATCTATACAGGTAAATTTGGTAACAGAACATTCTCAGCTATATTCACGAAATGATGTTTGTATAAATGTTTTCAGAAAACCTGTAAATGGTATTTTTAGAACAAGTGCGGAGAGAGGCTTTGAACCAGTATTTGTTAATAATATTAAGAGTTGTTCAACAGGTCTTCCTATGTAAGAAATAAGAACAAGTAAACCGCGCTAAATATGAGTCCAATTGACATTCAGTGTGTGCAACTAACCTTTTTTTTGTTAAACCTATGTGGACCCGTTCTGCTGCATGAGCTTGATGGATTCTGCCCATCTTGGAGTGCTCCGAAAGGCCCAGGCTGGGTTTTAAGCCATCTGTCTGACTTGGCTTACGTTCTGGTAAGCAGTTCACCACACAGTTTTTTTCACTTCATCACTTAGAAGAATTTATTGCATCATTCTGGATTTATTTGAATTTTATTTCACTGAATGTCAATTGGACTCATATTTAGCGCGGTTTACTTGTTCTTATTTATTCTGTTGGTGGGCCCCACTTATAACCGCAGCTTATTGAACTTTATTTTATGATACTTGTATTAAGGTGTCATTTTATTTTTTATTCACATTTTTTTCTCTTCACTGATATTTAATTTTTTCCAAGCGCAATTTTGTTTGTTTCTAAGGTCTTCCTATGTGTTACCCAAAGAATGGTTATACTATTCAGCAAAAATTCTACAGAAAATGCTGAATTGAAAGATGCAAAAAATGACAGTACATCACGCATTACTCTAAATCTTAAAGCAGAGAAGTGAATGGATACAATTTGCCTTTCTGGGGTTGATTTGAAACCTTTCTTTGTTTGTGAAAACGAGGTTTTGAATCATGACAAAAAGGAGAAATTGCATCCTGTTATAGTTAAATACACAGAATAATAGTATAAGGAGTATAGGCCAGTTTAAGAAAAAAAGAGCAAAGTAAGGTAATTAGAAATTAATTGCTAAAATATGACTTTCATGTCAAAATAAAATATTAGAATTGTGGTATGTAAAATGAAAAAGTAAATGAAGGTATATTTTGCATTAATTTAAATTCAAAATCATGATACTGCATTCTATTTCAGGATTTGACTTGTAAGTCACCAAAAGAAAAGAAATTTAATATTTCTAGACCTTCCAGATGAAAACAAAACCATGAAGTTTAAGAATATCAGTTCTGGGAGAAGAGTTGAGAGAAGATATTAATTTGTTATAATTATTGTTGTGTTTTAATGTTCAATAAAGTTTTTCCAACTTTACAGAGTGCAGGAAGAAGAAGAAAAAGGAAAAAACATATATATATGCTGGGCAATTCGGACTTTCAACTCCCTCCAAAGGTTTTCTATGGGGTTGAGATCTGGAGACTGGCTAGGCCACTCCAGGACCTTGAAATGCTTCTTACGAAGCCACTCCTTCGTTGCCCGGGCGGTGTGTTTGGGATCATTGTCATGCTGAAAGACCCAGCCTTCATCTTCAATGCCCTTGCTGATGGGAGGAGGTTTGCACTCAAAATCTCACGATACATGGCCCCATTCATTCTTTCATGTACACGGATCAGTCGTCCTGTTCCCTTTGCAGAGAAACAGCCCCGAAGCATGATGTTGCCACCCCCATACTTCACACTAGGTATGGTTTCTTTGGTTGCAACTCTGCATTCTCTCTCCTCCAAACACGACGAGTTGTGTTTCTACTAAACAGTTCTACTTTGGTTTCATCTGACCTCAATCCTCTTCTGGATCATCCTAATGCTCTCTAGAAAACCTCAGATGGGCCCGGACATGTACTGGCTTAACCACTTCAGCCCCGGAAGGATTTACCCCCTTCCTGACCAGAGCACTTTTTACAATTTGGCACTGCGTCGCTTTAACTGCTAATTGCGCGGTCATGCAATGCTGTACCTAAACTAAATTTACGTCCTTTTCTTCCCACAAATAGAGCTTTCTTTTGATGGTATTTGATCACCTCTGCGGTTTTTATTTTTTGCGCTATAAGTGGAAAAATAACGAAAATTTGGAAAAAAAAAGATATTTTCTACTTTTGTTATAAAAAAATCCAATAAACTCAATTTTAGTCATACATTTAGGCCAACATGTATTCGGCCACATGTCTTTGGTAAAAAAATGTCAATAAGCGTATATTTATTGGTTTGCGCAAAAGTTATAGCGTCTACAAACTAGGGTACATTTTCTAGAATTTACACAGCTTTTAATTTATGACTGCCTATGTCATTTCTTGAGGTGCTAAAATGGCAGGGCAGTACAAACCCCCCCCCAAATGACCCCATTTTGGAAAGTAGACACCCCAAGGAAATTGCTGAGAGGCATGTTGAGCCCATTGAATATTCATTTTTTTGTCCCAAGTGATTGAATAATGAATAATGAAAAAAAAATTACAAAAAGTTGTCACTAAATAATATATTGCTCACACAGGCCATGGGCATATGTGGAATTGCACCCCAAAATACATTCAGCTGCTTCTCCTGAGTACAGGGATACCACATGTGTGGGACTTTTTGGGAGCCTATCCGCGTACAGGGCCCCGAAAACCAATCACCTTCTCAGGATTTCTAAGGGCGTAAATTTTTGATTTTACTCCTCACTACCTATCACAGTTTTGAAGGCCATAAAATGCCCAGATGGCACAAACCCCCCCCCCCAAATGACCCCATTTTGGAAAGTAGACACCCCAAGCTATTTGCTGAGAGGCATATTCAGTCCATGGAATATTTTATATTTTGACACAAGTTGCGGGAAAGTGACAATTTTTTTTGCTCAAAGTTGTCACTAAATGATATATTGCTCACACAGGCCATGGGCATTTAGCTGCTTCTCCTGAGTATGGGGATACCACATGTGTGGGACTTTTTGGGAGCCTAGCCGCGTACGGGGCCCCGAAAACCAAACACCGATTTCAGGATTTCTAAGAGTGTAAATTTTTGATTTCACTCTTCACTGCCTATCACAGTTTCGGAGGCCATGGAATGCCCAGGTGGCACAAACCCCCCCAAATGACCCCATTTTGGAAAGTAGACACCCCAAGCTATTTGCTGAGAGGCATGGTGAGTATTTTGCAGCTCTCATTTGTTTTTGAAAATGAAGAAAGACAAGAAAAACATTTTTTTTTCTTTTTTCAATTTTCAAAACTTTGTGACAAAAAGTGAGGTCTGCAAAATACTCACAATACCTCTCAGCAAACAGCTTGGGGTATCTACTTTCCAAAATAGGGTCATTTGGGGGGGGGTTGTGCCACCTGGGCATTCCATGGCCTCAGAAACTGTGATAGGCAGTGAAGAGTGAAATCAAAAATTTACGCCCTTAGAAAGCCTGAAGGCGGTGCTAGGTTTTCGGGGTCCCGTACGAGGCTAGGCTCCCAAAAAGTCTCACACATGTGGTATCCCCGTACTCAGGAGAAGCAACAAAATGTATTTTGGGGTGTAATTTCACATATTCCCATGGCATGTTTGAGCAATATATCATTTAGTGACAACTTTGTGCAAAAAAAAAAAAAATGTGTCTCTTTCCCGCAACTTGTGTCACAATATAAAATATTCCATGGACTCAACATGCCTCTCAGCAAATAGCTTGGTGTGTGTACTTTCCAAAATGGGGTCATTTGGGGGGGTTTTGAACTGTCCTGGCATTTTATGCACAACATTTAGAAGCTTATGTCACACATCACCCACTCTTCTAACTACTTGAAGACAAAGCCCTTTCTGACACTTTTTGTTTACATGAAAAAATTATTTTTTTTTGCAAGAAAATTACTTTGAACCCCCAAACATTATATATTTTTTTAAAGCAAATGCCCTACAGATTAAAATGGTGGGTGTTTCATTTTTTTTTTCACACAGTATTTGCGCAACGATTTTTCAAACGCATTTTTTGGGGAAAAAACACACTTTTTTTAAATTTTAATGCACTAAAACACACTACATTGCCCAAATGTTTGATGAAATAAAAAAAAAAGATCTTAGGCCGAGTACATGGATACCAAACATGACATGCTTTAAAATTGCGCACAAACGTGCAAGTGGCAACAAAATAAATACATTTTTAAAAGGCTTTACAGGTTACCACTTTAGATTTACAGAAGAGGTCTACTGCTAAAATTACTGCCCTCGATCTGACCTTTGCGGTGATACCTCACATGCATGGTGCAATTGCAGTTTACATTTGACGCCAGACCGACACTTGTGTTCGCCTTAGCGCAAGAGCAGTGGGGGACAGGGTGCTTTTTTTTTTCTTTATTATTTTTTTGCTTTTTTATCTTTTTTTTTTTTTTTTTAAATAGTTTTTATTAAGATTTAACAGATGTACAGAATAAGTAGATACATCATATTTGCTCAACAAGTATTGAACAGTGATACATAAAAGTAAAGCATAAAGCATAATGAAGAATCTGTATGTATTACCAGTTAACAAGTCCAGTATATATATTGTTGTTAATGTGTCTAACGATAAGGTGAATATAACATATCATCATTGTAGAGCATGTGTTAGTAACTTGTCATTAACTTCTATGTATAACTTAATTAAGCATATTCCTTGTTTTATGGTTAACGGAATAAAATGGTAACTATGGTGATTGAACGTATCATCTTTAATACAAAAGCAATAGGGGAAAAAGAAGGGGAGAAGAATATCTTGAGTGGATGTTAGGCTACAGGTAACAGATTATACACTTCTTTGATGTAGTGTATTCCAGAGATTCCAATTGGAGATGTACTTTGCTCCATTGCCATCTCTGGTTGCCATAATCTTTTCATATTCAGATATTATATTGATTTTTGTTGTTAATTCTCTTACGCTTGGGATTTCATTGGTCCTCCACTTGCTCACCAGCAAGGACCTGGCAGCAAATAGAATATGCATTGCTATTGATCTAACTAAAATTGGGTAATCTACCATGTTAATACTTAAAATTGCCTTCTCGACCGAAGGAGTAGTAAAAACTCCTGTGATTTTCGCTATTAATTTAAACACTTCTGACCAGAAGCTTCTAATATGCTGGCATGACCAAAGCATGTGGACCAATGTTCCCACTCGTCCACATCCTCTCCAGCACAGGTTAGAATTCTCACTAGAAAATTTTGCCATCATGTACGGTGCATAATGCCATTTTGCTAATAGTTTTGCCGCCAGTTCCTAATAGTTAGAGCACCTCGAGAATCTGTGATTACATTGGAATGCTAATATCCATTGTTTGTCTGTGAACTTCTGGCCCAATTCTGTTTCCCATTTGCTTAGGGGATTTAATTTAGTAAATGTTCTTTTAGCATTAATTAGGACATACATCTGAGATATACCTTTTGCTTTAAGGTTGGAGTAGTTAAGGTGCTTCCATGCTTGGGTTGGGATTTGAGAGTTGGATACCTTCCATGTTTTAAACCATGAGACTATCTGTAGGTGTGTCAAGAACTCTGAAGGGCGTAGATTGAATCTGTTCTGTAATTCATTAAATGGCATCACACTGCCTTCAAACACTATGTCCTTCATTAATAAAATGTTTCTCTTTTGCCATTGTGTCAAGGAGAGATTTGGAATCAGCCAATAAAGTGCTTCTAATGGGATAGGAACCTCCGTATAACTTGCTTTGGGACTGGAAAACTTTTTTAGGTGAGACCAGGCCTGTAATGTAGCCTGTATGGTGGGATGGTCAATTTGAGCTGTAATTGGTTGTATGTTGTGTGCCAGTATAAGTGATTGAAGGGATATAGGATGTATCCAAGTTTATTCTAATTGGCACCAGTCTTTTACTAATTTTTGGTCAAACCAGTTTCTCAGTTGGTCTAGGATTGCTGCTACGTAATAGTCTTTTAAATTTGGTACCCCTAATCCTCCCACCTCTTTGTGTTTTTCTTGCATTTGAGCCAGAAATCTTGCTCTTTTGCCTTCCCATATAAAGTTTGTCATTTGTGTTTGCAAAGATTTGAAGAAGGAAATTGGAATAGGTATTGGGAGGGCCCTGAAAAGGTACATTAGTTTAGGTAGAAGTAGCATCTTATATGCTGCTAGGCGGCCGTTCCAAGATAAGTAGAGTTTCTGATATCTAAGGATGTCTTTCTTGAATTCATTCAATAAAGGTTGATAGTTAAGTTGTAATAATTTGGCTACAGGTGTTGTTAATTGTAAGTAGGAGATAGATTCTGTGGACCATGGGTATGGAAAATCTTTTTGCATGGCGGATTTAGTGGTATTGTCAATCGCAATTCCTAAGATACTGGATTTGGATGCATTAACTTTATAATATGCTACTTTGCTGAAATGCATTAGTGTCATATGTGCTGCGTTTAATGAGTTATAAGGGTCAGATAAAGTCAAAATAACATCATCCGCAAATAATGTTATCTTGTGTTCTCTATCTTGAATGCCTCGGATCAGTGTATTTTCTCTAATTGTTTCTGCCAGTGGTTCCATAATTAATGCAAAGATTAAAAGTGACAGTGGGCACCCCTGCCTTGTCCCATTTGTTATTTGGAAGTTTCTGGAGAACATTCCTTCAGTAAAAACATATGCAGACGGGGATGAGTATAGAGCTAAAATTGCCTGTTGGATTGGGCCTATCAAACCAAATTTCTCCAGCACCTTGGTCAGATATCTCCAGTGAACTCTATCGAAGGCCTTCTCCGCGTCCAAAGTGAGGAGCAGAGAAGGCCTTCGTGATTCTTCTGCGAGATGAATTATGTTTACCATTCTTCTTGCGGCGTCATTTGTTTGCCTGCCTGATACAAAACCTACTTGATCTTGGTTGATAAGTTCCGGTAGTAGTGATGACAATCTATTGGCTATAATCTTATCATACAGTTTCACATCGACATTTAGCAAAGAAATAGGTCTAAAATTTTGTGGGACGGAGAAATCTTTACCGGGTTTTGGCAAAGTTATAATAGTTGCTGTCAGCATCTCTTTTGGGAATGAGGCATTAGACATTGCGGCGTCAAAGACCTGCTTTAGATAAGGAGATAATTCAGTTTGGAACAATTGGTAATATTCAGATGAGTAACTATGTGGTCCTGGTGATTTATTGTGGGGCATATTTCTAATTGTTTTCTCAATTTCATGGATAGTGAAAGGTGAGTTACGTTTTGTAAGTTCTGGTTGTGAGACCTTTGGAAGATTTATAGCTTCCAGGAATTCGGAAATCAG
Organism: Lithobates septentrionalis; assembly: GCA_037952835.1. Lineage (NCBI taxonomy): Eukaryota > Metazoa > Chordata > Amphibia > Anura > Ranidae > Lithobates > Lithobates septentrionalis. Next base: position 12,285,873 of record JBBDGP010000229.1, read on the forward strand.
GTTGTCTGAGGGTTGAGGTGTATCAGGGTCGTCTTTGAGATTATATAATGCTTCATAGTAGTCACAAAAAGCGTCTGCTATGTCTTTGGGATTAGAAACTTTTATTTTAGATTTAGGGTTCTCTATATGTGGAATTCTTTGTTTTGTCATTTTTTCTTTCAATTGGTTTGCCAGCAGTTTCCCCGCCTTGTTGCTACAACGGTAGTTATTTGCTTTTAAAACGCGATGGCGGTTCTCCTGCTGTGAAACCAGGAGAGTTCTTAGTTCTTGTCTAGCATAGAATAATAGGTCTTTTGTCTTTTGGGTAGAATTTTGTTTGTTGGATAATTCTAGGTTCTTTATTTTATTTAGCAGGTCATTGAGCCTCTCCGCCTTTTGTCTCTTGGCCCTAGCACTTAGTTGTATTAATAAACCTCGTATGACCACCTTATGAGTGTTCCATAGCGTGAAAGGGTCAGACACCGATGGAGCATTAATTTCAAAGAATTCTTTCAGTGAACTTCTAAGTAATTTAAGATTCTCAGGCTTAGACATAGAGGAAATGTCGTTCCTCCATCTGTTCGCTCCTGTCTCGGTTTTCCGCCCTCCCACACTTATGGAAACTGGAGCATGATCAGACCAAGATATAATATCAATGTCTGATCTAACAATCCTCTGCAATAAAAATCTATCTAAAAGAAATAAATCCATTCGCGAGTAAGTGTTATGTACATTAGAAAAGAAGGTAAAATCTTTCTCTGAGGAATGTTGGCACCTCCACACGTCAAAGAGGCCCGATGTGTTAATAAATTTTTCCAGTGTTGTCCTTCGATAGGTTACTTGTTTAGGGTTTGTACAGTCCATGGCCTTGTCTGGTACTGCATTGAAATCCCCACACAAGATTACATGTCCCTGTTTCAGTGATTCTACTTTGTTCCATATTTTTTTGAGGAATCGTAATTGGTTGTTGTTTGGCAGGTATACATTAACCAGAGTGTACTTCACTGCAAAGATCTTGCATACTAGTATAATGTACCTGCCTGAAGCGTCCAAATGAGTTGTAATTTCTGAGAATGGGATAGTGTCTCTTATTGCAATTGCAACTCCACCTTTTTTCTTTGGACCATTCGCCGTAAAGACTTGAGGGAATCTACGGTTACTAAAGGCTGGGGGTTTGTCTGCTATAAAGTGAGTCTCTTGAAAGCATATTATGTCACTTTTTAGCCTTGATGCTTCCTTCCAGGCCATTTGTCGTTTATAGGGGCTGTTCAGACCCTTCACATTTAGTGATGTGATAGTGAAAGACATTCTGATATATTGTGGGTGTCGTACCTTATGTTGGAGTGAATGATGTAGGAGGATAATAGGCTGACTTGATGATATTGACTATCCTCGCAGTTGAAATGTTGAGGCAAAGATCTCTGGTGTCCGGGTGGATCGGATCTATATGTCCGTACTTCTGTTCCTGTAGGTGAGGTAATGAAAAGGGAGCAAGAAAGATAGGATAACCAAACAAAAAGAAATAAAAAGTAGCGATCCCATGAGGAATCTGTGCGGATATTATTCCGCTTTAACTCGGGGGGGGGGGGGGTAAAGCAACAAATAGCTAAGTGGCTTTTCCTGGGCCATTCGGGGTTCCTTGTCGCTAATCTTCAGCCTGTTTCTGTGTCAGAACTGGCTCAGGTAGAGGGAGGTGAATGTGGCGTGTCTTTCCCGTTGTCACATGGATCATTGATTTGCCAGTCTCTCAGGAGGCAGATGCCCTCCTTGATGCTTGTCACCACATGTGATCTGCCTTCTTTTGTAATCAGTAGCTTGGCTGGGTACAACCATCTATACTGAATGTGATGGTTGTTTAGTGGTTTAGTTATAGTTGCTAGCTGTCTACGCTGTTGCATGGTAAAGGCTGACAGGTCAGCAAAGAAGGAAAGGTCCTGTAGCTCTTGTGGAAGTTTTTCTCTTCTTCTGACTATCATCATGAATTGGTCCTTGATATGATAAAAGTGGACCCTCACTATTGGGTCTCTGGAGAGATGTTCCGGGATATTTCTGGGTCTCGGAAGACAGTGTATCCGATCAATGATCAATTCCTCCAGGGGCGTTTCTGGAAGCACAGCTCTCATGATATTTGTAAAGTATTCTTATAGACCTGGGGGCTTGATCGATTCGGGTATCCCCCGAATTTTGACATTATTATGTCTCGATCTGTCCTCTAAATCGACCAATTTTGTTTTAATGGCGGTAATTTCATCATCCCTGTTGGTATGGGAGTCTACTAGGTCATTGAAGGTAGACGCAAACTCGCCCATCTTTGATTCAATGTGGGTTACCCTGGAGTCTACTGCTGCCACTTCTGTTTTAAATTGCTGTGTGAATGCTAACATGTCAGCATGTAGGGTAGAACGCAGGGACACCAGCAGGTCCTTGAGTGTTGTATCCATAACTGGCTGGTTTTGTGTGGGGAAATCTATGATGAAGTCCTGTAGTTTCCTAGTGTCATCTAGGGAAGATTCAAAGCCACTGATGTCTGCTGTCTCTGCAGAATCTGAGGACATTTTCAGCTTGCTTTTAGCAGGACTGGATGATGCAGATGGAGGTGGTGGGTACTGACCTTGTCCCTGAGGTGTGTTGTTAAACGTGCGGCTGGATCCTTGCTTCCCATGCTGGCTTCTCTGTGTGCCGAAGCTGAGGCCGCACGCTTCTTCTGCATGTCTGCCGGCGCCATCTTGGACAGGGAGATGGCGCGGCTGTATTAGAAAATCTGTCATCTTCCCTGGTCTTGTTGGGTCCTTTCTTTTGTAGGAAGGCATCCGGGAATGTTTCCGCTGTGTGTCCGGTGTCTGGCGATGTAGAACGAGGCTTTTAGTCACTGTATTTCCCCGTCAGAGCCCAGGATATCGCGGAGCTAGTTTAACATGCATCCATCGTCTCCGCCGGCTAGCCACGTCACCCCCTTTTTATCTTATTTTTAAACTGTTCCTTTAATTTTTTTTTTTATCATTTTTATTGTTATCTCAGGGAATGTAAATATCCCCTATGATAGCAATAGGTAGTGACAGGTACTCTTTTTTGAAAAAATTGGGGTCTATTAGACCCTAGATCTCTCCTCTGCCCTCAAAGCATCTGACCACACCAAGGTCGGTGTGATAAAATGCTTTCCCAATTTCCCAATGGCGCTGTTTACATCTGGCGAAATCTAAGTCATAAAATGCTCGTAGCTTCCGGTTTCTTAGGCCATAGAGATGTTTGGAGCCACTCTGGTCTCTGATCAGCTCTATGGTCAGCTGGCTGAATCACCGGCTGCATTCTCAGGTTCCCTGTTGACACAGGAGATCCAGAGAAAAACACGGAAGACGGTGGGGGGGCATTCCCTCCCACTGCTTGTAAAAGCAGTCTAGAGGCTAATTAGCCACTAGGATTGCTTTTACATGAAAGCCGACCGCTGGCTGAAAGGAATGATACCAAGATGATACCTAAACCTGCAGGCAACATTCTGGTATAACCACTCAAAGTCGTGAATGACGTACCTGAAGACAAAAAAATGGTTAACAATAAAACACAGTAAACGGTAAAGTATAAAAAATTGCATACCTGAAAAGCAAACATGATAAAACATAATAACAATAACAATAAAACATTGCAGAATAGAATACAGTAAAAAAGAGCAGAACAATAGAGAGAGAATAGAGAGAGAGAGAACAATAAAATGACAACTATTTTTTTTATTATATATTTTTTTGTGGGTTTTTATTTTTTTTTTACACTTTTTTTTGTAAAAGTAGCTTTTATAACTGTAACCGGTTCCAGGTTCGGGTCTCTCAAAATGCGATGGCATCTTGGGAGACCCTGTGAAAGTGTGCCTAGTCTGTGCAATGCTGTACCCTACGATAATACCCAACTAGTGTATGGTAGCGTTCAAAACATTGCAAAGACCAGGATTGTCAGGACAGAAGGGACAATAATAGTGGGTGTCACGCCTATATCAGCGCTTGCTGCAAACACGACATCTTTTTTGGGGGGTTCGTTGGGTAGGGGTACTCGGGAGGACATAAAGAAAAAGCCTCTCATGCAACCGACTGCATTTGGTTGGGGATGTGAATGGGGGAAGTACGGGTGCTGCAGAAGTGGTGGGTTCCCAATTAGGATTGGCGAATGCAGCAGGAAGGGCACTATGGGCACGACGGGCCTGTGTTTGTCTTCTTCTTGGTGGCAGCGGGACACTACTTGTGCTTGCCACCTCACCAGCTTGAACTGCACTTATGGGACTCACCACATCACCAAGTGTTACTGCAGTGCTGGTTTGAATATGACCGGGGTGTACTAGGCTGCTGGTGCTTGCCAGTTCACCAAAACGCTACCAAGAAAACTGTTAGCGATCGCAGGGATCAGGCCTGACTCTGCGAATGCTGCAGTTATGCGTTTAGTGTTTTGTAAGTGACAGTGATCAATCGATACTGCACTTGGGTGGGCTGGGCTGGGCTGGGCCGGGCGGAGGGGCAAAACACAGGTGCTAGCAGGTATCTGGGCTGATCCCGCTAACCCTGCGTTTTTGGGAACCCTAAACTGCTGGGGACACTAGTACAGATCTGATCAGATCAGATATTGATCCGTTCAGATACTAAACCACTAAGGGAGGTGTACGGTGCGTGCGTGGGTATTAGCGGTACTGGCGCTAACCTGACGCTGTGTCAGGAGCCAGGGAGCGTCTCCGCTCGCCGGGCTCCGGTGCGCATGCGCACGGGACGAGCGCTTCGCCGCACACCCGTCCGCGGCCTGATGGTGCGGCGCGCGCGGGTGCACGGCGGTCCCCGTGTGCACGCCGTAGCCCGTGCGGGTGCCCGGTAGCGCGTCACACTGATGCGCTCGCCGGGCAGGGGAACTATATCTGACGGCTCCAGCACCCAGTCGGGTTGCTGGTTTGTCGTCAGCTCTCCCCTGTTCCCTGAGCCTGTGTTACCTTGTACTTTGCCTGATCTGTGTACCGAACCTCTGCTGGCCTGTTTAACCACTACTCTCCCGGATTGTCCCTTGTACTTTTGCCTGATCTGTGTACCGAACCTCTGCTGGACTGTTTAACCACTACTCTCCCGGATTGTCCCTTGTACTTCTGCCTGATCTGTGTACCAAACCCCTGGCCTGTTTAACCACTACTCTGCTGGACAATCCTACCAATAACCTGCCTGATCTGTGTACCAAACCCCTGGCCTGTTTAACCACTACTCTGCTGGACAATCCTACCAATAACCTGCCTGATCTGTGTACCAAACCCCTGGCCTGTTTAACTACTACTCTGCTGGACTATCTTGATTATACCTGCCGGATCTGTGCACTGAACCCTGGCCTGCTTAACCACTGCACTGCTGGATCTTGTGATACCCTGATTATTACCTGCTTGTTCCCTAACCTCTGCTTGTGTTTTCAGCCTTGCTCCCTGTGGATCCCAGGACACCCGCTTCCAGCTTCTGAACCTACTATCCTTCCGGAAGCCCGTGCCTCCGCGTGCCCTCAGCCTCCTGTACCCATTTCGGGGGTCTGGGTGCGCGTGGTCGTGAGGGCGAGCCGCTCTCGGCATCTCGGCCTCGGTGAGTATCTGTCCGTGACAGTACAAACCAGCCAGATGTCTGAGGCCGACAGAGCGCGCTCTCCTCTGGAGATCCTGTGCCAACAAGTATCTACCCTTGCGGACTCCGTACAGAAGTTACAAGAAGGTTATACACAAATCGATAACCGTCTGCAGCAGATCACCGGGTTACTACCTTCCGCAGCCGCAGCTCCTGCACCCAGCAGTGGGGGTCCACTTCCCCAAGCTCCGGCCAACCCCACTGTGGTCATGGCTCTTCCTGAGCCCAGGGTCCCTACACCTGAACGGTTCTCGGGAGACCGCAAGAAGTTTAGGGCTTTTAAAAACGCATGTTCCCTCTACTTCGCTCTACAGCCGAGAACCTTCTCCTCAGAAATCGTCAAGGTGGGGTTTGTGATTTCCCTGCTATCCGAAGAACCCCAGGCTTGGGCCCACAGCCTGATGGAACAGAGCAGTCCTGCCCTGAACACTATCGAGGCCTTCTTTGAGAGCATGACCCAGCTCTACGATGATCCGCAACGCATGGCCACAGCCGAAGCTATCTTGCACCATTTGTCCCAAGGAAGAAGACCTATTGAGGACTACACAGTGGAATTCCGCAAATGGGCGGCCGACACAAACTGGAATGAGCCGGCCCTACGTTATCAATACCGTCAAGGCTTGTCTGAATTACTCAAAGATGAGTTAGCTAGGATGGAGACCCCTGCTTCCCTAGAGGAACTCATCCAAGCAGCCACGAAGCTCGATCGGCGTCTTCGGGAGCGGCGCTCAGAACGGTTTCAGCTGCCTCGCCCTGCCTGGGCGTCGCCAAGACCTCACTCCACGGTATCCTCAACTTCATCTTCAGTTACCACTGCATCGGTCCCTGAGGTCGAACCAATGCAGCTCGGCTTGGTCCGAGGTCCGTTAACCTCCGAAGAGAAGCAGCGCAGGCGGCAGTCTAACCTGTGCCTCTATTGCGGAGGAACCGGACACTTCCTACGCAGCTGTCCGATCAGGCCTAGTAAGTTCCCTCAGTCAAACGTATTGAACTTTCCAAACAATAACATTCCCAAGGCTTATGTGATGTTGTTTGTTTCTCTACAGCTTCCGGAAAGGGAGACTCGCCTGCAGGCCATCGTTGATTCCGGGGCCTGCAGTTGTTTCATAGATTCCACCTTGGCACACAGATTGAAGATCCCTCTACAAACCAAAGAGCAGGATCTACAAATACATTTGGCCGACGGATCCCTTCCTTGCTCTGGTCCCATCACCCAGGAGACCCAACCTATTTCAGTAGTCACAGACTCCGGCCACCGGGAGTTCTTACGGCTTGACCTAATTCGTTCTCCAATCTTTCCCATCATACTTGGCCTACCATGGTTACAAGCTCACGATCCACTAATCAAATGGAGCACCAAGTCGGTATCCTTTTCTTCTCAGTATTGCTCTCAGCACTGCCTGCTCCCGGATTCCAAAGTTTGCGCCACAATGGCGGTACCACCAGGCAATCTCCAACACGTCCCCTCCGAGTACCTCGAGTTTCAAGAGGTTTTCAGTAAACAAATGGCTGACCGCCTACCACCTCACAGGGCCTATGACTGCCCAATTGACCTTCTTCCTGGATCCGAGATTCCATTTGGCCGGATATTTCCCCTGCCTGAAACCGAGCTGGAGGCTCTGAAGCAGTACATTGACGAAAATCTTGAGAAAGGTTTCATCCGCCCTTCATCCTCACCCGCCGGAGCAGGTATCTTTTTCATTGGGAAAAAAGATGGTACCCTAAGACCCTGCGTAGACTATCGACAACTTAACAACATTACAATTAAGAACCGGTACCCGTTACCGCTCATTCCTGAGTTATTCCAGAGGTTCCGATCAGCCAAGGTGTTCTCTAAACTCGACCTCCGAGAGGCCTACAATCTCGTCAGGATCAGGGCGGGAGACGAATGGAAGACGGCCTTTAGATCCAGATTCGGTCACTTCGAGTATTTAGTGATGCCATTCAGTCTCTGCAACGCCCCAGCCACCTTCCAACATCTGGTGAATGATATATTTCGACAATATCTAGATGACTTCCTTGTGGTATATCTGGACGATATCCTCATCTTCTCCCCTACGCTAGAGATGCACAGGAGGCACGTTAAAACGGTTCTTGCTATTCTTCTACAACACAAGCTATATCTGAAAGCCGAAAAGTGTGAGTTTGAGAGATCAACCATACAATTCTTGGGATTCATACTCTCTACCAATGGGGTTGCAATGGACCCCCAGAAGATTCAGGCAATTCAGGAGTGGCCAGCTCCATCTAATAAAAAAGGAGTACAGAGGTTTATAGGATTCGCCAATTTCTATCGAAAATTTATTGTGGGATTCTCGGCCATTGTGGCACCTATTACCCAATTAACTCGGCAGCATCATTCTTTTCAGTGGTCCGCAGCTGCTCAAGAGGCTTTCCTTAAGTTAAAAGAACTATTCAGTTCCGCTCCAATCCTCTGCCATCCTGACCCGACTCAACCCTTCGTACTGGAGGTAGACGCATCGGAAATCGCAACCGGAGCAATTCTTTCCCAGAGACAGGGACCAAAGGCCATTCTACACCCAGTAGCCTTCGCTTCTCGGAAACTCAGCCCACCGGAACTCAATTACGACGTGGGTGACAGAGAGCTGTTGGCTATAAAGTTTGCTTTGGAGGAATGGAGGTATCTGCTGGAGGGGGCAGTTCATCCGGTGATGATCTTTACGGATCACAAGAATCTCGAGTACCTCAGAACAGCAAGACGCTTAAAACCCCGCCAAGCCCGTTGGGCCCTTTTCTTCTCTCGCTTTAATTTCCATATAGCATACAGACCTGTTGCAAAGAACGGGAAGGCTGATGCCCTTTCACGGATGTTTTCCGCAGATTCCCAAACACCAACACCCAGCACGATCCTCTCTCCTCAAAATTTCCTCGGACTAACTCAAGCAGACTTAATATCCTCCATCAAATCTTCATCAGGCGCATGTACAGAACCAGCTGTGCATTCCCTGAGAAGATACGAAGATCTTTTCTGGATTAAAGGAAAAATATTTGTACCTCAGGTGACTCGGCCCTTAGCCCTTCAGATGTGTCATGATCACAAGATGGCAGGGCATTTTGGGAATAAGAAGACGGCTGAACTCCTTTCTCGTTCCTTTTGGTGGCCAGGATGGAGAAGGGATTGTAAAGAATATGTGGCGTCCTGTTCCCTGTGCCAGAGAAACAAGGGTCAAAACACCAAATCCTGGGGTCTGCTCAGACCTTTGCCCATTCCGGAACGACCATGGGCTGATGTGTCCATGGACTTCATCGTTGACCTACCCAGCTCAGAGAGTTTCTCCACCATCCTTGTTGTTGTCGACCGCCTTTCCAAAATGGCCCACTTTCTGCCCATGAGGGGTACTCCCTCTGCCATAGACACGGCCAACATCTTTCTAAGGGAGGTTGTTAGGCTCCATGGGATACCAAGGAGCATCGTGTCGGACAGAGGCGTCCAGTTCACGTCCAAATTCTGGAGGGAACTATGCAAGGCTTTGGGTATCAACATTTGTCTTTCTTCTGCTTATCATCCCCAAAGCAATGGCCAGACGGAGAGGACCAATCAGACACTAGAGCAATACCTCCGTTGCTTCTGCTCGGGTTCTCAAGATGATTGGGCGAGCCTCCTCCCCTACGCTGAATTTGCGTACAACAACTCTATCCATGCCTCCACCAACCAGACTCCTTTCTGGACCAATTGCGGGTTCCATCCCACATCCTTCGCTAACAACATCCCCGAAACGGCAGTTCCTGCAGTCCAGGATAGGATAATTTCGCTACAATCCAACTTTCAGAAAATACAAGACACACTACGCAAAACCCAGGAGGACTACAAGAGACAGTACGACCGGGGCAGAAAGGCAAACCCAAAATTTGATGTAGGAGACGAGGTCTGGCTGTCCACCGTTAATCTGAGATTACCGCTGCCATCTCGAAAACTCGGGCCTAAATTCATTGGGCCTTTTCAAGTCAGGAGGATTATCAACCCTGTGGCTGTGGAGTTGACACTTCCCAAGACATATCGGATTCACCCCGTTTTCCATGTGTCACTACTGAAGCCTGTGGTGCCCAGTCCTTTTCTGGGAAGAAGAGAACCCCCTCCTCCGCCAGTCAGAATCGATGGCGAGAATGAATTCGAAGTGGAATCCATTCTTGGCTGCAGAAAGAGGGGCAGACAGTTACAGTACTTGATTCAATGGAAGGGGTACCCCCCCGAAGATAATTCCTGGGAGCCCGCCAGGAATCTGCACGCTCCACAGTTAATTTGAATGTTTCATCAAGATCATCCGGAACTGATGGCCAGCCTTGGCGTCCAGTGTCCGCCCTTAGGAGGGGGGCACTGTCAGGAGCCAGGGAGCGTCTCCGCTCGCCGGGCTCCGGTGCGCATGCGCACGGGACGAGCGCTTCGCCGCACACCCGTCCGCGGCCTGATGGTGCGGCGCGCGCAGGTGCACGGCGGTCCCCGTGTGCGCGCCGTAGCCCGTGCGGGTGCCCGGTAGCGCGTCACACTGACGCGCTCGCCGGGCAGGGGGACTATATCTGACGGCTCCAGCACCCAGTCGGGTTGCTGGTTTGTCGTCAGCTCTCCCCTGTTCCCTGAGCCTGTGTTACCTTGTACTTTGCCTGATCTGTGTACCGAACCTCTGCTGGCCTGTTTAACCACTACTCTCCCGGATTGTCCCTTGCACTTTTGCCTGATCTGTGTACCGAACCTCTGCTGGACTGTTTAACCACTACTCTCCCGGATTGTCCCTTGTACTTCTGCCTGATCTGTGTACCAAACCCCTGGCCTGTTTAACCACTACTCTGCTGGACAATCCTACCAATAACCTGCCTGATCTGTGTACCAAACCCCTGGCCTGTTTAACCACTACTCTGCTGGACAATCCTACCAATAACCTGCCTGATCTGTGTACAAAACCCCTGGCCTGTTTAACTACTACTCTGCTGGACTATCTTGATTATACCTGCCGGATCTGTGCACTGAACCCTGGCCTGCTTAACCACTGCACTGCTGGATCTTGTGATACCCTGATTATTACCTGCTTGTTCCCTAACCTCTGCTTGTGTTTTCAGCCTTGCTCCCTGTGGATCCCAGGACACCCGCTTCCAGCTTCTGAACCTACTATCCTTCCGGAAGCCCGTGTCTCCGCGTGCCCTCAGCCTCCTGTACCCATTTCGGGGGTCTGGGTGCGCGTGGTCGTGAGGGCGAGCCGCTCTCGGCATCTCGGCCTCGGTGAGTATCTGTCCGTGACACGCTGTCTGGGGCTGGTGCTTGCCAGTTCCCCAAAATGCTACCAAAAAAACTGTTAGCGATTGCAGGGATCAGGCCTGACTCTGCGAACGCTGCAGTTATGCGTTTAGTGTTTTGTAAGTGACAGTGATCGATCGATACTGTACTTGGGTGGGCTGGGCTGGGCTGGGCTGGGCGGAGGGGCAAAACGCAGGTGCTAGCAGGTATCTGGGCTGATCCCACTAACACTGCATTTTTGGGAACCCTAAACTGCTGGGGACGCTAGTATCGATCTGATCGGATCAGATATTGATCTGTTCAGATACTATAACACTAAGGGAGGTGTACGGTGCGTGCGTGGGTGTTAGCGGTACTGGCGCTAACCTGACGCTGCCTGGGGCGATGCATATCACCGCCGGGTGATCAGGGGGCTAAATCTTTATTAGGTAATAAACGGCGGGTGCTCTGACACTATAAAAAATAAACTAACTAACCAGCGTCACCTGTAACAGTTATACGGTCATCACTAGTGAAAGGGTTAACTAGGGGGCAATCAAGGGGTTAAAACCTTTATTAGGTAGTATATGGGGGTCCCTGTCACTATAAAACACTGACGGCGAGCCTAAATATTTACCTCCCTAACTATCGTCACCTGTGACACTAATACAGAGATCAGAAAAATGAACGCTTAGTGACACTGGTGACGGAGGGTGATCACAGGGTTAAAACTTTATTAGGGGGGTTAGGGGGGTATCCTAGACCTAAAGGGGGCTAACACTAACTGCCCTACCACACTAACTGTCACAAACTGACACCAATGCAGTAATCAGAAAAAAAAAAACTGCTTGGTGTGAGTGTGACGGGGGAAGGGGTGATTGGGGGGTGATCGGGGGTAATCGGGGGGTGATGGGGGTGTAAAGTATGCCTGGCATGTTCTACTGTGTGTGTGTGTTGGTGTAACTCAATCGGATGTCTTCTCTCCTTGGCGCCGGAATGGAAAATACCGAGCCGAGGAGAGATGACATCATTTCCTCTGCCTCTGTGTACTATATAGAGGCAGGGGAAGATTCTCATTGGCTGGGAGCGATCGCGAGGGGGGGGGGCACGAATGGATGGCCTCCCCCTCATCTCTGAACGCTCCCAGACAGAAGCTGACCGCCTCGGGCACCAGGGGGTCCGATCGGACCCCCCCGCCCGTGGCAAGCAATCACGTACCAGGTACGTGATTTTGCCTGCCCGTGCCATTCTGCGGCAGTATATCTGCGTTAGGCGGTCGGCAAGTGGTTAAGCAGGGGGAAACGTCTGCCACTGCAGGATCTGAGTCCCTGGAGGCGTAGTGTGTTACTGATGGTAGCCTTTGTTACGTTGGTCCCAGCTCTCTGCAGTTCATTCACTAGGTCCCCCTACGTGGTTCTGGGATTTTTGTTCACCGTTCTTGTGATAATTTTGACCCCACAGTGTGAGATCTTGCATGGAGCCCCAGATCGAAGGAGATATTCAGTGGTCTTGTATGTCTTCCATTTTCTAATTATTGCTCCCACAGTTGATTTCTTCACACCAAGCTGCTTGCCTATTGCAGATTCAGTTTACCCAGCCTGGTGCAGGTCTACAATTTTGTTTCTGGTGTCCTTCAACAGCTCTTTGGTCTTCACCATAGTGGAGTTTGGAGTGTGACTGTTTGAGGTTGTGGACAGGTGTCTTTTATACTGATAACAAGTTCAAACAGGTGCTATTAATACAGGTAATACAGGTAACGAGTGGAGGACAGAGGAGCCTCTTAAAGAAGAAGATACAGGTCTGTGAGAGCCAGAAATCTTGCTTGTTTGTGGGTGACCAAATACTTATTTTCCACCATAATTTGCAAATAAATTCTTTCAAAAATCAGACAATGTGATTGTCTGGATTTGTTTCCACATTTTGTCTCTCATAGTTGAGGTATACCTATGATGACAATTACAGGCCTCTCATCTTTTTAAGTGGGAGGACTTGCACAATTGGTGGCTGACTAAATACTTTTTTGCCCTGTATATTTATATCTCTTCTATGTATGGAAAAAGTGAGATTATATAAGATCTTTATACTCGTGAAAGTATATGCTGTTATAAGCTCATAAGCATTTCTTGGGAGAGCCCACATATGGCAGTAATTGCATTGTAATTACAATATTTCTGGATTAGTATATTAAAAAGAACATTGCGTTTAAAATGAATATCCCTACTGATATATGTAGTATTTGTTTTAGACGTTAAAGGAAACTTATATTGTATATGTTTAAAACTTTACACATAGCAGTCTTGCCAATCCCCATGGAATGACTTGCATAGAGATGGTGTTGTATTTCAACTTCTGGCATTAGATTAAAAGTTAGAAAACCATCTGCCAAGGTTTTCTGAGGAACTATAAGACAAAACAAACCTTTAACCACTTCAATACCAGGCACTTAGACACCTTCCCGCCCAGGCCAATTTTCAGCTTTCAGCGCTGTCGCAATTTGAATGACAATTGTGCAGTCATGCAACACTGTACTCAAACAAATTTTTTATCATTTTGTTCTCACAAATAGAGATTTCTTTTGGTGGTATTTGATCACCTCTGCGGTTTTTATTTTTTGCGCAACCAATAAAAAAAGACCGAACATTTTGAAAAAAAACAAGTTTTTCTTTGTTTCTGTTAAAATTTTTTGTAAATAAGTATGTTTTCTTCTTCAATGATGGTCACTGATATGGCTGCACTGACAGGCACTGATACGGCGGCACTGATGGGCACCGATGAGGTGGCACCAATGAGGTGGCACTGATGAGGTGGCACTGACGGGCACTGATAGGCACTGATGGGCACTGATAGGTGGCACTGATGGGCACTCATAGGTGGCACCGATGGGCACTCATAGGCGGCACTGATGGGCACTCGTAGGTGGCATTGATGGGCACTCGTAGGTGGCATTGATGGGGACTTATGGGTGGCACTGATAGGTGGTACAGATGGGCACGGATGGGCACTGATAGGTGGGCACTGACAGGTGGCACCGATGGACACTGATGTGTGACACTGATGACACTGATTGTTTGCACTGATGCCCCTAAGGATGGCATTGCTGGGCATCACTGCAACATAATGGTGCCAATCAGTGCCCATTTGTGGGCACTGATTGGCACAGATTGGGCACTGACTGGGCACACTGGGTACATGTGGATGGCCATGGGGTACATACCTGGCCATCCACATGTTGCCCCTTCCCTCGTGGTCCTAGTGGCGATCCCTGGTGGTCCAGTGTGGTGATCCGAGGGGGGGCTGTGCTGATAAACAATCAGCACGGACCCCCCCTGTCAGGAGAGCCGTCGATCGGCTCTCCTCTACTCGCGTCAGTCAGACGCGAGTGAGGAAGAGCCGATCAACGGCTCTTCCTATTGACATCGTGATCAGCCGTGATTGGACACGGCTGATCACGTGGTAAAGAGCCTCCGCCGGAGGCTCTTTACCAAGATCGGTGTAGCGGTGTGTCAGATTGACACACCGATCCACCGATCGCCGCGATGCGCGACCCTGCGGGCGCGCGACGGCATGTTATCCTGCTGGACATCATATGACGCCCAGTCAGGATAACTGAACCACCGCCCGGCCATCATCTGCTATGGGCCGGGTGGGAAGTGGTTAAGCCAGTCTTTATAGGAAAAGGTGGGGGCTGGGTTTTAGGAGTAAAAAGCTAGTGACAGAGAGCAGACAAGCAGATTCTACTGCAGACATTCACTCGACGAGGACAGCCACACACACGCATCACAAGACATTGCTGCTACATCCATACACAGACACACATCTGATTCAATCTTCATCTTAAGAATATAATACATTATTAATGACATTCTATACTTTGATATTGTTTTTGTAATATTTTGCCATTTGTATTATTAAATCAATTTTTGAGTTTTTACACAAGAACTAAATGGACTTTCTTGGAACTTTTCTCATCAATATGAATTCTCGAATATCGATATTATTACCGTAAATTGTAAATCTGTAAATAAATCCAATATGGAAGCACCTCTGTATGACACTCCTCCATCTTTGTGGTTCTGGTTTTAAATATCACTCCCTTAAAACAAGGAGTGGCCAAAAGACGTTAGATGTTTTGGTAGGCATGAGTTTGTTACCTACTCCGGGTGGAAATTTTTTCATTATTTGCTAAAGGGATAAGTGGGCCATTTGGTGAAAAGTCTGTAGAGTGGGGCCTATTAATGGGCTGTGAAGAAATGAATTACGACACCCCGCCCATGTAATCCATGGTGCGAATTCTAAAGGGGTCTTGGGTAAAGAGCACTCTAAGGCAACCCAATCTTTAATATCTGCATGACAATTCCAGTCTACGATTCTGGCAATATTTATGGCGTGATAATATTGTTTAAAGTTTGGAAGGCCCATGCCTCCCTTATGTTTTGATTTTGTCATGCGATAGTAGCTTATATGTATTTTTTTATGTACCCCCTATCAAATCAAGTTTGGATACTCTTCAGAAATGGGAGATGCATGCATAGCATAAAGTAAATGTGCTAAAATTATCATTTTAGTAATAGATGTTCTGCCAAACATGAAAAATGTTTTACTGTCCGTTGTTTAAGATCAGGTTCTATGGCTGATATTAACAGTGGGAAATTGCATTCAAATAGATTACTAGGGTTGTATGTAATCCATACTCCAAGTATCCTAGGGCCTTAGATTCCCATTTAAATTGGTAGAATTGTATTTCTATTAGTTCATTAGGGGAGAGAGATGTGTTTAAGGCTTCAGATTTGTGATTTGAGTTTATTTTTAAGTTTTATTTTTAAGTTAGACAAGTTTGGAAGGCTGCCAACAAGTTGGGTGTTGAAGTAGGAGGTTGTGACAAAAAGAAAAGGAGATGATCAGAGTAGGCAGTCAATTTAAACTCCCTACCCCAAACCTCCAACCAAAGATAAAAGAATTACAGTTCACAGTGCGAATGAATGGTTCTAGGGTTAAAATAAATAACAACGGAGACAAAGGACAGCCTTGTCTTGTACCATTGGTTATCAACACTGGTTCAGAAAGGGAGCCATTATTCTTAACTCTGGCTGAAGGCTTGCAGTAGAGAGAAAAAATCCATGTCATTATATGAGTGCCTAATACTACATGTTTGCATGTGGCAAACATATAATCCCATACTACCCAATCGAAGTCTTTCTCCTTGTCTGTGGACAGGAGAAGACCCTTGACTTTATCAAGTCTCATCCTATGGACCAGGTTTACAGCTTTAATCATGGTATTGCTTCTCGGCCTGGCATAAACCCAACCTTCCCAGGACCAATTACCTTTGATAGGAGAGGTCTGAGATGGTTAACCAAAATCTTCGCTAATAGTTTCACGTCCAGGTTCAAAAGAAAAATCGGCCTATAACTTGCACAGTCTGTCACGTCTTTATTGGGTTTTGGGAGTACTGTGATCTGGGCTTGGGAGAAGGAGTTAGGCACATCCTGAGGCTTGCTGAGTGAGTTAAAAATCTGTAAAAAAGGAGTTTTCAATAAATGAGCAAAAGTTTTGTAGTATTGTGCAGTTGGCTCATCCTGGCTGGGGCTTTTGCCTGGTTTTAATATTTCAATAGCCTGCAGTAATTCTTCCTCAGCAATAGATTGCTCCAACTCCTCAATCTCCTTAGCATTCAATACTGGTAGTTTACTCTAAATCAAGTACTTCTTCAGAATATGTTCTCTGTTTTCCTGTAGAGTGGCAGGTTTGTGCTGTGGGGGGAGTTTGTACAACTTTGTTTTGCGATGAGATCTGTGGTACACTCCAACTTGCCAGCTTTATTGTGGATCTCATGTATGTTAGTATCTAATTGGGAGTCTTTTAAAGCCCTAGCAAGGAATGTTCAGTTTTTATCACCATCTTCATAGTAGATGCCCCTGTGTAAAAACATAGTATGTTTGGCCATTAAATCTACTATCTGTTGGAGGAATTTATGAGCTTTCCTTGAGATATAACTTAATATTTCATTGGTGTGGAATAAGTTAGCACAGACTAGTCTGTTTGAGCTTCTCATTTATTTTCTGCACTGTGTAAGTGTGGGTAGAAGGGAGTGGAATCAAATAACCCAGTCATGTAACAGAGCTGGATTAGGGCAAACAGTCATTTTGTGTGTTTGGAACTGTCAACTGTCTATGGTAGTGAACCCTTGTAGATCACCAACTCGGAGTTCCCAAGGCGGGGAGTCTAAACCCCAGTCTGCTTTTTTACCAGAGCCCCTCATGGTGGGGATGGACTTGTAGCAAGATGAAACCAGGTCATTGCCCCCAGGTACGCCCAACTGAGGATGCAGAGACCAATTGTATGTGCAAAGTACAAACAGCTGGTATATAGTAAAAATGAACCACTGGAGGTCAAATATATTGCCTTCAAAATGTTGCCAACATCCCGGATCAGTACAAAAAGTAAGACCCACAGGTCAGGGAACTTATATACCCCCCAGTATAATGGGACTTTGTAGGTGAACCATACGATTGAATTAGATAAAAAATGTTTTATTTATTTGGAAAAGCATAAAAACAAGATACATTAGACATGAATCTCAACAAAAGTACTTATACAATAGAAATTGCTTTCATATGATAATTTTTGTATACTTCCATTTGTAATAGGATATTTTCTCTAGAAGCCTTACATGTTTCAGGACGGTGTCCCTTCTTCAGAGGCATATTGCAGAGAGAAAAATCATATATGTAGGAGATATATTTTGAAATAACGTGCGTGATGACGCCACCCGTCAGGGACGGTGCGACCCGGGAGTTTCTTCCTCTTCAGGATCCCTGGGCGTCCGCCCTCCCTGTGTGCGTTGTTCCGTCCGACGCATGCGCACTCCGCAGAGCGGCATTTCTCCCTCTGCTGACACCTTCGGTTGGAATCTCACTGCGCAGGCACCGGCGGCTATTTAAGCCGCGTCCTGGCGTCCTGCCCAGCGTGTTATTCCACCATCTAGGCTCAAAGGCGTTTCCTGCTCCAGCTGCCTGTGCACCATCTCTGCATCCAACAAGTGAGTAATTTTGAACTTCTCTCTCCTTGTAATGGACGATACATCCTTTTGCAAGATACACTTTATGAGAGACAAAAAACAAGCAAACCTTCCTATACTTGTTTGCATTTATTTTTCTGCTTCACACCTATCTGGCAAAACGGTTCAGCTGCATAATAATTTTTCTTTTTTTATATTATATATTTTTACATTATATATTTTTTGCTTAAGATTAAACAAAAGAGAAAGCCTTTTAAGGCAAATAGGAAATAAAATAAATATAAAATATATGCAAATTTATGGGTTTTGAGAAAATTACTTAAAAGCTTATTCTCCTTTCCTTTTTAAAGGTCAATCTGGGACCTAGCAGGGCTGTCCTTCCATTTGGGGGCCTTTGCGAAGTCACTTCTGAAGCCGAGGGATAACCATTATTTTACACTGGTTTGTCAGCCGACAGCCAGTGCGTTCTTATCCAAAAGATATATTTTGCTGCCTGATCCAAAATTGGATGCCTGTGCATATTTATGCATGTATCTTTCATTCTTGAAAACCTTTTACTGGTATGTATGGTGGACACTGTGGGATGCTGGGTTGCTAAACATCCTGTTGTTTATATTGTTATATTTGCAAATCATTCTCATTTGTTATTTCAGAATATATCTCCTACATATATGATTTTTCTCTCTGCAATACGCCTCTGAAGAAGGGACACCGTCCTGAAACATGTCAGGCTTCTAGAGAAAATATCCTATTACAAATGGAAGTATACAAAAATTATCATATGAAAGCAAATTCTATTGTATAAGTACTTTTGTTGAGATTCATGTCTAATGTATCTTGTTTTTATGCTTTTCCAAATAAATAAAACATTTTTTATCTAATTCAATCGTATGGTTCGCCTACAAAGTCCCATTATACTGGGGGGTATATAAGTTCCCTGACCTGAGGGTCTTACTTTTTGTAAAGTACAAACAGCAGGAGACAACAGGAAATCCAGGAGACAAGCCAAGGTCAGGACAGGCAGCAAACAAGAACAAGTGGCGAACAAGCCGGGTCGGTACATGGGTAGTCAGACACAGGATACATAACTAGCAAGCAAAAATAAGCTCAGAGAACTGTGAAGTTGCTCAGACAATGTTGGCTACACTGTGCATGTCTTATTTAGGCAAGCAAACTAGGAGACGGGCCAGGAACTGATGGGCAAAGGAAGGAAATAAAATCTCACAGAATAGCAGGTGATGCCCATGGGTGAGCACAGTCAAACCACACATGTGAAAGGAATCAGGGTAGAAAAGGTACTGCAGCAAGGAGGTAAGAATACACAGGCAGGAAACTGAACTGCAGGCTGACTTAGTTACATAGCTACATAATTAGTCAGGCTGAAAAAAGACGATCTAGTCCATCTAGTTCAACCAAAAAGAAAAAAGACCATCTAGTCCATCTAGTTCAGCCAAAAAATAAAAAATAAATACAATCCCATATACTCATTCACCCAAAGTTGATCCAGAGGAAGGCAAAAAACCCCAGCAAAGTATGCTTCAATTTGCTACAGCAAGGGAAAAAAATCCTTCCTGATCCTCCCAGAGGCAATTGGATTTTCCCTGGATCAGCTTTACCTATAAATGTCAGTAACCAGTTATATCATATACATTTAGGAAAAAATCCAGGTCTTTTTTTTAAAAGCAATCTACTGAGCTGGTCAGAACCACCTCTGGAGGGAGTCTATTCCACATTTTCACATCTCTTACTGTGAAGAAACCTTCATATTTGGAGATGAAATCTTTTTTCCTCTAGGCAGAAAGAGTGCCCCCTTTAAGTGAATAACTCAACACCAAGTGCACTACATGGACCACTTATGTATTTGTACATGTTGATAATATCCCCCCTTAATCTCCTCTTCTCAAGAGAGAATAAATTCAGTTCCTCTAATTGTTCCTCTCAGCTGAGCCCCTCCATGTCTTTTATCAGTTTGGTTGCCCTTCTCTGCACTTGCTCAAGTTTCCCAATATACTTTTGAGAACTGGTGCCCAAAACTGAACTGCATATTCCAGATGAGGTATTACTAATGATTTGAACAGGGGCAAAATTATATCTCCCTCTCTGGAGTTCATACCTCTCTTAATACAAGAAAGGACTGTGTTCACTTTGGAAACCGCAGCTTGGCATTGCATGCTATTATTGAGCTTATGATCTACCAAAAGCCCCAGATCCTTCTCCACTATGGATTCCCCCAGTTGTACTCCCCCTAGCATGTATGATGCATGCATATTCATAGCCTCCAAGTGCATAACTTTATATTTAACAACATTAAACCTCATTTGCCACTTAGTTGCCAATTAGACAGTGCATTGAGGTCAGCTTGTACATTGGAGACATCCTGTATAGCTGTTATTCCACTGCATAGCTTGGTGTCATCTGCAAAGACAGAAATTGTACTTTTAATCCCAGACCCTATATCATTTATTAAGTTATTAAAAAGTAAGGATCCCAACACTCAAATTGGGGTACACCACAGATAACCTTAGACCATTCAGAGTAAGAATCATTAACCACTACTCTCTGAATTCGTTTTTTTAGCCAGTTTTCTATACATTTACAAATTGATCTTTCCACACCTGTAGACCTTACCTTACACATCAGTCGTGTGCGGGGAACTGTGTCAAACGCTTTTGCAAAATCCAAGTATACCACGTCCACAGCCACCCTTCTGTCCAAGGTTTTACTTACCTCCTCATAAAAAGAAATCAGGTTTGTTTCACAACTTCTGTCTTTCATGAATCCATGCTGTCTGTTGCTTAAAATATTTTTTTCCAGCAAGAACTTGTCTATGTCGTCTTTTATTAAACTCTCAGGTATCTTCCCGACTATAGAAGTAAAACTAACAGGTCTATAGTTACTTGGTAAAGACACTGGGGTTGATTTACTAAAGGCAAATAGACTGTTAGGTACCTGGTAGTTGAGCCCGACTGGTAGAAGGAGACCTCTCTTAAGCGCTTGTTCAGGAGCCACTGGAGTGGAAACAGTGGTCTCCTGAGCACAGTGGGTAGGAGTGCCTGATGCAGGTCCTTGCGGTGGCCAACACAGGAGCTGAAGAGACTTCTTCCAGAGTAGCTGGACTGCGGATGCAGGTAAGCTGAAGCGGATCCGTAAGCAGGCAGGCGGAAGATATTGCAGCAGCAGAACCTGGAGCTGGAAGAGCAGGTTGTAAGCAGCGTCACAGGACACAAGCAAAGCAGAGTCAAACAGTCCGTGTTGGCAGGAGATCAGGCAGGTATATGGCAGAAGGGATGATCACAGAATAGTCAGGCAGGCAGGTGTTCGGCAACAGGTCACAAGATATCAGCAAGGTCAGGCAGGCCGGGTAGGATAGGAGACAGTAGAATGGTCAGACGTAGCCGGGTCAATAACAAATAGTAACAACAGGCAGG
The DNA here is from genome assembly GCA_037952835.1 of Lithobates septentrionalis. NCBI lineage: Eukaryota > Metazoa > Chordata > Amphibia > Anura > Ranidae > Lithobates > Lithobates septentrionalis. Next base: position 12,307,146 of record JBBDGP010000229.1, read on the forward strand.
ATACAGGAACTCAGGTGCAGAGCTGCAGACGAACAGCACCTGATGGAAGCATCTGACACCCTTTTAAAGGGTCTTTGGCGCCAAATAGTGCTAGCGCGAACGGGCGTGCGCACGGGCGCGCGCGGGAGCGTGCCGGCGCCCCCCAGTGGGGAATTCAGCTGAACTGCCCTGGAAAAGCCTCTCGTGCACCTGCGTGCACGCATGTTTGCCCGACGACCACCGACATGTCCCTGACATTGCCCCCTCCCAACTGCAGCCTCCGGATGCCCAGATAACTCCTCTTTTCGGGATGAGCAGAGAAATAGGCATGGATCAAATGTTTAGCGTGAATATTGCTATTAGGTTCCCATGAATTATTCTCCGGACCATACCCTTTCCATTTGATCAAAAACTGTACCTGCCCCAATCTCTTTCTACAATCGAGGATGGCCTCCACCTCATATTCCTCGTTTCTGTCCAGCAAGACAGGTTCAGGGACCCTGGTGCCCCTATTAGGGAAGGGGTCGGCTACAGCAGGCTTCAACAGCGACACATGGAATACAGGATGGATCTTAAGTGAGTCAGGTAAACACAGTTCATAAGATACTTTGTTAATCTTCTTTTTCACCGGGAAGGGCCCAATAAACTTAGGAGCAAGCTTTTTGGAAGGACAAGCTAGTTTAATATTATTGGTAGACAGCCATACCTTATCACCAATCTGCAGGTTTAGATCTCCTCTTCTCTTTTGGTCGAAGATCTTCTTACTGTCTGCTTGTGCCTTGGATACCGCTTCCTGTAACATCTGGTTGTTGTGACTGAGGAACTGTACTGTGTCCTGGACCACTGGAACTGAGGATTCTGGAAGAAAATCTGGTAAGAAAGATACATGAAAACCATAATTGGCAAAGAACGGGGACTGACCAGTGACAGAGTGGCTAGCATTATTATAAGCGAATTCCGCTAGAGGCAGTAGGGACACCCAATCGTCTTGTACAAATGAGGTAAAACACCTAATGTATTGCTCTAGTGTCTGATTTGTCCTTTTGGTTTGCCCATTAGTTTGGGGATGGTATGCGGAGGACAGGGCTAGTTCAATTTTCAAGATCTCACACAGGGCTTTCCAGAAGTGTGAAGTAAACTGCACCCCCCTATCGGACACTATATTTGCGGGAACTCCGTGCAGCCTGACGATCTCTTTGATGAACACACGGGCCGTCTCCACAGCAGAAGGCGTCCCCTTTAAGGGTAGGAAGTGGACCATTTTAGACAGACAATCGACGACCACAAAGATCACCGAACATCCTTCCGAGCATGGTAGTTCAACTATAAAGTCCATTGCTATCATCCTCCAGGGCCTATCTGGTATGGGCAACGGCCTCAACAGTCCCCAAGCTTGGTTCCTGGAAGTCTTATTTTGAATGCAAACAGAACAAGAGCTGACATACTTCCTGCAAAATTCTTTCAGGTTAGGCCACCAGAACGTGCGTTGCACGAGTTCAAGGGTTTTACGAACCCCAAAATGTCCTGCCAGTGGATGTTCATGCAATAAGGTCAGCACCTTGACTCAGACGTTTTCCGGTACAAATATTTGACTTCCTCTCCACAATAACCCATCTCGAGATGTTAAGGTGAGTCCCTGAAGACTTGAAGGTTCTGGCGATGCTTCTCTGATCAAGGACAGGAGGTCCGTCTGAAGGAGTAAGAAACTATTTGCTGGCAGAATGGTGTCGGGTACAGAAGGTTCTTTAGGATGATCAAACATACGCGATAGCGCGTCTGCTTTTACGTTTTTAGTTCCTGGCCGGTAAGTGATATGGAAACAGAAACGTGTAAAGAATAGGGCCCATCGGGCTTGTCGGGGTTTCAGTCTCTTAGCAGATCTTAAATATTCGAGGTTTTTGTGATCAGTATATATTAGAACCGGATGAACTGCGCCCTCTAACAGATACCTCTACTCTTCTAGTGCTGCCTTGATGGCCAGTAATTCCCGATCACCCACATCGTAATTTCGCTCAGCCGGCGAGAGTTTCCTGGAGAAAAATCCCACGGGATGCATCAGATCCTTGTTACCCTGCCGTTGAGAGATGACTGCACCCACGGCCACTTCGGAAGCATCAACCTCCAGAATAAAGGGTAGGGATGGGTCAGGATGGCTGAGGATCGTAGCTGAAGTGAAACGCCTTTTCAATTCTTCAAAGGCCTCCTGAGCCTCCGGGCTCCAGTGAAAACGACAGTCTGCTTGGTTAGCTGCGTGATGGGTGAAATGATGGCAGAAATCCCTTAATAAATTTCCTATAGAAATTTGCGAATCCGATGAAGCGCTGCACGCCCTTCTTGTCCAGAGGAGCTGGCCAATCTAGCACAGCGGACACCTTCTGGGGATCCATTTTAATGCCGGTGGGGGAGATCACTAGCCCCAAAAACTGAATGTCTTTTTGTTCGAATTCGCACTTCTCCACTTTAGCATACAGTCCGTGCAAACCAAGATGGCCCAAGATTTTGCGAACATGTTCCCGATGTTGGATAAGTGAACTAGAGAAAATTAAAATATCGTTCAAGTAAACAATCACAAAGATGTCCAGGAAATCTCTGAATACATCGTTGACCAGATGCTGGAATGTGGCAGGGGCATTGCATAGGCCGAAGGGCATGACTAAATACTCATAGTGTCTGAAACGGGTCCGGAAAGCCGTCTTCCATTCATCCCCGGACCGAATGCGGATCAGGTTGTAGGCCCCTCTTAGATCCAACTTAGTGAAGATTCTGGCAGACCTCAACTTCTGAAATAATTCAGGTATCAGGGGCAACGGATAGCGGTTTTTAACCGTGACCTTGTTTAACTCCCGATAGTCCACACATGGGCGAAGAGTCTAATCTTTTTTGGAAACGAAAAATATTCCGGCCCCAGCTGGGGAGGTAGAAGGTCGAATAAAGCCCTTTTCAAGGTTTTCATTAACGTATAGTTTAACCACCTCAATACCAGGCCAATTCTGACACTTTGCTCCTACATGTAAAAATCATCATTTTTTTTGCTAGAAAATTACATAGAACCCCCAAACATTATATATGTTTTTTTAGCAAAGACCCTAGAGAATACAATGGCGGTTGTTGCAACTTTTTATCTCACACAGTATTTGCGCAGGAATTTTTCGAACGCGTTTTTTTGGGGAAAAAAAATGTTTTGTGTTTAAAAAAAAACAAAACAGTAAAGTTAGCCCAATGTTTTTGCATTTTGTGAAAGATGAAGTTACGCCGAGTAAATAGATACCTAACATGTCATATGTGGGCGGGACTTACGTATGCGTTCGCTTCTGCGTGCGAGCACACGGTGACAGCGGCGCTTTAAAATTTTTTTATTTTTTTTTATTGTTAATTATATATATTTTTTTTTTATTTTGACACTTTTTTGAAAAAAAAAAAAATTGATCACTTTTATTCCTATTACAAGGAATGTAAACATCCCTTGTAATAGCAATATGACATGTCAGGTGCTCTTAATAGTGAGATATGGGTTCAATAAGATCCCATATCTCACCACTAGGCTGGGAAGCCTGAAATAAAAAAAAAATAAAACGATCGCTGCTTCCAAGCCGAAGCGGCGCCATTTTTTTGAATGGAGAGGCCGGGCGTGACGTCATAACATCGCGCCCGGCCTCCGACGATCATAGAGACTCCGGGGACCATCTGGTCCGCCGGAAATCTCTATGATCTACATCCAGCGCCGGCGGATCCGCTATCCGACTCACCGATCGCTAAGGTGAGTCGGTAGAAGCACCGGAGGGTGGCGGGAGGGGGGGACGTCCCCTCTCGCCTCCCATAGGAACAATCAAGCAGCGGAACGGCCGCTATGATCATTCCTATGGTGTAGAGATTCGCCGGCTGAAACCGGCAATATCTGAATGATGTCTGTAACTACAGGCATCATTCAGATATACCCGCCCAAAGCCCAGGACGTCATATGACGGTGGGCGGTGGGCTAGTGGTTAAGTGCCTCTTGTTCCTTCTCAGATAGCGTAAAGATGCGCCCGAAGGGAATCTCGGCCCCAGGGGGCAGCTCGATTGGGCAGTCATAGGGGCGATGGGGTGGCAGGGAGTCCGCTCCCTTCTTGCTGAATACATCTGCAAATTCCCGATAAGCCTCTGGTATGGTTTGAAGCAGATCTTGATCCACATCCATGCAAAGTAAGGTGGCAGCCGATTTGGAGGGTTCAGGTAAACAATGTCTCTGACAGTAGGGTGATAGAAACTTGACTTCACCAGTGGTCCAATTAATGTGGGGGTTATGGGCCTGAAGCCAGGGCATGCCCAAGATGATCGGGAACAGTGGAGAGGAGATGACGTCCAGAGTTAGGATCTCTTTATGCTGAGATAAACAGGTGGCAAACAGAGGAAGGGTTTCTTGGGAGACTTGTCCTGATTTTATGTGGGACCCATCGGCCAGGAAAACTGAGAGTTTTTGTGTCTTATCTGTCAGGGGAAGATCTTGTTGAGCAGCAAAGGCAGAGTCAATAAAGCAGCTGCACACCCCAGAATCAATAATGGCGTTGACCTGGATTGTTCTTCCCTGGAGCTGTAATGAGAGAGGGAGAGCAAGTTGAGTTGCATTGGCGGTTAATGCAGAAAGACTGGCCAGGGTAGAAGAAACACAATTACAGGTCTTGGCTGGACAGTTGTTCACATAGTGGCCTGCCCCACCACAGTAGAGGCAGAGGTTTAGCTGGCGTCTGCGTGCCCGCTCTTCTGGGGGTAGAGTAGAACGCATTAGACCCAGCTGCATCGGTTCAGAAATGTTGGGTGTTGGAGTGGCCGGGGTTGGAGCAGGTAGAAGGCAGGTATCGGGAGGTAGGAGCCGGAACTCTTGCCGTCATCCACATAGGGCGTGTTTGCTGGGAGGAACGTTCAGACCGGCGTTCACAAAGGCGTCGGTCGATCTGGATTGTCAAAGCAATAAGTTCTTCAAGGGTATCAGGCATTCCTACCCCTGCGAGCTCATCCTTGAGACTCTCCGATAACCCCATGCGGAATTGATGGCGTAAAGCTGCATTGTTCCATTGTGTGTCCGCGCTCCAGCGTCGAAAGTCCGTGACATAGTCCTCTGCCGGCCTGCGGCCTTGCTGGAGCGCAAACAAAGCTGACTCAGCGGTAGCGGTCCACTGGGGATCCTCGTACAACTGAGCCATGGCTTTGAAGAAGGAGGGCAAGGACTGGATCTGCACAGAGTAATGCCCCGTACACACGGTCGGACTTTGTTCGGACATTCCGACAACAAAATCCTAGGATTTTTCCGACGGATGTTGGCTCAAACTTGTCTTGCATACACATGGTCACACAAAGTTGTCGGAAAATCTGATCGTTCTGAACGCGGTGACGTAAAACACGTACGTCGGGACTATAAACGGGGCAGTGGCCAATAGCTTTCATCTCTTTATTTATTCTGAGCATGCACGGCACTTTGTCCGTCGGATTTGTGTACACACGATCGGAATTTCCGACAACGGATTTTGTTGTCGGAAAATTTTATCTCCTGCTCTCCAACTTTGTGTGTCGGAAAATCCGATGGAAAATGTCCGATGGAGCCCACACACGGTCGGAATTTCCGACAACACACTCTGATCGGACATTTTCCATCGGAGAATCCGACCGTGTGTACGGGGCATTAGTTTCAAGCAGGCGGTGGGCCCAGGTTTGAGGTTCCCCTTGTAGGAGGGATATAACAAATCCCACTTTGGTAGCCTCTAAAGAAAAAGTCTGTGGCTGTAGGGCGAAGTATAACTGACAGGCGCTGCGGAAGGCCAGGAACTTGGTTCGGTCCCCAGAAAACCTCTCAGGAATGGGGACCCTTGGTTTGGGTGGAAGCATAACCAAAGAGGGAGGTACAGCAGCTTGTACTGGAGCCACTGCTGAGGCAGGAGACGCACCTCCTGGGCCACTGAGGTTCAGGACTTGACCCTCCAGTCTAGTGTAACTGTCTTGCAAAGTCTTTACGGCTTGTGTGAGTGCCGCTAAGTGCGTACAGATCTCCTTGATGGGAGAGGTCTCTCCTGCGGGCTCAGTCATGGCTGTTCGTACTGTTAGGTACCTGGTAGTTGAGCCCGACTGGTAGAAGGAGACCTCTCTTAAGCGCTGGTTCAGGAGCCACTGGAGTGGGAACAGTGGTCTCCTGAGCACAGTGGGTAGGAGTGCCTGATGCAGGTCCTTGCGGTGGCCAACACAGGAGCTGAGGAGACTTCTTCCGGAGTAGCTGGACTGCGGATGCAGGTAAGCTGAAGCGGATCCTTAAGCAGGCAGTTGGAAGATATTGCAGCAGCAGAACCTGGAGCTGGAAGAGCAGGTTGTAAGCAGCGTCACAGGACACAAGCAAAGCAGAGTCAAACAGTCCGTGTTGGCAGGAGATCAGGCAGGTATATGGCAGAAGGGATGATCACAGAATAGTCAGGCAGGCAGGTGTTCGGCAACAGGTCACAAGATATCAGCAAGGTCAGGCAGGCCGGGTAGGATAGGAGACAGTAGAATGGTCAGACGTAGCCGGGTCAATAGCAAATAGTAACAACAGGCAGGATACAGGAACTCAGGTGCAGAGCTGCAGACGAACAGCACCTGATGGAAGCATCTGACACCCTTTAAAAGGGTCTTTGGCGCCAAACAGCGCTAGCGCAAATGGGCGCGGGCGCACCGACGTGCGCGGGAGCGCGCCGGCTCCCCCCAGTGGGGAATTCAGCTGAACTGCCCTGGAAAAGCCTCTCGTGCACCTGTGTGCACGCATGTTTGCCCAACGACCACCGACATGTCCCTGACATAGACTGTGCACTTTGCAAAGTGCATTATCCCTCTGCAAGTGCAGTTGCTCCAGAGCTTGGGAAATGAGGAAAAGCTTCACTTTGAAAAGAGTACCCAATCACAGGCAAGGAAAATTTTTAAAAAAACAGCATTTTTGCGAGCACATGATTGGATGATGGAAGTCAGCAGAGCTTCAGCTCATTTACTAAGCTCTGGAGCAACTGCATTTGCAGAGTCTGTTAGCCTTTAGTAAATCAACCCCTTTGATCCCTTTTTAAATATGGGCACCACATTGGCCCTACGCCAATCCAGTGGTACCATTCCAGTCATTAACGAGTCCCTAAAAATTAGAAACAATGGCTTTGAAATGACAGAGCTCGATTCTTTTAGGATCCATGGGTGGATACTATCTGGTCCAGGTGCTTTATCCACCTTTCTTATGTCTAAATATTTCTTGACCAAATGGCTTTTGAGCCATTGTGGATCATTTGGGGCTGTGTCAATACCATCCACATTATGGACATGAACTCCCCCATGCTCCTTTGTATACACAGAGCTTAAGAAAGTATTTAATACATTTGCATTCTCTTTGTCCCTAGTCACCCACTCTAGATTTTTTTGTAAAGGGCTTACATGCTTAGACCTGACCTTTTTACTATTAATATATTTGAAGAATTTTTGGGGGTTTGTTCTACTATCTTTTGCAATCTTCCGTTCCTTTTGAATTTTTGCATACTTAATTTCCTATTTACATATTCTGTCATATTCTTTGTAGCATTTAAAGGATGATAGTGTGTCTTCATTTTAATATTTTTTAAAAGTTATTTTCTTATTATTTATAGCCATTTTAACTTTGGCCGTGAGCCACAGAGGTTTTATTTTTAGCCTTTTAAACTTATTACCCAATATACTTTGCGGTAAGTTCGCATACAGTCTTTTTGAAGAATTCCCATTTCTGTTCTGTATCCATTGATAAACACAGGAAAGTGGGGCTTTTCAATCTGGCAGCTTGATGGAGGGTTGGTTTTGGTGCCGATATTGGACAGTTTGTCCACCCGATTGATGGCATCTCCCTCCCTCCTGTGCATGCCAGTGTGACGTTGGTGGGCATGTGTTTGCGGCTGCGTTCATATAGGCTCCGTCCTCAGGAGACTGACTTGCTCTCGTGGTTTCAATCTCTTTACATGGTTCACCTCTGTTTCAACCAGATTTAGGTCTTTGTGGGTTAGTCTCAGATAACTTGCCCAATCTATTTTTAATCATTAGCTTTCATTGGCACAATTTTGGTTTTGGTTTTAATTGTTTCACCTGGTGTTTCCACTTTTTACTTTGATTACCCTTGTAATGTGCAGCCTACTCTACTGACACTATGCTTAACAATCACTGTCCTGTCCTCTCTCGAGTACAGAACACACTATCCCCATATTAATTCATATCATTTTCACAGCAGTCCCTGTGTCAGACTTTACTTACCAGACCGGTGAGTCCGCTTGGGCAGAGGGAGGTCTCCCGCACGTATCCCATTCGCGGCCCCTGGTAGAATGGACAGGAAGCACGGGAGTAAGGAATGGTAAGAGAGCCTGATGGGAGATCCAGGAGCTGGGTGGAAGTGGATCTTCAAGCAGCAGATGGAGAACTGGAACACAGGCAAACAGGTGCTAAACAGGAGCAAGCAGGCAGGTCAGCACACAGGCAAAGGTCGGCAACAGACAGGCAGCACGGTACAAGGGAGCAGGCAGAAGAAGGGTCAAACAAGCCAAGGTCGGGTACAGGCAGCAATCAGAGGAGAGTCAGAGGCAGGCTGGGTCGTTAGGAGATCAGGAACACAGGAACACTGGAACAGGTAGTGGCAACTAAGGAACCGGAAGCAGGCAGCACCGAGCAGAGTGCATGGCAAACCTAAATAGGCCGATTGGCACCAAACAGCGCGCGCACAAGCACGCCGATGCTCACAGGCGTGCGCGCACACCCGCGCACGCACACTCACATGCCCGCAAGCCACTGCACCGACCAGCACCTGCAGGGACATGCACAGCAGCATGCACAGGAACGCGCGCGCCAATGCGCACCGGCGCGCACCGGCGCGCACCAGCACCGCGACCAGCAAGGTGAGCTCTCTGACAGTGCCCCCTCCTAAAGGGCCACCTCCGGATGCCCAGTTGAGCCAGCTTGGAGTCATGAACGTTCTTGAAAGACCGTAAAAGTTCTGGGGCATGCAAATTGCTCTCTGGCTCCCAGGAGTTGTCTTCCGGCCCATACCCCTTCCACTTGATGAGATATTGAATTCTGTTGTTCCTCTTTCTACACTCTCAACCTCAAACTCCTCTTCATCATTAATTATGACAGGTTTAGGTGGGCCAGTCCTACGGCCAGTAAAGGGATTCGGAATAGCAGGCTTTAAATGAGACACATGAAATACTGGGTGTATTTTTAGAGAATCAGGCAGATCAAGCTCATATGCAGCATCATTTATCTTCCTCTTTACAGCGAAGGGACCCATAAATTTGGGGCCCAATTTCCTTGAGGGACAGGCCATTTTTAGGTTAATGGTGGACAACCACACTTGGTTGCTGGTTTCCAGGATCAGTTCTCCACACCTTTTCCTATCATACATCCTTTTGCTGTACTCCTGAGACTTGGCCATAGTTTCCTGTAAAAGTTTGTTGTTAGAGGAGAAAAAATTAATGGTTTCAGCAACTGCAGGAATGGTACATTCGGGTAACGAGCTAGGCAAGAAGGTAGGATAAAAACCGTAGTTAGCAAAGAATGGTGTTTGGTTGATAGCAGAATGCAATGAGTTGTTGTAACTAAACTCTGCAACAGGTAGTAGAGAGACCCAGTCATTTTGAGAGAACGCAGAGAAGCAGCGGAGGTATTGCTCTAGGGTTTGATTGGTTCTCTCTGTTTGCCCATTTGTCTGGGGATGGTAGGCTGATGAGAATGCCAACTCAATTTCCAGGGAACCAAAGAGAGCCTTCCAGAACCTCGAGGTAAATTGTACACCACGATCGGACACAATACTTGCCGGGACTCCATGCAGCCTTACAACTTCTTTAACAAAAATCTTTGCAGTGTCCATGGCCGAGGGTGTGCCCTTCATGGGCAAGAAATGTGCCATCTTGGATAGCCTATCTATGACAACGAAAATGGTGGAAAATCCCTCCGACGGAGGGAGTTCAACTATAAATTCCATCGATATCATTTTCCATGGTCTCTCTGGAATGGGTAAAGGTTTTAGTAGGCCCCAAGCCTTTGTCCAGCTGTTCTTGCTTCGGGCACAAGTGGTGCATGAATCCACATAATTTTTGCAATCATTAGACAGTCAGGGCCACCAGAAGGTGCGCTGCACCAACTCCGTAGTTTTCAACACACCAAAATGTCCGGCTAATTTATGGTCGTGGCAAAGTTCCATCACCGCCACCCGTAAAGGTGCAGGGACTACGATCTTATCTTCATGCCAAAACAGACCCTCACTCAGATTGGTTTCAGGGTATGGGGACATTCCCACAGAGGCCTGTTTTATCCGGGTTAAAAGGTCTACTTGAAGGAGCAAAAAGTTCCCAGAGGGAAGGATCGTGTCAGGAGGCAGAGTCTTTTCAGAATCCAAAAACATGCGTGAAAGCATGTCTGGCTTAACGTTCTTAGAACCCGGTCTATAGGTGACATGGAATTGGAATCAGGAAAAGAAAAGTGCCCATCTGGCCTGTCATGGTCTCAATCTTTTGGCTGTCCTCAAATATTCCAAATTCTTGTGATCTGTATACACCAAGATAGGATGAGCAGCACCCTCCAGAAGGTAACGCCACTCCTCCAGGGCCGATTTGATAGCAAGAAGTTCCCAATCTCCCACATCATAATTCCTTTCCGATAAAGAGAGCTTGCGAGAGAAGAACGCCACTGGGTACAAAAGAGCTTTGGCACCTTGCCACTGAGAAAGAACCGCTCCAACTGCTATTTCTGAGGCATCGACTTCCAGGACAAACGGTAAAGCAGGATTTTTCTATCATCTATATATTATATATCCCCTAATCACATGCATGCTCCTGAAAACTGGAACAATCCATGAAACGCGTAGAGCTGATATATGCCGTGTTTCTATCCTTTTTGTGTTCTACCAGCTAATCTTTATGTTACACTATGTTAACTGCTTGCAACCATGTGAATATTTACCTCTACCAGGAGATCAGGAACACAGGAACACTGGAACAGGTAGTGGCAACTAAGGAACCGGAAGCTGTTGATCAGGCAGCACCGAGCAGAGTGCATGGCAAACCTAAATAGGCCGATTGGCGCCAAACAGCACGCGCACGTGCACGCCGATGCTCACAGACGCACGCACGCGCCCGCACACCAGTACACTGACCAGCACCTGCAGGGACATGCACAGCAGCACGCACCAGCACCACGACCAGCAAGGTGAGCTCTCTGACACCCTGTTTTGGTTTCAGCACTTATGGTTCCTATGACTATATTCACTCCTTGAAGATCTGTTTCCCCTGGACACTGTCCATGCTGGGCATCCAGCTGCTCCACGCCCCCTCAGCTCCTGGTGGTGATGCCCCCCTAGGGGTTACCATGATTCCTAGTGCCATACCTTCATTATATAGCTACCCTCATAAGAATTTTTAAGAGTGAGGGTTTCTTTAGGTTTATCAATTTTTATTTCATTTTAATTTTCTTTATTATCATCCTTTTCCTTGACAGTGTCAGACCAAATAGATTTTTCTATCATCTATATATTATATATACCCTAATCACATGCATGCTCCTGAAAATTGGAACAATCCATGAAACGCGTAGAGCTGATATATGTTTCTATCCTTTTTGTGTTCTACCAGCTAATCTTTATGTAACACTATGTTAACTGCTTGCAACCATGTGAATATTTACCTCTACCACATGTGTATGTATGTGTGTATATACAGTACATGAATTGTATTGGAGATTTTACATGTACAGTAATTACCATTATGTACCTTGTCATTGCCATATTCAATTATATAAATTAAAATCTTTTATTATTATCTATGTGCTTCATTCAAAGTCTCACTTCACCGTCCCCGCTTTTTCAATAGATAGGGATAGAGGCACTGACCTTACAAGGTCACCGCCTCATTTAAAGTCCCAAATTGTTTCTCTTCTATATGATCTGTATCCATTGATGCCAATATTCCCTCCCAGTCTAAGTCTTGGACAGCAGTCCTCATCCTTGGAAAAATTTGCTCTCTTAAAGTTAAGTGTTTTTATCTTTCCCGTATGTGTTTGTTGCTTACTGCTAACTAGGGATGAGCCGAACACCCCCAGTACGATTTGCAGCAGAACATGCAAACAGTTTGAACACACAAACACTGTTAAAGTCTATGGGACACCAACATGACTAATCAAAAATGCTAATTTTAAAGGCTTATATGCATGGTATTGTCATAAAAAGTGTTTGGGGACCTGGGTCCTGCCCCAGGGGACATGTATCAATGCAAAAAAAGTTTTAAAAACTGCCATTTTTTCGGGAGCAGTGATTTTAATAATGCTTAAAGTGAAACAATAAAAGTGAAATATTCATTTAAATTTCGTACCTGGAGGGTGTCTATAGTATGCCTGTAAAGTGGCGCACGTTTCCCGTGTTTAGAACAGTCCAAGAGCAAAATTACATTTCTAAAGGCAAAAAGGCATTTAAAAGTATTCGCGGCTATAATGAATTGTCTATGGGAGAAATCAAAAGTGCTAATTTTAAAGGCTTATATGCATGGTATTGTCATAAAAAGTGTTTGGGGACCTGGGTCCTGCCCCAGGGGACATGTATCAATGCAAAAAAGTTTTAAAAACGGCCGTTTTTCAGGAGCAGTGATTTTAATAATGCTTAAAGTGAAACAATAATGAAATATATTCCTTTAAATTTCGTACCTGGGGGGTGTCTATAGTATGCCTGTAAAGTGGTGCATGTTTCCCGTGTTTAGAACAGTCTGAGAGCAAAATGACATTTCTAAAGGAAAAAAGTAATTTAAAAGTACTCGCGGCTATAATGAATTGCAGGTCCCGGCAATACACATAAAACTCATTGAAAAAAACGGCATGGGATTCCCCCACAGTCCATTACTAGGCCCTTTGGGTCTGGTATGAATATTAAGGGGAACCCCAAACCAAAATTAAAAAAAAAAATTGCATGGGGGTCCCCCCAAATTTCATACCAGGCCCTTCAGGTCTGGTATGAATATTAACCACTTGCCACCCAGGCCAATTCTGACATTTCTCTCCTACATGGAAAAAATCATAATTTTTTGCTAGAAAATTACATAGAACCCAGAAACATTATATATGTTTTTTTTTATAAATGTCATTTTGAATACAAGAGAATACAATGGCGGTTGTTGCAACTTTTTATCTCGCACGGTATTTGCGCAGCAATTTTTCGAACGCTTTTTTTAGGGAAAAAACTGTTTTGTGCTTTAAAACAAAACAGTAAAGTTAGCCCAATGTTTTTGCATATTGTGAAAGATGAAGTTACGCTGAGTAAATAGATACCTAACATGTCACGCTTCAAAATTGCACACCCTCATGGAATGGCGCCAAAGTTCGGTACTTAAAAATCCTCATAGGCGACGCTTGAAATTTTTTTACTGGTTACATATTTTGAGTTACAGAGGAGGTCTAGGGACAAAATTATTGCTGTCGCGCCAACGTTTGCGATGATAGCTCACATGTATGGTTTGAACACCGTTTTTATATGTGGGCGGGACTTACGAATGCATTCGCTTCTGGGCGCGAGCACACAGGGAGAGAGGCGCTTTAAAAAAAAATTCTTATTATTAATTTTACTTTCTTATTTTAGTTTGACACTTTTTGAAAAAAAAAAATTTTGATCACTTTTATTCCTAATACAAGGAATGTAAACATCCCTTGTAATAGGAATATGACATGACAGGTCCTCTTTACAGTAAGATATGGGGTCAATAAGACCCCACATCGCACCACTAGGCTGGGAAGCCTGAAATAAAAAAATAAACCAATCACGGCTTCCCAGCCGAGACGGCGACATTTTTTTTTAATGCAGAAGCCGGGCATGACGTCATAACATCGCGCCCGGCCTCCGATGATCAGAAAGACTCCGGAGACCATCTGGTCCACCAGAAATCTCTATGATTAACATCCGGGGACGGCGGATCCTGTCCCTGACTCACCGATTGTGACAGTGAGTCGGTAGAAACACCGGAGGGCAGCGGGAGGGGAGAGGTCTCCTCTCGCTTCCCGTAAGAATGATCAAGCGGTGGAACAGCTGCTATGATCATTTTTATGGTGTAGGGAATTGCCAGCTGAAAAAGGCAATATCTGAATGATGTCTGTAGCTACAGGCATCATTCAAATATCCCTGCTCAAGGTCCATCACATCATATGATGGTGGGCAGGTGGCAAAAGGTTAAGGGGAACCCGTGCCAACATTTTTTTTAAAAATGGTGTGGGGGTCCCCCCAAAAATCCATACCGGATTCTTATCCGAGCACGCAACCTGGCAGGCCACAGGAAAAGAGGGGGGATGAGAGAGCGCCCCCCTCCTGAACCATACCAGGCCACATGCCTTCAACATGGGGAGCGTGCTTTGGGGTAACGGCCCCCCCAAAGCACCTTGTCCCCATGTTGATGGGGACAAGGGCCTCATCCCCACAACCCTTGCCCTGTGGTTGTGGGGGTCTGCAGGTGGGGGTTATCAGAATCTGGAAGCCCCCTTTAACAAGGGGACCCCCAGATCCCGGCCTCCCCCCTGTGTGAAATGGTAACGGGGGAAAAAATGTACCCCTACCATTTCACAAAAAAAGTGTGAAATGATAAAAACGACAATACACGCCTAGGGACAAGCCCTTTATTAAAAAATTAAAAAAACAGTGACCCCACCCCCTCTGATGCTACGGGGAAGCCATAGGGATGTCCCTGTGCATCAGAGGGTGGCGGGGTCACCCGGTGACATCATCGTGTGGCCCTGCCTTCAGTTATAAAAGAATTGTCACCTGAGAGGCCAGTCATTACGGCGGGTGCCTCCCATGGAGGCAGATCAGTGGCATCGTGCGGGGTTTTTTTTTTTTTTTCGGTCCGGCAGAGCAAGAGAAGAAGAAGATGAATGGACTTCGTGGGACACTTTTATTTTTTTATTTTTTAATAAAGGACTTGTCCCTAGGCGTGTATTTTCGTTTTTACCATTTTCACACTTTTTTTCACACGGGGGGAGGCTGGGATCTGGGGGTCCCCCCGGCCGCAGACCCCCACAACCACTGGGCAAGGGTTGTGGGGATGAAGCCCTTGTCCCCATTAACATGGGGACAAGGTGCTTTGGGGGGCCACTACCCCAAAACACCCTCCCCATATAGAGGGCATGTGGCCTGGTACGGTTCAGGAGGGGGGGGCACTCTCTCTTCCCCCCTCTTTTCCTGCGGCCTGCCAGGTTGCGTGCTTGGATAAGGGTCTGGTATGGATTTTTGGGGGGACACCCACGCCTTGTCCCTTCCATTTAGGTCCAAACCACCTTTAGTATATAGGTTGCACCCCAATGAAAAGTCAGCCCAGTGCTCTAAAAACCCAAATCCCTCATTCTTACATCAGGTCTGTCTGCAGGTCTCTCCTGTGTGTACCTTACTGCGTTGCCCACAGATCCTCAGCTCCCATGGGGGAAGTCCTTTGTGGGCTGCTGTTTTTGTCATGTTTTGTCAAATTCTAACACAAAATTTTGTATTTTTATAAACCTTGTTGCACTTTTGTATGAGCATTACTCTTGTTAAAGCCCCATGGTCCACTTGTTTTTTTTGTGTTGCTACATTTTTGGGACTGAGAGATGCTCAGGTTAAAATATATGGAGGCTTCTTTTTTCTTCTAAAACTGTATTAACCCATCTTCCTACCTGATATTCCTGATTTACCCCTCCTCCCTCCCCATTAACCCCACTAGCCACCTGCTCAGTGAGCAGAGGACCCTCTGATCTGTAATTGCTGGTTTATTACTATGTTTTAATAACTTATTGGGAGAATGCAGATTCCTATGGTAGTATAGTATGTAAGGGTAATAGATAAATCATATAATTGTATACAATGTATGCTGACTGTTAATATTTTTTGTAGTTATTAGGATGGGTGAGAGGGTTTGGTTTAATGCTGCATTATTCAGTTTTGCTTTATTTATTCCTGCAAATCATATTTACATTATCCCGCTACCTGCTTAACTATGCATCACAGATATACCATAGCAAAATCACAAGCCAACATTGTCACCATGGCTTACAAATCCATACACTAGCCATAACCTTATATGGGATGAATATGTGTGTTTGTATTTTATTTTAACATCAAGATGACTGGGAATCTAAATGCTGCCTACATCAACACAAAATACTTCACATCTCCCTCAATAATCATTTCCCAATATGAAATTATACATTGCTTAGGTACACTCTGGATAGAGTGCACTAAATTAATAGACTCGAAGAGTATTGAATCAAGCAGTGCCAGACTTAACCTGTGTGAGCGCAGAATGTCATGGATCCTCTCCCTAAGGGGGCATCACCATAGTATTTTATCTGCAGTGTGATGATGCATAGAATGGCACTGATGTCATCACATGGAAGATGCTCTCTGCATCATTAAGACTGTCCACCAATGAGAGGTGACTGAAGAAGAAAAAGGACGCTGCTCGCTATGCAACTGGTCTGAAAACATATGATAAAGGTAAGTAGAAAATAGGATGCATAAAATACTGGCTTGGGGGAGGGGGCAATCGGCTGTCAGGGTCAGGGGGAACCTGGAGCTGGATGATGGGATATAAAACCCTGACCTTACAGAGTAGGAAATGAAAAAGCAAGAGATATATTTTAGTGTATTTCACTCTGATAAAATACAGTACATGACACAAGTAGCTCGGCTGAGAAGAATTAACTTCAGGGATCAAAGCAAAAAATAGCTTTCCTTCTCTGTGCATTTTAAACTGGCTAAATCACGATAACAAGTCAACAATACGAAACTAAATAACAATATCAAAAGTGCCATGCAGTTACTCTCAGAATATTAACAAAGATACATACCCAAGGTTTAATTTACCAACACCTCTAAAAATATTAACACTGCTATATAAAAACTAAATTAGAATGTAATGATATCTTAATAAAATGATGTGCTCATTGATCACAAGGGGAAACATATAATACACTGGCAGTTAGGCCAACCAAAGGCAATTATTTTTCAGGCTCTTAATTGTACTTTAGTGACATGTTTTGGATGGAATCAGATAGTACAGTGTAATAGAGTATATCTAGGTAAGAGACAAATTTTGTTTTTAAGTGAGCCTAATGATTTGTCCTCAGATATATAATTGTTAGCTGGTTATGGTTTCAGCTGAAATTCATTAACTACCACTTATTACTGTTTGCATTCAAATAAAATGAGTCAATATCTGTTATTTAAAAGGGAATATTCTAAACTTAAATTCAGTTACTAAAAGTGATTTTGTTTTACTATTAACAGAGCTTTGATAAAGTTTTGATTAATAGCTTGTCCGGGGAAATAAAAAAATAGTCAATTGGGGAATTACTTTATTAATTTATACTTTATTTGATCTAATTATTATCTCCAAGGTAAATAAAGGAAATAATGAACAAAGTGGCATTAACATCCGGGTTCAGAAATTAAACCATTTAGGTTAAAGGACCACTATTGTGAAAAATATGGTATTCTGGTAACTGTAAGTAGTTAATACATGTATTACATGTATGTATATAATACAAGTATTCAGTTTTTAAATTCCTATATTCACTTGCCTATATTTATATTTTTCTTCAAGTTTACCTGCATACCAAACTGTCCAGCAAAAGTGACTGTTAATTTATCTGCTGTTAAATTGTTGTTTAGTTTGTTTTTCACTTACATAAAGAGCCGGTTCACACCACAAAATTGCACTTTGGATACGTTTCAGATGAGTTCTTGTTTACAGTTCACGCCACATGCAGTTCCAGTGCGTTTTTGATGTTTTGCTGTTTTTCAGTACAGTACGGCGTGGAAAAAATGCAACATGTTCTACTTTTTTTTCTATACCTGAAACTGACTGGAACTGACTGCACTGGTGTGAACTAGGACCATTGGAATACATGGAAAACACTGTGCAGAAAAAAACAAAAACGCACTGGACTACATCTGGTGTGAACTAGCACAAAGTCCATATAAAGCCTGGCAGGGCTTTTGCTGCAGCATGAAACGTTTTGTCACTGTTAAAGGAAGGTGAAAATAAACCAATCTACTGGCATGATCAACAGGCAATACAACTGAACAGTGGGGAAGTCATTGTTTTTGCCTGACTTTGTCAAACTTGGGTTTTGCCAGCTCTCCACAACCCCCCAAAAAAGAGCTGAGGTCACCCAAATTAAGAAATTTTGTTTTTTTGTTGAAATTGTGGTGATGTTGTGGAAATAAAAATACTTTGGACTATTTTGTTGGCACTAATGATGGCTCAACTACACATGTTAATTCTATATTCTATATGTATCGTATATGTAATTTTTGCTATGGTCCAAAATTCTACATTAAGAACATTTATTTCTCTCCCCTCTGAGGCTAAATTGAGCATGGTTGATGATGGTTGGCCAGGGTACGTTTTCCCTTTCTCTAAACCAAACTACGTGTTCTTTGACATAGTTAGTCCATTTACTAAAATTCAACTATCAACACAGTACATTTTGCACTTGCTACAACAAACAACTAGATAGTGGAAGATGAAAGCAGAACATAAACAACTGCACACAATGGGGTTAATTTACCAAAGGCAACTGGGCTGTTCGCTTTGCAAGGGAAGTTTCACTTTGCATGGGGATTTTCCCCAGTGGTAAGTGAATGAGGTGAAATTTTACTTTGCAAAGAATGCCCAATCACATGCAAGGAAAATAAAGCAAAGCATTTTTTTTTTGTTTGCCAATGATGGATGTCAGCAGAGTTTCATCTAATTTACTAAGGTCTGGGAAAGTGCTTGCAAAGTGAACAGTAAATTTGCCTTTATTAAATTAACTCCATGGATTTTAACCCTGTTCATCCCCACCTACTGTAACAGCTGTTAACTTTATTGTAGATAGTTGGCATACCATCATGTATAATATAAATGACCTATACAGGTTTTCTTAAAAAATACTTTCATATAATTTCATTATTATTAATATTATTATTACTGTTATTATAAAGGATTTATACATCACCCTAACAGTTTGTGCAGCGCTTATTGGCTTGAACAGTCCAATGCTATGATTACTCTTTATTTGAATATCACCTGCATATTTTGCATGGCTTTACAATTTGAGGAGTTGTGTAATAAACATAGAAAGAAGTAACATAACATAACATATTATAACAGACAAAGAGGGCATTCAGAAACAGTTTTCCTGGGCTTTATCAGGCTATTCCTGCACTGTGTATACTCTCCAGAAATGTTGATACATTCACAGTAGTGCTTTTATAAATTATAAAATTGGACTACCAACACTCTCAACCAGCATTGTACCACTACCTACCAATCCAGTCAATATTTTCTTTCATCGCTTCACTGTTACAGACGAAAAGAAATGCACATGGAGGAGAAGTTACAATGTATATTTATATTTTTTGGCTTACTCAAAGTAGACCTAAACTCAAGCATGATGGTTTGTTATGTTATAGGGACCATTTATAAATAATAATTATTCCTAAGCAGTAAAATGAAAAAATGTTTTTTTCTTAAATTGCTTCTCTAAAAAAAAAATACTTTCTGGTATGTGTGTGCACTTCTGGCAATCCTGTCCCAAACTTATAGCCTCATAATTGTATATTTGAAGTGTGAGATCTAAGACACTGCTGTCTGAGACTGTCAGTGAGGTCACTACTGTGCTACTTACTGTTCTCCTTGATAGAGACTTTGATATAAATATATAAAAACCTGAATCTGTGTCGCTCTGCCAAATAAATAATAAGAGAGGCAGCTAACACATGGTGTAGCACCCAAAAAAAAAGTGATAATGTCTAATTCATAAAGCACATACATTATGGCAAGAATAAGTGTACAAAGTCCATTAGTAAACATATTCATAAAAATGCAAAGCATAGTCCAAACGCATAAAAAGTGAAAAAAATGAAAATGATGCAACCACTCCAGTAAACATGAAGATATACTGTATGTCAGATTGTGTCTAAATGGCTGAATCACCACCGAGTGAATTGCAAACTTACCAAAACTAATGGCTGCCATCACAGCAGCACGTGCCCCTTACAACATATGTTCAATCTCTCTGTATGTATAACAGCACTCAACTCATGCTGACAGCTCCAAATGGAGTCCAACTTTTGATAGGTTACTGTCAGCCTGATCTTTACCTTGTGTTTTGCTTGCGTCTATCTAGCAAGGTTACTCTGTGGTATAAGCAAGGAAGCTAAGATTTCTGCAGTGTGTAAATTGTGCTTTTACTATACAAAGATGCTGTACATACAAAAACTATAACAATATTAGGAATACAGTACAAGACTGACAGATATCTATAACAAGCAAAATGCCTTGCAAACTGAACAGCCTATGGTCTATAATAGTACAAATACACTTAAAGGTTACTGTATGTTCGTGATCTCCATTGGCAACGATTCTCCTGGAGCATCAGGCAAGTTTCTTCTATCATGAGTGGCATCAGATGTTACAGCATGATGGTGTGTGTGTGTGTCCCTAGCTTATGCCTGAATCCCCCTTTTATGTGCCAGGTTGTTTACCATAGTTACCAAACAACAGAAAACATACCTGTTTACTGTAGCTATGTAGACAATTGACTGTTGAAAACTGTGTCTACGTACCCATTGTCTAATCATGCCAACACCTGACAAATCTCTTACTTGTGTACTGTAGATATAGAGACAATAGCCTGTTCAAACTGTAATACAACAATGGTATCTAACCCCATTGTATGAACCCGCATTTGAGAAATCTACTCAAGCCAAAAAACTGACAATATCTCTACGACCAACCACTATTGTAATGTTATGTCCCATCTTATGTCTGATTAATAAAAAAAAATCATATTGTAACAAACGCAACACACCTTGTAAGGGCCACCTTTACAGATAAGGGTGTTTGCATGGTGCCAGTACCAAATGTATCAGGGACATCTTACCTGGGGTGTGCAGAGATGTGCAGCTCATATGGACATTTTCTTTTTTTTTCTCACAATAAAGGTTTAACATTCTCTTCTCTGTACATTGCTGTCTGGAGCCAGGACAAGCTCTTTTCTAGCCTTCACTCACAGTGGTCAGCTTTATTGATTGGGATTCCTACAGCTTGAGTGGCATCCACAATTTCGGTTTGGGGTGACAATGATGAACACTAGGATTATCCACCCCTGTCACACTTGTGCCGTAAATAAAATGTCCTCAGTCAGCAGCTGAATGTAAACAATTTTAACTAGTTTTACTGTTTTATATTTTTGGTAAATGGGTAAACAGGGGTACAATATATGCATTATTTATGGGGGGGGGGGGTCTCATTACTGGGGCCACTTTATTTTAAAGGAGGCTACCAGTTTTCAACAAATCCATAACACAAACGGACCCCCAACAAGCAAGGGATGAGGGGAAGATGCCCTTGTCTCCATCAACATGGTGACAGGTTTCTTGTCAAGGAGGGGGTTCCTGATTTAAGCCATTTATCTGCACTTCCTGTTTTCCAGATTATTTTGCTCTCTCCATCCTTTGATCACTTGTCTATCCTGCTGTGATCTGTGTGTTCACTACCATTTGTTACTGACCTTTGACTTATTCCTCGACTATGCTTCTGCTTAATCCCAACCTGCAACTGTTCATTATTGACCTTTGGCTTGGTAACTGACTATGCTTCTGCTTGATCCCTACCTGATAATCTGCTACTGGACCCTGGTTTGCTCACCTCCTAGTGGAGTGATCCAGATGACTGTGACCTGGTACTAACACACAGCAAAACCATTGGTGAACTCTGGTGAATACCAGTTAGTACTTAGACCCTGCACCTCAGAAAAAAAAAATATGCACTCTTATCCTGGTGCGTTAGCTTTGTAAATTGAGCCTAATGCATATATATATATATATATATATATATATATATATATATATATATATATACAGTATATACAGTTGCAATAAAATGTATGTGAACCCTTTTGGAATGATATGTATTTCAACACAAATCGGTCATAAAATGTGATCTGATCTTCATCTAAGTCACAGCAATAGACAATCACAGTCTGCTTAAACTAATAACACACAAAGGATTAAATGTTACCATGTTTTTATTGAACACACTATGTAAACATTCACATTGCAGGTGGAAAAAGTATGTGAACCCCTAGACTAATGAGATCTCCAAGAGCTAATTGGAGTGAGGTGTCAGCCAACTGGAGTCCAATCAATGATATGAGATTGGAGGTGTTGGTTACAGCTGCCCTGCCCTATAAAAAAACACACACCAGTTCTGGGTTTGCTTTTCACAAGAAGCATTGCCTGATGTCAATGATGCCTCGCACAAAAGAGCTCTCAGAAGACCTACGATTAAGAATTGTTGACTTGCATAAAGCTGGAAAGGGTTATAAAAGTATCTCCAAAAGCCTTGCTGTTCATCAGTCCATGGTAAGACAAATTGTCTATATATGGAGAAGGTTCAGCACTGCTGCTACTCTCCCTAGGAGTGGGCGTCCTGTAAAGATGACTGCAAGAGCACAGCGCAGACTGCTCAATGAGGTGAAGAAGAATCCTAGAGTGTCAGCTAAAGACTTACAAAAGTCTCTGGCATATGCTAACATCCCTGTTAGCGAATCTACGATACGTAAAACACTAAACAAGAATGGATTTCATAGGAGGATACCACAGAGGAAGCCACTGCTGTCCAAAAAAAACATTGCTGCATGTTTACAGTTTGCACAAGAGCACCTGGATGTTCCACAGCAGTACTGGCAAAATATTCTGTGGACAGATGAATCCAAAGTTGAGTTGTTTGGAAGAAACACACAACACTATGTGTGGAGAAAAAGAGGCACAGCACACCAACATCAAAACCTCATCCCAACTGTGAAGTATGGTGGTGGGGGCGTCATGGTTTGGGGCTGCTTTGCTGCGTCAGGGCCTGAACGGATTGCTATCATCGAAGGAAAAATTAATTCCCAAGTTTATCAAGACATTTTGCAGGAGAACTTAAGGCCATCTGTCCACCAGCTGAAGCTCAACAGAAGATGCATGTTGCAACAGGACAACGACCCAAAGCATAGAAGTAAATCAACAACAGAGTGGCTTAAACAGAAGAAAATACACCTTCTGGAGTGGCCCTGTCAGAGTCCTGACCTCAACCTGATTGAGATGCTGTGGCATGACCTCAAGAAAGCAATTCACACCAGACATCCCAAGAATATTGCTAAACTGAAACCGTTCTGTAAAGAGGAATGGTCAAGAATTACTCCTGACCGCTGGGCACGTCTGATCTGCAACTACAGGAAACGTTTGATTGAAGTTTTTGCTGCCAAAGGAGGTTCAACCAGTTATTAAATCCAAGGGTTCACATACTTTTTCCACCTGCACTGTAAATGTCTACATGGTGTGTTCAATAAAAACATGGTAACATTTAATTCTATGTGTGTTATTAGTTTAAGCAGACTGTGATTGTCTATTGTTGTGACTTAGATGAAAATCCGATCACATTGACCGATTTGTGCAGAAATCCATATCATTCCAAAAGGGTTCACATACTTTTTATTGCAACTGTATGTGTGTAGGTGGGATGCAGCATGGTGCAGCAGCAATAATACACATAGTCCAAGTATGATGAAAGAACTTGTATTGAAATAATGCAACGACAGTTCACAATAAACCCAGTGGGAAGGTAACTGAACTGTGAACATTCAGAGGTCCAACAATGTGCAGAAAGCAGTTTTCAGCTTAACTGACAGTGCCTGTTAGGAGGGGCAGAGTGTGGCCTGGGCATCTTGTGCCCCAAGTGGGAAGATAGCCAAAGAAGTTGGGAGCCCTACCCTTTTCTCCTCATCAGGAACCTTTTCCTGCCACTAGTTCTGTCCCTAACAGGTGGGGTACCTGTCCCTACTCTACTCACAAATGCGTGCCAAGCCTGGGAGCCAGGGCCTTAAATAGGCTCTGCCTGATCCAAGGTGGCTGCTAGAGTTACATGGGGTGGTGGCATCGAATTGGATAGCTTCCCCAGAGAAAATCATAGAGGAAACATGTTTCTGTAGGCTTCCACTCCAGCTGCAGTGCCTCTGCGGAAGAGCACCACCAGCAGTGAACGTAGTCTGCACCTACACTCCCCCTCTTTTTTTTGTGCCAAGGACAGATGCTGTTCTCGGGACAATAACATGGAAACAACAATGACAATTGTGATAAAAGCACAATCAGAGTATGGTTAAGGCAGAATAATAAACAATGTCAAACAACATAGTCAGAATATCTTGCATGGAGCTAACCACGCTTAGACTGCAAAGAGGGCTGTCTCTTTTGAGTCTGTGTAGAGTCACTTGGCAAAGGTTCAACTGCAGACAGTGACTTGGGAACTCAGGTGGCAGGGGACCAGGCATGTCTTCTATGTTTTCTTCACCTGAGCACAAGGTTGAATCTTCGGATGAGTCAGTAACGTCTGTGGTACTAGATGGGCCAGCTGCAGTGCCACTGCGGGACAGCACCACCTGCAGTGGAGAAAGTATATACTGCCATTTTTACCTCATGTAAGTACATCAATATTTGTAATGTAATTTTTTCCCCATAAATAGAGTTTTCTTTTAATGGTATTTGATCACCGCTGGGATTTTTATTTGTTGCGCTATAAACAAAAAAAGACTGACAATTTTGAAAAAAAAACAATATTTTTTACTTTCTGCAAAAAAAAAAATACCCAATAAAAAATTTCAAAAAGATCAAATGTCTTCATAAATTTAGGCCAGCGATGAGAGCCGGCAGTGCGGAGGATAGTCTATGTGGACAGCTTTGTCCCAGGTGCCTGTCTACTTAGATGTGCCTCTTTTAACCTCCCTGTCGGTATGATTATTTCAGATTTTTGATGCTGAAAGTGGTACAATTATTTTGCATGGAAATTTGGCATTTTATATTGTAGGCCTGTAATTCTTAGGAATAACTCACTTAAATCTGTCCGAACAAGAGTCTAGTAGACATCCCGGGTATGATAAAGTTTAAAAAACAAAATCAGACTTCCGGTTCCGGCGCCGCATGGAGTAGCTGCACTCTCTCACAGCTCCCGCTCTGAGGACACATAAATCTGCCTAAAAAACCGGCCCAGAAGCCAGATACCTCCATCGGCCGCCCCGGGCACCTGCACCCGCTCTATGGACCGTTTTGTGGAGGTCCGCGGCTCCCGCTCCAACACGGCCCTGACGCCGCCGGCCCAGCCGCAAATCGAGGCCCCGGCTTCGGCCTACACGGAAACCTGCACAGGCGCGCACCAGCAGCAGCAGCAACAACACACAGCGGAGATGGAAGTAAGTGGAAGCACAGCTCCACACACATCCCCTCAGGCACCCCCTACCCAGCCACACTCCCAGGCTCCCTCTCCTCAAGCACCCCCTCCTCAGGCCTTCTCCTTGCCAGCTACCCCCCTACAGCTCGCCGGGGACCACAAAACCGAGCGCATAGCACAGGCAGTGGCAGCACTTCTGTCCCCTATGATCTCTGCCTCAGTAGAAAAGGCTGTAAATGCGGGGATGAAACAAATAAAGGCCCAGCTAGGAGAACACAACACTAGGCTAAACGAACTAGAACACCGCCAATCAAGCATGGAGGAAGAGATATACCAAGCTCAAGCCACGGAACAGGCACAAGACAAAACTAACCAATATATACTCCAAAAACTTGACGACTTGGAAAATAGATCCAGAAGGAGCAACCTGCGATTCGTAGGGATTCCGGAATCCCTCCAAGCATCTGCCCTAATGGACTTTTGCTCCCAACGCATACCCGAGGCGCTAGGCCTGACAGGCCCCTGCACAGTGGAACGCGCTCACAGGATGGGGTCGTATAATGAAGAACGCAAGACTCCTCGGCCCATTATAGCCAAATATCTAAATTACTCCGACAAGGCTCTCATTCTTCAAAAATTTAGACAAGCTCGCTCACTACAAATTGACGGAGTGAGAGTCCTGATTTTTGCTGACTACTCCATCGAAGTTTCCAAGAAACGCAAGGCCTTTCAACAAATATGCTCTGAACTCTTCAAGCAACAGATCAAGTTCACCCTAGCCTTCCCGGCCACCCTACGCCTCAAGACACCTAACGGGGACCAGCTCTCCTTCCAGGAACCCTCAGAAGCAGAGGCATATATGCGGTCCCTACTTCCCAACACTCAACAACACACCCCGTCGAAAGGTACTTCAATCAATCGCTCCCTGGATCAACGAAGCCCGCGTAAAGACTCCCCAAAGCGATTCCGGACCAGCACCGCTTTACGCACCGCTGAACTAAAACCTGACACCCACCTCCATCGGTCCCAAGAATTTTGGACAGTAAAGCTCTCTCTGTCCTCCCTCAAGTTCCACGTAACAACTGTACCTCATCTACACGTAATGTACAATATTTCTCGTTTGCATATGTTTGCCTTTCCACTGTAATCTCTTTCTTACAGGTCCCTTCCTAGCAAGTTATTTCTTTTAGTAAATGGCAATGTTCTTCTTTTTTTTTCTACATCCTCAATGGCCTCACTGTGTGCGGACAACTGCACTCCCTCCCTCCCCTCATATGTGTCCCCTTGTTGCCCACATGAATACTTGCCTCACGGCCAAGGGCTCTCTGGGGCTATATCATCACCGTCCTGAGTTGGGAGCTGACCTACACAGTGACTCCATGCGGAAAAAAGCGAAGTTTCCATGTTCGTATGTTATACTAGTGATATTTCTCACTTTGTTGCTTCCTTTACAGGTTAAATCCCCTTCCCCCCCCCCTCTCCCACGCGGCCCTAGCCAAATCAAATCCATTCCCGTACTTATACACATCCCGCATAACAATCTCAGACCTCCAGACACACCTGACGTACTACCACACCTTCCACATAATATTAAAATACACTTAATAACACACATCCCTTTTCTACCCCCCTAATATGAAAATACTCTCCTGGAATGTAAAGGGTCTCAGATCCCCCCAAAAGAGAATGAAAATCCTTAGGCATCTCAAGCGGCTCAAAGCCGATATAGCACTTCTTCAGGAATCCCATCTACCGGCCTCAGACTTTCATCGCATGAAGAAACTCTGGGTTGGCACTGTTCTAGGCTCAGAGGCAACAGGACGCAAAGCTGGCGTTCTCTTACTCATACACAAAAACCTCCCGTGCACAGTCTTGTCCGCAAAAAACGACGACCAGGGCCGTCTACTCACGGTACACATAAAAATAGGCTCCAAAGAACTAGCTATAACAAATGTTTACGCCCCTAATAATCCAAGCAGACAATTCTACACTGAACTATCCAGTTGGCTTCTAGAAAACACACATCTCCCTCATCTAATCGGAGGAGATTTCAATGACACCCTCCACCAGATGGATGACAGGTCCTCACAAAAAAGACCAAAAAAGGACACTAACCCACTACCCCCTTCCCTCCTGGCTAGCACCATGGAATCCAACCATTTCCAGGATCTATGGCGCCTCTCCCACCCGGCAGACAGGGAATTCACTTTCTACTCTAATCCACACAAAACATTCACCAGAATAGACTACACCTTCGGCTCTGACAACCTTCTACCCTACCTCCAAAACTCCACCATCCACGACATCACTATCTCAGATCATGCCCCTATAGAAGTGACACTAGATAATCTAGACCTACCTCCACACCCCAATATATGGCGGTTCCCATCTTATCTACACAACAACACTGACTTCCAAAATTACATCTCCGACGCTTGGGCTGAATACTCCTCGAACAACGCCCCACACATACACGACCCCAACCTATTTTGGGACGCTGGTAAAGCCTTCCTGAGAGGCCGTATCATTTCCTATGCAACATCATTCAAACGCAACACCCTAACTAAATACAAAGAAGCTAGCTCTCGTCTACACCGGGCACAACGAGATATTTACACCAATGACTCCCCAACAACACGCTCTGAATGGCAGATAGCAAAAAGGGATTTTGACGTTTGGGTAAACAATCTAGAAAACACCAAGAAGGCCTATTTAGATGCCTCTTTCCATAAATTTGGGAATAAAGCAGGAAAACTCCTATCCAGACTTTGCAAAGGTACATTCCGCCCAACCCATATCACATCCCTACGTGACAAAGTGGGTACCCTCCATGCCACTCCACTCCCAATTAACAAAGTCATGCAACAATTCTACTCCTCCCTTTATGCCTCAGACCCGATAGATCCACAAACAGCACGCGCTTTTCTAGGAAAAATAACCCTTCCCAAAATCTCCCCAACACAACTAGAAACCCTAAACGCACCTATCACTCTCCCCGAAATATTGGCAACTATCCGCAACTTAACCTTGTCTAAAGCCCCAGGCCCGGATGGCCTCACCAGCGAATTCTACAAGACCCTACAACCCCTATTAGAACCTACTCTCCTCCAAGTATATCAACA
Source organism: Lithobates septentrionalis (assembly GCA_037952835.1). Classification (NCBI taxonomy): domain Eukaryota; kingdom Metazoa; phylum Chordata; class Amphibia; order Anura; family Ranidae; genus Lithobates; species Lithobates septentrionalis. The sequence continues at coordinate 12,335,485 of JBBDGP010000229.1, forward strand.
TATATGGTCAGGGGGTTCATACCTTCATTCGGGGAACCAAGCCATTATAAAACTACTGGCAAAAAAGGGAAAAGACCCGCAAGAACCAGGATCATACAGGCCCATATCACTTCTCAACCTTGATGTCAAAATCCTCTCAAAAATTGTAGCCACCAGACTAGCAGACATCATGCCTTCTCTAATTCACCCCGCCCAGTCAGGTTTTATTAAAGGACGTACAGCCACCCTTAACATCCGCAAAGTTATGCTGGCCCTAGAACACGCAATACATCACCCAAACACGGATCATGCCATTATTACGCTAGACGCAGAAAAAGCGTTTGATAACGTCAGTTTTGACTGGTTATCCATGACAATGAAGGCAATAGGATTCTCTGGCCCCTTCCACCACCTTATTACCGCCATGTACACAGCTCCGACAGCAAGGTTAGTGGCGGCAGGTCTCCTATCAGAAGAATTTCGCCTCCATAAGGGCACACGCCAGGGCTGCCCCCTATCGCCACTCCTCTTCAATATAGCACTAGAACCACTTTCCAGATATCTAACATCAGTAGCCCCCCTACATGGCTTAAAGATAGGCCCACACGACCTACGTACCTCACTTTTTGCAGATGACGTCCTTATATTTTCAGCCAACCCTTCGTCTGATATGCTAACCATAAAAAATGTATTCGATGAATTTCGCTTGTGCTCGGGTCTCCGTATTAATTACACCAAAAGCGAAATTCTTCCCATCGGTTCCCACTCCGCACCTAAATGGACCCAACATTCAATTTTCCCCGTTGCTAAATCCCACATTACATACTTAGGAATAAAAATAGGAAAACTCCCTTCTTCGCTATACCACCTCAATTACCCTCCTTTGGTGTCAAAAATAACTTAGGAATTAAATACCTGGATGGATCTGCCCCTTTCGCTTCTGGGAAGATGTCATTTAATAAAAATGGTCAGTTTTGCCAGACTACTTTACCCCATGCAAACCATCCCACTACTTCTCCATCATAAAGATGTGACCTCACTTAATAACGCTATATCTAAATTCTTATGGCAGAACAAACGACCACGTATAGCTTTGAAAAAACTCTATCTTCCCAGGCGCGAAGGGGGCATCAGTCTCCCGCATGTCAGAATGTATAACCTTGCATGTTTGTTAAGAACAAGTCTAGACTGGATAACCCAGTCCTCTCGATACTCAAATTTCTCTTTGGAATCCCACATGGCCCATCCCTACTCACTTGTAGCCCTCTTACACTGCAGATGGAAGTCAGTCCCCTCTCCCCACCAACATAATCTCCTATTAAGAGACACAGCAATAGCGTGGAGAGAATCACGGAAAATACTAAAGGTATCCCCTTTTCTGTCAATACACCTCCCGATTCAAGGAAATCCGGCATTTCCGCCGTGTCTAGAGCACAAACCATTCAAAACATGGGAACAGAAAGGCCTAACTAAATTCTCTCAGCTCTGCAACACCCAGACGGGTCAACCACTACCCTTCGCTAACATCGCGAAAACCTTCTCTCTACCCTCCACTCACAACTTCTACTATAGGCAATGTATCAGTTTCTTAAGGGAGGCGTGCAATCAAGACGACAAAAGGTTCCAAACAAATGTCACGGATCAAATGATAAAGAGTAACACATACAAAATCTCGGACATATACAAACCACTCCTCAACAAATCCTCCCCACCTCTCTCGTCATCGTCAATTAAAAACTGGAATAAAGACTTCCCTGATCCAAATCTAGTAGAAAAAATCTTACAAGGGCTTAACGCAGTCCAAAAGATTACACCAAATGAAATATGGAGAGAAACACAACTGAAAATAGCCCACAGGGCACATATACCTTTCTTATCTTCCAAAACGGACAAGAACAAAGCCATCTGCCCCCTCTGTAAACACCAGAAACCATCCTTAGCTCATCGATACTGGTACTGCTCCTACATATCCACTTTCTGGGACCAAGTTATAGCCTACATATTTAAAGTGACTCTAACTAAACTACCAAAGGATCCTCTGCTTCTTATCTTCGGCTACTGGGACCCAATCCTACTGCCATGGTCCAAAACGACCGTCACCAAGGTCGGCTCTACAAAGCTCCCGAAGGACACCACATCACACAAAGGGTGGTCCTTGACTTGCCTATTAACTGCACGAAGAACCATCTTAAAAAACTGGATTACACCTGTAAGCCCCAATATCACTCAAGTCAAACGGGACCTCATGCAACTTTTACTCAAAGACCGCCTAAACACGGACTTCAAACAAAAAAAATCCTTAGATCACTTCTACTCCAAATGGCAAGCCTTTATGCATGTATCTCTTTCAAAAGAAGAGATTTCAAACATCCGCTCATCTTCCTTTTCCTATTTCGATTCCGTCCTCCCGATGCCAACTCAAGACTACAATCGAAATCACACTCCTTTCTCTGACTCCAGCCAACCTAACGCCAGTCCCAACGTCAACGTCAGTGGGTCTACATAAATGATTATAAATAATTATATACTTCAAACAGAAATAACTATTAATGCTGGACAATAATTATACGACATTACATCATACTATATCAATTTTATCAATCTATATAGGGCTCCCCCCCCCCTCTTCCCCCTCCCCCCCCCATCTACCCACCCCCCCCCTGTTTTCGTTATTTTCTCTCTTAGTATTATTTTCTCTGTGTTTTTTTTTTTTTCAGGTTCTAAAATGCCATGTATTCAGGGTTACTAACAGATCCATCCAGGTTTCCACTATTTGTTACCATTTATTGCATTGCTACGATCTGGTAAACATGCCACGCAGTAACCCGCATGGGTACATACATTGGAAATCCTCTCTTACCGTAAACACCAAGTTTGTAACCAAGTAGTTTTTCTATTATTTGCTTCTGTTTATGCCACAAAGCAAGACTGTACACAAAACTGCATTATTAACTGTACTCTCTGAAAATCAAATAAAATCTTTTTGAAAAAAACAAAAAAAAACAAAAAAAAAACCAAAATCATAAATTATAATATAATAAATAACTATAAATAATTATACCAAATTATAATATAATAATAAAAAATATTTAATAATGTAATCAAATCAAAAACACTAAAATTTGCTCAGTTGCAGAATTGTCACTGTCATTACTTTGACGGATCTCCCCACAAATCACTATCGCTCAATTCTGCGAGTGATTCTAATTTATTATCACTGTTTTCTAGCTGGTCTAAAACCCCTTTTGGTGTAAAGGGACGGTTTTGGTTGCTATGGACAATCTACAGTTTCCAGGCAGAAAGAACAGATTTTATAATATAAAACTGCATGCCGAGCACTGGAGAAACCACTAGGGACAAAAGGGAGGTGAAATAAATTCATACAGTAATGTAATCTGTAATATTACAGTATACTGTATGTATTGTGTGTGTTTCACTTTTTGAAATTGGCTCCATTCTCCGTCCCCGTGCATCACAACTCTCGCAGGGAACGGAGCTCGGCTCTGTGATAGATTGAGCAGAGGACGTGCCGCTCACACTGTGGGGAGACATTGCAGGATCCAGGGGACAAAGTACGTAAGCTCTTCCTGGATCCTGCGTTGCGATCCCGAGTCTGGCTCGGAGGTACCGCTTTTGGTTCTTAAATTCCACCCGGAGCCAGACTCGGGAATACCGCCAGGGAGGTTAATCATCAATCATGTGAGCTGCTAAATGTTGTACCTTCATTAAATGTAACCCTGTTGCTACACTTAGAGGCGCCTCTCTTCTCTTTTATACTCTGCAGCTCCTGCTGAATTTTGCTTCCAATCCCCTTGTGAAGACTGCTATTTGTGGATGGGCATTTTGTGGTTATACAACCAAATCACATTGCTATAATATTTAAATATTATATATATATATATATATATATATATACAGTATATATGAAAATGAATTAATACTGATGTACTGATGGCCCTATTTAATTTCTAGAGACCCAAAAACACCAGGACAGTACAAATATCCCCGAAATGACCCCTTTTTGGAAAGTAGCTGGCCCAAGGTATTTAGTAAGAGGCATGGCAAACTTTTTAAGTTGTCATTTTTTGTCACAATTTTTTTATAAAATGAAGAAATGTTTTAAAAAAATGTTTTTTTTTCACTATTTATTTTTTACATACTGTCAACAGTGCAGTACTGATTACTTATATAACAGGTGTGGCAGTGATCAGGGACACTGACTGGTGACAGTACATAAACATTTTTTTTTTAAATTAAGAATTTGTTTTCTTTTTTTTTCCTTATTTATTACATTTATTTTCTTTGTTTGCAATTTTTTTTAACACACTGTGACCAGATCAATACAGTGTTACCATAGTAATACTGTACTAAAACAGCAACCATTTTTACTGAATTAAACTGATTCATTCAGTGAGTCAGTTGTGACTAGCTGTGATTGGCCACATCTAATCACAAGGTACAGATGGGCTGTGATTAGCCCTGTCTGAACCATGTGATCCCTGTGAACAATCATAGCTAGCAACACAATTGTACACAATGAATGGTATTAAAGGAAGTCATCCATTATTTACAATTGTCATGTGATCTGCTGTAATTGGTCACAGTGATCACATGGTACTGGCAGCGGGCCAGTACAGTGATCTGTCAACTGCAGTGTCAGGTGGACACTGCTGGTAACAGATCACGCCCACAGCATGGACGCACGTGAGCTGCATTCCGGGAGGATGTCATATGATGTCCACCTGGAATGACAAAATTCTCACCCAGCCATCATTTTGCAATAGGCTTCAAGGTAAGTGGTTAAGTTAGGTTTGATTATAGAGTCTTGTAATCATTGTACAGAAGAAGTTAAAGTAAAATTGAGAGCTAAAATTATCTAATCTTAAAACTGCTTCAATCCCCTCTTCTAACACCTACTGTATACTAACTACCCAGAAGAAAGATGTATATACTTACCTATTCTCTGACTACTTTGGTCTGGTCACATGATCTCCCCTGTGTTAGCCAAAGCCAGCTAGAGGGGAGAGGAAAGAGTGCTCTGACAACAGCTGGGATGTCTGAGAGCTGATTCTTACTATGGGCCATTCAGTATTGGTGTTCCCTCCTCTCCCTTGAAGCCACGGTTATCTGAAAGAGAAGAGACAATCATGTGACTGGAACACCCTGAGACTAGGTAAGTATACACATCTTTCGTCTACTGGGTGGTTGGTATAGGTGATAAAAGGGGAATGGGAGCAGTTTTAAGATTAGATTTGTTTTAGCCCAAAATTCTACTTTAATGTTCGCTGTAAAATGGAAAATAGCTAAAAATGACATGCTGTTAGAGAGAGAGCTTCTTCTCCCTACACATTGGTAGTAACAACAACCAGCTCTGGATGGAAGCCTTCTGTTAACAGCCAATTAATCACTGAAGCGAACTTAACATATTAGGAAAGCCAGTATATTTTATTCTGTTACTGAGGGAACTCAATATTTTCTTTGATCACAATTATCTGCAAAAAGGTACACCAAAGTCTTGCATACCCACTGAGGTGGATTTACTAAAGGGATATAGACTGTTCACTTTGCAAGAAAAGTTGAACTTTCCAAAGGAATTTTCTCCAGAGCTGAATGAACGAGGTGAGGCTCTGCTGAATTCTGTCATCCAATCATGTGCAAATGTTTTTTTCATTTCCTTGCACATGATTGAGGACACTTTGCAAAGGTCACCACACTCACTAAGCTCTTGGGAAAATTCCCTTGCAAAGTGCAACTTTCCTTGCAAAGTGAGCGTCCTATTTGCCTTTAGTAAATCAGCATCACTCTTTCTGTTTGGGCATGGGGGGGGGGGGGGGGGTGAATGTGTATTTATTGCATGGTTAACAACCCTAAGGAAGATTCAGGCGTCTTCAAAGATAAAGATATTAAAGTTATATTACCACATTATTTCTTTATTTGAAGTGCTCCAGTTCAAATTTGCTAGCTTATTTGTCATTTTTGCATGCAATTGTTCTATGCGTGCATATTGTGCTTCTATTCTAAAATAGTTTATTTTATTGTCACTGATTCCTCTTTTTTTTAATAAAGATAGTGCTTGGCATATTTTGTTATTTTATGTTTTCATTGTAAAATACAATCTATTTAAAATAAAATAAGCTTTATATGAAAATTGTAGGCTTCCTACAGTGAAAATATAATTATTGTTTCAGCTCACCAGTTAGCTGTGGTTTAAAATGTATTTGGAAAGATATTTTGATATATGCCATTTAAGAACAGATAAACAATATAGTAACAATAATCTGTATGGACCATGTGCACTAAGAAAAATATTGGCTAGCATAATAAAGACAGTGGTATTTTATGAAACCACAACCTCATTACTCATTTTTTCATAAACTTACATCTTAGCTTTCTCTTGCAGTGTAAGTGATATCTGTATGGGTCATACCATCGACAATATTTTAAGAATAGGTTCTGTTTATTTATGCAAGAGCAAATTGTTCTTGTTCTGTAGTGTTCCAGATCTGCAATGATTTTGACTGATGCATTGTTGATGGCTGTCCAGGCTGCATAGGGCCCCTACCATTCTGTTACAAGGACAAAAGTTTCTCAACACTGGGCATGTGCTGGTCAGAAAAAGCAATACCATCTAAGTAAATTATATCAATTTAAGTACATTTCTTCACTAATAAAAAATATTCAAAACAGTCCTGTATTGTCTCTTTCTAGGTGCAAATCGTAGAAGTTTAACAGTTCTCCAAGTTGAAGACCAACGAAGAAAAAATTAAAACTAGCACCTAGATGAAATAAAATAAAAAAATGTTTAGCACTTCAGCTGAATAAAATCTGTCACTTTACTAAAAAAATTAAAAAAAAAAACATAGGGGGTTATTTTCTAAAGGCAAATCCACTTTGTACTACAAGTGCACTGCAAATGCACTTGAAAGTGCACTGCAGGTGCACTTGGAAGTGCAGTCACTGTAGATCTGAGGGGAACATGTAAGGAAAATAAAAAACAGCATTTTTGCTTGCACATGATTGGATAATAAAATCAGCAGAGCTTCCTCTCATTTCAGAACTTCCCCTCAGATCTACAGTGATCTACAGTGACTGCACTTACAAGTTCACTTCCAAGTGCACTTTCAGTGCACTTGTAGTGCAAAGTGGATTTGCCTTTAGTAAATCAACCCCATAGTGTTGCTACATGTTTTAGACAAATATGTATTTTCTCCAGTGACATTCACAATTCAGGCTAATGGTTAACTGGCTTGCAAATAACTGCTTGTAGTTTTCAATCTGTATTGCAACCCAGAATGCTATTACATTTTATTTTAACCTCTTCATGCTTTGAATTTGTTTTGCTTTTATACTTGTCTTATTCTATTGTTATAATTGTATGCAAGCATGTGGTACTGTAACTTCTTTCTGCTGAAGTCATATATGTATGTATTATAGTACCTCTTGGTCCACCAGGTCTTTTCCCAGAACTTTCAGAACTTGTACTTTCACAATCTCTGGGAGGATTTGTAGTATCCCTGTTATGACTTCCAGAATTTGTACTCCCAAAATACCTGCCAGTGCTTCCAATGCTGCTTGCAGAATCCCTGTCAGTTCTTCCAATGGCACATGCAGAATCCCTGCCTGGATTTTCAGTGTAATTTCCATATTTTCCATTTTCCTTGAAGTATCCCTGCCAGTGTTTCCATTTGTGTTCACAAAATCCTTTCCAGGACCCCAAAATGATGTTAGATGTGTTCTTTGACCCAGATAGGTATTTAGACATCAGCCCTTAAAGGGTCTGGAGTTGTGTCCTCTTGGTGGCTTGTTTCTTTATTAAATACAGAGAAAGTTGAGATGAAGAGGACTAAGGGTGGGCCAACATCCCTGTGTACAGAATACAAACAGGTTTCTCTCTTATGGGATTTTAAAGGCCCTAGTGGTGATATAGCACCCACAAACAATATATGTGTTATGTATAAAAATAGAACTGTATTATGCTATAGCATAATACAGTTCTATTTTTATATATAACACAAATATTGTGCATAATAAATTTCTATTTTTATATATAACACGTATATTGTTTGTGAGTACTATATCACCACTAGGGCCTTTAAAATCCCATAAGGGGGAACCATGTTCTTTGTATCTTGTTTCTTTATTGACCTGGATTGGCTTGACTACTCTCCTGCCTGCCTCTGCCTGCCCATGACCTCCACTTGAACCTGACTATACTTTTGCCTAATGCTTGTTCATGACCTTTGGCTGAAACTGACCACTCTCTTGCCCATCACCTGCCCATGACAATTGCCTGAATATGACTACTGATTTGCAAATGCTTAGTGTACATTCTCCACACCATATCCTTCCTGTCATTGCTAACTCTGATTGGCCTTGGTGGAGAGTCTTGCAGATGTTGCCATAATCTCCTGTTTGGCCAATCAGAGGAAGCCTTATATTCATTCATAAAAATATAACGCTTCTCCCGAATGACAGAGATGCATTAGGACCAAACCTCTTTATATCTGGCAACAAAGAGGAAGTTGCTCATACTGCTGTCAAAGCACAGCATTGCTTACTATATGTGGCTAATTCTACTTAGTCTATTACAGCAGTTCCAGCATCCAGACTGCTCTGGAATGGAAATAATCAATGTGGGTCATCTTGGCCCAAACAAGCTAACTACATTAAAAAGTGGAATTATTTTTTAAGCACTCCATTTTATACAAATTGGCCAGTATCACAACAGTTTATTAGTTTAGTTGATGTGTATTTTATTTGCATAAACTCACACTGCATTTATTTTATTAACATGTAAAAGGAGAGTGCACCAAAACATTTCAGAATCACAACCTCACATTCACTGAACCTGCCCTCCTATTACTCCAAAATGATTTAAAATATAGACTTTAGGTATGTGTTTGGTATAAATTGCCTAGCTTCAGGACAATATTCGCGTACTTGAGTAGGCACCAAATAAAAGGGTTCTACAGTGTGTGCCTTTTTTTAACATATGCCAAAAGCAGCATTGTGGTCTATAACTCTATATGCAATGTATTAGCCATGGTAAATGTACCAGCCATTTGGGTTCCACATGCATGAGGAAATACAGGGCTATGTATAAAAGAACTAGGTGAGAGAAGCACCTCAATGAGAAAAGTAAGCACCAGCAAACTTGCGCTCATTGCTGGGACGAAGTCCTTGAGCACCTAAACATGCTGTCCCATGAGGTGTGAACTATTTCAGCAGCTTAGGTTTCAGGTCCCATCCCTCTGACCCCCCCCCCCCTTCCAGTTCATGACCTGTGGTACAGCACAAAGCAGGTAAATAGATGCCTTTTTTTTGCTCAGAAGGCCATTCCTGCCCTCCACATGCATGTGCATTGGTCATTTTCCTATTTTGCTGGACTAGGCAGTAAGCATCATGGTCCACATGATCCCAGACTAGAGATGCAGAAAGCATGGGCAGTAACAGTATGTCACCTTCCTTGCACATGCAGACAAATAAATGGTGGTGGAAGAGTGCAGGCTGGGGCATGACACCAGAGCAAATGGTCCTGCACCTTGGTAAAAGTGAGACTGCACACACCTCTTCCCCCTTCGCCTCAATGGATTCAGGCAATCACTCCTCAGAACCACCATACTCCCCTAAGCACCTCAGAGACTATCCAATATCCCAGATGAAAGGCTGCCAGGCTAGGTTATAGATTCTGGAGGCTCTTCAGCAACAGGCTTGCTGAGAGGTGGCTGACCCCCCATTTGTTCCAGGCCAGATCATTTGTGACAATGGAACCAACCTGCTTACTGCCCTTCAGCCATGAATGTTTATACAAACACACACACACACGTACCTGGACTGGAACACATTCTAAACCTAGTAGTTTAGTGATTCCTTATTATGGAACACTGGTTTTCAGGATGTCCTGTGGCAGACCAGAAGAGTAGTCACTTTAGGCAGTGTTGTTCTGGCAGAAAATGCAGAAATGCAAAATCAACACATGCTGCCTGCCAACTGCCTGATAGCGACCGTTGATAATGCACAAAAATGGCCCATACCGGCCATGTTATTTCCCGCCAAAAACATTTTTTTTTGTGCTATTTCAAGTTTAGCTTTTGTTTACCTTGTACCTTTGTATCATGTAAAATTGTTTTTTTTTTTCTGCATTAGGCTGTCCCTATCCAGATCAAGCAAAATGACATGTGCTTGAGCTACTGGCCTGCCCTGTTGCATGTGTCATGTCCTAGAAGACCTTCATCACAGTGGTGTGAATTGGTTGTGGAGAGGTTGCAAGCACTTTCATTAACTATTGTGTATCCATGCCAGACCACTGGCTGAAGGTGGCTCTACATGCACTATGCACAATCAAATATAGACTGTCAATGAGCCATATGTGTAGGGCTAATAATGATTGGAAGTCCAGAGCCCAGTAACATCAATATCCGGAAGTCCAATAAAAATACAGTTTATTACAGCAATAACAGCAGGAAGCCAAAGCTGAATGTGGAACAGCATTACCAGAGGTGGATCCGATCTCGACCTGCAGCAGGACAGCTGTGCCAGAAGGCCCTGATGACAAGGGGAAACCTGCATAAACCAAGAGATCTGGATGGAGGGCAGATACTGTATGAAAAACCTGCCTGCTGTGGCCGAAGTCACCAGATGTGATGTTGCTGGACAGGAAGGCACCGTCAGGAGCTAAGCTTTTTTTTTCTTTGGGTCGGCAGTGGCAGGAGCAGGCATAATAATTGACTAGGAATCTATAGCAAGGGACTTTTTACATTTTTGTTCTTTATATATATGACTTGTCAAAAGCCACCTACTGTCTTTTTTTACACTACACTTTTTTGTGTAGAATGAGTTCTATGTAACCCATACTCATTCACACAGGGGTGGGTGTAGTGTGGGGCCCTCCTGTTAAATTCCAATAAGCCCCCCCTGGCCAGGGTTGTGAGGAAGAGGCTAGATTAGTGGATGGATGGATGGATGGATGGATGAATTAGTAAAATGACACCTCAATTAAGAGGAATGGCTAATACTTTTGTTAGGATTAGTTTTATACTTTTGCAAGGATTACTTTTGTTTTGAGTAATTTTGCTAGCAAATAAGTGAAGACGATAGAAGAGATCTGTATGACTCATGAAGTAGCAGGTTTCTGTCAGCTTTAGGGATTCAAATGATCAAAGCTTCCCTCACTGAGTTGGGTAGTGTAATTGTGTTTGGGAAAGGTGGAAATTAATACTTACATAGTTACATAGTTTAAGTCCATCCAGTTCAACCAATAGAAGCAAATACTTCCAATAATCTTGGAACAAAACCCTCTAAGTAGGAAGAAAAGAATTTACCAGGAAAACCATTAGTATCAGGGACTTTTGCCCTTGTAAATTGTGTAACTTCCATTTCTATTTCTTCCACCATTAAGAGGGCTTTAAAGAGTTATAATTGGTCTGGCGTCAACTGTAGGAAAGTAACACAATCAAAGAACTGAACAACATTTGCTTCCAAACATTCAAGTGTAGAAGAGTACAGGTCACAAAAAAATGTAAGAAATGCCATGGTGATGAGAGGTTACCATCTGTTGATAGTAAAGTAATGACAACTGGCCAGCAATTTACCATATTACTTTCCGTGTTAAAAAATCCGCCTGCTGCGGCCAAAGTCACCAGAAGAGATGTAGCTGGACAGGAAGGCACTGTCGGGAGCGAGCTTTTATTTTTCTTCCGGTCGGCAGTGGCGGCGGGCATCATAATTGACTATGAATCTATAGCGAGGGACTTTTTTTTATTTTTGTTCTTTATATATATAGGACCACCTACTGTCTTTTTTTACATTACATTTTTTTTGTGAATGAGTTCTATGTACCCCATACTCATTCACACTAGGGATGACCCCTCCAGTTCGGTTTGCACCAGAACATCCGAACATGCAAAAAAGTTTGTTCGAACACACGAACACCATTAAAGTCTATGAGACATGAATGTGAAAAATCAAAAGTGCTAATTTTAAAGGCTTATATGCAAGTTTTTGCCCTAAAAAGTGTTTGGGGACCTGGGTCCTGCCCCAGGGGACATGTATCAATGCAAAAAAAAGTATTAAAAACGGCCGTTTTTTCGGGAGCAGTGTTTTTAGGAATGCTTAAAGTGAAACAATAAAAATGAAATATTCCTTTAAATATTGTGCCTGGGGGGTGCCTATAGTATGCCTGTAAAGTGGCACAGGTTTCCCATGTTTAGAAAAGTACCACAGCAAAATGACATTTCTAAAGTAAAAAAAAAAGGCATTTAAAACTGCTTGCGGCTGTAATGTATTGTCGGGTCTTGGCAATATAGATGAAAATCATTCAGAAAAATTACATGGTTTCCCCCCCAGCCCGTTACCAGGCTCTTTGGGTCTGGTATGGATATTAAGGGGAACCCTGCACCCAAATTTTAAAAAAATGGCTTTGGGGGGCCCCCAGGCACTATATACTCTGAACAGAATTATATATACTCTACGGCCTGCCCTATATACTCTGCAAAAAATTGGGCCTTAGATGTTGGTGGTGCCAGAACACTGTAACCCCTCACAGTTACTCTTGTTGTGTGCAGGAACAGGCCCTGCTTTTAAATATTATTTCAAAAATTGTAATTACACACCCCTGTTAAACAGGGTTAGAAAAATTGGGCTTTAGGCAGTGGTGGTGGTGCCATAACACTGTAACCCCTAACAGATACTCTTGTTGGGCGCAGGAACGGGCCCTGCTGTTAAATATTATATCAAAAATTGCAATTACATGCCCCTGTTAAACAGGGGCATAAAAATTGAACGTTTGGTGGTGGTGGTGCCACAACACTGTAAGCCCTCACAGTTATGCTTGTTGGGCACAGGAACGGGCCCTGCTATGAAATATTATATCAAGAATTGTAATTACATGCCCCTGTTAAACAGGGGCAGAAAAATTGGGCCTTTGGTGATGCCACAATACTGTAAGTCCTCACAGTTACGCTTGTTGGGCGCAGGAATGGGCCCTGCTGTGAAATATTTGATCAAAAATTGTAATTACATGCCCCTGTTAAACAGGGGCAGAAAAATTGGGCCTTAGACAGTGGTGGTGGTGGTACCACAACACTGTAACCCCTCACAGATACTCTTGTTGGGCGCTGGAACAGCTCCTGCTGTGAAATATTTGATCAAAAATCGTAATTACATGTCCCTGTTAAACAGGGGCAGAAAAATTGGGCCTTAAGCAGTGGTGGTGGTGGTGCCCTAAACCAAAAATATTGTTGGAAGCTAGCATCATCAAGATTGAGGAGGAATAGGATAGTCACTCAGCATAGGCAGTCTTCAAGGGATCCCACATCCATAGAAAAATTAATCAGTTACATCAGCATCAGGTGTTTGATAGCTGCTGCTGATCCAAGACTGATTCATTTTTATGAATGTGAGCCTATCAACAGAAACTGTGGACAGACACACTCTATGATCCGTTACAAACCCTCCAGCAGCACTGAATGTGCGTTCAGCAAGAACGCTGGATGCAGGACAGGCCAGTAGCTCAATTGCATATTGAGCAAGTTCTGGCCAGTGGTCCATCTTCAAGACCCAGTAACTCAGTGGATGGTCTGTTGGAAAGGTCTCCAAGTCTGCTCTTGTGACAAGATATTCATGCACCATGTTATGCAAACGCTGGCGATGGTTGCTTGAACCGATCAGACCTTGGCGCTGAGGACTGAAAAATTGTCTAAAGGCATCGGTCAGCTAGCCACCTTCCCCACCGCTCTTCCTCTGACTGAACGAAGCCTCAGCAACACGTTGTCCAGCACCAGAAAATTGTAACCTCCCAGGGTCTGGAAACGCATTGCACAAACCTTTCTTCAAGTCCTCCTAAAGATGTTTCATCCTCTGCTCCCTCTGCAAAGGATGCATGAGTTCTGCAACCTTACCCTTGTAACGTGGATCAAGAAGGGTTGCCAACAAGTAATGATCCCTTTCCTTGATACCACGAATCCTAGGGTCCTTTCGCAAGCTTTGCAGAATCAGGGAGGCCATGCAGCATAAGTTTGCAGACGCATTCAGTTGTGCGTCCTCTGGGTCACTGAGGATGACGTTGTCAGGAACTACCTCCTCCCAACCACATACAACTCCTTAGGTTTCTGGGGACTGAAAACCATCCCTTGAAGACTGCTGCTGAGTGTTATCCTCTACATAGATTCTGACACAATCCTCCTCCTCCTCCTCTTCTTCCTGTGTTTGGCGGGCCCACAGGAATGCTATCTGGATAAAGGGGGCCATGAGAGGTAAGGAAGTCCTCCTCTTCCTCCCTGTTCTGCTGTTCTGCCTCAAGTGCCCTGTCCATTATTTCACGAAGCGTGTGCTCCAACAGGAAGACAAGAGGGACAGTATCACTGATGCATGCATTGTCGCTGCTCACCATCCTTGTGGCCTCCTCAAATGGTGACAGGACAGTGCTTGCATCCTTGATCAGTAGCCATTGGCGTGGCGAAAAAAAGCCAAGCTCCCCTGACCCTGTCCTGGTGCCATACTCACACAGGTACTCATCGATGGCATTCTGCTGTGAGTGCAGCCGCTGCAGCATTGCCAACGTTGAGTTCCACCTGGTGGGCATGTCACAAATGAGGCGTTTGGTGGGCAGGTTGCATTCCCTTTGAATGTCAGCCAGCTGAGCACTGGCATTGTATGACCGGCAAAAATGACCACAGACTTTTCTGGCCTTCCTCAGGAGATCCTGTAAGCCTGGGTACCTGCTCAAGAACTGCTGCACCACCAAATTCAGGACAGGGCGGAGAGAAGCCTGCCCCTGCCCAATGCAATATAGGCTACACTGACTGGATGCGGAGTATATATATATATATATATATATATATATATATATATATATATATATATATATATATTAGACTGACTGTATATATATATCAAATACACTGCCACTAACTGAATAACCTGCCTGCTCAATCTAAATCAAGCTATCTCCCTGTCCATGCCAACAACACTACACAGGGCCGCCGTGTAGGCAGCTTTATATAGTGTGAGGCATGGACTTAGTCCCCCTGAGCCATGATTGGCCAAAAGCACCCTGCCTTTGGCCAATTATGGCTCTCTTAGCAGAGGGCGCTGGGATGGCGAACACCCCTAATTCACACAGGGGCGGGCGGGATCTGGGGGCCCTCTTGTTAAATTCCAATAAGCCCCACCTGGCCAGGATTGTGGATTAGTGGATGGATGAATGGATGGATAAATTAGTTAAATGACACCTTAATTAAGAGGAATGGCTAATACTTTTGTTAGGATTAGTTTTATACTTTTTCTAGGATTACTTTTGTTTTGAATAATTTTGCTAGCAAATAACTGAAGATGATAGAAGAGATCTTTATGACTCATGAAGTAGCAGGTTTCTGTCAGCTTTAGGGATTCAAATGATCAAAGCTTCCCTCACTGAGTTGGGTAGTGTAATTGTGTCTGGGAAAGGCGGAAATTAATACTTACATCTCGTCAACTGCAGGAAAATAACACAATCAAAGAAGTGAACATTTGCTTCCAAACATTCAAGTGTAGAAGAGTACAGGTCACAAAAAAATGTAAGAAATGCCATGGTGATGAGAGGTTACCATCCGTTGATAGTAAAGTAATGACAACTGGTAGTTCATCATTGCCAGGGCTAGATAGGCCAGCAATTTACCATATCACTTTCTGTGTAAAAATCCTTTGCTTGACAAAAAAGAGGGACTGTCTAACTTAACTACCCATGTTTGTAGTTCCAATCATGTAGCATTCTCAGGGAAAAGGTCATTGAATCTCTGTACCAATTGAAATATCGCCTGCGCAACAAGCTTAGAGGAGTTTTTGAAACCAAAAATGTATGAGGAAAACTAATTTTGCACATGACCTTTAAAAAATTATAAGAAAAGAGCCAGACTATAGGCATGGAGGCAGAGTCTTTGGGGATCATTTGGGCATTATTTAATAATCCTAACACAGTTGTGTTGAAAATTTGCCAAGGAGTAAAGTAGCAAAAAACTATTTATTTGTAAAACTGTGCATGCACCTGCCTCACTACATTATGTTAGTGGTGCATATACATTAAATACATCTTTTCCAAATGAGTTTATGCCAAACTCAAATAGCACACTCACAACAATATTATATAAAGTCTGCAGTTGTCTATGTTTCCTTTTGCCAGACTATACCAGTTTGCCCTCTGTTTTACAGATATGTATGTATTCAGTTTATGCTACTAAATATGAACCTAATTCTGATGTAAGAGACAGAGAATTCTGTCATTGCTTTCCCTTTGCTACAGACTTTGTCATTTGAACTGTATGGGCTCTTTGTGATTTATGTTTAGGTTACACAGTTACATAGTTGGTAAGTTTCAATAAAGACACCAGTCCAACCAGTTCAGTAAATGCCATAAAGATGTTCCTGTTATCTTTACTGTGGATTACAAATATGTGTTGTGTGATGTTAAGGACGCTGTGCTGATAGCCACTTCACACTCACATTCAAGTTGCTTATTGTGGAGAAAATTCCAGAGAGCTGTACTGCCAGGATTGTGCTGGACTAAATGCTGCCGGCAGATATATATGCCCACCTGAGCCATGTTGGCTAAAAGTTGAAGTTGTTGTGGTGATCCACCCAGAAGGGCGACCTGTGATCTTCAGCAGGTTGTTGATTTTCAAGTGATGACGAAAATCTTCTATGTCCCCGGCTGTCACATGGCCAGACTGAGGATATCGTTGCAAGGGGACCTATGTCCTAAAGTGTGGTCCCTTGCACTGTGGCCTGACTGCTGATTGTCTGAAATGCAGCTGTGCCTTCTTGTCCCTGGAGTTGTCCCTGAAGAATAAGGGAAACTGCTGGGAAGTATAGTCCACCCGAGTGAAATTGATGGACTGTGACATGTCATGGATACTGGGTGTATAATCAGTTAGACTAGGCTGTAATAACGAGGTTAATTCCCACCCTTCATTTGAATAATGGACTAACCATACATCTGAACTGTTTCTAGTGTTGGTAACCAGGTGGCATGAGCGGTGCTGACCTGAGTGAACTTTATTCACATTATGTGCCAAGTGAAAGGTTTTTTTTTGATTAATGGAAAGGGGGTGCCATCCTCCGTTGAGGATGTGGCCTGCTTTCACTATGTAAATAATGCAGATATTCTATAGGGTGTATTTTCACTGCTATGTTGTCTTCGGATGAGGACAATTGAAAACTATTCAATCGCGTGTGTATATATTGCACCATGTTATAATAGGATAGGATGCCTTTGCATTGCTGTTGCTCTTTCTCTTTCAGGTGCTGCTGTATCAGTGTGTCTTCCTTGGCTAAGGAGAGACAGGATATCCAGCCTGTTGACAACACTTATGCCCTGTACACACGATCGGACATTGATTGGACATTCCGACAACAAAATCCATGGATTTTTTCCGACGGATGTTGGCTCAAACTTGTCTTGGGTACACACGGTCGCAGAAAGTTGTCAGAAAATTTAATCGTTCTGAACGCGGTGACGTAAAACACGTACGTCGGGACTATAAACGGGGCAGTAGCTAATAGCTTTCCTCTCTTAATTTATTCTGAGCACGCGTGGCACTTGTGTGATTGGAGCTTGTTGTCGGAAATTCCGACTGTGTGTGGGCTCCATCGGACTTTTTCCATCGGAATTTCCGACACACAAAGTTTGAGAGCTTGCTAAAAAATTTTCCGACAACAAAATCCATTGTCGGAAATTCCGATCGTATGTACACAAATCCTACGCACAAAGTGCCACGCATGCTCAGAATAAATTAAGAGACCAAAGCTATTAGCTACTGGCCCATTTATAGTCCCGATGTACATGTTTTACGTCACCACGTTTAGAACGATCCCTAACCCTAGGGGTCAGGGTTAGGAGATAGGGTTAGGGTTAGGAGATAGGGTTAGGAGATAGGGTTTGAGCCAACATCCGTCGGAAAAAATCCATGGATTTTGTTGTCGGAATGTCCGATCAATGTCCGACCGTGTTTACAGGGCATTAGAGTGAAATCAATTGATCCTCACAATTAGCCAAGGTAACTATACCTGGCAGGTAAATTTAGGAGCAACCCTGCCTAAACACCAGGGTACTACATTACATTAGCGTTTTTTAGCATCTTTAAGCAAAACTATACTCCCACAAAATCTTGAGGCTCAAAAACGCTCATAAACACTGGATAGCCACGTTTTGCTGAGTTTTTCAGTGTTAGAACATTTTCACAGCTGAAAAACTCCTCTTCAGTCGTAGTATTTTTGTTTTTTTTTCCAGTCGGAAAACGCCTAATAAAAGCCTATGTGTGCATGGACACAGGATAACATGCTGTAGAAAAAAACACCTGACGCCCAAAACAGCAGCTATAAAAATGCCCAGCGTGCATGAGGCCTTTTAGTCCTCATGCACATGGACGTTTTAAAAAACGAGCTGTAAAGCTAGGTTCGACGCCTGGAAAAACCGGCGTTAAAAACGCGATTTTTACCGCGTTTTGCATTAGCGTTTTTGCGCGTTTTGCGCGTTTTTTAGCGTTAGCGCTAAGTAGAGTTTTTTAATGAAAAACACATCTCTCAGCTATATACACTCCCAAATTTCCCACAATGCCACAGAAACCAAAGAAAATATGTTAATGAGCATGTGTCGGTGCCATTTTGGTAGGAGAGAGAGAGAGGAGAGAGTGTTTCAGAGTCTGTTTGAGTTTTGTGTATTTTTCTGAGAAATATGGATCCTGTCATCCAGAAGATCGATGAGGAAATCCTTCTGATTGTTTTGCGGAGGCTGCGGAGAATGAGACAGGAGGAGGAGAGAAGCAGCAGACGTCAATTTTGGGTGCATCCAATGGTATCCAATCGGTTTTCTACAGGGTACTTTGGCAATATTTATTCCCAACTGCGCTCATATCCGACAAAATTCTTTAACTTTACAAGGATGTCAGTGCCGCTCTTTGATGACCTGTTGGAGAGGCTCAGGCCAAGGCTCACAAGGATGGACACTGTGATGCGTAGCTCTGTGTCACCGCAGGAACGGATGCTAGTGACACTCAGGTAAGTGAATACACATATGGGAATAGGGTCAGGGTTAGGAGATAGGGTTAGGGTTAGGAGATAGGGTTAGGAGATAGGGTTAGGGTTAGGGGTTAGGGTTAGAAGATAGGGTTAGGAGATAGGGTTAGGGGATAGGGTTAGGGTTAGGGGTTAGGGTTAGGAGATAGGGTTAGGGTTAGGAGATAGGGCTAGGAGATAGGGTTAGGGGATAGGGTTAGGGTTAGGGGTTAGGGTTAGGAGATAGGGTTAGGGTTAGGAGATAGGATTAGGGGATAGGGTTAGGAGATAGGGTTAGGGTTGGGAGATAGGATTAGGGGATAGGGTTAGGGTTAGGAGATAGGGTTAGGAGATAGGATTAGGGGATAGGGTTAGGGGATAGGGTTAGGGTTAGGAGATAGGATTAGGGGATAGGGTTAGGGTTAGGAGATAGGGTTAGGTTTAAGGGTAGGGTTAGGACTTATGTTTATATTTTTCTCTTTCAATAACTAAATGTATTATGTTATCTTAGGTTCCTTGCCACGGGACAAAGTTATGCTTCCTTGCATCATTACTTCCTCCTTGGCCTCTCAACGGTGTCAAAAATAATAAAGGAAACATGTGTGGCAATATGGGAGGAATTGCATAACATTGTAATGCCAGAGCCAACAGAAGACATCTGGGAATCAGTTGTGGACACTTTTTGGGAAAAAACTCAGTTCCCAAATTGTATAGGAGCCCTTGATGGGAAACACATCAGGGTGAAGAAGCCTCCCCACTCTGGATCATCATATTTTAATTATAAAAAATATTTTTTGGTGGTCCTCCTGGCATTGTCCGATGCACACCTTAAATTTCTTTTTGTTGATGTGGGAGCATATGGAAGCCAAGGTGACGCCCACATATTCCGCGATTCCATATCGGACGTCGTCTACATGAGGGACGACTCAATATTCCTGAAAGCAGGCCTCTACCCTGCACTGAAGAACCCAGCGTGCCATTAGTCATGGTGGCAGAAAATCTTATGAGGCCATACAGTGGCAATGGTCTCAGCCGACGACAGAAAATCTACAATTATCGGCTCAGCTGGCAAATGGCGAGTTTTGCTGACAAGTATGCAATTGGATGTTGACAACGCCATTAAAGTCGTCCTGGCATTCTGTGTTCTGCACAATTTTCTGCGGGACAGTGACAGAAATAATGTTGAACAGGAGCCCATTAACCAACTTCAGAGGGTTCAATTTATGGACTTGCGTTCAACTGCACGTGTCATGAGCATTCGAAACCAATTTGTAGAATTTTTTGAATCCCCTGATGGAGAGGTATCATGGCAAAATGATTATGTCTAAAAAATATTTGGAATACATCTACCTTTGCTTTCTTGTGTTTTTTGAAATAAAGCATTTCAAAATTGAAGTTTGTTATTTTTATGTCCATTTATCAACGATTGTTCAACAAGTCAATTTTACTCTGCCTTCGGGGTAAGCATAGGCTAAGCCCAAAAAAGAGCTAGCTTACGCTTGTCCGAAAGCAGAGTACGATAGAGTCCTTTGCACTCTGCCTTCAGGGCAAGCAGAGTGCAAAGGAGTGCTGTTGTGCATCATATAAAAGACAAATTGAACACATTTTATTTTTTAAGCAAAAAACATATTTATTAAAGGATTGGGATCACAACTGGTATTTCAAGCAAAAATAATACTTATTTTGGGATCACAACTGGTGATAGGTGGTGGTGGATGCTTGATCGCTTTGGGGATGTGGGGATTGGGGACGGGGTAATGGTTGGGCCTGGTGATCACTCCCAAAATCCTGCTGGTAGCGGGGTACAGGGTATGAGCGCTGAAAATGGGAGGTGGAAGGTGGGAATTCAGCATAGGAGTGCGGGGTATAGAACGAGGTCTGGGACGGGATAGGTGGTGGTTGGCGTTGAGGAGGGGGCTGATAGTGAGAGGGGGATGCTAGCACTGCTGAGGTCCCAGGGGCCATTGGGGGATCATGAGAAACATTATATGGATCGCATGGAGGTGGCCCGCCACTTAATTTTGCATGTCGGTATTGCATTGCAATAGCGTACATGCGATCCATACAAAGCTTCTCTTGGTCTCCCCCAATGTCCTCCAGGATGTGGTAAAGGCTGCGGCAGAAGCAGGCGCGTGGGTTGTTGGTGTCTAAAAAGGCATCCATACTGCGCCTCTCCTGCCGCACTTCCTGCAGCAGTGCTAGCACTCTGTCATCAGCCTCCGGATTGAACCCGCCCCTCGTCTGACGTCCACGCCCACGGCCACGAACACCGCCACGACCGCGCTGCTCTCCACCTTGCTGACTGGCAAGAGATGCGGATTCCAAAGCCCTCGATTCCTGCAAAAGAACAAAAATGTTTACATTGACATGTACATGGACAGACACACAATGAGATAGACAGGCAGACCTAAGCAGTTACCTCATCTGTGCACTCAACACCTCCCTCGCTGATTGGACGTGGAGATCCAGTGCTTGTCATGGGACTGCTTGGTCTCTGAACCTCTGCCTCTTCTGCATCCACCTCTCTCAGTCTAATGTTAGAAGTTGTCCTGCAGACAATACAAAATGTATAAACGTAACTACTTCAGCCCGGACCATTGGCCAAAGACCCGAGCACTTTTTGCGATTTGTCACAGCGTCGCTTTAACAATGGTAGTCGTGCAACGTGGCTCCCCAAAAAATTTACGTACTTTTTTTCCCCTCAAACAGACCTTTTTTAGGTGGTATTTGATCACCTCTGGGGGTTTTTTTTCCGAGCTATAAAAAAGTGTAAATTTTTTTTAAAAATTTTGAATTTAAATTTTTTTAAGTAATAAATATCCCCCAAAAAATAAATAAATCTAAATTTTTTTTTGGTTTAGGCCAATATGTATTCTTCTACAGATTTCAGTTAATACATTTTTTTTTGTCAAAAGTTATAGCGTCTATGAAATAGGGGAGAGTTTTATGGCATTTTTCTTACTAATTTTTATTTTATTAGTAATGGGGGCGATCAGCGATTTTTAGCCTGACTGCGACAATATGGCAGACACATTGGACAATTTTGACACATTTTTGGGAAAATTGTAATTTTTACAGCGATCAGTGCGATTAAAATTGCAATGATTACTGTAAAAATTACGCTGGCATTGAATGGGTTAACCTCTTCCTCTCCCTGAGACGATCGCCGGTGTGCTTGCAATGGGAAAGCGTGCCGCCAAGGCGGCAACTTAAAAGGGACGTACAGGTACGCCCATTTGTGCAGCCGTGCCATTCTGCCAACGTATATGTACATGTGGCGTTCGGAAAGTGGTTACAATAGCCATGGAACATACTGCCTGAAAAGCAATGTACAGTCTCTGACCATCTCCTGTACTATGTCTGCAGTCTCTGACCATCTCCTGTGCTATGTCTGCAGTCTCTAAGCATCTCCTGTATTATGTCTGCAGTCTCTGACCATCTCCTGTGCTATGTCTGCAGTCTCTGACTGTCTCCTGTAGTATGTCTGCAGTTAAGGTGTCATTTTACTAATTTATCCATCCATTCATCCATCCACTAATCCACAATCCTGGCCAGGGGGGGCTTATTGGAATTTAACAAGAGGGCCCCCAGATCCCGCCCACCCCTGTGTGAATTAGGGGTGTTCGCCCGCTCACCAAAGAATGAACATTATGGGGCGTTCGCAGGAAATTTGAGCGCTGGCGGAGATCACAGTGCATTGCTGTATAATGACTGGCCATCCTAGCGCCCTCTGCTAAGAGAGCCATAATTGGCCAAAGGCAGGGTATTTTTGGCCAATCATGGCTCAGGGGGACTAAGTCCATGCCTCACACTATATAAGACTGCCTACACGGCGGCCCTGTGTAGTGTTGTTGGCGTGGACAGAGAGATAGCTTGATTTAGATTAAGCAGGCAGGTTATTCAGTTAGTGGCAGTGTATTTGATATATATATACAGTCAGTCTAGTATATATATATATATATATATATATATATATATATATATATACTCCGCATCCAGTCAGTGTAGCCTATATTGCATTGGGCAGGGGCAGGCTTCTCTCCGCCCTCCGAAGGGACACTTGACCTATGTCCCATGTTTGGCACATGTCCTGAATTTGGTGGTGCAGCAGTTCTTGAGCAGGTACCCAGGCTTACAGGATCTCCTGAGGCAGGCCAGAAAAGTCTGTGGTCATTTCTGCCGGTCATACAATGCCAGTGCTCAGCTGGCTGACATTCAAAGGGAATGCAACTAAAAAGATGGAGGTGTGGACCATTTTGTAATTTTTTGGTATTGTTTTCATTAGTTTTTATAAAAAGTTTAAATACAGTAATTTTTAAGCTTTTATTTTATTTTTCTGCTGCCAATTGTCTCTATTGCCCTCTCCCCCCTTTTGTCTTGTCATAGTAGTCATATTTTCTTACTGCACTATAAGGACGATCCCCTCTTTTTTGCTAACTGTATTAGTTATTTAGTCTTAAAGCATATTTCACATGCGTTTTAGGGGAAAGGAGTTTTTTTTTTTCATTAGTTTGGTTGTGTAATTTCCCATTTTTCTTTTCCCCCACCCCCTTTCCCCCTTCCCTCTTCAGACCATGAAGTATGGGTATTTTTAGACATCATGTATAGTCTTCATACTTACCAGGTACCCCTGTACTCTTTCATCCACATTCATTTTTTTTTTAAATAGATGTAATTTTATGCTTGTTTTCTTTTATATTTGTCATTGTAGCACATTCTAGTATTTTAGTTTGGAAATGTTTGCATATTTCTCCGATTACACTTTGCGGATTACCTACCATATTGTGCCTGCGTATTGAATTATTGTGACATTGCTGAGGATGCAGCAGCTCGGTCTCTAGGCTTTCCCCTTACTTCTCTTCCCCCCTTGCCCGCCCCACTAGCTATTTAAACCTTTAGCTTCTGGCTTTCTCTTTGCATTTGAAAAAGAGGGCCGTGTCCCTTGAAATATATTATGTACACCACCCTTCCTGACATCACCATAGGATTCTGACAGCAGTCACCTTCACAGTGCAGCTGAAGATGCCACCAGCTCTTTCTCTCCATACTACCTGCTGGAGCTTTGGAGCCCCTGCTGCTGCATGCCTGGTAGCCATCCATTGCCTCTGAGTACCTTCAGCTGATCAGCTCTGGTGTCTCAACCTGCTGTGGTACTATCCAGTGGTGGATTGGTGATTTTTGACACATAAGTATGCTGCTTTTATTAAAGGTGTTTTTTGTTTGATATTAACCTCAGCGCCCTGCTTTTTGGTATTTCCTATTTATAATGCCAAGCATCTGTTAAGGCAAATTCTGTCATTAGTCTATCAAACCTGGTATAAGAGAGAGTTTCTTTTGCAGGATGTAATTTATCCAAAGAGGGATCAATGGGAGTACTGAGCTCCCTCAGCCAGATAGCCAAAGAGTGAATGGGGTATACACTCCTATTTCTCTTGCTCTGCGGACCATGTTATCTATTGCCTCTCCTGTCCTTGCACCCTCCTATATGTGGGCCCAGACAGTTCAGATGGCCTTGACATGATTTGATGATCACAGGAAGTTGATTAAAGAGGTCAACATGGATCATAGTGTCCCCTGACACTTCACGTCCATTCATATTGGCTCCACAGAGGGTCTTCATAGAGGGGTACCATATTCTCTGCCACAGGAAATTTTTTTGGATATACCATCTCAACACCTTATCACCAGGGAGTCTGATTAAGGATTCGGAGGTGTGGACCATTTTGTAATTTTTTGGTATTTTTCGTGTAGCGCCCTGCTCCTGAAGATCAGGGGCTTGTATGTAAATTTAGGGGGTTATCTGTTCTGTATATAGTTCAGATTGAATCTGTGGCTAAATTAGCTTCTATTCCAGCATTGGCTGTGTTGCGTGTAGTTCCACATTGTTGTCTGTAGGTGTCCTTGTCACCACAGGCCAGTTTTGAAAAGCAACAGGCTGAAGTGTATTGAGTGCTCTTCTTTCTCAGAAGTAACTCAGCAGAGTTGGTCCACCGCTGTGCATTGTGGGAAAGAGTACTTAAGGGGCAGACGACATTTTTGGTTCTCTTTTTACCTCCTGGCCCTCCTGGCCTAAGGTATGTGACAACTTCTTTCCTGTCTCGGGACGTTGCAGGCCCGAGGCTACGTTACTACAAGTAGGCCCAGAGGTCGTCTGGGGCCTGTTGGTTTAGAGGTGGTCCTGTGCTGTCTGTCCTGCGGGAAGAAGCCAAGCAATTAAGAGAACCAGGGGAGGACTCATCTTGGAGAGGACCGTGCAAAAGGCTGGTATCTCAAGAAGAGCCTGGTGACTCAATTGGAGAATGCATCCTAACTAACCTACCGCACAGTACTGCCGGGTAGGCTTAAAGGTTCTGGTACTGTGTTGCTGTTCATCTAATATTAAATCCTGTGGCAGAGGATTGTCTATCTAATATTACGTCCTGTGGCAGAGGATCATACAAAAATTTTGTTCTTCTCAAGTCTGTGGCAGAGACTTTTCGTCCATGCGCCATTCCGGCTGCTAGGTCAGTGAGAGAGACAATCCGGGTGGGCAAAGATCCTTAGACTGAAAGTGTGTTTGTCTTCAGGATCTTAAATTCCTCAGTGATCTGCAAAAGGTATTTAAACTCTCCTGCAGCTCCCTTTCTACCTCTTTACTGCTACTTCCTTTCAAGTTTTGCAATAAAGCATTGGAAACAGAACAAAGTGACTGGTGCATACATTGGTGGGCGCAAGGCCCAATATAGACTCTAATGCCGCGTACACACGGTCGGACTTTTCGTCTACAAAAGTCCAACGGACGCTGACGGACTAAAGCTGGCTGGTAATCCGATCGTGTGTGGGCTTCTCCGGACTTTCAACGTACTTTTTTAGCCTCAAATCCGACGTACTTTAGATTTGAAACATGCTTCAAATCTTTACGTCGTAACTACGACGGACCCCGAAATCCGCTCGTCTGTGTGCTAGTCCGACGGACAAAAAGCCACGCTAGGGCACCTATTGGCTACTGGCTATGAACTTCCTTATTTTAGTCCGGTGTACGTCATCACGTACGAATCCGTCGGACTTTTGTGTGGTCGTGTGTAGGCAAGTCCGTTCGTTAGAAAGTATGCCGCAAGTCCGCCGCAAGTCCGCCGAAAGTCTGCCGGAAGTCTGTCGGACAGGCTGTCTGACTTTTGTAGACGAAAAGTCTGACCGTGTGTACGCGGCATTAGTTCCTGATGTGGTGAAACTACAGGTAATGGGTGACGGCAACAACCCAATTTAAATCAGCAGCTCCTTCGGGGGTCAGTGCTACATTTGCATTACATTTTTATAAAAAGTTTTAAAAAGTAATTTTGTAAGCTTTTATTGTATTTATTTTTCTTCTGCCAATGGTCTCTATTGCCCCTCGCCCCTCTTGTCTTGTAATAACAGTCATATTTTCATACTGCACTATAAGAACAATCCCCCCTTTTTTGCTAACTGTATTAGTTATTTAGTCTTAAAGCATGTTTCACATGCATTTTAGGGGAAAGGAGTTTTTTTTTCATTAGTTTGATTGTGTAATTTCCTTTTTTCTTCCTTGCTCCTTTTCCACTTTCCCTCTTCAGACCATGTAGTATGGGTATTTTTAGGCATCATGTATAGTCTTCATACTTACAGGTACCCCTGTACTCTTTCATCTGCATTCATTATTTTTAAAATATATGCAATTTTATCTTTGTGTAGTGGGTGTCTTGTTTCTCCCTCGATCCCACCAAGCTGGCCGGAGCGATTTACACAGGCTTTTCACACAGGTAGAAGTTGCCTGCCAGCTCCTGTGGGTGATCACCCCCTTCTTCTCCTCTTACACACAGAACTGTTCACTCTGTAACCCTCCCCTGTGCCCCTATTGGCAGGAAGAAATAAGCCAATTAAAAGCACAATTACAATGGCCAATCAGAGAAACTGTACTGAGCTGCAGGAAGCAGCTGCAATGGATTCTGGGACATGCCGTTCCCTCACAAAACGGCTCTATAGCCTATTATACAGAAAAGAACTAAAAAGCCCATGATGCTCTGCTGACAGAAAAGTAAAAGACTCTATTTTGTGTCCTAAGGGGATTTTTCAGTTAGCCATGAGGCAGTGAGAGAGACCAGACCTGTAAGA
Organism: Lithobates septentrionalis; assembly: GCA_037952835.1. Lineage (NCBI taxonomy): Eukaryota > Metazoa > Chordata > Amphibia > Anura > Ranidae > Lithobates > Lithobates septentrionalis. The sequence goes on from JBBDGP010000229.1 coordinate 12,362,599, forward strand.
GAGATGTTGTCTCTCAGATGATCTTCTTGCATGATTCAGGCCTCCGCCCCTCCAGCCTGAGAGAGGGGGATCCCAGGTGCATATCAGAGTACCATACAAATCCGCACACACATATTCAGGGATCTGCATATGCATTGGGTGTTGGACAGTTTATCTATAAAGTTAAGCCAATACTTGTTGATTTGAATAAGTGTGTAAAGCTGGGCCTGTGGTGTCAGGGGACAGTAGAGAGAGGCCTGACACAAAGGGAGTCATTCCTCTGCTCTCCTCCTGCCTGGACTCATAGAGCCAACCTGAGTGAAGGTAACCAATCCAATTTAAAGTTTCATATTGCGCTTTATTTACTATTTGAGTGTGCCTCTGCTCTTCGGGATATTCTCAGGGTTGGAATCCCCTGAAAGCAGCTTGAATATAGGATTAAGAGCTATATTGTTCTTAAAGTGGAGTTCCGCCTAAAAAAAAAAAAAAATTAAAAGTCAGCAGCTACAAATACTGCAGCTGCTGACTTTTAAAATAAGGACACTTCTGGAAAAAAGTAATGGAAATAAATTCACCCTCCTGTCTTGAAAGACACTGTCTGCTCAACCTAACCTACCAAATGGAATTTTCGTTCGCCAAGGCAAATCTAACTACAAATTCTTTCTACATATCATGGGGAAAATGGATCGCCAACCAGAGAAGTGCACACCTGTTCCAAAAACACGCAAACCGGACCAACCTCTAGATGCTAAAAAAAAATGGACAATTGCCCAACCATTACCTTTACAATTCGGACAAACCACTTACTCCCCCTGATTAAGTAGCTCTACTAGGACTAACCCTACCTAAACCTTCAATCCTCACAGAGATACGTGATACTTCCTAAATCTCAACAAGTTACATGTAATCCCTCAATAGGGATGAGCTTCGTGTTCGAGTCGAACCCATGTTCGACTCGAACATGGTCTGTTCACCCGTTCGCCCGTTCGCCGAATTGCGAACGATATGGGCCGTTCGCGCCAAATTTGTGTGGCGCGTCACGGCCCATAATTCACTGCGGCATTGCAGTGCATTGCTGGCTGATGATTGGCCAAGCATGCACTATGACCCGCATGCTTGGCCAATCACAGCGCCGTCTGAACAGAGTGCCGTAATTGGCCAAAGCCAAGGAGGCTTTGGCCAATTATGGCTCAGGGGATTTAGTACACGCCCCACACTATATAAGGCCGCCTGCACGGCGGCCCTGTGTAGTGTGTGTTCCGGCGTTGAAAGAGATAGACAGAGAGACAGTGTCATTTGATTTGAGTTAGCTAGATTAGGCAGGACAGTCAGTGAGTTAGCTGCACTTACAGTGTATTGTGTATATATATGCATCCCAGGTGTTGCATATATATATATACACTGTATTCAGTTTAGCTAGATCCGTTCCTGTTATCTTCTTACTGACAGGCAGGCTTGTCTTGTTACAGTATTTACAGCTACCTGAAGAAAATTGCTGGTGTTCTTTTGATCCTATTAGTACCACAGTCAGTCAGCTAGACTATTTACAGTTAGTGCAGTGCATCCTGCTCACAGTGTTCAGCTAAAACTACAAGTTAGTGGGGTGCGTCCTGCTCACAGTGTTCAGCTAAACCTACAAGTTAGTGGGGTGAGTCCTGCTCACAGTGTTCAGCTAAACCTACAAGTTAGTGGGGTGTGTCCTGCTCACAGTGTTCAGCTAAACCTACAAGTTAGTGTGGTGCGTCCACCTCACAGTGTTCAGCTAAACCTACAAGTTAGTGCGGTGCGTCCTGCTCACAGTGTTCAGCTAAAACTACAAGTTAGTGCTGTGTGTCCTGCTCACAGTGTTCAGCTAAACCTACAAGTTAGTGTAGTGAGACCTCTGCACAGTGTTCATCTAAAGCTACAAGTTAGTGCAGTGCGTCCTGCTCACAGTGTTCAGCTAGATCCGTTCCTGTTATCTTCTTACTGACAGGCAGGCTTGTCTTGTTACAGTATTTACAGCTACCTGAAGAAAATTGCTGGTGTTGTTTTGATCCTATTAGTACCACAGTCAGGCAGCTAGACTATTTACAGTTAGTGCAGTGCGTCCTGCTCACAGTGTTCAGCTAAACATACAAGTTAGTGGGGTGCGTCCTGCTCACAGTGTTCAGCTAAAACTACAAGTTAGTGCGGTGCGTCCACCACACAGTGTTCAGCTAAACCTAGAAGTTAGTGCGGTGCGTCCTGCTCACAGTGTTCAGCTAAACCTACAAGTTAGTGTAGTGAGACCTCTGCACAGTGTTCATCTAAAGCTACAAGTTAGTGCAGTGCGTCCTGCTCACAGTGTTCAGCTAGATCCATTCCTGTTATCTTCTTACTGACAGGCAGGCTTGTCTTGTTACAGTATTTACAGCTACCTGAAGAAAATTGCTGGTGTTCTTTTGATCCTATTAGTACCACAGTCAGGCAGCTAGACTATTTACAGTTAGTGCAGTGCATCCTGCTCACAGTGTTCAGCTAGATCCGTTCCTGTTATCTTCTTACTGACAGGCAGGCTTGTCTTATTACAGTATTTACAGCTACCTGAAGAAAATTGCTGGTGTTCTTTTGATCCTATTAGTACCACAGTCAGGCAGCTAGACTATTTACAGTTAGTGCAGTGCGTCCTGCTCACAGTGTTCAGCTAAAACTACAAGTTAGTGGGGTGCATCCTGCTCACAGTGTTCAGCTAAACCTACAAGTTAGTGGGGTGCGTCCTGCTCACAGTGTTCAGCTAAAACTACAAGTTAGTGCGGTGCATCCACCTCACAGTGTTCAGCTAAACCTAGAAGTTAGTGCGGTGCGTCCTACTCACAGTGTTCAGCTAAAACTAAAAGTTAGTGCTGTGCGTCCTGCTCACAGTCTTCAGCTAAACCTACAAGTTAGTGTAGTGAGACCTCTGCACAGTGTTCATCTAAAGCTACAAGTTAGTGCTGTGCGTCCTGCTCACAGTGTTCAGCTAAAACTACAAGTTAGTGCTGTGCGTCCTGCTCACAGTGTTCAGCTAAAACTACAAGTTAGTGCTGTGCGTCCTGCTCACAGTGTTCAGCTAAAACTACAAGTTAGTGTGGTGCGTCCACCTCACAGTGTTCAGCTAAACCTACAAGTTATTTTTTTGCGAGCTCTGCACAGTGTTCACCTAAAGCTACCTGTAGAAGGTTGGTGGTGTTTTCCTGATCCTATCACTACCGCAGGCAGCTAAAAAAGCTACAAGTTAGTTTTTTGCGAGCTCTGCACAGTGTTCAGCTAAAGCTACCTGTAGAACGTTGGTGGTGTTCTCATACTACAGGCAGGCAGTTGATTTTGCTAGCTGCAGTATCAGTACATATATATATCCCAGCTTAGTGCAGCTACAGGCCATTAGTATGTCTGAAAGGCCAAGAAGGAGAGGCAGACAGTCATAAGCCAATAAGAGAGGGCAAGCAGGCTCTGTGTCTAGTGCTGGTCGCGGAGACGGTGCATCCTCATCAGCACGTGGCCGTGGGACACGCTTGGCCTTTTTTCGGCAGCTGGCCGTGTTGAGCCGCAACATGCGGAAGACTTGGTCAAGTGGATGACCAAGCCGTTCTCATCCTTCTCATCCTCTCTCACCCATGCCCAGGGTACTTTGTCTGGCAATGCAGCGGCCTCTTCCCTCGGCTCAATGTCATCAGTGACTCCTTCCCTAGCCCCACCATGTCATCCTGAGGAGTCCCTTGAACTGTTTGACCACAGTGTTGGGTACATGCTCCAGGAGGATGCCCAGCATTTGGAAGGCTCTGATGATGATACTGAGCTCGATGAAGGCAGTAACATGAGCACGGACAGAGGGGGTGCCCAAGAAGGACAGCAATCTGGCAGTCATGCTCCCCCTGCTGCAGCATACTGCCAGGTTTGCTCCAGTGATGAGGAGGGAGGGGATGATGAGGTCACTGACTCAACGTGGGTGCTTGATAGGAGAGAGGAGGAGGAGGAGGTGGCACATCACCAACGAGGCAGGATGCCCTCCAGGGGCCAGCCTAAGGGCATCACATTGACTGCATCACACCCCAAAGCTCCACAGGTGCAGGGCGCTGCAGTCTCTGCGTGTTATTCAAAAAGTTCTTTGGTGTGGGCCTTTTTTGAGACGAGTGCATCAGATCGCACCGCTGCTATTTGCAACATATGTCTCAAGCGTATCTCGCGTGGCCAAAACATCTCCTGCTTGGGTACCACATGCTTGACCAGACATATGTTGACCTGCCATGCAGTTCGTTGGCAAGCGTATCTAAAAGACCCACACCAAAGAACAAAGAGGACCTCTCCTTGCTCCTCATCAGCTGAGATCTCCAACCCCACTATACCTTCAGTCCTCTCTGAGACCTGCACGGAGAGGAATGAAGGTGTAGAATTAGGTGTGTCAGAGCCAAGTACTTGTGGGCAATCTGCTTTTGGTACACCGATGTCAGATTGTACCAGGCAAATTTCCCTGCCCCAGCTGCTGCACCGCCGAAAGAAGTTTGCTCCCAGCCATCCACATGCCCACCGGTTGAATGCTAGCTTGGCAAAATTGCTAGCACTTCAACTGCTGCCTTTTCAGTTGGTAGACTCTGCCCCCTTCTGTGAGTTTGTGGAATGTGTGGTTCCTCAGTGGCAGGTACCCAAACGCCACTTTTTCTCACGGAAGGCGATTCCGGCTCTTTACCGGCATGTGGAAGGCAATGTCCATGCCTCGCTGGACAGGGCGGTCAGCGGTAAGGTGCATATTACCGCTGACTCATGGTCCAGCAGGCATGGACAGGGACGTTACCTAAGTTTCACGGCGCATTGGGTGACTCTGCTGGCAGCTGGGAAGGATGCAGGACAAGGTGCAGTAGTGTTGGAGGTTGTTCCGCCACCACGCCTCCAAAATGCTAATGATTGTGACACACCTCTCTCCTCCACCCCCTCCTCTTCTTCTTCCTCCATGGCCTCTTCTGGTGCTTTGTCCTCGGAACCAGCGGTGCTCCGTAGCCGTTCAAGGGGCTATGCAAGTACGCAGGCCAAAAGATGCCATGCGGTGCTTGAGCTGGTGTGCTTGGGGGACAGGAGCCACACTGGGGCAGAGGTTCTGTCAGCTCTGCAGGGGCAGGTTCAGAGGTGGTTGACGCCACGCCAACTTAAGGCAGGAATGGTGGTTTGCGACAATGGCACCAACCTCCTCTCTGCCCTCTGACAGGGACAAATGACCCATGTGCCCTGTTTGGCTCACGTCCTTAACTTGGTGGTGCAGCAGTTCTTGGGAAGGTACCCGGGCTTACAGGATGTCCTGAGGCAGGCCAGGAAAGTCTGTGTGCATTTCTGCCAGTCATATAATGCCAGTGCTCGGCTGGCGGAACTTCAAAAGGAGTTTAACCTGCCCAAGAACCGCCTAATCTGTGACATGCCCACCAGGTGGAACTCAACGTTGGCCATGCTGCAGCGGCTGCACATGCAGCAGAGGGCCATCAATGAGTACCTGTGCGACTATGGCACCAGGACAGGGTCAGGGGAGCTTGGTTTTTTTCCCCCACGCCAGTGAGCCATGATCAGGGATGCATGCACTGTCCTGTCACCATTTGAGGAGGCCACGAGGATGGTGAGCAGTGACAGTGCATGCATCAGTGACACTGTCCCCCTTGTCCACCTGTTGGAGCACACGCTGCGTGGAATAATGGACAGGGCACTTGAGGCAGAACAGAGGCAGAACAGAGGCAGAAAGAGGAGGACTTCCTTAGCTCTCAAGGCCCCCTTTATCTAGACAGTGTTCCTGCGTGCACGCCGATCACACAGGAAGAGGACGAGGAGGAGGAGGAGGAGGAAGATTGTGTCAGTATGGAGGTGGAGCCTGGCACTTAGCATCAGCAGAAGTCTTTAAGGGATCAGTCCCAAGAAACACATGGACTTGTACGTGGCTGGGAGGAGGTGGCTGCGGACCATGTCGTCCTTAGTGACCCAGAGGACTCCTGACGGAATGCCTCAGCAAACCTACGCTGCATGGCCTCCCTGATCCTGCAAAGCCTGCGTAAGGATCCTCGTATTCCTGGTATCAAGGAGAAGGACCAATACTGGCTGGCAACCCTCCTTGATCCACGTTACAAGGGTAAGGTTGCGGACCTTATCTTGCCATCGCAGAGGGAGCAGAGGATGAAACATCTTCGGGAGGCCTTGCAGAAAGGTCTGTGCAATGCGTTCCCAGAGACTGGGAGGTTACAAACTCCTGTTTCTGGACAACGTGTTGCTGAGGCTTCGGTCAGTCAAAGAAGGAGCGGTGAAGAAGGTGGCAGTCTGACCGATGCGTTCAGACAATTTTTTGGTCCGCAGCCCCAAGGTATGATCGGTTCCAGCAACCATCGCCAGCGTCTGTTTTACATGATGCAGGAATACCTAGGGGCAAGATCTGACTTGGACACCTTTCCCACCGAAAATCCTCTGGGTTACTGGGTCTTGAGGATGGATCACTGGCCAGAGCTTGCACAGTATGCAATTGAGCTACTGGCCTGTCCTGCATCCAGCGTTCTTTCGGAATGCACATTCAGTGCTGCTGGAGGCTTTGTAACCGATCACAGGGTGCGTCTGTCCACCGACTCGGTCGATCGACTGACCTTCATAAAAATGAATCAGTCTTGGATCACCACCAGCTACCAAGCACCTGATGCTGATGTAACCGAATAATTTTTTTTGAAATCTCAGATCCCTTCAAAGACTGCCTATGCTGATGCTGAGTGACTATCCCTGAGTAATTATCCTCTTCCTCCTCAATGATCACACTGATAGCTTGTAAGAACATTTTTGGTTCTGGGCGCCACCACCAGTGCCTAAGGCACAATTTTTCAGCCCCTGTTTAACAGGGGCGTGTAATTACAATTTTTGATGCAATACTTTGCAGCAGGGCTCGTTCCTGCGTTCCAACTAGAGTGTCTGTGAGGGGTTGCAGTGTTGTGGCACCAGCACCAGTGCCTAAGGCCTAATTTTTCAGCCCCTGTTCAACAGGGGCATGTAATTACAATTCTTGATCTAATATTTCACAGCAGGGCCCTGTGAGGGCTTACAGTGTTGTGACCACAACAACACCTAAGGCCCAAATTTCTGCTGAGTATATAGGGCAGGCCCCTACTTTCAAACATCTAACTTACAAATGACTCCTACTTGCAAACGGAAGGAGACAACAGGAGTGAGATGAAATCTTCCCCTAGGAAGGGAAATTCTCTCCTGTAAGAGTTAATATGGGAAAAACATTTCTCCTTTCCACTGATGCTTTCCAATACTTGTTCCACAAAAAAACCCAAATTTTCAAAAAACATTTGTCATTGGGACAAAAAGTGAGGTGAAATCTTCTGAAGAGGAGGAAAGACAGCAAAACAAATGTCACAGGGGTGATAACCCTTCCCTATGTTTTCCAAAAAGCTTAAAAAAGATTTTTTGGCTGGAGCTAAACACGTTAAAAATGTACCTGTTCAAAATTACAAACAGATTCTACTTAACAACAAACCTACAGTCCCTGTCTTGTTTGCACCGCCTGTATACTGCTGTTCAGAGTATATAGGGCCTGGTGGCCCCACACCTTTCCTTATTTTAATTTGGGTGCGGGGTTTCCCTTAATATCCATACAAGACCCAAAGGGCCTGGTAATGGACTGGGGGGTACCCATGCCATTTGTCTCACTGATTTTCATCCATATTGCCAGGACCCGACAATACATTAAAACCGCAAGTAGTTTTAAATGAGATTTTTTCCTTTAAAAATGACATATGGTGCAGGGACTGTTCTAAACACGGGAAACACGCGCCACTTTACAGGCATACTATAGACACACCCCAGGTATGATATTTAAAGGAATATTTCACTTTTTTTTTTTTTACTTTAAGCATCATTAAAATCACTGCTCCCGTTTTTAAAAGTTTTTTTGCATTGATACATGTCCCCTGGGGTAGGACCCGGGTCCCCAAACCCTTTTTAGGACAATAGGGGGGGGGTGGCGGGGCTTGTTGAAGGGAAGGGGTTTGGGGTTTAAAATGTTTTTTTTTCTGGGGGGATTTTGGTTAGCTATGGCCAAAAAGGATTTGATTGAAAAAATAAAGAGGATGCAGAAGCTCGGTTTCCAGGCTTTTCCCTCCTCTTCTCTTCCCCCTTGCTACCTCACTGGCTATTTAAACCTTTAGTATCTGGCTTTCCCATTGCAGTAGAAAAAGAGGGCCATGTCCCTTGAAAGGCATTATGTTCACCCCCTTTCTGTCATCACCACAGCATTCTGAAAGCTGTCATCTTCAGTGCTGGGCCTTGGAGCCCCTGCTACTGCATGCCTGGCAGCCATCCATTGCCTCTCTGTACCTTCAGCTGATTGGCTCTGGTGTCTCAACCTGCTGTGTTCAGTGGCGGCACATCCATAAAGGGCGCAGGGGCGCCACTCACCTAATCCATGCACCCCTAATCTACATGTGGGCCCAGACGCATGGATTTCAATGTTTTTTGTTTGTTTTTTGATGCTCGGGACGTAGAGCACTGCACCCGGAGCTTACCCAGCTGTGTGACAATAGCGAATTAATACTCACTATGGTCTTCCTGATTCTCCTCTAAGCCATTTAGGAAGTGGGTCCTGAGACCCGATTTGGCCCACTTCCTTTTCGGCCAGTAGGAAAACCCCTGGCTGTTCCCTCAGCATACTCTCAATCTCACGCTTCCTGTGACAAGCAGTCAGGGGAACGGGGTGTACTGAGCTCCTGAGGTAAGGAACCAAGCTCCTAAGGTAAAGCCTCTGATCGCTGCCCCCTTCCCGTCCATCTACCGCAGTGGGGTGTCGATGGCTGCGGTAGCTGCGGCAGCTGCAGCGATGGTGCAAGTGAGGGGGTAGGTTTGTTTGCCCCCTCAAAATATTGAGCACCAGCTGCCACTGGCTGTGTTATTATCCACTAGTGGATTGGTGATTGTTAACATATAAGTGTGCTGTTTTCATTAAAGGTGTTTTTTGTTTGAAAAGAGGGATCAATGAGAGTACTGAAATCCCTCAGCCAGATAGCCTGTATAGTAGTATGTTGAGCCACAAAGGAGAGAACCTCATTGATCACTGTTGAGCAATATGGGAAGGGGCCATAGTATGCAAGGATAAGATATGGGAAGTGAAACAAATACGCATACATTAAAATATACAATATACATCTGCTGTCCAGTGTTGTCTCCAGTAACTTGAATTGTACTGACTTAAAGAAATGAGTGAGACCCCTCTACAATTAGACCAAGGGACATTTTAATACCTTTTGCATATGGACCTCAGTATGAGTTTCCAGAAATACAATAGAATTCAATTATAGTTTCTTAAAAAAATATTGAACAGCTGTAAATGTAACCCTCATTTCAGTGATGCCATAGCTAAATACAGTATTTATATAGGAAAGGCAGAAGAAAGCTAATGACACAAGAGATCACAGCTTAGCAGTACATTGAATTTTGAATGTAAATACAAAGCAAAAGCTACCTTTTATGCAGCTTGCATGTAGAACAAAATAGGATGGAAAGAATAGAGAATAAATGCATCACGTTATAATCGTAATATAAACCTATAATTAGGATTGGGTATACTTTTAGTGGAGGGGGGAAGGCCTCTCAAAGCAATGAAAAGAAATGTTTTCTTATATACTATATGCTCCAGAGTATTTCTGAATTTCTAAATATCTATGAAAATTTGGGGAAAATTAGATGATGATGTATCAAATATACTAATGCTGATAATGTTTGGTATGGGGGATTTGAAATTGGTCTAAGTGTTAGTCTGTTACTTTTTTTTATTGGATGCTTTTGTTGTTGTTTATTTGTTATACATTTTTCAAAAATACTATGTGAAAAAAAAAACGAGGTTGTGGGCAGAGGTGACTTTGTTACAGGCAGAGCAAACATTCCAAAGGGAGCAAGAGAAGGGGAGGTTGGTTTTGGGAAGAAGAAGAATAGCAACTAAATTGTGAGGATTGCAGCTTCTGCCAGAAGGTGTGGGGTCATTGGTGCATTGTCCACAGTTAAATTATGAGGGCCCAAGGTTTGGGGATACATCTCCAGAGGTTAGAAGTAGAAGGGAAAGGGAGGTAATATTGGAGTGCAAATTATATGAAGGGACATGCCCCAGAGTTTTGGGGGCTTTATTAGCGCGCAAACTTAAAATTAGCAGGCGTTGAGTGCAATTATAAGGAGAGGACAGAAGTGAAGGGGGTTATTAATAAGCTGTGGGGTGGAGAAGAGGGGTGAAGGAAAGAAAGTTTAGGGGGAGAGGACACAACTGTAAGAAGGAGAGGTAGAGAGCACATGTTACAGAGAGGAATGAGAACTGAATGGGGAAACAATGTCACCTGAAGTCTGTATTGTGTTTTTCAAAGTAATTTGCTGTTGATTTTGACTTTGCAATCGCTGAAGTGCAGAGCAGAAGTACTCCCACTTGGTGGTGGTTATTTGTCAATTAATCAATCAGGAGTTCATAAAGGACACCTGGCTAGCAGGGCAAACTTTTCACATTAGGATCAGACTTAAAAAAGGGCAGAGTTGTAAAGATTAAAATCAGCCCAATATGTAGGTAAGACACTAACGAACAACATAAACATCACAATAATGTTGACAGGGCTACAGGTGGCAAAACACAGCAGCAAACTATAAGACAGTGTTAACCGTATACAATATTTGAGATTTAACCTCTTCAGATCCGTGCTATTGCCAAATGATGGCAACAGCGTGGATCTACATTGCCGGGACGACATCTATTGACGTGGTTCCGTGCACGAGCGGCCTGCACGCCCCCTGCAGGGCGCGTGGCGCGCGCGGTGATCAGCGAGTCTATGAGACTCGCCTGATCACAGATCAGAGTAAGGGGTCGGTCCCGACCCCCTACCACATGATCAGCTGTCAGCCAATGACAGCTGATCATGTGATGTAAACAGAGCCGGTAATTGGCTATTTTTCCTCCTCGCGCTGACAGCGTGAGGAAGAAAAAAAAACCCGATCATCGGCGGCCTTGAGAGGGACATCAGTCCCGATCACGGTGATCATCTGCCCCCTGCCAGTGACACAGCAATAGGCAGCAGTGCCGCCTACCAGTGCCCACCAGCGTCACCCATCAGTGCCCACAGTGCCATCCATCAGTGCCATCCATCAGTGCCCACAGTGCCACCCATCAGTGCCCACAGTGCCACCCATCAGTGCCACCCATCAGCGCCCACAGTGCCACCCATCAGCGCCCACATCAGTGCAACAACATTGCTGCACATCAGTGCCACCTATCAGTGCCCATCAGTGTCACCTACCAGTGCCCATAAGTGCCCATCAGTGCCGCCCATCACTGCCCATCAGTACCACCCATCAGTGCCCCCATTAGTGCCGCCCATCAGTGGTACGTATCAGTGCCCATCAGTGCCACCTATCCATGCCACCCATCTGTGCCACCCATCAATGCCACCCATCAGCGCCCATCAGTGGCCATCAGTGTCGCCTTATCTGTGCCCATCAGTACCGCCTTATCTGTCCCCATCAGTGCTGCCTTAACTGTGCCTATCAGTGCCGCCTTAACTGTGCCTATCAGTGCCGCCTTAACTGTGCCTATCAGTGCCGCCTTAACTGTGCCTATCCGTGCCCATCAGTGCAGCCTATCAGTGCCCACCAGTGCCGCCTCACCAGCGCATATCAATGAAGGAGAAAAATTACCCGTTTGCAAAATTTTATAGCAAACTATGAAACGTGATTTTTTTTTTTTCAAAATTTTCCATCTCTTTTTGTTTGTTTAGCAAAAAATAAAAATCCCAGCTGTGATTAAATACCACCAAAAGATAGCTCTATTTGTGGGAAAAAAATGATAAAAATTTCATATGGGTACAGTGTTGTATGACCGCGCAATTGTCATTCAAAGTGTGACAGCGCTGAAAGCTGAAAATTGGTCTGGGCAGGAGGGGGGTTTAAGTGCCCAGTAAGCAAGTGGTTAATATCTCTCAGATATGATTTGGGTTAAATGAGAGTTCTTTGACCATGAGTGAAAGCTTTAACACAATAACAAAAAAATGTATTGGTATATAGTAAAGTAGACTAATACACATCAAGCTATCTAATTGTACAGGAAAAGGGTAAAAATCATGGATGGAAGGAACACAGAGTATATTCCTTAAAACATTGATCTACATATAAGTACAAGGGAGATTTCCCATATTTACCATTCCCATAGAGGTTCCATTCACGTGACTGCTCTGCCATAGAGTGTGTGCTTCCCTCCCATCTAGTCTGTGTATATCATTACAGGCTGATGCCTCATTGGTTGGCATGGCGTGGCTCTGATTGGTGGGCTTCCCTATTCCTGGTTAAGGACTGGCTACATCTCCAATCCCTATACTTTGCATAAGTCAGCCCCCTTTAAATCCTTGTGACTATTCTGAGCAGGAGATTAACTTGACCTTTTCCCGGGAAGTTAAGTATTGATTGCGGGTTGGCCTCTCTTCATTGCATATCCAAACATAGGATTCTTTGTAGGATCATTGTTTAAATACACAAGGCACCGAATTGTCTGGTCTAACAGACACTTCTGTGAAGCTATGTTGCACGTCCTCCATAGATACAAGCTAAATGAAATATATTCATAATTACAATATTTTACAGCTATTAAAGTGTAAGTAAACCCTCCTATCGTTTTCAGCCAAGGAAGCTGCCATCTTTGCCTCTGTTTAATCTACAACTGCCATGATGCTGCACATGTGATCAGTTATGACACCAGCCATTGGATGGCTCGACAGTTTGGTTGAGAGCACAACCAATGGGAGCATTACATTTACGGCACGTGCCGGAAATGAAACAGTTTTATGGATGGGTTTACTTCCGCTTTAATGGAGATTTCACATAAACTCATAAGGCAACAACAGATAGACCATAGACACAATGAACTTACACTGTTCTACATGTCTATCCACCCTCCATTATCTACTCTACCAATTTTGTTGCTTATTTACCACTGTAATTTTGTATATTGTACTTTCCATGAGTGCATACCCATTGTCATATGGCAATTAGGGATGAGCCGAACACCCTCCTGTTCACTTCACAGCAGAACTGCTGAACAGGGAAAATGTTCTAACTTGAACATCCAAACCCATTGAATTCTATGGAAGCTGAACAGGAAAAATTAAATGTGCCCATTTTGAAGGCTTATATGCAAGTAATTGGCCATAAAAAGGTTATGGGGGTCTAGGTACTGGCCTGGGGGACAATCATTTTTTTCAGGAGCAGTGAATTTAAATATACTTAAAGTGCAACAATAAAAATGAAAAAAATCATTTAATATTGTGCCTGAGGGGTCCCCTTAATGTGCTTGTAAAGTGTCACATCTGTAGTATGCATAAAACATGTTACAGCAAAAATGAAATTTTGAAAGAAAACAAAACTAGTCAAATCTCATTTAAAATGACTTGCGGTTACAATTGCCGGCACCCGGCTATTGAAAAAAACAGTGTGGGGTCCACCCCAAAATCCATACCAGACCCTTATCTGAGCATGCAGCCCAGCAGATCAGGAAAGGGGAGGGGACGAGTGAGTGCCCTCCCTCCTGAACCAGTACCAGGCCACTTGCCCTCAGCATGAGGGGGTGGGTGCTTTGGGGTGGGGGGCTCTGAAAAATAGAAAAAATGTAAACTGCTCTCACCTCCTGGGAGGCCTCCCGCCATATGCCCATTCTGTGCTTTGACATTTCTTATACAGGCAAGGGGTAGGCCACCTGGCTATGTCAGCTGGTGGCACCACCCCTTCTGACATCATGTGGCATCACGTGATGTCAGAAGGGGGTGGTAACACTAGGTGACGTAGCCGGGTGGCCCTGCCCCTTGCCTATATAAGAAATGTCAAAGTGCAGATTGGGCATATGGCGGGAGGCCTCCCAGGAGGCAAGAGCGTTTTTTTATTTCTCTTTTTGGGGTCTGGCAGGCATCATGATTGACGATAGATTTACATTGAAGGACACTATTTTCTAATAAAGGGCTTGTCAAAAACAGTTTCTTGTGGTTTTTACGTTTTGACACTTTTTTGATGAATGGGTATTGGGTACCCATAACCTATACACATGGGGGGGATCTAGGGTCCCCTTCCAGATTCCGATGTTAACAGTACTGCAGTAGGGATGAGCTTCGAGTTCGAGTCGAACTCATGTTCGACTCGAACATCGGCTGTTTGCCAGTTCGCCGAACAGAGAACAATTTGGGGTGTTCACGGCAAATTCGAAAGCCGCGGAACATCCTTTAAAAGTCTATGAGAGAAATTAAAAGTGCTAATTTTAAGCAGCCCTCATCCTTGGAAAAATTTGCTCTCTTAAAGTTAAGTGTTTTCATCTTTCCCGTATGTGTTTGTTGCTTACTGCTAACTAGGGATGAGCCGAACACCCCCAGTACGGTTCGCAGCAGAACATGCAAACAGGCAAAAAATTAGTTTGAACACACGAACACCGTTAAAGTCTATGGGACACCAACATGACTAATCAAAAATGCTAATTTTAAAGGCTTATATGCATGGTATTGTCATAAAAAGTGTTTGAGGACCTGGGTCCTGCCCCAGGGGACATGTATCAATGCAAAATAGTTTTAAAACGGCCGTTTTTTTGGGAGCAGTGATTTTATTAATGCTTAAAGTTAAACAATAAAAGTGTAATATTCCTTTAAATTTCGTACCTGGGGGTGTCTATAGTATGCCTGTAAAGGGGCATATGTTTTCCGTGTTTAGAACATTCGGACAGCAAAATGACATTTCAAAGGAAAAAAAGTCATTTAAAACTACTCGCGGCTATTAATGAATTGTCGGTCCGACAATACACATAAAAGATCATTGATAAAAATGGCATGGGATTTCCCCACAGGGAAACCCCGAACCGAAATTGAAAAAAAAATTGGCGTGGGGGTCCCCCTAAATACCATACCAGGCCCTTCAGGTCTGGTATGGATTTTAAGGGAAACCCTGTGCCAAAATTTAAAAAAAAATGGCGTGGGGTCCCCCCAAAAATCCATACCAGACCTTTATCCAAGCATGCAACCTGGCAGGCCGCAGGAAAAGAGGGGGGGACGAGAGAGCGACCCCCCTCCTGAACTGTACCAGGCCACATGTCCTCAACATTAGGGATGAGCCGAACACCCCCCAGTTCGGTTCGCACCAGAACCCGCGAACGGACCGAAAGTTCGCACGAACGTTAGAACCCCATTGACGTCTATGGGACTCGAACGTTCGAAATCAAAAGTGCTCATTTTAAAGGCTAATTTGCATGGTATTGTCCGAAAAAGGGTTTGGGGACTCGGGTCCTACCCCAGGGGACATGTATCAATGCAAAAAAAACTTTTAAAAACGGCCGTTTTTTCGGGAGCAGTGATTTTAATGATGCTTAAAGTAAAAAAAAAAAAGTGAAATATTCCTTTAAATATCGTACCTGGGGGGTGTCTATAGTATGCCTGTAAAGTGACGCGTGTTTCCCATGTTTAGAACAGTCCCTGCACCAAATGTCATTTTTAAAGGAAAAAATCTCATTTAAAACTGCTTGCGGGTTTAATGTCATGTCGGGTCATGGCAATATGGATGAAAATCAGTGAGACAAACGGCATGGGTACCCCCCCAGTCCATTACCAGGCCCTTTGGGTCCTGTGTGGATATTAAGGGGAACCCCGCACCCATATTAAAATAAGGAAAGGCCCTATATACTCTGAACAGCAGTATACAGGCGGTGCAAACAAGACAGGGACTGTAGGTTTGTTGTTAAGTAGAATCTCTTTGTAATTTTGAACGGGTAAATTTTTAACGTGTTTAGCTCCAGCCAAAAAATCTTTTTTAAGCTTTTTGGAAAATATAGGGAAGGGTTATCACCCCTGTGACATTTGTTTTGCTGTCTTTCCTCCTCTTCAGAAGATTTCACCTCACTTTTTTGTCCCAATGAAAAATGTTTTTTGAAAATTTGGGTTTTTTTGTGGAACAAGGATTGGAAAGCATCAGTGGAAAGGAGAAATTGTTTTCCCATATTAACTCTTACAGGAGAGAATTTCCCTTCCTAGGGGTAGATTTCATCTCACTTCCTGTTGTCTCCTTCCGTTTGCAAGTAGGAGTCGTTTGTAAGTTAGATGTTTGAAAGTAGGGTCCTGCCCTATATACTCAGCAGAAATTTGGGCCTTAGGTGTTGCTGTGGCCACAACACTGTAAGCCCTCACAGGGCCCTGCTGTGAAATATTAGATCAAGAATTGTAATTACATGCCCCTGTTGAACAGGAGCTGAAAAATTAGGCCTTAGGCACTGGTGCTGGTGCCACAACACTGCAACCCCTCACAGACACTCTAGTTGGAACGCAGGAACGAGCCCTGCTGCAAAGTATTGCATCAAAAATTGTAATTACACGCCCCTGTTAGACAGGGGCAGAAAAATTGGTCCTTAGGCACTGGTGCTGGTGCCACAACACTGCAACCCCTCACAGACACTCTAGTTGGAACGCAGGAACGAGCCCTGCTGCAAAGTATTGCATCAAAAATTGTAATTACACGCCCCTGTTAGACAGGGGCAGAAAAATTGGGCCTTAGGCACTGGTGCTGGTGCCACAACACTGCAACCCCTCACAGACACTCTAGTTGGAATGCAGGAACGAGCCCTGCTGCAAAGTATTACATCAAAAATTGTAATTACACGCCCCTGTTAAACAGGGGCTGAAAAATTGTGCCTTAGGCACTGGTGGTGGCGCCCAGAACCAAAAATGTTCTTACAAGCTATCAGCGTGATGATTGAGGAGGAAGAGGATAATTACTCAGGGATAGTCACTCAGCATCAGCATAGGCAGTCTTTGAAGGGATCTGAAAAAAATTATTCAGTTACATCAGCATCAGGTGCTTGGTAGCTGGTGGTGATCCAAGACTGATTCATTTTTATGAAGGTCAGCCGATCGACCGAGTCAGTGGACAGACGCACCCTGTGATCGGTTACCACGCCTCCAGCAGCACTGAATGTGCGTTCCGAAAGAACGCTGGATGCAGGACAGGCCAGTAGCTCAATTGCATACTGTGCAAGCTCTGGCCAGTGATCCATCCTCAAGACCCAGTAACCCAGAGGATTTTCGGTGGGAAAGGTGTCCAAGTCTGATCTTGCCCCCAGGTATTCCTGCACCATGTAAAACAGACGCTGGCGATGGTTGCTGGAACCGATCATACCTTGGGGCTGCGGACCAAAAAATTGTCTGAACGCATCGGTCAGACGGCCACCTTCTCCACCGCTCCTTCTTTGACTGACCGAAGCCTCAGCAACACGTTGTCCAGAAACAGGAGTTTGTAACCTCCCAGTCTCTGGGAACGCGTTGCACAGACCTTTATGCAAGGCCTCCCGAAGATGTTTCATCCTCTGCTCCCTCTGCGATGGCAAGATAAGGTCCGCAACCTTACCCTTGTAACGTGGATCAAGGAGGGTTGCCAGCCAGTATTGGTCCTTCTCCTTGATACCACGAATACGAGGATCCTTACGCAGGCTTTGCAGGATCAGGGAGGCCATGCAGCGTAGGTTTGCTGAGGCATTCGGTCCGGAGTCCTCTGGGTCACTAAGGACAACAACGTCCGCAGCCACCTCCTCCCAGCCACGTATAAGTCCATGTGTTCCTTGGGACTGATCCCTTAAAGACTGCTGATGCTGAGTGCCAGGCTCCACCTCCATAGTGACACAATCTTCCTCCTCCTCCTCCTCGTCCTCTTCCTGTGTGATCGGCGGGCACGCAGGAACACTGTCTGGATAAAGGGGGCCTTGAGAGCTAAGGAAGTCCTCCTCTTCCTGCCTCTGTTCTGCCTCAAGTGCCCTGTCCATTATTCCACGCAGCGTGTGCTCCAACAGGTGGACAAGGGGGACAGTGTCACTGATGCATGCACTGTCAGTGCTCACCATCCTCGTGGCCTCCTCAAATGGTGACAGGACAGTGCATGCATCCCTGATCATGGCCCACTGGCGTGGGGAAAAAAAACAAGCTCCCCTGACCCTGTCCTGGTGCCATAGTCGCACAGGTACTCATTGATGGCCCTCTGCTGCGTGTGCAGCCGCTGCAGCATGGCCAACGTTGAGTTCCACCTGGTGGGCATGTCACAGATTAGGCGGTTCTTGGGCAGGTTAAACTCCTTTTGGAGGTCCGTCAGCCGAGCACTGGCATTATAGGACCGGCGGAAATGCACACAGACTTTCCTGGCCTGCCTCAGGACATCCTGTAAGCCCAGGTACCTGCCCAAGAACCGCTGCACCACCAAGTTAAGGACGTGAGCCAAACAGGGCACATGGGTCAGTTGTCCCTGTCGGAGGGCAGAGAGGAGGTTGGTGCCATTGTCGCAAACCACCATTCCTGCCTTAAGTTGGCGTGGCGTCAACCACCTCTGAACCTGCCCCTGCAGAGCTGACAGAACCTCTGCCCCAGTGTGGCTCCTGTCCCCCAAGCACACCAGCTCAAGCACCGCATGGCATCTTTTGGCCTGCGTACTTGCGTAGCCCCTTGAACGCCTACGGAGCACCGCTGGTTCCGAGGAAGAGGCCATGGAGGAAGAAGAAGAGGAGGGGGTGGAGGAGAGAGGTGTGTCACAATCAGCATTTTGGAGGCGTGGTGGCGGAACAACCTCCAACACTACTGCACCTTGTCCTGCATCCTTCCCAGCTGCCAGCAGAGTCACCCAATGCGCCGTGAAACTTAAGTAACGTCCCTGTCCATGCCTGCTGGACCATGAGTCAGCGGTAATATGCACCTTACCGCTGACCGCCCTGTCCAGCGAGGCATGGACATTGCCTTCCACATGCCGGTAGAGAGCCGGAATCGCCTTCCGTGAGAAAAAGTGGCGTTTGGGTACCTGCCACTGAGGAACCGCACATTCCACAAACTCACGGAAGGGGGCAGAGTCTACCAACTGAAAAGGCAGCAGTTGAAGTGCTAGCAATTTTGCCAAGCTAGCATTCAACCGCTGGGCATGTGGATGGCTGGGAGCAAACTTCTTTCGGCGGTGCAGCAGCTGGGGCAGGGAAATTTGCCTGGTACAATCTGACGTCGGTGTACCAAAAGCAGATTGCCCACAAGTACTTGGCTGTGACACACCTAATTCTACACCTTCATTCCTCTCACTGCAGGTCTCAGAGAGGACTGAAGGTCTAGTGGGGTTGGAAATCTCAGCTGATGAGGAGCAAGGAGAGATCCTCTTTGTTCTTTGGTGTGGGTCTTTTAGATATGCTTGCCAACGAACTGCATGGCAGGTCAACATATGTCTGGTCAAGCATGTGGTACCCAAGCGGGAGATGTTTTGGCCACGCGAGATACGCTTGAGACATATGTTGCAAATAGCAGCGGTGCGATCTGATGCACTCGTCTCAAAAAAGGCCCACACCAAAGAACTTTTTGAATAACGCGCAGAGACTGCAGCGCCCTGCACATGTGGAGCTTTGGGGTGTGATGCAGTCAATGTGCTGCCATTAGGCTGGCCCATGGAGGGCATCCTGCCTCGTTGGTGATGTGCCGCCTCCTCCTCCTCCTCCTCTCTCCTATCAGGCACCCACGTTGAGTCAGTGACCTCATCATCCCCTCCCTCCTCATCACTGGAGCAAACCTGGCAGTATGCTGCAGCAGGGGGAGCATGACTGCCAGATTGCTGTCCTTCTTGGGCACCCCCTCTGTCCGTGCTCATGTTACTGCCTTCATCGAGCTCAGTATCATCATCAGAGCCTTCCAAACGCTGGGCATCCTCCTGGAGCATGTACCCAACACTGTGGTCAAACAGTTCGAGGGAATCCTCAGGAGGACATGGTGGAGCTAGGGAAGGAGTCACTGATGACATTGAGCTGAGGGAAGAGGCCGCTGCTTTGCCAGACAAAGCACCCTGGGCATGGGTGAGAGAGGATGAGGAGGATGAGGACGGCTTGGTCATCCACTCGACCAAGTCTTCCGCATGTTGCGGCTCAACACGGCCAGCTGCCGAAAAAAAGGCCAAGCGTGTCCCATGGCCACGTGCTGATGAGGATGCACCGTCTCCACGACCAGCACTAGACACAGAGCCTGCTTGCCCTCTCTTATTGGCTTGTGACTGTCTGCCTCTCCTTCTTGGCCTTCCAGACATACTAATGGCCTGTAGCTGCACTAAGCTGGGATAGAACACCTGTAATTTTCTTCAGGTAGCTTTATATACTGTAACCAGACAAGCCTGCCTGTCAGTAGGAAGATAACAGGAACGGATCTAGCTGAACACTGTGAGCAGGACGCACTGCACTAAATGTAAATAGCAGGAACGGATCTAGCTGAACACTGTGAGCAGGACGCACTGACTGCACTAAATGTAAATAGCAGGAACGGATCTAGCTGAACACTGTGAGCAGGACGCACTGACTGCACTAAATGTAAATAGCAGGAACGGATCTAGCTGAACACTGTGAGCAGGACGCACTGCACTAAATGTAAATAGCAGGAACGGATCTAGCTGAACACTGTGAGCAGGACGCACTGACTGCACTAAATGTAAATAGCAGGAACAGATCTAGCTGAACACTGTGAGCAGGACGCACTGACTGCACTAAATGTAAATAGCAGGAACGGATCTAGCTGAACACTGTGAGCAGGACGCACTGACTGCACTAAATGTAAATAGCAGGAACGGATCTAGCTGAACACTGTGAGCAGGACGCACTGCACTAAATGTAAATAGCAGGAACAGATCTAGCTGAACACTGTGAGCAGGACGCACTGCACTAAATGTAAATAGCAGGAACGGATCTAGCTGAACACTGTGAGCAGGACGCACTGCACTAAATGTAAATAGCAGGAACAGATTTAGCTGAACACTGTGAGCAGGACGCACTGCACTAAATGTAAATAGCAGGAACGGATCTAGCTGAACACTGTGAGCAAGACGCACTGCACTAAATGTAAATAGCAGGAACAGATCTAGCTGAAAACTGTGAGCAGGACGCACTGCACTAAATGTAAATAGCAGGAACGGATCTAGCTGAACACTGTGAGCAGGACGCACTGACTGCACTAAATGTAAATAGCAGGAACAGATCTAGCTGAACACTGTGAGCAGGACGCACTGCACTAAATGTAAATAGCAGGAACAGATCTAGCTGAACACTGTGAGCAGGACGCACTGCACTAAACGTAAATAGCAGGAACAGATCTAGCTGAACACTGTGAGCAGGACGCACTGCACTAAATGTAAATAGCAGGAACGGATCTAGCTGAACACTGTGAGCAGGACGCACTGCACTAAATGTAAATAGCAGGAACAGATCTAGCTGAACACTGTGAGCAGGACGCACTGCACTAAATGTAAATAGCAGGAACGGATCTAGCTGAACACTGTGAGCAGGACGCACTGACTGCACTAAATGTAAATAGCAGGAACGGATCTAGCTGAACACTGTGAGCAGGACGCACTGCACTAAATGTAAATAGCAGGAACAGATCTAGCTGAACACTGTGAGCAGGACGCACTGCACTAAATGTAAATAGCAGGAACAGATCTAGCTGAACACTGTGAGCAGGACGCACTGACTGCACTAAATGTAAATAGCAGGAACGGATCTAGCTGAACACTGTCAGCAGGACGCACTGCACTAAATGTAAATAGCAGGAACAGATCTAGCTGAACACTGTGAGCAGGACGCACTGCACTAAATGTAAATAGCAGGAACGGATCTAGCTGAACACTGTGAGCAGGACGCACTGCACTAAATGTAAATAGCAGGAACGGATCTAGCTGAACACTGTGAGCAGGACGCACTGACTGCACTAAATGTAAATAGCAGGAACAGATCTAGCTGAACACTGTGAGCAGGACGCACTGACTGCACTAAATGTAAATAGCAGGAACGGATCTAGCTGAACACTGTGAGCAGGACGCACTGACTGCACTAAATGTAAATAGCAGGAACGGATCTAGCTGAACACTGTGAGCAGGACGCACTGCACTAAATGTAAATAGCAGGAACAGATCTAGCTGAACACTGTGAGCAGGACGCACTGCACTAAATGTAAATAGCAGGAACGGATCTAGCTGAACACTGTGAGCAGGACGCACTGCACTAAATGTAAATAGCAGGAACAGATCTAGCTGAACACTGTGAGCAGGACGCACTGCACTAAATGTAAAAAGCAGGAACGGATCTAGCTGAACACTGTGAGCAGGACGCACTGCACTAAATGTAAATAGCAGGAACAGATCTAGCTGAACACTGTGAGCAGGACGCACTGCACTAAATGTAAATAGCAGGAACGGATCTAGCTGAACACTGTGAGCAGGACGCACTGACTGCACTAAATGTAAATAGCAGGAACGGATCTAGCTGAACACTGTGAGCAGGACGCACTGCACTAAATGTAAATAGCAGGAACAGATCTAGCTGAACACTGTGAGCAGGACGCACTGCACTAAATGTAAATAGCAGGAACAGATCTAGCTGAACACTGTGAGCAGGACGCACTGACTGCACTAAATGTAAATAGCAGGAACGGATCTAGCTGAACACTGTGAGCAGGACGCACTGCACTAAATGTAAATAGCAGGAACGGATCTAGCTGAACACTGTGAGCAGGACGCACTGACTGCACTAAATGTAAATAGCAGGAACAGATCTAGCTGAACACTGTGAGCAGGACGCACTGACTGCACTAAATGTAAATAGCAGGAACGGATCTAGCTGAACACTGTGAGCAGGACGCACTGACTGCACTAAATGTAAATAGCAGGAACGGATCTAGCTGAACACTGTGAGCAGGACGCACTGCACTAAATGTAAATAGCAGGAACAGATCTAGCTGAACACTGTGAGCAGGACGCACTGCACTAAATGTAAATAGCAGGAACGGATCTAGCTGAACACTGTGAGCAGGACGCACTGCACTAAATGTAAATAGCAGGAACAGATCTAGCTGAACACTGTGAGCAGGACGCACTGACTGCACTAAATGTAAATAGCAGGAACAGATCTAGCTGAACACTGTGAGCAGGACGCACTGCACTAAATGTAAATAGCAGGAACGGATCTAGCTGAACACTGTGAGCAGGACGCACTGCACTAAATGTAAATAGCAGGAACAGATCTAGCTGAACACTGTGAGCAGGACGCACTGCACTAAATGTAAATAGCAGGAACAGATCTAGCTGAACACTGTGAGCAGGACGCACTGACTGCACTAAATGTAAATAGCAGGAACGGATCTAGCTGAACACTGTGAGCAGGACGCACTGCACTAAATGTAAATAGCAGGAACAGATCTAGCTGAACACTGTGAGCAGGACGCACTGCACTAAATGTAAATAGCAGGAACGGATCTAGCTGAACACTGTGAGCAGGACGCACTGCACTAAATGTAAATAGCAGGAACAGATCTAGCTGAACACTGTGAGCAGGACGCACTGCACTAAATGTAAATAGCAGGAACAGATCTAGCTGAACACTGTGAGCAGGACGCACTGCACTAAATGTAAATAGCAGGAACGGATCTAGCTGAACACTGTGAGCAGGACGCACTGACTGCACTAAATGTAAATAGCAGGAACGGATCTAGCTGAACACTGTGAGCAGGACGCACTGCACTAAATGTAAATAGCAGGAACAGATCTAGCTGAACACTGTGAGCAGGACGCACTGCACTAAATGTAAATAGCAGGAACAGATATAGCTGAACACTGTGAGCAGGACGCACTGCACTAAATGTAAATAGCAGGAACGGATCTAGCTGAACACTGTGAGCAGGACGCACTGCACTAAATGTAAATAGCAGGAACAGATCTAGCTGAACACTGTGAGCAGGACGCACTGCACTAAATGTAAATAGCAGGAACGGATCTAGCTGAACACTGTGAGCAGGACGCACTGACTGCACTAAATGTAAATAGCAGGAACGGATCTAGCTGAACACTGTGAGCAGGACGCACTGCACTAAATGTAAATAGCAGGAACAGATCTAGCCTAATCTATCTAACTCAAATCAAATGACACTGTCTGTCTCTCTCTCTATCAGCACACCGGAACACACTACACAGGGCCGCCGTGCAAGCGGCCTTATATAGTGTGGGGCGTGTACTAAATCCCCTGAGCCATAATTGGCCAAAGCCACCCTGGCTTTGGCCAATTACAGCTCTCTCTACTGACGGCGCTGTGATTGGCCAAGCATGCGGGTCATAGTGCATGCTTGGCCAATCATCAGCCAGCAATGCACTGCGATGCCGCAGTGAATTATGGGCCGTGACGCGCCACACGAATTTGGCGCGAACGGCCCATAACGTTCGCAATTCGACGGACGGTCGAACAGCCGATGTTCGAGTCGAACATGGGTTCGACTCGAACACGAAGCTCATCCCTACTCAACATTGAGAGGGTGCTTTGGGGTAGCGGCCCCCCAAAGCACCTTGTCCCCATGTTGATGAGGACAAGGGCCTCATCCCCACAACCCTTGGCCGGTGGTTGTGGGGTCTGCGGGCGGGGGGCTTATCGGAATCTGGAAGCCCCCTTTAATTCCTTTATTTAAAGTCTTATGCTTTCAATCTTCTTCGGGTCTTCTTCCTTCCTTCTTTCTTTGGTTTCTTCCTCCATCTTCTTCTCCCTCTAGTTCTCCCTCCAATCCTCTGCTTCTTGCTCCGGTGTTCTCATCCGGCATCTTCCTCCGCGGCGTCTTCTTCCCCGATTCGTTCTTGGGCCGCTCCGCATCCATGGGAGGCTCCCACTGTGTGACACTTCTCTTTTTCTGACACTTCTTAAATAATGGAGGGTGGGGCCACCTGGTGACCCCGCCCCCCTCTGACGCACGGGGAGTTGACGGGGACTTCCCTATGGCTTTCCCTGTGATGTCAGAGGGGCGGTCACCCGGTTACGTAACGGGTGACCCCGCCCCCTCTGACATCACGAGGAAAGCCATAGGGAAGTCCCCGTCAAGTCTCCGTGCGTCAGAGGGGGGCGGGTCACTGGGTAGCCCGGCCCTCCATTATTTAGGAAGTGTCAGAAGAAGAGAAGCGTCACACAGCGGGAGCCTCCCATGGATGCGGAGTAGCCTAAGAACGAAGCGGGGAAGAAGACGCCGCAGAGGAAGATGCCGGACGCGAACAACGGAGCAAGAAGCAGAGGATCGGAGAAAGAACCAGAGGAAGAAGAAGATGGAGGAAGAAACTGAAGGAAGAAGGAAGGAAGAAGACCCAAAGAAGATGGAAAGAATAAGACTTTAAATAAAGGAATTGTCAAAAACTGTCTCTTGTAATTTTTAACATTTTTGACACTTTTTTTGTGAAATGGTAGGGGTACTTTTGTACCCCATTACCATTTCACACAGGGGGGAGGGATCTGGGGGTCCACTTGTTAAAGGGAGCTTCCAGATTCCGATAAGCCCCCCGCCCACAGACCCCCACAACCACCGGCCAAGGGTTGTGGGGATGAGGCCCTTGTCCTCATCAACATGGGGACAAGGTGCTTTGGGGGGTCGCTACCCAACTCTCCTAACTCTCCAAACCCTGTGGTTAAGGAATCTCTCCAACATGGAACCTTGTATCCTGAGTAGATCACCTCTCCTGGCTGGAGCACACACCTATCTCTAAAGAAGGGCACTGAGTTATGGCCAGCTCCTGGCTTATAATGAGTGTGACCTAGACACACACACCTTGCAGGTCTCCAGGAAGACCTGGACACAGGATTGAACGCTTCATCCCACCCAATACATCCTGAAGCCCTCAAACTCCAGATGTCGATGCGGGATTACAAAACAGTGTAAAAATAAAAAATAAAAATAAAATAAATAACACTTTCTTTTTAAAGCGCCCCATTCCTCTGTCTTCGCACGCAGATGCGAACACATACACAATTCATGACCGCAAATGGAAACAGTGTTCAAACCACACATGTGAGGCATCTCTGCAATCATTAGAGCGAGAGCAATAATTCTAGCACTAGACCTCCTCTGTAACTCTAAACTGGTAGCCTGTAAAAAAATTTTTAAAAACGTCGCCTATGGAGATTTTTAAGTATCATAGTTTGTCGCTATCCCACGAATTTGCACATTGTTAAAGAATAACATGGGGGGGGCTGTGTAATATGCAGGAGGCTGGGTAGGAGGGGACTGTGTGATGTGCAGGGGGGCTGTGTAATATGCTGGGGGTACTGTGTAATGTAAAGGGGTGAAAAGGTATGGGAGCTGTGTAATGTAAAGGGGTCCAGAAGTGTGGGGGCTATATAATGTAAATGGGTTCAGATTATTATCTCCATTTATTAGCAGGCAAATATGCCCCTCCATGCATTTACATACATTGAATCTGGCCCTTAAGTGGAAAAAGGTTGCTGCCCCTTGACCTAGGGCATAGAAGGTATCTTTCAGAAACCAAAAAATGCAAACCTTTCACTGCACACAAGTATCAACACAGTATTATGAAGTATATACATTTTTTCTGCTTGTCTCTTGATATATTTACTGAGCATCTTACACAAGGATGTTTATATTGTTTGTAGCATTTATTTGCACAATGACATTGTTTTATAAAATAGACGGGGAGGAACAGATTCTATCTCTTTAGAGATAATTACATTTTCAGCACTTACCATGATATATGCAGGTTTACAAAAAAAATGTATAGCGGACTGCGTAGAAATGTATGCATTTGGAGAAGACAATGGGTGGTTTGGTCTGTTGAAATAAAACTGTATAGCAGAAACACATGCAGACTAGAGCAATGAATATACCTACTTTATATTGAATTTCCACTCTAATATCATGGATCATGTACTGAATGCAATGTAAATGCTTTGTACTGTCAGTTCCCTTTAGCTTTTGGAGCATAGCTTTGACAGAATAGAGTGTTTATCATTCTGATCCTGAACATTAAACAGCTTTTAAAGTATGTGTGTAGAACAGCTGATGAGCTAATTATGTGTTATGTCAGTTATAAAAAAAAGGCAGGATAATAAGATGAATAGGTTAAATTTAGGGTGTTTTCAAACAAAGCCTGATTTGCAAAGGTTAGAAAAGTCCTACAAAAAAATTATAGATGACATTTCTGTAACCCCCATCTGTTTTTCATTGTTAAGGTTAGATCTTTGCTTCTTTTCATCTTGAGCCATATACAGTATCTCACAAAAGTGAGTACACCCCTCACATTTTTGTAAAATAGTTTGTAAAATATTGCCATGCAGACCAATTTTTTCATGTGACAACACTGAAGAAATTACACTTTGCTACAATGTAAAGTAGTGAGTGTACAGCTTGTATAATGCCCCGTACACATGGTCGGACATTGATCGGACATTCCGACAAGAAAATCCATGGGTTTTTTAAGACGGATGTTGGCTCAAACTTGTTTTGCATACACTCGGTCGCACAAAGTTGTCGGAATTTCCGAACGTCAAGAACGCGGTGACGTACACCACGTATGATGAGACTATAAAAGGGCAGTTCAGTACCAAGCGCGGCACCCTTTGGGCTCCTTTTGCTAATCTCGTGTTAGTAAAAGTTTGGTGAGAGACGATTTGCGTTTTTTCAGACTCGTGGTTTTCAGTTCGTTTTTCTGGTGTTCAGTTTGTGCTTGTGGGTGTGTATCTGGTCTTCAGTGCGTGCAGCGAGCTACCATTGACTTTGCCATTGTGTTCTTGTTCATTTGTTACTGATTTTCAGGTCGCTCTTCACAGGCCTTGCTGTTCTTGTGCGTTCTGTTACTTCTTTCTGACCAGCCGACCGTTTTCTAGCCATGTTGCGTGTACGTACTCATCATAGAGTTCGTGCTGTGTGGGGGCTTGGTGTTGGGGTCCTTACTTTGACACAGGCCCAGTCCATGAACAGGGCGAGGAGGAGTTCATTGACCAAGAATTGGTTGCTCCAGTGTGACCAGTTCTGTCACATGTCTTTGCTCCGTGAGATCCGTGAGAATAATCCTGACGATTTCAGGAACTTTCTCCGGATGACAGACCCCGTATTTCACCGTTTGTTGACTTTGCTGACCCCTTATATCAGCAGGCAGGATACCTGTACGAGGCAAGCCATCACTCCGGAGCAGAGGCTAGTCGCCACCCTGCGGTACTTGGTGACAGGGAGAAGCCTGCAGGACCTCAAGTTCTCGACAGGCATCTCCCCCCAGGCTCTGGGGATCATTATCCCAGAGACCTGTTCTGCCATCATCCAGGTCCTGCATAAGGAGTATATTAAGGTAAGATCTTTATCCTTTAACATCACTTTTTATTGTATAGAATGTTTGCTAATGTATTGTATTTCTTTCCTCATGGACTTGGGGAGGAATGGCCAGATGTCAGATGGTGGAGTCATGGCCCACACAAAGTTCTAGTCGTCTCCAGAATGGCAGCTTGGACTTGCCACCTCCAGAAGACAATGCGGAAGGACTCCCATTCGTCTTTGTTGTGGATGAAGCAGGGACCATCTTATGCGGTCATTCCCTATGAGGACCCTCACCCGGACCAGAGGGTTTTTAATTACCGGCTGGTCAGAGCCAGAAGAGTGGTGGAGAACACGTTTGGAATAATGGCCAGCCGGTTCCGCCTATTTCTTATACCGATACACATGGCGGAATATAAACTCAATCACATCATCCTGGCTTGCTGTGTTCTCCACAACTTTTTAAGGAGAAATTCTGTGAACTATGCTGGCTCAGTTGGGCCTGAAGCCAGAATTAATCTCAATGAACCAACCCTGACAGCGCTTAAAGCTGGCCGTCCTGGCTTGCCTCCCCCAGAGTGCCCAGGAGGTCCGTATAAGATACATGGAATACTTTGCGGGTAGGGGGGCCATCAATATGCCAGACAATGTCGGAGACATTTTTTAAATAAGACAAAGACACTTTGCACTACAAGTGCACTTGAGACTGCACTGAAACTGCACTTGTAGTGCAAAATGGATTTGCCTTTAGTAAATAACCCCCATTGTCACTGAAAACACCAACTTTACAGCCAAAAAATGCTTTTGAGCATTGAAAGAAGAAGCCACACATTGTTGATTCTCAATATTTTTAATCAAAGCACAATCACATGCGCATTTATAAAAGGTTTTTAAAACAAACCAACATGTTTTTTGTATAACAATTTTTTAGGTCACATTAAAAGTAGAAATTGTCTTTTACGATAAAACAGGCATGTTTAAAACCAACAAGAAATACACAACTCTGGAACTTACAAAGTTCAACTTTTGTAGAAATTGAAGGCAGTATCAGACATGAGTATTTATAAACTGTGTTTGATATTGCATTTAGCAGATGGGGTGAAGTCACCCCTGGAAAAGCCAAATTTTGAAGATGCACACAAATTGCCGAATGTCAACATGTGTTAGCTGCCATCATGGGCGATCAATGGAAGTGTTTTGTGGGTGCAACCCCTTCCTCTCAGCTACTTTATTATTGAGGAAGGGGTTGCACCCCCAAAACGCGTACAGTGATCTCCCGTGATGGCAGATAGCACATGTTGACACACTGTGCTTCTTCAAAATTTGGCATTTCTAGAATATGTCAAAAAATGTGCAAAACATTTTCAGAAAAAAAAAAAGAAATAAGTAAGTGATTTCGCGGGGTTTTAAACTCTCCCTAAAACACCAATGATGTTCTTCATTTTGTTTTGAACATCATTGATGTTTTGCTTGATGTTTTCCAAGTCCCTATTACACCCCATGATCTCCCCGATCAGGATCTGGGCACTTTCACTGGTGAAATGACCTTCATCCACAACATCACGATCACCTAAAAATATAGAAAAAAAACACACCATGTATTATAAATTTGCAGGCATGCAGCTCTTACCTGAGGCTGTGGTCGCAGTCACTCACCTGTTGTGGTGACAATTTCCACCACGTCTCCCTCCTCCTCCTCCTGTTGTGTTTGTGGGATTTCCCCTTCTTCCTGAGGTGGGGGGTCCGTGGTCTCCTCTGATGAGTGGTGTCCTCCAAGTCTTTTCTCTCCTATGTAAAAAAAAATAGGTATACTTAGCACACAGATATTTCATGGCAGAAATAGGAATATGAAACATTGCTTGGAAGTGGGGTACAATTGTCTGTTTTGGCAGAGTTCCAAGATGAATAAATATATTTGTCCTTTGTCAAGCTTGAATACTTACCTGTTTTGTACAAGCTTCACAGATGGAGACACCCCTATAGTATACACTGGAGCACCTGTGTGGGCCCCCTAATAAAAAGGATGTTCTTGTGTCCCACACTAGTGCTCCAGCGTCCAGATGTGTAAACACCTGCTGAGTGTCCTCTCCTTATACAGAATCTAGTTTGCATTTGATTCTAGTTACAAACCCATCTAGACACCAAATTTATTTTAAGAGAAACTAGGCCAGAAAAAATGTATTGAAATGCATCTGGACAAAACATGGTGTTTTATTGGCCGAACGAACAATGTTTCCTACGAACAAATAATGTGTCCATGAACATGAAAGTTGCCATTTTAAACTGTATAACAGTAAAGAAAAGCACATGGAGCAGCACGAACGTAATAAAAAGAAAGAATAGGAACACAGGACAACTACTTACTTTTTGCAGCACTCTCCTGATCCTTCTATACTGATCGTGCTCCCTTGATTTGAGGTCTGACCACCGACTCCTGAGTTGATCCTTGGATCGCCATACCCCAAAATTATGGTGCAGACTCTTCACAACTTTCACCATGATCTTGGCCTTTCTGACATTGGGGTTGGGGTAAGGTCCATACTTCATAGTCAGTCCTCTGCAGTATGTGGACCATCTCCACCATCTCAACAAAGGACATATTTGAGGCCTTAAATTGTCTCCTCTGGGATCGTGACGTTTCTGGCTCCGGGCTTTAATCCTCCTCCTCGTTGCTGTAATTAGCACGCACCTGCTCTGTCTCCGCCATGTGCTCTTCCCCACTGCGCAAAACGAGAAGGGGCGGGGAATAGACTAGAAAGAACATCAGGGGCGGGCGGAGCTTCACACATGTGCAGTGTATATAAAGCATAACATGTGTGCGTAGTACGTACGATCTGTGAGTGGAGGAAGGAGTATTCAAAGCGCCGATCGTGATAACGAAGGTAACATTTAAACTTGGGCCTATACTGCTTATAGATTGAGGCCTATATTGGGACAAGATTAGGGTACTTTAGCCTGACATTAGGGTTTGTCTTGTGTATTGCAGATAAAATGGATGGCTTCAATGACCACAACTTCCTCCCCCTGTTCATAGACAAGTACAGGGAGCTGTCCTGTCTGTGGCAGGTGAAACACCCGCAATATAATCATAAACAAAAGAGGCAGGCAGTGCTGGAGAAACTGCTGGAGTTGGTGAAGCCGGTGGTCCCCACAGCAACCATCCCATATTTTAAAGCCTAAATTGGTGGCCTGAGGAGCACTTATCTTAGGCAGCGCAAGAAGGTCCAGGATTCCCAGAGATCAGGAGCTGCAGCAGATGACGTCCCCAGGCTGTGGTACTATGAGAGACTGCAATTTCTGTCAGACCAGACTGAAGGCAGGGAATCCCTCTCAACCCTTCCTTCCACTCTTCCTTCCACCCTATCTTCCACCCCATCTTCTACCCCAGCTGAGGCTTCCGATGTCCAACCTGGGACTTCCAGCCAGGAAGAAGTGGAGGAGCCCAGCTTGAGCCAGGTATAGCATTATTCTACAGATTTCTTGGCAAAACATAAATGATGTTTACTAGATGTTATTATTGATCACTAATTGCTGATTTAATAAAGTGTTTTACATATCAATAGACAGTAGTGGGCAAAAATAATTGGGACAAGAATGAAAAATGCTGGGCTCAGAATGATAGTCTGTTATATTTGTGAACATTTAATTTGCAACAGTCATGAGCTGAAAATTGTGTGTGATTGATGAAGAAAAAACTAAAACTATGTCCCTTTTTCATACACAGGAAGACCTCAGCCAGGAGGAGGCTGTGGAATGTGGCAGCCAGGAGGAGGCTGTGGAATGTGGCAGCCAGGAGGAGGCAGGGGTTAGTGGCAGCCAGAAGGAGGCGGGGTAAGTGGCAGCCAGGAGGTGGCCGGACCCAGTAGGAGCCTCACAGAATCCCAGGTTCCACCCCTCCGCCTTCCAAACAAAAGACCCAGGAAGGGGAGTAACGTGGAGGATTCAGCACTCAGGCTGATTCAGGAGGCTTCTGCGTCCCTTAGAACCACCCCCACTGGTTCTCCATGTCCAGTCCTCCATGGCTGCCACAAAACTGCAGGACATGCAGGAGGGCCCATGCCTCATGTGTGAGGAAATCATTTATAAAACATTAAATAAGGGGTTGAGGAGCAAAATCACACCCAATACCCACCTGAGTGAGTTGGACCATCCTCCTCCTCCTCCTGCCACAACTCCACCAACACAGACACAGCATGGAAGGAAGCATGGAAGGAAGACAAGAGAGTGATGACCTGGGTCCAGTCTGGTCTGACAAAAGATGCAGGCTCTTGTATGACCACAGCCTGGGAACATAGATGTCATCTGCTGCTGTTCATGATCTCTTGGACTTCTGGACCAGATTGTACTCCCTTATATATGGACTCCTCAGGCCACCAATTTTGCAGTAAAATAGTTGATGTGTGCCCTGGGGGCCAAAGGCTTTGCCAATTTCAGCAGTTTCTCCAGCGTTGCCTCCCTCTTTCTTTGGTTAGGACCCCTTAATAAATTTTTGGTTTGATTTATTATACTCGCCTATGTGTGTTTTCCTTCAAAAAGGACAGTTTGTTTGTGAGGAGGCAGGTACATTTCAAAAATACAATGTGAAATTAACAAGAGACACCAACACCAACCAATCTCCTTGAGATTGAATAATACAAGATAATAATGGTGTTGTGGTAACTTGACACACAAAACACACCCAAAACTATTCTGGAGTAAAAAATAAATAAACAAATAAATAAAACACAAGATCAGGCTTTAAAAAAATCAAAAAAAAAAAATGTAATCTAAAAACATCCAAAAAATAATATTTTTTCGGTAGATGTGACAAATAAAAATATTATATTGATGAAATCACGATAAATAATAAAGAAAGAAGTTTAAGAGAACTCTGTGTGAATATGAGCAGCAAAACAACTTAATTCTTCTAGCATTATGAAGAAGAAGAGAGTGCGCTGCATTAAACAATTTAAAACATTGCAGCCTGACGAAAGTGCTATATCCATTCTGAACGCTAATTTTACCAGACCGAGCAGTTCCGTCTCGGAATTTATTCTGAGCATGCGTGGCACCTTGTGCGTCGGAATTGTCCACACACGGTCGGAATTGACGCGATCTGAAAATTTTATATCCTGCTCTCAAACTGTGTCGGAAAATCCGATGGAAGAAGTCCGATGGAGCCCACACACGGTCGGAATTTTTGACAACAAGCTCCGATCGCACATTTTCCGTCGGAAAATCCGACCGTGTGTATAGGGCATAACAGTGTAAATTTGCCGTTCTCTCAAAATAACTCAACAAATAGCCATTAATGTCTAAATCGCTGGCAACAAAAGTGAGTACACCCCTAAGTGAAAATGTCCAAATTGGGCCCAAAGTGTCAATATTTTGTGTGGCCACCATTATTTTCCAGCACTGCCCTAACCCTCTCAGGCATGGAGTTCACCAGAGCTTCACAGGTTGCCACTGGAGTCCTCTTCCACTCCTCCATGACAAAATCACTGAGCTGGTGGATGTTAGAGATCTTGCGCTCTCCACCTTCCATTTGAGGATGCCCCACAGATGCTCAATAGGGTTTAGGTCTGGAGACATGCTTGGCCAGTCCATCACCTTTACCCTCAATTTCTTTAGCAAGGCAGTGGTCATCTTGGAGGTGTGTTTGGTGTCGTTATCATGTTGGAATACTGCCCTGCGGCCCACTCCCTGAAGGGAGGGGATCATGCTCTGCTTCAGTATGTCACAGTACATGTTGGCATTCATGGTTCCCCCAATGAACTGTAGCTCACCAGCACTCATGCAGCCCCAGACCATGACACTCTCACCACCATGCTTGACTGTAGGCAAGACACACTTGTCTTTGTACTCCTCACCTGGTTGACGCCACATACACTTGACACCATCTAAACCAAATAAGTTTATCTTTGTCTCATCAGACCATAGGACATGGTTCCAGTAATCCATGTCCTTAGTCTTCTTGTCTTCAGTGGGCTTTCTTGTGCATCATCTTTACAAAAAGGCTTCCTTCTGAGACAACAGCCATGCAGACCAATTTGATGCAGAGTGCGTCGTATGGTCTAAGCACTGACAGGCTGACCCTCCACCCCTTCAACCTCTGCAGCAATGCTGACAGAACTCATACATCTATTTCCCAAAGACAACATCTGGATATGATGCTGAGCATGTGCACTCAACTTCTTTGGTCGACCATGGCAAGACCTGTTCTGAATGGAACCTGTCTTGTTAAACCGCTGTATCTCCTTGGCCACCGTGCTGGAGCTCACTTTCAGGGTCTTGGCAATCTTCTTATAGCCTAGGCCATCTTTATGTAGAGCAACAATTCTTTTTTCAGATCCTCAGAGAGTTCTTTGCCATGAGGTGCCATGTTGAACTTCCACTGACCAGTATGAGAGAGTGAGAGAGATTACACAAAATGTAACACACCTGCTCCCCATTCACACCTGAGACCTTGTAACACTATGAGTCACATGACACCGGGGAGGGAAGATGGCTATAGAAAAGTGTAGGGAAAAGAACACTACGCTGACACCATAAACAAAAAAAGGGGGGGGGGAGCAGCTACAAACAATGTGACTAAAACAATACAAATATGATGAAAACAATGTAGCGCATCATAGATAAATGTATGATCGAAGTACAAAGATTTGTCCTCAATTGTGCCTCAACCCAACAAAATATTGATAAATAATCAACCAAATCTTATAGTGAACATAAAGTCAATGAGTATATGAGTGGATAAGGAGTGAATGTCCCACTAAAGAGATTGTGGATGTAATCCAAAAGGGGATGGTGTTCAATCAGTTGGCAGAAAGTTGGATCCGCGAAGGGAAAAAACACATCAACCAGATAAGGAAACCATGGGAGAGATGGTGTGTAGAGAACTCTTACCAGATCCTGTGGATTCCCTTGTCAGCGACAGGGAATCAGATGAACAGTGTGCCACTCAGGGCGTAAGGAACGATGTCCCGACACTCAAAACCGTCCAGACTGGACTCTGCGTGGATCTCCCGGGACCGCCAGGTGGGTCCTCACAGTGGAACAACCAAGGTGCGGATCAGAAAGGCAGCGACATCTCTCATAGGACTGAAGTGAGCACTTGTTCTCATTCAGATGGTATGTGGAAAGAAAAAAATTGCCTCCACATAGTGCAGATAAAAATGGGGTATTTTTATTTCTAAAAAAAACCTTATACAATAAAAACGTGATCACAATAAAAAAGAATAATGGGCAACGTGGAGGATGTATAGATAAGCCCTAAGGGAATAATGGGCAACATGGAGGATGTATAGATAAGCCCTAAGGGAATAATGGGCAACATGGAGGATGTATAGATAAGCCCTAAGGGCTTATCTATACATCCTCCATGTTGCCCATTATTCTTTTTTATTGTGATCATGTTTTTATTGTATAAGGTTTTTTTAGAAATAAAAAATACCCCATTTTTATCTGCACTATGTGGAGGCAATTTTTTTCTTTCCACATACCATCTGAATGAGAACAAGTGCTCACTTCAGTCCTATGAGAGATGTCGCTGCCTTTCTGATCTGCACCTTGGTTGTTCCACTGTGAGGACCCACCTGGCGGCCCCGGGAGATCCACGCAGAGTCCAGCCTGGACGGTTTTGAGTGTCGGGACATCGTTCCTCACGCCCTGAGTGGCACACTGCTCATCTGATTCCCTGTCGCTGACAAGGGAATCCACAGGATCCGGTAAGAGTTCTCTACACACCATCTCTCCCATGGTTTCCTTATCTGGTTGATGTGTTTTTTCCCTTTGCGGATCCAACTTTCTGCCAACTGATTGAACACCATGCCCTTTTGGATTACATCCGCAATCTATTTAGTGGGACATTCACTCCTTATCCACTCATATACTCATTGACTTTATGTTCACTGTACAAGGGAAGATGGCTAATTGGGCCCAATTTGGACATTTTTACTTAGGGGTGTACTCACTTTTGTTGCCAGTGGTTTAGACATTAATGGCTGTGTGTTCAGTTATTTTGAGAAGACAGCAAATTTACACTGTTATACAAGCTGTACACTCACTACTTTACATTGTAGCAAAGTGTAATTTCTTCAGTGTTGTCACATGAAAAAATTGGTCTGCATGGCAATATTTTTCAAAATGTTTTACAAAAATGTGAAGGATGTACTCACTTTTGTGAGATACTGTATATATATATGTAGGAAGGCCAGTATGGTGGCCTGAATTTATGGGAGGAGCCCGGTGGGTATTTAAGCAGCCCGCTCACCTGTGGTGCTTGTCGGTTTCCTGTGCGCGATATACGTCACTAAGCCGACTATTCGATATACCAGCGTCCGCAAGTTCTTGCCTCGCAAGTTCCCGTATTCGATACTCCGTACTCAAAACTTTCGAAATCCGCGTTTTCGTTTATAGTTTGTACCACGCGTCTGGCTTGGCTGTCGCAGGTAAGGTCCCGTCGGACTTTTCGTTTTTCATATCATGTCACTAAACCGTGAGTTCAAATTTCGTTTCACCCGCATCTCACAAACTGCAATGTATATCGTTCGTACTTTCGATATGTTACAAATTCGATAGCACAGCGACGCTGACGTCGCTTCATTTCTAGCATGTCGGTATCAGTAGACAGCCATAGCCAGTCGCAATTTTGTAAATTATCAAATCAAGTTAGTTCGATACCAATCATTTCTCATTTCTGAGACATTTCTAAACTCATTTCGGACATTTCAAATCATTTCTCATTTCTGAAAACATTTCTGAACTCATTTCGGACATTTCAAATCATTTCTCATTTCTGAAAACATTTCTAAACTCATTTCTGACATTTTCAAATCATTTCTCATTTCAGTCACCTACCGCGCTCCGATTCGAATCCAGTCGCACCAAAGATGCGCCGATTCGTTCCGGTGTGCCCCAGTTATTACGGCCTCATTTCTATACATGCTCCAGAGTTACGTTATTGTCAGTCAATTGTACCTCTGTCATGGTCATCATTTCATTTCCATGTATCACGTCCCGACATGAATTCAGTCGCATGAAAAATGCACCGATTCGTCTCGGCGTGCCCCAGGATTGGCCTCATTTCTATACATGCTCCAGAGTTACGTTTTATCAGTCATTTGTACCTCTGTCATGGTTATCATTTCATTTCCATGTATCACGTCCCGACATGAATTCAGTCGCATGAAAAATGCACCGATTCGTCTCGGCGTGCCCCAGGATTGGCCTCATTTCTATACATGCTCCAGAGTTACGTTTTATCAGTCATTCGTACCTCTGTCATGGTTATCATTTCATTTCCATGTATCACGTCCCGACATGAATTCAGTCGCATGAAAAATGCACCGATTCGTCTCGGCGTGCCCCAGGATTGGCCTCATTTCTATACATGCTCCAGAGTTATGTTTTATCAGTCATTCGTACCTCTGTCATGGTTATCATTTCATTTCCATGTATCACGTTCCGACATGAATTCAGTCGCATGAAATGCACCGATTCATCTCGGCGTGCCCCAGGATTGGCCTCATTTCTATACATGCTCCAGAGTTACGTTATCAGTCATTTGTACCTCTGTCATGGTTATCATTTCATTTCCACGTATCACATTCCGACATGAAATCAGTCGCATGAAAATGCACCGATTCGTCTCGGCGTGCCCAGGATTGGCCACATTTCTGACACATGCTCCAGAGTCCAGATCATAGCTAAATCGCAGACATCGGGGGATTGATCCACATCTCTGTCATGCAATTTCTACCATTTCACTCCCACAACGCATCACCGTTTCGAAACCAGTCGCATCTGAGGTGCACCGATTCGTCACGGCATGCATCACTGGTTCCGATTGCATTTCATACCTATACCAGAGCTCGGTTAGTTGCCAGTCGCTAACACGGCACAACCAATTCGAGCCGCGGTCAAAACAATCATTTCTCTCATTTCATTTAATACTGCACTCCTATTCGAATCCAGATGCATCAAACAAGCACCGATTCGTCCCAGGAGCACCAATATTTTCAGTTGCCCCATTTCAATACATGCTCCAGAGCCCGGTTCACGGTCGAACAAATCGTGACACGACCAGGCCGCACCTCTGTCATGCAGTTCATTCATTTCACAATCAAAGCAAACATTTCGAATCATTTCATTGTCACAAGATTGCAAGCATCATACAAATCATTGCTTCAAGTTACTTAGCAATCCCTTCACGAATTGTCACCTTTTCATTTTCCTCAAAAAAAAAAAAAAAAAAAAAATCCATACCTATACCAGAGCTCGGTCGGTTGCCAGTCGCAAAACACGGCACAACCAATTCAAACCTCGGTCAAGGTAGACATTTCTCTCATTTCATTTCATGCTGCGCTCCGATTCGAATCCAGATGCATCAAACAAGCACCGATTCGTCCCGGTGTGCACCAATGTTTCTTCTGTTGCCTCATTTCAGTACATGCTCCAGAGCCCGGTTCACGGTCGCATCAGTCACGACACGACCAGGCCGGACCTTTGTCATGCAGTTCAGTCATTTCAAACATCAAGGCAAACATTTCGAATCATTTCGTTCTCACAAAAAAAAAAAATATATATATACGAGCTCAAAAACAGGATATTCTCATCAGATCAAATCATGTCACAGGCCGGCAGCGAAGACTTCACGGCCCCTCTGTCGGCTTTCACACAGGCCTCATTTCACTACCTCACAGTACGTACGAATGTGGGAATATTCGTTCAGCAGCCATCGACGAACAAACCATAGATCGGCTCTTACAAACAGAACTAGACCGAGAGTACGTTATAGGCCTTTCACTCAGCCCCCTTTCAGCACTTGGAGAGTCAGCCCTATTTGGGGCTTGTCAAGGGCAAATTCACAAATAAATTACGTTTGGGGTACCACCTGTCTGCGCCTCATTCTTCCCACATCCCCAGTCTCAATTCCCTGATTCCCTCCGAAGAATTCTCCCTAAAATATTCCTCCGTAGACATGCCGATACAAGCAGTCATCAAAGCAGGTACAGGTGCCTGGCTTTCCAAAACCGACATCTCGGATGCCTTTAAGCTCCTGCCTATCCATCCATCCCTTTGGTGCTGGCATGGCATCAAGTGGAAGGAGGCATATTATTTGGCCACAAAACTGACGTTCGGTTCGAAGAGCAGCCCTTGGCTCTTCGACACATTCGCTCAGTCTCTTGCTTGGATACTGTTACACAAGGCTCAGTGACAAAAGTCATCCATTACCTGGACGACTTCCTACTAATAGAACCTCCCAGCAAGCCCCCAGGAGACCTCGACAAACTCAGAGCGATATTCGGAAAACCCAATCTTCCCATCACCGAGCACAAAGTAGAAGGCCCAGCACATAACATCACCTTTCTCGGGGCCAACTTAGACACCTGCGCTATGCAAGCCAGTCTCCCCCTCGACAAACTAACCCGCATTAAGGCGGTCCTTCACAAATTCACCCACACCAAGGGGTGTACCAAGAAGCAGTTGCAATCTCTCCTGGCAATGCTGAATTTCGCCATACGAATTATTCCACAAGGCCGCACCTTCGTGTCACGCCTGCTGAGATTCCTGCCAGAAACACAAGACCCCGATCAGATCTTAAATCTAGACTCCACAGCAATAGCGGACCTATCTATGTGGGACGAATTCCGTCCTCCCGGAATGGCATATCCCTAATTATACCCATGGTTTCAGCCCTGTCACCCCAGGTGGTGACAGACGCTGCAGCCACCACAGGTTTCGCTGCAATTTTTGGCCATCATTGGTTTTCAGGACCCTGGCCTCAACAGATACTGTTGATACCTGGCTTTATTCAAAACATCTTCCCTCCTCGAACTCTATCCCATGGTGGCAGCTGCACAACTCTGGGGTCACCATTGGACAGGGCAAACCGTAGTCTTCACCACCGACAATCAGGCCACGGCAGACATCAACAAAGGCAGGTCCAATTCCCCAGCAGTCATGTCCTTCCTGCGCAGATTGGTACAACTGTTCTTACAGCATCAGTTTAACATACACTGTGCATTTATTCCAGGCAGACACAATTTAGCTGCTGACGCACTGCCACGTTCTAACTACACCTCCTTTTCAAACAGGTTCCCGGAGCCGATCCAGTGTCGGCCCCTATCCCTGCCTGGTCACAACTGACCCTGGACTAGTTTAACATTTACAAGGAGCAACGCAGCTCATCAATCACTCACTCTCTCATAACACACTCAAAGCCTACCAGACAGCTTGAAAGGCGTTCAATAAATTTCTCACATCCTGCCGTAAAGGACCAATAGATGTCAAACAGGTACTGGCCTTCATTTCATACTGCCACACTCAGCTGGCTTTATCTTACATTACCATTCGGCTACACCTAGCCGGCATACAACATTTCGTGACCCTGGAAGACCCCACAAAATCTTCACTGTTCTCATCACACGCTATACGAGCCATCCTAAGGGGCATCCAGAAACAACAACCAGTGATCAGTACTAAGCGCTTACCCATTACGGGGCCCATCTTCAGGGATATGTCGACTATTCTGGCTACTTCGCCATTCGGTCTGCTGCCCAGCACGGTCCTACAAGCAGCCATATAGTTGGCTTACTACGGGTTCACCTATAACCACCCCACAGACCAAGTATTACGCAGACGGCACTTGCTTCGCCACCAAGACCGTTTCATCCTTCACCTCGAGGTTTCTTAAACCCAGAAAACAGGCTCTGGAGTGGACATTCACCTCTACAGAACCAATAACAGCTGGTGTCCAGTCACCGTACTTAACCGTCTCCTCTCACTCCTGCCTGAACAATCGGACACCAGTCCTCTTCTACCATTCCCAGTTAAACCCTTAAACGCATGTCACTTTGTAAAACACATAAGGATACTTCTCCGCAATCTTCACCTTAAACCCAGTCAGTACTCCGGACACTCCTTCCGCATCGGAGCAGCCTCCGCAGCAACCCGCCAGGGGGTTCCAGACCACATCATCAAAAGACTAGGCAGATGGAAATCAGCCTGCGTCGCCCGGTATATACCCAATCCTCAAGTAGAGATGGCACAGGCATTCTCCAAATTGGCTCAATGAATACCTGAAAACCAATTATATATTATACCCCTACCTGAATGTTTTTGCCCCCTTATTTTGGCATACCGGCCATTAGACCAAGGCACACTTTCAGGTCCATTTCATATGGTAAGTCCACACTTCCAGGTCTATTTCCGATGGTAAGTCTTATCTTTATTATAAGTGTTATCTATGTCCATATCGGACATAGGGCTCCGACCATAAGTAGGAAGGCCAGTATGGTGGCCTGAATTTATGGGAGGAGCCCGGTGGGTATTTAAGCAGCCCGCTCACCTGTGGTGCTTGTCGGTTTCCTGTGCGCGATACCCACCCTCCCATCCCCATTTCAAGGCATTCATTTCATTTCATTCATTTCATCTCATTTCTCTCTACAGAATAATCATTTCTTAAAACCAGGGTATGCCCCCTTATTTTGGCATACCGGCCATTAGACCAAGGCACACTTTCAGGTCCATTTCATATGGTAAGTCCACACTTCCAGGTCTATTTCCGATGGTAAGTCTTATCTTTATTATAAGTGTTATCTATGTCCATAT
Source organism: Lithobates septentrionalis (assembly GCA_037952835.1). Classification (NCBI taxonomy): domain Eukaryota; kingdom Metazoa; phylum Chordata; class Amphibia; order Anura; family Ranidae; genus Lithobates; species Lithobates septentrionalis. The sequence continues at coordinate 12,404,268 of JBBDGP010000229.1, forward strand.
CGGACATAGGGCTCCGACCATAAATATATATATATATATATATATATCTATATATATATAGATATATATCTATATATAGATATATATCTATATCTATAGATATAGATATATATATATATATAGATATATCTATATATATAGATATATATAGATATATCTATATATATATAGATATATCTATATATATACACACACACTCATTATATGTCTTTCTCTAGTTTCCATGAAATGTAAGTGTGAATTCATGCTTTTTCTTCATAGATTTGAATATAGACATTCATGTCTATACTTCACGTTCAATAGTATGCACTGAGCAGACATTCTAGGCTTCAGCCTTATCTTAGGGGAAAAACAGATATTAGGTGGAAAAATACAATACTGAAAATTGAGAACAGACACACATACATAACAATTATCAATTTCTGTCTGGTGGAATGATGATCATTTGATTTCTATGGGCACATAGAAGTAAATAGTACTCCTATTCTCCTTTATATTCAGAGCACAATAGATATAGCATGTACTAAAGAATACCAGTAGGCCCAAGTCTACGTTGAAATTAATTTATAGTATTTTCTGTAAATATTATCTTTCGTTATTATGGTCAGGACTATAAAATGAATGTTATATATGTATTATGAGAACTTGCCTAATTGGGTACAAATTGCATAGATTATTTTTATTTGGCTTTTACTACATAGATCTAAAGGTGACTAAATAGATTTTGTGCATTTGGATTGTAACACATGTGGCCAGCTTTAAAGCCTTACCTTCAGCATTATGCAGTTTTACAGGCTCCTCTCCTCTACTGTAACAGACACTTAATAAAGGGGGCAGAGCCCTGGAATCACCCTTCTCATTGGCAACATTACAGGCACTGGCCCCAGTAGATAGGTACTTCCTGCCTGGATGGCATCATTATTGGATATTGACAGCTGCTACTTCTCCCATACGACTGAGGATGCTGCTGCTTGGCCTTCCAGCTCCCAGAGGAGTGTATGATGTCCACGGTGTCCTTACCTACTGCATATCTCGCCTGTCTTCCTGTTATACTCCATCATGTTTGCGATAATAGTGTTGGTTCCTACTTGCTGAACAACAAGTTTTTAACATGTAAGTGTGATATTTTAATAAACTTGTTGTGCATATAGTTTTACTAACTCCAGAAACCTTGCTCTGTCTTTTGCATACTGCCTTTGGAGATCCTTCCCAGATCTAAGCTGAGAAGCCGTAGGAGTTGTCTGAATCTTTCTTACCTCCATCCACCACCTCCCCGTCATTCCATCTTCTATACACTATGGACTTTTTTCTACTCAAGGAGCGTTGAGTAAGCTGTACACATTCCAGTGTGCAATATTTTTCTTCACAAAGCTGCAGAAGTATTAAGGATCCTGATGCTTGATAGCTTGACCTGTTTTATAACGTATGTGCTTCAGAGGACCACTGAAAGGGGCATGTAAAAAGTCCCCCTTATCTTCATACTGTGTAATCTAATACTCTTCTTCGCCTTTAGGTTTATCATTTTGTTGATCAAGTAAATTTATTGTTGTCTAGGAAGTGAACTTATGTTGAAATTGAAACCCAAAATGAGGAATGTGTTTGTCATGAGATGGTCTGTCTGGAGTCATATCTGTCTAGGTGACATAATATAATGCAACATAATGAGTTTTCTTAGATACAGAGATGTAAAGATTTAATTATATGACATTATGATTGGTTGAATGCATGTTAAAGGAAATATGTCATTTGAACATATACCCCTTATTGGTGGAAAATGGTTGGTAACGCCCATCTTTCATTCATGTTTAACACCCAGAATAAACCGAACAGTGTATGGTGAATTAACCTGTGTGGTGTCAATTATTTATATACGCTGTTCCCTATGCATAGAAGATTTGGATGAGAGCAACGGAATCGGCCGACAATGAGGTAATTGTAATTAGATAATAAAGGCAAATAGTCAGGACCAGTGGTTAAAGGTGAAGGTGCACCTTACAGTTTGGTGTCAGAGTTTTAAATTATCAAGTAATTAGGTAATATTTTTAATATAGATTCGTTTTGATAGGGACTTAAATTAAAAGAGAAGAATTGTTTTTCTTGAGTATTTTTATTGGTGAGGGTGTAGGCCGCTTTGGTGACAGAATTGGTTAATTCCTAAGTTTCACCTGGGTTACCCACCCTTATAGGACAGACGCCTCTGATCAGGTGCTTTGGAAGTACTTAAAGTATGTGCACATTAGTATTACTTCACTGGTATCATTGTAGAAACTTGTGATTACTGGTTGGTAGATATTACTTACATACTGTTTGTTGTAGCAGCCTGGGGCTTCTATGGAGATTTTGGTAGTTATTTTAGTCAGAAATAGGGACAAAGTAAATTAGGAATCTCCCTTGCTCACACCCAAATATCGTGAGAGTGGTAAGTACTTTTGTATGTATGTTCATATAATCTGCTAACTTTTCTTTAAAGAATGAAAGAAGGTATGGGGAAAATCTCAAATGTGGGTAGGTCATCACCTAAGGTGTTAAAAAGACTAAGGAAATTAAGGAAACTGATGTTGCTGTGGTGCATATGGGAAAAAAGGGGTTTTAGCTATGCAATGTAAATTTAAAGCTTTAACTACTATAAAAAAAATTATAACCAGAGTTACACAGAGAATTCGAAGGGATATGTTAATGCTTAAACAAGAGAAAGCTTTTTTGATTAAGTTACCACAGCCACTGGTACATTCTAACAGAGGGGTAGCAACGGATATTTATATTCTTACTGAGTGTCAACAAATATCTCAAGAGACTTACGGTCGGTTCACACTGGGGCGACTTGGGATCTGACTTGTACGCCCTCAAGTCGCCCCAAGTCGCCCCAGAAATAGATTCAATGGGAGTGAACGCTAGCGTCTTAATAGACACTACTGAAGTCGCTCCGACTTCAGAGCGTACTCCCTGTACTACTTTGATCCGACTTGGTAGGCGACCTGTACCATAGAAATCAATGGAAGTCGCCTCCAAGTCGGATCTCTCTGTAAAGTCAAGCGACTTTGCAGGGAAAAGCCCTCCCTCCCCCCTCCCTCCCAGAGAGCTGATTGCCCTGTGATTGGCCACAGGCGAAGTCGCCTGTCATGGAGGCGACTTCAAGTCGCCTTGTAATTTGCTGAAGTCGCACTGAAGTCGCGCTGAAGTCGCGCTGAAGCCGCGTTGAAGTCGCGGTACAAAGTCGCGCTGAAGTCGTGTTGCCCCAGTGTGAACCGACCCTAAAACAGACATACAGTACAAATGAGGAAGGTCTCCCCTTTACGAATATTTGTAGAGTATAAGCGCTTAAATTGCTTGCTAGAAGTGTAATTGTTTAGAAAAAAATGTTTAATGTGTTTTGATGACTCTTTAAAGGTAAAGGCAAAGAATGATTTCAAGGTTACAAATGAAAGTGTTTTAGGTGTGCAGGGGGCTGTGTAGAGAGGGAGTGTTTTAATGAAAACACCCTACATTGTGGTAAGGATAAAGTAAGTGAGTTTAAAAGTGTTTTTAATGAAAACACCCTACATTGTAGAAGCAATGTAAGTTAAGATTTGAAGGAAAAGTAAGAGAGGAGTTATTAATTAAAGTTAAATTGAATTAAAAAAGAGCAGCCAGAAAACTCAGGGAGTATTAAATTCTTATGCCCTGTACACACGGTCAGATTTTCCGACGGAAAATGTGCGATCGGAGCTTGTTGTTAGAAATTCCGACCGTGTGTGGGCTCCATCGGACTTTTTCCATCGGATTTTCCAACACACAAAGTTTAAGAGCAGGCTATAAAATTTTCCGACAACAAAATCTGATCGCGTCAATTCCGACCGTGTGTGGACAATTCCGAAGCACAAAGTGCCACGCATGCTCAGAATAAATTCCGAGATGGAACTGCTCGGTTTGGTAAAATTAGCGTTCGGAATGGATATAGCACTTTCGTCAGGCTGCAATGTTTTAATTCGTTTAATGCAGCGCACTCTGTTCTTCTTTCTAATGCGAGAATAATGAAGTTGTTTTGCTGCTCATATTCACACAGACTTCTCACAAACTTCTTTCTTTATTATTTCTGTTGATTTCATCAATATAATATTTGTATTTGTCACATCTGATTCAAAAATTTTTTTGTATTTTATTTTTTTTGGTTAGTATTTTTTTCAAGCCTGATGTTTATTTTTATTTTTTTAAACTCCAGAATATTTTTGGGTGTGTTTTGTGTGTCAAGTTACCACAACACCATTATTATCTTGTATTATTTATTCTCAAGGAGATTGTTTGGTGTTGGTGTCTCTTGTTAATTTCACATTGTATTTTTGAAATGTACCTGCCTCCTCACAAACAAACTGTCCTTTTAGAAGGAAAACACACATAGGCAAGTATAATTGAAACAAAAATTCCTTTATTAAGGGGTCCTAACCAAACAAAGAGGAAGGCAACGCTGGAGAAACAGCAGAAATTGGCGAAGCCTTTGGCCCCCAGGGCACACATCAATTATTTCATGGCTAAATTGGTGGCCTGAGGAGTCCATATCTAAGGGAGTGCAATCTGGTCCAGAAGTCCATGAGATCATGAACAGCAGCAGATTACATGTATGTCCCCAGGCTGGTCTTTTGTCAGACCAGACTGCACCCAGGTCATCTCTCTCTGGTCTTCCTTCCACGCTTCCTTCCACGCAGTGTCTGTGGTGGTGGAGTTGTGGCAGGAGGAGGAGGAGGATGGTCCAACTCACACAGGTGGGTATTGGGTGTGATTTCGCCCCTCACCCCCTTAGTTAAGGTTTTATAAAGAAGGTCCTCACATATGAGGCGTTGACCCTCCTGCATGTCCTTCAGTTTTGTGGCAGCCATGCAGGCAAAGGCCTCTTCAGGAGTGGGGAAGGCTCTGAGGGATGCAGAAGCTTCCTGAATCAGCCTGAGTGCTGAATCCTGCACATTACTCCTATTCCTGGGTCTTTTGTTTGGAAGGCGGAGGGGAGGGACCTGCGATTCTGTCAGGCTCCTACTGGGCCCGGCCTTCTCCTGGCTGCCACTTAGCCCCACCTCCTCCTGGCTGCCACTTACCCCTGACTCCTCCTGGCTGCCACATTCCACAGCCTCCTCCTGGTTGCCACATTCCACAGCCTCCTCCTGGTTGCCACATTCCACAGCCTCCTCCTGGCTGAGGTCTTCCTGTGTATGAAAAAGGGACATCATTTTAGTTTTTTCAATCACACACAATTTTCACCTCATGACTGTTGCAAATTGAATGTAAACAAATCTAACAGACTATCATTCTGAGCCCAGCATTTTTCATTGTTGTCCCAATTATTTTTGCCCACTACTGTCTATTGATATGTAAAAAAACTTTATTAAATCAGCAATTAGTGATCAATAATCACATCTAGTAAACATAATTTATTTATTGGCCAGAAATCTGTTGAACAATGCTATACCTGGCTCCAGCTGGGCTCCTCCACTTCTTCCTGGCTGGAAGTCCCAGGTTGGACATTGGAAGCCTCAGCTGGGGTGGAAGATAGGGTGGAAGGAAGAGTGGAAGGAAGAGCGGAGAGGGATTCCCTGACTTCAGTCTGGTCTGACAGAAAACAAAGTCTCTCATAGTACCACAGCCTGGGGACATAAACGTCATCTGCTGCAGCTCCTGATCTCTGGGAATCTTGGACCTTCTTGCGCTCCCTAAAAAAAGTGCTCCTCGGGCCACCAATTTTGGCTTTTAAATAGGGGATGGTTGCCATGGGGACCACCGGCTTCACCAACTCCAGCAGTTCCTACAGCGCTGCCTGCCTCTTTTGTTTATTATTATACTGCGGGTGTTTGATCTGCCACAGACAGGGCAGCTCCCTGTATTTGTCTATGAACAGGGGGAGGAAGTTGCCTCAATCTAGAAGCAGTATAGGCCCAATTTTTAATCTTACCTTCGTTATCACGATCGCCGCCTCCAATAATCCTTCCTCCGCTCACAGATCGTATGTACTACGCACGCGTGTTATGCTTTATATGCTCTGCACATGCGTAAAACTCCGCCCGCCCCTGACGTTCTTTCTAGTCTATTCCCCACCCCTTCTCGTTCGCCCCTTCTCTCCCTTGCTCATTGATGTTTTAGGGAGAGTTTAAAACACCTCCAAATCCCTTACTTTTTTGTGCTTTTTGGAATCTAAAATTTTTTCTCATTTTTTGACATATTATCGAAAAGCCAAATTTTGAAGATACATGCAGTATGTCAACATGTGCTATCTGCCATCACGGGAGATCAATGTACGCGTTTTGTGGGTGCAACCCCTTCCTCAAAAATAAAGTAGCTGAGAGGAAGGGGTTGCACCCCCAAAACACATCCCTTGATCCCCCATGATGGCAGCTAGCACATGTTGACATTCGGCAATTTGTGTGCATCTTCAAAATTTTCCAAGGGTGACTTCACCCCATCTGAACGCAATATCAAACACAGTTTATAAATACTCATGTCTGATATTTCCTTCAATTTCTATAAAAGTTGAACTTTGTAAGTTCCAGATTTGTGTATTTATTGTTGCTTTTAAACATGCCTGTTTTGCCTTAAATGGACATTTCTACTTTTAATAATGTGACCCAAAAAATTGTTATACAACAAACATGTTGGTTTGTTTTAAAAACCTTTTAGAAATGCACATATGATTGTGCTGGTATTAAAAAAGATTGATAATCAAGAATGTGTGGCTTCTTCTTTCAATGCTCCAAAACTTTTGTTGTGGTAAAATTGTAGTTTTCAGTGACAATGGGGGTTATTTCCTAAGGGCAAATCCACTTTGCACTACAAGTGCCGTTTCAGTGCAGTCTCAAGAGCACTTGTAGTGCAAAGTGTCTTTGCCTTTAGTAAATAACACCCAACAGTGCTTTCTAATGTTACACAATCACGCCATTTTCAGGACTACCCACATTCCAGTCATGGTCAGCTAAAAGAAACACAAGCAGTAAATGTCAGCAGATATTTAAGTAGTTAAAATGATTTTTTTATTTAAAATATGTCTCAGACATTGTCTGGCATATTGATGGCCCCCTACCCGCAAAGCATTCAAGATATCTTAGACAGACCTCACGGGCACTCGGGGGGGGGGCAAGCCAGGACGGCCAGCTTGAAGCACCGTCAGGGTTGGTTCATTTACATGAATTACAGATTCAGGCCCAACTGAGCCAGCATAGTTTGCAGAATTTCTCCTTAAAAAGTTGTGTAGAACACAGCAAGCCAAGATGTTATGATTGAGTTTATACTCCGCCATATGTATGGGTGTAAGAAATAGGCGGAACCGGCTGGCCATTATTTCAAACGTGTTCTCCACCACTCTTCTGACTCTGGCCAGCTGGTAATTAAAAACCCTCTGGTCCAGGGTGAGGGTCCTCATAGGAAATGGCCGCATAAGATGGTCCCCCAGCGCAAATGCTTCATCCGCAACGAAGACGAATGGGAGTCCTTCCGCATTGTCTTCTGGAGGTGGCAAGTCCAAGCTGCCATTCTGGACACGCCTGTAGAACTTTGTCTGGGTGATGACTCCACCATCTGACATCCGGCCATTCTTCCCCACGTCCACTTACAGGAACTCGTAAGTAGCCGACACCACCGCCAACATTACAATACTATTGAACCCCTTGTAGTTGTAATAGTATGACCCCGAGCTGGGTGGTGGGACGATGTGGACGTGTTTCCCATCAATTGCCCCTCCGCAGTTAGGAAAGTCCCACCACTGGGCAAAGTGGGAGGCCACAGTCTGCCATTCCTGTGGGTTGGAAGGAAACTGTGGAGTCAAACAAGAAAAATAAATTAATCATTTTGCACATCAACATGGAAAGCAGATTAGACACAAACATTCTTGGCCAACATCAGTATAACATTTATTTTAGGGAGTATTTAAAGACAAAGGTATAGGGTCCACCTATCAGATTCCTCCTCCCCCCCTCATGGGCCATTTTTAAAATTTTATGGGGGGGAGATGTTTTGGACAGGTAACCCTCTCCACTTCATTGAGAGATGAATGCATAAATAATGTGGATTACTTTGGCCAGCCTCTCCTTACTTACACTATTGGCAGCCCACTGGACAGGTAAGAAGTGTCATAATACAAAGATATGAATACACACTGTACACATTTTAGCACATTTTTACGTTCTGCTATTACCTATCAAGATAATAATAGGATACAAAAACTTTAAACAGTACCATTTGAAAGTATTCAGGCAGGACCTTGCACTACATGCTTTGGGGAATTCATCCATAAATCTGACCACAAAAGAGGTGGGTATAGTGTGTATGGGTTTGGCAAAGTCAGCAGATAAAGGATTGGTATCAGCTGAGTTAGCAGTTGGGGGGAGGGAGGGTTTAAAAAGATTTTGGGACACGAAAAAACAAGCCTCTGGCACTCTGCCTGAATTTCAAGCACACATCACAATTTTACACATTTTAGGGGGTGTTTGGGGTAAAGCACTACTATGGAGCTGACAAAATACATTGTTAAGTGACTACATGAGGTGAATATAGGGCCAGGAGAGCATGCTGGGGAAGTAAGTGAAGGCAAATATGCATGAAGGACAAAAAAATTACATAAAAATCCAGCATGCATGAGGACAAAGGGGACTGTCAGGGATCCACCAGCACCAGATCAGGGCGCTTGCATGCGTCTAGGAGCCGGCGCGTCCCTGTTCAGACACAGCGCCAAGCTGCCACTGTTGCCGTGCGTCAGCGCGGCGCTCGGGCACACGCGGTTGCACGGCACGGGTGCGTGCACGCGCACGGGCGCGCGCGCATCCACGTTAGCGCCGGTTTGGCACCAATCAGCACATAAAAGTTCCCCTGTTCCATGGGAACATTGCTGCTTCGTCTCAGCTCTGTGACTCTGCTTGAACCCTGTATCCTGATTGCTTGCTACCTGATTGACCCGGCTTGTTTGACAATCCGACCTGCTCCTGTCCCGACCCGGCTTGCCTGACCTCTCTACTATCTGAATCTGCTACCGTTGCCGACTTCTGCCTGCTCACCGACTCTGCCTTGCCTGCTGTGAATATATGTGCCAGTTACCTGCCGACCCGGACTGTTTGACTCTGCTTGTGCCTGCCAACCTACTTGCTGTTGCACCTTCAGCTTCAGCCTAGTGGTTCTCTCACCTCCAGTGTGTCAGCCTGCTGCTGTTCCAGTCTCCTCTCACCTGCAGTCCAGTGTGTCAGCCTGCTGCTGTTCCAGTCTCCTCTCACCTGCAGTCCAGTGTGTCAGCCTGCTTCAGTTCCAGTCTTCTCTCGCCTGCAGTCCTGCCATCCCAGGAGGGATCTCTACTTCTACTTCAGAGACTATACTCCAACAGGCACTCCTACCCCACTGCGCTCAGAAGACCACTGTCCCCATTCCAGTGGCTCCTGAACCAGCATTGTATGAGAGGTCTTCTCCTACAGTCAGGCTCTCCTACCAGGTACCTAACAGGGACATTCACAGCATATTACAATCATGGTAATTAGGGAATGAGGAAAGAAATATAATATATTATCAAACATTAAATACAATAAAATATGATGTTAAAGGATAAAAATCTTACCTTAATATACTCCGTCTGCAGGACCTGGATGATGGCAGAACAGGTCTTTGGGATAATGATCCCCAGAGCCTGGGGGGAGATGCCTGTCGAGAACTTGAGGTCCTGCAGGCTTCTCCCTGTTGCCAAATACCGCAGGGTGGCGACTAGCCTCTGCTCCGGAGTGATGGCTTGCCTCATGCAGGTATCCTGCCTGCTGATATAGGGGGTCAGCAAAGCCAACAAACGGTGAAAAACGGGGTCCGTTATCCGGGGGAAAGTTCCTGAAATCATCTGGATTATTCTCACGGATCTCACGGAGCAAAGGCATGTGACAGAACTGGCCACGCTGGAGCAACCAATTCTTGGTCCATGACCTCCTCTCCACTTTGTTCATGGACTGGGCTTGTGTCAAGGTAAGGACCCCCACACCAAGCCCCTGCACAGCACGAACTCTACGAGGAGTACGTATACGCAACATGGCTAGAAAACGGTCGGCTGCTCAGAACGAAGTAACAGAACGCACTGAAGAACAGCAAGGCCTGTGAAGAGCGACCTGAAAATCAGTAACGAACGAACACAAACACAATGACAAGTCAATTATACTCGCTGCACGCACTCAAGACCAGATACAAACCCACAAGCACAAACTGAACAGCAGAAAACGATCTGAAAGCCACAAGTCTGAAAGAGCGCGAATCGTCTCTCACCAAACTTTTACTAACACGAGACTAGCAAAAGGAGCCCAAAGTGTGCCGCGCTTGGTTCTGAACTGCCCTTTTATAGTCTCGTCGTACGTGGTGTACGTGACCGCGTTCTTGGCGATCGGAAATTCCGACAACTTTGTGCGACTGTGTATATGCAAAACAAGTTTGAGCCAACATCCGTCTGAGAAAATCCATGGATTTTGTTGTCGGAATGTCCGATCAATGTCCGCGTGTGTGTATGGGGCTTTAGGATTGCAGTGGAAAAGTTAATGGAACTTACTACTCATAGGCCAGGTAGAGCTCGCATCTAGAAGTATAGGAACACTGTGTCTTTAGCTAATCCATTATCGGAGGTAAATGAGTATGCTACCGATATGTCTGATGAAAATGTTCAATATACAAGTTGACACCATACATCACAGAGACAAGACAGTCAGAAATTAAACAGATTAAAAAAAACACAAAAAAACAGGAAGTGACATTACATTCTAGGTTTAAAGGGGACATAGGAAACATTGATGGCGGGGCATACCATTCCTGGCAAGTGTCCATGTTTGCTGTAGCTCCGCGAGGAATTCATTTCCATACGTTGATGGATTATGAAATTATAATTGAACCAAGGGATAGTTAGGATTTAAATGAGATCATCAAGGGCTGTCCAGATCCTAGGATGTGACATGGACATTCATTGTACTGTTCATTTAAGCACAAGAGAATCCATTTTGTTCTCACTGTTGAAATGTGTTCTGTAACCTTCACCTAACACACAGACACTTCTCCTACTAAACGCTCTCTACTCCCCCCTCCCTTTTCAAGGTTTTACTTTTGCAATTGTTCTATTCGCTAGTTTTTAATAATATATTTCTATTTGTTAGCTTTTAATAACATATTTCTATTTGTTAGCTTTTAATAACATCTCACACCACCCCTTTCTTATCTATGTATAAAATAACATGTAATAATAAAATTTTTCACTGAACGGACATTTTAAACACAGTGATTGAGTCCTGTGAATCTGTTCCTGCAGCTGCAGTATTAACTTTGTTTTAGAGTCCCAATCAGAAATCAGTCATATCAGTCTTGGCGAGCCATAACAGGAGTTTGGCAGAGTCTCCAGAAGGAACCGCGCTTCGATCGGGATCATCGGGAAACGCAGACCTCAAATGCCGGCTAGGTAAGCTGCCCTTAAGCTTGCTATATTTCTGCCTTTTCCTATGTATCCTATCTGTTGGTTCTCAAGGAAACCAGACCACTCTCGGACCTTTCTGGTTGGGTAACGTGTGTGTGTGAATGTGTTTGTGTCCCCCTTCACGGGTTGGACTGTGTGTGGATAGGGAAAATCCTCTGCAGTTCCCTGCGTTGACTCCTTGTGGGCGACCTGGGTCAGAGGCGCATGGTAGGGTCAGATAAAACTCACAGAGAAGAGAAGAGACGAGGAGGGTCTCTTAATGAGTGTTTTGTCTATTGTCATAAACCCCTTCTATCCACGTAGATAAGTAGAGACTATTCTTGTAAATCTGCAGATTTGCTGTACTATTTGTTTTAGAGGCAAAAGGGTATAGGCACAAGTAGAGAAGAGAGAATACTGGCCAGTCATTATGGGCATTAAATTAATTAAGGGAATGAAGGGAGAGAGGCCTTCAGAAAATGCCCAGCGCAAGATGAGCGCTAGAGAATATATGAACCGAAGGTACGGTTCTGCCTATACTGAGCCCCTAGATAAATGGGTAGAATGGACAAAGGGAACAGCTAAACCTTTAAAATCTGAAGGGACTTTTGATTTAAAAGTATGGCAAACTTTTCTGCACGATTATGGCCCACTACTGTGCAGTGAAGGAACGTGGAGAATAGCTTACACATGGGAGACAGAAGCTAAAGTAGCAAATCAAACTGGCTTGACGGAGATATTTAATAAAAGTACTGCCCAAATTTACTACGTTTGGCCAGAAGACTCTGTAGAGGAGGACCCCCCACCTTATGTGGCTGCCAGTTTGGCTTTAAAGGGCCCACGCACAAAAGCAAAAGAATTAGATTACATGGAACACACAAAAGATGAGCTATGCAATATAGTAGAGAGCAGAGGTTTAACAGCCCCATATCAACCTACAAAGAGGGATTTGGCTCGTATCCTACAAACAGATGATTGGCATAAATCAAAAGGCACATATGCAAACCTAGATCTCTCTGAACTTAAGGCTTTGGCCAGAGAAAGAGAGATAGAGTCTGAACTTCCAGAGCAAACCATAATTTCCAAATTGTGGCAGCAAGATGAAGTGAGAAGGAAGGGAGATGCCAGCCCTTCTGCCCCTGGCATAGAGAAATCTGTTGCAGTTTATCCTGTCAGAACCCAATTAGTTTTTGAAGGTGATGCTGTTGACAGTAAGTCTCAAATTAAATGGCATGTACCTTTTAGTCCCCAAGATATGAGAGCCATATTAGAGGGATTGGGAGATCCTAGAAAGAATCCAATTGGGTTTGCAAACAAACTTAGTGCTGCACAGGAAGCATATGAGGCTTCTGCTACTGACATTCATCAGCTTCTTATTAAAGCAGTGGGAAGCAACATGTCTGGCTATATACTTAAAGAATGTGGTGTAAACGTCAAAAATCTAGGTAAGATGGTTAGTGGACGGGAGGTTTGTGAGAAATTGAAGGAAAAATTGCCCCAAATATATGGACAAACCAGACATGCTGAATTTATGAATGCTAAGCAAGGGAAAGAGGAAGCAGCAGGGGCTTATTGGAGGCGGTTAAGTGATATGGCTGAGGAAGCAGGCATTAAAATAGAGGAAGAGAAGGCGGGAGAAACTGCAAGTCCATCTACACAACTGGTGAAACAAAGGTTTCTTGATGGTTTAATACCCCAGTTGAAAGAAAAGTTGTTCACAGCAAGGCCTGAGGCAGGCAATATGTCTATTCGAGACGTCCTGCCTATCCTGTTATCCATAGAAAACAGGATTAACCAAAAAGACAGCAAACCCAAGGTAATGTACATGGGGAAGCAGAGAGGAAAAGGAAGAGGAAGAGGCAAAGGCAATTTCAGAAATCATGGCAATCGGGGACCAATTATATGCTACAATTGTGATGGGGAAGGACACATAGCCAAATTCTGCCATCTTCCTGACCGTAGACTAGAAAAGAGCTTAGAGGCCCCTCATGCTGATCCCAGTTCTCTGCCAAAAGCAGTGGATCAGGCATAGGAAAATGGCATGCCAGTATCAATCATGTTAAATAGGGGAGACAATGGTCCCGAGGCCAGAGTAAAAGTATTTTTACAAGAACTCCCCTATCCTGGAGGAGAAACAGAATTAACCTGTTTAATTGATACTGGTGCAAGCCGAAGTGTTTTTAATATAGAGGACTTACCTCCAGGATTATTATCTACAAATGTTATCTCTGGTGTTGGCCTAACCGGGACCTCTACTGATTTGGTTGAGTCCAAGCCACTTAAACTCAGGCTAGGACAGCAAACAGAAATTGTCACTAAAGTGTTAGTTTCAGACACAGTTCCTACCAATCTTTTGGGAGCTGACATTTTGAACCAAATTTTAGCAAACATAGACTACACTTCTACAGGAGTCCAAGTGGTCAGTAGTCTGTCAGGAGAAGTTTTAAATTCTGCCTGTGGAGTATTTTTAATCCAAGACTCCACTCTGCCATTTCCACCAGAATTGAAAGTGATTCCCACTGAATTATGGGCCACCAGCAAATATGATGTAGGTCTGCTGGATTGCACCCTAGTCATGATAAAAATTAAACCAGGAGCCCATCTCCCACAGATTAAACAGTACCCACTGAGTATTGCTCAGACTGAGGGGATAAAGGATCAAATCACTCAACTGAAAGCAGCAGGGGTTGTTGTACCAATTAAGTCCCAGGTCAATACAACCCTGTTCCCAATTGCAAAGAAGCCAGACAAGAAGGGTGGGCAGGTGACATATCGCATGGTGCATGATTTGAGAGCCATTAACAATATAATAGAGGCAGATACCCCGATCGTGCCCAACCCCCGCACTTTACTAAGTGGAATACCTGCCTCCAGCACCTGCTTTACAGTGATTGATCTTGCAAATGCTTTCTTTTCGGTGCCCCTGCACCCAGATTGCTGGCACCTTTTTTCAAACACAGTTTTGCTTCAGTACATAGACGATTTGCTTATTTGTTCTGATACAAAGGACATTTGTAGCAGAGAAACAGTAAGCCTTCTCCTGTTTCTCTATAACAGTAACAACAAAGTTAGCAAAGATAAGCTGCAATACTGCCAAGAGAAAGTGATCTTCCTGGGTCACTGCATTTCACATGGAATCCGTCACCTAACCCCAGATCGAGTTAAAATTCTACAAAACTTTGAAAAGCCAAGAAATGTACGGCAACTACGTGCCTTCCTGGGGTTAGTGGGATATTGTAGGGACTGGATTCCAAATGCATCAGAACTTATGGCTCCTCTATATGAGGCTACCACTAGAAACCCTTTCAAACTCACATGGGACAATGAATTGCAGATGAAGGAGCTTATTAAAATTTTGTCTGAAGCTCCCGCCATTGGACTTCCTGACTATACTAAGACTTTCTCGTTGTTCTGTCATGAAGTCAATGGATTTGCTGCAGGTGTACTCACCCAGCTACATGGAGACAAACAGAGGCCTGTGATGTATGTATCAGCCTCATTAGACCCTGTCATCAAAGGCTCCCCCAGTTGTATGCGAGCCATAGCAGCCTGCATTTTGCTGCTAGACAAAGTAACGGAGCTTGTACTAGATTCTGCTCTGATCCTGTATGTGCCACATGCAGTACAGGAAATCATGAATCAAGTAAATACTAGACATGTGTCTGCCAGTAGATTTGACAAGTACCAGTCTGCTCTTTTTGCTCCATCGAATTTAACAATCAAACGATGTGTTACTTTAAATCCGGCTACTCTTCTTCCTATAATTGATGAGGAAGATGCAACAAATGGTACTGATGTAGAACCTGAGAGTTTTTCTCATGATTGTATGGCTCTTATGGAGGTAGAAAGGGCCTCTGTCACACCAGCAAAAGATGAGCCCTTATCAGATTGTGACACACACTTATTCGTAGATGGTTCCAGATTTTACACTGATGATGGTCAGCCACACACAGGGTTTGCTGTAACCACTACAGACACCATTTTACATCAGGAAGCATTGAAACCCCAGATGTCAGCACAGGAAGCGGAGTTGTATGCTGTAGTCAAAGCATGTCATCTCCTAGAGAATCAAAGGGGAAATGTTTACACTGACAGCAGATATGCATTTGGATTAGCCCACGATTTTGGGCTATTCCAAATGCATATCTGCTGTCAGTGTAAACATTTCCCCTTTGATTCTCTAGGAGATGACATGCTTTGACTACAGCATACAACTCCGCTTCCTGTGCTGACATCTGGGGTTTCAATGCTTCCTGATGTAAAATGGTGTCTGTAGTGGTTACAGCAAACCCTGTGCGTGGCTGACCATCATCAGTGTAAAATCTGGAACCATCTACGAATAAGTGTGTGTCACAATCTGATAAGGGATCATCTTTTGCTGGTGTGACAGAGGCCCTTTCTACCTCCATAAGAGCCATACAATCATGAGAAAAACTCTCAGGTTCTACATCAGTACCATTTGTTGCATCTTCCTCATCAGGCTATGCCTCTGTGTGACTACCCGCTGTACCAACAAATGTACCACCAGCCCTGATGAACCCATTATTGTGAGAAAGCTAGGACAGAGCTGAACAGGACGCCGTCTCTCTGCGCCAATGTAACAGGAGTTACCAGCAATCGGCTGAACGTAACGCGGAGAAGAATGGTGTCAAATAAACAAAAGGGGGGAAATGACATGAACAGTACAATGAATGTTCATGTCAGATGTTAGCTGGAATTAGGAGAATGTTACAGTAATGTTTTGGATGTGCAACTTATAATTTCAAGACGTAGTTTCATGATATGGGTACATTGAAAAATATTTATTTGCTTGTATGCTTGCATTTTAATTACTGCTTGAAGTAAAGAAAAACAAAAAGTGTTTTTAGCAAGTAAAATTAGCCAGGCATGAGAATATTTATGTTTTACTGATTTAAAAGCTTTCAGTTTAATATGAGATGGTAAATTTTTGCAGCCAGTCTCAAACCATGCAGTAGACATTGGGAAATTTTGAGATATATATGTAAGCCCATGTATTAATATTAAAACTAGGGAAAAGGGGGACTTGACATTGAACATAATATTGTTACTTATTTCTTAAATGATTATTAAACAATTACACACAATTTTAACACACTTAATTTTTAACACATTTAATATTGCCATCTGTGTTTTGCATATTAAATAATAGAAGTTGAATAATTAAAGTAGATAATAAGATAAAATAGATTCTTATAAATTGTATTTTATTGGTGCACTTCATTATCATATGTATTACTCGTGAATGCATACTGTTACATTTGCGTTCCATATTCAGCGAGTCTTATGCTGTGTACACACGATCGGACTTTCTGCCAATAAAACCGTGGATTTTTGTTCGAAGGTTGTTGGCTCAAACTTGTCTTGCATACACACGGTCATACAAATGTTGGCCAACAATTATGAACGTGGAAACACGGTGACGTACAACACGTACGACGAGCCAATAAAAAGGAAGTTCAATAGCCAGTGCGCCACCCTTTGGGCTCCTTCTGCTAATCTCGTGCTTATCTTGTGTTAGTAGAAGTTTGGTGAGAGACAATTTGCGCTTTTCAGCCTCATGCTTTTCAGTTAGTTTTTGCATTTCAGTTTGTGCTTGTCGGTTCGTATCTGTTCTTCAATGCGTGTTGTCAGTTTGTTCCTGTCTTTCAGTGTGTTCTATTTATAGTTCGCTTCTGATTTTCAGTGCGTTCTTGTCCGCTTGTTTCTGATTTTCAGTTTGCTCTTCTCAGGTCCTTTCTGATTTTCAATGTATTCTGTCAATTTGTTCTGAGCAGCCGTTTGCTTTCTAGCCATGTTGCGGTTATGTACTCGTCATAGAGTTCATGCTGTTGTTGGGCTTGGTGTTGGAGTTCCTGCTTTAACCCAAGTCCAGTCCATGAACATGGGGAGGAGGAGTTCATGGAAGAAGAATTGGTTACTTTGTTTATTTATTTAGCCTTTGTTGCTGTAAGCTTTTAATGCTCCTTTTTTGTCCTTCATGCATGTTTGCCTTCACAAACCTCCCCAGCATGCTATCCTGGGCCCATACACACCTAGCCTATTCACTTAACAATGTATTTTGTCAGCTCCATTGTAAAGCTTACTCTAAACACCCCCTAAAATGTGTTCAAATGTTATTGTTGTTATTAAATTCAGGCACAGAGCAAGAGGCTTTTTTTGGGGGGGGCAAAACTTATTTGGAACCCTCCCTCCCCCCCAACCGCTAAGTCAACTGATATCAATACTCTGCTGACTTTGTCAAACCCATACACACTACACCTATGTCAGACTTCCACTTACCAAACCGGCGAGTCCACTTGGGCAGAGGGTAGACTCCCTTACGTATCCGACTCACGGCCCCTGGTAGAGCAGACATGAGTTACGGGAGTGCAGAGTGGTATGGGAGCCTGCTGAAGGGATCCAGGTACTAGATGAGAGATGATCTTCTAGCAGCAGGTCCTTAGTCAGGAGCACAGGCCAACAGGTGCTGAGCAGGAGCAGAGCAGGCAGGTTAGGGCACAAGCAGGGTTCGGCAGCAGGCTGGCAGCAAAGGTACAGTAGGAGCAGGCAGAAGCTGAGTCAAACAGGCGGAGGTTAGGTACAGGCATCAGGAGAATCCAAGGGCAATCCGGGTCGTAAGGAGATCAGGTACATAGGAACACAAGATAGGCAACAGTAACTATGGCACAGGGAGCTGTTGATCAGGCAGCACCGAGCAGAGTGCATGGCAAACCTAAATAGGCCGGCTGGCGCCAAGCGGCACGCACACGTGCACGCCGACGCTCACAGGTGCGCACGCATGCACCCGCACGCCAGTACACAGACCAGCGCCTACAGGAACGCGCACAGCAGCGTGCACAGGAATGTGTGCCAACATGCACCGGCGTGCACCAGCGCGCACCAGGGTGGCCAGCCCCGCTACCAGCAAGGTGAGCTCTCTGACAACCTACCTCTTTTGTGGTTAGATTTATGGATGAATTCACCAAAGCATGAAGTGCAAGTGCCTGCCTGAATACTTTCAAATGGTACTGTTTAAAGTTTTGTTGTCCTATTATCTTGATAGGTAATTGCAGAATATAAAAATATGCTTCAATTTGGACAGTGTGTATTCATATTTTTGTATTATGACACTTCTTACCTGTCCAGTGGGCTGCCAATAGTGTAAGTAAGGAGGGGCTAGCCAAAGTAACACACATTATTTATGCATTCAGCTCTCAATGAAGTGGAGAGGGTTACCTGTCCAAAACACCCCCCCTAACATTTTTACAATGGGCCATCAGAGGGGGTGAGGAATCTGATAAGTGGACCTTATACTTTTGTCTTTAAATACTCATTTCAATAAATGTTATACTTATGTTGGCCAAGAATGTTTGTGTCTAATCTGCTTGCAATGTTATGTGCAAAATTATTATTTTTTTCTTGTTTGACTCCACAGGTTCTTTCCAACACATGGGAATGGCCTCCCAATTTTACCAGCAGTGGTACTTTCCCAACTGCGGTGGTGCGATAGATGGGAAGCACGTGGGGGGTGTGTCCGGATGTGTGTGAGGGAGGACATGTGGATGTTGAGCTCCATACAGGCATAATCAATCCGCTGCCATCCCTGTCCTAATCCTCCTTTGCAAGACCCCAGCGCTCCTGCTCTGCTTCCTAGACCCCCCTGCTACATTCCTGAAGGGGTCTTTGTCGAATTAGGCTGACTATCCTGCATCCAGGCCTTTGGCTCGTCCCACATCATAGACACCTGCCGCCATCTTGGAGCCTGTTGGTGGTTCGGAGTCCTCCGTTTCTGGTCCCGGGGATCCCAGCAATTAGCAGACGCTCAGCCCTGATTGCCTGACAGCCGAGCTGCCGGAAACTGAGGGACAGGTGAATATAGGAGGAGAGTTGCCTGCAGATCCCCTCCATCTGCTCCGGATCCCAGTGGCCCGACGCCATCTTGCGGCCTGCCGGCCCGACCTTCTATGCCTCCTGGACGCTGTAAGTAACAGCTCTCCCCCCTCGTGGACGCCCAGAGCAGAGACTCCACCAGCTGCATTACCGGGGTCCCGAGGCCTAAGCCCGATCATCCACTTCATGATCAGTGTAGAGCGGAGTTTACCCGGCAGGCTGTCCCCACCAGGAAAGTCTGCGGCTCTGGCCTAGGCCTGGAGGTGGGCGGCCATCTTGCTACACCCACTCCAACTCCACTCCACCTTAATTTCTCCTCTGCACAGCTACCTCCTCTCCAGAATTAATACACAGGAGGATTATTAACCATCTCCCATAGTAACTTACAGGGTCTCCTTTGCAACTCACTACTACATCTGATTCTTGTAATACAATCGTAGTATCTATGTAATCAGATGTGAATGAGGTGAGCCCTGCCCAGCTACCGGCCTTACAGATCCAGCTATGCCCACCAAGACACCTAAAACCCGCTCCACATTAGGTAAAAGTTCAGGAAAAGGGTTTAAATCTCACACGGTTACCTCTGGCTCCAACCAGCAATATTTAGCTGGCGAACGCAGCGGACAGGTCAGAACCTCAAGACCAAGTGTCTCCCCTTCCTCCCATGCGGCCTCTGTGAGGGAAAGTTCTCCTGCCTCCTCTTACTGTTCAGATCTCATGGATGATCTTGGATCCCCCGCTGGCTCTGAAATGACAACTCTGATGGGTGGTCTTAAAAAAGAACTTGCTGGAATGTTTCACAGTCTGGAAAAATCCATTAAGAAAGAAATTACAGCTGTGAGAACTGACATGTCTCACCTCCTGGTCAGAGTTGAGGAAACGGAACAGCGTCAGGACTCCCAAGCATCAGCTATAAAAGAATTGCAGGAGACTGTCACTCAGCTGGCTTTTGCTCATCGTGCCTCTCTTTACAAACTCGAAGATCTCGAGAACCGTAACCGCAGAAATAACTTACGAATCAGAGGGTTACCAGAAGCAAGCAGAGACAATGATCTAGAGCCATCGATCCGAGGTATTTTCAATACAATATTGGGAAACCCGGTCACTGACCCACTACAATTTGATCGGGTGCACCGCGCTCTGCGCCCTCCTAACGCGAATTCAGAACAGCCCAGGGACGTCATATGTCGCCTGCACTACTTCGAAGACAAAAACGCCATCATGACAAAAATGCAGAACACTCCTAACATTGACTTTGATGGTGCAGTCATTACTATATTCCCTGATCTGTCCAAGAAAAGCCTTGATCGCTGCAGAGCGCTGAAACCGCTCCTTGAACATTTGCGCACAGATGGGATTATGTATAGATGGGATTTTCCGGCCTGCCTGATTGCCACTAAAAATGGCCATTCCCACACTCTTCGCTTTCACGTGGAACTTCCTACCTTTCTACAGGATCTCCATCTTCCACCTGTAGAGCTTCCAGGTTGGCAGGACCCATCCCAAAATTCTCGAACCCCTTGGACCCTCCTTGGCAGAAAACACCATCAAAGAAACAGCGCACGTCAATCCCAGGATCCGCACAAAAACATGGCTGAGTGATGTCTTCTACTCATTCCCGTTCTCTATATGCTGATACCCATTTTTTCAATGTTCTATTTGTCTTGGTCGGACACTTGGAACTCTTTACCAGCCTCATTGGCTTAGAGGATTCAGACCTGACATTTTTTTTTTCTTTTTTCTTTTGGGTATCCCATTTTTCAAGTTCAGTCTCACTGGGCCCGATTGGTTCAGCTGCACACTCTCTTACAGGTTTTGTAAAGTTCAAGTTGCTGTTGATACTGTTAGTGTCTTGGTTCTTATAATTTCCCTTCCTCCTTTTCCAGTTTATCGCTGAAGCTCATTTCGTATTTTTATAATGTATTTTTTAGACATGTGCACACTGAAACATTTAGTTTCGGAATTTCGTTTTCGTCTGAAAAATAAATTTATTTAGTTACTCCCGAAATTCGTTTTTATTTATTTCGTTTTTCGTTAAAAATTGCATTTGTCCGAAAATCCAAATTAAGGTTGAATCTGTCATTGAAGGCTTATGGTGTCTGTCGAATGTTCAAAGAAGATTCGACGGAGCAGCTAAACTGTACAATGCCGTATAGTTTACCTGCTCCGTCGAATCTTCTTAGAACTTTCAACAGACACCATAAGCCAAAGTACGTGTGTACTTAGTTCTAGCTATTTTACTGCTCCACCTCTTTGGTTACAATCAGCCAATAACATTCATCATCATCATTATTTTTATTTATCTTTTCTCCCCTACGTCAAATCTTTTCTCCCCTACGTCGAATCTTTCCTCCCCTACGTCGAATCTTTCCTCCCCTACGTCAAATCTTTCCTCCCCTACGTCGAATCTTTCATCCCCTACGTCGAATCTTTCATCCCCTACGTCGAAGCTTTCCTCCCCTACGTCGAATCTTTTCTCTCTACGTCGAATCTTTTCTCTCTATGTAGAATAATCTTGGACTAATAGAGCTAAGGTTAGGCACATTCGACCACAGGTTTGATGGACACAGATTGTTATTGTCATCATCATGTCGATTCTCCTATCTATATCGAACTGTTGTAGCAACGAAAACGAAAATAAAGCATTTGTTTATGTCGGATCTTTCGTTTTTCGGACTCTGCACTTTCGTTATCGTTTGTTAAAACGATAACGAAAATACCTAAAATTCGGACGAAAATGCATTCGGACGAAAACGAATGCACATGTCTAGTATTTTTATTGACAGGCCGAGGGCTGGCGGGGCACATTGAGAAGAAGATGAAGAGAAGAGCAGGAGCCTCCCTCCATGCCATCATGGATGCGGAGCGGCCCGAGGAGAAGAAGGGAAGAAGACGCCGATGCCGTGGAGGAGATGCCGGACGAGAACACCGGAGGAAGAACCAGAAGAACCAGAAGAACCAGATGAAGAATAAGATGGAGGAAGAAACCAACGGAAGATAGAAGATAGAAGATAGAAGAAAGAAGAAGCATTTAAATAAAAGAATTGTCAAAAACTGTCTCTTGTCATTTTTAACATTTTTGACAGTTTTTTAGTGAAATGGTAGGGGGAGGGGCGGGATCTATGGGTCCCCTTGTTAAAGGGGGCTTCCAGATTCCGATAAGCCCCCGCCCGCAGACCCCCACAACCACCGGCCAGGGTTGTGGGGATGAGGCCCTTGTCCCCAAAGCACCCTCCCAATGTTGAGGACATGTGACCTGGTACGGTTCAGGAGGGGGGCGCTCTCTCATCCCCCCCTCTTTTCCTGCAGCCTGCCAGGTTGGGTGCTCGGATAAGGGTCTGGTATGGATCTTTGGGGGGACCCCATGCCGTTTTGTTTTTTAATTTGGCCCGGGATTCCCCTTAAAATCCATACCAGACCTGAAGGGTCTGGTATAGATTTTGAGGGGGACCCCACACCATTTTTTTTTAAATTTTGGCCGGGGTTCCCCTTAATATTCATACCAGACCTATAGGGCCTGGTATGGAATTTAGGGGGACCCCCCACGTCATTTTTTTTTTTAAATTTTGGTTCGGGGTTTCCCTGTGGTGAATTCCCATGCCGTTTTTATCAATTAACTTTTATATGTATTGTCGGACCGGCAATTCATTAATAGCCGCGAGTAGTTTTAAATGACTTTGAAATGTCATTTTGCTGTCAGACTGTTCTGCGTCCCTTTACAGGCATACTATAGACACCCCCCAGGTATGAAATTTAAAGGGATATTGCACTTTTATTGTTTCACTTTAAGCATTAATAAAATCACTGCTCCCGAAAAAACGGCCGTTTTTAAAACTTTTTTTTGCATTGATCCATGTCCCCTGGGGCAGGACCCAGGTCCCCAAACACTTTTTATGACAATACCATGAATATAAGCCTTTGAAATTAGCACTTTTGATTTCTCCTATAGACTTTTAAAGGGTGTTCCGCTGCATTTGAATTTGCCGCGAACACCCCAAATTGTTCGCTGTTCGGCGAACTGGCGAACAGCTGATGTTCGAGTCGAACATGAGTTTGACTCGAACTCGAAGCTCATCCCTAGCCATGATTAGACATAACATTAATATACATGGCATTCGAATAGGTGATAGAATTCACAAATACGCTGCCTATGCCGACGATATACTTTTTTTTATCCAACAGCCACGTATCTCTCTTCCCAACTTAATGTCAACCTTTTCCACCTTCCAAACGATATCTAACTTCAAAATAAATCTTTCCAAGTGAACATAAACCTTTCCAGAGCTGAGGCGGCCTCTCTAAAACCCTTCTTTCCCTTCAGATGGGAACAGACCCACATGAAATACCTGGGTATATTCCTCACACCTAAACTGCATTCTCTTTTCAAGTATAACTATATCCCACTGTTAAATAGTATCAAAGAGGACCTACGAAAATGGGCCAGTCTGTCACACTCCTGGATGGGGAAAATAAACATCATTAAAATGAACATACTCCCTCGCATATTATTTCTTTTTCAGATGATCCCACTCGGGGTGCCTGTGGGGTTTCTTACTATCCTGCAGGCGATGGTCTCCCGATTTGTTTGGAGGAACAGCCATCCCAGAATATCCATAGACGTTCTTTTTCGTTCTAAGTGCTCTGGGGGCCTGGCACTCCCAAATTTTAAGACATATTATCATGCTGTTATACTTTCTAGACTTACAGACTGGAAATATGCTATTAATTCGAAACTATGGGTGCAACTAGAATATTCTCTGAGTGGCGTAGGTCTCTCTGCTGTCTCCTGGATACCTCGAGCTTATAGGAACATTGCCCACACTGCTTCAACACTCACCACGTCCTCAGTAGACACCTTGGACGCCCTACATAGGAAATTTTCCTAGAGATATGACTTCCCACTGATGCCCCTCCTCAATCACCACTATTTTTTACCAGGCCTATTGGATCCAAGTTTTAATCCTGGACCTCAGAAGAACCCCTATTGTTACATCATGTCCTCCATGCTAATGTAATTAAGCCTCTTACTGAGATTCTTTGCTCTAAACCGATCACATTTCTAGATAAGTGGAGATTTCACCAACTACAACGCTTTCTACGATCCTTCCTTCACCTGTTAAGAGGCTGACAGGATCTAAATAGCATAGAAGAAATATTTTACCCAAAAGATCCTCCATTACACGCTATTTAGCTATTTTACAAAACTCTTATTGGCCTCCCGAATTCTCCATACCCGCACTTCCTGGCTAAATAGGAATTAGATTTAGACTCCCCCATTACAAACACACAGAAAGATAAAGTCCTAAAACTCGCCCATGTCTCCTCACCCGCTTCAAAAATAGCAGAAGTCAATTAAAAATTACTTACCAGGTGGCACTATACCCCAGCCAAATTGCATCAAATGTTCCCGGACAGCTCCCCATTGTGCTGGAGGGGCTGTGGGAACAAAGCTACTCACGCTCATATTTGGTGGCGCTGCCCATTCATTTGCCCCTTCTGGACCAATGTTCTCAATCTTATATCTCAGATTTCAGATGTCAACCTCCCAAATGATCCCTGGACCGTCCTCTTTCATGCTACTAATGAATCCATTGTTACCTATAAACGTTCACTCATACCCCATCTGCTGAACACTGCCAAGGCCCTAATTCCCACTTTTTGGGGTCAATCCACAATCCCGTCCATAAAAAGTTGGTTACAGAAGGTCGCAGAGGTTCACCATTTGGAAGACATTACTCATAGCATCAGGGGTACTTCTCAGAGACACTCCTTAACATGGGCACCATGGATAAAATTCATATCTTCAGCCTTCTATAAGGATATTTTAACACAACCAGTATGAGTCTGAGACTATCTCTTCAGCCACTGGTTATGGTCTTTTAACTTAATTTTAGAGATTTATCTTCCTCTGAATGTGGTTTATTCTTCCTTCTGAATAAATACATAGCAACTGCTATTGTTACTCTAAAATATGACGACACTCATGCCAACCCCCCCCCTTTTTGTATTCCTCTTTCTACCCTCTCTCTTGTTCCTATCTCCCTATCCTCTTTCCTTTTCTTTACCCATCCTCTCTCTATCTCCGTTTCTGAAAGTATTTTCTAATTACCCATTCTATTTAGTTGCAATATTAATGTCTGGATTGAATTTCTTTTTTTTTTCTTTTTTTTTTTTCTGTTCACTGGGATGTAAGCTTTTGTTTAGTCTTGGATTATATCTGTTTTTTCAATCCTTTTTGCAGTTACAAGGGCAATTTTTTGTATACTGATATATGCTTCGACTATGTGTACATTGAATTCTTGGTATTTTGCTCATAAGATTGCTTAGCATATGTTATGTATTTACTTTCTCTTTTATATTAATCTTTAATAAACAATTATTAAACAAAAAAGATGGGAAGCATGTCCAGATTGTCCCACCCCCCAACTCGGGGTCATACTACTACAACTACAAGGGGTACGGTAGTATTGTCATGTTGGCAGTGGTGTAGGCGACTTACGAGTTCCTCTATCTGGACGTGGGGAAGAATGGCTGTATGTCAGATGGTGGAGTCATCGCCCAGATAGAATTTTACAGCCGTCTCCACAATGGCAGCTTGAGATTGCCTCCTCCAGCGGATAACGTGGCGGGCCTCCCATTTCTTTTTGTTGCGGATGAGGCCTTTGCGCTGGGGGAGCATTTGATGAGACCATTCCCCATGAGGATCCTGACCCCGGAGCAGAAGGTTTTTAACTACCGACTGGCCAGAGCCAGAAGAGTGGTCGAGAATGCCTTTGGCATAATGGCCAGCTGGTTCCGTCTTTTTCATAAACATGGCCGAATAAAAACTGAACTACATAATGTTAAGCTGCTGCATTCTGCATAATTTTCTGCGTAAGAATGCAGCCAACTATCTGGCCTCAGTTGCGACCGAGGCCGACTTTTCACCTGCAGAAACAATGACGGCATTTGAAACTGGCCGTCCTGGCTTGCCTCCCCAAAGCACCCACAAAGTACAGCAAAGCTAAGTTGAGTACTTCATGGGTAGGGGGGCAATTGATATACCAGAGAATCTGGAAGCTCAGTAAAATACATTTTATTTGAAAAACTAATCTCATATTTCATTTGATTTTTTGCTTGTGTTTCTTATCTGTCTCCTAGGTTCTCCAATGACCTTTTATTTTTGTCCATTTTCTTCAATAGTGCAAACGTAACTTATTTGATACATGAGGTTACAACCTCTTCCTCAGCTAAGGATTATGTTGTGCTGTGGGTCAGCTACACACACAATGGGGGTTATTTACTAAAGGCACTTTGCACTTGAAATTGCACTGAAAGTGCTCTTGGAAGTGCAGTCGCTTTAGATGCGAGGGGGACATGCAAGGAAAACAAAAACAGCATTTTAGCTCGCACATGATTGGATAATAAAATCAGCAGAGCTTCCTCTCATTTCAGATCTACCCCTCAGATTTACAGCGACTGCACTTCCAAGAGCACTTTCAGTGCAATTTCAAGTGCACTTTGCACTTGTAGTTTGCACTTGTAGTGCAAAGTGGATATGCCTTTAGTAAATAACCCCCAATGTTTTTGTTGTTAATGTATGTAATGCATTAGTGATAAAAAATATTCATCCTTTTCAAATCCATGAATTAATTGCTTGTAGTCCCTAAAATAGCCTGATTTTGGCAAATTTTACAACACAGTGGGGGTTATTTACTAAAGGCAAATCCACTTTGCACTGCATGGATTTGCCTTTAGTAAATAATCCCCATTGTCACTGTAACTACACCAACTTACTCAAAAAACTGGTATTGAGCATTGAAAGAAGAAGCCACACATTGTTGAGTATAAAACATTTTACTCCAAGCACATTCACATGTGTGTTATAAAAGGGTTTTTTAACAAACCAACATCTTTGGTGTATAACATGTATACACCAAATATGTTTGACAGTATATAGCCTTTTTTGTGGCTAAACAGGCATGTTTAAAACCATAACATACACATCCCCAACTCAGGAACTTACAAAGTTCAACTTTGATAAAGTGAAGGCCATATGAGACATTAGTATGTCAAAACTGTGTTGATTTTGCCTTCATCAGATGAGGTGATCTCATCCCTGTAAAAGCCAAATTTTGAAGATGCACACAAATTGGGACTCAAAATGTAGATTTCCCTCATGATACCATGCCTAAAACGTGTGTATTTTCCCTACATCTATTTTATTAAAGCCACAAAACACACAGTGTGTCAACATGTGGTATCTGCCATCATGGGATATCAATGTACGCATTTTGTGAGTGCAACACCTTCCTCAAAACTAAAGTAGATGAGAGGAAGGGGTTGCACCCTCAAAACATGTCCATTGATCACCCATGATGGGAGCTAGCACATGATGACACACTAGGCGTTATTTCAGAAAGGACAATCCACTTTGCCCTACAAGTGCACTTTCAAGTGCATTTGCATTGTATTTGTAGTGCAAAGTGTTTTTTTTTTAAATAAGCCCCAGTGTGTCAACATGTGCTAGCTCCCATCATGGGGGATAAATGGACATGTTTCGGGGGTGCAACCGCTTCCTCTCACCTACTGGAAGGGGTTGCAGCCACAAAACACGTACATTGATATCCCATGATGGCAGATACCACACGTTGACATACTGTGTGCATCTTCAAAAATTGGCTTTGCAATTAATTAAAAACTTTTAAATAATGTACAATAACGACAAAATTTGAATTTTTTTATGTTTAGATTTTGCATAAAACATCAATGATGTTGCTCAGTCTGTTTTGAACATCATTGATGTTTTGCTTCAGCTTTTCTAAAACCCGATTGCACACCATAATCTCACAGATGAGGACTAGTGCCCTTGCACTGCTGAAGTGCGTTTCTTCTTCCACAACACCCACATCACCTAAAAATAAAAAAACACACCATGTATTATAAATATGCAGGCATCCATCTATTACCTGAAGCTGTGGTCTCAGACACTGACCTATTGTGGACAGCATTTCGACCACTTCCTAAACTTCTGCATCCACATCCTCAGGTTTTGCATCCACATCCTCAGGTTCTGGATCCACGTCCTTAGGTTGTGTGGTGAGTTCCCCTTCATCAGGAGGTGTGGGGTTCCTGGTGTCCTCAGATGTCCCCATTCTTTTCTCCCGTATGTGAATACAAAAAAGGTATACTTAGCAGACAGATATTTTAGGTGAGAAATAGTAATATGAAACATTGCTTTTAAGTGTCGTCCAATTGTCTGTTTTGGTAGAGTTCCAAGCTGAAGACATGATTTTTTTCCCTTTCCAAAGCTGGAATACTTACCTGTTTTGTGCGAGTTTCACACATAGAGAGACCCCTATGCCGCGTACACACGAGCGGACTTTACGGCGGACTTTGCCCGGCGGACTGGATTTCGTCGGACAATTCGATGTGTGTGGGCTCCAGCGGACTTTGTTTTCTCAAAAGTTGGACGGACTTAGATTTGAAACTTGTTTAAAATTTATCCGTTGAAATCGAGTCCGGTCGAAAAGTCCGCCGTCTGTATGCTAGTTTGACGGACTAAAAAGCCACGCTAGGGCAGCTATTGGCTACTGGCTATGAACTTCCTTGTTTTAGTCCGGTCGTACGTCATCACGTACGAATTCGACGGACTTTGGTGGATTGTGTGTAGGCAAGTCCGTTCATTCAGAAAGTCCGTCGTAAAGTACGTCGAAAAATCCGCTGGGCAAAGTCCGCCGTAAAGTCCGCTCGTGTGTACGCGGCACTAGTATCCACTGGAGCACCTGCATGGGACACCATAAAAAGGTTGCTATGGTGTCCAACACTAGTGCTCCTGGGTCCAGATGTGTAAACAGCTGCTGAGTGTCCTCTCCTTACACTAAATCAAGTTGGCATCTCATTATAGTTTCAAACACATCTAGACAACAATGTAATAAACTTATTTTAATACAAATAGGCATGAGCAAACGTAGTTAACCTGCATCTGCCAAAAACGTTGTATTAGTGGTTGAACGAACGATGTTTAATACAACTGATTACTGTGCCCACAACCCTCAAACTTGGTATTTTAAACCGTACAACAGTAAAGAAAAGCACATGTACCGGCACGAAAGTAATAATAATAATAGGAACACACGACAGATACTTACTTTTTTGCAGCACTTTCCTGATCTTTCTTTTTTTTTTATTGAAAATAAAATAGTTACAACATAGTAGAGTATGTTACAGAAGCGACTAGTATCACATAGAAGTGCACATAACAGTTAACCTAAGCAGAACACAAACAAACTAAGCAAGTACATAAAAATTGAGTACAGTATAGGTTTGGTGTTATAAATAGGGGGGGGGTTTGAGTTTTTTAAGAGTCGATTTAAGAGTGATCGCAGTAATATCACTATTAGCTAGTTTGTAGTGGGTGTCGTAAAGGGATGTATTTTAGGAGGGACACGAGAGTTCATTAAGGAAGGTTTAGTTGTTATTTCCATTATAGTCCGAAAAAATGTGTAACGGTTGGTAGGCGGTTTGGTGTTTATTTGGTGTTTCTTTAGCAAGTAAGTGATAAAAGTGTATGATGAGGTATATATGGTCTTGTCTTCTTACCCATCTGAAGCGTTGAAAATAGGGCAAAATTGTTCTGATCGGAATGTGTCTGAGTAGGGTATCATGCTTCTGGATTTCCATGATAAGAGAAGGGTTCAGGGGTGGTTTGAAGGAAAGTTTGGGGAAGGTGGAGTGGTGGGGGGGGGATATTGAGAGTAAATAAGGGAGATAGGGAATAGGGGTGGCGGGGTGAGGAGAGGGGGCGAAGGGGGTGGATTATAACAAGTATGGTATTCCTGCGCTACCATGGAAAAAATGGAAATGATATGAGGGGGAAAAGCAGCTTGCACCGAGAAGGGTCCAACCTGGCCCTAAATCGTAGCTAAAATAAAAAAGGGGGGATGGTGCTGTGCTAATCCTCAATGGATAAAATAATAGTGATTGAGTGGCGTAGTGCCTATTTTCAAAGAGTAAATAATAAAGATTGATCATGCGTTACTAAAATTGCGTGCTGTGCTCATTTGAAAATTGCAGATCAGAGCTACGTATGAATAAAGAGAAAGGGACATTGAGGCCATACATTGGCCCCAGGGACTTTTAACGGTGCTAGAATCAATGAGGTGGAGAACATAAAATAAAATAAATCTTTTATTTTAACAATCTTTAAAAACAGACATTGGCCAAAGACAACATTGAAGTAAATTTACAAAGCAAAAAAGGTAATTCATAGATTCAGGGATTAATACCACTCTCTCAACATGTTTCGCTTTCCTAAGCTTCTTCAGGAGATATATTGTGATATTTTGATCAACTATAAAGGTAGAAGAAATATATAAAATAAGAGTT
Source organism: Lithobates septentrionalis (assembly GCA_037952835.1). Lineage (NCBI taxonomy): Eukaryota > Metazoa > Chordata > Amphibia > Anura > Ranidae > Lithobates > Lithobates septentrionalis. The sequence goes on from JBBDGP010000229.1 coordinate 12,434,926, forward strand.
AAATGTCTGCTAATGAATTTACAGTCATGAAGTATATTAGTTTAATCACAAGGGAAAAATATGAATAAAAAAATAAAAATTAAAAAGATAATATATCATACAGCAAAAAATATATAATATATAAATTGATATTGTAACTTTGAAAAAACAAAACAAAAAAAAACCACCACGTCACACATCACGTCACAAATTTCTTTTCGATCTTACCTGTAGAGAAAAATATATTAAAAAATAGTAGATTTGTGCATGGCAGATGTTTTGCTCTTCAGTCCACACCTCACTGAAGGTTTGGCCATTCCAGAGGGAGCATGGCTTGTGGCTTTGGATGTGGAGGCCCTCTACAACTCCATCCCCCACGATTTGGGGGTGGCAGTTGTAGAGGGCTTCATTTCTCGCGATGGTGATGGCCCTCAGACCTACATGGGGCTTCATTTTAGACCTTTTGTGGTTCATCCTCACAAATATCATATTTTTGTTTGCTCGCTCCCACTACCTCCAGGTGCAGGGGGTCGCTATGGGGACCAGGTGTGCCCCCTCATATGCGAACCTGTACCTGGGGGAGTGGGAGCAAAGACTCTTCTTTAGGGAAGATATGCAAGTCCTGGTGGAAAACATACCGATATGGAAACGGTATATTGATGATGTGTTCTTGATCTGGACGGGCAGCAGAGAAGATCTCTCCCATTTCTTTGAGGGTTTGAAAACCATTCCCTATAACCTAACTTTCACCATGGAAGCGAATCAGTCCACCTTAACTTTCCTGGACATCACCCTATTCATCAATCCTGACAGAACCATAGTAACTACCCTTTTCCGTAAAGCATCAGCAGGAAATTCACTCTTGCATGCTACCAGTTTACATCCTCTGCCACTCATTAACAATGTTCCCTATGGACAGTATTTAAGATTAAGGAGAAATTGCAGTGAGAATGTTCACTTCGAATCCGAGGCCAGGGCACTGAGAGAACGTCTCAGGGCACGTGGCTACAGCAATAAATGTTTAAAGAGAGTCTACCTCAGGGCCAAAAAAAGCAACCAGAGCCAACTAATTCATGGGTACACGAAACCAAAATCAGACTCAGGTCTAAGAGTGATTACAACTTTCTCCGGACAACATCAGCAAATGCGTGATTTGCTACAAAAGCATTGGTATTTGCTGATGGGCGATCCAAAGGTGTCCAAACATCTAAAAAATCATCTGGAGATCACCTATCGACGATCCCGGGCAATCAGGGATCATATTGTCCATAGTCACTATGCCCCACTGTCCACAACCCATACCAAAAACAAGGGCACCAAACCCTGTCACAAATGTGACTTTTGCAGATACATTTACGCATCTCGCGATATCATCCTCCCAAATGGACAGTTTTATAATCCCAATTTCTTAGCCACATGCCAATCCATCGGCGTGGTTTATATAATTATATGCGAATGCAATGCATTTTACGTAGGGAAAACCAAACGTCCCTTCTTCCATCGGATCAGAGACCATGTCTCCTTAGTAAATAAAAAAAAGATGGAGACCCCTATAAGCCGGCATATGGGTCTTTGTCACCAATTCGATGACAGTAAAATGCACTTTTATGCCCTGGAGCATGTCCCCCCAAATGAAAGAGGGGGTGATTATGACAAGATCTTATTACAACGCGAGACTAAGTGGATTTTTACTCTAAATGCCTTAAAACATCCGGGCTTGAATGATGTTTTGAGTTACAAACCTTTTCTGTAATATCCTTTTTTTTTTTTTTTTATCACCACCTACGCATTTCTTCCATATATATTCGATCCTTCTTATGTAATTAACTGAATAATAATTTTGAATTTGCATTTTAATAAAAAATGTATTTGATGTTATTTACATAATTATTTTTTTATCTCTATTTTTACATATCCCGATTCTCTGTGAGGTATGAGTTTTTGCTCTTATATTTTTTTCTCCAGTCCGTCATCCTCTATTTTTTGGCATGCACGGACACCCGGGGCACTCAGCATTTCATTTCTTAATCAATGTTTTGATTGCTCTGCTGCCCTTTAATTGACAAGTGCTGCTCTTCCTTCTCCCGGTTACCTCTCTATGTGATACATCATACCATAATACCTATACTTAGCCCTAGGGCTTCCGTAGTGCCAGATTCAGGGCATAGGATTTTCTAAGATGGCCGCGGGTCAGTCATGTATACCTGACGCCGCCTACGCCTATAGCCTAATATCTATTTTGAGCCTTAGGACTTCCGTAGTGCCATATTCAGGGCACGGGATTTTCCAAGATGGCCACGGGTCAGTCATACTTGTCTGACGCCGCTTACGTCTATTTCCGCTTAGAAGCCGGGATGCGTGCGCATGCGCAGTTGTCTTCTTTGGTCCGCAGCGTGACGATGAGTCAGACACCGTCACGCTGGAGAGGCTTAAAAAGCGGGGTTTTCCCCACCAGTCTCTGTCATTCCCCTTGTTGATGTGCTGGGCAGATGAACGTTCCCTACGTTAGTGCTGCTATAAACGGTTCCTACCTCCATTAGTAAGTTTCTTTAGCTACCTCCTTACTCTTAAGTAATGACCCACTACTTCCTCTATGTGATTCAAACTTAGCTCATTTTTTATGCTTATACATTTAGGCTCTTTGTGGTAGGCTGCAGACGTGTCCCCAGGTTTAATTACCCACCAGTTGTTTGTGGGTGCTCTAGCCCTGTATGCTGCCCATTTCCCGACTGCTATCCTGCTGCGTTATAAGAACCATCCATTTGCGCATACAGCAATTTGGCTCTTCACCATCCTTTGGATGTAACTCTTTGTTACCCGTGAATTGATTCTATTAAAGGTACATAATTATATCTCTATTCTGGATGTTTTTCACCCCCATGCATAGTGCTATTGCTAGCCAACCCTATGTATTAAAGCTGACATTATTTTTTAATCCCCCTGTATTTGATTTCTCTCCCTTCCAGAGATTTTCATCTACTCTTTGAATTTTTTATCCCTCTCTGCATGTCTTTTTCAGTGAGGTGTGGACTGAAGAGCAAAACATCTGCCCATTTCATCTGCCCATTTCCCGACTGCTATCCTGCTGCGTTATAAGAACCATCCATTTGCGCATACAGCAATTTGACTCTTCACCATCCTTTGGATGTAACTCTTTGTTACCCGTGAATTGATTCAATTAAAGGTACATACTAATTATATCTCTATTCTGGATGTTTTTCACCCCCATGCATAGTGCTATTGCTAGCCAACCCTATGTATTAAAGCTGACATTATTTTTTAATCCCCCTGTATTTGATTTCTCTCCCTTCCAGAGAATTTCATCTACTCTTTGAATTTTTTATCCCTCTCTGCATGCCTTTTTCAGTGAGGTGTGGACTGAAGAGCAAAACATCTGCCATGCACAAATCTACTATTTTTTAATATATTTTTCTCTACAGGTAAGATCGAAAAGAAATGTGTGACGTGATGTGTGACGTGGTGTTTTTTTTTTTAAGTTACAATATCAATTTATATATTATATGTTTTTGCTGTATGATATATTATCTTTTTCATTTTTATTTTTTTATTCATATTTTTCCCTTGTGATTAAACTAATATACTTCATGACTGTAAATTCATTAGCAGAAATTATACTCTTATTGTATATATTTCTTCTACCTTTATAGTTGATCAAAATATCACAATATATCTCCTGAAGAAGCTTAGGAAAGCGAAACATGTTGAGAGAGTGGTATTAATCCCCGAATCTATGAATTACCGTATTTATCGGCATATAACATGCGCCGGCGTATAACACGCACCCCAAGTTTAGGAGAGAATTTTAAGGAAAAAAACTTTTAGGAGGGAAGTTTAAGGAAAAGAAACTTACATTAAAATGCCCATCAATGCAGCCTCATCAGTGTTCATCTGCAGCCTTGTTAGTGTCATTGCAGCCTTTTCAGTGTCAGTGCAGCCTTGTCAGTGCAGCTTTGCCCCGGTGCAGCCTTGCCCCAGTGCAGCCTTGTCAGTGCAGCCTTGCCCCAGTGCAGCCTTGTCAATGCAGCCTTGTCCCCAGTGCAGCCTTGTCAGTGCAGCCTTGTCCCCAGTGCAGCCTTGTCAGTGCAGCCTTGTCCCCAGTGCAGCCTTGTCAGTGCAGCCTTGTCAGTGCAGCCTTGTCCCCAGTGCAGCCTTGTCAATGCAGCCTTGTCCTCAGTGCAGCCTTGTCAATGCAGCATTGTCCCCAGTGCAGCCTTGTCCCCAGTGCAGCCTTGTCCCCAGTGCAGCCTTGTCCCCAGTGCAGCCTTGTCCCCAGTGCAGCCTTGTCCCCAGTGCAGCCTTGTCAATGCAGCCTTGTCCCCAGTGCAGCCTTGTCAATGCAGCCTTGTCCCCAGTGCAGCCTTATCAATGCAGCCTTGTCCCCAGTGCAGCCTTGTCCCTGCAGCCTTGTCCCCAGTGCAGCCTTGTCCCCAGTGCAGCCTTGTCCCCAGTGTCCATGCCGCCGCCGCCGCCATACACATGGTAGTAGTTTTAAATATGGCGCCGCGGAGTTCGGAGAGACTCGGCGCCGGCGGAAGTGAACGAATGCCGCCGAGATACACATAGCCGAGGGTTCTCGGCTCTTTCCGGCGCCGCTCACAGTCCCGCCCAGTCCCGCCCTATGATGGACATAACACAGGTCCAATGGCGGGACTGGGCGTGACTGTGAGCGGCGCCGGAAAGAGCCGAATACACCCGACTATGTGTATCTCGGCTCTGTGATTTCGGCGGCGCTCGTTCAGCACCGCCGAGTCCCTCCGAACTCCGCGGCGCCATATTTGAAACTACTCGCTATGTTACAATATCAATTTATATATTATATGTTTTTGCTGTATGATATATTATCTTTTTCATTTTTATTTTTTTATTCATATTTTTCCCTTGTGATTAAACTAATATACTTCATGACTGTAAATTCATTAGCAGACATTATACTCTTATTGTATATATTTCTTCTACCTTTATAGTTGATCAAAATATCACAATATATCTCCTGAAGAAGCTTAGGAAAGCGAAACATGTTGAGAGAGTGGTATTAATCCCCGAATCTATGAATTACCGTATTTATCGGCGTATAACACGCGCCGGCGTATAACACGCACCCCAAGTTTAGAAGAGAATTTTAAGGAAAAAAACTTTTAGGAGGGAAGTTTAAGGAAAAGAAACTTACATTAAAATGCCCATCAATTCAGCCTCATCAGTGTTCATCTGCAGCCTTGTTAGTGTCATTGCAGCCTTTTCAGTGTCAGTGCAGCCTTGTCAGTGCAGCTTTGCCCCAGTGCAGCCTTGCCCCAGTGCAGCCTTGTCAGTGAAGCCTTGCCCCAGTGCAGCCTTGTCAATGCAGCCTTGTCCCCAGTGCAGCCTTGTCAGTGCAGCCTTGTCCCCAGTGCAGCCTTGTCAGTGCAGCCTTGTCCCCAGTGCAGCCTTGTCCCCAGTGCAGCCTTGTCAGTGCAGCCTTGTCCCCAGTGCAGCCTTGTCAATGCAGCCTTGTCCCCAGTGCAGCCTTGTCCCCAGTGCAGCCTTGTCCCCAGTGCAGCCTTGTCCCCAGTGCAGCCTTGTCAATGCAGCCTTGTCCCCAGTGCAGCCTTGTCAATGCAGCCTTGTCCCCAGTGCAGCCTTATCAATGCAGCCTTGTCCCCAGTGCAGCCTTGTCCCCAGTGCAGCCTTGTCCCCAGTGTCCATGCCGCCGCCGCCGCCATACACATGGTAGTAGTTTTAAATATGGCGCCACGGAGTTCCGAGAGACTCGGCGCCGGCGGAAGTGAAACGAACGCCGCCGAGATACACATAGCCGAGGGTTCTCGGCTCTTTCCGGCGCCGCTCACAGTCCCGCCCAGTCCCGCCCTATGATGGACATAACACAGGTCCAATGGTGGGACTGGGCGTGACTGTGAGCGGCGCCGGAAAGAGCCGAATACACCGACTATGTATATCTCGGCTCTGTGATTTCGGCGGCGCTCGTTCAGCACTGCCGAGTCCCTCTGAACTCCGCGGCGCCATATTTGAAACTACTCGCTATGTGAATGTCGGCAGCGATCGCCGACATTCATATAGCGATAGCGGGGATCGGCGTATAACACGCACCCACGACTTTCCCCTGATTTTAAGGGGAAAAAAGTGCGTGTTATACGCCGAGAAATACGGTACCTTTTTTGCTTTGTAAATTTACTTCAATGTTGTCTTTGGCCAATGTCTGTTTTTAAAGATTGTTAAAATAAAAGATTTATTTTATTTTATGTTCTCTACCTCATTGATTCTAGCACCGTTAAAAGTCCCTGGGGCCAATGTATGGCCTCAATGTCCCTTTATCTTTCAAACGTACTTTTTGGGATGTGGTGCCTTTGATCTTTCCTCTTTTCCAATTTTTTTCTACGTATGAATAAAGTTAATAAACAACTGATTATAAATACAAACACTTCACCTGTGGTGTAGGGAGCAATAAAGGTATATATGAAAAGTGAAAACACATATGAACTAAAAATCAGGATAGAAATAAAATAAACCGCACCACGGTGAATTGGGACAAGTCCGCAAAGAATTGTAGGTCTTTGTACTGAGGTGGAAAGAGGTGTTTATTGCGTGAGGCCGCCATCAGGCGCTCTTTTGTTTGAAAAAAGTGTAGCCGGAGTATGACATCTCTGGATATGTTGTCTGGTAGGTGGGATGGCTTAGGTAAGCGGTGGATCCTGTCCACTGTAATGTCCAGGTCAGATAAGTCAGGGAGTACAGCCTGAAATAGTTGTGCTGTATAGGTGCATAGATCAGATTGTTGGACTGTCTCGGGGGCCCCCCTTATTTTCAGGTTATTTCTCCTGGAGCGGTCTTCAATGTCCGCTAATTTGGCTTTAACGGGCATCCATTTCGTCAGTATTGCTATCATGTGCGTCAACAAGATCATTGATGGTGGTCGCAAACTCCCCCATTTTATTTTCTATGTGATCTACTCTGGATGCAGTCTCTCTTAGTTCAACTCCAAACTTGTGAACACATGACAGCATGTCAGCATGCAGTGAGCTTCTAAGAGACACTAACATGTCTTTAAGGGTGGTGTCCAGGACGGGCTGATTGTTAGTGGGGAACAGATCTATGGAGTCAGGGAGATCTCTGGTGTCCTCCCCTGAGTCTAGGCCCTGTGTCATATCCTGACTTGCATCTGAGGCATCCAGCCTCACCCTCACTTTTTCTGGGCTCCCCGAGGTAGGAGTGTGGATCGGAGACTGTGTGCTCCTTTGTGGGGCATTTCTTTTTTGTGGATTGCCCTTCCCTTGGCTGTAGTGGGGAGTACTAGATATATCTCGCTCCTTCGTTCCGCCGCCATCTTGCTTAGGCCCGAGTGGATAATATTCTGTGAGTTTCTGCGGCTTACGGAGCTCTTTGTTCTTCCGCGTCATATTCGGTCGGATCCCCGGGTTGTGCTGCGGGTCCGCTGGTAGTTGTTGTGCCTTTTCTGGCAGTTTAAACAGGTGATGGGTGCCGGTTTGTCCCTGAGCGCGGAGGAGCTCCTCTAGTGAGCGTCCATCTTCCTCTGCGGCAAGCCCATTTAGACATCTATAGAAGACCATCTCACTTCACTCTCAAAAACTTGATGGCCCGGCCCTCAGGGCACACTTTGTACTAGACCACTAGTATAACTAATAGATTAAGGTATCGTATCGCTCACATTGATTTGTGTTAATGGTTTTTCACTAGATATACTATTCTTACTAACCTCACTAACATGCAATCATAACAGATTCCTGGTTAAATTTATCGGTACCGTTACCTACTACCCTCTCGGTTACACAATGCCTTACCTTATTGGAAGGGAGTATTGTGTTGTACTGACTCGCTTTGTTTTGTTTTATTTTGTTTAGTTGTTATCTGCAATCACAGTTATAAGTTCCTCAACAAGTCTTTTAGGCTCAATGAGCCGATCAGTATATATTGCCTTAAGAGTCTGATCATACTCATGACCCTTCACATAACGCTCTTACAACTTGCGGAACAAATGCTACGGTAGTCCTCTTACACCCCACGCCATAGATACATATCTCTTTACGTCCTCCTCAGTGCTACAGCTCTCACTCCCTTTCAGATTTACTTACCCCACACAGCTGTCAGGGTGATAACCGTAGGACGGGTAATTCTGCCAGTATTTCTCATGGTGGCGCCCTTCTGCCTATTTAAGCCTGCTGCTGGTGCATGCTGGTTGCTGGATTATCATCAGCTTCCTGTGTTCCTTGTTCCTGTTGTGATATCTGCTTCCTGTTACTACTCGGCTTGCCTGACTGCTCCAGTATTCCGCCTGCATTGACCCCGGCTTGGACCTGACTATTCTTCGGCTCCGCATCTGTACCTTGATCGTCCTCCTGTGTTTGACCCCCGGCTCGGCTACCTTCTCTGTTCCTGATTATCCTGCTGTACCTCACCTTGGACTGATTCCTATGCTGAATGACCATTGGCCTGGCTCTGACTCCGCTCCTGGTTTCTCCACGGCTCCATACCTGGAATCCCTCCTTGCACGGTTGCCCTTTAACCTTACCAGCGCACCCCAGCAGCTCCCTGCTATCTGCTACTCAGCAACAGTGCTCTGGCAACCCGTGCACCTTTGGGCACCGTACTCCCTGTCTCACTCCCAGGGTTACGCTGCACTTAGCCGCAAGGGGCGCCCCCTCTGCAATCCGGCCTCACATCCAGGACTCTGACAGTATAATCCAGCCATGACTGAGGCTGGCGGAGGTGCGTCCCCAATAGAGACTTTATGCCAACAGGCCGCTACCCTTACACGAGTGGTCCAAGTTCTTCAGGAAAGATACATTCAATTAGAAGGAAAACTCCAAAATTTTATGCTACCATCTGCCTTTTTGGATCCTGGTTCTTCCTCCACCAATCTCCCTGCTACAGCCTCTTCAGTACTGACTTTGCCCCCAGAACCGCGGGTACCTACCCCTGAACGTTTCTCTGGAGACCGGCAGAAATTCAGATCCTTCAAGAATGCCTGCCTGTTATATCTGGCTCTGCAACCCCGTACCTTTTCCACTGAGACTGTCAAAGTTGGCTTTCTTATCTCCCTGCTGACCAATGAACCCCAGGCATGGGCCCACAGGTTATGGGAAAAGAAGAACCCAGCTACTAGTTCAGTGGAAACGTTCTTTACGGCCTTTTTGCAATTGTATGAAGACCCCCAGCGTACAGCCACCGCTGAGGCCGCTCTGCATTCTCTTCAACAGAAACGGCGCCCGGTGGAAGACTATACTGTGGACTTCTGCCGGTGGTCTGCCGATACAGACTGGAATGAGGCTGTGTTGAAATACCAGTTTCGCCTGGGGCTTTCTGAATCCCTTAAGGACGAGTTGGCCAGGGTCGGCATCCCTGCTACCCTCGAGGGGCTCATTCAACTATCCATCCAGTTGGATAGACGCCTTCGGGAGCGCCAGGCTGAACGTTCTCAGACTCCCAAAGTGCTGGTACCAGAGATCGGCGCTATGTCCGTTGGTTTGGTGCGATCCGCACTGACTCCTGAGGAAAAACAGCGTCGGCGTCAAGCCAATCTCTGTCTCTATTGTGGCCGAAAGGGATATTTCCTGAGCAACTGCCCCATAAGGCCCAGCAAGGTACCCAAGAACTCTCCAGTGTACTTCCAGATGTCCGGAACTTCCACTTCTCACCTTATCCTTCCCATCACGCTGCAGTTGGCCGACAAGGGGGTTCAGCTTCAGGCCATAGTCGACTCCGGGGCATGCAGTTGTTTCTTGGACTTGGACTTAGCAGTAAAGCTCGGTCTGGCCCTACTTCCCAAGAACCGTAGATTGGAAGTTCTCCTGGCTGATGGCACCCTGCCTAGTTCCGGTCCTGTGACACAAGAGACCGTTCCTCTTTTGGTTACTACTCCTGATGGTCATCAGGAATTCATACGTTTCGACATTCTAAGCTCACCTATGTTCCCCGTCATCCTGGGTACCCCATGGCTCCAAGCCCACAACCCCCAGATCAACTGGATCAGGAAAGAAATTTCATTCACTTCACCTTATTGCCTACAGCACTGTCTTGCCCCTGAAACCAGTAATGTAGCCAGTTGCCTGTCAGTTCAACCTGTACCTGTCAACAACCAGAGTATTCCACCGGCCTACCAGGAGTTTGCAGATGTCTTTGACAAGAAAAAGGCTGATGTCCTGCCACCACACCGGTCATACGATTGTCCAATTGAATTACTCCCAGGAGCCGAAATCCCATTCGGTCGCATATTCCCCCTCTCGGAGATGGAACTAGGAACATTGCGACAATACATTGATGAAAACCTGGAGAAAGGCTTCATCCGTTCCTCCTCTTCTCCTGCTGGAGCCGGAATCTTTTTTGTCGAAAAAAGGGACAAATCCCTAAGACCATGTGTGGATTACAGGGAGCTCAATAAAATCACTATAAAAAACCGTTACCCCCTTCCTCTAGTTCCGGAACTTTTCCAGAGACTCCGTACTGCCCGAATATTTACTAAGCTTGACCTTCGAGGAGCCTACAATCTCATTCGCATCCGAGAGGGTGACGAATGGAGACAGCAGAACTCACTTTGGACATTTCGAGTACTTAGTGATGCCATTTGGATTGTGCAACGCCACATTCCAACATTTCGTAAACGATATCTTTCGAGAATTTCTGGATTACTTCGTCATCATCTACCTGGATGATATCCTGATATTTTGAACCACCCTGGAGCTCCATCGTACACATGTAAGGACAGTTCTGCACACTCTACGTAAGCACAAACTCTATGTAAAAGCAGAGAAGTGTGATTTTGAAAAGGAGTCAATACAATTCCTGGGGCTAATTATCTCCACTGGTGGTGTTGCCATGGACCCGCAAAAAGTACAGGCAATCTTGGACTGGCCAACTCCATCGGATAAAAAGGGAGTACAAAGATTTGTGGGGTTTGCAAACTTTTATAGGAGGTTTATAAAAAACTTTTCCTCTATCATCTCACCAATCACCCAAGTTACCCGTTTACATACTCGGTTCCTGTGGTCTTCAGAAGCCCAATCAGCTTTAGATAAGCTCAAATCCCTCTTTACCTCTGCACCTATCCTGCAACATCCTGATCCGGCCCTTCCTTACATCTTAGAGGTTGACGCCTCTGAAGTTGCCACAGGGGCAGTCTTATCCCAATGTCAGGGTCCTAAGTCGTTACTCCATCCTGTGGCCTTCTCCTCGCAGAAGATGTGTCCGTCTGAAAGGAATTATGATGTGGGAGATCGAAAGCTCTTGGCTATTAAAACTGCCCTGGAGGAATGGCGGTACCTCCTTGAAGGTGCTCAGCATCCCATCATGATATTCACGGATCACAGAAACCTAGAGTATCTTCGCACTGCTAAACGATTGAGACCCCGACAAGCTCGATGGGCCTTGTTTTTTGCCAGATTCAATTTTCATATCTCCTTCCGCCCGGGGTCTAAGAACGGGAAGGCCGATGCCTTGTCCCGGATGTTTCCTGACACTCCCGAAGAAATTACTCCTAGCACTATATTGTCTCCACAGAATTTTCTCATGATTCAAACCGACCTGAGTTCCTTACTGAAACAAGCTTCTTCCCAATGCTCTGAACCAGAAGCACTGTCTTTAAGAAACCAGGAAGGTTTTCTTTGGTATCAGAACAAAATTTTTGTTCCGCAGCAAGCCAGAGCCCAGGTCCTAAAGACTTTACATGACCACCAACTTGCTGGTCACTTCGGGGTTCGAAAGACTTTGGAGCTTGTTCAACGATCTTTTTGGTGGCCCACTCTGAAGCCTGACTGCAGGGAATATGTCAGTTCCTGCACCATTTGTCAACGTAACAAGGGGTCTAACATCAGATCTTGGGGTCTACTACGCCCATTGCCTGTGCCGGAGCAACCATGGAAAGAAATATCTATGGATTTCATAGTAGAATTACCACCCTCGGAGAAATTTACAACCATCTTGGTAGTCGTTGACCGCCTGTCCAAGATGGCGCATTTCTTGCCCATGATGGGTACACCATCTGCTGCTGACACGGCGAAGATCTTCATAAAGGAGATAGTCAGACTTCACGGCCTACCAAGCAACATTGTGTCCGACAGAGGGGTGCAATTCACCTCTAAGTTCTGGAAGGAGCTCTGCAAAATGCTTTCCATTAAAGTGTGCCTATCTTCAGCTTACCATCCTCAAAGCAACGGTCAAACCGAAAGAACTAATCAAACTTTAGAACAGTACTTACGTTGCTTCTGCTCCTTCTCCCAGGACGACTGGTCCTTGCTACTCCCGTGTGCGGAGTTTGCATACAACAACTCAATCCATGCTTCCACCAATCAGTCACCTTTCTGGGCCAACTACGGTTTCCATCCCTCATTCTTGCCTAATGTTATACCAGAGACCTCAGTCCCCGCAGTCCAGGACAGGATAAATGCCATTCAGGCTAATTACCTAACTCTCCAGGCAACTATGCAGAAGGCCCAAGAGAATTATAAAAAACATTATGACAAGGGTAGGAGAGATCCCGTCTTTAAAGTTGGAGATAGAGTGTGGCTTTCCTCAACAAATCTTAAGCTTCCTTGCCCCTCCCGGAAGTTAGGACCAAGGTTTATCGGTCCATTCACAATTAAGAAGGAAATTAACCCAGTGGCATTTGAATTGTCTTTACCAAGTTCATATAAAATCCACCCAGTATTCCATGTTTCTTTATGAAAATCTGTTGTCTCCAGTCCTTTTCCAGGGAGAGAAGAAGCTCCGCCGCCTCCAATCTTGGTGGACAATGAAACAGAATATGAAGTAGAAGCCATTCTGGACTGCCGTCGGAGAGGTAGGACTGTTCAATTTCTTGTTAAATGGAAAGGTTACTCTGTAGAAGATAATTCTTGGGAACCAGCAGATAACATTCATGCCCCTAGACTGTTGCAGAGGTTTCAAGCCTGATACCCTGAAAAATGGGCCAGATTGGGCATCCGGAGGCTGCCCATAGGGGGGGGCACTGTCAGGGTGATAACCGTAGGACGGGTAATTCTGCCAGTATTCCTCATGGTGGCGCCCTTCTGCCTATTTAAGCCTGCTGCTGGTGCATGCTGGTTGCTGGATTATCATCAGCTTCCTGTGTTCCTTGTTCCTGTTGTGATATCTGCTTCCTGTTACTACTCGGCTTGCCTGACTGCTCCAGTATTCCGCCTGCATTGACCCCGGCTTGGACCTGACTATTCTTCCGCTCCGCATCTGTACCTTGATCGTCCTCCTGTGTTTGACCCCCGGCTCGGCTACCTTCTCTGTTCCTGATTATCCTGCTGTATCTCACCTTGGACTGATTCCTATGCTGAATGACCATTGGCCTGGCTCTGACTCCGCTCCTGGTTTCTCCACGGCTCCATACCTGGAATCCCTCCTTGCACGGTTGCCCTTTAACCTTACCAGCGCACCCCAGCAGCTCCCAGCTATCTGCTACTGAGCAACAGTGCTCTGGCAACCCGTGCACCTTTGGGCACTGTACTCCCTGTCTCACTCCCAGGGTTACGCTGCACTTAGCCGCAAGGGGCGCCCCCTCTGCAATCCGGCCTCACATCCAGGACTCTGACAACAGCTGTCCATACGGACTAGAGCTACCAGCCCGGAACCCCCACTAGGTGGATAGGCACGCCTACGACCACCTCCGGTAACAGTGTATATTGATTACCCAGTTCATTAACTGGTGTACTCTTTCCTCGCGTACAAAACTATCCCCACCCAAGTCTTCGCCTTCCCCCTTTCTCCTTTTTCTCTACTTCCCCTCTCATATCCTTTCTGCTCTTACCCCCCTTACACAGGGAGGCGCCGCTCCTCTCTCCCACTCCCCATACTCACTTCTAGTGAACCCCTCAACCAGATAAGAAACATAGAGTGCTCTAACGGCACACATATAAACTCACTCTAAAATCTTACTACTTACATACCATGCAGAAAGAAGCTACTAGTAAACGACAACTCTCGCTTAAATGCCTGTCACTCAATGTGAGAGGCCTAAATCTCCCTGAAAAGAGATCTCAAGTTTTCTCAGGGCTAACGAAACATAGAGCCCATTTTCTACTATTACAGGAAACGCATTTTTGAACCAAAGCCATTCCCAAATTGACAAATCATATATATAAGCAAGCCCTACATTCTACGAATCCATCCTCTAAAACTAAAGGAGTCTCCATACTCATTTACAAAAATGCTGACTTTCAAATGTCTGATTCGCTGATCGATCAGGAAGGTAGATATATCTTTATTAAAGGCACTTACGCGTCTAAACCCATCACAATAGCGAATATCTATTGCCCAAATGATCACCATGTAACCTTTTTCCGGAAAATCTGTGACCTACTATCCTCCTTCCAAGTGGGCATACTGATACTAGGAGGAGACTTCAATGTCCCACTGAACCCCACCCTTGACTCCTCTACAGGCACTTCCACACTCCCATACCGGGCATTAAGACAGATCAAACTCCAACTACAAGACTTGACATTACACGACACCTGGTGCACCATGTACCCGACGGACAGAGATTATACGTACTTCTCTCCTCCACACCAAAAATATTCAAGAATTGACTACATATTTTTATCCCAGACAGATCTCTCATTTCTCTCACAAGCCAGAATAGAGCCCATGTTCTTGTCCGACCACCACCCTATCACGATAACTCTTACATTCCCAGATTCACAAAAGACCACTAAAACATGGAGGCTGAACCCATCCCTCCTAAAAGATCCTGAAACAATCCGACAAATAAACGCCCAAATCCAACTGTATTTCCAGGAGAATTCAACCCCGGGTGTCACTCCTATCACAATATGGGAAGCACACAAGTGCATTATACGAGGAAAACTTATAGCCTTAGCCACGATGGAAAAAAGAGACACCAGGACCAGGAACCTCTCTTATCACAACGATCCACAGACTTGAAACATTCCATAAACAATCCATTTCCCAATCTACGTTACAGGCCCTCACACACGCAAGATCCTCTTTATTGGACAAATTAGGGAAACGCACTAGGCGAAGATATATTCTCGGACAGAAAGTGTTCTATGAACACTGTAACAAAAGTGGGAGATTGCTTGCTCGTACAATTCAGGCAGCTAAAGCATCATCTATAATCCACCATCTCCGCACTGCACAAGGCACACTTCTTTCTAAAAATGAAGACATAGCCAAGCACTTTGAGGAGTTTTACTCTAAGCTTTATAACTTACCACAAAACATTGTAGAGGCACCTACTGCACCCGACCGGTCCTCATAAATTTGCGATTTCTTGACCCAATATTGCCCCAAACCAATCACATCAAAACAAGCCAAAGCCTTAGAACACCCACTGACTACTGAAGAACTCAATCTTGCCATTAAGCAAAAAAAGTTGGTAAAAGCCCAGGCCCAGATGGACTACCTCTAATCTATTATAAAACCTTTTTAGAGACGCTATTACCCAGAATGTTGTCAGCATTCAACTCCCTTTCAAACCCACTCGCTCCAACTGGCCACATGTTAGAAGCCCATATAGCAGTTATACCAAAAACAGATAAAGACCCAGCGCTTGCATCCAATTACAGACCCATATCACTGCTCAATGTGGACATCAAATTATATGCAAAAATCATTGCAAATAGACTACTACCCCTTGTTCCTGACCTGGTCCTGCCCGACCAAGTAGGCTTTGTCCCAGGTAGGGAGGCCAGGGACAACACCATAACACCCTGAATGTTCATCATTGGCTCACTGCATCTGATTCTAAGGGCTTTCTGTTTTCCCTTGACGCTGAGAAGGCGTTCGACAGGGAGGCCTTGGACTACATGCAAGAGGTACTCAAAGGCATTGGCCTTCTACCACGCATGTTTGCACATATTAATGCTCTATACACCAACCCAACAGCGAGTGTTAGAGCAAATGGTCTCCTGTCGAACGCCTTCTCCATCAGTAACGGAACTCGCCAAGGGTGCCCCTTATCCCCCCTGATCTTTGTCTTGACCCTCGAACCCCTTCTCAATAGATTACGGGCCAATCCTGATATCCAGGGCATCTCCATTAATCGTAGGGAATTTAAGGTAGCCGCATTTGCGGATGATATCCTACTATCACTACAAGCTCCCTGCACATCTCTTCCTAACCTACTGAAAGACATTAAATATTTTGGAGTATTGTCAAACTTCAAAATCAATTACTCTAAATCATATGCCCTGAATATCTCTCTTCCTTCACAAGATGTTATTCATTGCCAATCCTCGTTCCCATTTCAGTGCAAAGATGACGCTATTACCTATCTTGGCATTTGAATTCCCAGCCGTCTAACAGATCTCTATGATCATAACTTCCTTTATACTTTGACTAAAATCCAGACGGATCTAAAAAATTGGGCCTCTCTCAATGTATCCTGGTTTGGGCGATCGGCATTGATAAAGATGATAGTCCTGCCCCGTCTTTTGTATCTTATGCAGACTATTCCAATTCAATTGCCCCCATCTTTCTTTTTGTCCTACAAAAAAGCCTGTTAAAAATGTATCTGGAAAAATAATTCCCCACGCATTAAATACACGCGGTTGACTTGCACTAAAACGAAAGGGGGGATAGCTTTACCAGACCTTCATAAATACTATCTAGCATGCCACCTTACTAGAGTGGTAAATTGGAAAACCCACAAAAAAGGTAAGACCTGGACCGTACTGGAAAACTGCTTCAGTAATTCACCTTTACACACCCTGACTTGGCTTCCAGCGAAACACTACCCCCACGCCGTTAAGACACATCCACTCATCTACCCTTCACTGCTAGCTTTTACCACAGCTATAAACTTATACCAATTATCCTTAATACCAGGACCACTAACCCCTCTTAGAGCAAACCCAGATTTTCCCCCAGGGGAATCAAACACTTTCCTAATGCAAGAGTGGCCACATGATGATGTCCAAACTCGGCACTACTTCATTGAAGGTAGGATACGTTCATATGAAAATTTGAGGGCCATTTCCCACACGAACGACTTTCCCTTTTGGTCTTACAGACAGCTAAGACATTTTTTCACAACGACAAAAGCAAACGACTTCTGGGCAAGATCACTCACTCCATTCGAAACAATGTATTCTCAGACCACTCCACAAAGACACCTGATTTCCATGATTTACTCTCTCCTACAGGACAACCCCCAACTCCCACAGACAGGAACTTCACGAATTTCCTGGGGGAAGGACCTACAAATTACTTTTACCGATGATGAATGGGAATCCATCCTCACATATGCCCACAAAGAATCATTGAATGTAGCAATACAAGAAAATGGCTACAAAATAGTCACAAAATGGTACAGAACCCCGGCACGCCTACACAAATTCTCACCCTCCATTCCAAACATTTGTTGGAGATGTAATAAGGAGGTAGGAAACATGGTTCATATATGGTGGGAATGCCCATTGCTCCAGCCATTCTGGAAAGAGTTACATTCCATAATCACACGAGTAACAACCTACTCCTTAGACTTTAACCCGGCCCAGTATCTCCTCCATCATTCAACCCTGACCAAAAAAACCTATCATAAATCATTAGCTATGCACATGGTCAATGCAGCCAGATTGTGTATTCCCGCACACTGGCGCTCAACCAACCCCCCTACCATTAAGGAATGGCTAACTAGGATTGCAAGGATCGAGGAGATGGAAGAACTAATTTATATCTCCCAAGATCGCATACAGAAATTCACCACCATATGGGCTTGCTGGACACAATTCAAAACTACTGAGAACTATAGATCCTTCTTTCCGTTTTGACATCCTTTCGCTCCCTAGCTTAAAGCTAACCCTTTTAACTGTTCTCTAATTGCCACCATGGGGTCCAAGTTGAGGAGCGGCCCCCCCTCCTCTTTCACTTTCCATTCCCCCCCCCCCCAATATTTCCCTCTACTTGGCTCTACTTCTGCCCTTTACCCACCTAATTCTCCCCTATCCCCTAACCCCCCTTACCTATCTACCCACTCCATCCGAATCTTGGGTATTACCCTATCAAACAGCCGATCTAACATGCTTGAACTTCTCACCAGAGACACTCGAGCCTTCTTTCCATATCCATAAATGCCAACTCACAAGGCAGTTAATCACTTTCTCTTCTACCAAAATATTGTTTGTTTACAGAGGGGGAGTAGTGTAGGAGGAATTGGGCTGGTGTGAACTCGAGTGAGTATGTGGTAACCTTGGCAATGATGCGGTGGATCTCAGACCAGAACGATTGGATTTTAGGAAAGCTCCATAAAATGTGTTGGATAGAACCTTTATCACTTTGTCATCTCCAACAGGTATCTGGGAGATCTGGTTGGTATTTGTGGATCAGTATAGGTGTGCGGTACCAACGTGTTTGAATTTTTAGTATCCGTTTTCTTGTGTAGTGACGTTAACTGATCCTTTGTGTATTGTCAGAAAGATTTGTTCCCAGTCTTCGGGTGTAAGTGATAGAGTTCCTTCTACCAAGTCATGCATGCCTTGCTTGTATTTGGGGAAATGTTTGTGAATAGGAAAGAGTGTGTTACAGAGAGTAGGTGGCGTTGGGGAGTTTGTGTTATACATATGGAATCAAAAGGGGATTGGGGTCTAGAGACCTTGAATTTCCTGTCTAACTCACTTAGATAGTGTGCAAGTAGAGTGTAGTTCCATGGGGAGATGGAGGGGCTGTCTCTGTCAGAGAGTCCTCATCTTTCTATACTGATCCTGCTCCCTCAATTTCAGGTCTGACCAGCGTTTCCTCAATTGCTCCTTGGATCATCGTACCCCAAAAGTCCTGTGCAGACTTCTCGCAACTTTAGTCATGATCTTGGCCTTTCTCACAATTGGGTTTCTGTACGGCCCATACTTCCCATCATAGTCTGCCCTCTTCAAGATGTCCACCATCTCCACCATCTCTTCAAAGGGCATATTTGAGGCCTTATATCTCCTCCTGGATCTGGAACTGCCTTGCTCTGGGCTTTCCTTGTCATTGCTGATAACAGCACTCACCTGCTGTGTCTCCGCCACGTGCTCTCCCACTGCCCCAAAAGAGAAGAGGTGGGGAATATACTAGAAAGAAGGACAGGGGCGGAGTTTGACTCATGCGCAGTGTGTATAAAGCATAACACGTGGGCATCATACATACAATCTGTGAGTGGAGGACGGAGGATTGTAAGTGCAGATCGTGCAAACGAAGATACAATTGTAACTTGGGGCATCAGCGGTTAGTGGCCTATACTGCTTATAGATTGAGGCCTATATTGGGACAAGATTAGGAGAGTTTAGCCCGACATTAGGGTTTGTCTTGTGTTGTGTCTTGCAGCTAAAATGGTGGATAAATTCACTGACCCGGACTTCCTGCCCAGATTACTAGACATGTACAGGGAGCAGCCATGTCTCTGGCAAGTCCAAAACAGGGACTACTGTTGAAATTGGTGAAGCTGGTGTATCCCACAGCAGACATCAAATATTTGAAGGCTAAAATTGATAGCCTGAGGAACACATATGATAGGGAGCGCAAGAAGGTCCAGGATTCCCAGAGATCCGGAGCACCAGCAGATGACGTATATGTACCCAGGCTGTGGTACTACGACAGACTGTGTTTTTTGTCAAACCAGACGGAACCCAGGCCATCACTATCCACACTTCCTTCAACACTTCCTGTGACATCAGCTGAGGCTCCTGAAATCCGACCTGGGCCTTCCACCAAGGAAGAAGATGTGGAGGAGCCCTGCTTGAGGCAGGTATAGCATTGTTGAAGATATTTATTGTCAAAAATTGAATGATGTTAACTAGGTGCTATTGATCACTAATTTCTGATTTAACAAAGTGGTTTACATATCAATAGACAGTAGTAACCAAAAATGATTGGGACAAGAATGAAAAATGCTGGGGTCTGAAGGATAGTCTTTTCTATTTGTTAACATTCAATTTGCAACCGTCATGAGCTCAAAATTGTGTGTGATTGATGTCCAAAAACCTAAAACTATGTACCATTTTCATACACAGGAAAGTCTCAGCCAGGCGGTGGCCGTGGCAAGAAGCCTGACGGAATCCCAGGTTCCTCCCCTCTGCCCTCCAAACAAAAGGACCAGGAAGGCAAGGAATCTGGACCAGTCAGAGACTGTTTTATTTCGCCAGGCTACTGCGGCACTTAACACGACCCCTGGTGGCCACGAGGCTTTTGGCTGTGTCACAGCAAGCAAGCTCGAACACATGGAGGAGGGCCAATGCACGATCTGTGAGGAAATCATTCTGTAGGCCCTAAACAAGGGGACAAGGGGCGAACTAACAATTCAAAGCCACCTGTGTGAGTTGGACCATACTCCTCCACCACCTCCAGCAACACCACCAACACCACAGCCACCCAACCCACCACAGCAGCATGGAAGGAAGCGTGGAAGGAAGTGTTGAGAGTGATGGCCTGGGTTTGGTATGGTCTGGCAAAAAATGCAGGCTGTTGTAAGACCACAGCCTCGGGATATATATGTCATCTGCTGCTACTCCTGATCTCTCAGAGTCCTGGACCGTATTGTGCTCCCTATTAAATGGACTCCTCAGGTTACCAATTTTAAAAGTCAAATTATTGATGTCTGCCCTGGGGTACAAAGTGTTCTCCAAATCCAACTGTTTTTCCAGTGTTGCCTTCCTCTTTATTTTGTTATGATCCCTATTAAATGTATAATTTCTTTTGGACAAATACTTGACTATGTGTTTTACTTCAAAAAGGACAGTTTGTTTGTGAGTAGGCAGGTACATTTCAAAAATACAATGTCAAATTAACAAGGGACACCAACATAGTATTTTTCATGTTAAAAAATACAAGATAATAATGGTGTTGTGGTAACTTGACACACAAAACGACAAAAAAAATTATGGAGATCACTAGAAAAAAATAACAAAAACAAATATTATTCAGGAGATCACGAGAAATAATAAAAAATCAGTTTTTCAGAACTCCGTGAATATCAGCAACAAAGTAACTTCATTATTCTAGCATTATAAAGAAAAAGAGAATGCGCTGCAATGAGAGATTTCATAATTTGTCACGTGGCGAATGTGATATTTCCATTACGAAAGAATGATTGGGACAAGAATGAAAAATGCTGGGGTCAGAAGGATAGTCTTTTCTATTTGTTAACATTCAATTTGCAACAGTCATGAGCTCAAAATTGTGTGTGATTGATGACCAAAAACCTAAAACTATGCACCATTTTCATACACAGGAAAGTCTCAGCCAGGTGGTGGCCATGGCAAGAAGCCTGACAGAATCCCAGGTTCCTCCCCTCTGCCCTCCAACCAAAAAGACCAGGAAGGCGAGGAATCTGGACCAGTCAGCGACTGTTTTGCCACGTGACGAATATGATATCTCCATTACGAACGCTAGTTTTACAAGACTGAGCACTTCCGGCTCGTACTTGATTCCAAGCATGCGTAAACTTTTGTGCCCGGACTTGTGTACACACGATCGGACTTTCCGGCAACAAAATTTTGTTGGCGGAATTTTTGAGAACCTGCTAGCAAACCTTTGTTGGCTGAAAATCAGACAGCAAATGTTCGATGGAGCATACACACAGTCGGACTTTCTGACAACAAGCTCACATCCAACATTTCCCGTCTGAAAATATGACCGTGTGTACGCGGCATTACACTTGCTGGAAGGGAAAGCGAATGTTGAAGACAACTGCGAGTTGTTGAGAAGGGTTTAGTTAAGAGAAGTTATCTGTATGGATTTTAAGTATGTTTTTATTACATGTTTATTGTTGCAACTACTGTGATGTCGTGTACACACGATCGCACATTCCGACAACAAAATCCATGTTTTTTTCCGACGGATGTTGGCTCAAACTTGTCTTGCATACACACGGTCACACAAATCTTGTCGGAAATTCCGAACGTCAAGAACGCGATGACCTACAACACGTATGATGGCACTAGAAAAGGGAAGTTCAATACCAAGTGCGCCACCCTTTGGGCTCCTTCTGCTAATCTCGTGCTAGTAGAAGTTTGGTGAGAGACAATTCACGCTTTTCAGCCTCATGCTTTTCCGATCATTACTGCTCTTCAGTTTGTGCTTGTGGGTTCGTATCTGGTTTTTAGTGCGTGTAGTCAGTTCGCATTTGTTTTTCAGTGCATATTATTATAGTATGTATTTGATTCTGAGTGCATTCTTGTCTGCTCGTTTCTGATTTTCAGCTCTCTCTTCTCAGGGCTTTCTGATTTTCAGTTCAGTTCTGTTAGTTCGTTCTGGCCAGCCGACCGTTTTGAAGCCATGTTGCGGGTACGTACTTGTCGCAGAGTTCGTGTTGTGCAGGGGCTTGGTGTTGGGGTTCTTACTTTGACCCAAGCCCAGTCCATGAACAGGGAGGAGTTCATGGACCATGAATTGGTTACTCCAGCTACACCAATTCTCTCATATGCCTTTGTTGCGGGAGATCCGTGAGAATAATTCTGATGATTTCAGGAATTATCTCTGGATGACGGACCTCGTTTTTCACCGTTTGTTGGCTTTGCTGTCCCCTTGTATTACCAAGCAGGACACCTGCATGTGGCAAGCCATCACTGCCGAGCAGAGGCTAGTCACCACGTTGTGGTACTTGGCGACAGGGGGAAGTCTGCAGGACATCAAGTTCTCCCCCCCAGGCTCTGGGGATCATTATTCCAGAGACCTGTTCTGCCTCATTCAGGTCCCGCAGAAGGACTATGTTAGGGTAAGTTTTCTCCGTTAACATCACATTCTATGTATTTAATGTTTGCTAATGTATTGTATTTCTTTCATCATTCCCTAAATACCATGATTGTAAGATGCTGTGAATGTCCCCTTTGTCCTCATGCATGCTTGAATTTTTTAAACTTCCTTTTTTGTCCTTCATGCATATTTGCCTTCACTAACCTCCCCAGCATGCTATCCTGGGCCCATACACACCTAACCTAGTCACTTAACAATGTATTTTGTCACCTCCATAGTAGTGCTTTACCCTAAACACCCCCTAAAATGTGTCCAAATGTTATTTGTGTTCTTAAATTCATGCAGAGTGCCAGAGGCTTTTTTTTGGGTCCCAAAATCATTTGGAATCCTCCCTCCCCCAACCGCTAAGTCAACCAATACCAATCCTCTATCTGCTGACTTTGCCAAACCCATACACACTATACCTACCTCTTTTGTGGTCAGATTTCTGCATGAATGCCCCAAAGCATGTAGTGAAAGGGCCTGCCAGAATACTTTCAAATGATACTGTTTAAAGTTTTGTTCACCTATTATCTTGATAGGCAATTGCAGAATGTAAAAAAGTGCTTCAATTTGTACAGTGTGTATTTATATTTTTGTATTATGACACTTCCTACCTGTCCAGTGGGCTGCCAATAGTGTAAGTAAGAAGGGGCTGGCCAAAGTAACACACATTATTTATGCATTCAGCTCTCAATGAAGTAGAGAGGGTTACCTGTCCAAAACATACCCCCCTCAATTTTTTACAATGGGCCATCAGAGAGGGTGAGGAATCTGATAAGTGGACCTTATATTTTTGTCTTTAAATACTCCTTAAAATAAATGTAATACTGATGTTGGCCAAGAATGTTTGTGTCTAATCTTCTTGCAATGTTTATGTGCAAAATTACTATTTTTTTTTTCTTGTTTGAATCCACAGTTTCCTTCAACTCCACAGGAATGGCAGACTGTGGCTTCCCAATTTGCCCAGCGGTGGAACTTTCCTAACTGCAATTGATGGGAAACACGTCCACATAGTTCCACCCCCCCAAACTCGGGGTCATACTATTACAACTATAAGGGGTTTAATAGTATTGTGATGTTGGTGGTGGTGTCAGCAACATATGAGTTGCTCTATGTGGACGATGGGAAGAATGGCCGGATGTCAGATGGTGGAGTCATCGGCCAGACAGAGTTTTACAGACAGCTCCAGAATGGTGGCTTGGGATTGCCACCTGCTGAAGAGAATGTGGAAGGACTCCCGTTCGTCTTTGTCGCTGATGAAGCGTTTGGGCTGGGTGATCACCTGATGCGGCCATTCCCCATGAGGTCCCTCACCCCGGACCAGAGGGTTTTTAACTACTAGCTGGCCAGAACCAGAAGAGTGGTGGAGAATTATTTCGGGATAATGGCCAGACGGTTCTGCTTATTTCTTATACCCATACACATGGTGGAATATAAACTTAACTATATAATCCTTTCATGCTGCATTCTCCACAACTATTTAAGGAGAAATTCAATGAACTATGTTGCCTCAGTTAGGCCTGAGGCTGGACTTAATGAACAAACACTGATGGCGTTTGAAGCTGGCCATCCTGGCTTGCCCCCCCCCCAAAGTGCCCTCGAGGTCCGTATAAAATACATGGAGTACTTTGCGGGTAGAGGGCCATTGATATGCCAGAAAATGTTTAATAAACATTTTTAAAATAATTTTTTTTAGTTAAACTGAAATAATATTTCCTTTGGTTTACTGCTTGTGTTTCTTTTAGCTGTCTCCTAGGTTCTCCAATGGGCTTTTATTTTTGACCATTTTCTTCAATAGTGCAAACGTAATTTATTTGATACATGTGGTGAGAATCTCTTCTTCAGCGAACAATTATTATGTTGTGGGTCTGCTACACACACCTTGTTTTTGTTGTTAATGTATGTAATGCATTACTGATTAAAATATACATAATTTTCAGCACCATGAATGAATTTTAATGAGTCATGAAAATGGCATGATTGTGGCAAATTATAAAGCACTGTGGGAGTTATTTACTAAAGGAAAATCCACTTTGCACTCCAAGTGCACTGCAAAAGTGCACATGAAACTGCACTCGAAACTGCACTGAAAATGCACTTGTAGTGCAAAGTGGATTTGCCTTTAGTAAATAACCCCCATTTCAGTTTAAACACCAACTTAGTCCAAAAAATGATATTGAGCATTGAAAGAAGAAGCCACACATTGTTGATTAGAAAACCTTTTACTCTCTGCACATTCACATGTGCGGTAGAAAAGGGTTTTTGAACAAACCAACATATTTTAGTAACATTTTTTTTTTGACAGTAGTAACTTACAAAGTGAAGGCAATATCAGACATTAGTATGTCCAAACTGTGTTGATATTGCCTTCATCAGATGGGGTGATGTCACTCCTGTGAAAGCCAAATTTTGAAGATGCACACAAATTGAGAGTCAAAATGGGGATTTCCCTCCTGATCCCATGCCTAATGACAACATGTGCTAGCTCCCATCATGGGTGATAATTGGACCTGTTTCGGGGGGTGCAACCCCTTTCTCTCATCTACTTTAGTTGCAAGGAATGGGTTGCACCCCCAAAACACGTACCTTGATATCCCGTGATGGCAGATAGCACATGTTGACACACTGTGTGCATCTCCAAAATTTGCCTTTCTAAAAAATATTTAAAATGTGTGAAAATAATCAAAATACAAACAAACTAGAAGAATTATGGGGTGTTTTAGATTCTGCCTAAAACATCAATGATGTGCTTGAGTTTTTTATTTTTACATCACTGATGTCTTCCTTGATCTTCTGTAAATCACGATTGCACACCATGATCTCCCCGATGAGGACGTGTGCACTTGCACTTGTGAAATGAGATTCTTCTTCCACAACATCCACATTACCTAAAATAAAAAAAAACACACCATGTATTATAAATATGCAGGCATCCATCTATTACCTAAAGCTGTGGTCTTAGACACTCACCTGTTGTGGTCAGTATTTCACCCACTTCATAAACCTCTCCTTCCTCCACATCTTCTGGTTGTGGTGTGGGGATTTCCTTTTCTTTAGGAGGTGGGGGGTTCCTGGTGTCCAGCCTTGTTTTGGATTTTAGGTGTTTACATGTTTAAAACAGTTATTTTTGCTAGAAAATAACTTAGAACCCCCAAACATTATATATGTTTTTTTTTTCTAACACCCTAGAGAATAAAATGGCGGTCATTGCAATACCTTTTTTTGCACCGTATTTGCGCAGCGGTCTTATAAGCGCACTTTTTTTGAAAAAAATTCACTTTTTTGAATAAAAAAATAAGACAACAGTAAAGTTAGCCCAATTTTTTTTATATTGTGAAATATAATGTTACGCCAAGTAAATTGATACCCAACATGTCACGCTTCAACATTGCGCCCGCTCGTGGAATAGCGTCAAACTTCTACCCTTAAAAATCTCCATAGGCGACGTTTAAAAAATACTACAGGTTGCATGTTTTGCGTTACAGAGGAGGTCTAGGGCTAGAATTATTGCTCTCGATCTACCGGTCACGGTGATACCTCACATGTGTGGTTTGACCACCGTTTTCATATGCGGGCGCTACTCACGTATGCGTTCGCTTCTGCGCGCGAGCTCGTCGGGACAGGGCGCTTTAATAAATTTTTTTTTTTTTTATTTATTTTACTTTATTTTATTTATTTTTTCACTGTTTAAAAAAAAAAAATTGGATCACTTTTATTCCTATTACAAGGGATGTAAACATCCCTTGTAATAGAAAAAAAAACATGACAGGTCCTCTTAAATATGAGATCTGGGGTCAAAAAGTCCTCAGATCTCATATTTACACTAAAATGCAAAAAAAAAAAAAAAATCGTTTAAAAAAAATGACACAAAAAATTGTGCCTTTAAGAGAAGTGGGCGGAGCCGTCGTAATGACGTCGCTCCGGCCGTCACATGGTATAGAGACGGGTGGGGGCCATCTTGGCCTCACTCGTCTCAGTACCTCGGCAGTGACAGGTCCCGATCTCCTCCGCCGCTACCGACGGCTACGGTAAGCGGCGGAGGGCACGGGAGAGCGGCGGGAGGGGGGGTGGCACCTCTCCCGCCGCCGATAACGGTGATCTCGCGGTGAACCCGCCGCAGAGACCACCGTTATTGTGTACAGAACCGCTCACTGTAAAGATGGATACCTCGGTTGTGGCAGCAGCTGCTGCCGTTACCGAGATATCCATCTTCAAAAAAATGACGTACATATACAGTGAGCGGTCGTCAAGTGGTTAAATGTCCTGAGTCTTTTCTCCCTTATGTGAATAAAAAAAAGGTATACTTAACACACAGATATTTGATGCGAGAAATAGTAATATGAAACATTGCTTAGAAGTGTCATACAATTGTCTTTTTTTGGCAGTTTTTTTTTTTTTGGAGTTCCAAGCTGAAGACATTATTTTTTTCCCTTTATAAAGCTGGAATACTTACCTTTTTTGTACAATTTTCACACATGGAGACACCCCTAGTATCCACTGGAGCACCTGTATGGGACACCCTAAAAATGGTGTTCTGGTGTCCAACACTAGTGCTCCTGCATCCAGATGTGTAAACAGCTGCTGAGTGTCCTCTCCTTACACTGAATCAAGTTTGCATTTCATTCTAGTTACAAACTCATCTAGACAACAAACTTCTTTTAATAGAAATAGGCATGAACAAATGTAGTTAACCTGCATCTGTCAAAAACATTGTATTAGTGGGCGAACGAACGGTGTTTACTATGAATGATTACTGTGCCCACGAACCTGAAACTTGCCATTTTAAACTGTACAATAGTGATGAGCTTCGTGTTCGAGTCGAACCCATGTTCGACTCGAACATCGTCTGTTCACCCGTTCGCCGAATTGCGAACGATATGGGCCGTTCGCACCAAATTCGTGTGGCGTGTCACGGCCCATAATTCACTGCGGCATCGCAGTGCATTGCTGGCTGATGATTGGCCAAGCATGCACTATGACCCGCATGCTTGGCCAATCACAGTGCCGCCTGAACAGAGAGCCGTAATTGGCCAAAGCCAAGGAGGCTTTGGCCAATTATGGCTCAGGGGATTTAGTACACGCCCCACACTATATAAGGCCGCCTGCACGGCGGCCCTGTGTAGTGTGTGTTCCGGCGTTCATTGAGAGAGAGACAGACAGTGACATTTGATTTGAGTTAGATAGATTAAGCAGAACAGTCAGTCAGTTAGCTGCACTTACAGTGTATTGTGTATATATATGCATCCCAGGTGTTGCATATATATATATATATATATATATATACACTGTATTCAGTTTAGCTAGATCTGTTCCTGTTATCTTCCTACTGACAGGCAGGCTTGTCTTGTAACAGTATTTACAGCTACCTGAAGAAAATTACTGGTGTTCTTTTGATCCTATTAGTACCACAGTCAGGCAGCTAGACCATATACAGTTAGTGCAGTGCGTCCTGCTCACAGTGTTCAGCTAGATACGTTCCTGTTATCTTCCTACTGACAGGCAGGCTTGTCTTTGTAACAGTATTTACAGCTACCTGAAGAAAATTACTGGTGTTCTTTTGATGATATTAGTACCACAGTCAGGCAGCTAGACTATTTAAAGTTAGTGCAGTGCGTCCTGCTCACAGTGTTCAGCTAGATCCGTTCCTGTTATCTTCCTACTGACAGGCAGGCTTGTCTTGTAACAGTATTTACAGTTACCTGAAGAAAATTACTGGTGTTCTTTTCATCCTATTAGTACCACAGTCAGGCAGCTAGACTATTTAAAGTTAGTGCAGTGCGTCCTGCTCACAGTGTTCAGCTAGATCTGTTCCTGTTATCTTCTTACTGACAGGCAGGCTTGTCTAGTTATAGTATATACAGCTACCTCAAGAAAATTGCTGGTGTTCTTTTGATCCTATTAGTACCACAGTCAGGCAGCTAGACTATTTAAAGATAGTGCAGTGCGTCCTGCTCACAGTGTTCAGCTAGATCCGTTCCTGTTATCTTCTTACTGACAGGCAAGCTTGTCTTCTTACAGTATATACAGCTACCTGAAGAAAATTGCTGGTGTTATTTTGATCCTATTAGTACCACAGTCAGGCAGCTAGACTATTTACAGTTAGTGCAGTGTGTCCTGCTCACAGTGTTCAGCTAGATCCGTTCCTGTTATCTTCTTACTGACAGGCAAGCTTGTCTTGTTACAGTATATACAGCTACCTGAAGAAAATTACTGGTGTTCTTTTGATCCTATTAGTACCACAGTCAGGCAGCTAGACTATTTAAAGTTAGTGCAGTGCGTCCTGCTCACAGTGTTCAGCTAGATCCGTTCCTGTTATCTTCTTACTGACAGGCACGCTTGTCTTGTTACAGTATATACAGCTACCTGAAGAAAATTGCTGGTGTTCTTTTGATCCTATTAGTACCACAGTCAGGCAGCTAGACTATTTACAGTTAGTGCAGTGTGTCCTGCTCACAGTGTTCAGCTAGATCCGTTCCTGTTATCTTCTTACTGACAGGCAGGCTTGTCTTGTTACAGTATATACAGCTACCTGAAGAAAATTACTTGTGTTCTTTTGATCCTATTAGTACCACAGTCAGGCAGCTAGACTATTTAAAGTTAGTGCAGTGCCTCCTGCTCACAGTGTTCAGCTAGATCCGTTCCTGTTATCTTCTTACTGACAGGCAGGCTTGTCTTGTTACAGTATATACAGCTACCTGAAGAAAATTACTGGTGTTCTTTTGATCCTATTAGTACCACAGTCAGGCAGCTAGACTATTTAAAGTTAGCGCAGTGCGTCCTGCTCACAGTGTTCAGCTAGATCCGTTCCTGTTATCTTCTTACTGACAGGCAGGCTTGTCTTGTTACAGTATATACAGCTACCTGAAGAAAATTGCTGGTGTTATTTTGATCCTATTAGTACCACAGTCAGGCAGCTAGACTATTTACAGTTAGTGCAGTGCGTCCTGCTCACAGTGTTCAGCTAAACCTACAAGTTAGTGGGGTGCGTCCTGCTCACAGTGTTCTGCTAAACCTACAAGCTAGTAGGGTGCGTTCTGCTCACAGTGTTCAGCTAGATCCGTTCCTGTTATCTTCTTACTGACAGGCAGGCTTGTCTTGTTACAGCATATACAGCTACCTGAAGAAAATTACTGGTGTTCTTTTGATCCTTTTAGTACCACAGTCAGGCAGCTAGACTATTTACAGTTAGTGCAGTTCGTCCTGCTCACAGTGTTCTGCTAAACCTACAAGTTAGTGGAGTGCGTCCTGCTCACAGTGTTCTGCTAAACCTACAAGCTAGTGGGGTGCATCCTGCTCACAGTGTTCAGCTAGATCCGTTCCTGTAATCTTCTTACTGACAGGCAGGCTTGTCTTGTTACAGAATATACAGCTAACTGAAGAAAATTACTGGTGTTCTTTTGATCCTATTAGTACCACAGTCAGGCAGCTAGACTATTTACAGTTAGTGCAGTGCGTCCTGCTCACAGTGTTCTGCTAAACCTACAAGTTAGTGGGGTGCGTCCTGCTCACAGTGTTCAGCTAAAGCTACCTGTAGAAGGTTGGTGGTGTTCTCATACTACAGGCAGGCAGTTGATTTTGCTAGCTGCAGTATCAGTACATATATATATATATATATATATATATATATATATATATATATATATATATCCCAGCTTAGTGCAGCTACAGGCCATTAGGCCAAGAAGGAGAGGCAGACAGTCACAAGCCAATAAGAGAGGGCAAGCAGGCTCTGTGTCTAGTGCTGGTCGTGGAGACGGTGCATCCTCATCAGCACGTGGCCATGGGACACGCTTGGCATTTTTTTCGGCAGCTGGCCGTGTTGAGCCGCAACACGCGGAAGACTTGGTCGAGTGGATGACCAAGCCGTCCTCATTCTCCTCATCCTCTCTCATGCATGCCCAGGGTACTTTGTCTGGCAAAGCAGCGGCCTCTTCCCTCGGCTCAATGTCATCAGTGACTCCCTCCCTATCCCCACCATGTCCTCCTGAGGAGTCCCTCGAACTGTTTGACCACAGTGTTGGGTACATGCTCCAGGAGGATGCCCAGCATTTGCAAGGCTCTGATGATGATACTGAGCTAGATGAAGGCAGTAACATGAGCACGGACAGAGGGGGTGCCCAAGAAGGACAGCAATCTGGCAGTCATGCTCCCCCTGCTGCAGCATACTGCCAGGTTTGCTCCAGTGATGAGGAGGGAGGGGATGATGAGGTCATTGACTCAACGTGGGTGCCTGATAGGAGAGAGGAGGAGGAGGAGGCGGCACATCACCAATGAGGCAGGATGCCCTCCAGGGGCCAGCCTAAGGGCAGCACATAGACTGCATCACACCCCAAAGCTCCACATGTGCAGGGCGCTGCAGTCTCTGTGCATTATTCAAAAAGTTCTTTGGTGTGGGCCTTTTTTGAGATGAGTGCACGAGATCGCACCACTGCTGTTTGCAACATATGTCTCAAGCGTATCTCGCGTGGCCAAAACATCTCCCGCTTGGGTACCACATGCTTGACCAGACATATGTTGACCTGCCATGCAGTTCGTTGGCAAGCGTATCTAAAAGACCCACACCAAAGAACAAAGAGGACTTCTCCTTGCTCCTCATCAGCTGAGATTTCCAACCCCACTAGACCTTCAGTCCTCTCTGAGACCTGCACTGAGAGGAATGAAGGTGTAGAATTAGGTGCGTCACAGCCAAGTACTTGTGGGCAATCTGCTTTTGGTACACCGACGTCAGATTGTACCAGGCAAATTTCCCTGCCCCAGCTGCTGCACCGCCGAAAGAAGTTTGCTCCAAGCCATCCACATGCCCAGCGGTTGAATGCTAGCTTGGCAAAATTGCTAGCACTTCAACTGCTGCCTTTTCAGTTGGTAGACTCTGCCCCCTTTCGTGAGTTTGTGGAATGTGCGGTTCCTCAGTGGCAGGTACCCAAACGCCACTTTTTCTCACGGAAGGCGATTCCGGCTCTCTACCGGCATGTGGAAGGCAATGTCCATGCCTCGCTGGACAGGGCGGTCAGCGGTAAGGTGCATATTACCGCTGACTCATGGTCCAGCAGGCATGGACAGGGACGTTACCTAAGTTTCACGGCGCATTGGGTGACTCTGCTGGCAGCTGGGAAGGATGCAGGACAAGGTGCAGTAGTGTTGGAGGTTGTTCCGCCACCACGCCTCCAAAATGCTAATGATTGTGACACACCTCTCTCCTCCACCCCCTCCTCTTCTTCTTCCTCCGTGGCCTCTTCCTGTGCTTTGTCCTCGGAACCAGCAGTGCTCCATAGTCGTTCAAGGGGCTACACAAGTACGCAGTCCAAAAGATGCCATGCGGTGCTTGAGCTGGTGTGCTTGGGGGACAGGAGCCACACTGGGGCAGAGGTTCTGTCAGCTCTGCAGGGGCAGGTTCAGAGGTGGTTGACGCCATGCCAACTTAAGGCAGGAATGGTGGTTTGTGACAATGGCACCAAACTCCTCTCTGCCCTCCGACAGGGACAAATGACCCATGTGCCCTGTTTGGCTCATGTCCTTAACTTGGTGGTTCAGCGGTTGTTGGGCAGGTACCCGGACTTACAGGATGTCCTGAGGCAGGCCAGGAAAGTCTGTGTGCATTTCCGCCAGTCATATAATGCCAGTGCTCGGCTGACGGACCTCCAAAAGGAGTTTAACCTGCCCAAGAACTGCCTAATCTGTGACATGCCCACCAGGTGGAACTCAACGTTGGCCATGCTGCAGCGGCTGCACACGCAGCAGAGGGCCATCAATGAGTACCTGTGCGACTATGGCACCAGGACAGGGTCAGGGGAGCTTGTTTTTTTTTCCCCACGCCAGTGGGCCATGATCAGGGATGCATGCACTGTCCTGTCACCATTTGAGGAGGCCACGAGGATGGTGAGCAGTGACAGTGCATGCATCAGTGACACTGTCCCCCTTGTCCACCTGTTGGAGCACACGCTGCGTGGAATAATGGACAGGGCACTTGAGGCAGAACAGAGGCAGGAAGAGGAGGACTTCCTTAGCTCTCAAGGCCCCCTTTATCCAGACAGTGTTCCTGCGTGCCCGCCGATCACACAGGAAGAGGACGAGGAGGAGGAGGAAGATTGTGTCAGTATGGAGGTGGAACCTGGCACTCAGCATCAGCAGCAGTCTTTAAGGGATCAGTCCCAAGAAACACATGGACTTGTACGTGGCTGGGAGGAGGTGGCTGCGGACCATGTCGTCCTTAGTGACCCAGAGGACTCCGGACCGAATGCCTCAGCAAACATACGCTGCATGGCCTCCCTGATCCTGCAAAGCCTGCGTAAGGATCCTCGTATTTGTGGTATCAAGGAGAAGGACCAATACTGGCTGGCAACCCTTCTTCATCCACGTTACAAGGGTAAGGTTGCGGACCTTATCTTGCCATCGCAGAGGGAGCAGAGGATGAAACATCTTCGGGAGGCCTTGCAGAAAGGTCTGTGCAATGCGTTCCCAGAGACTGGGAGGTTACAAACTCCTGTTTCTGGACAACGTGTTGCTGAGGCTTCGGTCAGTCAAAGAAGGAGCGGTGGAGAAGGTGGCCGTCTGACCGATGCGTTCAGACAATTTTTTGGTCCGCAGCCCCAAGGTATGATCGGTTCCAGCAACCATCGCCAGCGTCTGTTTTACACGGTGCAGGAATACCTAGGGGCAAGATCAGACTTGGACACCTTTCCCACCGAAAATCCTCTGGGTTACTGGGTCTTGAGGATGGATCACTGGCCAGAGCTTGCACAGTATGCAATTGAGCTACTGGCCTGTCCTGCATCCAGCGTTCTTTCGGAACGCACATTCAGTGCTGCTGGAGGCGTGGTAACCGATCACAGGGTGCGTCTGTCCACCGACTCAGTCGATCGACTGACCTTCATAAAAATGAATCAGTCTTGGATCACCACCAGCTACCAAGCACCCGATGCTGATGTAACCGAATAATTTTTTTTGAAATCTCAGATCCCTTCAAAGACTGCCTATGCTGATGCTGAGTGACTATCCCTGAGTAATTATCCTCTTCCTCCTCAATGATCACGCTGATAGCTTGTAAGAACATTTTTGGTTCTGGGCGCCACCACCGGTGCCTAAGGCACAATTTTTCAGCCCCTGTTTAACAGGGGCGTGTAATTACAATTTTTGATGCAATACTTTGCAGCAGGGCTCGTTCCTGCGTTCCAACTAGAGTGTCTGTGAGGGGTTGCAGTGTTGTGGCACCAGAACCAGTGCCTAAGGCCCAATTTTTCTGCCCCTGTATAACAGGGGCGTGTAATTACAATTTTTGATGCAATACTTTGCAGCAGGGCTCGTTCCTGCGTTCCAACTAGAGTGTCTGTGAGGGGTTGCAGTGTTGTGGCACCAGCACCAGTGCCTAAGCCCCAATTTTTCTGCCCCTGTTTAACAGGGGCATGTAATTACAATTTTTGATGCAATACTTTGCAGCAGGGCTCGTTCCTGCGTTCCAACTAGAGTGTCTGTGAGGGGTTGCAGTGTTGTGGCACCAGCACCAGTGCCTAAGGCCTAATTTTTCAGCTTCTGTTCAACAGGGGCATGTAATTACAATTCTTGATCTAATATTTCACAGCAGGGCCCATTTCTGCACCCACCAAGAGCGAGTGAGGACTTACAGTGTTGTGGCACCAGCACCACCACCACCACCACCACCACCAAAGGCCCAATTTTTCTGCCCTTGTTCAACAGGGGCATGTAATTACAATTCTTGATCTAATATTTCACAGCAGGGACCATTTCTGCACCCACCAAGAGCGAGTGAGGACTTACAGTGTTATGGCACCAGCACCACCACCACCACCAAAGGCCCAGTTTTTCTGCCCCTGTTCAACAGGGGCATGTAATTACAATTCTTGATCTAATATTTCACAGCAGAGCCCTGTGAGGGCTTACAGTGTTGTGGCCACAACAACACCTAAGGCCCAAATTTCTGCTGAGTATATAGGGCAGGCCCCTACTTTCAAACATCTAACTTACAAACGACTCCTGCTTGCAAACGGAAGGAGACAACAGGAAGTGAGATGAAATCTACCCCTAGGAAGAGAAATTCTCTCCTGTAAGAGTTAATATGGGGAAAAAAATTCTCCTTTCCACTGATGCTTTCCAATCCTTGTTTCCCAAAAACCCCAAATTTTCAAAAAACATTTGTCATTGGGACAAAAGTGAGGTGAAATCTTCTGAAGAGGAGGAAAGACAGCAAAACAAATGTCACAGGGGTGATAACTCTTCCCTATGTTTTCCAAAAAGCTTAAAAAAGATTTTTTGGCTGGAGCTAAACACGTTAAAAATGTACCCGTTCAAAATGACAAACAGATTCTACTTAACAACAAACCTACAGTCCCTGTCTTGTTTGCACCGCCTGTATACTGCTGTTCAGAGTATATAGGGCCTGGTGGCCCCACACCTTTCCTTATTTTAATTTGGGTGCGGGGTTCCCCTTAATATCCATACAAGACCCAAAGGGCCTGGTAATGGACTGGGGGGTACCCATGCCGTTTGTCTCACTGATTTTCATCCATATTGCCAGGACCCGACATGCAAGCAGTTTTGAATGAGATTTTTTCCTTTAAAAATGACATTTGGTGCAGGGACTGTTCTAAACACGGGAAACACGCGCCACTTTACAGGCATACTATAGACACCCCCCAGGTACGATATTTAAAGGAATATTTCACTTTTTTTTTTTACTTTAAGCATCATTAAAATCACTGCTCCCGAAAAAACGTCAGTTTTTAAAAGTTTTTTTGCATTGATACATGTCCCCTGGGGTAGGACCCGGGTCCCCAAACCCTTTTTAGGACAATACC
Organism: Lithobates septentrionalis; assembly: GCA_037952835.1. Classification (NCBI taxonomy): domain Eukaryota; kingdom Metazoa; phylum Chordata; class Amphibia; order Anura; family Ranidae; genus Lithobates; species Lithobates septentrionalis. The sequence continues at coordinate 12,470,412 of JBBDGP010000229.1, forward strand.
ATGCAAATTGGCCTTTAGAATGAGCACTTTTGATTTTGAACGTTCGAGTCCCATAGACGTCAATGGGGTTCTAACGTTCGTGCGAACTTTCGATCCGTTCACAGGTTCTGGTGCGAACCGAACCGGGAGGTGTTCGGCTCATCCCTACTGTACAACAGTAAAGTAAAGCACATGGAGCAGCATGAACTTAATAATAATAATAGGAACACACGACAACTACTTACTTTTTTGAAGAACTCTCTTGATCTTTCTGTACTTATCCTGTTCCCTCAATTTGAGGTCTGACCATCATTTCCTCAGTTGATCCTTGGATCGTCCTAGCCCAAAATTCTTCTGCAGACTTTTCACAACTTTACAAACAATAAAAAATTACTGCGCTTCCCTACACCGCCCAGCTGCAGTTCTAATTCTCAGGTAAAAGAATATAATAGGTACAATGTATAAGAGAACCGTGCTAAATGTGAACAATCAATGAATCCTCAAATGGTTCAAATACCATAAAGTGATCAATGTAAATAATAAAATTATGATCTTAAATACTGACAGAATATGTATGTAAAAAATATTCCGAAATTTGTACTAAAAAACAGATACAAGTAAACAAGAAGTGAGAAAAAGTTTGTGATAAAAAGGTGACTTCTGATGTCCACAGTCCTTATTGCAATATGCTCCACCAGTAGTGATTAAAAGCTTTAGTGAATAAAAAACATCTTGTGAGAAGAATCCACCACCTATATAGATATATGTTTACCAGAGGTAAGCTGTAATAAAGCTTATGCCAGAAATCCACTCAGTGGGGACACCACCATCTGTCTCAGCATAGAGGGAGGATCGCCCAGGACTCATCGACAACATATTCACTAAAGCTTTTAATCACTACTGGTGGAGCATATTGCAATAAGGACTGTGGACATCAGAAGTCACCTTTTTATCACAAACTTTTTCTCACTTATCTTGTTTACTTGTATCTGTTTTTTAGTACAAATTTCGGAATATTTTTTACATATATATTCTGTCAGTATTTAAGATCATAATTTTATTATTTACATTGATCACTTTATGGTATTTGAACCATTTGAGGATTCATTGACTTTTCACAACTTTAGTCATGATCTTGGCCTTTCTGACATTTGGGTTTGGGTATGGTCCATGCTTCCCGTCATAGTCGGCCCTCTTCAAGATGTCCACCATCTCCACCATCTCTTCAAAGGACATATTTGAGGCCTTAAATGTCCTCCGGGATTGGGACATTTGTGGCTCCGGCCTTTCGTCGTTGCTGCTGCTGTCTGCCTGCACTTGCTCTTTCTCCGCCATGTGCTCCCCCACTGACAAGGGGTGAGGTATAGACTAGAAAGAACGTCAGGGACAGGCGGAGTTTTATGCATGCGCAGTGTATAAAAAGCGTAACACGCATGCGTCGTACGTACAATCTGTGAGCGGAGTTTAACTTGGTGCATCAGTGGCCTATACTGCTTCTAGATTGAGGCCTATATTGGGACAAGATTAGGAGAGTTTAGTCTGACATTAGGGTTTGTCTTGTGTTGTGTGTTGCAGAGAAAATGGATGGCTTCAATGATCACAACTTCCTCCCCCTATTCATAGGCAAGTACAGGAAGCTGCCCTGTCTGTGGCAGGTGAAACATCCACATTATATTCATAAACAAAAGAGGCAGGCAGCGCTGGAGAAACTGCTGGAGTTAGTGATGCCGCAGATTCCCACGGCAACCATCCCCTATTTGAATTCAAAAATTGGTGAGCTGAGGAGCACTTATAATAGGGAGCGCAATAAGGTCCAGGATTCCATGAGATCAGGAGCTGCAGCAGATGCCATTTATGTCCCCAGGCTGTAGTACTATGACAGACTGCGTTTTCTGTCAGACCAGACTGAATTCGGCCAATCACTCTCCACCCTTCCTTCCACTGTTCCTTCCACGCTTCCTTCCACCCCAGCTGAGGCTTCCGACATCCAACCTGGGCCTTCTAGCCAGCAAGAAGTGGAGGAGCCCAGCTTGAGCCAGGTATAGCATTGTTCTACATATTTCTTGTTGTACAATTAATGATGTTAACTAGATGTTTTTATTGATCACTAATTGCTAATTTAATAAAGTGTTTTACATACAGTGGGGGCGGAAAGTATTCAAACCCCCTTAAATTTTTCACTCTTTGTTATATTGTAGCCATTTGCTAAAATCATTTAAGTTCATTTTTTTTCCTCATTAATGTACACACAGCACCCCATATTGACAGAAAAAAACAGAATTGTTGACATTTTTGCAGATTTATTAAAAAACAAAAACTGAAATATCGCATGGTCCTAAGTATTCAGACCCTTTGCTCAGTATTTAGTAGCAGCACCCTTTTGATCTAATACAGCCATGAGTCTTTTTGGGAAAGATGCAACAAGTTTTTCACACCTGGATTTGGGGATCCTCTGCCATTCCTTCTTGCAGATCCTCTCCAGTTCTGTCAGGATGGATGGTAAACGTTGGTGGACAGGCATTTTTAGGTCTCTCCAGAGATGTTCAATTGGGTTGAGCCAGGGCTCTGGCTGGGCCATTCAAGAACAGTCACGGAGTTGTTGTGAAGCCACTCCTTCATTATTTTAGCTGTGTGCTTAGGGTTATTGTCTTGTTGGAAGGTAAACCTTCGGTCCAGTCTGAGGCCCTGAGCACTCTGGAGAAGGTTTTCGTCCAGGATATCCCTGTACTTGGCCGCATTCAATACCATGTGATATTTCAGTTTTTCTTTTTTAATAAATCTGCAAACATGTCAACAATTCTGTGTTTTTTTGTCAATATGGGGTGCTGTGTGTACATTAATGAGGAAAAAAAATTAACTTAAATGATTTTAGCAAATGGCTGCAATATAACAAAGAGTGCAACATATAAGGGGGTCTGAATATTTTCCGTCCCCACTGTATAAATAGACAGTAGTGGCCAAAAATTTTTGGGACAAAAATGAAAAATGCTGGGGTCAGAATGATAGTCTTTTCTATTTGTTAACATTCAATTTGCAACAGTCATGAGCTGAAAATTGTGTGTGATTGATGAATAAAAAACTAAAACTATGTCCCTTTTTCATACACAGGAAAGCCTCAGCCAGGAGGAGGGCGTGGAATGTGGCGGCCAGGAGGAGGCTGTGGAATGTGGCAGCCAGCAGGTGGTGGGGGAAAGTAGTAGCCAGGAGGTGGTGGGGGAAAATGGCAGCCAGGAGGTGGCGGGGGTAAATGGCAGCCAGGAGGTGGCCCAGCCCAGTAGCCTGACCATATCCCAGGTCCCTCCCCTCTGCCTTCCAACCAAAAGGCCCAGGAAGGGGAGTAACGTGGAGAAGGCAGCGCTTGGGCTGATTCAGGAGGCTAATGCTGCCCTCAGAACCACCCCCACTTCAAGAGGCCTTTGCCTCCATGGCTGCATGCAAAATGCAGGAAATAGAGGAGGGCCAACGCCTCATCTGTGAGGAAATTATGTATCTGTCCCTAAACAAGGGGTTGAGGGGCCAACTCACAACCAAAACCCACCTGTGTGAGTTGGACCATCCTCTACCTCCTCCACCTCTTGCCACAACTCCATAAACACAGCCTGGAAGCAAGCCTGGAAGGAAGAGTGGAAGGAAGACAAGAGTGTGATGGCCTGGGTTCAGTCTGGTCTGACAAAAGACAGGATGTTGTATGACCACAGCCTGGGGACATATATGTCATCTGCTGCTGTTCCTGATCTCTTGTAGTCCCGGACCAGATTGTATTATATGGACTACTCATGCTACCAATTTTGGCTGTAAAATAGTTGATGTGTGCCCTGGAGTACAAAGGCTTCACCAATTTCACCAGTTTCTCCAGCGTTGCCTTCCCCTTTATTTGATTATGACCCATAATAAATGGCTATTTTGTATTCACTTTGTATTTTACTTAAAAAAGGACAGGTTGTTTGTGAGTAGGCAGGTACATTTCCTAAATACAATGTCAAATTAACAAGGGACTAGGGATGAGCCGAACACCCCCCTGTTTGGTTCGCACCAGAACTTGCGAACAGGCAAAAAATTTGTTCGAACACGCGAACACACTTAAAGTCTATGGGACATGAACATGAATAATCAAAAGTGCTAATTTTAAAGGCTTATATGCAAGTTATTGTCATAAAAAGTGTTTGGGGACCCGGGTCCTGCCCCAGGGGACATGGACCAATGCAAAAAAAAGTTTTAAAAACAGCTGTTTTTTCGTGAGCAGTGATTTTAATAATGCTTAAAGTGAAACAATAAAAGTGTAATATCCCTTTAAATTTCATACCTAGGGGGTGTCTATAGTATGCCTGTAAAGGGGCGCATGTTTCCCGTGTTTAGAACAGTCTGACAGCAAAATGACATTTCAAAGGAAAAAAAGTCATTTAAAACTACTCGCGGCTATTAATGAATTGCCGGTCTGACAATACACATAAAAGTTAATTGATAAAAACGGCATGGGAATTCCCCACAGGGGAACCCCGAACCAGAATGTAAAAAAAAATGACGTGGGGGGTCCCCTTAAATTCTATACTTGGCCCTTCAGGTCTGGTATGGATTTTAAGGGGAACCCCGTGCCAAAATTTTTAAAAAAATGGCGTGGGGTCCCCCAAAAATCCATACCAGACCCTTATCCGAGGACGCAACCTGGCAGGCTGCAGGAAAAGAGGGGGGATGAGAGAGCAGCCCCCCCTCCTGAACCATACCAGGCCACATGCCCTCAACATTGGGAGGGTTCTTTGGGGTAGCCCCCCAAAACACCTTGTCCCCATGTTGATAGGGACAAGGGCCTCATCCCCACAACCCTTGCCCGGTGGTTGTGGGGGTCTGCGGGCAGGGGGCTTATCGGAATCTGGAAGCCCCCTTTAACAATTGGACCCCCAGATTCCGGCCCTCCCCCTGTGTGAAATGTTAAGGGGGTACAAAAGTACCCCTACCATTTCACAAAAAAGTGTAAAAAAATTTAAAAATGACAAGAGACAGTTTTTGACAATTCCTTTATTTAAATGCTTCTTCTTTCTTCTATCTTCTATCTTCTTTCTTCTATCTTCTATCTGCCTTCGGTTTCTTCCTCCATCTTCTTCTTCTTCTGGTTCTTCTGGTTCTTCCTCCGGTGTTTTCGTCCGGCATCTTCCTCCGCGGCGTCTTCTTATCTTCTTCTCCTCGGGCCACTCCGCATCCGTGATGGCATGGAGGGAGGCTCCCGCTGTGTGACGCTTCTCCTCTTTTGACAGTTCTTAAATAACGGGGGGAGCCACCCAGTGACCCCGCCCCCCTCTGAAGGGGGCTTCCCTATGGCATTCCCCGTGATGTCAGAAGGGGGCAGGGTTACTTAACGGGTGACCCCGCCACCCTCTGACGTCATGGGGAATGCCACAGGGAAGCCCCCGTCAAGTCCCCGTGCGTCAGAGGGAAGAAGACACCGACACCGTGGAGAAAGATGCCGGACGAGAACATCGGAGGAAGAACCAGAAGAACCAGAAGAAGATGGAGGAAGAAACTGAAGGTAGATAGAAGATAGAAGAAAGAAGATAGAAGATAGAAGAAAGAATAAGCATTTAAATAAAGGAATTGTCAAAAACTGTCTCTTGTCATTTTTAACATTTTTGACAGTTTTTTTTGTGAAATGGTAGGGGTACTTTTGTACCCCCTTACCATTTCACACAGGGGGGAGGGCCGGGATCTGGGCAAGGGTTGTGAGGATGAGGCCCTTGTCCCCATCATCATGGGGACAAGGTGTTTTAGGGGGCTACCCCAAAGCACCCTCCCAATGTTGAGGGCATGTGGCCTGGTACAGTTCAGGAGGGGGGGCACTCTCTCATCCCCCCTCTTTTCCTGTGGCCTGCCAGGTTGCGTGCTCAGATAAGGGTCTGGTATGGATTTTTGGGGGGACCCCACGCCATTATTTTTTTAATTTTGGCGCGGGGTTCCCCTTAAAATCCATACCAGACTTGAAGGGTCTGGTATAGATTTTGAAGGGGACCCCACGCAATTTTTTGAAAATTTTTTGGCCGGGGTTCCCCTTAAAATCCATACCAGACCTGAAGGGCCTGGTATGGAATTTAGGGGGACCCCCCACGTCATTTTTTTTTAAATTTTGGTTCGGGGTTCCCCTGTGGGGAATTCCCATGCCATTTTTATCAATGAACTTTTATGTGTATTGTCAGACCGGCAATTCATTAATAGCCGCGAGTAGTTTTAAATGACTTTTTTTCCGTTGAAATGTCATTTTGTGCAGGGACTGTTCTAAACACGGGAAACATGCGCCCCTTTACAGGCATACTATAGATACCCCCAGGTACGAAATTTAAAATAATATTACACTTTTATTGTTTCACTTTGAGCATTATTGAAATCACTGCTCCCGAAAAAATGGCCTTTTTTAAAACTTTTTTTTGCATTGATCCTTGTCCCCTTGGGCAGGACCCAGGTCCCCAAACACTTTTTATGACAATACCATGCATATAAGCCTTTAAAATTAGCACTTTTGATTTCTCCCATAGACTTTTAAAGGGTTTTCTGCGGCTTTCGAATTTTCCACGAACACCCCAAATTGTTCGCTGTTCGGCGAACTGGCGAACAGCCGATGTTCGAGTCGAACATGAGTTTGACTCGAACTCGAAGCTCATCCCTACAAGGGACACCAACACCAAACAACCTCCTTGAGGTTAAAAAAATACAAGATAATAATGGTGTTGTGGTAACTTGACACACAAAACAAAAAACAATATTATGGAGAACACTAGAAAAGCAAAAAAAAGCAGGAGATCTTCATTAAAAAAAAACACTATAAACAAAAATTAAATACATTATTATGGAGATCTGACGAAAACAAAAAATAAAATATTCATGAGATCACGAGAAATAATAAAGAAATCATTTTTTCATAACTCTGTGTGAATATCAGCAGCAAAACAACTTCATTATTCTAGCATTATAAAGAACAAGAGAATGCACTGCATTTAAAAGATTTTCAAATTTACAGCGGGACGAATGTGCTATCTCCATTACAAACATTAGTTTTACCAGACCAATCACTTCCGTCTCGTAATTGATTCAGAGCATGCGTGGAACTTTGTGTGTCGGAATTGTGTACACACGATCGGAATTTACGAGAATGGATTTTGTTGTTGGAAAATTTGAGATCCAGATCTCAAATTTTGTTTGTCGGAAATTCCGACGGAAAATATCCGATGGAGCCTACACACGGTCGGAATTTCTGACAACAAGCTCACATCGGACATTTGTTGTCGGAAAATCCGACCGTGTGTACGCGGCATTAGTATGTTCATAAAATGTGTTGGGCACATATTATTAGCCCATGCCCAATGTACTGTTAATTGGAATCCTCTATTGAAAACGTGATGTCACTACTAAATTACATGTATTTTAAGGATACCAAATGTCCTCTTTTCAGGAATCTGATCAGATAATTAAGTAGATTATAAAGTTTAAGATAATTGCAAAATACAAACTTTTAAGAGTAACATTTTAACTTGTAGCTGGGGTATTTTTATTATTCCAGTTAGAGTCTGACTTTAAGGAATGGGTTTAATTGTGCAATTGCCTATTCTCATATTGTTGAAGTTTTGGAAGGTATTTTTCAATATCAACAAACGTACTACATTTCAGATTGATATAATTGCCCTGGACTCCGAGGTGTACAATAAATAGCATTATAGTTTTTTTGTAGAGGAGCCTAGGGTGGTGTTATATGTAGGGAAAATATGTGTTGTTCAAGATTAACTATGAAAAAATAGGGTATATGTTTGAAAAGTAATTGTGGCAATGAGCCCATTTATTGATATTGAACTTAAAGAAATAGGAACCTGGCATTGCACAAGGACATTGCTAGTTACCAAACAAAGGGAATGGTTATTTGTGCAAATGCTTTTTAATTGTGTTTAAGCTGTTATACATGTGAGTGCCAAAATCTGGATATACAACTGTTACATACAGGGGGTCACACTATTAGAGGCATGAAGTGTTTCAATTGTGTTAATAACCTATTTTATTATAAAGTTGATAGAGTTAATACAATTGATACAATATTGGAATAATTGTAATAATGCTTGGGGATTTTAAAATGTTTTATTTTTACTTTGGGGTTAAGAATATTATAATTAGGAAATAAATAGCGTTATTCATGCTATGTATTGAGGGAAAAAATGGGGAAGTATGTGTTCCAGTACTAACCCCAAAGAATGGTGGTTAAGAAAGAAAAAGGGAAGTAACTTAAGGTTGTGTAATTTATGTATTAAGTAAAAAAAAAATAAATAATAATAATAATAATATGGGAAAAGGTATTTGAGGGGAAAATATGGAAATATTTCTAATTGGAGAATGAATGAAATGGCCAATAAATGTGGAATGAGAAAGTGGTATTGTATTGTGAAGCTTGGTGGCTTGACCTGTTTGTTTTTAATGCATGTGCTTCAGAGGACCACCCTTCTCAAAATACTAGGTTTGTACTGCTGAACTGCTGGGCTTTTCTGCATCAATGATGCATGAAGAAGTAAGTTGTATTTGGGAGGGGGTTATGTACAATTTGTTTGTCTTAAAAAAAACTACAGGTATAAAAAAGGGCAGTGGCGTCACTAGGGTTGGTGTCACCTGGTGCGGTAAAACATGGTGTCACCCCCCTCCTGCCTAGGCTGCCCAGCACCCTGCATGTATCGCACGGTCATGGGACGCACCCCAAACCGGCCCCTGTAAATTATAGTGTAGGGTGATATAGTGGCAGGTTAGGGTAGTATAGGGTGGTATAGTGGCAGGTTGGGGTGGTATAGGGCAGGTTGTGGTGGTATATTGGAAGGTATGGGTGGTATATTGGCAGATTGGGGTGGTACAGGGCAGGTTGCGGTGGTACAGGGCAGGTTGGCGTGGTAAAAGGCAAGTTGGGGTGGTACAGGGGGGGTTGGTGTGGTAAAAGGCAAGTTGGGGTGGTACAGGGCAGGTTGGGATGGCACAGGGCAGGTTGGAGCAGCACAGGGCAGGTTGGAGTGGCATAGGGCAGGTTGGGGTGGCTCAGGGCAGGTTGGAGTGGCACAGGACAAGTTGGGGTGGTACAGGGCAGGTTAGGGTGGCACAGGGCAGGTTGGAGTGGTATAGGGCAGGTTGGGTGGTATAGGGCAGGTTGGGGTGGTACAAGGCAGGTTGGGGTGGTATAGGGCAGGTTGGGGTGTCACAGGACAAGTTGGGGTGGTACAGGGCAGGTTGGAGTGGTATAGGGCAGGTTGAAGTGGTATAGGGCAGGTTGAAGTGGCACAGGGCAGGTTGGGTTTGTACAGGGCAGGTTGGGGTGGCACAGGGCAGGTTGGGGTGGTATAGGGCAGGTTGAAGTGGTATAGGGCAGGTTGGGGTGGCACAGGGCAGGTTGGGGTGGCACAGGGCAGGTTGAAGTGGTATAGGGCAGATGGGGTGGCACAGGGCAGGTTGAAGTGGTATAGGGCAGGTTGGGGTGGCACAGGGCAGGTTGAAGTGGTATAGGGCAGGTTGGGGTGGCACAGGGCAGGTTGAAATGGCACAGGACAAGTTGGGGTGGTACAGGGCAGGTTAGGGTGGCACAGGGCAGGTTGGAGTGGTATAGGGCAGGTTGTGGTGGTATATTGGAAAGTTAGGGTGGTATATTGGCAGATTGGGGTGGTACAGGGCAGGTTGCGGTGGTACAGGGCAGGTTGGAGTGGTAAAAGGCAAGTTGGGGTGGTACAGGGCAGGTTGGAGTGGTAAAAGGCAAGTTGGGGTGGTACAGGGCAGGTTGGGATGGCACAGGGCAGGTTGGAGCGGCACAGGGCAGGTTGGAGTGGCATAGGGCAGGTTGGGGTGGCTCAGGGCAGGTTGGAGTGGCACAGGACAAGTTGGGGTGGTACAGGGCAGGTTAGGGTGGCACAGGGCAGGTTGGAGTGGTATAGGGCAGGTTGGGGTGGTACAAGGCAGGTTGGGGTGGTATAGGGCAGGTTGGAGTGGCACAGGACAAGTTGGGGTGGTACAGGGCAGGTTGGAGTGGTATAGGGCAGGTTGAAGTGGTATAGGGCAGGTTGAAGTGGCACAGGGCAGGTTGGGGTGGTACAGGGCAGGTTGAAGTGGTATAGGGCAGGTTGGGGTGGCACAGGGCAGGTTGAAGTGGTATAGGGCAGGTTGAAGTGGTATAGGGCAGGTTGGGGTGGCACAGGGCAGGTTGGGGTGGTACAGGGCAGGTTGAAGTGGTATAGGGCAGGTTGGGGTGGCACAGGGCAGGTTGGGGTGGTATAGGGCAGATGGGGTGGCACAGGGCAGGTTGAAGTGGTATAGGGCAGATGGGGTGGCACAGGGCAGGTTGGGGTGGCACAGGGCAGGTTGAAATGGCACAGGACAAGTTGGGGTGGTACAGGGCAGGTTAGGGTGGCACAGGGCAGGTTGGAGTGCTATAGGGCAGGTTGGGGTGGTATAGGGCAGGTGTGGGTAACACAGGTCAGGTTGGGGTAGTATAGAGCAGGTTTGGATGACTGGTGCAGGGCAGGTTGGGGTAGTATAGAGCAGGTTGGGGTGTCACAGGGCAGGTTAGGACTCTATGCAGTGAGAGTGTGCTGTGCAGTAACTTACAGCATGCCTCCATTCCTGCAGATGAACTTGGGTGGGTCTGCTGTGTCCTGGCCTCTATCTCCTTCAGCTTCGGGATCAGCCAGTGTGAAGGGGTCTGTGGAAGGAGTGGAGGAGGCGGTGCGGCCACACCCACAGCTCCGCCCACTATCTCCTTCAGCTGCGGGATCAGCCAGTGTGAAGGGGTCTGTGGGAGGAGTGGAGGGAGTGGAGGAGGCAGCGGGGCCACACCCCCAGCTCCGCCCACTATCTCCTTCAGCTGCGGGATCAGCCAGTGTGAAGGAGTCTGTGGGAGGAGTGGAGGAGGCTGCGCAGCCACACCCCCAGCTCCGCCCACCAACTCCGGCTGCCTCGGAGATATTGGAGATCTCCGAGTGACAGCTTAACCTGAAGGGGGAGTGTTATAGACAGCTTCCCCCGCACTGCTGGATACCCTGCTCGCACCGCTCCGAGGCAATCTATAGTCGTGTTTAGCGGCGGCCCCGGTGTCACCCCTCTGGTGGGTGTCACCCGGTGCGGGCTGCACCCCCCGCACCCCCATAGCAACGCCACTGAAAAAGGGGTATGCAAACCAAATTGCAATGGATAGCAGAAGAATAATGAGAATACAGCTGAAATGTTAAAGATTCACTCACATCTACCAATGGATTATGTCTCCTACCTATATTCCAGTAAACTTTATAGAATATTGTGCATACTTAGTTCTAATTGCATTTTTATATGATTTGTAAACAACTATATTTAATTTTTTTTATGTTCTGGATCTAATTTATCTAATGTAATTTTAACTAATGTCAGTTAGTTGCCCCACTTATCATTGTTGATATATGTTATATATATTAATTGAATTTTCTTAGCACTATTTCATTTGTTTATATTTACTACAGTATATGTATGTATATATGTTTATATAATTGGTTTGGAGCGCGGTATGAAATGTATTTATTCGATTTTTTTAAACATGCATATTGCTATCTTTTCTGGAAAACCCAGTATGATTCGCTGAGATCAATATGCACACTCTAATGTTACACTGCATTGAATAAAGAGGAGGTTCTGCTCGCAGAACTATAGCACTTATCAAAGATTTCCCACAGAAAACTTGGAGCAAAATCAGTGTTGCAAAATGTTCCAGATTTATCAAAGGCAACAGCCCCATAGCTTTCAAACAGATGCTTTTCCTTTGATGAATGTTCTGCTGAGTTTAAAGTCTGTTTTTTTTTCCAGCTAGTAGCCTTCAAAAAAATATTTGATGTGAGTTTCAGCAAGCAACAGTAAGTACATTTTACCGATTACATTGCAAAATGCTTAAAATGCATTTAATTAACTGCTGATGACTAAGAATAATGGTAATACAACCACACCATATTTTTCCGTTTTGATATGTGTACGTTTACTTAATAACTTTGCATGACACAATTATTTTCAAAATGTATTTTGAATTTTTTTTAATAATAAAATCAATTTTTTTTATTTATTTATATTAAAAAAATGGAAAAACGTGTTTAGCTTTCATTTATAAGCAAAGCTAATACTATTGCAATTCCAATAAAATATTTTCCCATATTTAGCCTAAATTTGAGGACTTCTAAAATATTTTTATGTTTTCACATTACATGTAATAATGAAAAGCTCAAAACCAAGAAAAAAAAAATCTTAAAATTACTTATTTTATAGGAGTTACAATCCCAGAATATTCAAAGCACTTCCCCCATCTGCTTCTACTACTTCTTCCATTTTATTGGAACGGTAGCTAATAGAAAAAAAAAAAAAAAAAAAGTTTACTAGAGTGTAGACACACAGGCCGAATGTCGAGCAGCATTGGCCGGTTCAATGCGGCAGCCAGTCCAAACAGCCGACTTTTGTTGAAGTGGCATGAATGAAAAAGATCTGCCGAACGGCACCTGATCAGCACTCTCAGCCAACAGCTGAGGCGCTGACTGGTGTGTTCTAGCGGGAAGGGGGGCAGTCCCCCTGTCAGAACACAATAGCTCAACGGGAGAGATTGCTGTACTAACATTGCATAGTTAGTACAGTGGCTCCTTTCGAGCTCTCCAGCTTTGTTTTGCTCAGCCTGCCTGTTTGAACAAAAAAAAACTGTTATGCCCCGTACACACGATCGGACATTCCGACAACAAAATCCATGGATTTTTTCCGACGGATGTTGGCTCAAACTTGTCTTGCATACACATGATCACACAAATCTTGTCGGAAATTCCGAACGTCAAGAACGCAGTAACATACAACAGGTACGACGAGCTGAGAAAAAGGAAGTTCAATAGCCATTGCAGCTCTTCTGCTTGATTCCGAGCATGCATGGAACTTTGTGCATCGGAATTGTGTACACATGATCGGAATTTACGACAACAGATTTTGTTCCAGATCTCAAATTCCGATAGAAAATGTCCGATGGAGCCTACACATGGTCGGAATTTCCGACAACAAGCTCCATCAACAGTTTCCATCGGAAAATCCGACCGTGTGTACGGGGCAACAGTGTGTACCAGGCTTTAGGGGTAATATTACATGAAAAACGTGCCAATAACAACAAGGTATACTGATAGTGAGCTATTTTTTCTGTCTATTTTGATATCTCATATGTGTGTCTTGTTCCATGGGCACCTTTTAGGCTTATTAGTTAAGAGTGTCCATTTTGGAAATCAGTTTGTATTATTGTCTTGATTTATTTTTCAACAAATCACAATGTTTACAGTGGCCCAGCAATGCCAAGTATTTCATCATCCTTGAATAAATATGTAGTGGGTGCTGCAGGCAAAGACTTACATTAACACAGATAAGCTGACAGGATAAAGTTCAGAGTGTCTGCAGCTATGAGGAGTTTCACCGCCCCCTCCGTTTTCTCTTCACTGACTGCATGTTAACACAGGCATCTGCTCACTCTGCACCCTATTGGCAGGAGGAAGACAGCTAATTAAAGGCACAGTTACAGGAGCCAATGAATGAGACTTTAACAAGCAGCAGCAGCTGAGAAGGACTCTGGAATATGCAGTTCCAGCACAAAGCACCCTAATTGACTCTTAAAGGGACGGGACTACAAATCCCAGAGGGCTGGCTTAGGACTCCATTTTGGAAGGCTGGGGAGTTCTCCATGAGGCAGAGAAAGAAACAGATGTGATCTGAGGGGCTACTGTTACTCACGGAGGGGATCCATCCAGCCACAGTTCCAGAGGTAGGTATGTTGATCCTGCCACAGCTCCAGAGGTCAGTGTTCTGATTCTGCCACAGTTCCAGGAGTCTGACAGTGACAGACGTCCTACCAGAGAGAGACCTCCAGTGCATCTTCATACTAGCTGAGGGCAAGAGGTGATCGAGTCGCAAGGTCGTAAGTGGGACACTGAAGTACTACCTGCCAGGGTATCCCTCCTTCTTATCTGGTCACAGGACAGGTGAGAGGGCAAATTGCCCAATTTGCTAACGCATTACCCACTTTTGAACACTGTAGGCAGACATTACATTTTGGAAGGCCAGAGAGGACCTGTTACTGCCGGATCAAATCCATTGTGCTGCCTAGTTCCTTTCACTGGATTCTGAGAATTCATTGTCTTATATCAGCTCCACCTGCTGGTAAAGATAATTGCAAGGCCTTGCACTTTCAACATTGCTATTTCATTACTCTTAAAAGGGACACATCACTGGTCCTTATATTACCTCATTGCTCATTAGTATTAAAGGTACTATAGGCCGGCCCGGGATTCCCCCTAAGCCATAGCATTCTACAGCAATCAATAGCTTGCTTGGGGAGTCCATTTAATCTGTGTACATTGATATTATTCTCTTATTGTTGCAAAGTGTTATTGATTGTTTTGAGAACTATTTCAACTGAGTCTTGGCTGTTTATCTACAACTTAGCTGACCAATATCTTTTTTACGTCTTTTCTCTTGACTAAAAAAAATTGAGAGATTTTAAACAGTTTGAACTGTGTCTGTGTGTCATTACTGTGTTATTCCATTAATCACATTGCTAGGTGTGCCAGAGGGGCTGGGACAGTTCTTTGGGGTTGAGAGGCAGAGTAACGGACTGAACAAGCAAAAGCAGCTTCTTTCAGGGGGTATCGCTACAAAAACTTTTGATAAAAGAAGCCATCCCATAACATTTGCCAATAGATATATTGTAGGACTGGTGCTGTTCTGTTTTTCAGCCAGTGATTGGACATGGTATGATCAAAACAACAGTAATTAGTGTAAATATTGGCTTGCAAGCTACAGTTTTCAGTGATTAATTTTCTAATACCTTATTTTTTGCCAGTAAAAGCATCCTAAAAAAGACACTTTTGAAAAAAGTAAGCATCCGAGGTGCATGGGCGGAGCCTAGCGGAGCAGACATGCATTGTTAGAGCTCCGCACCGATGAGGAGAGAAGAGAAGGACAAAGCGGAGCCTGCAGGCTCAAAAGGTATCCATTTGAACCTTTTTGCCCCAGGGAACAAACTGTGAAAGTTTGGGCAGGAAATATGGTACTGGGAGGAAGCCGTGGCAGAAATAAAAATCACCTCACAAAGAGCTCACAGGCACTCACTGCAACTAAAGCAGCTCCAGTCACCTCACAATATACAGCATCAGGGCACTCTCACAGACAGAAAATGTCACAGCAAGACTCTCCATTTGAGTCAGATACAGAACAAATCCTCTCACAAACTTCTCCACAAGCCTCCTCAGCATCCCCAGTAATATTATTACAATTTGAAAAGATGCTTCATAAGGCTTTAAAACAAACCTCAGACCAAATAACAAAAAGCCTAACCAAAGAAATAAGAGAGCTGGGAAACCGCACCGCAGCCTTAGAAATAAAAATAGATGAAATTGAATTTACAACCCAAGAAAATATAACAGAATTGGAACAATTAAAAGAAGAGAATTTAATACTTCAAACTAAGCTCGAAGATTACGAAAATAGAGCCAGACGTTCAAACTTGCGCATAAGGGGAATACCTGAAACTGTGACAGACCTGCAATCTACTATTACTGCTCTGGACAGAGTACACAGCCCTCACAGCCAAAAAGAAAGATGGACCCCCACGTGATATAATCATAAAATTTCATTATCACAGAACGAAAGAACAAATACTAATTGCTGCAAGAGAAAAAAAGGAACTTATTTTTCAAGGACACAATTATCAAATTTTTGCTGACCTATCCCAACTTACTATTACTAAAAGACGATCCATGAAACCCCAACTAATGGAACTGCAACGCCACAACATTATGTATCAATGGGGCTTCCCCTTTTCAGTCAGATTTAACTACCAAGGTACAATTTACAGAAGCAGATCAGCAGATGAACTACAACAAACCCTTTTAAAATTAAATCTGACAGAACCCACAAGCAGCAACTCTCCCACATGCAGAAGAATGGCATCATCTTCACCTTCAGGCAGCACCCAGAAAATTCCAGAACAAAATGGGAATCATCATTCTCACAAAAGAGGCCGTTATGCCACATCATCCATGGACCAAGAAGATTCAATGGACTGACATCCTAATTCCTGATATCTCTTCATTTATTATACTAAGAGATGGTTCTCTATAAAAAACCTGTATTTATAACTGAATGTAACTGCATTCTGATAGTCACACACACTGTGTGGGATCATGTTACATTTCAGTTATATTTCTTATTACTTCTGATTCATATAGCCTTAGAATATATAAGTGAAATAAGGAAATTCTTGTTCAGTTATATATTTTCAGGTAATAACAATAGATTTATTACTTTTTAGGACAAATATGTTCAATAATCCAGAAGTAATGGAAGCTTTTTCTTTCTTTTCTTAAAACAAATATATTATTACCTAACTAGTTCCTAGAACTATGTTTTTGTTTATTCTAATCTGAAGCAATACAACCTCAATTTTATGAGTTAACATATCTAAACAGTTACATATGAATAAAATATGTAATTGTTTACTCTAAAAGGGTTAAAATCCCAAAATAATTCAAACTATCTTCATCAATACCAAAGTTATTAACAGTACCTTTCTAACTGAATTATTTAGCCTAGGGCAAGACTAACCGTATACAACCACGCTGGAATAAATAATTTCAACAAAAACTATATTCTGCACTCCAATTAATGAATCATCATTTTGATGTCTTTTGACATAGCACTTCTCTCCTGTAAGCGGAAGATCTGTGTACCCCCATTAGCCCTCCTCATTCTCCCAACCATATTATGTGGGAGTGTGACGAAGGCACTTATTCCCCTGAGAGAGATATTTATTCTCTTTCACGGGTAAATTGTGATTACTTGCAAAAAATAATTTATACAATGTATCATCTAATCTCATATGTTTTTTGTTTACTCTTTACTCCAGAATTCACTGGTTTCTTTTCTATCTTTTCATCTCTTCAGTCCACACAGGTTGATCTGCGCAGTCAGCTCTGCATAACAAAAAGTAAGTCAAAACTATTTGATCTGTTGCCATGGCACCACTGAATATACTTTCTCTGAATGTTCAGGGAATAAATGTCCCTCAAAAAAGGACCAAAGCCTTCCGTACTTTCCATAACAAAAAGGCTCACATAGTATGCCTCCAAGAAACACACTTCACCAAAGATTC
Organism: Lithobates septentrionalis; assembly: GCA_037952835.1. Lineage (NCBI taxonomy): Eukaryota > Metazoa > Chordata > Amphibia > Anura > Ranidae > Lithobates > Lithobates septentrionalis. Next base: position 12,487,561 of record JBBDGP010000229.1, read on the forward strand.
TACTCCAAAATATATTTCTCATTTTTATCAACAAATTTACACGGCTTCTGCCTGTACCAAACAAAGGGGTACTCTAATTGCATTTCACCGATCCACACCATTCACCTTATCATCAGAAATTAAAGACCCAGAAGGTAGATACCTGATACTCATGGGTTATATAATGGATACAGCAATCACGGTGATTTCCTACTACGCTCCTAACAAACAACCTACACCATTCCTCTCACATATATTACAAGTGATTAATACACACAAAATAGGAACAGTGATAATGTGCGGGGATTCGAACCAGGTCCTCCTCCCATTTCTAGATAAATCACCTTTTACACCATCCAAAATAACCTCTAGATTACCTTTTTCTCAACTTCTTTCCAAATACAATCTGGTAGATTCGTGGAGAGAAAGTAACCCAATGAAAAATAAATTCACTTATTTCTCGCACCCTCATCAAACCTTCACCAGAATAGATCATATTTTTCTAACAATAGGAATGATACCAGAAATTATTGCATCAGATATAATTCCGATTCCGTGGTCTGACCATAATGCAGTATACACTATTATAGCCTCAGCCATACCAAAAGCGCATGACCCAACGTGGTACTTACCGGACATAATGCTCAAACACCCACTACATCAGATGGCCATTGAACAAGCTTTAAAGGAATACATATCAATTAATAATACAACAGACATTTCCCCAATAACACTGTGGGAAGCTCATAAGCCTGTCTTGCGTGGTACAATACAAAGACAAATGGCACTATTTAAACGGGAACGCAAAAATCTAGCAAAAAAACTAGAACTTAATTTTAATGCAGCCTACATATCATTCCAAGATAATCCATCTCAGAGTACAAAATCTCATCTGGAAAAATCTAGATTGGAATACGATCTATTTCTCACTGAGTCAGTTGATAAATGCCTCAAACGCTCCAAACACAATTTCTACATGAATACAAACAAACCAGGTACATATTTGGCTCGGGCATTAAATTCAACTAACAAATCTTTCAAACCAATACGTTTGAAATTATCAAAAAATGTTTATACTTGTAATCCAGTTAAAATAGTCCATAAATTTCACTCACATCTCGCAACTTTATACAAGACAATGAATTTAATCCTACAGAGGCTGAATCCTTCTTCTCAAAAATAACTTTACCTGAGTTGTCTCAGAATCAAAAAAGCAGTCTGGATGAGCCTATAACTATAGATGAAGTTGCTAACGCCATAAAAGACCTAAAACTTAACAAAAGACAAGGCCCAGACGGCTACTCGGCTTTATACTATAAAACATTCTCAGAAATACTCTCTCCCATTCTCACTGAAACTTTTAACAAACTTCTAGAAGGACATTCTTTTCGGCAAGAAACACTAATGGCAATTGTTTGTATGATCCCAAAACCCCTTTCTGATGATACTTCCTGTGTGAATTATCGGCCTATCTCTCTGTTAAACCTTGATATTAAATTATTAGCAAAAATAATAGCAAAACGCCTCAATAGCATTATAGGAAAATTAATACATAAAGATCAAGTAGGCTTCATGCCAAATAGACAGGCAGGCGATAATATACGCAGGGCAGTGTTATTGGCACATATTGCTAAAAAATGGAAAATCCCTTTATGTTTTCTATCTCTCAATGTTAAGAGGGCATTTGACACAGTATCCTGGCAATATATGCAATATTCATTACAAAAATGGGGTTTTGGGCCCCACTTTTTAACATGGATCAAAGCATTATATAATAAACCCAAAGCCTATATAAAATATGCTGGATACAAATCTGATGCCTTTAATATCGAAAGAGGTACCCGACAGGGTTGCCCATTATCTCCCTTATTATTTGCCCTTATACTCGAACCCATGGCCCAATACATCAGAACAAACCAAACTATAATTGGCATTGAAGTAGGAGGTATTACACACAAATTATGTATATTTGCAGACGATATATTACTTTTTCTATCATCACCACAGGTCTCTGGTCCTAACTTAATACCAGCTCTTGATGGATTTGCAGCCCTATCCGGCCTTATGATTAATCCTAAGAAATGCCTAGTGCTTAATATTTCGCTCACAAACATGGAATTGATACCGGCTAGGGCTGCACTCCCATTCACATGGGCAGAAAAATCAATCCCATATCTTGGAATTCATTTAACAGCATCTCATTCTGACTTATTCTCAACCAATTATCCTCCTGTATTAAGACAGATCACAAATCTAATAAAACAATGGTCGCAACTTCCTTTATCCTGGATAGGGAAGATTAATGCAATCAAAATGACTATTCTACCCAAATTGCTTTATCTATTCAGAGTCCTCCCTATTCCAATTCCTTCCTATTTTTTGAGAATAGTACAAAAAAGAGCAACTTCGTTTATATGGGGCTCTTCTAAACCACGTATACCTATACACACACTACATCTTCCCAAAAATAAAGGAGGCCTGGGATACCCTAATTTTACTAACTACTACAGAGCAGCACATTTGGCCAGTCTGTCCAAATACCATGCAAAACAGGAAATCCCATTATGGGTATTTATAGAGGCTTCAGAAAATGACCCTCTATTAATATCAAACTTGTTATGGCTTGATCCTAAAGACCGCTTTAAAATTCATAATCCCATAACTAAACACTTCTTATCTCTCTGGGATAAACTAAAAACCAAATATCAGTTACAATCTCCACACAATCCTCTCCTTTCTTTTATCAGAAATCCGGCCTTTTATCCGGCATGGATCTACCCAAATTCTTTTAAAGCTTGGACAACATCAGGCATTCAGACACTAAATGACTTCATAGCATCTAAATCATTCCTTTCATTCCCATCGCTTAGAGAAAAATATGATCTACCAAACTCTGAGATATTTAGATATCTCCAAATCAAAAATTTCTATACACCATTCCTAAAGGGGGATACACCATTATCCCAATTATCCATTTTTGAATCAATCTGTACAAAAGATCCATTTGCTAAAGGTACAATTTCATCACTTTATAATCAATTATATGGAGTAGTAAATCTTAATAGACCCTCTTACGTTCAGAGGTGGGAGGAGGACCTGGGACGAACTTTAGAAGACACGGACTGGTCTAACATATGGCTCACATCTAAGTCATCTTCACCCAACATCTTAGCACTGGAGACAAATTATAAAGTCCTAACTCACTGGTACCTTGTACCTGCTAGAGTGGCAAAATATTCACCTAATACCTCAGCTCTTTGTTTTCGAGGATGCCCAGAAATAGGCACACATTTACACATATGGTGGACGTGCCCAGTAATCCAAACCTTCTGGAAGGAAGTCTTCGTGATTGCATCTACAATATTAAAAAAAATAATACAACCAGATCCATATATAACTTTACTTAATCTAAAACCGGAATGGTTAACACTCTCTCAATTCAAACTTATGATCCAACTAATAACGGCTGCAAAACAAACAGTGGCCAAGGCATGGAAATCTCCTACATTGGTACTAGCAGAAACAATTCACAGAATGAATAATACAATGGACCATGCTAAGATGGTAGCCATCGATCAAAATCAAATTCCAAAATTTGAAAAACTTTGGCATCCTTGAATAAAACAACAGTTCCTGTCAAATTTCAATGACTCTGTCCTGTTGCCATGGTAACAGATTAAATGACTTACAGAGACACCCATTCTAAGGCTTCAAAGAGAACTAAAAAGAATAATAAACTGACGAGCGGGACATCCTTGTGGACCATACCTCTGCCTTTCTACCCTTTTTCTTCTTTCTCTTTCCTTTTCTCCACCTTACGATTAAAGCTCATTATCAGAATTTATTTGACCTATATACACTCTACCTGTAAACAATATGTATTTAAATACCTACAAAAGTAACTAAGGAAATAATATATATCTTTAATTTAGGTTTACGTGAACCCAAGGTTTAATATTTGAAATGTCATGATATTTACCTATATAAACCCTACTGTAAAACAATGAGCTTACTTTATAGATCCTTGTAAACTTACTTTATGTATCTTTATAATATTGTATACTCAATAAACTTCTTTTGACAAGGAAAAAAGTAAGCATCCAGGTTATTCAACAAGGGGCATACTGTAATGGATGCACTTTGTTCTTTGTTTTTTTTTTACTGAAAACTATATTTAAAAAAATATAATAATCAAGAAAAGTGCAAAAGTGATAAAATGCATGTAAAGCCAAAACAGTTTTTTATTTATTTATTTATTTTTTAGAATGGGGATTCGTAAAACAAGACGAGGATTGGGTAAAGCATGGATTCATGGCAAACCCAACCTGTTCATGGTGAACTGATGCAGCTGTTTGCTGTCATAGCAACCAACTAGCAATAATGCATTTCCTGGCCTTTAAAGTTAGGTCAAGTAACTTAGAATGGCCAATAATGGGGGCTTTGTTATATGCCTGCACCCTTACTATAACTGCAAATGTTCACAGCAGCCACGTATTATGCTGTGTACACACGACCGGACTTTCGATGGACTGAATCACATCAGACTTTTCGCCGGACTCTCGACCGACTTTTCGCCGGACTCTCGTCGAATCGGACTTGTCTACACACAATCCCCCCAAAGTCCGATGGATTCGACCGTGATGACGTACGACCAGACTAGAATAAGGAAGTTTATAGCCAGTAGCCAATAGCTGCCCTAACGTTGGTTTTCGTCCATCGGACTAGCATACAGACGAATGGATTTTTCGACCAGACTCGAGTCCGTCAGAAAGATTTGAAACATGTTCTAGATCTAAAGTCCGTCACATTTTAGACAGAAAAGGTCCACTGCAGGTCCGATGAAGCCCACAAACGGTCGAATTGTCTGACGGATTTGCTCCGTTTGACAAGTTTGGATGAAAAGTCCGGACGTGTGTACACGACATTAGTGTGTTGAAGTAAATATGGCATGCTGACAGTGTGTAATTAAGAAGAGAATGTGCTATACAGTGCTCTAGAGCAGTGGTTCTCAACCCTGTGCTCAAGTACCCCCAACAGGCCACGTTTTTGGAATTTCTGTTAGATAAAGTAGCTGTCCAAAATACCAAGCAATTGACTCTGATTTAAAGCACCTGTGCAAGATAAAGGAAAACCTGCAAACATGGCCTGTTGAGGGTACTGGAGGACACGGTTGAGAACCAATGCTCTAGAGTGCTATACACAGTGCTGTTTGGTGCTTCACTATTGTGAATTGCATTAGGGTGGGCTACATATTAGTGTATATCCATCCCCCACTTCCCCCACACTTACTGTGCATAGACTTAACACTTCTTTCTAGGTTAAAACGCAAACAAAAACATAGTGGCTTAAGGTTTTCTTTTTTTTTGTGGGAAGGTATATTTTATTTTAATTTATTTTTGCTAGGGTTATTTTTGTTTTGGGGTTAGCAGCATGAACTTGGGACTTGAGGAATCTTCCTCTTCTTTCTCCTCCCAGTTACAGAGCATTCAGTTTTCTGCAGCCTTCTCTTCTTCTGTGGAAGAATATGGAAGAATTCTTGCTTTCATATATTGAAGAAAAAAGCACCAGGAACATAGAAGTAGAGCAGCATACGACAGTGATATCCCCGCAACTTCAGGTTACTGCCAAGTGGGTTCCTGTGATGAAGAGAATGAGGATGAAGAGGTGGCAGAGCATATATGTTCATGCCAACAATTAGAGAAAAGGGAAGTGAGGGAGAGGCAAAACAGCAGCAAGGGAGGATTTCATTCAGGAATATCTAGCAGAGGAAGGAACAAAACAGCCACTCTGTTCCACCAGATGGCACCACCCAATGGGTACAAGATTATTATTATTATTATACAGGATTGATATAGCGCCTACAGTTTGCACAGAGCTTTACACCAAGATGGCAGACAGTACAGTTACAATACAATTCAATACAAGAGGAATCAGAGGATTATGCTCATTAGAGCTTACAATCTAGAAGGGGGGTCAAGTGAAAAAAAAGTAATAACTGTAGAGGATGAGTTGATGGAGAAAATGAAAATACAGTTATTAGGTGTGGGTAGGATAGGCTTCTCTGAAGAGGAGGATTTTCAGGGATAGTCTAAAAACTAATAGAGTAGGAGATAATTGGACAAATTGGGTTAAGGAGTTCCATAGGATTGGAAAGACTATGAAAAAGTCCTGGAGGCGAGCATGGGAAGAGGTGATGATGGAGCTAGAGCAGGAGGTTTTGAGAGGAACGAAGAGAACGATTAGGTTGGTATTTTGAGACAAGGCTAGTGATGTAGGACTAAGTTGAGGATGGCTTTGTAAGTAGTTGTTAGTATTTTGAATTTAATTTGTTGGGTGAACAGAAGCCAGTGGAGGGGTTGACAGAGAGGAGTAGCAGACGCAGAGCGATTGGTAAGGTGGATGAGTCTGGCAGCAGCATTTATGATGGATTGAAGGGGGGATAGACTATGTAGAGATAAGCCAGTGAGAAGGGAGTTGCAGTAGTCGTGGCGAGAGATGACCAGGGACGGGATTAAGAGCTTTGTTGTGTTATTGGTTAGAAAGGGACATATTTTGGAGATGTTGCGGAGGTTGAGATACTGATATCTCCAGGGCTATTCCACAGACCTCTGAATTTTGGGCCTTTGTCTCTAAAATACTTTGTCGCTCTTCCAATCAGTAATCCTTAGCAACCGAAGAGTCATCAGCTGTCAATAGGCTTCCCCGCTGATAGCAGACTAAAAAAAAAATTGCCAGTAAAAAAATACTAAATGGGGGTAAAATACTAAATGGGGGGGTCCCACCCCCCATGTGAATGAGTGTGGGGTACATAGTTCATAGTTCAAGTGTCAAAAGTAATAAAAACACACAGACAGTTTTTGACAATTCCTTTATTAAAAGATAAAAAACAGTGTCCCCCAATGTAAATCTATCATCAATCATGCTGCCGGTCGCACCCAAAAAAGAAAAGAAAAAAGCTCCTGCGGTGTATGAAGTTCTTATATAGGTAAGAGCTGGGCCACCTGGTGACATAATCTGGCAGCACCACCCCGCCATTTTTTCCTTTATTTTTTTCAATAGCCGGGTGTCAGCAATTGCAACTGTGAGTCAATTTAAATGTTATTTGAATTTCAATTTAAATGTAATTTTTTGCTGCAGCATGTTCTATGCATCCTACAGATGTGCCACTTTGCAGGCAGACTAAAGGGACAACCACCCCCCAGGCACTATATTTAAAAAAACTTTTTGTTTGTATTTCTTAAGCATTATTAAAATCACTGCTCCTGAAAAAAATTACCATTTTTAAACAATGTTTTGCATTGATACATGTCCCCCAGGGCAGTACCCGGACTCCCATACCCCTTTTATGGCCAATTACTTGCATATAAGCTTTCAAAATGGGCACTTTTGATTTTTCCCGTTCGACTCCCATAAAGTTCAATGGGGTTCCCCTGTTCGGGAGTTCTGCTTTTAACCAAACCCGGGGGTTGTTCGGCGCATCTCTACTAGCTATTATCTTGTGTACTGTCCTGATATTAGTTTTTGCCAAACACATATCTGTAGTTTATATTTCACATGTTTGGAGCGATTTATTGGGAATACAGGGATAGGTGGGTGCTTAGGGAAATGGGGTTAGGTTTTTAAGTTTTTTGCGCACTGTGCTTTGCCATTTTGTTAAACTTTTAAGATAAAACTGTGTAGTACTGTGAAAAAAGACGTTCACAAACTATGCTATGAAACTATTTTGCTGCCGGCTAATGTTCGGTCTGAATGTAAATTTTGACCAAACATTTGCTGTCCGGACATTGGCTCTGACACTGAAGGTTTAGGGTGTTCTATGTGGATAAAAATGACAGCTTCTTGGACCCACTGCATTCTCAGCAACCACTGGCATCACACAGGGGGTTATTTACGAAAGGCAAATCCACATTGCACTACAAGTGCACTGCAAGTGCACTTGGAAGTGCAGTCACTGTAAATCTGAGGGGGACATGCAAGGAAAGTAAAAAACAGCATTGTAGCTTGTACATGATTGGATCATAAAATAAGCAGAGCTTCCCCTCATTTCAGATCTACCCCTCAGATTTACAGCGACTGCACTTCCAAGTGCACTAGCAGTGCACTTGTAGTGCAAAGTGGATTTGCCTTTCATAAATAACCCCCACAGTCTCATTGCTTACGTTAGAGAATAGATGGCTTCACACATGTCCCAGGAAGAGCTCTTCACTGCTGTAGAGGCCCACACAGAATTGTGGGATGTATCTCATCCCCTCTACAATGATTGCTTAAGGAAAGTAAAGATATGGATGGACATTACATCAGCCTTAATGCCAAACTGGGAGTGATTGACTACTTTGCAGTGAAAGGAAAGAAGAAAATCCATTATACAGAAGGCATGATATGCATAGTACAATGTTCCTGAAGATTGCAGATTAACCTTCTTTAACACATTTGTGTTTTTTTGTAGCCTAGATCCTGGCCAAACGCCTGTAGGATAGGTTTAGGAGGTATCTGACGGAGGAAGAGAAAGCCATGCACAGTGGGGCACCAGCTCCACAGAGCCTGTCCTGTTAAACCACTGTATGTTCTAGGCCATCATGCTGCAGCTCAGTTTCAGGGTCTTGGCAATCTTCTTATAGCTTAGGCCATCTTTATGTAGAGCAGCAATTCTTTTTTCAGATCCTCAGAGAGTCTTTCCACGAGGTGCCATGTTGAACTTCCAGTGACCAGTATGACCGAGTGAGAGCGATAACACCAAATTTAACACACCTGCTCCCCATTCAAACCTGAGACCTTGTAACACTAACGAGTCACTTGACACCAGGGAGGGAAAATGGCTAATTGGGCCCAATTTGAACATTTTCACTTAGGGGTTTATTCACTTTTGTTGCCAGCAGTTTAGACATTAATGGCTGTGTGTTGAGTTATTTTGAGGTGACAGAAATTTACACTGTTATACAAGCTGTACACTCACTACTTTACATTGTAGCAAAGTGTAATTTCTTCAGTGTTGTCACATGAAAAGATATAATAAATAAGTAAAATAAGCATTGAACATGTCAAGTATTGACATGAAATTTCTACCACATTTCACTAACAATCTATGCAATCCATACATACAAAGTAACCTATACATATATATATATATATATATATATATATATATATATATATATATATATATATATATATATATATATATATATATATATATATATATATATATATATACACATACACACACATATATATATATATATATATATATATATATATATATATATATATATATATATATATATATATACACACATATATATATATATATATATATATATATATATATATATATATATATATATAAAATATATATATATATATATATATATATATATATATATATATATATATATATATATATATATATATTTTTTTTTTTTTTTTTTTTTGGTAAAATATTTTTTTTAATACCTGTTGCTTCTTTCTTTTATTTATCTACATGGTATTTTTCCATAATGTTCTGCAGCCTTTTTTCATTTTTCTTTTTTTACAGGATAAGCTATAGTTTTTGCTAATTTTTCAGCATCATTTTTTTATATTTATTTTAAAATATTTTTTCGTTGGTTTGCTAAGTTATCTGCAGCCTTTTTTTATGTTTTTAATATGATATAGTATTTTTTCCTACTTTTTCCTTTTTTTAATTATATATTTTTGTATAGCTATTTTAATCTATTTTCCTCTTTTCAGAACAACATCAAAAATCCGGGATGAGAGTGAGGAGGAGGCATTTGATCTAGATGTGCTGCCAGGGGAATCGTCCACAAGTTGACCAGCAATGTTTGACCTCATCCAACACCTGAGCCCACTGACAACTCACTGTGTTAGGTATATATCTATCTGTCTGTCAGTCTGTCTACACATTTTCCATGGTTTTGTGTAAATGTTTTCTACTTTTTTTTTAGGAGTCTGTGGAATGGGATCCCATCACCACAGCATCCAGCCAAATATGTGTCATTGCCAGTGGCCGTGGACATAATCAGCATCAGAGGGGGGCTGGTTTCAGCAATGAAACCAAGGAGAGAGTATTAGCACTGCTGCAGGAAGTGGGGCAAGAGAGGTGCAGTGTGGATGCCTTTTTAGATCTGGGCAACCCACGTGCCTGCTTTTGTCACACTTTTGTACCATATCCTGACCTAGAGACGCAGTGCATTGATAGTATCTATGCAGTGGCAATGCAGTTTTCGCGGTGCCAGAATAAGTGTTGTTCCACCACCTACCCATCCATTCACTGATTTTCAGGATCCCCCTTGCACTCAGGGTCTGCAGCAGCACTAGTACCCCCCTTTCATCAGCTCTCTACTCAAAGCCAGCCTGCACCACCCCATCCTTCTTACATCTTCCCTTCTCCACACAAGAGTCATCCTCTGGCTTCTCAAGTTCCACCTCCTTCCAACTTCTATGTTAATCCCTCGTCCTCCTCATTCAATGGTCCCCAATCCCAACCCGAATTTATTCCTATACGAATGCTCCCATCCACGCATTATTTTGCCAAACCCTCTTTTCCCTGTGCCAAATCCCCACATGGAACACAAGGGGATAATACCCCCCCAAGCCAATCTACCGCCAGATGTGATATCTTATCCTTTTCCCTAAAAAAAAGTTTTTTTAAATGGATATATCTTGTTGCTTTTTTTTTTTTTATAATTAATTCTTTATTAAACATTTTTCTTTTATTACAATAAACATTTACATGGCTCATCTCCCCAAGACAGAGGACTATATTCAATATCCTAGTTTATATATACACGCCAACAACAGAGATGGCTCCCTCTACACCCCCTCCCCCATACCCCCCCCAAAAAAAAAACAGTTTTATAAGAGTGCTATAAAAGTAATTTAAGATCTTCCAATATTGTACTCTGTGTACATTGTTGACTTAATATGTGTTAAAGGAGAGGTAAAAAAAAAAAAAATTGAAAGAAAGGAAAAAGACCCTCTTTCAAGTGCTGTGCTCTATATGTGTCATTAACTTATTACACGTGAAAGAAAGTAAAATTTTTTTTTATGAAAGTGTTATAAAACTTATTTCAATTATTCAAATATTAGTGCGCTATATATATTATTGACCTGTTATGTGTAAAAAAAAAAGAGGGGGGTGATGGGGGGGTAAACCCTCCCCTCGTTTATGAAGGCATAATAAAATAATTTAAAAAAATTCAAGTGCTTGTGCTTTGTGTATGTTATTAACTTATTAGGTGAAAAAAAAGGGGGGAGTGAGGGGAAAACTTACCCTATTTATTAGTTGATTATATGATAATTCAAAAATATCAAGTGCTTGTGTTCTACCTCTGTTATTACCTATTAAATGTGAGTGGAAAAAAAAAGGGGGGGAGGGAGGGGAGGGAGATAGGGGGGATAAACCCTCCCCTCATTTATGATTATATTATAATAATTCAAAAAATTTCAAGTGCTTGTGCTTTGTGTATATTATTAACTTATTACGTGAGAGAAAAAAAAAGGGAGGGGTAAGGGAAGGGGGAGAAGGGGGAGAGTGGAAGAGGTAAGCAAATGCCTCAGAGGGAGCCATCCCGTACAATCAGCATACGCCACACAATCACAAATTTAATTTATTAGTCTTATCGGCAAACAACAAATACAGAAAAAAAAAAGAAATAAAAAAATGTTGTGGATCATTCCCTACTTTTTTTTCCCCCATTATCAAATTCCCCTTTAGAGTTTGTCTTAACTTCCGGCAATGGCTTCTAATTAATTTTATCTAACATCTTATCAGTTTTCCCACTTTGCCCATATTTTTTCAAATCTGTCCTGTTTATTTCTGGTCTTATAAACCCACCTTTCTGCCTCCATCATCTCCTCCACCTCCCTTTTCCATTATCCTAATGTGGGGCATGTAGCCTGTTTCCAGTACCTGGGTATTAACCTCTTTGCTGCATTTAGTAAATGTGGTGTGAGACAATTTTTATAAGATCTTGTGGATCCAATAGTCTTGCATAGTTGCCAACATTGCAAAAAAAAAAAATCCGGGACACTTTTTTGCATGTAGGTGGAGCCTGCTATAATTAGGGGGCGTGGTATTCGTTTGTAGGCGGGGCATACTGTAATAGAAATATGTGGCACGAGAATGGGCGTGGCTTGAGTGGAATAGTGAGCATGTCTTAAGTGGGTGTGGCTCGGAAGGGGTGTGGTATGAGATGAATGAGGGATGGAGGGAGAAAGAAAGAAAGAGGGAGAGAAAGAAAAAGAAAGAGAAAGAAAAAGAAAGAGAGAAAGAAAAAGAGAGAAAGAAAGAGGGATGGAGTGACAGCAGCCCAGATCCTACACAACAGTAGAAATATGTGTATTCCAGAAAGTTTAACAAATCAGCAGATAAAGATACTCCAAATAGATATAATGGGGAGAACACCGCGCTATAGTGCACAAAGATTTCTTGCAAATCGTGCCTTAGGTTATAATATTGTGAAAAACCAAACAAAAATTAACAAAGCAGTGATTAAAGATTATAGAAAGTACATCATAAACAAGCAGCCGCTCTATGTGGGATACACACATTAACATAAACAAGGTTTATTAAGGTTAAGGTCGCAAGCTTTTTTGTGCTTGCCTTATGGTAAGCGCGCATTTCATTTGAGCTATCACGGTGGTGCGGTGGAGGAATTTTTTATCCTATGTATTTATCTTGAAGACTGGTATCCGTGCCTAGGTCTTCTCACAACACTTTATATGGACTATTATTTGCTGTGTTAGGGCTGATTAGTGAATATTGGCCTATTTTTTAAGTTTGTGCTTTACATTATTTTTCCTTTTAAAAATAAGGCTAATTTCATGATTTAATATTATTTATTCACTCAGGAATATCAGCGCTGCTATTTTTGCTATTGTTAAAGATACTCCAAACACCTGGTGTTGGCGCTTCAATCATCCCGGCACCATGGTTGTTATGGTGTCAGGATGATTGAAGTGCATTATTTCTATAATTACATTGTAATATAGAATGAAATTATTTAACTCACCATAATGCAGAATCAGTGGGAACCCTGAGCGTGTCACCTGCCACGTCGCATGCCACCAGATGCCATCAGGTGACCCCAGCGGAGTCCTCCCTTACATCAGGCATTTCCAGCTGACTCCTCCCTTACATCAGGCATTGCCAGCAGAGTCCCCCCTTACATCAGACATTGCAGCGGAGTCCCCTTACATCAGACATTGCAGCGGAGTCCCTCCTTACATCAGACATTGCAGCGGAGTCCCCCCTTACATCAGGCATTGCAGCGGAGTCCCCCCTTACATCAGACATTGCAGCGGAGTCCCCCCTTACATCAGACATTGCAGCAGAGTCCCCCCTTACATCAGACATTGCAGCGGAGTCCCCCTTACATCAGGCATTGCAGGGGAGTCCCCCTTACATCAGACATTGCAGTGGAGTCCCCCCTTACATCAGGCACTGCCAGCAGAGTCCTGTTTTTACACCAGGCATCCCCCAATGGAGTCAGGCATTCCCAGCAGTGCAGAATGGGACAAACTAGACGGGTGGATGCCAATAGCAATTGAACTGCGGCGCCGCCCACCCCGCCCCTTCCCACATCAGGTCACAGCGGGGCGGTGCCACAGCTCAAATTCGATTGGCAGTCACCCGGCCATTACTAAATAGTAATTTGGCTTCCGGGAAAATGGCGGCCGGTGGAGACACTGTCTCTGTCAGCCACAGACCTCTAGCGGCGGGTGGCAGTGGCAAAAAAAAAATTAGTAAAATTAGAATTTCCCGGGACATTTCCAGGGAATGGCTAAATCCGGGAAAGGGGGCTAAATCCCGGGAATATCCCGGGAAATTCATGACAGTTGGTAAGTATGCTATCACACCCACCCAAAATGTGAAAAAAAATAAGAAAAACGAGGGGGTCCACCGTCAGCCGTTCAACCCCATAAAGGCCACCCACTGCCGCTTCCTATTACCGCCCCCACCCCCTAGATTTTTGTGTATTTAAAAAAATAAAAATTAGGAGGTGGGGGCGGTAATAGGAAGCAGCAGTAGGTGGCCTTTATGGGGTTGGATGGCTGAAGGTGGACTCCTCCTTTTCTTTTTCCATTTTGGGGGGTGTGATAGGAAGTGAGCACAGCGTTGATGGGGGGGGGGTAGATGGGAAGTGGTGGTGGGTGGCCCTGTTAATTTTTTAAACACACAAAAATCTAACTGGGCCACCATCAGCTATTTGTCCCCATATGGGGGTCACCCACTGCCACTTCTTTTCTCCCCCCCAAAAAAAATCCCACCCATCAAGGCTGTGCTCACCTTTGCTTCCTATTACACCCCCCACCCCAAAAACTGAACTTTTTGTGCCCCCCCAAACCCCCCCAAAAAAACCCCACACAATTTCCCCCTAAGAGTGCACACTAACCCGCTGTACCAACCCCCCCAAAAAAGGGAGGGAGATTTTTTTTCTTTCCCCCTCAAACAGATGCTGGGAGCACTTTGACTTACCGAGTCTGTGTAAAGTGACTCGCTCCCCCCACGTGGCGCCGACTGTTCCCTGGTCCTGGACCTTTCATGTTCTCCTCCTCGGGGTCCCTCCCAGGCTGAGCCTGAGGTGCTGTGTAAACAGGAGGAGGGGAACCTCCTCCGAGTGAGAGTCCTGGCGTCCTAGCACTGACACAGCAGCAGCAGTCAGCGTGACACAGCGCCGCACCTCATCCCCCATCCATCCATGTGCTCCGACTGCGCGGGTCTGGGCGGGCTGGCGTGGTAACTTAAGTAGCCACGCCCCCGCTTGCCATACTTGGCAAATCAAGGCAGGCAGAAAGAGCATGTGTCCTCCTTGTCCAATAGAAGACAAGGAGGACAAAATGAGACAAGGGGGGGCGCTCTGGAGTAGGGGAGGATACGAGGCTGCGGCGATATAATAATTAAAGTTTTATTGCCCAAATTTTTTTTCCAATGCTCGGGACAAATGGCAAAATTCGGGACAAATAGCTGGAAACAATAAAATCGGGACGAGGCTCCAAAATTCGTGAATGTCCCGGGAAATTCGGGACTATTGGCAACTATGGTCTTGTTGCTTTTTCACTTTTCTTTTTATAAGATGCTCTGATACACTTCACACTAGTCTGTTTTTACTTCAACACCTTTTCCTCTGTCAGGGCTCTGCATATGCTTGCCTCCCACAGAAGAAAAGGATAAGTTTTCCTCTGTGTGGGGTAAAGGTATGCATAGCCCAAAAGGGACTGCATACACTTGCCTCCTACAGAGGAAAAGGACATGTTTTCCTCTATGTGGGTTAAATGTATGCAGAAGCCAAAGGGCTCTGCATGTGCTTGCCTACTACAGAGGAAAAGGGCACGTTTATCTCTGTGTGATGTAAATGTATGCAGATCCAAAAAAGCACTGCATATGCTTGCCTCCCCCAGGGAAAAAGGACACGTTTATCTCTGTGCGGGGTAAATGTATGCATACACCTGCCTCTAATAGAGGAAAAGGACAATAGAAGAAGCCGGCTGTACCTGCAACCTAATGCGTATGTAGATAGCACTAAGAGCCACAAGAGAAAAAAAAAGGCATATCTGTGTTTGCCTTGGGTGGTATTTTCCAGGGGGGGGGGGGGGGCGGCGCTGCCCCCAAGCAGTAGGGCTGTCTTAACTAGGGATGAGCCAAACACCCCCCTGTTCGGTTCGCAATAGAACATGCGAACAGGCAAAAAATTTGTTTGAACACGCAAACACCGTTAAAGTCTATGGGACTTGAACATGAATAATCAAAAGTGCTAATTTTAAAGGCTTATATGCAAGTTATTGTCATAAAAAGTGTTTGGGGACCTGGGTCCTGCCTCAGGGGACATGTATCAATGCAAAAAAAGTTTTAAAAACGGACGTTTTTTCGGGATCAGTGATTTTAATAATGCTTTTTTTTATATTGTTTTAAAGTGAAACAATAAAAGTGTAACATTCCTTTAAATTTCGTACCTGGGGGGTGTCTATAGTATGCCTGTAAAGGGGCGCATGTTTCCCGTGTTTAGAACAGTCTGACAGCAAAATGATATTCAAAGGAAAAAAAGTCATTTAAAACTACTCGCGGCTATTAATGAATTGTCAGTCCGACAATACACATAAAAGTTCATTAATAAAAATGGCATGGGATTTCTCCACAGGGGAACCCCAAACCAAAATTTTAAAAAAAGATGGCGTGGGGGTCCCTCTAAATTCCATATCAGGCCCTTCAGGTCTGGTATGGATATTAAGAGGAACCCCGCGCCAAATTTTTTTTAAAAAATGGCGTGGGGGTCCCCCTCAAAATCCATACCAGACCCTTCAGGTCTGGTATGGATTTTAAGGGGAACCCCGCGCCAAGATTTTTAAAAAATATGTCGTGGGGTCTCCCCCAAAAATCCATACCAGACCCTTATCCGATCACGCAACCTGGCAGGCTGCAGGAAGAGAGGGGGGACGAGAGAGCGCCCCCCTCCTGAACCGTACCAGGCCACATGCCCTCAACATTGGGAGGGTGCTTTGGGGTAATGGCCCCCCAAAGCACCTTGTCCCCATTTTGATGGGGACAAGGGCCTCATCCCCACAACCCTTGGCCAGTAGTTGTGGGGGTCTGTGGGCGGGGGGCTTGTCGGAATCTGAAAGCCCCCTTTAACAAGGAGACCCCCAGATCCCGCCCCCCTGTGTGAAATGTTAATGGGGTACAAAAGTACCCCTACCATCTCACAAAAAAAGTGTCAAAAATGTTAAAAATGACAAGAGACAGTTTTTGACAATTCCTTTATTTAAAGTCTTCTTCTTTCCATCTTCTTCGGGTCTTCTTCTTTCTATCTTCCTTTGGTTTCTTCCTCCATCTTCTTCTTCCTCTGGTTCTTCCTCCGATCCTCTGCTTCTTGCTCCGGTGTTCTCGTCCGGCATCTTCCTCCACGGCGTCTTCTTCCCCGCTTTGTTCGTGGGCCGCTCTGCATCCATTGGAGGCTCCCGCTGTGTGACGCTTCTCTTCTTCTGACACTTCTTAAATAATGGAGGGTGGGGCCACCCAGTGACCCCGCCACCCTCTGACGCACGGGGACTTGACGGGAACTTCCCTATTGGTTTCCCTGTGATGTCAGAGGGGATGGGGTCACCCGGTTATGTAATGGGGTAAAATCACTGTTCCCGAAAAAATGGCCATTTTTAAAACTTTTTTTGCATCGATACATGTCCCCTGGGGCAGGACCCAGGTCCCCAAACACTTTTTATGACAATACCATGCAAATAAGCCTTAAAAATTAGCACTTTTGATTTCTCCCATAGATTTTTAAAGGGTGTTCCGCGGCTTTTGAATTTGCCGCAAACACCCCAAATTGTTTGCTGTTCTGTGAACTGGCTAACAGACGATGTTCAATTCGAACATGAGTTTGACTCAAACTCGAAGCTCATCCCTAGTCTTAATGCATGGGGCTCCAGGTGCATGGGGGTCTTGCAATTCCTCCAATCCTAGCAGGGGGAATTGCATTCAGACTGAGCAGGTATGCAATGTGGCGAGTAACCGATCTTCTGTGTGGCTTTTGCTACAGTAGGCAGCTGAAAGCCAAAATCTCTTCCTCCCTCCCACCAGCTTTCAGCTGCCTACATTTTTGGATGAAGTGATGAATGCAACCTAGCTGATCATGTTCTCTATGTTTGAAATCAGACCATTTCTTTCTCAGTTGGTCTTTGGACCTTTAAAAAGGCGTAAGACTTTGGCCAATAATGGCTTTGGCAATGCAAATGTCCAAAAAGTTCACATTTGGGCAAATTTCCAACCAGGAAATGTTCCATCTGAACTTAGGTTCAGAGAAAACACTCAGCTCAACAGGAAGACACAGAAATGCAACTGGCTGCAGGAGACCATTCCCTGCCTGATAAGCTTTGAGATCAAGTTTCAAAGCTTAACATTTCTGTGCTAGGGGCCATCTCCAAATCTTATACCTTTCTGTCTTCTTCAGGAAAAACTACAAGCTTGGACATTCCACCTTATGGACCAGCAAAATGTCTCTTCCTTGACAAGATTTATGATAAGTTTGCTTTGATGAATCTCTGTAGGGGGACAAAGACTGTTTAAGGGATACATCTCTGATTTTCTGTTGGTGTGGATACCAAGTGGAATGAAATTGCACCTAAACGCCAATTCCTTCAGGGTCTCTCCAAACAGCTGAAGGATGAGCTTGGCCAAGTCGGAATACCTGACACTCTGAATGATTTGACCTGACTGGCCACTTAAATTGATCATACTGTTTGTGAACAGACTTAAGAGAGGATGGGAACCTACCACCCATCCAAGCTGACTCACTTCTCACTCTCTGTAGCTTCAAGGGATCTCGCACATTCATTGTCTCCAGACCCTCCTGAACTAGTGCAGCTGGGCCTGGTCTTACCTGCTTTGTCACAAAAACCTGGAAATCTGTCAGTCAAGAAAATTAATAGTTTATGTGAACTTGTACAGGGGGAAGGGCAAGGAATTCATCAAACCAGTGTGACCCTCTGTGGTCACTTCCTCTGCACTTGCTCAATGAAACCTTCCGCTCTCCTTGGCTCTGATTGCTTCTCCTGCTCATTGCTCTCTTTAAAGGTAATGTATATGTTGTGATACCAAGTGCTGGTATCCTACAAAAGCAGGTGTGACCAGATCTGTGTAGCTTCACTGAGGAGACTGGACTCAAACTAAGTGCAAATAAGATGTAATAAGAACACAGCCAGTGGAAAAAAACACACCACCACAAACATATACAAGCAATTGCATGTTCTCCCAATTCTTGCATGGTTACTCTTTTTTCCCACACATAAAAGGCATGCAGGTAGGTTCATTAGATCCTGTCTAAATTGGTCCTAGTATGTGTAAGTATGCATGTGAGCTTTTTGGGGGCAGGGGCTATTGTGAATGTACAATACATAAAGCACTGCATAAAATGTTGGTGCTATAAAAAAAATACTTGTAATAATAATAAGAATAATAAGAACAAAAATGAGAAGGAGAAGAATGTGCAAAGCAAGGAGATAGATCAGATAAGGAGGTGCAAAAGACAGCAGGAAAGATGGGTGAATAAGAGGACCAGAGCAAGTGCAAACAGTAGGAACAAAATAACAGATTTAAGGTAACCGAGTCAAGATGACAAATACAAGGTACAGGTACAGGTACAGAAGCATCACTGTATACAATCTTTAGGAAACATAGGAAAATGAATAGAGAGCGCACTGGTATTGTGAAAGATACTCAATAAAAATTGAATTTTTTAAATGTTTTGTAATCACAACAGCACTTGGTATAAATGCACCATGTGTCAAATCTTTCATAAAGAAACAAAGCCATTGAATACTCCCAGCCACCATACGCACTGCCTTAATCATGTATCCTGACTTACAGAGAGAGAGAGAGAGAGAGAACCCTCCCTTTAGAGCCAACTCTCCCACACAGGGAATACCCTTAAAAATCCCAACTTGCTTCAGTAAGCCATTCTCTTCTGTTTACTAGAAGATAATGAGAATGCTGGCCGCAGGTCAGCCTGAATTTGTAGGAGGAGTCATGCTGTTCTTAAACCCGCCCTCCTCCTCCTTTCTCCTTCTCTCTCAATTGATGCTTCGGATGTTTTGCGTCATTTCCGGGCAACCAGCTGATGTAATTTCTGGTTTTTGGCACTGCAAGGTGGACGTGCGGTGGCGGCAGCAAGGGCCGGGTAGTCTCCGGTACAAGGATCAGGTACCGATCAGTGGGGGTCCATTACCAGCGGTAGACTGCCCGCGGGGGGCTCGGTCATTTGGCATCAACTGTGAGGGGGCTCCTTGGGCCATCCAGACACGGGGGTACGATGTTCACTCCTGGATGCATATTGCTTTGCAAAACTGGCCATGTGCCAATCATATTTTCTATTTCAAATGTACAGCAGCAAAACGGAATGGCCATTTGATTCCATCTGGGCGTTTTGCTGCTTTTAGGGACAAATCACATTTGCATAAAAGCTTTGTCTCTCTTTGTGCATCAGAGGCGGGTGTTTCAGGGGCTGGGGGGGTGTTCGGTTGAGCGACAGGCAGGTGACAGGGGGAGAAGTCTGGTGTCTGCCAATGCAGGCCGAGATGGTGCAAGCAGGTGCTCCAGTACTAGCACCATGGGTCAGCAGGTCAGGCCGGAGGAGCCCTCATGACATGTGGCACTTTCCCTGTGGTCACAGCTCCATCATGTGGTGTATCAGGGTACATAGCACTCAGTGTCCAACAATGGGTAAAAGGGGAGTCAGACTTGGTCACACGGACCGCATCTCCTTGTCCATCCGTTTATTTGCGTATTTTATTTGCAATGCATACCTTGTTAAGCAGTTATCTTGGGTAAATTCCTCATGTCCGGTTGTTCACACGTCTGTCATATATTTATTTTTATAGGATACTGGTCTAAGTGTACATACGTTCCGCCAGTCTGCGTTCAGTTCACAAGTGCTCAGTCAGTGTCATGTGTTTACAGTAGTTACGGTTTGGGTTACACATTCTGGGTGAGGCGGGGGTTGGGGTTTTTTAGGTAGGGGGTAGGGCATGGTAGGTGGGTTGGGGTTCATGTTTGTGAAGCTGCAAGCCTCATTTTATTCAGGGCCACAGGAGGAGAGGGGGACTGCTTCGGCTGGAGGTTATGCTGGTCAGGTCATCAGTCACCAGTCATGGGGTAGTTTTCCTTAGTTGGGACGCTGTAGCAGCTCGATTTCCACATTCTTTTCATCAGTTCGGCTGCATCTCACCACGCCACGTTGGGTTAGCCAGTGGAGGGCACCTGACAGGGGTTCTTAGGAATCTCACGGATCAGTAGCCTGGTCAATTGTCACGCTCTGCCGGTCCCTCCTTCATTCAGAGGTCACTCACCTATGGACATATGGTAGTTATGCGGTTATGGTCGCTATTAGGTTCATTTCCTACCCAAGTTTATTTAGCCATGGGTCATTTCAAGTATTAGCTTTAGTATGTTTTGTTTCAATTTTTTCTTGTTGTTGTTCTGGCTTAACAAACAAGGGCACAAAGTATCTTTCTTCCAGGTTTCAGGCCAGCTCAGGTAGGTGTTTCATTGGTTTATCTTTTACAGACTGCCATACACACACAGGGGTCATGGTCCGCTGTAGGCCTGGCGGTTGTTATCACTGCAGGGTCACCCATCACGTTCATAGGTGTTATTAGATTAAGATGTTTTCATTTTTAATTAACTTGTGCAGTGGCAAGTCTCCTCGTCCATTTCATACATATTCATGTCACGGTCACACATCATGTCTTCAACACCTGTTCGGTTGCCTGACACGTTTTTCAGGTTGTTGTGGGTGGGGTCATGTTAAATTATCTGCTATACTTTGGGTTAATCATCCTCTGTTTTAGGGGTCTGACATGTTTTCAGTCCCGCTCATACATTATATTTCAGAGTGTGCATTGGTCGTCAGGTGCAGACCTCGTTCCTTTAGTAAGGAGTATTCTCGGTCCAAGGTAAGTCATGATTGCTTATGCGTTGTTCACTTCATCGTACGTAGCCTACACAAGTCAAGTCACGGTTATCACTGCAGTATTTACCTGTCACGTTTTAGGTATCAGAGGGTTGAGACGATCGTTTTTAATTGGCTTGTGCAGTGGCAAGTCTCCTCACCCGTTTCTCAGTCAGTGCGTTAAACTATTTTCATTCGTTATCATTCGTTACACTACTAATCATGTTGAACCTGGCACGTTTTCAGGTTTCTTGGTAGGGTTGAGTGTACATTTTTAATTGACCTATTGAACCACAGGTTACTCGGCCTCCAAACATTTGTTGTAATGTGTGCTTTCTTGGACTCACAAGGGCTTGTTTCTGGGGAAATGGGAGACAGCTGGAGGGGTTAAAGAGGGTTGGTTATTGTCGTGTCAGTTATTTTTTGTGTGTACTTATGATGGTTTATTTTGATTATTTAGGTCATGTCTGAAGCAGCGGACATTGAGGATTTTGCCTCCATCCCCCCTTCTCCAACTAGGGGTTGGGAACATGACAGCATGCCTTCTCTGAGGTCCTGGACCGACCCGAGACTGATGACAGAGTTACGTCTTAGGGGTATTTCATACCCAGCGTCAGCCCACAAGGCGGAACTTTTTAGATTATTATTTCCTAGCTCTTCAGGTTCCAGTGCTGAGCAAGTCACCCTGCGTATGGTCACTACGTCTCTCACACAAATTCACTCCACCCTGAGGTAGAGGTTTTAGAGAGCCGTCCAAGTCCGGCCCCGTTGGATCTTGTGGTTTCTGGGATTGCAGCAGGTTCTGGAGTCCCCATGGTTTCAAGCCCCATGCCATTGGCTTCAGATACAGGCGCTGGTGTCCCCTCTGTTACCCTGGCTCATTTTATCCCTGGGAATATCAGGAAGGACATTTTAGAAGGCAAGGATATCAACTTGGCATCTTTGTTGATTGCCGCCCATGATGTGACTGACAATAAGTCTTATGCCTGTGGTGATGTGTCAGTGATTGTCAAGACTAGGGGCCACAGGGACTAGGGACGCAAGCTCTCTATCCCAGAGTTTGTTTTAGTGTTCAGCATGATCAGAGATATTGTATGCGCGGTGAGCCCCCATAGGAGGGAGGAGCTGGACCATTATCTGTATGCAGTGGTGGAGTTGGGACATAAGTTCGGGGGTACAGCGTTCTATGATTATCACCGATCATTTTCCGCCAAAGTCGTTGCCATGTTTGCCTAACATGAGGTAGTTACAGTTTGGAGTGGGGTGGATACCGAGCCGTTTTGCAGACATTTTGCTGGGCTGAGATCACCGGTTTGCGCAACATTCCAGTCATCCTCGCATACTGCATACTGGTGCTCCAATACTGAACTACCTGTTCCAGGCATGTCTAGGACTTTCCCTAGTTCCCTACCAGCCCCAGCTCAGGCAGCTGCTTTTGACAAGTTAGGTTGACCTATTCGGTATCTGGGGAAATCTCAGATTTGTAATAATTTCAATCATGGGGTGTGTAACTATAGTCAGTGCTGTCTTTTGCACGTATGCTCTAGCTGTTTCAGGGCACACTTCAGCAGCCTGTTCTCTGAAACAAGGCAAGAGTAGTTGGCTAAGCCGCATCAATGTGGCATATTTACAGGCTTGTTTGTCCTCTCACCCATCTTCCAGTTTGTGTCTGTTTTTGGTGGAGGGTTTTACGAGGGTCTTCCACACGGGGTTCATCACTTTGCCTTCAGGTACATTTGAGTGTCCTAATCTAAGATCATCAGCGGCAAATACGGAGGCAGTAGACACACTGCTCCAGTTCTACAGAGGAAAAGGACATGTTTTCCTCTATGTGGGTTAAATGTATGCAGAAGCCAAAGGGCTCTGCATGTGCTTGCCTACTACAGAGGAAAAGGGCACGTTTATCTCTGTGTGATGTAAATGTATGCAGATCCAAAAAAGCACTGCATATGCTTGCCTCCCCCAGGGAAAAAGGACACGTTTATCTCTGTGCGGGGTAAATGTATGCATACACCTGCCTCTAATAGAGGAAAAGGACAATAGAAGAAGCCGGCTGTACCTGCAACCTAATGCGTATGTAGATAGCACTAAGAGCCACAAGAGAAAAAAAAAGGCATATCTGTGTTTGCCTTGGGTGATATTTTCCAGGGGGGGGGGGGGGGGGCGGCGCTGCCCCCAAGCAGTAGGGCTGTCTTAACTAGGGATGAGCCAAACACCCCCCTGTTCGGTTCGCAATAGAACATGCGAACAGGCAAAAAATTTGTTTGAACACGCAAACACCGTTAAAGTCTATGGGACTTGAACATGAATAATCAAAAGTGCTAATTTTAAAGGCTTATATGCAAGTTATTGTCATAAAAAGTGTTTGGGGACCTGGGTCCTGCCTCAGGGGACATGTATCAATGCAAAAAAAGTTTTAAAAACGGCCGTTTTTTCGGGATCAGTGATTTTAATAATGCTTTTTTTTATATTGTTTTAAAGTGAAACAATAAAAGTGTAACATTCCTTTAAATTTCGTACCTGGGGGGTGTCTATAGTATGCCTGTAAAGGGGCGCATGTTTCCCGTGTTTAGAACAGTCTGACAGCAAAATGACATTCAAAGGAAAAAAAGTCATTTAAAACTACTCGCGGCTATTAATGAATTGTCAGTCCGACAATACACATAAAAGTTCATTAATAAAAATGGCATGGGATTTCTCCACAGGGGAACCCCAAACCAAAATTTTAAAAAAAGATGGCGTGGGGGTCCCTCTAAATTCCATATCAGGCCCTTCAGGTCTGGTATGGATATTAAGAGGAACCCCGCGCCAAATTTTTTTTAAAAAATGGCGTGGGGGTCCCCCTCAAAATCCATACCAGACCCTTCAGGTCTGGTATGGATTTTAAGGGGAACCCCGCGCCAAGATTTTTAAAAAATATGGCGTGGGGTCTCCCCCAAAAATCCATACCAGACCCTTATCCGATCACGCAACCTGGCAGGCTGCAGGAAGAGAGGGGGGACGAGAGAGCGCCCCCCTCCTGAACCGTACCAGGCCACATGCCCTCAACATTGGGAGGGTGCTTTGGGGTAATGGCCCCCCAAAGCACCTTGTCCCCATTTTGATGGGGACAAGGGCCTCATCCCCACAACCCTTGGCCAGTAGTTGTGGGGGTCTGCGGGCGGGGAGCTTATCGGAATCTGAAAGCCCCCTTTAACAAGGAGACCCCCAGATCCCGCCCCCCTGTGTGAAATGTTAATGGGGTACAAAAGTACCCCTACCATCTCACAAAAAAAGTGTCAAAAATGTTAAAAATGACAAGAGACAGTTTTTGACAATTCCTTTATTTAAAGTCTTCTTCTTTCCATCTTCTTCGGGTCTTCTTCTTTCTATCTTCCTTTGGTTTCTTCCTCCATCTTCTTCTTCCTCTGGTTCTTCCTCCGATCCTCTGCTTCTTGCTCCGGTGTTCTCGTCCGGCATCTTCCTCCACGGCGTCTTCTTCCCCGCTTTGTTCGTGGGCCGCTCTGCATCCATTGGAGGCTCCCGCTGTGTGACGCTTCTCTTCTTCTGACACTTCTTAAATAATGGAGGGTGGGGCCACCCAGTGACCCCGCCACCCTCTGACGCACGGGGACTTGACGGGAACTTCCCTATTGGTTTCCCTGTGATGTCAGAGGGGATGGGGTCACCCGGTTATGTAATGGGGTAAAATCACTGTTCCCGAAAAAATGGCCATTTTTAAAACTTTTTTTGCATCGATACATGTCCCCTGGGGCAGGACCCAGGTCCCCAAACACTTTTTATGACAATACCATGCAAATAAGCCTTAAAAATTAGCACTTTTGATTTCTCCCATAGATTTTTAAAGGGTGTTCCGCGGCTTTTGAATTTGCCGCAAACACCCCAAATTGTTTGCTGTTCTGTGAACTGGCTAACAGACGATGTTCAATTCGAACATGAGTTTGACTCAAACTCGAAGCTCATCCCTAGTCTTAATGCATGGGGCTCCAGGTGCATGGGGGTCTTGCAATTCCTCCAATCCTAGCAGGGGGAATTGCATTCAGACTGAGCAGGTATGCAATGTGGCGAGTAACCGATCTTCTGTGTGGCTTTTGCTACAGTAGGCAGCTGAAAGCCAAAATCTCTTCCTCCCTCCCACCAGCTTTCAGCTGCCTACATTTTTGGATGAAGTGATGAATGCAACCTAGCTGATCATGTTCTCTATGTTTGAAATCAGACCATTTCTTTCTCAGTTGGTCTTTGGACCTTTAAAAAGGCGTAAGACTTTGGCCAATAATGGCTTTGGCAATGCAAACGTCCAAAAAGTTCACATTTGGGCAAATTTCCAACCAGGAAATGTTCCATCTGAACTTAGGTTCAGAGAAAACACTCAGCTCAACAGGAAGACACAGAAATGCAACTGGCTGCAGGAGACCATTCCCTGCCTGATAAGCTTTGAGATCAAGTTTCAAAGCTTAACATTTCTGTGCTAGGGGCCATCTCCAAATCTTATACCTTTCTGTCTTCTTCAGGAAAAACTACAAGCTTGGACATTCCACCTTATGGACCAGCAAAATGTCTCTTCCTTGACAAGATTTATGATAAGTTTGCTTTGATGAATCTCTGTAGGGGGACAAAGACTGTTTAAGGGATACATCTCTGATTTTCTGTTGGTGTGGATACCAAGTGGAATGAAATTGCACCTAAACGCCAATTCCTTCAGGGTCTCTCCAAACAGCTGAAGGATGAGCTTGGCCAAGTCGGAATACCTGACACTCTGAATGATTTGACCTGACTGGCCACTTAAATTGATCATACTGTTTGTGAACAGACTTAAGAGAGGATGGGAACCTACCACCCATCCAAGCTGACTCACTTCTCACTCTCTGTAGCTTCAAGGGATCTCGCACATTCATTGTCTCCAGACCCTCCTGAACTAGTGCAGCTGGGCCTGGTCTTACCTGCTTTGTCACAAAAACCTGAAAATCTGTCAGTCAAGAAAATTAATAGTTTATGTGAACTTGTACAGGGGGAAGGGCAAGGAATTCATCAAACCAGTGTGACCCTCTGTGGTCACTTCCTCTGCACTTGCTCAATGAAACCTTCCGCTCTCCTTGGCTCTGATTGCTTCTCCTGCTCATTGCTCTCTTTAAAGGTAATGTATATGTTGTGATACCAAGTGCTGGTATCCTACAAAAGCAGGTGTGACCAGATCTGTGTAGCTTCACTGAGGAGACTGGACTCAAACTAAGTGCAAATAAGATGTAATAAGAACACAGCCAGTGGAAAAAAACACACCACCACAAACATATACAAGCAATTGCATGTTCTCCCAATTCTTGCATGGTTACTCTTTTTTCCCACACATAAAAGGCATGCAGGTAGGTTCATTAGATCCTGTCTAAATTGGTCCTAGTATGTGTAAGTATGCATGTGAGCTTTTTGGGGGCAGGGGCTATTGTGAATGTACAATACATAAAGCACTGCATAAAATGTTGGTGCTATAAAAAAAATACTTGTAATAATAATAAGAATAATAAGAACAAAAATGAGAAGGAGAAGAATGTGCAAAGCAAGGAGATAGATCAGATAAGGAGGTGCAAAAGACAGCAGGAAAGATGGGTGAATAAGAGGACCAGAGCAAGTGCAAACAGTAGGAACAAAATAACAGATTTAAGGTAACCGAGTCAAGATGACAAATACAAGGTACAGGTACAGGTACAGAAGCATCACTGTATACAATCTTTAGGAAACATAGGAAAATGAATAGAGAGCGCACTGGTATTGTGAAAGATACTCAATAAAAATTGAATTTTTTAAATGTTTTGTAATCACAACAGCACTTGGTATAAATGCACCATGTGTCAAATCTTTCATAAAGAAACAAAGCCATTGAATACTCCCAGCCACCATACGCACTGCCTTAATCATGTATCCTGACTTACAGAGAGAGAGAGAGAGAGAGAACCCTCCCTTTAGAGCCAACTCTCCCACACAGGGAATACCCTTAAAAATCCCAACTTGCTTCAGTAAGCCATTCTCTTCTGTTTACTAGAAGATAATGAGAATGCTGGCCGCAGGTCAGCCTGAATTTGTAGGAGGAGTCATGCTGTTCTTAAACCCGCCCTCCTCCTCCTTTCTCCTTCTCTCTCAATTGATGCTTCGGATGTTTTGCGTCATTTCCGGGCAACCAGCTGATGTAATTTCTGGTTTTTGGCACTGCAAGGTGGACGTGCGGTGGCGGCAGCAAGGGCCGGGTAGTCTCCGGTACAAGGATCAGGTACCGATCAGTGGGGGTCCATTACCAGCGGTAGACTGCCCGCGGGGGGCTCGGTCATTTGGCATCAACTGTGAGGGGGCTCCTTGGGCCATCCAGACACGGGGGTACGATGTTCACTCCTGGATGCATATTGCTTTGCAAAACTGGCCATGTGCCAATCATATTTTCTATTTCAAATGTACAGCAGCAAAACGGAATGGCCATTTGATTCCATCTGGGCGTTTTGCTGCTTTTAGGGACAAATCACATTTGCATAAAAGCTTTGTCTCTCTTTGTGCATCAGAGGCGGGTGTTTCAGGGGCTGGGGGGGTGTTCGGTTGAGCGACAGGCAGGTGACAGGGGGAGAAGTCTGGTGTCTGCCAATGCAGGCCGAGATGGTGCAAGCAGGTGCTCCAGTACTAGCACCATGGGTCAGCAGGTCAGGCCGGAGGAGCCCTCATGACATGTGGCACTTTCCCTGTGGTCACAGCTCCATCATGTGGTGTATCAGGGTACATAGCACTCAGTGTCCAACAATGGGTAAAAGGGGAGTCAGACTTGGTCACACGGACCGCATCTCCTTGTCCATCCGTTTATTTGCGTATTTTATTTGCAATGCATACCTTGTTAAGCAGTTATCTTGGGTAAATTCCTCATGTCCGGTTGTTCACACGTCTGTCATATATTTATTTTTGTAGGATACTGGTCTAAGTGTACATACGTTCCGCCAGTCTGCGTTCAGTTCACAAGTGCTCAGTCAGTGTCATGTGTTTACAGTAGTTACGGTTTGGGTTACACATTCTGGGTGAGGCGGGGGTTGGGGTTTTTTAGGTAGGGGGTAGGGCATGGTAGGTGGGTTGGGGTTCATGTTTGTGAAGCTGCAAGCCTCATTTTATTCAGGGCCACAGGAGGAGAGGGGGACTGCTTCGGCTGCAGGTTATGCTGGTCAGGTCATCAGTCACCAGTCATGGGGTAGTTTTCCTTAGTTGGGACGCTGTAGCAGCTCGATTTCCACATTCTTTTCATCAGTTCGGCTGCATCTCACCACGCCACGTTGGGTTAGCCAGTGGAGGGCACCTGACAGGGGTTCTTAGGCATCTCACGGATCAGTAGCCTGGTCAATTGTCACGCTCTGCCGGTCCCTCCTTCATTCAGAGGTCACTCACCTATGGACATATGGTAGTTATGCGGTTATGGTCGCTATTAGGTTCATTTCCTACCCAAGTTTATTTAGCCATGGGTCATTTCAAGTATTAGCTTTAGTATGTTTTGTTTCAATTTTTTCTTGTTGTTGTTCTGGCTTAACAAACAAGGGCACAAAGTATCTTTCTTCCAGGTTTCAGGCCAGCTCAGGTAGGTGTTTCATTGGTTTATCTTTTACAGACTGCCATACACACACAGGGGTCATGGTCCGCTGTAGGCCTGGCGGTTGTTATCACTGCAGGGTCACCCATCACGTTCATAGGTGTTATTAGATTAAGATGTTTTCATTTTTAATTAACTTGTGCAGTGGCAAGTCTCCTCGTCCATTTCATACATATTCATGTCACGGTCACACATCATGTCTTCAACACCTGTTCGGTTGCCTGACACGTTTTTCAGGTTGTTGTGGGTGGGGTCATGTTAAATTATCTGCTATACTTTGGGTTAATCATCCTCTGTTTTAGGGGTCTGACATGTTTTCAGTCCCGCTCATACATTATATTTCAGAGTGTGCATTGGTCGTCAGGTGCAGACCTCGTTCCTTTAGTAAGGAGTATTCTCGGTCCAAGGTAAGTCATGATTGCTTATGCGTTGTTCACTTCATCGTACGTAGCCTACACATGTCAAGTCACGGTTATCACTGCAGTATTTACCTGTCACGTTTTAGGTATCAGAGGGTTGAGACGATCGTTTTTAATTGGCTTGTGCAGTGGCAAGTCTCCTCACCTGTTTCTCAGTCAGTGCGTTAAACTATTTTCATTCGTTATCATTCGTTACACTACTAATCATGTTGAACCTGACACGTTTTCAGGTTTCTTGGTAGGGTTGAGTGTACATTTTTAATTGACCTATTGAACCACAGGTTACTCGGCCTCCAAACATTTGTTGTAATGTGTGCTTTCTTGGACTCACAGGGGCTTGTTTCTGGGGAAATGGGAGACAGCTGGAGGGGTTAAAGAGGGTTGGTTATTGTCGTGTCAGTTATTTTTTGTGTGTACTTATGATGGTTTATTTTGATTATTTAGGTCATGTCTGAAGCAGCGGACATTGAGGATTTTGCCTCCATCCCCCCTTCTCCAACTAGGGGTTGGGAACATGACAGCATGCCTTCTCTGAGGTCCTGGACCGACCCGAGACTGATGACAGAGTTACGTCTTAGGGGTATTTCATACCCAGCGTCAGCCCACAAGGCGGAACTTTTTAGATTATTATTTCCTAGCTCTTCAGGTTCCAGTGCTGAGCAAGTCACCCTGCGTATGGTCACTACGTCTCTCACACAAATTCACTCCACCCTGAGGTAGAGGTTTTAGAGAGCCGTCCAAGTCCGGCCCCGTTGGATCTTGTGGTTTCTGGGATTGCAGCAGGTTCTGGAGTCCCCATGGTTTCAAGCCCCATGCCATTGGCTTCAGATACAGGCGCTGGTGTCCCCTCTGTTACCCTGGCTCATTTTATCCCTGGGAATATCAGGAAGGACATTTTAGAAGGCAAGGATATCAACTTGGCATCTTTGTTGATTGCCGCCCATGATGTGACTGACAATAAGTCTTATGCCTGTGGTGATGTGTCAGTGATTGTCAAGACTAGGGGCCACAGGGACTAGGGACGCAAGCTCTCTATCCCAGAGTTTGTTTTAGCGTTCAGCATGATCAGAGATATTGTATGCGCGGTGAGCCCCCATAGGAGGGAGGAGCTGGACCATTATCTGTATGCAGTGGTGGAGTTGGGACATAAGTTCGGGGGTACAGCGTTCTATGATTATCACCGATCATTTTCCGCCAAAGTCGTTGCCATGTTTGCCTAACATGAGGTAGTTACAGTTTGGAGTGGGGTGGATACCGAGCCGTTTTGCAGACATTTTGCTGGGCTGAGATCACCGGTTTGCGCAACATTCCAGTCATCCTCGCATACTGCATACTGGTGCTCCAATACTGAACTACCTGTTCCAGGCATGTCTAGGACTTTCCCTAGTTCCCTACCAGCCCCAGCTCAGGCGGCTGCTTTTGACAAGTTAGGTTGACCTATTCGGTATCTGGGGAAATCTCAGATTTGTAATAATTTCAATCATGGGGTGTGTAACTATAGTCAGTGCTGTCTTTTGCACGTATGCTCTAGCTGTTTCAGGGCACACTTCAGCAGCCTGTTCTCTGAAACAAGGCAAGAGTAGTTGGCTAAGCCGCATCAATGTGGCATATTTACAGGCTTGTTTGTCCTCTCACCCATCTTCCAGTTTGTGTCTGTTTTTGGTGGAGGGTTTTACGAGGGTCTTCCACACGGGGTTCATCACTTTGCCTTCAGGTACATTTGAGTGTCCTAATCTAAGATCATCAGCGGCAAATACGGAGGCAGTAGACACAATGCTGCAGTCTGAACTGGACAAAGGGTTTGTTATTGGTCCATTTTGTACACCACCTTTTCGGTTCTGGAGGGTCAATCCTCTTGGGGTGGTCAAAGGGAAGTTTTCAAATAAACTACATTTAACTTATAATTTGTCCGCCCCTCATTGTTCTGAGGTACCTAGCTTAAATTCCTTAATCCCGTCAGAAGAATTTTCTTTAAAGTATGCATCTGTGGATCAGGCAATCCAACGTATTACCAGGGTTGGAGAGGGTGCTTGGCTGTCCAAAGCGGACATAGCAGATGCGTTTAAACTTCTTCCAGTCTTACCGTCACTCTGGCAGTGGCACGCTGTAAAGTGAAGGGGATATATTATTTTGCCACAAGCTCACTTTTGGTTCCAAAAGCAGCCCCTGGTTGTTTGACACCTTTGTGCAGTCGCTCAGTTGGATTCTTACTCATGTGGAAGGTTGTCATGATGTCATTCACTATTTGGATGGCTTCCTACTTATAGAGAGTACCAAGCCCCTGCTGATCTACAGAAATTATTATCAGTCTTTGCAGCACTCAATGTTCCGCTGGCAGTCAAGAAGATGGAAGGCCTGGCGCTTAACTTTTTAGGGATCACTCTGGATACGCAGGCCATGCAGGCTAGTCTACCTGCAGATAAGCTTGGCAGAATCAGAGATTGTCTTCATGCATTTACTATCTCTCAAGCTTGTTCCAGGGTTATTGACTTTGTTGCCATCAGCCCCTGACTCTGACTCTCGGGTCAAGCTGGATGCTGCAGCTTTGGCTGATCTGCGCATGTGGGACGAGTTCCTCCAGCGTTCTAATGGGATTGCCATGTTCATCCCTGTGGAGTCCATATCCTCTCCTCAGGTTGTGACGGTTGACACTGCCGGTTATGCTGCCATTTTTGACACTCACTGGTTTGCAGGGCCATGGCCAGAGGAGATCTTGGGCATCCCGGGATTCACAGAGTTTTCTCCACTGTTTGAAATTTATCCTATAGTGTCAGCAGCCCAGGTGTGGGGTAGGTTGTGGTTTAGGGCAAACGGTTGTTTTTTCAATGGACAGTCAACCTGCCGTAGACAGTATCAACAAAGGCAGATCTAGGTCATTAATCATCATGTCCTTCGTTCGCAGGCTGATTTGGTTATCCCTGCAGTTCCATTTTCACATACATTGTAGATTCATCAGTGAGGCAGAGAATGTTGTAGCAGATGCTCTGTCTCGGCTTAATTACCCATTGTTTTTCCGACAGATCACAGAAGCAGATGCCTGCGCCACGCCATCCCCACAGTCCTCGCTACTGATGATGGATTCGTTTACCATTGGGCCAACGCAGCTGCATTGATTGATAAATCTTTATCAGTCACCACCAAGAAGGATTATGTCACGGCCTGGAAAACCTTCCAGGTCTTCCAGTCCCAGTATCCTTGGATCAATGATCATGACATTCGGTACCTGGATGCTTTTGTTGATTTTTGACACTCACAATTGAAGCTGTCATATGGCACGATCAAAACATATCTGGCAGGGGTTCAGCATTTTTTGTCCTTACAGGACCCAAATAGACCATCCATCTTTTCAGCCCATTCCGTTAAGGCCATTCTGAGAGGGATTCGGTGGAGTAGTCCTTCTTCTGTCAGCAGACTCCCTATCACAGGACACATCTTTCGGGGCTTGTTGGAGTTGCTGACCAGGTCACCTTTCAGGAGGCTGCTCAGCGTGGTCCTCAAGGCAGCCATATACTTGCCATTCTATGGGTTCCTCAGGTTGGGTGAGTTCACTCGCACTGGCTCGAGTTCCCATGTGCTCACAATTATCCAGTTAATTAGACATCCAGATAATTTCCAGTTACATTTGGTTGCATGTAATGAACCGTACTCATGATCGGAAATTCCGCCAACTAAGTTCGATGAGAGCTTTTGGTCAGAAAATGCGACCGTGTGTATGCTCCATCGGACTTTTGCTGGTGGCATTCCCGCCAGCAAAAGATTGAGAGCAGGTTCTCTATTTTTCGGTCGGAAAAAGTTCCTATCCGAAAATGCGTTCGTCTGTATGCAATTCGGACGCGCAAAAAATCAAGCATGCTCAGAATCAAGTACGAGTAGGAAACGCTGGGTCTGGTGTTCGTAATGGAGATAGCACATTCATCACGCTGGAAATTTTTGGATCTTTTAATGCAGTGCATTCTTTTGTTCTTTTAGAATGCTAGCAGAATGAAGTTGTTTTGCTGCTCATATTCACACAGAGTTCTGACAAACTGATTTCTTTATTATTTCTCGTGATCTCCTGAATAATCTTTTTTGTTTTTAAAGCCAGATCTCCATAATAATGTTTAGAATTATTTTTTATAGTCATGTTTTTTTTTTGTTTTTTTTTTAACCACTTCAATACTGGGCACTTAGACACCTTCCCGCCCAGGCCAATTTTCAGCTTTCAGCGCTGTCGCAATTTGAATGACAATTGCGCGGTCATGCTACACTGTACCCAAACAATTTTTTTATCATTTTGTTCCCACAAATAGAGCTTTCTTTTGGTGGTATTTGATCACCTCTGCGGTTTTTATTTTTTGGGCAACAAATAAAAAAAGACCGAAAATTTTGAAAAAAAACAAGTTTTTCTTTGTTTCTGTTAAAACTTTTTTAACCACTTGATATCCGGAGGCCGTCATATGACGGCCTCCACTTTCAGGGCTTATATCTGAATGATGCCTGAGGCTACAGACATCATTCAGATACCGGCATTTTCAGCCGGCGATTCCGTACACCATAAGAACGATCATAGTGGCTGTTCCGCCGCTTGATCGTTCTTACGGGCGGCGGGAGGGGACATCCCCCCCCTCCCGCCGCCCTCCGGTGCTACTACCGAGTCACCTCAGCGATCGGTGAGTCAGATAGCGGATCCGCCGGCGCCGGATGTTCACCATAGAGATTTCCGGCGGACCAGATGGTCGCCTGAGTCTCTATGATCGTTCGGAGGCCGGGCGCGATGTTATGACGTCACGCCCGGCCTCTGCATTCAAAAAAACGGCGCCGCTTCGGCTGTGAAGCGGCGATCGTTTTATTTTTATTTTTTATTTTAGGCTTCCCAGCCTAGAGGTGAGATGTGGGGTCTTATTGACCCCATATCTCACTGTAAAGAGGACTGATCGTGTCATATTCCTATTACAAGGGATGTTTACATTCCTTGTAATAGGAATAAAAGTGATTAAAAAAAAAAATATTTTTTTAAAGTGTCAAAATAAAAAATTTTAAGTAAAATTAACAATAAAAAAAAAAAAAAAAATTTTTAAAGCGCCCCTGTCCCCGTGAGCTCGCACGCAGAAGCGAACGCATACGCAAGTCCCGCCCACATATGAAAATGGTGTTCAAACCACACATGTGAGGTATCGCCGCGATCGGTAGAGCGAGAGCAATAATTTTGGCCCTAGACCTCCTCTGTAACTCAAAACATGTAACCTGTAAAAAATTTTAAAGCGTCGCCTATGGGCATTTTTAAGTACCAAAGTTTGGCGCCATTCCACGAGCGTGTGCAATTTTGAAGCGTGACATGTTAGGTATCTATTTACTCGGCGTAACTTCATCTTTCACACAATGCAAAAAAAATTGGCTAACTTTGCTGTTTTGTTTTTTTTTAAGCATGAAACTGTTTTTTTTCCAAAAAAAACGCGTTTGAAAAATTGCTGCGCAAATACCGTGCAAGATAAAAAGTTGCAATGACCGCCATTGTATTCTGTAGGGTCTCTGCTAAAAAAACATATATAATGTTTGGGGGTTCTATGTAATTTTATAGCAAAAAAATGATGATTTTTGACATGTAGGAGCGAAGTGTCAGAAATGGCCCGGATGTGAAGTGGTTAAAATAAGTACGTTTTCTTCTTCAATGACGGGCACTGATATGGCTGCACTGACGGGCACTGATACGGCGGCACTGATGGGCACCGATTAAGTGGCACCAATGAGGTGGCACTGATGAGGTGGCACTGATGGTGGGCACTGATAGGCGGCACTGATGGGCACTAATAGGTGGCACTGATGGGCACTGATAGGTGGCACTGGTATGCGGCACTGATGGGCACTCATAGGTGGCACCGATGGGCACTCATAGGCGACACTGATGGGCACTCATAAGTGGCATTGATGGGCACTCGTAGGTGGCATTGATGGTTACTTATGGGTGGCACTGATAGTTGGCACAGATGGGCACTGATAGGTGGGCACTGATGGGCACGGATGGGCACTGACAGGTGGCACCGATGGACACTGATGGGTAGCACTGATGACACTGGTTATTTGCAGTGATGCCCCTAAGTGTGGCATTGCTGGGCATCACTGCAACATAATGGTGCCAATCAGTGCCCATCTGTGGGCACTGATTGGCACAGATTGGGCACACTGGGCACATGTGGATGGCTATAGGTTACATACCTGGCCATCCACATGTTGCCCCTTCCCTGGTGGTCCTAGTGGCGATCCCTGGTGGTCCAGTGTGGTGATCTGAGGGGGGGCTGTGCTGATAAACAATCAGCGCAGACCCCCCCTGCCAGGAGAGCCGCCGATCGGCTCTCCTCTACTCGCGTCCGTCAGACGCAAGTGAGGAAAAGCTGATCAACGGCTCTTCCTATTGACAACGTGATCAGCCGTGATTGGACACGGCTGATCACGTGGGAAAGAGCCTCCGCCGGAGGCTCTTTACCAGGATCGGTGTAGCGGTGTGTCAGACTGACACACCAATCCACCGATCGCCGCGGTGCGCGCCCCCGTGGGCGCGTGGCGGCATGTTATCCTGCTGGACGTCATATGACGTCCAGTCAGGATAACAGAACCACTTCCCGGATGTCAATCCACCATAGGGCTAAATCAAGGACTCCTTTTTTTTTATTATTTTTAAATTATTTTCTAGTGATCTCTATATTTTTTTTTTGTGTGTCAAGTTTCCACAACAACATTATTATCTTGTATTTATTAACCACAAGGAGGTTGGTTGGTGTCCCTTGTTAATTAGACATTGTATTTTTGAAATGTTATAGAAAAAAAGGGAAAGGGGGACCACCCTTAAAGATACCTGCCTTAACATTAATCACAATTTCTCACCCAATGCCTCTCCTCAAATATAGAGGCCATATCCGTAACCTTGAACAAGCATACAAAAAAAGAAGAGAGGGACTAGGGAGAAGCACAAGGAAGTGGTCCCCCTTAGTCCAAAGATAGTTACTATGGATATAGTGGGCAGTAATGGGAGAGTGGTATATATAAAAAATTCACAAAATTTGTTATGGTAATGTATTTAAAAATACAATGATAGCACCAACAGTTAAATAGGTAAATAAATTGATCCACCAGACACTGATAAATGGGCCTATCCGGTGCAAGCAGCACACGGTACGCCCACTGGCCAGATACACAAAAACGACAAACGATAACAAACATTTAAACACATAAAAACATCTAGGGTGCAGGCGCCTATACTCCCACAGATGCACAAGGTGCCTATGGCTAATCGCCAAATCAAATTGTAGAAAAACAGTTTATGTTAATAGAGGAACCTTGTGCATGCGTGGTCCCCACGGGGAGGCGGGGAAGGTGGGATTCAAACAACACTGGAATTGCCTAAGTACAAGACCTCACTGAATTGCATCAACATCTATTAAATATTTTAAGTAGATAAGTCAAAGGAACTGCCGGGATGTATATTGCATGCGCATGCTCAGAGCATTTGATATCACAAAAGTCCGTTCCTACAGTGTACTGGGTAATCTGCGATTCAGGGAGTCTCTGCAGAGTGTGTTAAGTAGTTGTTGCCACACAGTAAAATTTATGCAGTCATCGCCAAGTACTAGTCACATAGCAACACAAGATAGCTCAATATTGCCTGGAACTAATAATGTATTTTAGAGTAGATCATTGATCAGTGGAGAGTATAACATCACAGTATACTGTCCTAGAGTCCGCATTGACCCAGGTAATGCCACATCAAACATCAAAGCGGAGATGCCATCTGCAAACAGGAGCTAAAGGGGTTACATTACCACCTCTTGGTAGTATGAAGATCAAACAGCATCTCCTATGTTTTCATGGCTGCCCCGCTGCTCCGTGATTTCTCCGTCTATGATGTAAGTGCTGGCTGTGACATACTGTATCCTGCAAAGACGGCACTTCTCTAGCTCATAAATTCAGGCTGCAACTGTGCTCGTACGGCAAGTAAATTCCTCGTTTGTTTGGCGGTTCCGTGTGAGGAGGTTCAAACTTCCACTATCAGAAATCCCTGGCTCCGATTAGATAGGGGAGGTGACTGAGTCGGCGTCCGCACATCATGGTTACGTAACATAGGAGACGCTGTTTGATCTTCATACTACCAAGAGGCGGTAATGTAACCCCTTTAGCTCCTGTTTGCAGATGGCATCTCCGCTTGGTGTTTGATGTGGCATTACCTGGGTCAATGCGGACTCTAGGACAGTATACAGTGATATTATACTTTCCACTGATCAATGACCTACTCTGAAATACATTTTCCTGTCGCATCATGGCAACATACATGTTGGGTTGTGACTCCGCCCCCACAACCTGATAGGACCACATAGCTATAAATTAATGAGTAGACACCAGTCCCAGTATTCTCTTATTTTTCCTCACCTGTCAGGACCGCACGGATCAGCACCCCCTTACCACTTCACCCCAGCCAGATTCTAGCCTCTCCTGGGTGGAAGTCCTTCTTGTACAGCCTCTAAATGAGCTAAATGGAAGGAGCCCCACTCTGGTGATCTCACGGGCACTCTCTTTCTCACCCTGTCTGACTGACCACGATATAAGCCTTAAACAGGCTTCATGTGCAGCAGCCCATATAAAGCCTTAAACAGGCTTGCTGGAGGAATGGCCAGGGAGTCCTCAGTTTGGCCTCATGAAATAAGCCTTAAACAGGCTTAGTTGTGTGCAGCGGTCTCCCCCTCTCCCCCTTCTTTCCCCCTTCCTACCAGTTGTTTCTTCCCTGTCTGCTGGGCTCTGTTGTCCTCCATACTGCCCTCCGTGGGTGCCGAGCGTCCTCGGCGTTCTCGCGCATGCGCGGTGCATTGTTTGGGGCGCTTCTCTGCCTTTTCTAGCTTCCAAGATGGCGCTGAGTGTTCCACCGGGCTACTGCGCATGCGCGAGTGTCCGACGCTGATGGCGGCGTTTTTAAAAAGCCCAGCGTCAGCTGTGTATTGCTGCTGGATGACTGAACTGAGACAGTTTGTTTCTTCCCTGTAAACGCTCTACAAAGGTATGTGGCCTGTCCTTTATTCAGCTGTCAGCTTGAAATCTTGCTCCCTCTGCATATCTCTTCTTACTGTATCTGCAGGTTTCCAATCCACTCCTTCACCATGGAGACCGCTGCCTCAGTAGATCACCGCCAGCCTAATAGGTAAGGGGGGGGACAAGGGTAAGTAGTGAAGATCAAAAAAGAGAGCACTACTAATGCTACCTAAATTGGTCAGCCCTACCAGGTCCTCAGGAACGTCTGCTTCAAGACAAAGAGAGACCTCGCATAGAAGAAGTCGCTCCAGACACAGACGGAGCCGTTCCTACCATAGGAGAAGCCTCTCGAGAGGAAGCCGCAGAAGGAGCCGCTCTAGATCTTATTCCAGACATGATCGATCCCGCCATAGAAGGTCACCTTCACGCAGACCCCGTTCCCCCACACGCCATTCCCGTCCTGCCGGGAACGCCTGCTGGATTTGTGGTGCGGCGGCTCTCCCGGATAAACTGGCCTGCCAAAAAATGTCTAGAGGAGGCCACAAGAGAAAGAATCTCAGATACTGGAGATTCCGCTGGGGCCTTAGCTCCGCAGGCCTCGATACCAGACGTGGATTTCTCCACCACTGCCTCTCCAGCCCGGGCCAGCACGTCAAGGGAGCAAGACTCTCTGTCTGATAATGAGGGCCTGGAGGTATCGGCCGGATTCGATTTCTCTCTGATAGAAACGTTTGTCAAATCGGTCAAAGAGGCGATAGGATGTGAGGAACCCCAGGAAGTTCAACCAAAGCAAAGGAAATATTTCCCCCACCTTAAAAAAGATCCAGAAGCTTTTCCATTCATAGAGGAACTAGATGACCTGATTAAAGAGGAATGGCAAAGACCAGAGAAGAAATTTAGTCTGAATAACAGACTTCTTAAACTATACCCACTCAAGGAGCCTAAAGTGAACCCTCTGGTATCCCCTCCGGTAGTAGACGCATCCTTGATGTGCCTAGCCAGGCATGTTACTCTCCCGCTAGAAGACGCGGTAACATTCAGGGACAGCTCGACAGGAAGATCGACACGGATCTTAAGCAGGCTTACCTGTCGGCAGGAGGTGCCTGCAGGCCTGCGATAGCACTCGCAGCGGTAGGAAGAGCCACCTCGAGCTGGTCTGCAAGCACAGAGAAGCTTGTACTGGAGGGTGCAGACCAAGAAAAAATAGTGAAAGCCCTGCAAGAACTAAGCTTGGCAGGCGACTTTGTGGCAGAGGCTTCGGTTGATACCATCAGGTCTACATCAAAATCTATGCTGGCCTCGGTAACGGCCAGAAGAGCACTATGGCTGAAACCCTGGACAGCGGACCCAGCCTCCAAGTCTAATTGGTGCCGTATCCCGTTCGACGGAGAAAATCTCTTCGGAACGAAATTGGACTCAGCCATCTCTAAGGTGACTGGTGGCAAGTCTGGGCTCATCCCCTCGGACAGGAGGCCCAAACAACAGAGACCTCCTCCCTTTAAGCGAAACCTTCCGGAGAGGTATAGGAACGCGAAAGCGTACAGACCGGGGAAAGAGTATCGAAGGAGCTGGAAGAATCCTCCATCCTCCTTTATGAAATTCCAGAAGCCTAAATCTCCCGCTTCCAGCGACCAGAAGCCCTTTTGAAGGTGCGCCCGTCCGGCCAGTGGTAGTGGGAGCAAGACTCTCCAGATTCAAGCTGGTCTGGGCGGAGACCATAAAGGATACCTGGACTCTGGCCACTGTCAGTTTCGGCCACAGGTAGTCCTTCAAAAATCGACCCCCAAGGGATCAATTTTGTCCAACCTGTATTCCTCCATCTTGGGAAAGGAAGTTGTCTCTACTAAACTACATTCAGGATCTTCTCCAAAAGCGAGCAATAATAAAGGTCCCGCCAGCACAACGAGGCAGGGGATTCTATTCTCCACTATTCCTCGTCAAGAAAAAGTCAGGGGACCTTCGACCAGTTCTAGATCTAAGAACCTCAACAAGTCCATCAGAGTGGAGTCATTCAGAATGGAAAGCTTGCAGTCTATCCTCCAGGCCATAAATCTGGGAGACTGGATGCTCTCCATAGATCTCCAGGACGCCTACCTGCACATTCCAATCCACGTGGCAGGCAGAAATTCCTGCGATTTTCGGTGGGTCAGGGGCACTTTCAGTTTCAAAGCCTTCCTTTCGGGATCTCAACAGCCCCGAGAACATTCACAAAAGTCTTACTACCAGCAATAGCTTACTTGAGAGAGAAAGGTCTAAGGGTCCACCACTACCTGGATGACATCCTCCTCCTCTCAAGCAGCCGGCAGTCACTCGTGCAGCATCGCGAGATCCTAGTCTCCACCCTAATAAACCTGGGATGGATAATAAACTGGCAAAAAAGCAACATCCAACCTACCCAAAGTATGGTCTTCCTGGGGGCCGAACTAGACACCCGAGCAAATACAGTGGAGTTGCCAGGGGAAAAGATGTCTCTACTAATCCAAAAAGTAAAGAATTCTATCCCGGCACCGTGCCTACCAGCCAGAGCATACCTCAGCCTTCTGGGTTCCCTATCAGCAACCATTCCAATGGTCCGATGGGCGCAATGGAACACCAGACCCCTGCAAGCCTCCTTCTTGCGCCAGTCGGACGGCTGGTCCATGTCCCAGTTGATTCGCATCTCGGAAGAAGCCAGTCTATCTCTGCAGTGGTGGACACACCCCTACAACCTCAGGAGATGCAAACAGATAGTCATCCCCCACCAGCAGGTAGTAACTTCGGATGCCAGGAGGGATGGGGGGCACATTACCTACACTATGCGGCTCAGGGCCGCTGGCACTTCAGAACCAATGACCTGGTCTCAAATGTTCTAGAGATGAAGGCAGCCTTCCAAGCCCTCTTGGCATTCAGCACCCTTCTGAGAGGAAAACAAGTTCTCATACAGATGGACAACCGAGTGGCCGTAGCCTACATCAACAGGCAGGGGGGTACCAGAAGCATCTCCATGATGCAAGAGGTTGGCCCGGTGATGCGGTGGGCTCCACTGAACCTTCAGGATCTGAGGGCGGCCTATATTCCAGGTGTCCAGAACCTTTTGGCGGATTCACTCAGCAGAACATTTGTTTCCAACAACGAGTGGTGTCTGAGCCCCCAAGCATTTACCCTCATATGCCAGACATGGGGTCATCCGGACATAGACCTCGCAGCAACGCCAGCGAACAAGAAATGTCAGAGGTTTCTGTCAAGGACCCCCTTCCCCTCAGCAGAGGGAACAGATTGTCTCCAGCACCCCTGGAACTTCCACCTAGGCTACATTTTTCCACCAACTCCTCTGATAGCCAAGTTTCTTCTGAGTCTCAAGCATTCAGCGGCCCTAGTGTTGGCTGTGATTCCCTTCTGGCCACCACCCTCCTACAGCTGAACACAGCTGATCCACTTCCACTCCCAGTAACAACAGATTTACTAACCCAGGGCCAACTACTCCATCTGAGTCCGGAGAAGTTACACCTAATGGCCTGGAGGTTGAAAGGTCTAGGTTCCTAGACCAAGGCTGCTCTCAGAAGGTAGTCGATACCCTGCTCCAGGCCAGAAAGTCTACCACAAATAACACCTAGGTTGGGACCCTTCTTCCCCATCAGCAGTGCAAGTGCTCGAGTTCCTCCAGTCAGGTCTGGACAAAGGCCTTAGGTCCAGCACCCTAAAAGTACAAGTTTCTGCCATCTCCGCGTTGACAGGAGTTAGGTGGGCGCTTAATCCTCTGGTGGTTCAATTCCAAAGGGCCTGTTTAAAACTAAGGC
Source organism: Lithobates septentrionalis (assembly GCA_037952835.1). Lineage (NCBI taxonomy): Eukaryota > Metazoa > Chordata > Amphibia > Anura > Ranidae > Lithobates > Lithobates septentrionalis. The sequence continues at coordinate 12,529,766 of JBBDGP010000229.1, forward strand.
CCCCTAGAAAGCCTTTGTTGCCGACATGGGATCTCTCAACCGTCCTAGAGGTCTTGTCCAAAGAACCATTCTTTCCACTTGAAGACATCTCCCTTTGGGATCTGACACTAAAAGTATCATTTCTAATCGCCATCACATCAGCGAAGAGGGTCTCAGAAATGAAAGCCTTGCTAATCAAGGAACTGTATCTGATGGTCTACCCAGACAGACTAACCCTGAAGCCTTCAGATAGATTTATTCCAAAGATCTCCTCTTCATTTCACTTTAACCAGGAGATTAACCTCCCGGCTCTAGTCACGGATCAGGGCGTCCCCCATCCTCTGGATGTCAGGGGTAATGTTCTGCAGTACCTCGCTATAACCAAGCCATTCAGAAAATCCGAGAACCTTCTAATCATACCACACGGATTCAGGAAGGGCCAGGCGGCTTCTGCCCATACCATCGCCTCGTGGCTCGTGAAAATTTTCAAGAAGGCCTACTCCTTGAGCACCTTGCAGATTCCAGAAGGCTTAAGAGCACATTCCACCAGGGCAATGGCTACTTCATGGGCAGCCTACTCTAAAGTCTCAGCGGAAACCATTTGTAGAGCGGCCACCTGGTCTTCTAGAAACACCTTCATATCCCATTATAAAGTAGACGCTGCACGCTTAACAGCAATCGAATTCGGGAGGGCCGTTATACAGGCCAACTCTTCTGTTTCTTGTCAATAAATTTACTTTGCATTGCCACCCAGTTTGGCAAGTTACTCCCCAACGTGTATGCCGCCATGATGCGACAGGAAAATGGAAAATTGTATACTCACCTTTGCATAATTTTCCTTTCCTGTCGCATCTTCATGGCAGCATACAATCACCCACCCTTCTGAGGTGACATGTGTATATATATACAGAGAATACTGGGATGGGTGTCTACTCATTAATTTATAGCTATGTGGTCCTATCAGGTTGGGGGGGCGGAGTCACAACCCAACGTGTATGCTGCCATGAAGATGCGACGGGAAAGGAAAATTACGGAAAGGTGAGTATACAATTTTCCGTTATTAGTTCCAGGCAATATTCAGCTATCTTGTGTTGCTATGTGACTAGTACTTGGCGATGACTGCATAAATTATACTGTGTGGCAACAACTACTTAACACACTCTGCAGAGACTCCCTGAATCGCAGATTACCCAGTACATTGTAGGAACGGACTTTTGTGATATCAAATGCTCTGAGCATGCGCATGCAATATACATCCCGGCAGTTCCTTTGACTTATCTACTTAAAATATTTAATAGATGTTGATGCAATTCAGTGAGGTCTTGTAGTTAGGCAATTCCAGTGTTGTTTGAATGCCACCTTCCCCGTCTCCCCGGGGGAACACGCATGCAAAAGGTTCCACTATTAACATAAACTGTTTTTCTACAATTTAATTTGGTGATTAGCCATAGGCACCTTGTGCATCTGTGGGAGTATAGGCGCCTGCACCCTAGATGTTTTTATGTGTTTAAATGTTTGTTATCGTTTGTCGTTTTTGTGTATCTGGCCAATGGGCGGACCGTGTGCTGCCCATTGGGGGGGGGGACCACTTCCTTGTGCTTCTCCCTGGTCCCTCTCTTTTTTTTTTGTATTTTTGAAATGTACCTGCCTACTCACAAACAAACTGTCCTATTTGAAGAAAAACACATAGGCAAGCATTTTCATATAAAAAAAAATCTCCATTTATTCTGACTCATAACAAAATAAAGAGGAAGGCAATGCTGGAGAAACTGCATGCATTTGCGAAGACTTTGTACCCCAGGACACACATCGGCTCTTTGTAACTAAAAATTGGTAGCCTGAAAAGTCCATATAATTGGGAGCACAATCTGGTCCAGGACTACCAGAGATCAGGAACAGCAGCAGATGACATATATGTCCCCAGGCTGTGGTCATACAACAGCCTGCGTCTTTTGGCAGACCAGACTGAACCCAGGCCATCACACTCTTGTCTTTCTTCCACTCTTCCTTCCAGGCTTGCTTCCAGGCTGGGATTTTGGAGTTGTGGCAAGAGGTGGAGGAGGAGGAGGATGGTCCAACTCACACAGATGGGTTTTGGCTGTGAGTTGGCCCCTCAACCCCTTATTTAGGGACAGATACATAATTTCCTCACAGATGAGGCGTTGGCCCTCCTCCATTTCCATCACTTTCTTGTCTTCCTTGCATCCTTCCATCCATGCTTCCCTGCAGCCTTCCCTGCAGCCTTTCCTGCAGCCTTTCATGGAGGCTGTGGCTCTGGATGTAAACTTGTGGCAGGAGGAGGAGGAGGAGAATGGGCGAGCACACATAAGTGCATGTTATCAGTAATTTGGCCCCTCAACCCCTTATGAAGGGCCTGAAAAATAATCTACTCACAGATGAGGCGTTGGCCCTCCTCCATTTGCTGCATTTTTGCAGCTACATAGCAGCCATAGGCCTCTTCAGCGTTGGGGGGTGCTTTCAGGGCCGCATTAGTGTCCTTAATGAGGCCCAGTGCTGCCTCCTCCACATTACTCCCCTTCCTGGCCTTTTTTGTTGTAAGGCGGAGGGGAGGCACCTGGGATTGGGTAAGACTACTGGGCCTGGCCACCTCCTGGCTGACACTTACCCCCATCTCCTGGCTGACACTTACCCCTGGCCGACACTTACCCCCGCCTCCTCCTGTCTGCCACATTCCAGAGCCCCATCCTGGCTGAGGTCTTCCTGTGTATGAAAAAGGGACATAGTTTTAGTTTTTGGTTCATCAATCACACACAATTTTCAGCTTATGACTGTTGCAAATTGAATGTTAATAAATAGAAAAGACTATCATTCTGAGCCCAGCATTTTTCATTCTTGTCACAATCATTTTTGGCCCCTACTGTCTATTGATATGTAAAACACTTTTTGGTAAATAGTTTATTTTTTATTAATAAAAACATCTAGTTAACAACAATAATTTTTCTACAATAAATATGTTAAAAAATACTATACCTAGAGTCGCATGCGTGGCAGCTCCTAAGATGGCCGCTGGTCACTGAAGCTCTGCTCCACCACGGCCCTGATCTTGCCACCGGAGCACACAGAGCGCTTCCCTGCGCCCCACACCGGGATTTACGAGCGGGGGAGAACCCCGGGAACCCGATAAGGATAGCAGCACAAGCAAGGAGGAGCCTTACGAGCCAGATGACCGCGGCGGCCGGCCCGGTCAGTTACGCCAAGATGGCGGTGGCTCCACGAGGCACCTGCAGCTTAGGGGAGGATAACGAGTCCATCGCAGATCAGGAGGCACGGTCATCACTGTAACCAGGTACTGACTTTCCCCCTCTACCTCCGGGAGCCTCTCCGGCATCTACCGAGTCCCTGCTTAGCAGAATGCAGAACGGCCTCCCATCCACCCCAATGTTAGACCCCCACACAGGCCTGATTTTATCAGTGACAGAAGCTAACATGGACGCCACTATCCCCACAGACTTTCCTTCCATGATGGAAGCTTTCTCCCAATTGCTCTCAAAGAGCCTGGCCCTGAATGCTGAACACATAACCTCCTCCATCCATGCTGACTTGCAGCAGCTGGGGCAGCGAATAGACATGATTGAAAAAAGATCTGATCAAGCTGTGGCACGCATTAATCAAAATTCTGACAGAATACAAGAAATGCAAGAACAACTTGAAACAGCTTTTGCCAAAATCGACGATCTCGAAAATCGTTCAAGACGTTACAATTTTAGAATTCACGGTCTCCCCGAAACAGAGAAGGATGTAAAAACCTTGCTGAAGGACCTTATACCAGACATAGCTGAACATCGAATGGAGCTGGACAGAGCCCACAGGGCACTGCAATCCCCCCGCACAGATGGTCTTCCAAGAGACATCATTGTGAAATCCCACTATTTTTCCGTAAAAGAAGAGATAATGAGGAGGGCCAGGAGTTCTGATAATCTAAAGTTAATGGGTCATAAAATCCAAATTTTCGCAGACTTGTCACCATACACGGTTCAGAAAAGACGCTCTCTCAAACCGCTGCTCCAGCTTCTGGCCGAGAAAGCTATAATATATAGATGGTCATTCCCACTGAGACTGAACTTCTCATACAGAAATAAAAGTTTTGGCTTCTCATCGTTTCTAGAAGGAGAATGTTTACTACTTCAATTAGGCCTGATGCCACAAGAACCAGCACGCTCCCAGATGGGAAGAAGTACCCCGTCTTCAACTAAACGTCCACCTCCGACCTACCTGGCTCAAGCAGAGTTCTAAACGATCCAAAGAAAACATTCCACCTTGAAGTCTGAGCCCCTTTTGGAATCTTATTGCGGTTACAGGACTTTATGTTGCCCTATGTGCCTTCCTTCAGTCTGGACGGCTCTTTCAGGCTCATTACCTTGCCATCGTGATGGAGTCACCAAGATGACACTGACTCACTTTTGTGGTGTTCTCAATCTTCAATAGGTCCTCCGACCAATAGAGCGAGAGGCAACCATTTTTACTCCCTTGACTGGCGGGGGTGGCGGGAAGGGGGGATATGCCCTATTTTTTTTTTCCGGGTCCCTTTTCATCCTGTTGCTTCTATATGGGAAGGTATTCCTTGGACACACATCTCCATTCAAATGTAGTGAACTGTGCACTGGGGGCGCCAGCAAAGTCCCAAATATTTTATCTGAAGTTTAGATAGGTTAACTATAATTTAGTTACACAGGTTTGAAGTTCAAGTTTCTTGGTTCCTCTTATTTGGCTATTTCCTTTTTCAGGATTTTTTAGGCTCACAGCCTATGCGGAGTACCGGTCATTGGTTTTCCCCAAGTAAAAAGCCCCCTTTCTTCACCCTGGGCCCCTCAAAGAGTGAGGGGGACCCTGGCTGGAGAGGGCACAATATGAAGATCCCTCGGTTTGTTAGTAAGGTTAAAGTTCTCACAGTGGGAACGCTCTGTTTTAGTTTTTAATATTGTTTTGATATAGATTACGTGTCACATTTTCAGTTTCATTAAATTAAAGGTGGCGGGGCCGTGGTGGTCTCAATGCACCTCCAGTAGGTTCCAGGAGCAACAACCCTGCACCTGGTTCCCTGGCTGGCAGCCCTAAGAACAGGGGGCCAGTCCTCTCAGGACAAAGGGTGAGGTATGGCTAGACCATCCTTCCCTGGGATATGGGGGGGTCTGGGGACCCCCGAGTTTATGGTTTGAGGATGATTGTATGCTATACTGCTGTTCAAGAAAGTGTAGTATTATTGGTAAATGTAACTAACGTGTTTTTTCTCTCTCTCTCTCTTTCACCCCTTTACTTTTCTTCTTTCTCTCGTCGCTTATGAGCGCTTCCAGGTTCCATGTACGCCTACGGCTTCTCCTCCCAGGTCTATCATTCGACATTATCACATCATCTCCTCTGAAGGGAGTAATCCCCACCCATCAGCAAGGTAAGAATCAATTTTTAAGTCTTGCCCCACTACAACAACAACATGACTGATCGGCCCAACGTGACTCACACCCTGAGTATTATCTCGCATAATACGCAGGGTTTGAACTCTCCCATAAAACACAGAAAGATTTTCCAACTCTATAAGTCCATGCATGCTGACATTCTTTTCCTACAAGAGACCCATTTCCCCATAACTTATCAAACCAAATTCCTACATCATCAATTCCCTCAATTCTTTCTTTCCTCAGCTTCCAACAAAACAAAGGGCATTGCCATTTGCTTTGCCAGACATATTAATCTCTCCCAGCCAGAGACAGTTTCAGATCCTATGGGACGTTACATTTTGGTCTCAGGGAACATTGACGGGAACAATATACGTTTATCTCCTATTATGCCCCCTATAAAGGTCAGAAAGCGTTTTTTGAATCACTGCTAAACAAACTCCGCCCACACCTCAAAGGCAAAAAATTTTTCGGGGGAGATAATAACATGGCATTTGATTTCTCCCTACAATCATCTAGTTCGGGGAAATCGAATCCCAAATGTCCTTCCAGACAGAGTGTCCAATTAGCAAAAATTCTGAATGAAGAAGGCTTAATTGATATATGGAGGGAGACCAACCCTCATTCCAAGGATTACACGCATTACTCAGCACCCCATGGCTCTTATGTCAGGATAGACCGCATCTTTACTCGGCCACATACGATCCCTTTGATACTAAGAGCCAAGATTGTAGATTCTCCCCTTTCGGACCACTCGGTGGTCGCTTTGACCATGAAAAAACCCTCGGGATGCAATAACCCCCCGGTGGAGATTACAGGAAAGCATCCTCAGTGACTCCATCCAGTGCACTATTATAGAGAAATCAATTAAAGAGTACTTTAGTATTAATACAACCTCTGATGTCTCACCGGAATCGGTATGGGCGGCACACAAACCAGTTATAAGGGGGAAAATAATACAGATAGCGGCCAAACTCAAGGCGGAACACAAAGCAGACACTCTTAAACAAACTGAAGAATTCAGAGCTCTAGCCAGGGCACATAAAAGGCAACCTACCAGAGAATCTCTAGTCAATCTTGATAGGGCCCGGGCTCTCCTCAACCTGACCCTGGCAACCGCTGCCGAAAAACACCTCCGTTGGACAAGAGCGAAGTACTATTCCCAAAGGGACAGGATCGGCTCTAAATTAGCAGTCAAGATTAGCCCCAAACATCGCCCCTTTGCGTTTCCCAAAATAAAGCTGAACTCCGGGGATTTAACCCAAAATCCAAGTAAGATCATGGATGCATTTCTTCAATTCTATGCGGAATTATACAAATCTAAATCACCGTCGTGGGGCAAATCCCAAGCGGAGTTCCTTGACTCCATCGCGCTCTCATCTCTGGCTGACGATCATAGGGAGCTACTTGAGGGTCCTTTTACACAGGAGGAGGTTTTGGACACAATTAAAACATTGAAACTTGGATCCTCCCCTGGACCAGACGGGTTCTCGACGGGTTATTACAAAAAATTTAGTACTACCCTAGCCCCTCACCTAACTAAATGTTTGAATTTCCTTAGGAAAGGGTCACCGCTGGGTTCTGACCTAAATGCCGCATACATTTCAGTGATCCCCAAACCAGGGAAGGATCCTAGTGAGGTTGGGAATTACCACCCAATCTCCTTGATTAACAATGATGTTAAAATTTTAACTAAGATTCTAGGCAATAGGATGGCGAGTTTCATTCCAAGTTACATTGACAAAGATCAGGTGGGTTTTATTCCTGGTAGACAGGGTACAGACCAAATCAGAAGGACCATAAACATTATTTCACTTCTGAAATCCCAATGGGATGGAGGACCTCCCCAAAAGGGCTTTATTTTGTCAATTGACCTACACAAGGTGTTCGACTCAATAGATTGGGCATACCTGTCTAATATCCTGAGACTCTGAGGTTTTGGAAAGTATTTTCTTAACCTCATAAATTCTTTGTACTCAAACCCGACGGCCCAAGTCTGTCTGATGGGTAGATATTCGGCATTTTTCCCGATAAACAGGGGTACCAGACAGGGATGCCCTCTCTCCCCTCTTTTGTTTGCTATAGCGATAGAAACTCTAGCAATAGGAATCAGAACTAATCCTGATATTAAGGGGGTGACCTGTGGAGACCGGGAACATAAATGCGCTCTCTATGCGGATGACCTCTTACTGTACCTTACATCTCCCCTGATCTCCATCCCAGTTGTATGTAACGTACTGAGGACGTTCAGCGCAATTTCAGGTCTGACAGTGAACATGCATAAGTCGACTGCGTTAAATATCACGGTACTGTTGGATCTTCGTTCTCAACTCACTAAAAACTTTGACTTTTCCTGGTCTCCCACGGCTATCCCCTATCTAGGGATACAACTAACATCTGATATTGGTGATCTTTTCAAAGCAAATTACCCCTCCATGGTTCTCAATTGTAGAAGAGAGCTGGAGAGGTGGGCGAGATGTGGTCTGTCCTGGCTGGGAAGAGTTCATTCTATTAAGATGACACTATTACCCCAACTTTTATACTTATTCAGATCCCTACCTATCCCCCTCACGAAAAGTTTCCTTCATAAGTTACAATCTGAGATAATCCGTTTTGTATGGGGAAATAAGGGCTACAGATGTCCGACTAATATACTCCTCCGATTACGTACACAGGGTGGTCTGGGTCTCCCTGACCTTTGGGGATACTATCAGGCTGCACAACTATCTCAAATTTCAATGATCTTTGGCAGAGGTCCAAAACCTGACTGTCTTTCTATGGAAAGGTGGGCTACGCCCCTCAACACTATTGACTTCCTTATGTGGTGCAACCCCAAAAATAGACCGGCTATAATGGCCCCCACTTTGTCACATTCCATTGCAGTATGTACTAAATTATTCACAAGATCTGCCTTGATCTCCCCTCTAAAACGCCTCTCTCACATCTTTCATAACCCTAACTTCCCACCTGGAATGGACATTCGAGCATTTAAATGGTGGACGGACAAAGGCATCTACAGAATAGGTCATTTCCTCACACCTGCAGGTCCCTTTACCTTATCCCACTGTAAACGTATACTGGAAATGCCTGCTTCTGAAAGTTTTAGATTTTCCCAAATTTCCCATTTTCTCAATTCTATTTGGACTAATAAGCCCGAACCGCCTGCTATTACTCCGTATGAACATTGGTGCACAAATATTTCCAACCAAAAAGAAGGGATATCTGTGATTTATTCAGCTATTATGTCGAACTTAGACAAGCCAAGATATGCAAAAACCTGGGAGGAGGACACCGGCGGAACGTGGATCCCAGAGGAATGGTTCAGAGTGTGGTCCCGTTCGTACTCAGTAGGGATGAGCTTCGAGTTCGAGTCGAACTCATGTTCGACTCGAACATTGGCTGTTCGCAAGTTCGCCGAACAGCGAACAAATTGGGGTGTTTGCGGCAAATTCGAATGCCGCGGAACACCCTTTAAAAGTCTATGGGAGAAATCAAAAGTGCTAATTTTAAAGGCTAATATGCAAGTTATTGTCATAAAAAGTGTTTGGGGACCTGGGTCCTGCCCCAGGGGACATGGATCAATGCAAAAAAAGTTTTAAAAACGGACGTTTTTTCAGGAGCAGTGATTTTAATAATGCTTAAAGTCAAACAATAAAAGTGTAATATCCCTTTAAATTTCGTACCTGGGGGGTGTCTGTAGTATGCCTGTAAAGGGGCACAGGTTTCCTGTGTTTAGAACAGTCTGACAGCAAAATGACATTTTGAAGGAAAAAACTCATTTAAAACTACCCGCGGCTATTGCATTGCCGACAATACACATAGAAGTTCATTGATAAAAACGGCATGGGAATTCCCCAAAGGGGAACCCCGAACCAAAATTAAAAAAAAAAAATGACGTGGGAGTCCCCCTAAATTCCATACCAGGCCCTTCAGGTCTGGTATGGATATTAAGGGGAACCCCGGCCGAAATTTAAAAAAAAATGACGTGGGGTTCCCCCTAAATTCCATACCAGACCCTTCAGGTCTGGTATGGATTTTAAGGGGAACCCCGCGCCTAAAAAAAAACCGGCGTGGGGTTCCCCCAAAGATCCATACCAGACCCTTATCTGAGCACGCAACCTGGCAGGCCGCAGAAAAAGAGGGGGGACGAGAGTGTGCCCCCCCCTCCTGAACCGTACCAGGCCACATGCCCTCAACATTGGGAGGGTGCTTTGGGGTAGCCCCCCAAAACACCTTGTCCCCATGTTGATGAGGACAAGGGCCTTTAACAAGGGGACCCCCAGATCCTGCCCCCCCCTGTGTGAAATGGTAAGGGGGTACTTACCCCTACCATTTCACTAAAAAACTGTCAAAAATGTTAAAAATGACAAGAGACAGTTTTTGACAATTCCTTTATTTAAATGCTTCTTTCTTCTATCTTCCTTCATCTTCTGGTTCTTCTGGTTCTTCTGGCTCTTCTGGTTCTTCCTCCGGCGTTCTCGTCCAGCATCTCCTCCGCGGCATCTTCTATCTTCTTCTCCTCGGGCCGCTCCGTACCCATGGCATGGGGGGAGGCTCCCGCTCTTCTCTTCTTCTTTTCTTCTCTTCTTCATTTTCTTCTCTGGGCCGCTCCGCACCCATGCTGGCATGGAGGGAGGCTCCCGCTGTGTGACGGCGCTCCTCGTCTGACAGTTCTTAAATAACCCCGCCCCCCTCTGACGCATGGGACATGACGGGACTTCCCTGTGGCATTCCCCGTGACGTCACAGGGAAGTCCCGTCAAGTCACCGTGCGTCAGAGGGGGGCGGGGTCACCGGGTGGCCCCGCCCCCCGTTATTTAAGAACTGTCAGACAAGGAGCGCCGTCACACAGCGGGAGCCTCCCTCCATGCCAGCATGGGTGCGGAGCGGCCTGGAGAAGAAAATGAAGAAGAGAAGAAGAGAAGAAGAGAAGAAAAGAAGAAGAGAAGAGCGGGAGCCTCCCCCCCATGCCATGGATGCGGAGCGGCCCGAGGAGAAGAAGATAGAAGACGCCGCGGAGGAGATGCTGGACGAGAATGCCGGAGGAAGAACCAGAAGAGCCAGAAGAACCAGAAGAACCAGAAGATGAAGGAAGATAGAAGAAATAAGAAGCATTTAAATAAAGGAATTGTCAAAAACTGTCTCTTGTCATTTTTAACATTTTTGACAGTTTTTTAGTGAAATGGTAGGGGTAAGTACCCCCTTACCATTTCACACAGGGGGGGGCCGGGATCTGGGGGTCCCCTTGTTAAAGGGGGCTTCCAGATTCCGATAAGCCCCCCGCCCGCAGACCCCACAACCACCAGCCAGGGTTGTGGGGATGAGGCCCTTGTCCTCATCAACATGGGGACAAGGTGTTTTGGGGATCTACCCCAAAGCACCCTCCCAATGTTGAGGGCATGTGGCCTGGTACGGTTCAGGAGGGGGGGCGTACTCTCGCCCCCCCTCTTTTCCTGCGGCCTGCCAGGTTGCGTGCTCGGATAAGGGTCTGGTATGGATTCTTTGGGAGACCCCACGCCATTTTTTTGTTTTTTTTGGGCGCGGGGTTCCCCTTAAAATCCATACCAGACCTGAAGGGTCTGGTATGGAATTTAGGGGGAACCCCACGTCATTTTTTTTTTTTAAATTTTGGTTCGGGGTTCCCCTTTGGGGAATTCCCATGCCGTTTTTATCAATGAACTTCTATGTGTATTGTCGGCAATGCAATAGCCGCGGGTAGTTTTAAATGGGTTTTTTCCTTCAAAATGTCATCACAGATTCAGGTAATAGAGGTATGCCTGGATATTTATAATACATGGTGTGTATTTTTTCTTTTAGGTGATGTGCATGTTGTGGAAGAACAATCTCCTCATTTCACCAGTGACAGTGCACAAAGACTAATCCAGGACATAATGTGGTGTAGTCGGGATTTAGACATCATAAAACAAAAAACAAATGAGGTTGAACAAAAACTGAAGAACATGATTGATGTACTAGGAAGAATCTAAATAACCACAAAATGACACCATTTTATATTTTTTTGTACCAAGTTTTCTAAATTTTCGAAGCATTTTAAAAGCCAAATTTTGAAGATGCACACAGTGTATCAACATGTGCTATCTGCCATCAGGGGATATCAATGTATGTGTTTTGTGGGTGCAACCCCTTCCTCGCAACTCAAGTACGTGAGAGGAAGTGGTTGCACCCCCAAAACACGTCCATTGATCCCCCATGATAGGAGCTAGCACATGTTGATATTAGGCATGGGATCAAGAGGGAAATCCCCAGTTTGACTTCCAATTTGTGTGCATCTTCAAAATTTGGCTTTTACAAGGGGTGACATCACCCCATCTGATGAAGGCAAGATCAACACATTTTTGACACTATAATGTCTGATATTGCCTTCAGTTTTTCAATGTTGAACTTTGTAAGTTCCTGAGTTGTGTATGTTTTTTTTAAAAACATGCCTGTTTATGTACTAAAATTTTTTTTTCAAGGTAAAACTTATAAAAACCAAGATTTTGTTTTTTTACCCAAAAATGTTTTAGAACGCACATGTGCACGGAGTAAAAGGTTTTATACTCAACAATGTGTGGCTTCTTTTTTCAATGCTCAATACCAGTTTTTGTATCAAGTTGGTGTTTACAGTCACAATAGGTGTTAGTTAATAATGGAAAAAAACACTTGGCACTACAAGTGCTCTAGGAGAACCTAGGAGAACGCTAAAAGAAACACAAGCAGTAAATCAAAATCAAGATTTTATCAGATAAAATAGAAAATATTTACAAATTTGCCGGCATAGCAGTGGCCGTAAAATAATCCACATATTTTTGCCGCACTTCACATGCGCTTTGGGGGGGCAAGCCAGGACGCCCAGATTCCAGGGCCATCAGTGTAGTTTCATGAAGTCCGGCCTCAGGCCCAACTGAGGCAACATAATTAGGAGCATTTCTCTTTAAAAAGTTGTGAAATATGCAGCATGCTAGAACTATGTGGTTCAGTTTGTACTCCGCCATATTAATTGTCATAAGAAATAGGCGGAACCGGCTGGCCATTATCCCAAAGGCATCCTCCACGTCTCTTCTGGCTCTAGCCAGCCGGTAATTAAAACCCTCTTCTCCGGGGTGAGGGTCCTCTGGGGGAATGGCCTCATCAGGTGGTCACCCAGACCAAATGCTTCATCAGCAATAAAAACAAATGGGAGTCCTTCAACGTTCTCTTCTGCAGGTGGCAATCCCAAGCCACCACTCTGGAGGCGTCGGTAGAACTCGGTCTGGGCAAAGACTCCAACATCTGACACCCGGCCATTCTTCCCCACGTCCACATATAAGAATTCATATGTCGCCGAGACCACCGCCATTAACACGATACTATTAAAATTTTATAATTAAAATAGTATGACCCGAATGGGGTGGTGGGACGATGTGGACATGTTTCCCATCGATTGCCCATCCGCACTTAGGAGAAGTCCCAACGCTCAGCAAACTAGGAGGCCACAGTTTGCCATTCCTGTGGTGTTGAAGGAAACTATGGAGTCCAAAAAGAAACAAAAAAAATAGTACTTTTGCACATAACATTGCAAGCAGATTAGACACAAACATTCTTGTCCAACATCAGTATATCATTTATTTTAAGGAGTATTTAAAGACAAAAATATAAGGTCCACTTATCAGATTCCTTACCCCCTCTGATGGCCCATTGGAACAATTTTAGGTCCCGGATCCACGTTTTGAGATGTCTTAGGCTTTCAGGCATTTGGCTGACTAATGTTATGTTACCTCATAATAAATCTGTTGGCTGATTTATCCTACTGTCTTTATGTTTGCCCCCTTTTAGGCATACTGACCACATGGCTTTTGGCACACCCCAGGTCACTTGCTTATTTTTCTTTATCATGTTCTTGCTCAATCTTTCAAATAGAGTCCAAGTACAAATGAGAAGGCTGGCCGTAGGTCAGCCTGAATTTGTAGGAGGAGTCGGGCTGTTCTTAAACCCACCCTCCTCCTCCTTTCTTCTGTCAGCCTTCTCTCTCGTATCCCACCCACCCGTTCCCTTTAATTTTTATCTTTTCTCTCTCATTTTTATATTTGAGTATGCCCCCTTTTAGGCGTACTGACCACATGACTTTTGGCACACCCCAGGTTACTTGCTTATGTTTCTTTATCATGTTCTTACTCGATCTTTCATATACAGTAGACTCCAAGTACAAATAATAAAGTATATAATATCAAATCAAAAGCCACTTGCACATATAAAACATACTATACGCATATAAAATATATAAACTGTACATAGGCAAAAAACATATTGATAAATGTATCATAACTAAATCCTTTTAGATTTTCACAATAGAATACTGGAATATTACCATGAATTACAGTGAATTAAATACCATTCTCATTTGAATTCACACTTTGGCTAGTGTCAACCAAGATAAAATTATAAAATAATTTTTAAAACATTATTTGATTTAATATACAATTAACATGACATAATCAGTAGGAGGGCATAGACCAGGTCCACTATATTAAGTTTCCCATTAGAATGTTCCAAATAATAACTAGATGGTATTACCTACCTGAAACGTGTGATTTTGGCCAAGTACACTTCCACCAACTCTGCTATCTCTCACAGGATCCATGGTAATAGGGGCTTGTCCCAGCAACATGGTTGGACCAGAATGCAGTATCAGAGAGGGACTGCCTAGACCCACCCCTCACTGCCCCACTCTCCATCCCTCCTCTTTTACATAGTTGAGCTGCAGCGCTGCTCCTAAAAGACTGAAGCCACAGCATAATCAAGGAAATCTTTGTCAACAATTGGGGGAAGTTTGCTGTTACACTCCCCTGTTCCACACTCCAGTGCTGGGTCTCTCTGTCTGTGTGCAGCCGCCAGCTTTGAGCCAATTGCAGTGGTTGTGGGGTAGTAAGGGGAAGAAGGAGAGAAGAAGGGAAATTAATTAAGGTCTCCATTTAGATCTGGGCCCTGAGCATCTATCCAAACTGATCAGATCTTGTTAACATTTTAGAGACAATTTCTACTTTGATAGGTCAACTTGTATAAAGGTATTTGTGGCAACTCTCCAGGTGTTCAAAGTGGGAGGGGTTGGAAGTTTCCAATGCAAGAGGATTACCTGCTGGATTTCTACTGACCAGAACATCTTTCAGCACACCCAGATGGAGAACTGATGGATCAGGTCACAGAGAAATAACACAAATGTCATTCAGAGCATAAACCACTGACTCCCAGAAGGGACAAATAAGGGGACATGACCATATCATATGTATTAACATCCCAAAGAAAGAATTGCACCCAGTGCACATAGGACTCAAAGTAGGGTAGATGTTAGTCTAGTCTAGAGGAGTATAATAGGCCCTGTGAAGGAATTGTTTGTTGTATGTCTTTAGCACATACCATAGTAGTAATATGTTGTTATACTGTCATCCCAGTCCTCGTCAGATAACTCAAGAATATCCTCTCTCCACTTCTCAAAGGTTCAGATCAATTTAGAGGCATGAGCTACAGAGAGTTAGAGATACAGGGAAGATAACAGCTTCTGCATCACAATTGATGTAAGCAGTGTACAGGACGCCAAGGTTTGATCCTGAACGGGTGCTATATAGCACCGATATTTGAGTTATGGTCCCTTTAAGGGAAGTATGGTCGTATTCAGGGGGTCACCCAGGATGGGTGAGGAATTCCCGGAAATAGCCTTAGTCAGGAGAGGACTGACTCGCAATTCTCTCTGTGTTAATAGAGAGATATTTGGGATCCGGAAATTACTACAGGAAGCAGCTCTTAAAAGACAGTAAGTAGTGCTAGGTGTGGTGGTGAGGAGGAGTTGGTGAATACACCTGTCTTGGAGAGCCATGAGTTTGATGGAGGGCTGCTAAAACAGAGGTCAGGATAACTGACAGGTTTTACTGGCCAGGGGTAAAGGCTGAGGTGAAGAGGTACTGTGCGTCCTGCCCCACTTGCCAGTTAACCGCCCCGGTGTCCCACTACAGAAACCCCCTGGTACCCCTGCCCATAATTAAGGGTCCATTTGAACGGATTGCTATGGATCTGGTGGGGCCCTTAGTAAAGTTAGCCAGGGGACACCAATATATATTAGTAGTCCTGGATTCCACAACTAGGTATCCTGAAGCGGTCCCTTTAAGGAAAACTTCCTCTAAAGCCATTTCCTGGGAGTTGTTTTAAATGTTTTCACGAACTGGGTTCCCCAAGGAGATTCTGACGGAGCAGGGCACCCCTTTCATGTCAAAAGTGATGGCGGACTTTTGCACACTGTTTCAAATCAAGCAGTTGCGGACGTCCGTCTATCACCCTCAGACAGATGGCCTAGTTGAGAGGTTTAATAAGACCCTAAAGTCAATGTTAAAAAGAGTGGTCCAGAAGGATGGAAAGGACTAGAACATGTTGCTCCCTGCCCTGTTATTTGCCATCCAAGAAGTTCCACAGGCATCCACGGGCTTCTCGCCGTTTCAACTGGTATATGGGCAAAGACCCCGTGGACTGCTGGATCTAGTAAAGGAAACCTGGGAAAGTGAGCCCTCACCTCACAAAACGGTGGTAGAACATATCACTCAAATGCAGGAGAGGGTGGCTAGAGTGATGCCATTAGTGAGTGTAAGAGAAGTCCGGTTGATAGACGCCCGTTGGCGCACAGGCGCGCGCGCAGTAATGTGTGCACCAAGAATAAAGTGTACTGGCGTTTACATGGACGCGCGCAGCCGCAACCAGGAACATGTGCATGCACATGTGTGCACACTTGCGCCAACCAGTCTATTTAAGCGGTTTAATGACACCCACACATTGCTGAGTGGTCTTTCAGCTAGTGCCTGTTTACCTGTGTTTATCTGTTCCAGTGTTCCTGTGTTTGACCCGGCTTGTACCTGAACCTTCCCTTGGACTTCTGCCTGCCTTCCTGATTCCCTGGCTTGTGTTTAACCTTGTTCCTGCTTCATGATTCTGCACCTCGCTGACCGACTGTGTACCGAACCCGGCCTATACCCTGTCTCTGCTTCTGCCTCACGTTCCAGTACCTGCTCTGCTCGGCTGTTGATGACCTCCTGGCTTATGTTCCGACCACGCTTCCGCCTGCTGATCCAGCAACACAGAGTTCCAGTTCTCGGTGCCTATCCGGTGATCCACAACCATCGGGTTCCTGTCAAGGTCCAACCTGAGCCACCTGCTATACCGGCCCTCATGCCACTCTGCGTCTTTCACTCCCTGTCATCTCTACCAGGGGTGTTAGACAGGAGGTGCAAAAGAAGCCCTCTCTACAGCTCAGTCTCAACCAGGTATGTGACAGTATCACTCAGCCAGATGTCGGAGACTGAGAGAGAGGCTTCACCTTTGGACTTATTATGCCAGCAACTTGTCTCCCTCACTCAAGCAGACAGCACCCTGCAAAAGAGCCTTTCGCAGCTGGAAGGTCGCATCCAAACCTTTGCATCCGCAACTTCTGCATCTGCTATCACACCTGACTATCCCACATCTGAAAAGACTGTGTTCGCATCTGCAAGTATTATGCCACCACCAGAACCCCGAGTTCCTGCACCCGAGTGATTTTCAGTGAAGCAATGGCCCAACTCTATGATGACCCCCAGCGCACCGCTACTGCAGAATCTACCCTCCATACGCTACATCAAGGTCATCGGCCCGCTGAGGACTATGTTGCTGAATTCCGCTTATGGGCCTTTGATTCCAGATGGAATGATGCAGCTTTGCGCCATCAATTTCGCATTGGCTTGTCTGAGGGACTTAAGGATGAGCTCGCCCGAGTTGGGGTTCCCAATTCCCTAATGACCTTATGAGTCTGGCTATCCAGCTTGACCATCGATTCGGGGAGAGGAGAACAGAGGAGGTTGGCACCACCAGCAGACCCATGCAACTGGGACTTTTTCACTCTCCACTCTCCAGTACAGAGAAGTTGCGATGACGCAGAATGGGCCTGTGCATTTACTGTGGGGTAGCAGGACATTTTCTCCAGAACTGCCCAGTAAGACCGAGAAGGACCCGAATCACCTCCTTTGCCTACCTTGCCAACTGCTCCGGGTCAAAAGGATCTGCCGTTTCACTTCAGCTCTCCGGGAAAAACATCCAAGTACCAGCTATAGTCAATTCCGGGGCCTGCACTGCTTTATCGATAAGGACTTCACTCATCATCACCAAATTCCTTTTTAAACAAAGACCAACCAGCTGTCCATCCATCTGGTCGATGGGTCCCATCTCCGGTCTGGGCCCATAACACGAGACTTGCCCACTACTGGCTGTATCTGATACGGGTCATCAAGAATACTTACGATTGTACATTATTTCATCACCCTTATTCCCCATCATCCTGGGCATTCCCTGGTTGCAAGACCACAACCCGCAGATAGACTGGGTTTCAGGGAAGATTACCTTTTCATCCTCCTACTGCCAGCAGTCCTGTCTTTCCCCCATTTCCAGGGTACCTGCACCTCTTCTGGGGGTACATACGGATTCTATAGTGTCACAGCTCATACCTGCAGTTTATCACATTTTTTGTATGTTTTTGATAAGCAAAAGGCAGATATTCTGCCACCTCATCGCCCGTATGACTGCCCAATTAAACTGTTGCCTGGTTCTGAAATCCCTTTCGGGCGCATTTTCCCCCTCTCTGAACTGGAACTTAAGGTGCTACGACAGTACATTGACGAAAACCTGGAGAAGGGTTTCATCCGGCTTCCACCTCCCCTGCAAGTGCTGGGGTTTTCTTTGTGGAAAAGAAGGATCACACCCTGCACCCCTGTGTAGACTACCGGGAATTGAATAAAATTACCACCAAGAACAGATACCCTTTGCCTTTGGTTCCAGAAATAATTGTTAGAGGGCAGGGACAGTTAACTCATTAGCACCACATCCCTGATAGAGTAAATACAAAAAGAAGGGGGGTTGGGGTATGGGATACCCCTGGGATTTTTAAGGTGCTTATTCAAAATTTAATTAGGTAGATCAATAAAGAAGTGTTACAACCTCAAAAAAGAAAAAATTCAAAAGGAAAAAATCACTGTATGCAAATTGCCAAACTGACTAATAACGTTTCTTAATTGAATATCTTAATGATTACAAAAAATGACAAAACACATCATCTAAAAACATGCACAATCTTGGACACACATGGTCAGATAGTGACATAATTAAAATTTGAAACCACTTTGCGATACCAATCTCAACATGTTTCGCTCAATAATCTGAGCTTCGTCAGGAGTTTTTTGGTACAGGTGTGGCATACAAAGGCCAACACAGATTCAAAGGTGCACAGTAGACACACAAGTGGTAAACGTATATGTAATGCCGTGGCTGCTAATGAAAAAAATGCGTCTCAACCGTCTCGGGCCTTCCCAACCCGTTTTTTGGTCCACAGAGGGGCCCAAGTGTGAAGTAAACTTCTAGGTTGAATCAAGGGTGAACTTCCACCCTTGATTCAACCTAGAAGTTTACTTCACACTTGGGCCCCTCTGTGGACCAAAAAACGGGTTGGGAAGGCCCGAGACGGTTGAGACACATTTTTTTCATTAGCAGCCACGGCATTACATATACGTTTACCACTTGTGTGTCTACTGTGCACCTTTGAATCTGTGTTGGCCTTTGTATGCCACACCTGTACCAAAAAACTCCTGACGAAGCTCAGATTATTGAGCGAAACATGTTGAGATTGGTATCGCAAAGTGGTTTCAAATTTTAATTATGTCACTATCTGACCATGTGTGTCCAAGATTGTGCATGTTTTTAGATGATGTGTTTTGTCATTTTTTGTAATCATTAAAGATATTCAATTAAGAAACGTTATTAGTCAGTTTGGCAATTTGCATACAGTGATTTTTTCCTTTTGAATTTTTTCTTTTTTGAGGTTGTAACACTTCTTTATTGATCTACCTAATTAAATTTTGAATAAGCACCTTAAAAATCCCAGGGGTATCCCATACCCCAACCCCCCTTCTTTTTGTATTTGGTTCCAGAAATTTTTCAACGCTTTAAGACTTCTGCTGTGTTCACAAAGCTTGACTTATAAGGGGCATATAACCTAGTACGAATTTGCAAGGGGGATGAATAGAAGACAGCCTTCCACACCAGATTCGGATATTATGAGTACCTTGTTATGCCCTTCGGGCTGTGTAACGCCCCCGCAACATTCCAGCATTTCGTTAACAACATCTTCAGAGAATTTCTTAATTTATTTCTTATTGTATATCTAGATGATATCCTCATTTTCTCCAATTCCCTCTTGGCTCACCATGATCATGTGAAAAAGGTTCTCCGTCGGCTAAGAGACCATGGACTGTATGCAAAGGCCGAGAAGTGTGAATTCGAGAAATCAGAGTAAGGTAATAGGTACTTGTGCGCACACCAAAGAATAAATAATCCAGCAATAAAAGTATAAAAATATAAAAATATAAAACTGATCTACTAAAAAACGAATAGCAGCCGCAAATATTAGTGTTCACACACCTAAAGACAATCAATAAAAGGGTTAGATCTGCGGCGCTAATCTAAATAAGTGGATTTCTGGGACGCCAAGGAGATAAAAACTAGTGGAAAAATGCCAATAAAAACTCAAAAAAATGACAATAGTTCTAAGGTGCGTGGATAACCAATAATGGAAGGAATATGCTATGTACCAAAGCCAAATAAAGAACAATAATGTACACCAAACTCATCCAAAGAGGAAAAAATAGCGACCACAGATGATAATGTTCACAAACCTAAAAACAAATACGGGGGGTAAAACTGCGGCGTAAAACTAAATAGGTATATTCCTGGGATGCCAAAGGAGAAAAAAACAATGGACACCGCGGGAATATAAGCCAGAGAGGAAGATGCAGGTAGCAATTCAAAAAAATTCCTATGATGCGTGAATAACTGGTAATTCCTCGAGCGGGATATGCTATGTGACAAAAAACTAATGACCACACCAAGAAGGGGAATCCAGGCACGGAACTAGTTTATGTAAATTAATATTCCACCATTTTTTGCAACCAAGAGTACTACCAAATCAATGTTGCATCAAAAGAGTGCGGCTAATTAGAGAACTAAATGACTGGGATCCAGATAATTGGTGGCCTCTTTAACCTTAATTGTGTAAATAATAAATTCTACTCGTGACTCCAACAACACAGTGTTCCTAAATATAAATAAGTGCAAACAATAATTCGGTGCAACATCCAAGGTCAGGGCAAGTGAAT
Source organism: Lithobates septentrionalis (assembly GCA_037952835.1). Classification (NCBI taxonomy): domain Eukaryota; kingdom Metazoa; phylum Chordata; class Amphibia; order Anura; family Ranidae; genus Lithobates; species Lithobates septentrionalis. Next base: position 12,550,346 of record JBBDGP010000229.1, read on the forward strand.
AAATAAATAATTACATTTAAATAGACAACGGTCCTAATGATCGAAAACCAAATACAAATAATTAATTACTGTTAGAATAAACCTTAAATAGAAAAAACGGTGAATAAAAACTAATTAAAAATATAATAGCTGAATTAAACTCTATAAAGAACACTCTAAAAATTATATGTGCAAATGTTTGTGCAGCATCCAAAAATAAATAAATAAAAAAATATAAAAAATGTGTCCAGTTAAACGAAAAAAGTGTATCAAATCGGACAATTGTTTCTACTAAGCATAAAATGTATCTTCCAAAAAATATAAATAATAACACACCAGCAAATCCCAAAGCAAGTGTTCAGCACAAATGACAAATGAATGTGGAAAAAAAGGGGGTTAAATTCCCAAAGTGAATAAAAGTCATTCCTCAACTGAAAAAATGAAGAAATAAATTTAACAAGACATCCTATTCATATCTCCTTCGTGATGAAAAAAACACACAATACTTCACATATCCACAGTGAAGGCAGACAAGTGTAAAGACAAATATACCGGTTCCCCCAGCCTCTCACCTCCCGGCTGAGCGATAACAGCCCAAAAAATAGCCTCACGCTGTCTGTGCTTGCAGGTGGTTTTGAACGCTGTCAGCTCCCAGCAGGATGATATCAGCCTTTAGTGTAGATAATAAAGCATCTCCCGATCTCCAAGTTTCTCAAGCAGTGTTCGCTCAAAAGAATAAGGGGAAGGATTCCATAGTGTAGTATGTAAATCATCAATTTTTTATTAAATAGTAGCCCACTTACATTCAAAAACTAGCAACATCAGCAGAAACTTTAAAACCGGCTCACTGACTCACCGATCCCGGCCGTGATCGGAAAGACAAGCAGCCCAGCAATACCGCCTCTCTTCTCCCTGACGCGTTGCGTGACTGTCACGTCACTTTCTCAAAGGGAATGAAGAAAGGCGGACACGGATCGTTCTTATGGCAGAGGGGTAACCATGGCAACCCATCTGACACGAGCGTAACGGCAGGATAAAGCGGCACTCCTTGTGCACAATATAAATAAACTATACATTAATCCTAAACAAATCTCAAAAATTCTACATATTGGCCATGTTTTCATACATACTTAAAAATTATCAATAATGCAGGTAGATTAAAAGATGTTGTACATGTATACAAATGAACTTAAAAATAAAACAGGTAGGGGGAGGAATGGAAAAACTCCCTCTAGTGGTCCATCATAAAAATACAGATCCAGATAATAATGACAAGTAAGGGATTAAACTTCACAGTGTTTACAAATATACGCAAAAAACACATAAAAGAATCTAGCTTTAAAAAATCTAAAAATTATTCTAAAAAATCGAGAATCTAATTAGGTGCTAAATTCAAAGAAATTCATAATAATGCCTATTGTAAAGGTGAATGGACCAAAGGGAGAATTATTATGTATCAGCACTTCTAATAGTTAGAGATAAAGCAATTTAGGTCAAATTCAACATTATGACCCAAAGGCGTTAAAGTACGGAGCTCATGTATCCAACGAGATTCTGCCTGACTCAGTTTTATCACTTTGTTATCACCCCTCCAATGGGGTTTATATTTCTCAATTCCCCATACTTTTAATGAGGAGGGGTCCCTATTATGATATTGATCGTAGTGTTTTGACAGACTATGTTTCGGATAGCCTTTCTTTATATTTTGGGTATGTTCTCTCAGTCTCTTCCATAATTCTCTTTTTGTTCGTCCTACGTACTGGATCTGACAGGGACATTCCAGCAAATAAACTACTCCCTCTGTTCGGCAAGATATAAATTCTTTGATTTGGTATTCTCTATTGGTGACTGTTAATTTGAAATTGCATTTTTTCTTTTTTGCCTCATTTGTATGTCTGCAGGTGTAACAAGTCTTACAGGGATAGAAGCCCTTCCCATCAAAGAAGAAAAAATTTCTCCGCGGGGGAGGGTCTAGTACATTTTTAGCAACCAGATCCCTCAATGTGGGAGCTCTCCGATATGTGAATCTCGGTTTCTCTGGCAGTAGCGCCCCCAGGTGCCTGTCTGCTTTCACTATATTCCAATATTTTCTAAAGATTTTTTCTATTTGCTTATGTTGCAGACTATAATCCATCACTAATGGTACAGAGTTCATAGAGTTAGTTTCTCTACTTGAATCCTCTATTAGTTTACTTCTATCCATAGCCTCCACTTCTTTAATTTTCTCCTTTATGAAATCAGAGCCATATCCCTTTTGGACAAATCTTTGTCCAATAAATTCAGCTTGTTTCAGAAATACCTCTTGTTTTGTACAATTTTTTTTCAGCCTAGTGAGCTGGCCTTTTGGTATATTGTTTAGCCAGGGGGCATGATGACAGCTATCTGTTGGCAGATAGCTGTTTCTGTCAACTTGTTTAAAAAATGTTTGGGTAATAAATCTTCCATCCTCTTTTAAAATTTCCAAATCTAAAAATTGTATTTTTTCATCATTGATCTCCCATGATAGATTAATATTTTTATTGTTAAGATTCAAATTAAAACCGAAGTCCATCAAGCTTTCCCTGTCGCCAGCCCAGATAACGATAATATCATCAATAAATCTTTTAAATAAAAGAAGTTGCTGGGGTCTGTTCTTATATACGGCTTCTTCCTCCCATTCCGCCATATAAAGGTTAGCTACGCTGGGTGCATACTTGGCACCCATTGCAATACCACAAATTTGTTTGAAGAAATCATTTTCATGCCAAAAGTAATTGTGATCCAGACTATATCTTAAACACTCCAATAAAAACTTTCTTTGCACCGCTTTTAAATCACTGAATTTCTTCAGGGCCCATTTTGTTGCTTGTATCGCCTCTTCGTGGTTAATTATGGTATACAGCGATGCTACATCTGCTGTTGCAAGATAAACTGGTTTGTCCCCAAATGTGCCAGTGTCCAAAAACTGGAGTAGATGTTTGGTATCTCTTAGGAAGGACTCAGTTTTTCTCACTAATGGTTGTAAGAACCAGTCTATATACTCCCCTATTCTTGCTCCCACTGAGTTTATTCCATTCACAATTGGCCTTCCTGGAGGTTTCTCTTTATTTTTATGAATCTTGGGGAGAGTATATATAACTGGGGTACGACATCCACGTAGTTGTAATTATTTTGCCTCTTTTTTATTTAATAGGTCTCTAGGTTTTCCTCTTTCTAACAGATAGGTTAGATCATCTTTATACTGTATTATCGGATTTCCCGGCAATTTTGAATAAGTGGTGGTGTCACTCAATTGTCTTTTTAATTCCTCCTGATAATCCTTCTTCGATTGGATCACTATTGCTCCTCCTTTATCAGCCTGTCTTACCACAATTTCCCTTCTCTCTTCCAATTTTTGGATACCACTCTTAATCTCCATGGGATCATTTATTTTCCTGATTTTTAGATCATGCAAATCCTTCAGGACCATTTTCCGAAACACTTCGATGTTTCCCTCTGTTCCCAGTGGGGGGTTGAATAGTGATTTATTCTTCAGGTCACTGTGTTTGATTTCACTTTCCAACGTGTTGTTCCTTATTAGATTCTCTCCTGGTTTGCTCAACATATACTTCTTAATATGAAGACTCCTGGCGAATTTGTTAATGTCTACATACGTACTGAATTTATTTAAGTTCTTTTTAGGCGCAAATTTCAGGCCTTTGTCTAGTACTTTAATTTCATCTCTCGTTAATTCCACCCCACTGATGTTAACTATCCCTTCTCCTATTGGTCTCGTTTTCTTCTGTTTTTTAGCTCCTGCTCTGCATCCACGTTTGGTTTTTCGTTTCTTCCAGACGGTTTTTCTGAATCTCTTCGTGGAGATCTCTTTACTTTTTTCTCTCGATCCCCCTCTCTCCGATGTTCTTGATTCCTTTCTTCCCTTCTTGTATCTCTCCTCACTCCACGCTCTGGACTCCTCCTCGGAGATCTTCGTGATCCATTTTCCGTCCGATAACGCCTGGGGGAATCCCGGCGTCTCATCTCTAAAAAACGCCTAGGGGTTCTGTCACGCCCCTCATGCTGGTATCTGGGAGTTCTTCCCCTTTCATATTGATATCTGGGGGTACGTACTCCTTCTTCATCTCTTCTTAGGTGTTCATACCGATTGTATGTTGGAACATTATAGTGGTTTTCATAAATTACCTGCTCATGTTTTCCATCATAGTACTGCGGCCTAGTATCTCTCCTCCTATTTTCATAGGGTATTGGGTCATACTTCCTATCATAATCTTGTGGTCTGACGACATTCCTCCTATTCTCATAGGGTGCTTGATCATGTTAGAATAAACCTTAAATAGAAAAAACGGTGAATATAAATTTTATTTTATTTATATTTTATTCAGCTATTATATTTTTAATTAGTTTTTATTCACCGTTTTTTCTATTTAAGGTTTATTCTAACAGTAATTAATTATTTGTATTTGGTTTTCGATCATTAGGACCGTTGTCTATTTAAATGTAATTATTTATTTATTCACTTGCCCTGACCTTGGATGTTGCACCGAATTATTGTTTGCACTTATTTATATTTAGGAACACTGTGTTGTTGGAGTCACGAGTAGAATTTATTATTTACACAATTAAGGTTAAAGAGGCCACCAATTATCTGGATCCCAGTCATTTAGTTCCCTAATTAGCCGCACTCTTTTGATGCAACATTGATTTGGTAGTACTCTTGGTTGCAAAAAATGGTGGAATATTAATTTACATGAACTAGTTCCGTGCCTGGATTCCCCTTCTTGGTGTGGTCATTAGTTTTTTGTCACATAGCATATCCCGCTCGAGGAATTACCAGTTATTCACGCATCATAGGAATTTTTTTGAATTGCTACCTGCATCTTCCTCTCTGGCTTATATTCCCGCGGTGTCCATTGTTTTTTTCTCCTTTGGCATCCCAGGAATATACCTATTTAGTTTTACGCCGCAGTTTTACCCCCCGTATTTGTTTTTAGGTTTGTGAACATTATCATCTGTGGTCGCTATTTTTTCCTCTTTGGATGAGTTTGGTGTACATTATTGCTCTTTATTTGGCTTTGGTACATAGCATATTCCTTCCATTATTGGTTATCCACGCACCTTAGAACTATTGTCATTTTTTTGAGTTTTTATTGGCATTTTTCCACTAGTTTTTATCTCCTTGGCGTCCCAGGAATCCACTTATTTAGATTAGCGCCGCAGATCTAACCCTTTTATTGATTGTCTTTAGGTGTGTGAACACTAATATTTGCGGCTGCTATTCGTTTTTTAGTAGATCAGTTTTATATTTTTATATTTTTATACTTTTATTGCTGGATTATTTATTCTTTGGTGTGCGCACAAGTACCTATTACCTTACTCTGATTTCTTTTATCTAATTATACGTGTGCTGCAACCATGGAAGTTTTTGGGTTCATAGAGAATAGAACAATTGATTTAGAAACTATTTTTGAGAAACAAGAAGTGAATATAGTGGGGGACATAGAGAGATGCTTTAGAAGAATGGGACACCTTATGGAAAAAAAGATTAACTCCTGGTGGGATATAGTGACACACGAACAATATATTAAAGATAAACTACTACCGAGGAGATTGAGATGGGATGTCCCTATTAATGATGGTCTAGTGGACAAAGAATCTACTGATGAGTGGTTTCAATTCTTTAACGATAAAGGTCTCGAATTACTCCATCTACTAATTAAAAGGAAGCAACGCAAAGTGAGAACTCTAGATAAGAAAATTGGAGAACTGAAGGCAATTGTAGAGATATCAAAAGAACTTCCAGAATTTGAAACTCTGGCGAAGCAGCTTCAGAGAGACATGGAACGAAAAGACAATGAAACTGCAGCAAGAAAGAGAAGGAAATATCAAAGAGACTTGAAAGACTACGAGGATGATCTGGTCTTCAAGTGGCAAAACAAACTAGAAGAAACTATCATTAACTCCACTAATACTACTCCAGAAAAAGAGGAAAAGAGTTTGACGGCAACGGAGACAATTAAGAAGCCACCGACAAATGGTCCAGTTGATAGAATGAACAACTATAACACCCCAAACCAGAGACAGGGGTGGAATGGAAACAACAACTGGAAAAGACCTTTTTGGAAAAATGGCTGGCAGAACAATGCTGACAACCACTATAATTCTCCTAGACCGTATCAGCACTTACCAGATAGAAGAGAACCACCAACACCCCCATGGAGGAACTATGACAACCGTGGCTTTGATAATAGGAGGGGTGAGATGAGATCATACTATCATGATGGGAAGTATGATCAAGCACCCTATGAGAATAGGAGGAATGTCGTCAGACCACAAGATTATGATAGGAAGTATGACCCAATACCCTATGAAAATAGGAGGAGAGATACTAGGCCGCAGTACTATGATGGAAAACATGAGCAGGTAATTTATGAAAACCACTATAATGTTCCAACATACAATCGGTATGAACACCTAAGAAGAGATGAAGAAGGAGTACGTACCCCCAGATATCAATATGAAAGGGGAAGAACTCCCAGATACCAGCATGAGGGGCGTGACAGAACCCCTAGGCGTTTTTTAGAGATGAGACGCCGGGATTCCCCCAGGCGTTATCGGACGGAAAATGGATCACGAAGATCTCCGAGGAGGAGTCCAGAGCGTGGAGTGAGGAGAGATACAAGAAGGGAAGAAAGGAATCAAGAACATCGGAGAGAGGGGGATCGAGAGAAAAAAGTAAAGAGATCTCCACGAAGAGATTCAGAAAAACCGTCTGGAAGAAACGAAAAACCAAACGTGGATGCAGAGCAGGAGCTAAAAAACAGAAGAAAACGAGACCAATAGGAGAAGGGATAGTTAACATCAGTGAGGTGGAATTAACGAGAGATGAAATTAAAGTACTAGACAAAGGCCTGAAATTTGCGCCTAAAAAGAACTTAAATAAATTCAGTACGTATGTAGACATTAACAAATTCGCCAGGAGTCTTCATATTAAGAAGTATATGTTGAGCAAACCAGGAGAGAATCTAATAAGGAACAACACGTTGGAAAGTGAAATCAAACACAGTGACCTGAAGAATAAATCACTATTCAACCCCCCACTGGGAACAGAGGGAAACATCGAAGTGTTTCGGAAAATGGTCCTGAAGGATTTGCATGATCTAAAAATCAGGAAAATAAATGATCCCATGGAGATTAAGAGTGGTATCCAAAAATTGGAAGAGAGAAGGGAAATTGTGGTAAGACAGGCTGATAAAGGAGGAGCAATACTGATCCAATCGAAGAAGGATTATCAGGAGGAATTAAAAAGACAATTGAGTGACACCACCACTTATTCAAAATTGCCGGGAAATCCGATAATACAGTATAAAGATGATCTAACCTATCTGTTAGAAAGAGGAAAATCTAGAGGCCTATTAAATAAAAAAGAGGCAAAATAATTACAACTACGTGGATGTCGTACCCCAGTTATATATACTCTCCCCAAGATTCATAAAAATAAAGAGAAACCTCCAGGAAGGCCAATTGTGAATGGAATAAACTCAGTGGGAGCAAGAATAGGGGAGTATATAGACTGGTTCTTACAACCATTAGTGAGAAAAACTGAGTCCTTCCTAAGAGATACCAAACATCTACTCCAGTTATTGGACACTGTCACATTTGGGGACAAACCAGTTTATCTTGCAACAGCAGATGTAGCATCGCTGTATACCATAATTAACCACGAAGAGGCGATACAAGCAACAAAATGGGCCCTGAAGAAATTCAGTGATTTAAAAGCAGTGCAAAGAAAGTTTTTATTGGAGTGTTTAAGATATAGTCTGGATCACAATTACTTTTGGCATGAAAATGATTTCTTCAAACAAATTTGTGGTATTGCAATGGGTGCCAAGTATGCACCCAGCGTAGCTAACCTTTATATGGCGGAATGGGAGAAAGAAGCCGTATATAAGAACAGACCCCAGCAACTTCTTTTATTTAAAAGATTTATTGATGATATTATCGTTATCTGGGCTGGCGACAGGGAAAGCTTGATGGACTTCGGTTTTAATTTGAATCTTAACAATAAAAATATTAATCTATCATGGGAGATCAATGATGAAAAAATACAATTTTTAGATTTGGAAATTTTAAAAGAGGATGGAAGATTTATTACCCAAACATTTTTTAAACAAGTTGACAGAAACAGCTATCTGCCAACAGATAGCTGTCATCATGCCCCCTGGCTAAACAATATACCAAAAGGCCAGCTCACTAGGCTGAAAAGAAATTGTACAAAACAAGAGGTATTTCTGAAACAAGCTGAATTTATTGGACAAAGATTTGTCCAAAAGGGATATGGCTCTGATTTCATAAAGGAGAAAATTAAAGAAGTGGAGGCTATGGATAGAAGTAAACTAATAGAGGATTCAAGTAGAGAAACTAACTCTATGAACTCTGTACCATTAGTGATGGATTATAGTCTGCAACATAAGCAAATAGAAAAAATCTTTAGAAAATATTGGAATATAGTGAAAGCAGACAGGCACCTGGGGGCGCTACTGCCAGAGAAACCGAGATTCACATATCGGAGAGCTCCCACATTGAGGGATCTGGTTGCTAAAAATGTACTAGACCCTCCCCCGCGGAGAAATTTTTCCTTCTTTGATGGGAAGGGCTTCTATCCCTGTAAGACTTGTTACACCTGCAGACATACAAATGAGGCAAAAAAGAAAAAATGCAATTTCAAATCAACAGTCACCAATAGAGAATACCAAATCAAAGAATTTATATCTTGCCGAACAGAGGGAGTAGTTTATTTGCTGGAATGTCCCTGTCAGATCCAGTACGTAGGACGAACAAAAAGAGAATTATGGAAGAGACTGAGAGAACATACCCAAAATATAAAGAAAGGCTATCCGAAACATAGTCTGTCAAAACACTACGATCAATATCATAATAGGGACTAGGGATGAGCCGAACACCCCCCTGTTCGGTTCGCACCAGAACATGCGAACAGGAAAAAAATTCGTTCGAACACGCGAACACCGTTAAAGTCTATGGGACACGAACATGAATAATCAAAAGTGCTAATTTTAAAGGCTAATATGCAAGTTATTGTCAATAAAAGTGTTTGGGGACCTGGGTCCTGCCCCAGGGGACATGGATCAATGCAAAAAAAAGTTTTAAAAACGGCCGTTTTTTCAGGAGCAGTGATTTTAATAATGCTTAAAGTCAAACAATAAAAGTGTAATATCCCTTTAAATTTCGTACCTGGGGGGTGTCTATAGTATGCCTGTAAAGGGGCGCATGTTTCCCGTGTTTAGAACAGTCTGACAGCAAAATGACATTTTGAAGGAAAAAACTCATTTAAAACTACCGCGGCTATTGCATTGCCGACAATACACATAGAAGTTCATTGATAAAAACGGCATGGGAATTCCCCACAGGGCAACCCCGAACCAAAGTTAAAAAAAAAAAATGATGTGGGAGTCCCCCTAAATTCCATACAAGGCCCTTCAGGTCTGGTATGGATATTAAGGGGAACCCCAGCCAAAATTTTAAAAAAAAATTGACGTGGGGTTCCCCCTAAATTCCATACCAGACCCTTCAGGTCTGGTATGGATTTTAAGGGGAACCCCGCGCCAAAAAAAAAAAAAAAACGGCGTGGGGTCCCCCTAAAAATCCATACCAGACCCTTATCCGAGCACGCAACCTGGCAGGCCGCAGGAAAAGAGGGGGGGACGAGAGTGCGGCCCCCCCCCCTCCTGAACCATACCAGGCCACATGCCCTCAACATTGGGAGGGTGCTTTGGGGTAGCCCCCCAAAGCACCTTGTCCCCATGTTGATGAAGACAAGGGCCTCATCCCCACAACCGTGGCCGGTGGTTGTGGGGGTCTGCGGGCGGGGGGCTTATCGGAATCTGGAAGCCCCCTTTAACAAGGGGACCCCCAGATCCCGGCCCCCCCCCTGTGTGAAATGGTAAGGGGGTACTTACCCCTACCATTTCACTAAAAAACTGTCAAAAATGTTAAAAATGACAAGAGACAGTTTTTGACAATTCCTTTATTTAAATGCTTCTTCTTTCTTCCTTCATCTTCTTCTTCTTCTGGTTCTTCTGGCTCTTCTGGTTCTTCCTCCGGCGTTCTCGTCCAGCATCTCCTCCGCGGCGTCTTCTATCTTCTTCTCCTCGGGCCGCTCCGCACCCATGGCATGAGGGGGGAGGCTCCCGCTCTTCTCTTCATCTTCTTCTTCATCTTCTTCTTCATCTTCTTCTTCTTCTTCTTCTTCTTCTCTTCTTCATCTCTTCTTCCTTCTTCATTTCTTCTGCGGGCCGCTCCGCATCCATGCATGGAGGGAGGCTCCCGCTGTGTGACGGCGTCTCTTCGTCTGACGGTTCTTAAATAACGGGGGGCGGGGCCATCCGGTGACCCCGCCCCCCTCTGACGCACGGTGAATTGACGGGACTTCCCTGTGACGTCACGGGGAATGCCACAGGGAAGTCCCGTCATGTCCCGTGCGTCAGAGGGGGGCGGGGTCACCGGGTGGCCCCGCCCCCCGTTATTTAAGAACCGTCAGACGAAGAGACGCCGTCACACAGCGGGAGCCTCCCTCCATGCATGGATGCGGAGCGGCCCGCAGAAGAAATGAAGAAGGGAGAAGAGATGAAGAAGAGAAGAAGAAGAAGAAGAAGAAGAAGATGAAGAAGAAGATGAAGATGAAGAAGAAGATGAAGAGAAGAGCGGGAGCCTCCCCCCTCATGCCATGGGTGCGGAGCGGCCCGAGGAGAAGAGGATAGAAGACGCCGCGGAGGAGATGCTGGACGAGAACGCCGGAGGAAGAACCAGAAGAGCCAGAAGAACCAGAAGAAGAAGAAGATGAAGGAAGAAAGAAGAAGCATTTAAATAAAGGAATTGTCAAAAACTGTCTCTTGTCATTTTTAACATTTTTGACAGTTTTTTAGTGAAATGGTAGGGGTAAGTACCCCCTTACCATTTCACACAGGGGGGGGGCCGGGATCTGGGGGTCCCCTTGTTAAAGGGGGCTTCCAGATTCCGATAAGCCCCCCGCCCGCAGACCCCCACAACCACCGGCCACGGTTGTGGGGATGAGGCCCTTGTCTTCATCAACATGGGGACAAGGTGTTTTGGGGGGCTACCCCAAAGCACCCTCCCAATGTTGAGGGCATGTGGCCTGGTACGGTTCAGGAGGGGGGGGGGCCGCACTCTCGTCCCCCCCTCTTTTCCTGCGGCCTGCCAGGTTGCGTGCTCGGATAAGGGTCTGGTATGGATTTTTAGGGGGACCCCACGCCGTTTTTTTTTTTTTTTTGGCGCGGGGTTCCCCTTAAAATCCATACCAGACCTGAAGGGTCTGGTATGGAATTTAGGGGGAACCCCACGTCAATTTTTTTTTAAAATTTTGGCTGGGGTTCCCCTTAATATCCATACCAGACCTGAAGGGCCTTGTATGGAATTTAGGGGGACCCCCACATCATTTTTTTTTTATTATTTTGGTTCGGGGTTCCCCTGTGGGGAATTCCCATGCCGTTTTTATCAATGAACTTCTATGTGTATTGTCGGCAATGCAATAGCCGCGGGTAGTTTTAAATGAGTTTTTTCCTTCCAAATGTCATTTTGCTGTCAGACTGTTCTAAACACAGGAAACATGCGCCCCTTTACAGGCATACTATAGACACCCCCCAGGTACGAAATTTAAAGGGATATTACACTTTTATTGTTTGACTTTAAGCATTAATAAAATCACTGCTCCTGAAAAAACGTCCGTTTTTAAAACTTTTTTTTGCATTGATCCATGTCCCCTGGGGCAGGACCCGGGTCCCCAAACACTTTTTATGACAATAACTTGCATATAAGCCTTTAAAATTAGCACTTTTGATTTCTCCCATAGACTTTTAAAGGGTGTTCCGCGGCATTCGAATTTGCCGCGAACACCCCAAATTGTTCGCTGTTCGGCGAACTTGCGAACAGCCAATGTTCGAGTAGAACATGAGTTCGACTCGAACTCGAAGCTCATCCCTAATAGGGACCCCTCCTCATTAAAAGTATGGGGAATTGAGAAATATAAACCCCATTGGAGGGGTGATAACAAAGTGATAAAACTGAGTCAGGCAGAATCTCGTTGGATACATGAGCTCCGTACTTTAACGCCTTTGGGTCATAATGTTGAATTTGACCTAAATTGCTTTATCTCTAACTATTAGAAGTGCTGATACATAATAATTCTCCCTTTGGTCCATTCACCTTTACAATAGGCATTATTATGAATTTCTTTGAATTTAGCACCTAATTAGATTCTCGATTTTTTAGAATAATTTTTAGATTTTTTAAAGCTAGATTCTTTTATGTGTTTTTTGCGTATATTTGTAAACACTGTGAAGTTTAATCCCTTACTTGTCATTATTATCTGGATCTGTATTTTTATGATGGACCACTAGAGGGAGTTTTTCCATTCCTCCCCCTACCTGTTTTATTTTTAAGTTCATTTGTATACATGTACAACATCTTTTAATCTACCTGCATTATTGATAATTTTTAAGTATGTATGAAAACATGGCCAATATGTAGAATTTTTGAGATTTGTTTAGGATTAATGTATAGTTTATTTATATTGTGCACAAGGAGTGCCGCTTTATCCTGCCGTTACGCTCGTGTCAGATGGGTTGCCATGGTTACCCCTCTGCCATAAGAACGATCCGTGTCCGCCTTTCTTCATTCCCTTTGAGAAAGTGACGTGACAGTCACGCAACGCGTCAGGGAGAAGAGAGGCGGTATTGCTGGGCTGCTTGTCTTTCCGATCACGGCCGGGATCGGTGAGTCAGTGAGCCGGTTTTAAAGTTTCTGCTGATGTTGCTAGTTTTTGAATGTAAGTGGGCTACTATTTAATAAAAAATTGATGATTTACATACTACACTATGGAATCCTTCCCCTTATTCTTTTGAGCGAACACTGCTTGAGAAACTTGGAGATCGGGAGATGCTTTATTATCTACACTAAAGGCTGATATCATCCTGCTGGGAGCTGACAGCGTTCAAAACCACCTGCAAGCACAGACAGCGTGAGGCTATTTTTTGGGCTGTTATCGCTCAGCCGGGAGGTGAGAGGCTGGGGAACCGGTATATTTGTCTTTACACTTGTCTGCCTTCACTGTGGATATGTGAAGTATTGTGTGTTTTTTTCATCACGAAGGAGATATGAATAGGATGTCTTGTTAAATTTATTTCTTCATTTTTTCAGTTGAGGAACGACTTTTATTCACTTTGGGAATTTAACCCCCTTTTTTTCCACATTCATTTGTCATTTGTGCTGAACACTTGCTTTGGGATTTGCTGGTGTGTTATTATTTATATTTTTTGGAAGATACATTTTATGCTTACCCTGTTTCCCCGAAAATAAGACCTAGCGTGATTATCAGTGATGGCTGCAATATAAGCCCTAGTTAAAGTCCTTGTAGGTCTTATTTTCAGGGTAGGGCTTATTTTCGGTGAAACAGGGTAGGGCTTATTTGGGGGGTAAGGCTTATATTGCAGCCATCACTGACAATCACGCTAGGTCTTATTTTCGGGGAAACAGGGTAGTAGAAACAATTGTCCGATTTGATACACTTTTTTCGTTTAACTGGACACATTTTTTATATTTTTTTATTTATTTATTTTTGGATGCTGCACAAACATTTGCACATATAATTTTTAGAGTGTTCTTTATAGAGTTTAATTCGGCTATTATATTTTTAATTAGTTTTTATTCACCGTTTTTTCTATTTAAGGTTTATTCTAACAGTAATTAATTATTTGTATTTGGTTTTCGATCATTAGGACCGTTGTCTATTTAAATGTAATTATTTATTTATTCACTTGCCCTGACCTTGGATGTTGCACCGAATTATTGTTTGCACTTATTTATATTTAGGAACACTGTGTTGTTGGAGTCACAAGTAGAATTTATTATTTACACAATTAAGGTTAAAGAGGCCACCAATTATCTGGATCCCAGTCATTTAGTTCCCTAATTAGCCGCACTCTTTTGATGCAACATTGATTTGGTAGTACTCTTGGTTGCAAAAAATGGTGGAATATTAATTTACATGAACTAGTTCCGTGCCTGGATTCCCCTTCTTGGTGTGGTCATTAGTTTTTTGTCACATAGCATATCCCGCTCGAGGAATTACCAGTTATTCACGCATCATAGGAATTTTTTTGAATTGCTACCTGCATCTTCCTCTCTGGCTTATATTCCCGCGGTGTCCATTGTTTTTTTCTCCTTTGGCATCCCAGGAATATACCTATTTAGTTTTACGCCGCAGTTTTACCCCCCGTATTTGTTTTTAGGTTTGTGAACATTATCATCTGTGGTCGCTATTTTTTCCTCTTTGGATGAGTTTGGTGTACATTATTGTTCTTTATTTGGCTTTGGTACATAGCATATTCCTTCCATTATTGGTTATCCACGCACCTTAGAACTATTGTCATTTTTTTGAGTTTTTATTGGCATTTTTCCACTAGTTTTTATCTCCTTGGCGTCCCAGGAATCCACTTATTTAGATTAGCGCCGCAGATCTAACCCTTTTAGTGAATTCGAGAAAGACACCATCCAATTCTTGGGGCTCATCATCTCTACTTCAGGCATCTCCATGGATCCCCAAAATGTCAAATCCATCCTAGAATGGCCCACACCTACAGACAGGAAGAGTACACAGAGGTTCATCGGATTTGCCAACTTCTACCGCAAGTTTATTAAGGATTTATCCACCATTATTGCTCCTGTCACCCAACTGACGAAGCAACATACCCGCTACCAGTGGACACCTGCAGTGCAAGCCGCCTTCGACCAACTGAAGGCTCTGTTTACCTCAGCTCCCATTCTACAGCATCCAGACCCTGCATCACCATATGTTATCGAGATAAATGCCTCAGAGAATGGGTAGGTGCCATTCTGTCACAGCACCAGGGGACAAAGTCACTACTACACCCTATTGCCTTCTTTTCCAGGAAACTTAGCCCTGCAGAAAGGAATTACGACATGGGTGATCATGAATTACTGGCCATAAAGACAGCCCTGGATGAATGGCGCTATTTGCTGGAAGGAGCAGCCCATCCCATTTGAATTTTCATGGATCATAAAAACCTTGAATACCTTAGAACAGCCAAGCAGTTAAGACCTCGGCAGGCCAGGTGGGCGCTATTCTTTTCTCGCTTCTCCTTCCACATTACTTTTAGACCAGGCTCCAAGAATAGCAAGCCCGATGCTCTATCACGAATGTACCCATAGAAAGGAGAACCCCACCAGCCAGACACCATTCTACCGGCTCAAAGTTTTCTACTCCTACAAGTAGACCTGATCACCCAGCTAAAGCAGGCTTCCACAAGAGACATTCTACCATCAGGTATCTGTTTCCAGGAACAAGAGGGATTATTCCTACACAACCAAAAGGTGTTAGTATCCCCGAGTCTTCGGCCCAAGATCCTGAGTCTCTGTCATGACCATCCCTTAGCAAGACATTTCGGGGAAGCCAAGACAGTGGAGCTCGTGCTGCGTTCCTTTTGGTGGCCGGGTTTAAGGTCTGACTACAAAAGTTATGTGAACACCTGTGGGGTTTGTGCTCGAAACTAAGGCGATAAGACCAAGTCTTGGGGTCTGTTAAGACCACTACCCATTCCCAAGAGGCCCTGGGAAATGATTAATATGGATTTCATTGTCGAACTTCCACCATCTGAAAACTTTACCACCATTTTTTTGATCGTGGACAGGTTGACCAAGATGGCTCATTTTATCCCTTTGGTAGGAACTCAGCAATTGAAACCGCTCACACCTTCATCAGGGAAGTAGTCAGAGTCCATATGGTACCCAGCTGTATCACCTCTGATCGGGGGGTGCAATTTACATCCAGATTTTGGAAAGAGCTTTGTAGGATGCTGAAAATTGAGACTTTTTTTCTTCTGCATATCACCCCCAGACCAACGGCCAAACGGAACGTACAAATCAGACTCTGGAGCAATATCTTCAGTGCTTCTCATCCTTTGCCCAGGATGACTGGGCATCACTTTTACCCCTGGCAGAGTTTGCATACAACGATGCGGTTCACTCAGCTACGGGACAAGCCCCGTTTTTTGCAAACTATGGATACTTTCCAACCTTCCTACCTGACATCTTGCCGAATTCCTTGGTTCCTGCAGTCCAAGTCCCGCCTGGTACATCACCACACTGGACCTCACAAAAGGGTACTGGCAGATTCCCCTCACCAAAGAGGCCAGAGAGTAAACTGCTTTTTCCACTCCCGCAGGCCACTTCCAGTATAAGAGGATGTCATTTGGCTTACACTCTGCCTCTGCCAAGTTACAAAGGTCAATGGGCAAAACATTAGCCCCCCATCGACAATACACCTCTGTCTACCTGGATGATATTGTCATTTTTAGCACCGATTGGGAGTCCCCTCTTCCCTGAGTTCAGGCAGTCATAGACTCTCAGAGGAAAGCAGAGTTCACAATTAATTGGGAGAAATGTGCGGTTGGGATGGAGGAAACCAAGTACCTAGGGTACGTTGTGGGTATGGGGTTAATGAAACAGTTGAATAAGGTAGAAGCCATACAGAACTGGCCCTGTCCCCTAACCAAAAAGCAGGTCAGAGCATTTCTGGGCATAGTTGGTTACTAGCGAAGATTCGTCCCCAAATTTGCCACCACCGCTGCACCATTGACTGACTTAACAAAAGGCAGTAATGATCAAATGGAATACGAATGCTGAAGAATAGGGATGAGCCGAACACCCCCCTGTTCGGTTCGCACCAGAACTTGCGAACAGGCAAAAAATTTGTTTGAACACGCGAACACCGTTAAAGTCTATGGGACACGAACATGAATAATCAAAAGTGCTAATTTTAAAGACTTATATGTTATTATAAGTTATTGTCATAAAAAGTGTTTGGGGACCTAGGTCCTGCCCCAGGGGACATGGATCAATGCAAAAAAAAGTTTTAAAAACGGACGTTTTTTTCGGGAGCAGTGATTTTAATAATGCTTAAAGTGAAACAATAAAAGTGTAATATTCCTTTAAATTTCATACCTGGGGGGGTGTCTATAGTATGCCTGTAAAGGGGCGCATGTTTCCCGTGTTTAGAACAGTCTGACAGCAAAATGACATTTCAAAGGAAAAAAAGTCATTTAAAACTACTCGCGGCTATTAATGAATTGCCGGTCCGACAATACACATAAAAGTTCATTGATAAAAATGGCATGGGAATTCCCCACAGGGGAACCCCAAACCAAAATTTAAAAAAAAATGACGTGGGGGTCCCCCTAAATTCCATACCAGGCCCTTCAGGTCTTGTATGGATATTAAGGGGAACCCTGACCAAAATGTAAAACAAAAATGGCGTGAGGTCCCCCTCAAAATCTATGCCAGACCCTTAAGGTCTGGTATGGATTTTAAGGGGAACCCCGTGCCAATTTTTTTTAAAAAAAGGGCATGGGGTCCCCCCAAAAATCCATACCAGACCCTTATCCGATCACACAACCTGGCAGGCCACAGGAAAAGAGGGGGGACGAGAGAGCGCCCCCCTCCTGAACCGTACCAGGCCACATGCCCTCAACATTGGGAGGGTGCTTTGGGGTAGCCCCCCAAAACACCTTGTCCCCATGTTGATGGGTGTCTGCGGGCGGGGGGCTTATCGGAATCTGGAAGCCCCCTTTAACAAAGGGACCCCCAGATCCCAGCCCACCCCCCTGTGTGAAATGGTAAGGGGGTACAAAAGTACCCCTACCATTTCATAAAAAAAACTGTCAAAAATGTTAAAAAATTACAAGAGAGGGGCGTGGCCTGGACGGGATCTGAGATGGCTGCTTGAAGAGACAGCTCCCGCACAGTGAGGACAAATGAAGCTGACATCAGGGTTTTAGAGGCACAAACCCACGATGGGAAAGTGCAACAGGAGCACCTCCACACCCCGCACACAAAAAGAGCCCGCATCGCAGCTCAGCGGCAGTATTCCGGACATATTCCGGACCCGCCAGTCCGCACTACTAGAGGCATCGCAGGCCACACACGCCGCACAGGCCTCATCCCCGGACTCGATTAGGAGCTTTACGGATCCGCTAATGGTCGGCAACGGCCCCAGCCCTCCGCACCCGAGCCTTCTTGATCTCCAAAGAGACCTCCAAAAGGTTGCCCTGGACATCAAGCACACCATGATGTCCGCAATCTCAGAC
Source organism: Lithobates septentrionalis (assembly GCA_037952835.1). Lineage (NCBI taxonomy): Eukaryota > Metazoa > Chordata > Amphibia > Anura > Ranidae > Lithobates > Lithobates septentrionalis. Next base: position 12,568,498 of record JBBDGP010000229.1, read on the forward strand.
CTAAAGAAGGACATTCACTCAATGACCCATCGGATCAAAGATGTGGAGGAGAACGCCAGAGTACAAGCATCACCCATCAGGCAAGTACAAAAGACGTATGATCTCCACTTGCCACATATGTTTGAGCTACACAGGCAAGTGGAGGACTTAGACAACTGAGGCCGCAGACATAACATACGGGTGAGGGGGGTCCCGGAGGGGATTGATCAGGCCGCACTTCCCCACACAGTATGCGCCATCTTTAATGACCTGCTTGATCACCCGGCAGACTCCCCCATAGAGATGGAGCGCTTACACCGCGCACTGAGGCCTCCTCCTCGAGATTCTGAACCACCCAGAGACATTATTTGTTGCATCGTTAACTTTCCCCTCAAAGAGGAAATCCTCAGAAAGGCGAGAGATAAAGGCCGCTTAATGTTTAATGGGACTGAGGTGAAATTGTTCCAAGACTTGTCACAAATCACACTGCAGAATAGACGCACTCTACGCCCCCTACTGGAAGTGCTTCATACTCGCAACATCCAGTATCGATGGAAATTTCCTTTCTGTCTTTCTGCATCTGCCAGAGGTCGCACAGCACTGCTTAGGACCTGCCTAATTTCTGCGAGCAACTAGACATACCCCTGGTGGATCTCCCTGAATGGTATTCCTTCTATTTTCTCACGGAAGCCAGTCTCCAATAACTCCTCCCCCAAAGCCCAAAGGCAACGCTCGAGATGCCGTAGGCTGGATCCCACATCTCCTTGAGATCGCCTATCACGCCGAGACATGCCTACACACAGCCCGGGGCCACCTGACACCCCGCGTCGAAACCTCCCGATGGCGTAACATAGTCCTAGAGTAGTCCACTTTGCATGTAAACGGATAATACTAACTTTGACTTTCTTTCCAGTCACAGCTCACCCTTCTTTGTTTTGTTCATCTCTTCTTGAAATAACGGACTAATTTGGATCCTGCATTTTTCAGAACTTCTCCCAGATACCTCACATCTCAGACTCTGACCCGGGAAATCTGAGACTCCTGAGACTTTGCATTTCTTGCCTGATACAGGAAGATAGAGATATTTTCCATGGACTCATATATTCATAGCTCAATCATCCGCTAATCAGGTATTGCTTGCTTTCACTTACCCACACGCTAACGGAGATGAATCTTTCAATTTGGTCTGGTCACCCTCTCAGGGTATCAAGTTGTATGTTTATAGATTGCTTAGGTAGTCTCTGAGGTTTACCTAGTAAGCTACATGAGCTCTGAATACTCCAGACCTACACAAGTGATAGCGAGACATATCCACATTTAGACATCTATAGAAGACCATCTCACTCCACTCTCAAAAACTTGATGGCCCGGCCCTCAGGGCACACTTTGTACTAGACCACTAGTATAACTAATAGATTAAGGTATCGTATCACTCACGTTGATTTGTGATAATGGTTTTTCACTAGATATACTATTCTTACTAACCTCACTAACACGCAATCATAACAGATTCCTGGTTAAATTTATCGGTACTGTTACCTACTACCCTCTCGGTTACACAATGCCTTACCTTATTGGAAGGGAGTATTGTGTTGTACTGACTCGCTTTGTTTTGTTTTATTTTGTTTAGTTGTTATCTGCAATCACAGTTATAAGTTCCTCAACAAGTCTTTTAGGCTCAATGAGCCGATCAGTATATATTGCCTTAAGAGTCTGATCATACTCATGAGCCTTCACATAACGCTCTTACAACTTGCGGAACATATGCTACGGTAGTCCTCTTACACCCCACGCCATAGATACATATCTCTTAACGTTCTCCTTAGTGCTACAGCTCTCACTCCCTTTCAGGTTTACTTACCCCACACAGCTGTCCATACGGACTAGAGCTACCAACCCGGAACCCCCACTAGGTGGATAGGCATGCCTATGACCACCTCTGGTAACAGTGTATTTTGACTACCCAGTTCATTAACTGGTGTACTCTTTCCTCGCGTACAAAACTATCCCCACCCAAGTCTTCGCCTTCCCCCTATCTCCTTTTTCCCTACTTCACCTCTCATATCCTCTCTGCTCTTACCCCCCTTACACAGGGAGGCGCCGCTCCTCTCTCCCACTCCCCATACTCACTTCTAGTGAACCCCTCAACCAGATAAGAAACATTAGAGTGCTCTAACGGCACACGTATAAACTCACTCTAAAATCTTACTACTTACATACCATGCAGAAAGAAGCTACTAGTAAACGACAACTCTCGCTTAAATGCCTGTCACTCAATGTGAGAGGCCTAAATCTCCCTGAAAAGAGATCTCACATTTTCTCAGGGCTAACGAAACATAGAGCCCATTTTCTACTATTACAGGAAACGCATTTTCGAACCAAAGCCCTTCCCAAATTGACAAATCATATATATAAGCAAGCCCTACATTCTACGAATCCATCCTCTAAAACAAAAGGAGTCTCCATACTCATTTCCAAAAATGCTGACTTTCAAATGTCTGATTCGCTGGTCGATCAGGAAGGTAGATATATCTTTATTAAAGGCACTTACGCGTCTAAACCCATCACAATAGCTAATATCTATTGCCCAAATGATCACCATGTAACCTTTTTCCGGAAAATCTGTGACCTACTATCCTCCTTCCAAGCGGGCATACTGATACTAGGAGGAGACTTCAATTTCCCACTGAACCCCACCCTTGACTCCTCTACAGGCACTTCCACAGTCCCATACCGGGCATTAAGACAGATCAAACTCCAACTACAAGACTTGACCTTACACGACACCTGGCGCACCATGTACCCGACGGACAGAGATTATACGTACTTCTCCCCTCCACACCAAAAATATTCAAGAATTGACTACATATTTTTATCCCAGACAGATCTCTCATTTCTCTCAAAAGCCACAATAGAGCCCATGTTCTTGTCCGACCACCACCCTATCACGATAACTCTTACATTCCCAGATTCACAAAAGACCACTAAAACATGGAGGCTGAACCCATTGCTCCTAAAAGATCCTAAAACAATCTGACAAATAAATGCCCGAATCCAACTGTATTTCCAGGAGAATTCAACCCCGGGTGTCACTCCTATCACAATATGTTTCATATTCCCATCGCACACGTTCCTGGTATAAGCTCTTAAAGGTCGGGTGCTGCAGCAACAACCAGCTGGATACTGGTTCAAGTCACAATGTAGATATTTGCCAGCACACCAAGGATCAGCACACGGTGGCGTCCAAATGGTTTAATTTATTGCGTGATCACAATACAAAAGGTGTAACGTTTCGGAGTCACGCAGGACCCCTTCGTCAGGCATGTGATAAATGTGAAGATTTCAGTGAAGAGAATTTAAATAACCATCAACCAATCAGAAATCAAGGAAAAGTAAAGAAACAATGAAACCCCTCCCCCCCGGGGGGTGTGGCCACACAAAACCCGCCAGAAAGACTCAAAAATAAACATCATAAAAGAATAGCGTGTTTAAAACAGATCACCAAACATATGTAAATGAGGGGTTAAAAAGACTCCTGCCATTACCTGTATTTGATAAGTTAATCTTGACCCCATACAGGAACGAGGCTGTTGATAGGAAATAAAACTGATTGTAGCATGCTTCAGTAAGGTGTCAGTTGGTACTAGTAAGGAGATGTGTAGGTAAATCTTGGATGGCAATCATTGATCACATTTGTGTGATGTGGTGGCGGAACCAGGCAGCAGTGACACTGTAATGCCAGGGGCCGCTGATGCCATAAACTCGTATGCGATCGGCGTCAGATCGGCGCTCTTGTGGGGTTATTCTCGTTTGATTAGGTAGACACTAGCCGCGCGTGCGTGATGCACGGGCGGTGACTAAGCAACGGAAGACACTGTATTGTCGGGGCCGCCGGTGTCATAGAAACCAGTGACGCCCGCTGGCCCCGCCTACCAAGGCGGACGGCATCCAATCAGGGGAGGTGGGGAGGATGTGAGTAGTGTGAGTGAAGTGGAAGAAGAGAGACAGAGCGTGAAGGTAGTAAAGAAGGGAAAAGCACAGGGGGAGGAAAGAGGGAGAAATCGAGACCTAGGAGTTGAAAATAGAAGAGAAGGAAAGGATTGAAAGAGAACGAGGACGAGAGAGAGAAGGGAGAGGGGGGATGGTGCAGATCATTTTGAAAAAGGTAGTGATGAAACAAGAAAAGAAGAAGCAAAATAAATAAACAATAAAAGAAAAGGATTGTAAGAGATGTGAGTCATAAAGGAGGTAGAATATAGAGTAAATAGACAGAATGGACAGAATAGAGAGAATAAAGACCAAAAGGAAGAGACAAAGGGGAAATAGGAGAGAGAAGAGAATGGAAACAAAGGCAAATCAAATAATAATGAGTGAAAAAATGAAAAGAAGAGAAAAATAGAATAATGAAAAAAACGAAGAAAATGAAAAAATGAAGAAAATGTAAAAATGTGAAAAAATAAAAAATATAAAAGGTGAAAAAATGAAAAAGGGAAAAATTAAAAATGAAAAAAGAAAAAAGAAAAAAGAGAATGAAAAAATTTAAAAAAGGGAAAAAAAAATGAAAAAATGAAAGAAATAATAAAAATAAAAATAAAGACGGAAAAATTAAATGGATATAAAAAATTAGATAGATAAACAATAGAAATAAATAAATAAAAATAGAGAATAGAGATGAATAAATAATAATAAATAATAATAAATGAAAATAAAAATATAAATATAAATAAAAATAAAAATAAAATAAATGGGAGTGGTAATCAAGGGGAGGAAAGGAGGGGAAAAGGGAAGGAAGAAAAAAATTGATTAAGGAAAAAGGGGAAAGGGGGGGAAAGGAAAAGAGGGGAAGAGAGAACACTCAGAACCTGGGTGTGGGAGGCCTAGCTACTGGAGTTCAAAAATTTAATCAAAAGGTTCATTGTTACATTGAAGATTACCAGTGAGAAAAACACAACAGATCAAAATATTCCTATATTATATTGGCATGAGGCCATCACACGGGACTGAGTAACCGTCATGAGAAGAGAAAGGGGAATAAACACAGAAAAAAAGAAAGAAAACTCCAAGGTCAAAGGGAATTGGTCCAATCATCATTCAAATAAAGGACACAGGTCAGCTATCTCTCATTCAAAAAGCAAGTAAATGATAGGTTGGCGTTAAGTCCTCCAGGATGGACCGTGCCCAGGGTATGGATCCAATAGGCTTCGCGTTGTAGTAGTCGACGGTCATGGTCACCTCCTCTAATGGGTTGTTGGACATGTTCAATAACCATACCCCTTAGTTTGTGTGTTTGATGTCTGTGTTTGACAAAATGCACCGCCACTGGTTTATTGAGGTCAATCTGTTTGTCCTCTTCTGTTTTTGATAGAGCGAGTCTAATGTCGCTTCTGTGTTTTTGAAACCTCCTTTTGAAGGGGCCGGTTGTTTTGCCGACATAGGTGAGTGCGCATGGGCATTTTAAAATGTAAACACAGTAGTCAGTGTTGCAGTTCAGGTACTCTTTTATGCGATATTGGTTACCCCTGTGTGGGTGATTGAAGTGTTCACCACATATGAGGGAATTACATACATTGCAATTGTGGCATTTGTAGCAGCCAGTCTTCTGTGAAATTTTAGGTATAATCTTAGCATATTTATGTCTAGGGTCAGCTTGTACAAGAACGTCACGAAGTGTCTTGTTCCGTCTATGCGCAATTATGGGTCCCATTTTCAGTTCATATGCCAATGAGTTGTCGGCCTGTAGAATACGTAGATTTTTCCTAATGGCTTGTCTGATATTATCAGATTCGCGGTTGAATGTGTGGATGAACAGTGGTCGATCTAGAGGCCCTGAGGACTTAGTGCGGGTGTTCCTGACTTTGGTTAGTGCATGGTCAAGGATTTCTACAGGGTACCCTCTTTCCCGAAACCTCTCATAAATCTTGTTGAGTTGCTGTAGTTTGTCATCTTCATTAGAGCAAATACGTTCTATTCTCATAAATTGAGATATTGGCAAACTATTGAGAAGATGTTTGGGATGTGCACTTTGGTAGTGCAGAAGAGTATTCCTGTCAGTGGGTTTCGTGAAAAGGGATGTGACTAGAGAGCCCTGAGAGTTAGTGACCATTACATCTAGGAAAGAGATGCTGTATGGTGAGATTTCAGGCGTGAACACAACCCCTGTAAAGATACTGTTCAAAAAATCAACGAAAGCGAAGAACTGAGCGTCCTCACCAGCCCAAATTAGGAAAATGTCATCTATGTATCTAAACCAACATTTAATATGGTTGGTAAAGGCATCGGATGGATAGATGTAACGTTCCTCAAGTAGGCCTACAAAGAGATTGGCAAAAGAGGGGGCCGCTGAGCTCCCCATGGCAGTGCCCCGGGTCTGTGCGTACTTGGTGCCTTCAAATGAAAAGTAGTTGTTTGTAAGTACAAAATTCAGACATTCGATGAGAAACTCTTTGGGTATGGGTGTTGGTTCCATGTTGGTCAAAAAATGTCTGACGGCCTGTAATCCAGCATCGTTGGGTATACATGTGTACAGGGATCCTATATCCATGGTTGCAAGTTTCCATCCATCGCCAAAGTGCGTGAATGCATTAAGTTTTTCTAGGAAGTCACTTGTATCCCTAATGTAGGCTGGTAGCTTTTTTACCAAAGGTTGTAGGAGATAGTCAAGTAGCTGAGCCAGAGGTTGGGTGATTGACCCTGTACCAGACACAATAGGTCTAAATTTCAGAGGGTTCGTGCCTTTGTGAATTTTTGGTAAGCCATAGATGACCGGACAGCGGGGGTGTTCATTGTATAGAAATTCAGCGGTATCGTCAGATAGCCAGCCGTTCATTTTCCCAAGGTTAATCAGGGAGTTCAATGCATTTCTAATACTTGGTACAGGATTATAGTGAAGTACGACATAACTTGATGAATCTGCCAACATGGCAGTCATACCTTCCCTGTAGTCAGTGTAGTTCATGACAACTATGGCCCCGCCTTTATCGGCGGGTTTAATAATGATACTTTTGTCTTCCTTCAGTGTCCTAAGTGCAGTATACTCTTCAGGGCTCAGGTTAGTATATGTCTTATTGGAAACATTTTTACGCACAACATGTTTGATCGTTTGTATAAAGCTGTCTATAGAGCGGAAATGTCCCGATGGGAAAAAGGTACTCTTTAGTTTGAATGGTGAGACAGATCTTGTGGAAGTTATTTTAGGTGCTGTGTGGAAATGTTGTTTAATTTTGAGCATTCTTTCAAATTTAAACATATCAACCTCAAAGTCAAAGTTCTGGAATCTAGCAGTAGGGCAGAAAGAAAGGCCCTTTGATAAAAGTCGCAACTCACCGCTCACCAAAGGTCTGGACGACAGGTTAATCACTGGGCACGTCTCGTGCCCCGACAGGTACTGCGTGGTGGCAGAACGTCGCGGCCTCTTGGTAGGCGGGGCCAGCGGGTGTCACTGGTTTCTATGACACTGGCGGCCCCAACAATACAGTGTCTTCCGTTGCTTAGTCACCGCCCGTGCATCACGCACGCGCGGCTAGTGTCTACCTAATCAAACGAGAATAACCGCACAAGAGCGCCGATCTGGCGCCGATCGCATACGAGTTTATGGCATCAGCGGCCCCTGGCATTACAGTGTCACTGCTGCCTGGTTCCGCCGCCACATCACAACAAATGTGATCAATGATTGCCATTCAAGATTTACCTACACATCTCCTTACTAGTACCAACTGACACCTTACTGAAGCATGCTACAATCAGTTTTGTTTCCTAGCAACGGGCTCGTTCCTGTATGGGGTCAAGATTCACTTATCAAATACAGGTAATGGCAGGAGTCTTTTTAACCCCTCATTTACATATGTTTGGTGATCTGTTTTAAACATGCTATTCTTTTATGATGTTTATTTTTGAGTCTTTCTGGCGGGTTTTGTGTGGCCACACCCCCCTGGGGGGGAGGGGTTTCATTGTTTCTTTACTTTTCCTTGATTTCTGATTGGTTGATGGTTATTTAAATTCTCTTCACTGAAATCTTCACATTTATCACATGCCTGACGAAGGGGTCCTGCACGACTCCGAAACGTTGCACCTTTTGTATTGTGATCACGCAATAAATTAAACCGTTTGGACGCCACCGTGTGCTGATCCTTGGTGTGCTGGCAAATATCTACATTACATCTTATCACAATATGGGAAGCACACAAGTGCGTTATACGGGGAAAACTTATAGCCTTAGCCACGATGGAAAAAAAGAGACACCAGGAACAGATTATGTCTCTTATAACAACGATCCATAGACTTGAAACATCCCATAAACAATCCATTTTCCAATCTACGTTACAGGCCCTCACACACGCAAGATCCTCTTTATTGGACGAATTAGGGAAAAGCACTAGGCGAAGATATATTCTCGGACAGAAAGTGTTCTATGAACACAGTAACAAAAGTGGGAAATTGCTTGCTCAAACAATTCAGGCAGCTAAAGCATCATCTATAATCCACCATCTCCACACTGCACAAGGCACACTTCTTTCTAAAAATGAAGACATAGCCAAGCACTTTGAGGAGTTTTACTCTAAGCTTTATAACTTACCACAAAACATTGTACAGGCGCCTACTGCACCCGACCGATCCTCGCAAATTCGCGATTTCTTGACCCAATATTGCCCCAAACCGATCACATCAAAACAAGCCGAAGCCTTAGAACACCCACTGACTACTGAAGAACTCAAACTTGCCATTAAGCAAATGAAAGTTTCTAAAAGCCCAGGCCCAGATGGACTACCTCTAATCTATTATAAAACCTTTTTAGAGACGCTATCGCCCAGAATGTTGTCAGCATTCAACTCCCTTTCAAACCCACTCGCTCCAACTGGCCACATGTTAGAAGCCCATATAGCAGTTATACCAAAAACAGATAAAGACCCAGCGCTTGCATTCAACTACAGACCCATATCACTGCTCAATGTGGACATCAAATTATATGCAAAAATCATTGCAAATAGACTACTACCCCTTGTTCCTGACCTGGTCCTGCCCGACCAAGTAGGCTTTGTCCCGGGTAGGGAGGCCAGGGACAACACCATACGCACCCTCAATGTTCATCATTGGCTCACTGCATCTGATACTAAGGGCTTTCTGTTATCCCTTGACGCTGAGAAGGCGTTTGACAGGGTGGCCTTGGACTACATGCAAGAGGTACTCAAAAGGCATTGGCCTTCTACCACGCATGTTTGCACATATTAATGCTCTATACACCAACTCAACAACGAGGGTTAGAGCAAATGGTCTCCTGTCGAACGCCTTCTCCATCAGTAACGGAACTCGCCAAGGGTGCCCCTTATCCCCCCTGATCTTTGTCTTGACCCTCGAACCCCTTTTCAATAGATTACGGACCAATCCCGATATCCAGGGCATCTCCATTAATCGTAGGGAATTTAAGGTAGCCGCATTTGCGGATGATATCCTACTATCACTACAAGCTCCCCGCACATCTCTTCCTAACCTACTGAAAGACATTAAACATTTTGGAGTATTGTCAAACTTTAAAATCAATTACTCTAAATCCCATGCCCTAAATATCTCTCTTCCTTCACAAGATGTTATTCATTGCCAATCCTCGTTCCCATTTCAGTGGAAAGATGACGCTATTACCTATCTTGGCATTCAAATTCCCAACCGTCTAACAGATATCTATGATCATAACTTCCTTTATACTTTGACTAAAATCCAGACGGATCTAAAAAATTGGGCCTCTCTCAATGTATCCTGGTTTGGGCGATCGGCATTGATAAAGATGATAGTCCTGCCCCGTCTTTTGTATCTTATGCAGACTATTCCAATTTAATTGCCCCCAACTTTCTTTTTGTCCTACAAAAAAGCCTGTCCAAAATGTATCTGGAAAAATAATTCCCCACGCATTAAATACACGCGGTTGAATTGCACTAAAACGAAAGGGGGGATAGCTTTACCAGACCTTCATAAATACCTATCTAGCATGCCACCTTACTAGAGTGGTAAATTGGAAAACCCACAAAAAAGGTAAGACCTGGAACGTACTGGAAAACTCCTTCAGTAATACACCTTTACACACCCTGACTTGGCTTCCAGCGAAACACTACCCCCACGCCGTTAAGACACATCCACTCATCTACGCTTCACTGCTAGCTTTTACCACAGCTATAAACTTATACCAATTATCCTCAATACCAGGACCACTGACCCCTCTTAGAGCAAACCCAGATTTTCCCCCAGGGGAATCGAACACTTTCTTTTTTTTTTTTTTTTCTTTCCATCAAAGTTTATTGAAAAAGAGTAAAGAGATACATCTGTGGAGACGCAGCTCCATGTAATGAAATACAGTGCTGGATAATACATAAGGAAAATTACCGTATATAGCTCTAATGATGTTGTATATATTGGCATAAACGATTTGTAATATTTCAACTTTTAGATTTATCAATGCAGTTGTCTTTGTCAATCAGTTGCATATCCTAAGTTTGTCTTCAAGAAAGAATAGAAAGATTGAAAATAGATAGAAAGGAAAAAGACAGTAGTGTACATACTTTCAGCTTCAGTTAATTGGAAACTTTATTCAGTGAGTTGAGTATTTTCCATAACCAAGTTTATATAATTAAGTTTTTAAGCACAGGTAATAATGTTATTAACCTTCAATGTGGGTCCTATGAATATAGTCAAACAGCATCAGTCTAGTTCAGTACATCAAGATATGCCTGAGAATATTTGTATAAAAGCCATGGTGACCAAGTTTTATGAAAGCGTTCCACATTTTCTCCTGCCTGGGCAATAGTCTCCTCCATCTCACATAACTCTGATATCTTGCTAAACCATTCCCGAACAGTTGGGATTTTTGTAGACTTCCAATAGAGTGGGATAAGAGCTTTGGCAGCGTTCAAAAGGTGTTTGGAGAGCGAGTGTTTGTACCTCCTAATGGGAAAATCCGTGACATGCAGGAGACAGCCCATCACATCTAGCTTCAATTTTGTTTCTGTGATCAGGAATATTTTTTCCCTGACCTCCGCCCAAAAAGGGCTCAACACGGGACAATGCCACCATATGTGTAGTAAGGAACTTTTTTCATTATTACAATGCCAACAAGTATCCGAATGGTCAGGAAACCAGGAATGTAACTTTACTGGCGTGGTGTACCATTGAGTGAGTAACTTGTATGCTGTTTCCTGAGTTCTAGTGCTCAGGGAACATTTATGAGCGAAAATGCATGCTTTTCTCCATTGTGAGGCTGACAATGGAATACCTAGTGCTTTCGACCAGCTCTCTCTGAGATCCTCCTCGCCCTTGTCACCCCCTTCTTGAAGAGAGTGGTATGCTAGTGAGGTCACTTTGGGGATAGGTTCCTCTGACTGACAGACTGACTCTAGTTCTGTTAACGGTCTGCTGAAGTTGTGTTTTCTCGATGTTTTGTTAAGATAGCTACGGCATTGAAAATATGTCCATAACGGTAAATCTGGAAGGTTGTTTGTGGTTTTAATGTCTGTAAAGTCTCTGAACTCTTGATTGTGGAAGCAATGTGTAGCTTATAGGGGTTTGTTTGTTTCGGTAGATCGTAGTGATCGGTTTCCTATTCCCGGCTGGAAGTCAGGGTTATTCTGTAATGGGGTGAGCGGGCTAAGATGAGATGAGAAGTTTGTGAGTTTCGTTAGTTTATTGAATATTGCTAGGGTGGTGCCCACTAGGGGGTGTGTTCTCATATCTGCTGGGAGACTCTTCCATGGAATCCATGGTGAATATCTGATTGGTGTGTGGCTCAATACTTCTTCTAGTTCCACCCAATCTTTAATTGTATAGTGGCAATGCCAATCTATTATCCTAGTGACATGTGAAGTGAGATAGTAGGTGCGAAAATCTGGGATGCCCATCCCCCCTTTGTCTTTGGGTCAAGTAAGCCGTGTGAATCGTACTCTGGGTTTCTTGTGGGCCCAAATAAATTTCATTTGAGTTGAATGAAGTATTTTAAAGAAACTCTGGGGGATTTTTATTGGTAAATTTCTAAATAAATAAAGTACTCTTGGCAGAATAGTCATTTTACAGATGGCTACCCTTCCAAACCAGGAGATGCCCTTTGGATGCCAATTTTGGAGGTCTGAGCATATTGTTTTCAGTAAGGGGGCGAAATTGTGGTCATAAATTTGAGAAAATTTGGGTGTCAGCCAGATCCCTAAGTATTTAAGTGCTGAACCTACCCATTTAGAGGGGCAATTGGACTTGATGAGTTCTACTTTATTTGTAGGAATCGATATGTTTAAGATCTCCGACTTGGCGTAATTAATTTTAAGGTTGGATAAATATCCAAAAATAGAGAATTCTTTTTTTTTTTTTTTCAAAACATTTTTATTGAGTTTTTCAAAATCACCAAAAATACAGAGCGTACAATACAGTAAGCGAAGGTACAGGTGAGTGATGTGTACAAACAGACAATTGCAACAAGGTACTCTAACAAAGGAAGGTAGCAAAAACCGACCAACGATGTGGAGGAATACTTAAAGAGAGGCTTCTGTGTTAAATGCTGCATGTGGTCGGATGATGCGCGATGTACAGGGTAGGTCATTGGGGTACGTCAACAGTGAAGTAATAGGACGAAAACAACCATAAGTCTATCTAATCCTATCTAAAGTGACGCATTGTGCGCCCAGATATATGAAAGGACTAGTAATGTGTAGAAGGGGAAAATTATGGGGGAGACTTCCACACCGTCTGGGTTCCACCCTTACTCCTTTCACCCCTAACGGGACCTTCACTGTGAACGGGGCGGGGTGTGTAGGGGATCAGAGTTTGCGTCCAATGGAATGACAGTGTGTCAAGGTTAGGTCGTGGTTCCCGATATCAAGTCAAATTGAGGAGGTGATTAGGTTGGCCGAGGTTTAATTGTGAAGCTGAGGGCGGTGCTCATACTTATGAGGTAAAATGTACAGGAATAACGGTAGAACCGGTATGTGGAGCAACAGAAGTCGAGGCCTTGTCAGCTCGATGTGGTGAAGGAAGTGTGATGGGAGGGAGGGGGGGGGGAGAGGGGGTGGCGGATCAACAAGGTGGGGGGGCCCGTGGTGGAAGACAGTTATATGTAGTTAGGGTGCAGGTATTGACGCAGGTGGTGAGGTGGTCTGAGTGTGGGATTGTCTGTAGTGGGACCAGCAAGCCCAGATAATATTATGTTTGGTAGGGTTGTCCTTAGCTTGACAAATAAGTTCTTCCATAGCTGATATTCTGTCCACCCTACGGATCCAATCTTTCACTGTGGGGGGGCAGGGTTCCTCCAAAGGGAGGGAATACATTGATTGGCCGCATTGATGAGGTGTAGAGTCAGGGATTTTTTATAGGAGCTGTAGGGCTTGGCGGTGTGGTGTAATAGGTAGCTAGCAGGGGAGAAGGTTGGTGAGTACGTGGTGATGTGGGATATCAGTCGGTGAATTTCTGACCAGAATGGTTGTATAAGGGTACATTTCCACCAGAGGTGGAGTAGGGTACCGCGGGCCGTATTACATCTCCAGCAGGTCGGGGGGATAGTGGGGTGAAAGTGATGGACCTTATCCGGTGTCCTATACCATTTGGAGAACAGTTTATATCTATTTTCCTGAGTGGCAACATTAATGGAGCCCTTGTGCATGAGGGTGAATATGCGGTCCCATTCAGACGGGGTGAGATCAATGGATAAGTCATGCTCCCATTGTCTCACAATTTTGTCTTCCTTTACCTTGTGTCGAGAAAACAGTAGGGAGTAGGTTGTCGAGATTAGGTGGGCTTGGGGTTCTGTGCTGGAACAGAGAATTTCGAGCGGTGTGAGTTCTCTGTGCCAGAGGGGGTGGCGTTGGTGGGATTGGAGGAAGTGTCTCAGTTGTAAGTACTTATAAAAGGGTATGTTGTGGTTGGGCAGTTGTGCCGTAAGAGTAGGGTAGGGTAGTAGGGTCCCGCTTTCGAAGAATTCATGAGCTCTGGCTCGTGAAGAAAGTGTTTCAGGGGTTGGGTCTTTCAGTTTTAGTCCTGGGGGGAAGTCTGGGTTATCGACCAAAGGGGTCATAGGGCCTGGTGCGGGGATAAAAGCAAGCCTTTTAGACACTAATTTGAGTGTCGAAAGTGTGGTGCCAATGAGCGGGTGTGCTAGTAAGTCTTTGGATACGTGTATGTGGTCGATCCATGGCAAGTCAGCTATGGGGATGTCTGTAAAGGCGTCCTCAAGTTGGATCCAGTCTTTGGAAGAGCGGTGCACGTGCCAGTCTACCAATCTGGTCAGTTGGCAGGCCCAGTGGTACTTTTGAAGGTCTGGAAGACCTAGGCCTCCCAGACGTTTGGGGAGAACCAACCTCTCCCAGCTAAGGTGTTGGTGTTTGGTGGCCCACACAAAGGACCTGCAAATATTTTTATATGAGGAGAAGAAGGAAGCTGGTATCTTGATTGGTATGGCTTGTAGGAGGTAGAGGAGCCTGGGTAAAATATTCATTTTGATCACTGCTATTCTACCCATCCAGGAGAAGGAGCCCAGGTGCCACTTCTGTAAATCACCCTGGATGGACTGGAGTAATGGCAAGAAGTTTTTGGTGTATAAATCCTTTAAGTTGGTGGTGATTTTGATGCCAAGGTAGGTTATTTCGGAATGTTCCCAAACAAACGGGAAGTTAAGCTTACATAGGTTGACAGTTTCCATTGGCAAGGTTACATTGAGGGCTTTAGATGTGTCAAAATTGATTTGTAGGTTGGATAAGGATTTGAAGAGTGCGAAGTCAGCAAGAAGGTTGGGGAGGGTCGTAATAGGGTCTGTAAGGAAAAGTAAGATGTTGTCGGCATATGCTGCCATTTTATATTGAGTACGATGGATGTCTATGCCTCTGATAGTGGGATTTAGCCTCAGTTTACGGAGCATGGGTTCCATGGTCAGTATAAATAGAAGGGGAGAAAGAGGGCAGCCCTGATGGGTCCCATTGGATACAGAGAAGGCGTCCGACAGTCCCCCATTGATCCGGAGTCTGGCTTTTGGAGAGGCGTAGAGGGCAATAATCATTTGTAGCATGCGGGGTGGAAGTCCAATCGCACGCAGTGCGGCCTCCATGTAGTCCCATGCTACCCTGTCGAACGCCTTCTCTGCATCCAACGAGAGGAAAAAACCCTGTGTAGAAGATTTAGTTAGCCAGTGGTGAATGTTCAGGGCTTTTGTGGTGTTGTCTCTGGCTTCCCGCCAGGGACAAAGCCCACCTGTTCAAGTGAGACCAAAGATGGTAAAAAGGGGAGAATGCGATTAGCTAGTGCTTTGGCGTACAAATTTAGGTCCACATTTAGTAGTGAAATGGGGCGGTAGTTGTTGATCAAAGTGGGGTCCTTTCCTTGTTTAGGTATGAGCGTGATATGGGCTTCCATTAAGTCATTGTGTGCGGTCGAATCCGGTGTGAGGTTGTTGAGGGCTTTGGTCAGGTGTGGGAGGAGAATGGTCGGGAAGGATTTGTAATAGCTGGCTGAAAAGCCATCTGGGCCCGGGCTCTTGCCCGTTTTCATCTGTTTTAGAGCATTAATGAGTTCTTCATTAGAGAGGGGGAGGTCTAGAGTTTGTGCATCTTCGGAGGAGAGCGGGGTCGGGCCGAATTTTGTTAAAAAGTCAGTAATGGCCGTTAGACGGTTAACGTTAGTGTCGGTGGTTTGGGACTTAGGAAGGTTGTAAAGTTTGGAGAAGTACTGTATAAATTGGGACGAGATTCCTTCATTAGTGACTACTGCCTCACCTCTGGCGTTGTGAAGTTTGTGAATGGTGTGCGACGCCCTTTTGGTTTGAAGGGCCCTCGCCAAAGGCACAAGGCAGCTCAGCCCAAAAGTGCACTGCAGGGCAAACACCTGTGTCCACAAGCTCAACAAGCGCCAAGAAAAAAGGATTAAGACCCACCGGGACACAACTGGAGATGTGACAGCAGTGAACAGGAAAGCCCTTGTTTAGGACTACAGGCCTGATACCCCTGCAGGGGTTCCTACCTTTGGTGAGTGAGCATTTTGAGGGGGGTCACAGAAGTCACTACCCTACGCTGTACGCACGAAAGTCACCTGGTGAACAACCTGATTGCTGCACGAACTGCATGGGACTGTCACAAATATGTTTTCATCTCCATAGTATACGGACTTTGCATTGAAACATAGAGATATATATGTTATTGATGTATGAGGGAAAAATATTTGTTTTACTTACAGGACATAATATACACGTGCTGATATATATATTTTTTTATGCACAGAATATGTTGTCTGGAGTTCCTGATATAGAGATAGTATACTGACCTATCAAGGAATATGTGGGCTGTTAGACAGTTGCTTGGTGATAGGTTTTATATATCTCCTAGTAGGCTGCATGTAAGCCCTGCTGACTCACATCTATGTGTTTTAGCCAGCTTCTACTAATCCGTGACAACATCACAATTCCCCTACATATAGAAAAAAGTGTTCACATATAAGCACACAAAAAACGTTTTCTACTTAATGTTTCCTGTACATGCTTAGCCATACAGGTTTTTGAGGTAGCGCCGTTGTATCCCTATAATATTCTTTAAATATATTGGTACTAGGCAGGACACCCCTAGGAGTGTCTTTGTTTTAAGGGAGGCAGCAACCTATGCAAATATTCCATATAGACTGATCCTAAGCGCTGTTTTCTTCTGGTTTAGGAGATTCCTTCATTAGTGACTACTGCCTCACCTCTGGCGTTGTGAAGTTTGTGAATGGTGTGCGACGCCCTTTTGGTTTGAAGGGCCCTCGCCAAAAGTTTGCCGGCTTTGTTGCCAAACTCATAATATAATTTTTGCGTCAAAGCGAACTTGCGCTTCAGTTTGGCATTTAACACATCCAAGAGATCTTCCCGAGCCTGAGACAGTTCGGATAGGGCAGAGTTAGCGAGGGAGGCTTTGTGTTTTTGTTTGAGCGTGCGGATGTGTGCGGTTAACTCGGCAATGCGGGCGGTTTGGAGTTTGTTTCGTTGAGCCGCAATAGCCAACAGTTTGCCTCGAACTACGCATTTGTGTGCAGCCCAGGTAACTGTGGGTGCTACGTCTGGTGAAGAGTTCTCTTTAAAAAAGTTTGATAGGCAAGTGGTCAGCCTTTGAATATTGATCTCGTCAGTGAGTAGGGAGTTGTCAAGGCGCCATATACGCGTTTTTGGGTGAGGTGCAGTCAGCTGTAGGGTCATGGAGATGGGGCTATGGTCCGAAAGTATGGCTGGGTCGATGGTAGCTTTGGTGAGGTGCGAAAGGTCGTTTTGTGAAAGAAAGAAATGGTCCAGTCTGGAGTACTTGTTGTGGGGCGCGGAAAAGAAAGTAAAGTCTTTGTCTTTGGGATGTAGCGTACGCCATGTGTCATGAAGCAGTAAGTTACTGAGCTGTTGTTTGATCGCCCTTAAGGCCCTGTAAGGTAAAGAAGATGTACCGTTCGACGTGTCGTCCGTCGGTGTCAAGGGGACATTGAAATCACCACCAAGAATAAGGGTTCCTGTTTGGAAGCTGGAAAGTAGTTGAAGGGTATTGCGGAAGAAGGTAACTTGGCCTGAGTTGGGGGCGTATATGTTGGCTATCGTGAGGGGCACAAGGTGTAGAGTGCCTTTAAGGAAGAGGAAGCGTCCCAGCGGGTCTCTTTGGACATCAGTCACCTGAAAGGGACAATTTTTCGAAATGAGGATGGATACCCCTTTAGATTTTGCCTCCGCGTTGGAGGAGTGGAAGGCTGTGGGGAAATGTTGGTCTTTAAGTTTGGGGATGGAATCGGTGCGGAAGTAGGTTTCTTGTAGGAGGGCAATATGTGCTTTAGAGTATTTGAGAGAGTATAAAAGTTTAGATCGCTTTTTGGGTGTATTAAGGCCCCTAATGTTCAGGGAGTATAGTTTGAGTGAGTGGGGTGGAGCCTGTCTAACCACCGGGGCGAGTTCATAATTTGTGGGTTCGCCATGGGTGGGGTGTGGGTGTGGTGGGGGGGTGGGGGGGCAGAGGGGAGGGATCGGGAGGGCAGGAGTGAGATAAGATTCAGAAGTGTGTGTGGAGAGGGTTGATCCGAGGAGGCGTGGAACTGAATTTCCAACAGCCTCAAGGGTCTGTGATTGGAATGGTACGGAGCGTGAACGGCGCGCGAGTCCCTGTCAGGGGGGCCGCACACCGATGTAGCCCCGTGTGGGGGTTGACCTAAACCTAGACAAGGAGAGACGGCGAAAAGTATAGGAAGTGAGTGGGAGTATGAGCAGCCACCATAGGAGTGGTGTATAGCAGCAGAAAGAGGTAATTCAATCATGTATTGCCAAGCCGTGTCTTGTGTGTAGTGTAATGGGGGGTATAGGGTACAGGCAGTGGAGCTGTAACGTTGTAGCCCGATCCTTTGCTCTGGAAGCACAGTAATTGGGTCTACAGGCAAGGGATAGAGTGTGGGTGGGTGATACGTTAGCCCGGGGACCAACCCCCCGCCCCGACCCCTACCAGGTGTGTCCCCTCTGCCTATCGGGTAGCGGTCTCCAGTCGCAGGGGAGGGTTGCGGCGGGAGGTGTGGGCCCGGGAGGAAGGATGTAGAGTGGTGAGGGCACAGCAATAAGTGCAGCCGAAACACAAGGGGTGAATCACCCCCACATCCCCCCTCTGGTTATAGTATCAAACCTTGAAGTGAGTCCCATTTGAAACTATAAGTAATGCGTAAGTAGGTAATAACAAATAAATAATAATAAAAAAAAAAAAACAGTGAAAAGGTACATGACATGAGAACCTGAGAGACATTGGGACGTCATCTGAAAGTTCCAGCTGGGGCTTGCAGGCACGGGAGTTCTGAATGGAAGTTCCAGTTGTAGCCGGCAGGAGGAGCACCGTGCAAGCTGGAGGTACGGATCGGGTTTTCTGCAGACGCGTGTGAGCCGGGGAGAGGCGTAAGTCCGGCTGAGGCGACATTAAGGCGATCCATCCGACAGGTGCGAGGTAAGAGGCGAGTCGCTTGATTCCTGAAGAGCCTATTACAGGCGTGGTAGTAAAGTTCCAGAGTGTCTACTTGAATGGGCGTAGCGATGGTGCTGTAGTAGAAGGTTGGGGGCGGTGTCCAATGCCGCTATGTATCCTGGTGAATGTAGTGTTTGGCTGAGTGCTGAGCAGTTCAGAGAATACTTGGTAGGCACCCCGGGTCGTGAAAGGTGATAGGCAGGAGTGTACATGAGGCAGCACAATTTGACCCAGAAAGTCAGCTGAGAGGAGTAGGCATCAAACAAGGGGTCTTCAGTGTTCCGAGGACATGGGGGAGGGGCACAACATTAACAGTCAAAGCCCTAAGCTGAGAATGGCAGAACGAGTATTGAAAAGTCAGGAGGCGCAATGTGCCACCAAATCATCAAAAGGGAAAAAAGAAGTAAAAAGGAAATATAAAACTTCTGAGAGGGCGTCAGCGTCGGTTAGGTGCTGATGGGCGGCAGTGACTCTTTCAATGTGTATCAGCGGTCCCTGCGTGTTCTTCTGTACCGCGGTGACGACGTAGGGCTGACGGCCCTGGGGCCACTGCGGTAGCCAGAGTGATTTCTGAGGGTGGAGGGTGAGCGTCTCCTGCGGTGTCTAGATGGCTGGGTGTCCATGGGTTCCTCCCGTAATATATCACAGTGTGAGGCCATGGGGCGAAAGGCTGCGTACCAGTTCGGTACAGGGACCTCCGGAATGCCAAGCGTGTCGCAGAAGTGAGGCAGGTCTTCAGGCACCCGGAGGAGAGCGGTGCGGCCGTGTGCTGTGGCCGAGAGGCAGAAGGGAAACTTCCACTTGTATGGGATGTTTTTCCCTCTGAGAGCGTCCAGCAGGGGTTTCAGGTCTCGCCTATGTTGCAGAGTGATACCTGAGAGATCCTGGTAGATCTGAATGAGGGCCCCTTCATGAAGGATTTGTTGTTTCTCCCTAGCTCGCTGCATGATTTCCTCCTTCAACTTGTAGTCCACAATGCAGCAGATTATGTCACGAGGGGGGTCATTCTCCCTGCCTTTGGGACGGAGAGCGCGGTGGATCCTTTCCATGACAATGGGGGTCTGCGGAGGCTGGTGGAGGAGGCCATTAAAGATGCTCACTACAGTTTGCTGGACGTGGTCTCCCTCAGTGGATTCCGGCACACCTCTGATTCTCAGATTGTGCCTCCGACCCCTGTTGTCAAGGTCTTCGAGATGTCTCTGCATGTCCCTCATTTGCATTGTGTGGTGATCTAGGCTGTCAGTGTTGGAAGTGATAGCTGTGTCATGGCGGTCAGTCACTTTCTCCACAACATGCACACGGTCATTCAGGGCGCGCATATCTAGTCTGAGCTCTGATACGGCGGCCGCGAGAGCAGCTTTGATATCGTCCGCAATCGATCTTAGATCCTGTAGATTTATCGGAGGTTGGGGGGTGAGAACAATCCCCCCTTCTCCCTCTGCAGATTGCGTGTGGCTGGCTGTTGGGGAAGTAGTGTCATGAGGTGATAAGGGCAGCGGTTGAGAGTGAGTGGCTCCATGGCGGGACGGCGCCATATTGCCTCTCCCGGCCCTGAAAATCTCCGGGATATTATGGGTTTGCGACCCAGTGAGATCTCTGGGGGATCGGGAACGAGATGCCGATGAGTTCCTGGATGCTCTCCCCATGCTGTGAGCTTAGTATGTGGAGTAAATACCTCAGAGTTTAGGTAGCTTCTCCTATGGCAGACGGAGCTCAGGGATTATGCGTCCTTCTCCATGCCAGGTCAGGCCATGCCCCAATAGAGAATTCTTTCATTAAGGAGAGATATGAAATGTGGGGATTTGTTATGAAAAATAACAGGTCATCTGCGTAGGCCGCTACCTTGAACTCCTTTCCACCGATCTCAAACCCCTGTATTGCCCTTTCTGCTACAATTCGTCTGATAAATGGTTCTAGTGTTAGAATAAACAAAAGGAGTGAGAGAGGGCAGCCCTGTCTCGTACCGTTGTTGATTTTTACTGTGTTTGAAAGAGAACCATTAATCTTTAGTTGCGCAGTAGGGTTTTTATAGAGCATGGATATCCAAGACATCATAAGATTTCCCAAGCCAATGTACCTACAGGTTTCTAGCATAAAATCCCAGGCCACGCGGTCAAAGGCCTTCTCCGAGTCCATAGACAGGAGAAGGCCTTCAATTTTCCGCATCCGAGTAGCATGTATTAAGTTGAGTGTTTTAATAATGTTGTCTTTGGTTTCTCTTCCTGGCATAAATCCTGCTTGCTCACTTCCTATCAGGCCGTGAAGTAGAGGTTCCAGTCTGCTAGCTATTATTTTTTAAATCAATTTCACGTCCAGATTCAACAATGATATTGGCCTGTAGCTAGCACAATCTGCCAGGTCCTTGTTTGGCTTGGGAAGAATTGTTATGTGTGCCATAAGGAAATTTGATGGGATCTCCCTGGGTTCTGACATATAATTAGAAGCCCGTAGAAGCGGCCCAAGCAGAGTATCCTGAAATGTTTTGTAATAAATTGCCGTGAACCCGCCTGGTCCTGGACTTTACCCTGTTTTAAGGTGTTTTATTGCTTGTTGTAATTCAAAAGCTTCTATGGGACTTTCTAGCTGAGAAATATCTTCAGTGGACAGAGTTGGTAACATTGATTCTTTTAAGTATTGTTGTATAGCTTGTGTCCTTGTTCCCCGAATTGTGCTGGGTTTCTGTGTGTTAGGTAAGTTGTATAAGGCCGTGTAATAATCGTGAAAGTGTCGTGCAATGTTTTTGGTGGTAATATCTAGTTTTCCATCTTTTGTTCGTATGCCTGGGATGTTCTGTTGTGTTTTCGCATTTTTCACGGCTCTCGCTAATAGACTTCCTGTTTTATTGCCATGTTTATAGTAAAATTTTTTTTGGAAGAATAAAAATCTTTTGGCCCTTATGTCAAAGATCTGTTGGAGTGCCTTCCTATTTTCTAGAAGATCAATTGCAGAGTGTTCTGTCAGGGTTTGTTTATGTAGAGATTCCAGGGCATGAATTTTCTCTGTCAGGATTTGAATCTTTTTTTCCCTTTCTTTTTTGCGTTGAGAACAAATTCTGATGAGTTCTCCCCTGATTGTGCATTTATGTGCTTCCCATATTGATAAGGGATTAGCGTCTGGTGTGGTGTTATTTTTGAAGTATTCTTTCAATGATGTGACTATTTGAGGTAGTAAGATTGGATCTGTCAGCAGTGCAGAATTTAGTTTCCAAGTGTTCGTTTTTGGTTGTGGTTCTAAGATTCTTAACGATAAAGAAATGGGGACATGATCTGAAAAGGTCTGGATCCCTATTTTGGCACCTGAGATCATATCTAAATCTCTTTGTGAGACAAAGATGTAGTCTAGTCTCGAGTATCTGCGATGAGGGATAGAGTAGAAGGTGTAGTCCTTGTCCTCTGGATGAATAAATCTCCAGGAGTCTACTAGTTGTAGTGAGTACAGTAGTGTTTTTATTTGCTTAAGTATTTTGTATGTAATATAGGTTTTGCCTGTGGACGTATCAGTAAGGGGATTTAAAGGGACATTAAAGTCGCCTCCTAAGATAATGCATCCTGAGCTAAAATCTTTGAGTTTTTCGAGAATTCTGCGGCAAAAGGTCAGGTGCGCTGTGTTGGGAAAATAGACGTTTGCTAATGTAATAGGTGTGCCGCATTTCCCTTTCAAGAATATAAACCTGCCCTCTGGGTCAATGAGTTTGTCTGATAATTCAAAGGAAGCGTCTCTACTAAGAAGTATGGACACTCCTCTGGATTTTGTTAAATCATTCGTTGCGTGGTGCGCCTGTGTGAAAAAAGAGTCAGTAAGCTTGGGAATTTGTTGAGTTTTGAAATTAGTTTCTTGTAAAAATACGAAACGAGGTTTACCTTTTTTGAGTTCTTTTAAGAGGGTTTTGCACTTTTCAGGGATATTCAGACCCTTTGTGTTGTGGGAGATCACTGTGGGCTCATATCCGAATGATGAGTAAGCCATATTGAGGACTCAGACAGAGCTGACGAATCGATATCTGAAAAGAAAGCTTAAGTTTCCGTTAGGATCTTTGTTGTGTTATGTACACAGTCTTAAACTTTATGAAACCTGTCAAGGATGTATGGATAGTGAGATATAAGGGAGAGAGAGTAAGAAGGGGATATAGAGTAAGTGAGAGATATTGTAATCACCTTGGACGCCCAATGGGTCCAAGGTTAATATATTAGTGCTCCCAACCAGGGAAGTTCTCTCCTGTCAAGGAGCACTTTGTCGGAGCGTAGTGGGCAGCCACCTAATCGCTCTGGATAATCCGATTAACTAGATTAGGTATGTAACACCTGATTGATAAGCTATAACCGGCAGCAGCCATTAAAGGCAAAATATAAACAATATTGGTCAACTATGCACCCAGGTGCAACAATGAAGGAACTGACTGAAACCCTTAGCATTTAACAATTTAACTATTATATTAAGAGATGTCGATGATCTACATGACAGCGTCTCCACTCTCAATGGAGACTCCAAGGCCCCCCTCCACGCAGGGGTAGCATCTTATTGTCTTCCTTCTAAAGGTGCTGTCAAAGGAAGATCTAGTATATTATGGTGATTCTCTTTTTTTTTTTTTTTGGTCATCGACATTTCTTTAGACTAAATTTACTAATATGCATAGTAATCATCTAAAGACTAAAGTCCATTTGTTCCCGCTAGTGACCTTGCATCTGTGACATTCACCAGGAGTATAATGCATAACCTACATAGTTGGCAAAGCCAGTGTGGGGGATATGAGTAATAGCCCCATTAGGTATTATCTCCATCTGAGAAGGGTGATCAAAAGGACCTAACTCCTTATGCTCTATTACTGTGAGAAAGGTGAGATCCTGCTTGTTAAGACGATTCCAGCCGGAGTGTCTTTGAATTCTTGTAGCATAAAACTGTGGGGTCAGCAAGAAGGGCCTTGTTTCAGGCAAGTTGAGTTTACTTACTGCCACCCATGAATAGTGTTAGTCCCGAGAGATGTCTTCAAGCCTCTTCAAAACCCCTGGAGGAGTGAGGTCTATTATTCGGAGTTCCTGCTTGAGATCCGCCTGGGCGCGATGGTTTCATCATTTTAGGGAGACGTTTTTCCGGAGATGAAAAGTGGGATCTTTCCAATGGGGGCAGCATAAATTCTTGATACCACTCTGGTAGGTCCACTTATTCCAATTGGAGTGCCTGACAAAACTCCGGGAGATCCTCTGGTGAGCGCAATGTGTGCTGTCTCCCATTGTGGTTCACCAGAAGTGCGAACGGAAAACGCCATGTATAACGAAGGTCCTTTTCTCTTAGCTTGTCCAATAAAGGTCGAAGAGCTCTACGATTCTTTAAAGTGATCTGAGAGAGATCATGAAAGAGCATGATGAAAACGATCTGTTCATTTCTGCGTGCTTTACGCATAATGTCCTCTTTTAGGGAGAAGTTCTGCAAACAGCATATAATATCGCGTGGCGGCATGTTGTCAGGTCCTCTTGCTCTGAGTGCTCTGTGCGCTCGCACGAATTCTATGTCCGTCTCCTCTGGTCTCTCTAACAAGCTGTTGAAAACCCTCTGTAAAGCTGGGGTGATTTGGTCAGCCTCCACAGTCTCTGGGATTCCTCTGACCCTGATATTATTTTTTCTCCCCCTGTTATCTAAGTCCTCGAGGTGTTTATTAATCTCGATGAGATGTTGGGACTGTGTGTGGGTAATTCTTTCCAGGAGGTGTATCGCCTTGTCCCTGCATTTGCCTGCATTTTCTACAGTGGCCATCTTGTCTGTGAGGATCAGCATGCTGCATTTTAGGTCCGTTATTGCTGCCCAGAAAGTGGCTTTAATGCAAAGCTTGACATTCCAGCATATGTTAGAGGGAGGTCTGGGGGAGGAGTACTCCTACCATTCTCTTCCGCTGCAGATGGAGAATCCTCTCTGTAATCATCCTCCATCACACGCGGCTCCGCCATCTTGGCTCCCAGCAGGCCTTCCCGTGCCGCCGGAGGATTTCGGAACAAATCCTCAATGTTCCTCCCCTTGTAAGCTGCCGTTGAGCGGCGGGATCTCGTGCAGGGTGTCCCGGTGTTCCTTCTGCTCATTATCGAGTGCTGTGGGCGAAAAGTGACGGGCTAAGGCTGCCTGAATGCCGGAGCTCTTGTATCAAGCGTCCATCACTGTTGCGCGCCAAGCCACACCCCCGAACACTTTCTTAATGCAAGAGTGGCCACATGATGATGTCCAAACTCAGCACTGCTTCATTGAAGGTTTGGATACGTTCATATGAAAATTTGAGGGCCATTTCCTGCACTAACGACTTTCCCTTTTGGTCTTACAGACAGCTAAGACATTTTTTCACAACGACAAACGCAAACGACTTCTGGGCAAGATCACTCACTCCATTTGAAACAATGTATTCTCAGACCACTCCACAAAGACACCTGATTTCCATGATTTACTCTCTCCTACAGGACAACCCCCAACTCCCACAGACAGAAACTTCACGGATTTCCTGGGGGAAGGACCTACAAATTACTTTTACCAATGATGAATGGGAATCCATCCTCACATATGCCCACAAAGGATCATTGAATGTAGCAATACAAGAAAATGGCTACAAAATAGTCACAAAATGGTACAGAACCCCGGCACGTCTACACAAATTCTCACCCTCCATTCCAAACATTTGTTGGAGATGCAATAAGGAGGTAGGAAACATGGTTCATATATGGTGGGAATGCCCATTGCTCCAGCCATTCTGGAAAGAGGTACATTCCATTATCACACGAGTAACAACCTACTCCTTAGACTTTAACCCGGCCCAGTATCTCCTCCATCATTCAACCCTGACCAAAAAAAAAATCATAAATCATTAGCTATGCACATGGTCAATGCAGCCAGATTGTGTATTCCCGCACACTGGCGCTCAACCAACCCCCCTACCATTAAGGAATGGCTAACTAGGATTGCAAGGATCGAGGAGATGGAAGAACTGTTTTATATCTCCGAAGATCGCATACAGAAATTCACTGCCATATGGGCTTGCTGGACACAATTCAAAACTGAGAACTATAGATCCTTCTTTCCGTTTTGACATCCTTTCGCTCCCTAGCTTAAAGCTAACCCTTTTTAACTGTTCTGTAATTGCCACCATGGGGTCCGAGATGAGGAGCGGCCCCCCTCCCCTCTTTCACTTTCCATTCTCTCCCCCCCCAATATTTCCCTCTACTTGGCTCTACTTCTCCCCTTTACCCACCTAATTCCCCCCTATCCCCTAACCCCCTCACCTATCTACCCACTCCATCCAAATCTTGGGTATTACCCTATCAAACAACCGATCTAACATGCTTGAACTTCTCACCAGAGACACTTGAGCCTTCTTTCCATATCCATAAATGCCAACTCACAAGGCGGTTAACCACTCTCTCTTCTACCGGTAGTAACTAGACATTCTCACCACAGAATAAGCATAAATTGTGCATTTCCTGATAGCATGGTTAACTCCCTCTTGATTTACTTGTGTTTACCAAACTTTGTATTTGTATTCTGACAATCCCAGATTGTAACAACACTTTTTGTCCTTTCTCACTACATGAGTGTCATGTTTGCTTTCTTTTGATACCTTTTCAATACTTTGTACCTGCTACTTTATTCTTTCTTAATAAATTTTTTTTGTGGAAAAAAAAAAAATGACAAGAGACAGTTTTTGACAATTCCTTTATTTAAATGCTTCTTCTGTCTTCTATCTTCTATCTTCTATCTTCCTTCGGTTTGTTCCTCCATCTTTTTCTGGTTCTTCCTCCAGTGTTCTCAGCCCGCATCTTCATCCGCGGCGTCTTCTTCCCTTCAGGTGATGGATAAATCCACTAAGTATCCAAAAAACAATCTAATAAGTGCAAACGTGCTGTCAGATTGAGGTGATGGAAAAATCCACTAAGTATCCAAAAAACAATCTAATAAAGTGCAAACGTGCTGTCAGATTCATATAAAAGTCCTTATTTGTGCAATAACTTGGCACATGTGATGTTCGTGTTTGTAATCCTTCTGCTGTTAAGAATCCGTACTCTAAATGTGCAGCCCCTCACCAGCTCACTTCACCCCTGCAGGGGTATCAGGCAGTTACAGTTTAAGCCACTGTGCGGCACTCTCTGGCAGACTCAGGATCGCAGTGTGTCATGTAAAAAGAGAGAAGGGGTGCCCATAGTGTAAAATCGTTTTTTTAAAAAGATTTATTTAAACAAGTGGAGAGGTACTCACAATTTAAAAGTATATATCAGGTAAAACAGACAAAAATCACGGTTAACCATCAGCTGTTGCGAGCAGGTTGTGTTGGGACGCACAGATTAGGCCACGCCCTACGCATTTCGTCATCAGGACGTCTACGGGAGCGTGAGGCGTTTAAATAAATCTTTTTAAAAAAACGATTTTACACTATGGGCACCCCTTCTCTCTTTTTACATGACACACTGCGATCCTGAGTCTGCCAGAGAGTGCCGCACAGTGGCTTAAACTGTAGCTGCCTGATACCCCTGCAGGGGTGAAGTGAGCTGGTGAGTGGCTGCACATTTAGAGTACGGATTCTTAACAGCAGAAGGATTACAAACACGAACATCACATGTGCCAAGTTATTGCACAAATAAGGACTTTTATATGAATCTGACAGCACGTTTGCACTTTATTAGATTGTTTTTTGGATACTTAGTGGATTTTTCCATCACCTCAATCTGACAGCACGTTTGCACTTATTAGATTGTTTTTTGGATACTTAGTGGATTTATCCATCACCTTTTGACCCCCCACCCCCCTTCCCCTCCCCCCCCCCTTCCACTATTTTTCCCCTTCCCCCCCTCCCCCTTTCCCCCACCTCCGACCACCTCTTCCACACTGATATGCACGTCCACAAGGTGCCATTTGAAATATATGATATGTACAGCAACACCATGTATGGAATTTGATATCTTTATGTTTTATTTTATGAAGTATATAGCACATAGATAGGAAATCACAATTTGGATATAGGAACAGCGCCATACCCTTCTACTTTACTAATCAATCCAGCTGTCCCCATTTAGGGTGACTGCATGTTGGGTGGCAGCAGTTCCATATCATATCTTCACCATCTCCACTGCGCGGGTCCACTACTCTTTTCATTATCCCTTGTTAAAGGGGGCTTCCAGATTCCGAAAAGCCCCCGCCCACAGACCCCTACAACCACCGGGCAAGGGTTGTGGGGAAGAGGCCCTTGTCCCCATCAACATGGGGACAAGGTGTTTTGGGGGGCTACCCCAAAGCACCCTCCCAATGTTGAGGGCATGTGGCCTGGTACAGTTCAGGAGGGGGGGCGCTCTCTCGTCCCCCCCTCTTTTCCTGCAGCCTGCCAGGTTGCGTGCTCGAATAAGGGTCTGGTATGGATTTTTGGAGGGACCCCACGCCATCTTTTAAAAAAAAATTGGCGCAGGGTTCCCCTTAAAATCCATCCCTCAAGGGTCTGGTATAGATTTTGAGGGGGACCCCCACGCCATTTTTTTAAAAACTTTTGCCTGGGGTTCCCCTTAATATACATACCAGACCTGAAGGGCCTGGTATGGAATTTAGGGGGAAGCCCCACGTCTTTTTTTTTTTTCCAATCTTGGTTCGGGGTTCCCCTGTGGGGAATTCCCATGCCGCTTTTATCAATGAACTGTTATGTGTATTGTCGGACCAGCAATTCATTAATAGCCGCGAGTAGTTTTAAATGACTTTTTTTCCTTTGAAATGTCATTTTGCTGTCAGACTGTTCTAAACACGGGAAACATGCGCCCCTTTACAGGCATACTATAGACACCCCCCAGGTACGAAATTTAAAGGAATATTACACTTTTATTGTTTCACTTTAAGCATTATTAAAATCACTGCTCCCGAAAAAACAGACGTTTTTAAAACTTTTTTTTGCATTGATCCATGTCCCCTGGGGCAGGACCCAGGTCCCCAAACACTTTTTATGACAATAACTTGCATATAAGCCTTTAAAATTAGCACTTTTGATTTCTCCCATAGACTTTTAAAGGGTGTTCCGCGGCTTTCGAATTTGCCGCGAACACCCCAAATTGTTTGCTGTTCGGCGAACGGGCGATTAGCCAATGTTCGAGTTGAACATGAGTTCAACTCGAACTCGAAGCTCATCCCTACTGAAGAAGCCTTTCAGAAGGCTGGGGTCAGCACGTGGTGTATCGCTTGGTGAAAGGATTACCACCCTCACAAAATACATCTTGATTATTTATTGGTGGGACTCTGGCTTTCAGATCCGTGTTTGAACTTTCTGAAATAGATTAAGAAAGAGACCCTGTTTAATTGGGGTGCACAGCGCTGCTGCAATACTGAAGAGATACTTTATATATTTATATATTTATAATTGTGTATTTATATATTTATCTAATTTAATTGATTCATTATTGCCTATATACATGTTCTACTATTTAAGCAGCTGCTACTAGTCATATAATTATTTATGTGCCGCACATACACAGTTAGAATATTGTACTAAGCGCAGAGCATTGTTGTTTTTTTGGGACGGGCATATACAACATACATTCATTCATACACCTCATGGGCCTCTTTTTTTAAGTCAGAATCACTGTCATGAGTCTGCAATAATGTTTATGTCTGTCTGCTTACCTCTCTGTTGTGTTCAGCTTAGAGACTGACCCCTGTTCACCTGTCTGCTTAAGTAATCTTCACTCAAGCATGGCTCCACCACAGCCTCTAACAGGGAACACTATATTAACCTGTGCACTTCAGCCAAACCTCACTGATCAATATTGTGTGTTTGGCTTCCTGTGTGATTCTTGCCGTGTGCTCTACATCTGATTCTGTTTACCGTCCTTGGCTTGTTCTTGACTATCCTTGTCTGCTTCATACCCTGACTTTTGGTGTGTTCTTTGACTACCCCTGTCTGCCTGTTGTCCTGTCCTTTTGGCTTATCTAGTGACTATCCCTTGTTGTCTCTGCTTCCTCTCTATCCTCCTGTAGCCTACCATGAGCATGAGCTGGGAAACCCTGGGGGGCTGCGACCTGAAGTCAGTTGCAGCGAAGTCTATCTCCACCACTAGGGGCTCTGGTGAACACCTGCTGGCTCTTAGACTCCGCTCCCTGGGGAATCTCATGCTCTAGCTCCCAGTGTGATCCGTGTAGGTGCTCCAGAGGACCTGCTTTTCTGAACCACCCAGAACTCCATCTGTGGCAGTCAGCCTTAGCAGTGCACTCCTGACCCCAATGGCGTGCATCTGTCACTTGGGCTCTGGTGACCTGACAATCACTGGTGCAGTTCCTCGGAATCCGGAGGAATTGGCCCATAGGGATTCAATTCACCAGTGATCTGGGATTAAAGCTATCAGCACAAAGTAACGTAATATGTATAAGTTTCCAAGTGACCATCCTTTTTTGAAAGTGGTGTCTAGATGCATTTTTTGGTCAAGACAACGTTGTCTTTTTAGATGGTGGAAGGTGGAAGTTTAGTATGTTTGTTTGTATTATTTTGTGATTAATAAAATTTGTAATTTTTTATTCCTGCTTATTTTTGACTTTTTCAGTCGCTACATCCCTGAGGCTCAACTAAGTGGTACTTTGGATTGTACCTTCTTTCTGGTACCGTCCTCCTTTTACATCTGGCAGAGATAGCAGGGCGACAGAAAGGTAGTCTGTATAGTAACCCCCTAGACTGATTCCATACAAAAATCCTCATTTGCATAGGACAGTTAATGGAAGAATAGCTTGAGGCCCCTATAACACCATACTGTTTAGAGCTGCATGGGAGCTCCTTCTATTGCTGCCCAAAAGTAGAGTCGGGAAAATTGGAATTGCTAAACCTCCCTGGGACAGGGGTAGCTGAAGGGTCATCTTAGCTAGCTGGAGGATTCTTCTAGCCACCACAAATGAGACTATAATTCCATCCAACTTGGCAAAAATGGCCGTCTCGTCCCCCTTTTCAGAGGGAGGGGAACTGAGAGGGTACCATTCGTACTTACTCTGGCTGTGGGGAAAGCGTACAATAACTTAAGCTAAAAAATAATTCTGGGACTGAACCACAAACTGTTCAAAACCATCTACAGGTATTTCCACTCTACAGAGTTGAATGTTTTCTCAGCATCTAAGGATGCCATGACGAATTAATATCTGTACCTCTCCTTGCTCCAGATTGATCTTGGTGCACCATTGTTGTAATAACTACATTGAGGCAGTTAGCCAAAAAAATTCTTAACAGTTTAGCATCCATATTTAGCAGTGGAATGGAACGATAGAACGAGCATAAGTCTTTTTTTGCAGATTTTTGCATGGTTTCGGAACGACAACAATCACTGCCTCAGATGTAGAGAAAGGAAGGGAAGTAGTGTTTAAAGAGGTCAGCAACATGGAATAGAAGTGGGGATCCAACTCTTCTGCATATGTTTTGTAGAATTTTCG
The DNA here is from genome assembly GCA_037952835.1 of Lithobates septentrionalis. Classification (NCBI taxonomy): domain Eukaryota; kingdom Metazoa; phylum Chordata; class Amphibia; order Anura; family Ranidae; genus Lithobates; species Lithobates septentrionalis. Next base: position 12,599,823 of record JBBDGP010000229.1, read on the forward strand.
CTGAGAACCCGTCTAGGCCAGGGGTCTTTCTGGATTGAAAGAAGGAAATCGCTCTCTGCATCTCTTCACATGTGATAGCAGAGTCTAAATGGTCTCTGTAAGTAGACATAACAGGAAATTTTACTACAGTTAGACAAGTCCTAAGATCGTTATTAGTATAATTTACCGGAGAAGTATAAAGTCCATGATAATAAGAGATAAGCAGCCAATTTATCTCCACAAAGTTTGTAAGTAAATCCCCTGTTGGGCTGGTAAATTGGGGGATACTCTTGAAAACCAATTGTTCCCTGGCAAGCCAGGCCCAGAATTGCCCATTTCATTCAACCTGCTCATATTTTTGCTGGGATAAATGAAGTAAGCGTTGTACATAGAAGACGGATTTTTCAGAGTTTAGAGGCTTTGGTCTCAGCCTTAATTGGGTCTTCAAGTAGTTCTTTACCCATGTGTGCTATGAGGAATCAGTATTGGCCCCTACTGAATGCTTTAAAGATATCCCATACTATTGCATCTGATGAGGAGTTGGGATTGACAGTCCAATTGACGTTAAATTGTTGCCTAAAGTTTAAATCTACACTGCCGTCAGTAGCGCATGCGTGCAAGCTCCAAAATGGTCGCTTGAGCCGGGAGCTCCGCAGCACCTCCGCCCTCCGAGTCTCACAGCAGCAGCAGCACCCGCGGAATTGAGCCCCCAATAGTCCTGACGCATTTGGGTCTCCTCCGGGTCCCCCCCTGTATGTCTAATCCGGCTGCCAGGTGTGATCTGGGGCCGTAATTAGATCAAGTGGACCGCGGTGGGTGTACCAAGATGGCCGCCGGCATTATCTCCACACAGCAACACACGGCCTGCGGGGAGAAGCAGCCAGAATACAGGCAAGTGATTGCTCCAGCCATGCTGACCTTCTCTCAGGTGGTCCAGGGAGCCCATCAAAACCGCCCATCCCCCTCTCCAGCCTCCACAGAATCCCTACTGAGCAGAACGCTGGAGGAATATAACCTGTCCCCTGCAGGGCCTGCTCATACACCCTTCCAGGCTGATTTTTCTCCCTATCAGCAGGACCAGGATCAATCCTCAGCACAGGGAGATCTATTCCAGAAATTCTCTGCCTTACTGGAGAGGGGCCTGGCTACCACAGCTGCTCAGATTACCAGAGACATTAAGTCAGACTTTGCCAACCTCGGCTCCAGAATTGAGGCTATAGAAACCGAATTAGATATCACAGTATCCCACATCAACCAGAATGTGGCTCACATGCAGGTCTTCCAGGAACAACTGGATACAGCCTTGGCCAGGATAGATGACCTCGAGAACAGGTCGAGGAGATATAATTTCAGAGTCCGAGGTCTCCCTGAAAACATCACAGACATTCCTCTTGCAATCCAGGATCTCATCAAGGAGCTGATCCCCAACACGCCCCCTCATCGTCTGGAACTGGACAGGGCCCATAGAGCCCTTGGTCACCCCAGAAGGGATAGATCCCTGAGGGACGTCATTGTCAAACCTCACTTTTATGCTATAAAGGAGGAGGTAATGAGGCAATCCCGCCTCAAATAACAAGTCTTTTGCAGAGGTCAACAAATTCAAACTTGGCCCCCTCGACCATCCAGAAGAGAAGGTCCCTTAAACCGCTTCTGACAGTTTTGTCTCAACGGGACATCAAGTATCATTGGAACTTTCCTTTTTGGAGTAAAATTCTCCATCCAATAAAAAGCCTATTCCTTCTACTCCCTGCAAGAAGGAGAGAAACTTTTCCTTCACCTTAAGCTGATATCCAAGGAAGCCCCCATGGATCTCACTGCGGCTCCAGGAGGTTCCTCCAAAAGACCCACGCCAGAGAGTCCGATATCCCCTCTATGGAACAAAGGCAAGTCAAAGAAACCCAAAGAAGGTCGTTCACCATAAGCCGCTTTTGGGATTCCTATCATCCTCTTTGCCCTCATTGGGGCCTTCCACTTGGGGATGTCATTTCCCCCTGTTGCTGGAGCCTAGGGCTCCTTTCTACACCCATGTTGCCTATCTTTAGGCTTTCCGAAGTTTCAGTTCATGGTTCCCTGTTTCTCACGAGTATTCCCACACCACAGTCACACTGAATTACGGTCTCGGGGCATTTTATTTAGGTCCCATCCCCTATTTTATGGTTCATGACTTTTCGGATTTCAACAGTTTTCTTGTTCTAATCTGCCATCCAGATTGATTTCACCGTGTTCGAGGAGGTCATTCTACAGAACTGCCAAACAGAGAACTTGGTGATATCAGGGTCATTAGATAGCATGCGACACAGGACCTTGGACCTGGGGACAGTCCTGCAATCAAAAAGTTGATCTCTCCTGATATACCCCCAGGTCTCTCCTGTCTCCCTGACTAGAGGGGAAAGGGCAGGTGTCCTTAATCTTGGATGCTGTCCACTTATCACTTTAGGTTCTGAGACCCGAGGACTTCCTTTATATCTCTAAGGGTTCTAGGTTATGTTGTATCTTCGCTGTTTCAGTTTACTTTAATTATTGTTATCATATAAGAAAGAGCCGGGGGTGCTACCCCTGCGCATCCACTCATTCCACAGAAGAGGATATCACTCCTCTGTGGCATGAGACTTTGGACCCCTCCTAGAGGTCTCCAAAGCCACACTGTAGATGTTGGATGGGGTTTGACCCCGCCTGGCATCTTTTGTCTTCTTAGAAGATGACGTTTTTTGTTTTTCTTTTCTTTTTTTTCTCCTTCCTCTTTCTCCCTCCTCCCTAACCGCTTCTCTCTTCTGATCACTCGGCAGGTTTCATAAAGCATATGATACCAACTCCGTCTCGTTCTGAGCTTGTCCAAAGTCAAGGGCCCAGGCTGGAAAGTCCTCCGAGGGTAAGTGACGTCTTCCTCAACAGCATTCCACCCCTCTGATTAAATGTCTGTAGGTAACGTGACACACAATAATCTTAGAGTGGCCTCCCACAATACCCAAGGATTAAATTCCCCTAGAAAACATAGAATTGCTTTTGAAAACTACCGATCCTTGAAGATAGATATAGTCTTAATACAAGAAACTCATTTTCCAATCCGATACAGCCCTAAATTCCTTCATCCACACTATCCCTCATTATATATAGCGAATTCAGCTAATAAGACCAAAGGTGTAGCAGTCCTTTTTTCTAAAAACAGTACATTTTCTTACATTTCTGACCACAAAGACCCGGAGGGTAGGTTTATCCTGGTTTAGGGCACTATTGAAGGCAATATGTATTCTATAATTTCATACTATGCCCCCAATAAAGGCCAAACTGCTTTCTTTCAATCTCTCCTCAAAACCCTACTGTCCCTAGTGGAAGGTAAGGTTATCTTTGGGGGCGACTCAAATATAGCCTTTGACCAAGGATTTGACAAATCAAAGCCCCCCAAAGCCCAACTGACGTGCCCCACCAAAGCTAGTTTGAAAATAGCGAAAATACTATATGCCCATGGGCTAATTGACATATGGAGGGAACTAAATCCCTCAAAAAAGGACTATACCCACTTCTTGGCTCCCCACCAGTCGTACGCAAGAATAGACCATATTCTGATACCCTCCTCACTCATTCCCTATAAATACAAGGTGACCATAATTGATACTGCTTGGTCGGACCACTTCATAGTTCTACTACATATGCAAAATTCCCTCTCCAGGCCTTCGGGTTCTCATTGGTGTTTAAATGAATCTATTCTAAATGACCCCATCAAAACTTCAGAATTGGAAAACTCACTGAAAGAATATTTCCTACTTAACAATACTGACAATATATCCCCCGAGACCCTCTGGGAAGCCCATAAAGCTTCCATTAGAGGCAAAATTATTAGTATAGCAACCCAAATGAAGAGAGAAATACTAATAGACATTATAAAGCTAGAAAAGAACTTTGCTGCCCTTAAAAGTAGACAAAAGTAGAACTGAATCTGGCCCTCACGGTAAAAGCGGAGAAGTATATCCGCTGGAGTGGAGCCAGATTCTACCACCAAAAAGATAAAATAGGTCCAATGCTAGCCTCGAAACTATCTCCGTGCATACGTTCTCATTGTATCCCCAGGATAAAGGTAGCCGATCATCCTCCTTCGGCTGACCCCAACAAGGTTTTAGAGGCCTTCTGGGAATTCTACACTGCACTATATGCCAAACCTACCAAGAACAAAGATCTTTTAATTCCCAGATTTCTTCAGGACCTTCCGATACCTACCTTATCGGAGGATCACAGGGAGATTATGGAAGCAAGCATAACTATTGAAGAAATAAAGGAAGTTGTGAAACATCTGAAAACAGGCTCGGCCCTGGGTCCTGATGGCCTTCGTAGACACTTTAGCTCCCCACATGGATAAATTCTTCAACTCAAAAGCCCATGGTACCCCCCTCGATCCACAACTCAATGCGGCCTTTGCAACGATAATCCCCAAACCTAATAAAAACCCAGAAGCAGTTGAGAATTACAGACCAATCTCCCTCATAAATAACGACCTCAAGATCTTGACAAAAATATTGGCTAACCACTTATCTTCCTTCATTGGGCAATACGTTCATAAAGACCAGGTTGGGTTCATTCCAGGGAGACAGGGACCGGACCAAATTAGAAGGGCCATTGATTTGGTCTCCCTTCTACAAGCGGGTTGGGACGGGGGCCCCAAACAGGAAGGGATGCTTCTATCTTTAGACTTACACAAAGCCTTCGACACAGTAGAGTGGCCCTATCTGTTTGGGCTATTAGAAAGATGGGAATTTGGGCACCAATTTTTGGGCTTTCTTCACTCCCTCTATTCCAACCCAGATTAGACTATGTGGGCACCACTCCAGACTCTTTGATATAGCAAGGGGCACTAGACAGGGCTGCCCCTTGTCCCCTTTAATTTTTGCCTTGGCTATTGAGACGCTCGCAGTGGTCCTCAAACTCATAAATGTGGTCTTTTTGCAGACGATATGCTATTATTTATAACCTCACCCATCACATCTCTCCCAAATTTATGTAGCCTCCTTAATGACTTCGCTGATGTGTCGGGCTTGAGGGTTAACTATGACAAGACCCACGCTCTCAACATATCGTTGAAACCAATCACAGTAGAATTGCTGAAAAAATCTTTCAAATTTCAATGGAACGAATCGTCACTAGAGTACCTAGGGATTCAACTCACTGACAAAATTGACCAACTTTACCCAATGAATTTCCCATCCATGTATAAGAAACTGGAGTCAGAACTTAAGTCCTGGGGCAGTAAAGAGCTTTCCTGGCTTGGAAAGATCCACTCAATAAAAATGACACTCCTCCCCAGACTGCTATATTTATTTAGAGTGATTTTGATTAACCTTAAAAAGGATCACTTGCAAACCCTCCAAAGGAAAATCAATAAGTATATCTGGAGAAACAAGGGTCATAGATTACCAAATAGCACTCTCTATAGGTTAGGTACACAGGGGGGGCCTGGGTTTACCAAGACTTTTCTGGTATTATCAAGCAGTGAGAATCGCCCAACTTTAACGGTTCTTTCTAGAAAAGAACAACCGGATTGGATCCAAATTGAAAGACAGTCAGTTCCTAACCATACTCTTGATTACTTATTGTGGATCCCTCCCAGGGACAGACCCCCCATACTCTCGCCTACCCTCTCTCAATCCATGACCCTATGGGACAAAATAATGACCCTACCTTCATTTACCTCTAACTGTTGTCCTCTGGCTCATATTTTCAATAATCCAGATTTTACTCCTGGCCTTAATATTTCTTCATTCAAATGGTGGGTGGACAAGGGGATGTATCGGATTGGTCACTTCTTTACGGCATCAGGCCCTTTAACTTTAAAATGCAGTCAACAAAAACTGGACATACCGGATAGGGAACATTTTAGGTTTCAACAAATAAGTCACTTTCTCCATAAAATATGGATAGGGAAACCCGCCCCTCCAAGGATCACCCTCTTTGAAGCTTGGATAGACCAGACCACAAATCAGAGGGGTGGAATCTCTGTCATATACCAATATCTAGCTCAGCAGGAAGGCAAAACCTCGTATATATGACTGCATGGAAAAATGATTTCCAAATCCAATGGGATCTAGATAATTGGCGAATATCCTTCTCCAGAGCCTACTGTATGAAGGGATTAAAAGTATTTCCCTAATAGAATCAAATATCAAAGTGATGACCAGGTGGTATCTCGCTACTTCTAGATTGGCCCACATGTTTCCCTCTGTCAACCCCAGGTGTTTCAGAGGTTGTGAACTGATCGGCTCTATGATTAAGGAAAACGAAGGGGTGGTGGCGCTACCATGAAGGCACTAGTGATTGAAAGTAAATATTGTATAATAAACTAAACTCCTTTCCCTTACCATAAAAGTAATAAAATCACTAATCGTGTTCACAAATATGTGATTTGAAAGTGGACGTGTAAAAGAAATAAACAGAAAGGGGAAAAAATAGATATATGTATACCCTAATAGGTAGAAAAGTGTATTAAGTGTGTCTAATTAAGATTAATAAACAACCTAAATAAGAGGTTAATGAGATGCGTGTCCACCCTCATCCAACCAGCCCAAAAACCATTATAAACATATTCAATAAACCATAAATAATGAGTGATTAATTATGCAAATTCACCACATCTAATATGTGCAAAAAGCTAAAATAATATAAACACACCCTAAAAAATGTGCAATGCAATCCAGAGTTAATAATTAGTAATGGTGAGTGTTTAATAAAAAGTCCAAAAACACTGGACCATAAATGACCATAAAAATGTGCAGAAATGTCAATCAATCAATAAATTAAAAAAGAACAAAAATATGATCCCAAATGTCCAATTACCAGGTGACTTTGGTGCAACACAGATATGGTGACTGTAGTGCTCCCCCAATGGGTCCCCACCCACCAAAGGTAGTTACCCCTGCAGGGGTAGTAGGAAAAAGAGTGGGCAACTCCAATTAGATCTTCACCTTGGTAGGCCGTGCTGTGTCTTCTATACCTCCATATCCCTTTACACCTGTATAGTAAGATTTCAGGTAATCCTCCGATCAGGGCTTCCCAGGTCCTTCCACAACAGCAGGCTGCAGGATCCTCACAGGAAAAAACAAGGGGCACCCATAGTGTAGTATTATACAGGATTTTATTTTAAAAATATTAAAAATATTAAAACACAATCACCATTACTAATTATTAACTCTGGATTGCACTACAGGGTGTGCATTAACCTCTTATTTAGGTTGTTTATTAGTCTTAATTAGACACACTTATTACAATTTTCTACCTATTAGGGTATACATATATCTATTTTTTCCCCTTTCTGTTTATTTCTTTTACACGTATACTTTCACATCACATACTTGTGAACACGTTTAGTGATTTTATTACTTTTATGGTAAGGGAAAGGAGTTTAGTTTATTATACAATATTTCCTTTCAATCACTAGTGCCTTTATGGTAGCGCCACCACCCCTTCTTTTTCCTTAATTATACATGTAAGTTCCCTTGGGAACCCATCAGGGGAGGCTGCAACCTTCTATCCTAAGCACGGAATTTTAATATTTACCATTTTTCAGATCACCTTAGGGTGTGAATTCTTCTGCTGCTATGGATATCTTTGGCTATATGACAAATAGAAATATAGACATTGAGGGTATCTTCAGCCAAGAGCAGGTCACTAATAACAAGGATATGTATGGCCTGATGAAACAACAGAAACATACCTTAGAAAAACAACTAAGGGTATGGTGGGACATCACCAATTTAGAGATGTACATTACAGAAAAAATGACCCCTAGGAGACTCAGGTGGGATGTACACCCTAATGATAACATTGATGATGTTGACCTTATGAAAGATTGGTATACACTCTTCAGTAAATTTGAAGGAGAACTACTCCAAAATATTATAACAAGGAGAAAGTTCAAATTAAAGGGGATTGAAACCAACATAATGGAGATAAAAAACCTACTTGTACCTTTTGACCATTTAAAGGAATGTAAGGATAAGGAGAAAGAGCTCCAAGAATCCATCAAAAAATATGATAGTGCCACTCAGGCCAAAAAAACAGAAAAAAATTAAGAGAGATGTTTTGGATTATAAAAATTCCAAAGTATATAAATAGCAAGTGTCACTGGAAGACCAGCAAGACGAACTAGAAGACCTCTCTATGGATGAAAGTTCTGAAGAACCTACATCAACCCGCCCCCTAGGGATGTTGGGGTTCACACCCCGAAGAACTGAAATAGTTAGCAATCCACCCTATAGCCAGGAAAGACATGGACCCTCTAATAGATACCCAGGAAGGAGGGAAGATAGAAAAGATGCATATCAAGCGCCCCCAGCCTATAGAACCCCGATCAACAATAGATATAATGTACCTATATATAATAGGTTTTCACCACTAAGGAGGTATGAACAGAGGGGTCCCCGTTCTCCTTATAGGAGGGATTATGAGGATGAAAGGGGTTTTCCCAGGGCTACCCATCGGGACAGGCCACCTGGGAGATGGATACCCCATATTCCCTACAGGAATTCTGGATGGAGAGGACAGAATGGGAACAGAGGAAGACCCCCAGGAGAAAATCATCAGTATGTGAGGGAAGAAAGAGCCCCGACCGAACATCAGGATTATGGAGACAACACACACCCTGGAACCAGGAGAGATCATCACCAGGGAAGAAACACGGGACCCACGCAGAGAAACCCAGAAAGAGAAAACAGACAAGAGGAAGAAGAGGAGGCAAGAAGAAGAAAAAGAAGGCAAGAATATTAGGCCAAGGAATGTTTAATCTCAGCAATATACAGTTTTCTAAAGAGGAGTTGGAAGTGCTAGAATTAGGGCTTAAGTATGCCCCTGACAAGCCCATGGATAAGTTTGAGGTCTACATTGACCTCCAAAAGTTTTTGAGGAGACTCAATATAAAGAAACATTTTGCCATGAACACAGTGAATGGGAGAAGGGAAGACTCAGAGTACATACAGACAAACCTTAGAAACAATTCCATCTTCAATCTGAAAATGCCTGGCAACCAATGCATAAGTGCATTTAAGAAGATGGTAGAGGATGATATCAAATCACTGGGGAAAGGCAATAAGAAAGCACATAATATCTGGAGAACTATTAAAGAAATAGGAAGCAAGCATGAGGTGATAATACGGCCCGCAGATAAAGGGGGAGGATTGGTAATCCTAAATAAAAAAAGACTACCAAGAAGAGATGAACAACCTATTAAACACAGAAAATACCTATATGAAACTGAAAGGAAATCCCAAGAAAAGATATGATAAGAAACTAAAGAGCTTTGTGGAAAAAGGGAAAAGGAAGGGCATCCTCAACCCCAAAGAAGCGGAATATCTGGTCTCAAATTCCACTAAAAAAAGCAAATGAAAGTCGCCCACGGGACTTTAAATGAGGTGTAAATGGTGATCAAAGGGTAGACAAATATAAAAGGTACAAGTATTTATTGAATACAACAGCATAATCCATAATAGGACATAAGCATGGGTGAAAAGGTTCATAAAACAGCAACATTGCATAGTAATCCTAAAACATAGCCATAATAAAATAGTAATACATATAATACAGGTATGCATAGTACATCTCTAACCCGACGCGTTTCGCGAGCTTTCCTCGCTTCATCAGGGGCTGATGTGCATAGCTGCTGTCTGTAAATACAGATAAAGTAATTAGAGTATCGGTTATGAAGGGATACAGCAAGAAGCCAGAACCGGTCATCCCATACTTACTTGTAAAACCAAGGCTACAAACACATAACCCAAGTACAGGTCAGCGGAGAGCATCTCCTCCGGGAGCTGAAGGGGTCTAGGAACCAACCAGAGGACCGAGGCCAGGCTTGGGGGGCAGCATGGCAGGGTGAGAAGAAGAAAAGAGGGCGTGAACCCAGATTGTTCCCAAATGTACTGCAGGGCAACTCTCTGTATGGAAATGTAAACATATGGTAATATAAAGTTAAGGAGTAAGGAAGTATGAGATGTATATCGTGGCATAAAATGCAAGATATGTTGATAAACAAGATCTAAAGTAGTGACATTGGTATTGTCATGGAAATATAGATATGTACTGCTTGCATGATATGCATAAGGTGTCCCGCAGAGCAGAGGGAAAAAGGAGGGTACAAGGTAGAGGAGTGAATGAGAGAGGTAGGAAAGGGGAGGGGGAGGAGGGGAAAACAGGGGGAGGTGAAGTGGATAGTGACAGAAAAAGACAAAAAGAGAAGAAAAAAGAAAAAAAAAAAAAAAAAAGAAGGGAAAAACAGGGCCCCACCTGACGCATGACGTTAGGGGCGGAGAACCCGGCGGATGTCCGGGTATAAGGCCGGGGGTGTCAGCATGGCAACTTCTCCCTCACTATTTCTCCTACACTCAGTCCGGACGCTGCATGATTTTGGTAAGCACCCTACTCATTTACTTCTACATAATTACCTGCACTCCACAGCGGACCTATCCTCATTTGCTGCCTCTGATTGATTCCTCTTATTACACTTTTTTTCTCTCCACACGGAAATACTTCTCTAGTTCATTACACCATGAACTAATTTGTCCTCTTCTTCACTCTGCCTCATCTCCCCTCACCTCTCTCACTTTCTCTTTCCCTTTCCCCTGGCCCTGTTTTTCCCTTCTTTTTTTTTTTTTTTCTTTCTTTTTTCTTCTCTTTTTGTCTTTTTCTGTCACTATCCACTTCACCTCCCCCTGTTTTCCCCTCCTCCCCCTCCCCTTTCCTACCTCTCTCATTCACTCCTCTACCTTGTACCCTCCTTTTTCCCTCTGCTCTGCGGGACACCTTATGCATATCATGCAAGCAGTACATATCTATATTTCCATGACAATACCAATGTCACTACTTTAGATCTTGTTTATCAACATATCTTGCATTTTATGCCACGATATACATCTCATACTTCCTTACTCCTTAACTTTATATTACCATATGTTTACATTTCCATACAGAGAGTTGCCCTGCAGTACATTTGGGAACAATCTGGGTTCACGCCCTCTTTTCTTCTTCTCACCCTGCCATGCTGCCCCCCAAGCCTGGCCTCGGTCCTCTGGTTGGTTCCTCGACCCCTTCAGCTCCCGGGGGAGATGCTCTCCGCCGACCTGTACTTGGGTTATGTGTTTGTAGCCTTGGTTTTACAAGTAAGTATGGGATGACCGGTTCTGGCTTCTTGCTGTATCCCTTCATAACCGATACTCTAATTACTTTATCTGTATTTACAGACAGCAGCTATGCACATCAGCCCCTGATGAAGCGAGGAAAGCTCGCGAAACGCGTCGGGTTAGAGATGTACTATGCATACCTGTATTATATGTATTACTATTTTATTATGGCTATGTTTTAGGATTACTATGCAATGTTGCTGTTTTATGAACCTTTTCACCCATGCTTATGTCCTATTATGGATTATGCTGTTGTATTCAATAAATACTTGTACCTTTTATATTTGTCTACCCTTTGATCACCATTTACACCTCATTTAAAGTCCCGTGGGCGATGAAGTCACGTGCGGTGTGACGTCACGCGTAAGGACGGGACAGGCTCTACACGCTGTGATAGTGATACGAGCTCGCCGCTCGTCGGAGATAGGAACACTATTGCTGGTTTTTATGTGAGTACCCTTGTTTTACCTTAATAAAGCTACTGGTTTTAGCAGTATTACACTATTGGGGCTCCCCGTGTTTTTTATCCCCCCTATTACCGAGGGAACCACCCCCTGAAACTAGGACCGTGAGGATAGGTCTCTACATCCTAGGAGGACCCCCCTAAAAGATTCTTGGTCATATGCGCCTGCTCCATTGCTCCAAGGAGGACCCTTTGTAAAGATCCCTGGCTATATGCGTTTGCCCTATTGCCTTAAGGTAAGGGGCCATCTCTCACATGAGTGTTTTTACACGAAGCTGAGCACCGTGTGATTTACGTCAAGCACCACGGAGCGACCGTTGCATGTCAGGACGCTATCACTATTATTTAAATAAAAAGGACCTGTTCTACTGTCACATCTGGTGCATGCCAAACTATCCAAGTCACATTATTTATTAATATCGCTTGCTATAGTTCCGGACAATCTCTGAACATTACACTGGTTTACATTTATTTATTTTTCATTCTCTTCACCTTGCACCTTGTCACTTTATGTGCTACTTTGCTTGCCACTCAACTTGAGTCACATAGGTTTTGTGTTATGATTGTTGACACCATTGATTTCTGCACATGATTACAGTTATGGACTGATGATTTATTTAATGGCACTATTTATGATGAGTGAATTTTTTAGCGATCTATTTTCCACACCGATTTGTTTTTAGCACTGCTAATGTATATTTATGAGTGTGACTTTTTATGGCTGTTGCCAACACTTTCCCTGCTGTTTACACCACTTTTTAGTTATCTATTATCACCTTAAGTCCCTTAATAAGGGCGTCCAGGATTAGCGCAGCACCATTTAATATTTTTATGTCCCTTTAAGGTTCGGTTTGCACCTGTATTCGGTGCATGCAGCTTGTCCTTAGTATTATATCAAGACTTTATACCTGTTAGCGCGGGAATAATTCCTTTACTTTAGTGTTACCTGGATAAATATCTTAAACCTTTGGTACAAGAAGGCAAATCTTATCTTCAGGACAGCATGCAACTTATCCAAGAGCTCCAGAGTATACAAGGTGCGGAACAATGGTTGCTTGCTACAATAGATGTCAACTCATTATATACAAGTATCGAAGAAAAAGATGGCCTCTTAGGAGTGGAGAAAGCATTACATGCCCACACAGAGATGAAGCAACAACAAATTAATTACATCCTAGAGGGCCTAAAACTGGCCATGGAGTGTAACTACTTTTGGTACGACAAGGAGTACTATGTACAAACAAAGGGTGTTACGATGGGAGCTCGCTACACTCCAAGCGTAGCAAACCTATTTATGAACATGTGGGAGGATAAGTACATTTACAGTAAGAATATCCCTCAGATCAAGATGTACAGAAGATACATTGATGATTTGTTAATACTCTGGGATGGAACACCAGATAGCTTTAGTAAATTTCTTGAAGATTTGAGCACAAACAGCTACGGTATCACGTTCACAGGAAAGTGGAGTGATCAGAAAATAGACTACTTAGACTTGGAGATCCTCAAAGTAGGGGACACTTTCTCCACTCCTACATTTTTTAAGGCGACTGATCGGAACGGGTACATCTCCATTTCGAGCTGCCACCATCCACGGTGGAAGTGTAACATTCCCAAAGGCCAACTAATGTGGATACGCCGTAACTGTGACACAATTGCAGATTTCAATGCTCAATCCGATATTTTAATCAATAGGTTCTATGAAAAGGGTTATGGATCTGAAAGCCTCTTGAAGCTTAAAACAGAAATCATGGCAATGGATAGAAATACTCTATTTCACAAAAAGAATAATAGGATGAACGAACCAACCGATATAGCTTTCATAACCGGATTTAACAGCCAGTTCAAAGATTTTGAACGAATTGTGAAAAAATATTGGCCGATATTAAAAGAGGATCGTGTTCTATCTAGAATCCTACCCACAAAACCCAAATTCATATATAGAAGGGCACCCACCCTGAGGAACCATCTGGTACGCAATGCTATAGATCCCCCCAAACCGATCAAAATTCTCCCCGATCTTAAGGGGTTCTCTAGATGCCAAAGATGTCTACCCTGCAAGGTTAGCAAAAGACAACCAAGAAAGAAGACCACATTCAAATCGCTCACGGACCATAAGGAATACCACATCAAGCAATTAATTACATGCCGGAGTACACCTGTCACATATATCATTGAATGCCCCTGTCACCTTCAGTATGTGGGCAGAACCACCCACCCCCTCTTTGTCCGGATACGGGAGCATACCAAAAACATCAGAAAAGGTTTTCCTAATCACAGCTTGTCAAGACATTTTGATGAGGCTCACCACCGAGATCCAAGTGGGCTCATTTTCTATGGGATTGACTCAGTACAAGAACACTGGAGGGGGGTAATAGGGAAACCCTAATCTCCAGGAATGAAACTAGCTGGATATATCAGCTGGGGTCCCTTGCCCCCAAAGGACTGAAACTAGATATTGATCTGAACTGCTTTATAGCAAACCCCTGAATACCTAACATAGATTAAGAAGGTGATAACACATACAGTTGGGCCTAATGAATAGAAATGGCTCTTGGCAATGGTGTATGGCCTATTGGTTATTTTCACTCACAACTAAGGATGAGCTCCGGCGTGTTCGCATGCTGAACGTGCCGAGCCCGCCAGGAAGCCGGTACAGCGAAGCGCTAATCACAATCAGTGAGACATTTCCCGATGTGCGGCTGCAGAGATCGGGAAATGTCTCCCTACCTGTGATTAGCGCTGCGCCGTGCCGACTTCCTGGCGGGCTCGGCACGTTCAGCATGCGAACACGCCGGAGCTCATCCTTACTCACAACCAATATCATATATCTTCTCCTTGGGATACACACAATGAAGTTAATATGACATCTTTTCAATTAATGCGCCAGCCCCTTAGATAACTCTGTGCACTAGTGCCGGGTGGGGTACAATTCTGTCCACCGGATGCTGTTGTGTTTATTTAATATAGGTAATAGTGTCCCACATCTATGGGACATACTCCCCCCATAACCTAATAGTGGGCACCGATCTCCTACTCCACCGGTTACAACCCCCCCCAGCTCAACTAGGGATACTACTTTCCCTCCCCTCTCTTTTAGCTTCCCCTGAGCACAGTTGGCCCGGGATTATGGGTCACACTCAGACCTAGGAAGACGCCCAGCAATAGCGTAAGATGTGGGTACATGATTTTGATTTAGATTAATAGATTATTTATCTCATATACTAGCTTTATATGTAGGGTGTGTATCATACATGGCTGAACTTTTTTAGCGACCCCCCTGGTTTAATATTTAGTAGTAACACAACACACCATATGGGGTAGCCCTTTCTGACGAATGTTTCAATGATCCGCACATAGTTAGTACACCTTTGCTAGCATATATTTTTATTTCTATTATCCATTTAATTATTATCTAATATAAAAAAACTTTTTAAGTACATGTTGCCTTGGGGTAGCAATGGGAGAATGGAGACCTAATCCATATCTCAACGTTATTGTATATTGTGCACCTTTCCACCTATATGCAGCTTTTTACATGCACCTTAGTGTCAAATACACCATTACATATGGATGCACACAACTGATATCTGGTACTGCCTCAGCCTTATCTCATTGCTGGGGGGTATGTAGTTCATAATTGGGATGGCCCCTATATATATTTTCTAAGTTTAAGTTATTATATATTATTTATGGGCTGATTACCCACATTGTTTAGTCACTTATTGTGCATTTCATCCACTTGGCTAATCTGCATGTATTCATGGTTCGTAATTAGAAGTATAATGCCCCATTTACAATCTATTATTGAGCCTATATGCAGTACCTGCAGTGACCATTTGGCGTTTTTTTTTCTCTCGAATCTAAATTAGTTTATTCCTAATTTTAATTATCAGTCTTTACCTTCTTTGTCCATCCAATTATCTCCTTTTACCTCATTTTTAACTTTTAGCAAACTCATCCATAAGTTATGTTATATTAATAAGTTTTGTATATACACATATGGTTAATATGTTTGTCGTGCTCTGTGTGGTTTCTTTGTCTGTTCTATACATAGACGAGTGGATTATAGTATATTTATGGTGAGGTCTTCTTCCCTGGCTGGCCGCACCCTCAGCTGTTCCAAATCACTCATTTGCTAATGCACGGGGGCGGGGAGGTGCCACTGGACCCGCTCGTCTATATGAGATGTTAGAGCGTGGAGTGATGGCACCGCCTTTGAGAACGTCCAATGACAAAACGCGTAAGCGGCAGCCACGCTCTTACGTCATACCCGGAAGTGTCAGGACTTAGAACGCAGATGGTACGCACGCCACGGACCGGCTTACTGCTTACCTTACATGCAATTCCTTGCTTATGTGTACCATTGCCAACAGCGATTGTCTTTTAATATTTTTTTAAATAAAATCCTGTATAATACTACATTATGGGAGCCCCTTGTTTTTTCCTGTGAGGATCGTGCTGCCTGCTCTTGTGGAAGGACCTGGGAAGCCCTGATCGGAGGATTACCTGAAATCTTACTATACAGGTGTAAAGGGATATGGAGGTATAGAAGACACAGCACGGCCTACCAAGGTGAAGATCTAATTGGAGTTGCCCACTCTTTTGCCTACTACCCTGCAGGGGTAACTACCTTTGGTGAGTGGGGACCCATTGGGGGAGCACAACAGTCACCATATCTGTGTTGCACCAAAGTCACCTGGTTTTTGGACATTTGGGATCATATTTTTGTACTTCTTTTTTATTTATTGATTGATTGACATTTCTGCACATTTTTACGGTCATTTATGGTCAGTGTTTTTGGACTTTTTATTAAGTACTCACTATTAATAATTATTAACTCTGGATTGCATTGCACATTTTTTAGGGTGTGTTTATATTATTTTAGCTTTTTGCACGTATTAGATGTGGCGAATTTGCATAATTAATCACTTATTATTTATGGTTTATTGAATATGTTTATAATGGTTTTTGGGCTGGTTGGATGAGGGTGGACACGCATCTCATTAACCTCTTATTTAGGTTGCTTATTAGTCTTAATTATACACACTTAATACACTTTTCTACCTATTAGGGTATACATATATCTATTTTTTCCCCTTTCTGTTTATTTCTTTTACACGTCCACTTTCACATCACATATTTGTTTAGTGATTTTATTACTTTTATGGTAAGGGAAAGGAGTTTAGTTTATTATACAATATTTCCTTTCAATCACTAGTGCCTTTATAGTAGCGCACCACCCCTTCTTTTTCCTTAATTATACATGTAGGTTCCCTTGGGAACCCATCAGGGGAGGCTGCAACCTTCTTTCCTAAGCGCGGAATTTTAATATTTACCACAACCGGCTCTATGGCCCACATATGGTGGGAATGTCCCAAAATTGGGTCATTCTGGAGGAGGATATTTGCTCTAATCCACAAAGTGACAGGACAACAGATTCCCAGAACTCCCGCAGTGGCCCTCTTGAACGCTAATGTCCCTGGCGCTTCTAAATGGACTTGCAAATTAATCCACTTTATCCTCCTGAGCGCCAAACTTACAATTGCAAAGGCCTGGAAACAGCCTAAGGTGTCGTTTATGGCGGCCAAGCGAAAAATTTCCTGGTTGATGTCCCAGGAGAAATTGACCAGCGCCTTACTAAATTCCAAGGCGCAGTCCAAATCCACCTGGGAACCCTGGGCTACACACATAGGTATCTCCCTCATCCCCAGAATGCAAATAAACCAAGTAAATGACACCACCCTTGCTCCTTCGTGAGGCTTGCTGAGTGGCTCTCATACCCCTCCCTTCTTTTCCCTTCCCCTCTGGTTTTCCTTTAGCTTTTTTTTGTGTGATGGATATTACTAGTTCACATTTGTTGCGAACAGACTTTATGCTACGTATATCAATGCAGTTAGATTGATCCCATTATAAAGTGCCTCAACCTTCCATAGGAGCCAATAAGAAATAAGCTCATATAATCTTCTCCACTGAGGTGTGATATGTTTGTTTATAGTCTTGGCCGCACTCCGGGGGTCTCGGGGGGACTCCCTCAGCACACAGTTTGTTCCCATTAGGGGTGTCGGGGGGGGGGGCCTCATGTGACAACTGGAGCTAGGCTCGAGTATGGTAAAGAGTAACACGAGGCATCCTGTGGATTCCATTGGCCATTTTGTTTTTTTTTTACTTTTTCCAAACATATTATTTCTTGAGGTCTCATACTCCTCAGTCACTTCCAGGGCCCCTTCTATATCTTCTAGAGGTTTTCTTGATCTGATAATATTTGAAGTATTTTGTTATGTCTGTTTGCAACGTATGTTCTTGTATTTATATTATTGAAATTCCAATAAAATCTTTGAAAGTAAATCTACACTGCCGTTGGATATCCAGAACCCTGAGAGCCATGAAAATGTATCCCAGGGGTTCTCTGAGACTGAGACTTGCAGCAATAGTGGAGCATGGTCGGAGATCCCCCATGAGAGAATAGAAATTTCTTTGACCCAGGAAAGGACAGAATCCCTCACATATGCTAAATTAATACAAGAGAACATTTTGTACAATGCTGCATGCCAGCTGAAGGCCTTTCCATCTAGATTTTTCCCCCTCCAAACATCTGCCTCCACCCATGCTGAAAGGTCAGATTGAGTTATACCATCTGTAGTGCACATGCCAGGGTCCAGAAACATAATAAAATCTCCCATAAAGATAATGTTATCCATAGTGGCTATAATAGTATTCAATTCATGCAGCAGTTTAAGTAAAGCAAGGGAAGGTAGATAGAGACCTACCAATATAGTTTCCATACATTAAATCAAGCAATGTATAGCTATATAATGTCCATCTAGGTCCAGTATCAAGTTTAATAAATTAAAAGGCAGGGACTCGCGCACGAGAACACTCACACCCCTGGCAAAATTAGACTAGCTAGAGTGGTAATGATAACCTACACAAGGTTTCTTGCGACTTTGAGTTTTACTCCTCAGAAGGTGCATCTCTTGAAATGTCCAGACATTATAATTCTTAAAAAAATTGGAAAACCAAGGAACACTCAATGGGAGAGTTGTGGCCTCTCGTGTTCCAAGAGATAATGTTATAATGGGTCATAGGTTTTCATAATAATATTTGGACAAGATGCAGGAGGTGCAGTGGACCCACATGGACTGGCATAGTACACAACATGGTAAGTGCAAGAACAGGCATATAATTCTTGAACCCATACTGACTGAGCTGTAGCACATTAAAAGAGAAACTAACAGAAACAATAAAAACAACAACACTAAACTCCCTTCACAGCACCCTACCACCCCCTTAAAAATTAGGGTGGCCTGTATAACAGTAGTAAATATGGCTCACAGCCACTTGTAGGGGGCACAATGTGCAAGAAGCATGGAGAGATAGAGTATAATTTCATTCTCATCAGAAAATGTATCAGACAGGATACCCTGAGGATTACCCAGCGGTGAAACAACAACAGGGTATCATGACCTGAGGATGGTATCAAGCCAGGTGTCAGCTTCCTCAGGTGAGGAGAAGAAAACCCTCTGTTCCACTTCTGTAATACGATCATGAAATGCTGCTTGTAATGGCAGAGCGATCTCCTGCCAAATCCAGAGCGGCAACTAAATCACTGGTGCTGTGGGTCAGGCCAGCACTTCTGCTTCTGGTCATATCCACTGGCACCTCAGAGTTAGAGAGAGCCAGGCCAGGTCAGTTAGGGGTACCCTATAGCGTTAGGTCAGTCAGTGGCATCGCTATGGGGCTGCGGGCCACACCCAGGTGACACCTGCCAGAGGGGCGACCACCTCCGGCGATAGCCTCTTACGCATCGCTCACTGCTCTAACCTTCACACAGAGCAGATGACAGCGCCCCGCCTCTTCCGGCGGTGTGCACAGTCCTCTCTGCCCAGCAGTATCTCTATGAGAGAGAGAGAGGGGGAATGTGCACGGCAGCTCCACTATCCCGGCGGCGGCTCCAGTATCCGGGCAGCTCCACTATCCCGGTGGCGGCTCCAGTATCCAGGTGATGGCTCCAGTAGACATGTGCATTGCGTTTCGTTCCGAATCGAAATTCGGACAAATTTTTAATTATTCGGAAATTCGGATGCATCCAAATTTCCGAATTACAAAAGTAATGAATTTAAACGAATCCGAAAAAAAGCGAACTAATTTGAATCGAATTGGAAAACAAATTCGAATCGAATTCGAAAACATATTCGAGTCGAAACAACAAGAGAAAATAAGGGGATTTTTGCAGTGCCAAATACAAAGAGAAGGAGTTTGCTTTCATCAGTTAAAATAAAGTTTTATTGCGTAACATATTTATAAAAAATAAGCAACTTTGGAGCAATATAAAATAACAGGTGTTTGGTGGTCATAAATGAAGAAATGAATCACAGATCACAATTAGAAACATTGCACACTAGCCCGACATGTTGTTATACCTGAAAGGTTCCACATGTACTGTCACTTTAAGGCTGGCTCCACCCAGGAGTGATGACAAGGGTCAAGGGGTATAGTAGCCATCTTAGAGCACATGTAAGGAAGCATATAAGATGTACCTGTCCTGAGATGCATGTTGCAGTGTACAGTGTGTACTGAAATAAACATCCATTGTTCCAGACCAGAGTCTTGTGTCTCTCACAACTCAGAGGATATAACAGTGGCGACGAGGATGGGATTTACAAAGTGTCTATCAGTCTGAGAGAGAGACAAAGGCAGTGTAGATTGTCATCTGGATAAAAGCAATCACATTAGGTGAATTTGATGGGGAACAGACATCCTGGAGTTCCTGGGTTGAGAGACTGGAACAGTATTTCAGTGCAAATGCCATCACAGACAACAGGCAAGTAGCAGTATTCCTGACAGTGGTTGGTGCTAAGACATATGACACTCTTAGAGATCTCCTTTTCCCTGTAAAGCCAGCAACTAAGACATTGGCAGAGCTCCTGATACTGTTAGAGGATCACTTCCAGCCTAAACCATTAGAGATTGCAGAAAGATTTCGGTTTTATCAGCGGCAGCAGCAGCCAGGTGAAGAAATTAAAGCTTATGTGCTCGCCCTTCGCAGACTAGCCTCTACCTGTTCTTTTGGGGAGTATCTACCTACTGCACTGAGAGATAAGTTTGTAATGGGACTGAATTGTGAGTCTAGCCAAAAGAGACTGTTAACAGAGAAAGATCTTACCCTTACAAAGGCAATTGAAATAGCTTCAGTGATGGAAATGGCTGTGAAAGATACAGAGGAATTGAACCCCCAGGGCAGAAAAGAAGAGGTGAAACAGGAAGTTTTCAGAACAGCAGTCAAGCCAACTGCCGCAAACTGGAAATACAGACCCCCACCAAGCCGGGAGTCAGCCTGTTACCGTCGTGGAAATACAGACCATGACCACAAAGTCTGCCGGTTTAAGGATCAGACCTGTCATAATTGCGGTAGGACAGGCAATCTTAAACGAGTTTGTCGTAGCAAGAAGGCGCGAGATAAACAACCTCTGAACCCCAAGACAAAGACATACATGGTGGGAAGATATACATCATCATCTGAGTCAGAGGATGAGGAAGTGCTCCACAGATTAGACATACATCATATGCATTCAGTACCCTCCGCAATGACTGTAGAGGTAACTGTGGAGGGAAAGAAACTCAAGATGGATGTAGACACAGGAGCAGCAGTTTCAGTTATCACCCAGAAACAATGGAGGCAACTTCAGACCCAAACAACTGTCCGCCCAACACCAATCAAACTGCAGACATATTCAAAGCAGATACTCCACCCACTGGGTTATGCGAAAGTACAGGTATTGTACAAGGGTCAGACAAAGAGACTGCCATTATACATCCTAGAAAATGGGGGACCCCCTCTCTTTGGGAGGGACTGGATTGCTCACTTTGGTATGCCAGACATCACCATAAATCCCTGTAACACTGTTACAATTCCATTAGGAGATAATGAGGGATGGGTGGTGTCCCTGAAGCAGCGTTTCCCAAAGATCTTTGATGACCACTTGGGGAAAATAAAGCATGACTGTGTAAGACTCAAGCTGAAACCCAACGCTCAGCCTAAGTTCTTCAAAGCTCGGACAGTACCTTTCGCACTGCGAGCAGGAGTGGAAGCAGAACTAAGTCGGCTGGAGGAACAAGGTGTCATCTCCAAGGTAGAGCACAGCGAGTGGGCATCACCAGTTGTACCAGTAAAGAAAGCGAATGGGGACTTACGCATTTGTGGCGATTTCCGCATGGCACTGAACTCCCAACTGGAGATAGACCAGTATCCTCTACCCAGAGTAGATGACATTTTTGCCTCTCTTGCAGGGGGCCAAAAGTTCACCAAGCTTGATCTCAGACAAGCATATTTACAGTTTGAGGTCCATCCTTCTTCCCGCAAGTTTCTAACCATCAACACCCACAAGGGACTGTATGAATACAATCGGATGGTGTTTGGTGTAGCCTCCGCCCCAGCCATTTGGCAACGAAAAATGGATGAGATTTTGGCGGACATTCCTTTCACGCAGTGCCTGCTAGATGACATGCTCATCACAGGATGGACAGAGCAGGAACACAAGCGGAACGTGGAGCTTGTGTTGGCGAGACTCCAAGAACAGGGTCTAAAAGTGAACTTAGCAAAATGCCAATTCATGGTGCCTAAATTGGAGTTTTGTGGCCACCTTGTGGATGCAGAGGGTATACACACCACGGAAGCCAAGGTTGATGCTTTAGTCAAAGCTCCAGCCCCAACCAACGTCCAGCAGTTGCGATCATACCTTGGCTTGCTGAACTATTACCACAAATTCCTGCCAGATCTGGCACACACCTTGTTTCCGCTGAACAAGCTTTTGGAAAAACATTCAAGATGGGACTGGTCGGCTGCATGCCAACGGGCTTTTGAAGTCTCTAAGCGGAAGCTGTTGGCGTCACGCATGCTCGTGCACTATGACCTCCAGAAGCCTCTCACCTTGGCTTGTGATGCCTCACCCTATGGTCTGGGTGCTGTACTATCTCACATCTTACCAGATGGGTCAGAAAAACCAGTGGCATTTGCCTCCAGGTCTTTGACAAAAGCAGAAAGCAATTACTCACACATTGACAAAGAGGCTCTAGAGCTGATATGGGCTATGGGATATGGTGGCCAAACCTAGACTCAGATATCACAACATATGTGAATGCTTGTGCTGGATGTGCACAAACTGCAAGAGACCCTCCTCGAGGGTGTGTCCAGCCCTGGACTTGGCCCACGGTTCCTTGGTTTCGCCTACACTTGGACTTTGCAGGCCCGATCAGAGGACACACCTTCTTGATCATAGTGGATGCCCATTCAAAGTGGCCTGAGGTAATTCCTGTTACTCAGCCAACGACTAAGACAACGGTTTCCATACT
This sequence comes from Lithobates septentrionalis, assembly GCA_037952835.1. NCBI lineage: Eukaryota > Metazoa > Chordata > Amphibia > Anura > Ranidae > Lithobates > Lithobates septentrionalis. The sequence continues at coordinate 12,622,770 of JBBDGP010000229.1, forward strand.
GTTACATCTCGCTGCTACGTTTGGATACCCAAGAGAGATCGTCACTGACAATGGTGCACAATTCACCAGTCAGGAGTTTCAGCGTTTCCTGACTGCCCACAACATCAAGCACAAGTTGACTGCACCTTACCACCCGGCTACTAATGGTCAAGCAGAACGGTTTGTGCAGACTTTTAAACGCTATTTCAAAGCTACAGTGGCTGCAAGTAAACAACAGTCCCTGTCACCCCAGCAGCTGGACTCCTTCCTTTCTGCTTACAGAAACACACCACATGCAACCACCAGGAAAACTCCAGCAGAACTCCTTCTGGGTCGGCAGCCATGGACTGTTTTGGACATGCTCCGTCCTCAAACAGTCCAGGAACATGTACTGCAGTCGCAAGACAAGATGGTCAAACATGGTGAGCTCCCTCGATTCACAGCCCAACAAAAGGTATGGGCCCGATCTTATGGGGCTTCCAACGCCCGGTGGCTTCCTGCTGTCATTGCAGAGACTTTGGGACCCAAGATGTATAGGGTCTGCCTGGAAGATGGTTCCATTTGCAGACGGCATGCAGACCAACTGCGTCCTCGTTTTCAATTGCCCGAATCCCTGACGCCAGCTGAACCACCAGTGTCGCAAGGATCTGCTCCCAGCGGATCAGAATGCATGGGGACTGATGATTGGGGGGACTCTGAACTTTTGAACTCAGCTCCAACAGAGCCCTCCAGCCCTGGTCCGGAGGTCTGTTCACCCGCTGAGCTGGTGGATCCCTTCTTGGCCCCGCCGGTGCCCATTCCGGCCAGCCCTGTTTCCTCCAGTCCCGAGTCGCTGGGTGCCCGACCTCAACGACACTGTCGCCCTCCTGATCGGTTTCAGCTTCCAGACCGGTTACGAGACTTTCGACGGGGCCGCCGAAAGTGATCCGATGACATTGTATCCCCGCAACTGCCCCTGGAAGTTTGGTCTCACATCTGGATGCAGGAAATATCCGGCGCATCTCCTGTGTTTGGAGGACTGTTATTGGACAGTTATTAGTTAATGTTTTGTGCCTTTTCTCGTTTTGTTGTAATTTTTTTTTTTTTTTTTTTTTGGGATGGATGGAAGGTGTTATACCTGAAAGGTTCCACATGTACTGTCACTTTAAGGCTGGCTCCACCCAGGAGTGATGACAAGGGTCAAGGGGTATAGTAGCCATCTTAGAGCACATGTAAGGAAGCATATAAGATGTACCCGTCCTGAGATGCATGTTGCAGTGTACAGTGTGTACTGAAATAAACATCCATTGTTCCAGACCAGAGTCTTGTGTCTCTCACAACTCAGAGGATATAACACATGTTTCGCTGTTAGCTTCCTCAGTGGATGTGCAAGGCTTACTTGGAACCACTAAACAGATAAGATATAAAGATGTTATAACATGAGTATAAAAATATTGCAAACAAAATATGAGTGCAGAGAATTTGAGTAATATATGAGCTTGGTTGCCAAGAAGAGGGGATGGGTATAGGCACTTACCCAAACAAATACTAGCACCCGCAGACCACCAGGCTGGACCCCAGACAGACACCCCAAGGGACCCGATTCACAGGAATCAGTCAGGTGCGACCATAGAGGGCAGATAGGTAGGCACTGGGGGACAATGAGAGTCCATAAGGTTAAACTGATAAAAGAGGTAGCTAAATAAATTCAAGAAGGGAGGACAATCGTCTCTCAGAATAAATACTCACAAGGAATGTTTGTCTAGTAATCCATGAAGGAGACACACTTAGCTGAGTCTACAGTGGGACTATGGAGACTGACAAGTCGCCCCTGTGTGAACCGGCACTTAGGCTAGATAGTGACTTACCAGTCTACACAATCGCCACTAAATAGGAGCGTCTCCCTCCGGCTCTGGCTGAACTGACAGTCAGATAAGCTGGTTTAAATCTGCCCTCTGACGAGCCGCGTGTGACGTCACCGGCTCGAGGCGGACGAGAAAATGCCTGTGCGCATGCGCACGGGCGGTCAGCACCCTAAGACTACACTACCCAGGAGGCTGCATAAGGGGGAGGAGCCAGGCATATCCAAGGGAAGGACGTACGTGGGAACTCCAGTCCCGCCGCAGCAATCCGGGGTGTGCATAGAATGATGGAAAGGGAATATGATCCAAGGTGGCATAAGCCAGCCTGGGATCCTATATGTATATAACCATTTTCAGAATTTTTCAGAAATTCTAATTTCATATAGAATGAAATCGAATTATAATCAAAGAAAATAATAGAAAAGAATAGACTAGAAAAACAATAGAATACTATATACACACATATATATATATATATATATATATATATATATATATAAAGTTCCAAAGGTTGCTGCACTAAAAAATTTGTTGCTTTATTCCATCAAATCTTTAGAAAAAGATTACAAAGCAAGTAGAGTCATTCCAAACAAAATCGTTACAATCATCTGTTCAGGCAAAGATTGCTTTTCAGGCTGATTTGTTGGCACCCTTCCTTAGATCAGTCAGAACACATCTGAACTTTATTTTTATATATACAAGGTCGGTGGGAGGACCTGTTTGCTGACACTAGATTGAAAGCTGTGTGAGATAGATATATATATATATATATATATATATATATATATATATATATATATACACATTTTTCTATTCTGTTCTATTGTTTTCTATGCTATCCGTTTCTATTATTTTCTATTCTATTCTAATCTTTTCTATTGAAACTTGATTTCAGTCTATATGAAGATGTTTTATATATATATATATATATATATATATATATATATATATATATATATATATAAAATATTTTTTTCTATTCTGTTCCATTGTTTTTCTATGCTATTCTTTTCTATTCTAAACTTTTCCATCCAAATTTGAATTCATTCTAGACGAAATTCGAATTTCAGAAGATGGTTTCCCTATAGAATGAATTCGAATTTGAATAAAAAAGATTAGAATAGAAAATAATAGAATATTTATATATATATATATATATATATATATATATATATATATATATATATATATATATATATATATATATATATATATATATATATATATATATATATAACATCTTCCGGAATTGGAATTTGGTACAGAATGAATTCGAATTTGAATAGAAAAGGTTAGAATAGAATATATTATATTTTTTTCTATTCTGTTCTATTGTTTTTCTATGCTATTCTTATTTTCTATTCTATTCTAATCTTTTATATTGGAAGTCAATTTCATTCTATATTAAATTCGAATCTCGCAAAATGGTTATATACAGTTTACTCTTTCAAATTTGGTAAAAATTTTTTAATTGCGGTAGAATTTTTTCAAATTTGATAGTTTTTTCGAATGCGGTAGAATTTTTTCAAATTCAAATATGAAACTAAACGAATCCCGAAAACGAATGTAACTAATGCAACTAATTTAACTAAACGAATTTAGTTAAATAACAAATCGAAACGAAACGAAACTAAACAAATTTTTTCATCCTGCACATGTTTAGGCTTCAGTATCCAGGCAGCTCCACTATCCCGGCAGCTCCACTATCCCAACAACTCTACTATCCCGGTGGCTCCACTATCCCGGTGGCTTCACTATGCCGGCAGCTCCACTATCCTGGCTGTGGCTCCACTATCCCAGCCGCCCCACTATCCCGACGGCTCCACTATCTAGGCGACTCCACTACCCCATATGTAACCAAATGTAGCGCTAAAAAATGAGAAAGAAAATATTGCTATACCACATATAATAGCAAAATGAATTGTGAAAAGATAGTGTTTTGTATACTTTGTGAACATTCATACATATAGAACACTTATATTATAAAGCCTTAGGGTCACCAAAAGTGATAACAGGATGTAAAAATGGCAATAAAGTCCAAAACTGAATATGCAGATACGATGAACATAAATTTTACAATGGTGATAAGTTCCAAAACATATACTCGTGAGAGATTTCTGTACGTAATCCAACATGTGCTAACAGACACTTGTGCGAAACCGCCACCTAGGATGACTGGAGGCTTACCAGAAAGTTGGGACCCACCTAGCATACGCTATATGGGTCAAACAGGCTTGGATTGCTCACTGGCAATGAAGGTAGGGAACCAAGGGCTAGTGAATGGTAAAGTTGTAACGTTGCTATCCCAAAGAGGTCTTCTTCATATGGAAGCTCGGACACCAACGGACATTACCCACATGTAATGAAGAAGGGGCTCATAGCGTAATTCCGTAAACCATAAAAAAATTTATTAAAAGGAAAAACACTTACATTTCAGAATAAAAAGCGCTTGCAAGTAAAATGGCGGCAGTGGAGTCCTTGCCGACGCGTTTCGTCATACAAGACTCCACTACCCCGGTGGCAGCTCCAGTATCCAGGCAGCTTCATTATCCCAGCAGTTCCATTATCCTGGTGGCTTCACTATCCAGGCGGCTCCATTATCCCAGTGGCGGCTCCAGTATCCAGGCAGCTCCACTATCCCGGCGGCAGCTACAGTATCCTGGCAGCTCCACTCTCCTGGGGGCTCCACTATCCAGGCTGCTCCACTATCCTGGCAGTGGCTCCAGTATCCAGGTGGCTCCACTATCCCGGTGGCCGGTCCAGTATCCAGGCAGCTCCACTATCCCGGCAGCCGCTCCAGTATCCAGGCAGCTCTACTATCCCAGTGGCGGCTCCAGTATCAAGGCAGCTCCACTATCCCGGCAGGGGCTCCAGTATCCAGGCAGCTCCACTATCCAGGTGGCTCCACTATCCTGGCGGCAGCTCCACTATCAAGGCAGCTCCACTATCCAGGCGGCTCCACTATCCCGGCGGTGGCTCCACTATCCAGGCAGCTCCACTATCCCAGCAGCGGCTCCAGTATCCAGGCAGCTCCACTATCCTGGCGGCGGCTCCAGTATTCAGGCAGCTACACTATCCAGGTGGCTCCACTATCCCTGCAGCGGCTCGAGTATTCAGGCAGCTGCACTATCCCGGTGGTGGCTCCAGTATACAGGCAGCTCCACTATCCCGGCGGCGGTGCCCAGCAGTATCTTTATGAGAGAGAGAGAGAGGGGGAATGTGCATGACAGCTCCACTATCCTGGTGGCGCCTCCAGGATCCGGGCAGCTCTACTATCCCAGCGGCGGCTCCAGTATCCAGGCAGCTCCACTATCCCGGCGGCAGCTACAGTATCCTGGCAGCTCCACTCTCCCGGGGGCTCCACTATCCAGGCTGCTCCACTATCCCGGCAGCGGCTCCAGTATCCAGGCGGCTCCACTATCCCGGTGGCTGGTCCAGTTTCCAGGCAGCTCCACTATCCCGGTGGCTGGTCCAGTATCCAGGCAGCTCCACTATCCCGGTGGCCGCTCCAGTATCCAGGCAGCTCTACTATCCCAGTGGCGGCTCCAGTATCCAGGCAGCTCCACTATCCCGGCAGGGGCTCCAGTATCCAGGCAGATCCACTATCCAGGTGGCTCCACTATCAAGGCAGCTCCACTATCCAGGCGGCTCCACTATGCCGGCGGTGGCTCCACTATCCAGGCAGCTCCACTATCCCAGCAGTGGCTCCAGTATCCAGGCAGCTCCACTATCCTGGCGGCGGCTCCAGTATTCAGGCAGCTACACTATCCAGGTGGCTCCACTATCCCTGCAGCGGCTCCAGTATTCAGGCAGCTGCACTATCCCGGCGGTGGCTCCAGTATACAGGCAGGTCCACTATCCCAGCGGCGGTGCCCAGCAGTATCTTTATGAGAGAGAGAGGGGGAATGTGCACGACAGCTCCACTATCTTGGCGGCGCCTCCAGAATCCGGGCAGCTCTACTATCCCGGCGGCGGCTCCAGTATCCAGGTGAAGGCTCCAGTATCCAGGCGGCTCCACTATCCCGGTGGCTCCAGTATCCAGGCAGCTCCACTATCCCGGTGGCTCCAGTATCCAGGCAGCTCCACTATCCCGGTGGCTCCACTATCCCGGAGACTCCACTATCCTGGCAACTCCACTATCCCAGCGGCTACACTATCCAGGTGGCTCAACTATCCCGGCTGCGGCTTCAGTATCCAGGCAGCTCCACTATCCCGGTGGTGGCTCCAGTATCCAGGCAGCTCCACTATCCCGGCAATGGCTCCAGTATCCAGGCAGCTCCACTATCCAGGTGGCTCCATTATCCCGGCGGCGGCTCCACTATCAAGGCAGCTCCACTATCCAGGCGGCTCCACTATCCCGGCAGTGGCTCCACTATCCAGGCAGCTCCACTATCCCAGCGGCGACTCCAGTATCCAGGCAGCTCCACTATCCTGGTGGTGGCTCCAGTATCCAGGCAGCTCCACTATCCTGGCGTGGCTCCAGTATCCAGGCAGCTCCACTATCCTGGCAGGGGCTCCTGTATCCAGGCAGCTCCACTAACCCGGCGCTTCCACTATCCCAATGGCTCCACTATCCAGGCAGCTCCAGTATCTAGGCAGCTCCACTATCCCAGTGGTGGCTCTAGTATCCAGACAGCTCCACTATCCCAGTGGCTACACTATCCAAGCGGCTCCACTTTCCTGGAGGCGGCTTTAGTATCCAGGCAGCTCCACTATCCCGGCGGTTGCTCCAGTATCCAGGCAGCTCCACTATCCAGGCGGATTCACTATCCCAGTGGTGGCTCCAGTATCCAAGCAGCTCCACTATCCCAGCAGGTCCACTATATTAGCGGCTCCACTATACCAGCGGTAGCTGCTTCTAAAGCCCATGTGTGCAGACTGCACATCCTTTGTAAGTTAAAGCCGCTCTTTGGCAGCAGCCCCTCTGTCCTCTCTTCTATCCTCTCTTCTGTCTTGTGAAGCATGCATAGAGAACTCTGAGCCTTGCACCCTGTACATAGCGATCCTTGCACCCTTGCACCCTGTACATAGCGATTCTTGCACCCTGTACATAGCGATCCTTGCACCCTGTACATAGCGATCCTTGCACCCTGTACATAGCGATCCTTGCACCCTTGCACCCTGTACATAGCAATCCTTGCACCCTTGCACCCTGTACATAGCAAACCTTGCACCCTGTACATAGTGATCCTTGCACCCTTGCACCCTGTACTTAGCGATCTTTGCACCCTTGTACCCTGAACATAGCGATCCTTGCACTAATGCACCCTGGCTGTACATAGCAATCCTTGCACCCTGGCTGTACATAGAATACCTTGCAACCTGGCTGTACATAGTGATCCTTGTACCCTGGCTGTACATAGCGACCCTTGCACCCTGGCTGTAAATATATATATATATTTTTTCTATTCTGTTCTATTGTTTTCTATGCTATCCGTTTCTATTATTTTCTATTCTATTCTAATCTTTTCTATTCAAACTTGATTTCAGTCTATATGAAGATGTTTTATATATATATATATATATATATATATATATATATATATATATATATATATATATATATATATATAATATTTTTTTCTATTCTGTTCCATTGTTTTTCTATGCTATTCTTTTCTATTCTAAACTTTTCTATTCAAATTTGAATTCATTCTAGACGAAATTCGAATTTCAGAAGATGGTTTCCCTATAGAATGAATTTGAATTTGAATAAATAGTGATCTAGTAAATAGTGATAGTGATTTGAGTAAATAGTGATCCCTGCACCCTAGCTGTATATAGCGATCCTTGCACCCTGGCTGTACATAGTGATCCTTGCACCCTGAACATAGCTATCCTTGCACCCTGGTTGTACATAGCGATCCTTGCACCCTGACTGTACATAGCAATCCCTGCACCCTGGCTGTACATAGTGATCCTTGTACCCTGGCTGTACATAGCGACCCTTGCACCCTGGCTGTAAATAGCGATCCCTGCACCCTGGCTGTATATAGCGATCCTTGCACCCTGGCTGTACATAGCGATCCTTGCACCCTGGCTGTACATAGCGATCCTTGCACCCTGGCTGTGCATAGTGATCCTTGCATCCTGGCTGTGCATAGCGAACTTCTGAACCTTGCACCCTGTACATAGCGAACTTCTTCACTCTGTTTGTATCACATTCCTAAATTTTGCACTCTGTATGTAGTGTACTTCTGAATCCTGTGCATAATGCACTCATGGTATTTAACAATGCCTTTGTAAGACCCTACCATTGCAATTTGGCCACACCTACCCTTTAATGCGGTGTACTTTCCCCCTGTGGGGGGGTTGTGGTGGGTCCGTGGGTAACACCATCAAGTGCACTGTGGCATGCTAGACAGGAGAGAGCCTGATGCGCTAGCCTGCCAAGTGTCTACTGCTCTGTCCTGCTTCTGCTGTCAATCCACTCTGGCAGAACAGAGCATTGTGGAGAGCAGGGGCGTCATTAGGGGGTGGCTATTGGGGCTATAGCCCCGAATCTGGGGGCCATAGCCCCGAGTCTCCTACCGCAGGGGTCCCTGCCTAACCACCGGGCCGCGAGTGCAGTGGACGGGCTGCATGACGGAGCCGAGCAGGCAGGTAAAAGAAGCGAGCGAGCGAGTGGGCGGGCGGGCGGGCGAGCAGAGATTACATCATCTCTCTCCGCCCACCCGCCCCGCATCAGTACACTTCCGCCTTGCGAAGTGGCTATGTATACGGCGGGAGACAGGCAGTGCTGCGCTGTATTATTCCCCGGCTAGCAGGGAGCAGGTGGGGCCAGGAGCTCCACTGCTGCTCTGACCCCGCCCAATGTAGACCGCACATTCGGAATTCGGGAGGCCGCAGGATATGAGCTGAGATCGGAGCGGGAGGCAGCGGCAGTGGTGGTGAGAGCCAGAGGCTTTGGAGCTGGGATCCGAGTGGGAGAGAGCAGGTGCCCACTGTGCTGAAAGCCAGTGGATGGTGAGCCCAGCTGGGCAGGACCAGGTAGGTCCTTCTCCCCAAATACTCTGCCTGTGAGTGTGGACTAAATCCTGATCTGGCTGTGGCTGAACTGTTCACCAATTAGAGCACTAGCAAGCACCACCACCACTGGTACTGGCACATCATCCACACAGACATGATGAAATGCACCACTGCTTGTTGGGCTTCCTTTAGGCCTAGTTCCCATCTATGCGGGTTTGCGCTCTGTTTTTGTGCTGGGATGGCAGCACATTTATTTAATCGGGCTGCCATGCCTGCAGAAAAAAGGTGCATGCAGCAATTTAAGTGGCCTTGAAATCGCATGGTGCTTTTTGCATTGTGCAATTTCCCTGCAATTTCCCTGCAGGTCCTGCACCCACAATCGCGCTGCATTTTTAGAAGCGTGGGGGTGCCATTAGGAATTTATTTTTTAAACAGCAGCATGTGCAGGAATCTCAGAAATTCCAGCACCCAGAGTCAAAACATGCTGCTGTTTAAAAACACACAAGGCTGCCATTCATTCTTAATGGCACCCCCACACATCTAAAATTGAACTGCAGGGAAATCGCAAAGTGTAAAAGCTGCTGCGTTTCTCTAAAAATGCAGGCACAGCAGCCCATTCAAAGGAATAGTCTGCCATGCCTGCACAAACATGCACTGTAAACCCACATAGATGTGACCTAGGCCTAAAGCGTTAGTAAAGTCATTTTTTTTAAATGAAAAAGCTGGACCCCCTGCAGGTTTAACCGCTTGCCTACTGGCCACTTTTTTCAGTGTGAGGAAAGGAATGCCGATAACCGGCAAATGTGTTTACATCTCGATCAGTTGTGATTGGACACAGCTGGTCACGTGGTAAAGAGCTGCTGTTATTGGTTCTTTACCCCAATCTGTGATCAGCTGTGTTATAGAGTGAGCTGGGTGTGCACCGCAGTGAGCACAGTTTTGAGAGGATGTCAATAGACGCCCTCCTAGAACTGGATCGCACTGTTGAACCACTTCATTATATATTACAATATAACAATAGAAATAATGCACTTCAATCACCCTGACACCATATCAACCATGGTGCCATGATGATTGAAGCGCCAACACCAGCCACTGCACAAATTGCCCCGCGAAAAATTTATTAATACACCCCCCCCCCGTGCCTGCAAAAAGGTTGGTGCCGCTGCTATGGGCTTTAGCCCCAGATCTTTTGCAGACCTAGCAACGCCCCTGGTGGAGAGCTAGGAGGGGAGAGCCTTGGCGGTGCGGTAAAACATGGTATCCTCCCCGCCTGGGAAGAGGGGGTGACACCATGTTTTACTGCACCAGGTGTCACCAACCCTAGTGATGCCACTGAGGTCAGTAGATCAGTAGATCGGATAGCGGAGCCCCTTGTAGACATGTGCAGGATGAAAAAATTTGTTTAGTTTTGTTTCGATTCGCTATTTAACTAAATTCCTTTAGTTAAATTTGTTGCATTTGTTACATTTGATTTCGGAATTAGTTTAGTTTCGTATTCAAATTCGAAAAAATTTGCCTACATTCGAAAAAATTTGACGGCATTCGAAAAACTATCAGATTCAAAAAAATTCTACCACATTCGAAAAAAATGTAACCGAATTTGAAAAAGTAAACTATATATAACCATTTTGCGAAATTCGAAATTCGTATAGAATGAAATCGAATTCCAATACAAAAGATTAGAATACAATAGAAAATATAAAAAAATAGCATAGAACAATAGAACAGAATAGAAAAAAAAATATATTCTATTCTAATCTTTTTTATTCGAATTCGAATTCATTCTGTACCAAATTCCAATTTCGGAAGATGGTTTTATATATATATATTATATTTTTTTCAATTCTGTTCCATTGTTTTTCTATGCTATTCTTTTCTACTCTATTCTAATCTTTTCTATTCAAATTCAAATTCATTTTATACGAAATTTGAATTTTGGAAGATGGATATATATAGATATATATATCTATATATATATCTATATATATATCTAAATAAAACCATCTTCCGAAATTCGAATTTTGTAAAAAATGAATTTGAATAGAAAAGATTAGAATAGAGTAGAAAAAATAGAACAGAATAGAATAAAATATAATATATATATTATATTTTATTCTGTTCTGTTCTATTGTTTTTCTAGTGTATTCTTTTCTATTATTTTCTATTCAAATTAATTCTATACGAAATTCGAATTTCAGAAGCCATCTTCCGAAATTCTAATTTTGTATAGAATGAATTAAAATTCGAATAGAAAAGTTTAGAATAGAATAGAAAAGAATAGCATAAAAAAACAATGGAACAGATTAGAAAAAAAAATATATAAAACATCTTCTGAAATTCGAAATTCCTATAGACTGAAATCAAATTTGAATAGAAAAGATTAGAATAGAATAAAAAAGAATAGCATAGAAAAACAATAGAACAGAATAGAAAAAAAATAATATATATATTATATTTTATTCTATTCTGTTCTATTGTTTTTCTAGTCTATTCTTTTCTATTATTTTCTATTCAAATCTTTTTTATTTAAATTCAAATTCATTCTATACGAAATTCGAATTTCAGAAGCCATCTTCTGAAAATCAAATATCGTATAGAATGAATTCAAATTAAAAATAGAAAAATTGGCTTCTGAAATTTGAATTTCGTATAGAATGAATTTGAATTTGAATAGAAGAGATTAGAATAGAAAATAATAGAAAAGAATAGACTAGAAAAAAAAAAACAGAACATAATAAAATATAATAAATATATTATATGTTATTCTATTCTTTTCTACTCTATTCTAATCTTTTCTATTCAAATTTGAATTCATTTTTTACGAAATTTGAATTCGGAAGATCTTCCGAATTCAAATTATATTTTTTTCTATTCTGTTCTATTGTTTTTTTCTATTCTAGTCTTTTCTATTAGAATTTGATTTCACTCTATTTCATTCTATTTCTATACAACCATTTTCCGAAATTCAAATTTCATATAAAATGAATTCGCATTCAAATTGAAAAGATTTGTCAGGGGCATGTCAGCAGTCGTCGGGTGAATCTGCGTGCACGTAGGTCCACAAGGAGTGTTTCTAGACGAATTCAGCCAAAATCCCCACCAGGGGGCGCCGGCGCACTCCCGCGGGTGCCCGTACGCGCGTTTGCGGGTGCGCGCTAGCGCCGTTTGGCGCCAAAGGGCCTTTAAAAGAGTGACAGGTGCTCATGTTAGCTGCTGTTCATCTGCAGCTCTGCACCTGAAAGTTCCTGTATCTGCCTGCTTGTTATTTGCTATTGACCCGGCTACGCCTGACCATTCTCCAGTCTCCTATCCGACCCGGCTTGTCTGACCTTGTTTACTCTGCTACCCGTTGCCGAACTCCTGCCTGTCTGACTACCCTTGGATCATCCCTCCTGTTTATACCCTGCCTGATCTCCTGCCAAATACGGACTGTCTGACCTTGCTTGCCTGTGTCCTGTAACGCTGCTTCCAGCCTGCCTGTTTGCATCCAGCTGCTGTCTTCACATCTGTCTGCCAGCCTACCTACCGGCCTGCACCAGTTACCTGCATCCACAGCTCAGCCATCCCTGAGGGACATTCTTCCAGTTCCGGTGTCTGCTTCTGCTGGAACCTGCATCAGGCCCTCCTACCCACTGTGCTCAGGAGACCACTGTTCCCACTTCCAGCAGCTCCTGAACCAGCGCTTAAGAGAGGTCTCCTTCTACCAGTCAGGCTCAACTACCAGGTACCTCACAGTACGAACAGCCATGACTGAGCCTGCAGGAGAGACCTCTCCCATTCAGGAGATCTGTACACACTTGGCAGCCCTCACACAAGCAGTAAAGACTTTACAAGACAGTTATAACAGACTGGAGGGGCAAGTGTTAAACCTCAGTGGTTCCGGTGGTGTGGCTGCTGCACCTGCAGCTGCCCCAGTACAGGCTGCTGCACCACCCTCAGTGGTCATGCTTCCACCAGAACCAAGAGTCCCTGTTCCTGACAAGTTTTCCGGTGACCGAACTAAGTTTGTGGCTTTCCGCAGCGCTTGTCAACTTTACTTCGGATTACAGCCACGGACTTTTTCTTTGGAAGCCACCAAAGTGGGGTTTGTTGTATCCCTCCTCCAGGGGGAACCCCAGACCTGGGCCCATCGCTTGCTTGAATCCAACGCCATACAGATCCAGACCCTACCTGCCTTCTTTGAAGCCATGGCCCAGCTTTATGAGGACCCTCAGCGGGCTACCACCGCTGAGGCAGCTTTGATCGCACTCCAGCAAGGCCGTAGGCCGGCCGAGGACTATGTCATGGACTTTCGACGCTGGAGCGCGGATACTCAATGGAATAACGCAGCCCTACGCCACCAGTTCCGCATGGGGTTATCTGAGGGTCTTAAGGATGAGCTTGCCCGGGTAAGAATGCCTGACACCTTAGAAGAGCTCATTGCCATCACTATCCAAATTGACCGACGCCTTCGTGAGCGCCGGTCTGAACGATCTTCCCAACAAACTCGGCCTATGTGGATGACTGCCAGAGCCCCGCTGCCTGCCTCCCGGTATCTACCTTCTGCCGGGCCAAGTCCAGTCAACCAAACAACTGATGCCTCTGAACCCATGCAACTAGGACTTATGCGTACTACTCTGACCCCCGAAGAACGGGCGCGCAGGCGCCAACTGAACCTTTGTCTCTATTGTGGCGGAACGGGCCACTACGTGAACAACTGCCCAGTGAAGATCCGTAAGTGTTTTTCTTCAGCTCCAACCAGTTTGTCCGCTTTAACAGCCAATGCCACTCAACTTGTTCTCCCTCTCTCATTACAGCTCCAGGGAAGAACAATTCAAGTCAACGCCATTGTTGATTCCGGGGCATGTAGCTGTTTCGTTGACTCCGCTTTTGCTACCCAGCAAGATCTTCCTTTAAAAAAACAAAACACATAGACTTTCAATTTTTCTGGCCGATGGGTCCCATATAAAATCTGGGCAGGTCTCTCAAGAAACCCTTCCTCTGTCTGCTACCTGTTCATCTCAGCATCGAGAGATCTTAATCCTGGACGTTATCTCATCACCTCTTTTCCCAATCATTTTGGGTATGCCCTGGCTTCAAGCCCACAATCCTCTTGTCAATTGGGCCACGGGCGAGATCAAGTTTCAGTCACCCTATTGTCAAAGACATTGCCTACCTGAACCTGTGAATCCTGCTACTACCCTACTATGTATGGACATTGACCCAGATCTGCTTCAAAACGTACCAGAGGTCTATCAGGACTTTGCAGATGTATTCAGCAAGAAGGGAGCAGATTCTCTGCCACCCCATCGCCCCTATGACTGTCCAATTGAATTGCTGCCTGGAGCTGAGATCCCTTTTGGGCGCATCTTTCCGCATTCCGAGAAGGAACAAGAGGCGCTTAAGGTTTACATCAATGAAAATCTAGAAAAAGGCTTCATTCGACAGTCCACTTCACCAGCTGGGGCGGGAATATTTTTTGTCTCTAAGAAAGATCTTACGCTCCGCCCTTGTGTGGACTATCGGGAACTAAACAAGGTTACGGTCAAAAACCGTTATCCGTTGCCCCTAATACCGGAACTGTTTCAAAAATTACGGACCGCCATCATATTTACCAAATTAGATCTGAGAGGGGCCTACAATCTGGTCCGCATTCGGGCCGGGGGTGAATGGAAGACAGCTTTCCGGACCCGTTTTGGGCACTACGAATATTTGGTCATGCCCTTCGGCCTTTGCAATGCTCCTGCCACATTTCAGCATCTGGTCAATGATGTGTTTAAAGATTTCCTGGACATCTTTTTAATTGTCTACTTGGACGATATCCTTATCTTCTCCAGTTCACTTGAACAACACAGGGAACATGTCCGTAAAGTCTTAGCTCAACTCCGCCTGCACAGATTGTATGCCAAGGCGGACAAGTGCGAATTTGAACAAAAAGAGATTCAGTTCCTGGGGTTAGTCATCTCCCCAACCGGTATTAAAATGGATCCTCAGAAAGTGTCTGCTGTGTTAGAATGGCCAGCACCCATGGACAAGAAAGGCGTACAATGCTTCATTGGATTTGCGAACTTTTACAGGAAGTTTATCAGGGGGTTCTCTGCCATCATCTCCCCCATTACACAGCTAACCAAGCAGAATCTTCGTTTCCACTGGAACCAGGAAGCCCAGGAGGCCTTTGAAGAGTTAAAAAGGCGTTTCACGTCAGCTCCGATTCTTAGCCATCCGGACCTATCTTTGCCCTTTATTCTAGAGGTTGATGCCTCCGAAGTAGCTGTGGGTGCTATTATTTCCCAACGTCAGGGCAACAAAGACCTGATGCATCCTGTAGGGTTCTTCTCTAGGAAACTTTCGCCGGCTGAGCGGAACTACGATGTGGGGGATCGGGAGTTACTTGCCATCAAGACAGCCTTGGAGGAATGGAGATACTTGCTTGAAGGTGCAGTCCATCCAGTACTGATTTATACAGAGCACAAAAATCTGGAGTATCTAAGATCTGCTAAAAGACTGAAACCCAGACAGGCCTGTTGGGCTCTATTCTTTACACGGTTTTGCTTCCACATCACCTACCGGCCGGGATCCAAGAATATAAAACCAGACGCACTGTCACGCATGTTTGATAATCCTAAAGACTCTTCTGTCCCTGACACTATTTTGCCGGCAAATAGTTTTCTTCTCCTTCAGACAGATTTGCTATCCATGATCAGAGAAGCATCCCCAGAACCTTCAAGTCTTCAGGGGTCTTCCTTAACACCTCGAGATGGACTATTATGGAGGGGAAGTCAAATCTTCGTACCAGAAAACGTCAGAGTCAAGGTGCTGACACTTTTGCATGACCACCCACTTGCAGGACATTTTGGGGTCCGTAAGACCCTTGAGCTGGTGCAGCGCACTTTTTGGTGGCCTAACTTAAAAGAATTTTGCAAGAAATATGTCAACTCCTGCTCTGTCTGCATCCAGAATAAAACCCCCAGGAACAGAGCGTGGGGACTACTAAGACCATTGCCTATACCAGATAGGCCCTGGAGGATGATAGCAATGGACTTTATAGTCGAACTGCCATTTTCTGAGGGGTGTTCGACGATCTTTGTGGTCGTCGACCGGCTATCCAAAATGGCCCACTTTGTGCCCCTAAAAGGAACACCTTCTGCTGTAGAGACGGCTCGTGTGTTCATTAGGGAAATTGTCAGGTTACACGGGATTCCCGCAAATATAGTGTCTGATAGGGGGGTGCAGTTTACTTCACGCTTTTGGAGAGCCCTTTGTGAAAATCTGAAGATTGAACTAGCTCTGTCCTCAGCATACCATCCCCAAACTAATGGGCAAACTGAAAGGACAAATCAGACTCTGGAGCAATACATTAGGTGTTTTACATCTTTTGTGCAAGATGATTGGGTGTCCTTGCTGCCACTAGCAGAATTCGCGTACAATAATGCCAGTCACTCTGCCACAGGTCAATCTCCTTTCTTTGCTAATTATGGGTTTCATGCATCTTTTTTACCAGATTTTCTTTCAGAATCTTCAGTTCCAGCGGTCCAGGACACAGTGCAGTTCTTCAGTCATAATAACCGGATCTTGCAGGAGGCGGTATCCAAAGCGCAAGCGGACAATAAGAGGTTCTTTGATGAGAAAAGAAGGGGAGATCTAAACCTTCAGCTTGGCGACAAGGTATGGCTGTCTACTAATAATATCAGATTGACATGTCCTTCCAAGAAGCTTGCCCCAAAATTTATTGGACCTTTCCCTGTGAAAAGGAAAATTAACGAAGTATCGTATGAATTATGCTTACCTGACTCACTTAAGATACACCCTGTTTTTCAAGTATCACTCTTAAAGCCTGCTGTAGATGATCCTTTTCCTGATAGGGGCACCAGGGTCCCTGAACCAGTTCTGGTGGACGGCAATGAAGAATATGAAGTGGAATCCATCCTTGACTGCAGAAAGAGGTCCGGGCAAGTACAGTTTTTAATTAAGTGGAAGGGGTATGGTCCGGAAAACAACTCATGGGAACCTGACTGTAATATTCATGCCAAACGTTTAATTCATGCATACTTCTCTGCCCATCCTGAAAAAAAGGCTTATCTGGGCATCCGGAGGCTGCCCGTTGGGGGGGGCAATGTCAGGGGCATGTCAGCAGTCGTCGGGTGAATCTGCGTGCACGTAGGTCCACAAGGAGTGTTTCTAGACGAATTCAGCCAAAATCCCCACCAGGGGGCGCCGGCGCGCTCCCGCGGGTGCCCGTACGCGCGGTCGCGGGTGCGCGCACGCGCCCGTGCGCGCTAGCGCCGTTTGGCGCCAAAGGGCCTTTAAAAGAGTGACAGGTGCTCATGTTAGCTGCTGTTCGTCTGCAGCTCTGCACCTGAAAGTTCCTGTATCTGCCTGCTTGTTATTTGCTATTGACCCGGCTACGCCTGACCATTCTCCAGTCTCCTATCCGACCCGGCTTGTCTGACCTTGTTTACTCTGCTACCCGTTGCCGAACTCCTGCCTGTCTGACTACCCTTGGATCATCCCTCCTGTTTATAACCTGCCTGATCTCCTGCCAAATACGGACTGTCTGACCTTGCTTGCCTGTGTCCTGTAACGCTGCTTCCAGCCTGCCTGTTTGCATCCAGCTGCTGTCTTCGCATCTGTCTGCCAGCCTACCTACCGGCCTGCACCAGTTACCTGCATCCACAGCTCAGCCATCCCTGAGGGACATTCTTCCAGTTCCGGTGTCTGCTTCTGCTGGAACCTGCATCAGGCCCTCCTACCCACTGTGCTCAGGAGATCACTGTTCCCACTTCCAGCGGCTCCTGAACCAGCGCTTAAGAGAGGTCTCCTTCTACCAGTCAGGCTCAACTACCAGGTACCTCACAAGATTACAATAAAATAGAAAAGAATGGTTGTATAGAAATAGAATGAAATCAAATTCTAATGGAAAAGACTAGAATAGAAAGAAACAATAGAACAGAATAGAAAAAAATAATATATATATATATATATATATATATATATATATATATAACCATCTTCTGAAATTGGAATTTGGTAAAGAATGAATTTGAATAGAAAAGATTAGAATAGCATATATTATATTATGTTTTTCTATGCTATTCTTTTATATTATTTTCTATTCTATTCTTATCTTTTCTGTTCGAATTTGAATTCATTCTGCATCAAATTCCAATTCTGGAAGATGGTTTTATAACAATAAAAAACAATAGACCAGCATATAAAAAATATAATGAATTTGAATTTGAATAGAAAAGATTGGAATAGAGTAGAAAAGAATAGACTAGAAAAACAATAGAACAGAATAGAATAAAATATATATATATATTATATTTTATTCTGTTCTATTGTTTGTCTAGTCTATTTTTTTCTATTATTTTCTATTCTAATCTTTTCTATTAAAATTCAAATTCATTCTATATGAAATTCGAACTTCAGAAGCCATGTTCCGAAATTTGAATTTCGTATAGAATGAATTTGAATAGAAAAGACTATTATAGAATAGAAAATAATAGAAAAGAAAAGCATAGAAAAACAATAGAACAGAACAATAAAATTGTATATATATATATATATATATATATATATATATATATATATATATATATATATATATATATATATATATATTCTATTGCTATTTTAGAAAATCGTTTTCTATTTTTTTTAAGACGATTCGAATTTGTTTTCAAATTCGATTCAAATTTTTTTTTTAATTCGATTCAAATTTGTTTTCAAATTCGTTCGTTTTTTTCGGATTTGTTTAAATTTGTTACTTTTGTCATTCGGAAATTCGGATGCATACGAATTTCCGAATAATGAAAAATTTGTCCAAATTTTGATTCGGAATGAAACAGAATGCACATGTCTAGCCCCTTGATCAGGCATCTCCTGGCACCATTTCAGACATGCACCCATAAAGGTTGTTCTTAATAATCTCTGTATCTTGAGTGACTGTGGGACAGAGAGAGAAAAGTAAAAGGATGGTAAATATGGTACAGCATGCTTGCTGCATCCACTGCAAAATTGTGCAACTTTCCATCCAAAATTATTCTGTTCTACCTTTAAACTCATCAGAGAGATAGTTATAGTTACCAGTTTGTATCTAATGACAGATCATATCATATGTATAGCAGGCTCTAAAGCAGACAAAGATGAAGATGAGATGAAGAAAAGCAGAATTAAATTCAAAATATAAGATCAAATTTACAAAGACAAATGTAACAGACTACTCATCATTTAAGGGCAGAACACATTTTAGCTTACAAAGAGTGAAAATAGGAGCAGATTGGAATTCAATGGAACCTAAGCTTCTCTAATGCCTGTATTACAATCCAGTGCCAATAATTGAAAAAGGATAGAGGATTAGGGGTACTATATTGGTGACAACAGCACAGCTGTGTAACAACTCAAGTAAATTGCTTTCTTGCTGCTTTATATGAGAATTATTTATGCTGTGTTTGTGTCAGCATGATGGCATATTGTTAATAACATTGAGGAAGCAGTAACACAGTGTGATACAATAACAGTAGAGTTGTGTGAGTGCCACGATTCAGTAAATGTTTTCAGGACCTTGAGCTCATGTATTTCGTTTAAACAACATTGATAACAAACACATGCACCCCACTGTGTTGCTGAGGCTCCTGCTATCAATGTATGGTAATTTGCTTTTGTATGCTAAGAAATATTGAGATTTCTTGAATTCCAAAGACTGTTTTTCTTTAGTTGTGACACAGATAGATTGAGACATTAAAAAATGATATGTGTTCCACAAAATGTCATATATTGGCTTATGACTACACACCTATATGTGGTGATAATAAAACAAGATGAGAAATATTTAACTCCAGGATAATAGACTAATGTATGTGTTAAAGATGTTGATGGCAGTATAAAGATCTTGCCTTAACCTGGAGTGTCATTAGCTAAATTATGTTTTGCTTTTGCAGCTTGGCTGTAACTAGCTTGCACATTGTTTATATTTTTTGTGCTCGGTAGGTTTCACCATACAGTGACTTGCAAAAGTATTCATACCGCTTGAACTTTTCCACATTTTGTCATGTTACAACCAAAAATGTAAATGTATTTTATTGGCATTTTATGTAATAGGCTTACACAAAGTGGCATATAATTGTGAAGTGAAGGAAAATGATAAAAAGTTTTCAAATTTTTTTAACAAATAAATATGTGAAAAGTGTGGGTGCATTTGTATTCAGCCCCCTGAGTTAATACTTTGTAGAACCACCTTTCGCTGCAATTACAGCGGCAAGTCTTTTTGGGTATGTCTCTACTAGCTTTGCACATCTAGAGAGTGACAATTTTGCCCATTCTTCTTTGCAAAATAGCTCAAACTATCAGATTTGATGTAGAGCGTCTGTGAACAGCAATTTTCAAGTCTTGCCACAGATTCTCAATTGGATTTAGATCTGGACTATGACTGGGCCATTCTAACACATGAATATGTTTTGATCTAAACTCTTCCTGGCTGTATGTTTAAGGTCGTTAACCTGCTGGAAGGTGAACCTCCGCCCCAGTCTCAAGTCTTTTGCAAAAACTCTAATGCCCCGTACACACGATCGGACATTGATCGGACATTCCGCCACCTGGGGTCCTTACCTTAACACAAGTCCAGTCCATGAACAGGGCGGGGAGGAGTTCATGGACCAAGAATTGGTTGCTTCAGCGTGACCAGTTCTGTCACATGCCTTTGCTCCGTGAGATCCGTGAGAATAATCCTGATGAACTTTCTCCAGATGACGGACCCCGTATTTCACCGTTTGTTGGCTTTGCTGACCCCTTATATTAGCAGGCAGGATACCTGCATGAGGCAAGCCATCACTCCGGAGCAGAAGTTAGTCGCCACCCTGCGGTACTTGGCGACGGGGAGAAGCCTGCAGGACCTTAAGTTCTCGACAGGCATCTCCCCCAGGCTCTGGGGATCATTATCCCAGAGACCTGTTCTGCCATCATATAGGTCCTGCAGAAGGAGTATATTAAGGTAAGATTTTTATCCTTTAATATCACATTTTATCGTATTTAATGTTTGATAATGTATTGTATTTCTTTCCTCATTCCCTAATTACCATGATTGGAATATGCTGTGAATGTCCCCTTTGTCCTCATGCATGCTGGATTTTTATTTAATTATTTTTGTTGTCCTTCATACATATTTGCCTTCACTTACCTCCCCAGCATGTTCTCCTGGCCCTATATTCACCTCATGTAGTCACTTAATGTATTTTATCAGCTCCATAGTAGTGCTTTACCCCAAACACCCCCTAAAATGTTTTTAAATGTGATTTGTGCTTTAAATTCAGGCAGAGTGCCAGAGGCTTTTTTTGGGGGTCCCAAAATCATTGTTAACCCTCCCTCCCCCCAACTGCTAAGTCAGCTGATACCAATTCTCTATCTATCCTCAATCACCTATCTGGTGACTTTGCCAAACCCATACACACTATACCCATCTCTTTTGTGCTCAGATTTATGGATGAATTCCCAAAAGCATGTAGTGCAAGGGCCTGCCTGTATACTTTCAAATGGTACTGTTTCAAGTTTCTGTACACTATTATTATCTTGATAGGTAATAGCAGAATGTTCAAATGTGCTCAAATGTGTACAATGTGTATTTATATCTTTGTATTATGACATGTCTTACCTGTCCAGTGGGCTGTCAATAGTGTAACTAAGGAGGGGCTGTTCAAAGTAATACACATTATTTAGGCATTCATCTCTCAATGAAGTGGAGAGGGTTACCTGTCCAAGAGTTCCCCCCCTATAATGTTAGAAATGGCCCATGAGGGGGGGGGATCTGATAGGTGTACCTTATACTTTAGTCTTTAAAAACTCCCTCAAATAAATGTTATCTTGATGTTGGCCAAGAATGTTTGTGTCTAATCAGCTTTCCCTGTTTATGTGCAAAATGACAAAAATTTTTTTGTTTGACTCCACAGTTTCCTTCCACGCCACAGGAATGGCAGACTGTGGCCTCCCACTTTGCCCAGCGCTGGGACTTTCCTAACTGCGGAGGGGCAATTGATGGGAAACACGTCCACATGGTCCCACCCCCAACTCGGGGTCGTACTATTATAATTATAAGGGGTTCAATAGTATTGTGATGTTGGCGTTGGTGTAGACTACTTATGAGTTCCTGTATGTGGACGTGGGGAAGAATGGCCGGATGTCCGATGGTGGAGTCATCGCCCAGACGGAGTTCTACAGGCGTCTCCAGAATGGCAGCTTGGACTTGCCACCTCCAGAAGACAATGTGGAAGGACTCCCATTTGTCTTTGTTGCGGATGAAATGTTTGCTGGTGGACCATCTTATGCGGCCATTCCCGATGAGGACCCTCACCCCGGACCAGAGGGTTTTTAATTACTGGCTGGCCAGAGCCAGAAGAGTGGTGGAGAACATGTTTGGAATCATGGCCAGCCGGTTCCGCCTATTTCTTACACCCATACACATGGCGGAGTACAAACTGAATCAAATCATCCTGGCATGCTGTGTTCTACACAACTTTTTACGGCAACATTCTGCCAACTATGCTGGCTCAGTTGGGCCTTGAAAGTGGCCGTCCTGGCTTGCCCCCCCTGAGTGCCCGTGATGTCCATCTAAGATACCTTGAATTCTTTGCGGGTAGGGGGGCTATCAATGTGCCAGACAATGTCTGAAACCTTTTTTAAATTAAAAAAATAAATAAATAACTACTCAAATCTTTGGTGACATTTACTGCTTGTGTTTGTTTTAGCTGACCCTGACAGAAATGTGATGAGTCCTGAAAATGGCATGATTGTGTAACATTACAAAGCATTGTTGGGTGTTATTTACTAAAGGCAAAGACACTTTGCACTACAAGTGCACTTGAAACTGCACTTGTAGTGCAAAGTGGATTTGCCCTTAGGAAATAACACCCATTGTCACAGAAAACACCAATTAGAGCACCACAAAAGTGTTGGAGCGTTGAGACAATAATCCACACATTCTTGATTATCAATCTTTTTAATACTACCACAATCACATGTGCATTTAGAAAAGGTTTTTAAAACAAACCAACATGTTTGTTGTATAACAATTTTTGGGGTCACACTAGAAAAAGTAGAAATGTCCATTTTAGATAAAACAGGCATGTTTAAAACCAACAAGAAAGACACAAATCTTGAACTTACAAAGTTCACATTTGGTAGAAATTGAAGGCAATATCAGACATGAGTATTTACAAACTGTGTTTGATATTGCGTTCAGATGGGGTAAAGTCACCCTTGGAAAAGCTAAATTTTGAAGATGCACACCAATTGCCGTATGTCAACATGTGCTAGCTGCCATCACGGGGGATCAAGGGACGTGTTTTGGGGGTGCAACCCCTTCCTCACAGCTACTTTATTATTGAGGAAGGGGTTGCACCCCCAAAACGCGTCCATTGATCTCCCGTGATGGCAGATAGCACATGTTGACACACTGTGTGTATCTTCAAAATTTGGCTTTTCTCAAATTTGTCAAAAAATGTCAAAAATTTGTAGCACACAAAAAAACAAAGGGATTTTAAGGGGTTTTAAACTCTCCCTAAAACATCAATGATGTTCTTCATTTTTTGAAGAACATCATTGATGTTTTTCTTGATGTTTTCCAAGTCCCTATTACACCCCATGATCTCCCCGATCAGGATCTGTGCACTTTCCGAGGTGAAAGGATCTGGATAAACAACATCACGATCACCTAAAAAGATAGAAACCAAAAAACACCATGTATTATAAATATGCGGGCATCTATCTCTTACCTGAGCCTGTGGTCGCAGACACTCACCTGTTGTGGTGCCAATTTCCACCACGTCTTCCTCCTCCTGCTCTGCTTGTTCTGGGTGGATTTCCCCTTCTTCCAGAGGTGGGGGGTCTCTGGTCTCCTCGGATGAGGGGTGTCCTCCGAGTCTTTTCTCCCCTATGTAAAAATAAATAGGTCTACTTAGCACACAGATATTTGATGGCAGAACTATAAATATGAAACATTGCTTGGAAGTGGGGTACAATTGTCTGTTTTGGCAGAGTTCCAAGATGTTGCATTTTTCTTGTCCTTTGTGAAGCTTCAATACTTACCTATTATGTACAAGCTTCACAGATGGAGACACCCCTATAGTATACACTGGAGCACCTGTGTGGGCCCCCTAATAAAAAGGGTGTTCTTGTGTCCCACACTAGTGCTCCAGCGTCCAGATGTGTAAACAGCTGCTGAGTGTCCTCTCCTTACACAG
Source organism: Lithobates septentrionalis (assembly GCA_037952835.1). NCBI lineage: Eukaryota > Metazoa > Chordata > Amphibia > Anura > Ranidae > Lithobates > Lithobates septentrionalis. The sequence goes on from JBBDGP010000229.1 coordinate 12,646,771, forward strand.
AATCTAGTTTGCATTGTATTCTAGTAACAAACCCATCTACACAACCAAATAAGTTTCACACAAGTAGGCCCTAAAAAATGTGGGCAAATGCATATGGCCAAAACAATGGTGTTTTATAGGCCGAAAGAAAAATGTTTGATACGAACGAATAATGTGCCCATGAACATGAAAGTTGACATTTGAAACTGGATAACAGTTAAGAAAAGCACATGGAGCAGCACGACAAACATAAAAAGAACACAGCACAACTACTTACTTTTTTGCAGCACTCTCTGGATCTTTCTGTACTGCTCGTGCTCTCTTAATTTGAGGTCCGACCACCGCTTCCTGAGCTGATCTTTCGATCGACGTACCCCGAAATTCCGGTGCAGACTTTTGACCACTTTCGCCATGATCTTGGCCTTTCGGACATTGGGGTTGGGGTAAGGTCCATACTTCCCGTCATAGTCGGCCCTCTTCAGGATGTCCACCATCTCCAACATCTCCCCAAAGGACATATTCGATGCCTTAAATCTTCTCCTTCTGTATCCAGACGTTTCTGGCTCCGGGCTTTCCTCCTCCTCCTCCTCATTGCTGTAATTAGCTGCTGTGTCTCCACCATGTGCTCTTCCCCCACTGCGCCGAACAAAAAGGGGCAGGGAATAGACTAAAAAGACTGTCAGGGGCAGGCGGAGTTACACGCATGCGCAGTGTGTATAAAGCGTAACACGCGTGCGTAGTACGTATGATCTGTGAGCGGAGAAAGGAGTATCGGAGGCACCGATCGTGATAACGAAGGTAAGAGCAAAACTTGGGCCTATACTGCTTCTAGATTGAGGCCTATATTGTAACAAGATTAGGAGAGTTTTGCCTGACATTAGGGTTTGTCTTGTGTTGTGTCTTGCAGATAAAATGGATGGCTTCAATGACTACAACTTCCTCCCCCTGTTCATAGACAAGTACAAGGAGCTGCCCTGTCTGTGGCAGGTGAAACACCCGCATTATAATCATAAACAAAAGAGGCAGACAGCGCTGGAGAAACTGCTGGAGTTGGTGAAGCTGGTGGTCCCCACAGCAACCATCCCTTATTTAAAAGCCAAAATTGGTGGCCTGAGCAGCACTTATCTGAGGGAGCGCAAGAAGGTCACAGATTGCCAGAGATCTGGAGCTGCAGCAGATGACGTTTATGTCCCCAGGCTGTGGTACTATGAGAGACTACGATTACTGTCAGACCAGACTGGAGTCAGGGAATCCCTCTCAACCCTTCCTTCCACTCTTCCTTCCACCCTATCTTCCACCCCAGCTGAGGCTTCCGATGTCCAACCTGGGACTTCCAGCCAGGAAGAAGTGGAGGAGCCCAGGTTGAGCCAGGTATAGCATTCTTCTACAGATTTCTGGTCAATAAATAAATGATGTTTACTAGATGTTATTATTGATCACCAATTGCTGATTTAATACAGTTTTTTACATATCAATAGACAGTAGTGGGCAAAAATAATTGGGACAAGAATGAAAAATGCTGGGCTCAGAAGGATAGTGTGTTATATTTGTTAACATTCAATTTGCAACAGTCATGAGGTGAAAAGTGTGTGTGATTGATATAGAAAACACTAAAACTATGTCCCTTTTTCATACACAGGAAGACTTCAGCCAGGACGAGGCTCTGGAATGTGGCACATAGGAGGAGGCTGTGGAATGTGGCAGCCAGGAAGAGGCGGGGGTTAGTGGCAGCCAGGAGGAGGCGGGGCTAAGTGGCAGCCAGGAGAAACCTGGGACCAGTAGGAGCCTGACAGAATCGCAGGTTCCTCCCCTCCGCCTTCCAAACAAAAGACCCAGGAAAGGGAGTCACGTGCAGGATTCAGCTCTCAGGCTCATTCAGGAGGCTTCTGCATCCCTCAGAGCCTTACCCACTTCTGAAGAGGCCTTTGCCTGCATGGCTGCCACCAAACTGAAGGGCATGCAGGAGGGTCAACGCCTCATGTGTGAGAAACTTCTTTATAAAGTCCTAACTAAGGGGGTGAGTGGCAAAATCACACCCAATACCGATGTGATTGAGTTGATTGAGACCATCCTCCTCCTCCTCCTGCCACAACTACACCACCACAGCCACAGTGTGGAAGGAAGACCAGAGAGTGATGACACTGGGTTCAGTCTGGTCTGACAAAAGATGCAGGCTCTTGTATGACCACAGCCTGGGGACACAGATGTCATCTGCTGCTTTCAGGATCTCTGGGACTTCTGGACCAGACTGCACCCCCTTAGATATGGACTCCTCAGGCCACCAATTTTGCTGGAAAATAATTGATGTGTGCCCTGGGGGCCAAAGGCTTTGCCAAATTCTGTGGTTTCTCCAGCGTTGCCTCCCTCTTTGTTTGGTTCTGAGCCTTTAATAAAGTAATTTTTGGTTCAATTACACTCGCCTATGTGTGTTTTCCTTCAAAAAGGACAGTTTGTTTGTAAGGAGGCAGGTACATTAGTAAACTACAATGTGAAATTAACAAGAGACACCAACACCAAGCAACCTCCTTGAGATTAAATAATACATAATAATAATAGTGTTGTGGTAACTTGACACACAAAACACACACAAAAATATTCTAGAGTAAAACCCAAAAAAAAAAAAAAAAAATACATCAGCCTTGAAAAAAATACAAAACAAAAATAAAACAACAAAATAGAAATTTGGTCAGATGTGACAAATGAAAATATATTGAGGGAATCCCGATAAATAATAAAGAAAGAAGTTTGTGAGAAGTCTGTGTGAATATGAGCAGCAAAACTACTTCATTCTTCTCACATTATAAAGAAGAAGAGAGTGCGCTGTATTAAACCATTTAAAACATTGCAGCGTGACGAAAGTGCTGTATCCATTCCAAACGCTAATTTTACCAGACCAAGCTGTTCCATCTCTGAATTTCTTCTGAGCATGCGTGGCACTTTGTGCGTCGGAATTGTCTACACACGGTCAGAATTGACGCGATCGGATTTTGTTGTTGGAAAATTTTATAGCCTGCTCTTAAACTTTGTGTGTCGGAAAATCCAATGGAAAATGTCCGATGGAGCCCACACACGGTTGGAATTTCCGCCAACACGCTCTGATCGCACATTTTCCGTCGGAAAATCCGACCGTGTGTATGGGGCATAACAGGTTTTCTTCTAACATTGCCCTGTATTTGCTCCATCCATCCTACTATCAACTCTGACCAGCTCCCTGCTAAAAAAAAGAATCCCCACAACATGATGTTGCCACCACCATGTTTCGGTGGGGATGGTGGTGTGTTCAGGGTGATGTGCAGTGTTAGTTTTCCACCACACATAGCGTTTTGCTTTTAGGCCAAAAAGTTACATTTTAGTCTCATCTGACCAGAGCATCTTCTTCCACATGTTTGCGGTGTCCCCCCACATGGCCATAAACAATGGCTTCCTTCTTGCCACTCCTCCATAAAGGCCAGATTTGTAGACTACACAACTAATAGTTGTGTAATTTACAGATTCTCCCACCTGAGCTTGGGTCTCTGCAGCTTCTCCAGAGTTACCATGGGCCTCTTGGCTGCTTCTTTGATTAATGCTCTCCTTGCCCAGCCTGTCAGTTTAGGTGGACGGCCATGACTTGGTACGTTTGCAGTTGTGCCATACTCTTTCCTATTTAAGATGATGGATTGAACAGTGTTCCGTGAGATGTTCAAAGCCTGGGATATTTTTTTTTAACCTAACCCTGCTTTAAAAACTTCTCCACAACTTTATCCATGACCTGTCTGGTGTGCACCTTGTCCTTCATGATTCTGTTTGTTCACTAAGGTTCTCTAACAAACCTCCGAGAGCATCACAGAACAGCTGTATTTATACGGATATTAAATTACACACAGGTGGACTCTATTTACTAGTTAGGTGACTTCTGAAGACAATTGGTTCCACTATATTTTAGTTAGGGGTATCAGAGCAAAGGGGGCTGAATACAAATGCACGCCACACTTTTCAGATATTTATTTGTAAAAAAAATTGAAAACCATTTATCACTTTCCTTCCAGTTCACAATTATGTGCCACTTTGTGTTGGTCTATCACATAAAATCCCAATAAAATAAATTTACGTTTTTGGTTGTAACATGACTAAATGTGGAAAATTTCAAGGCATATCCATACTTTTTCAAGGCACTCTATATGCAGTAGATTTCATTTTTTTTTTACAAAGCTAGAGGTTGTCTTTAATTGGTTATTATGGATTGCTGTACCTTTTGTTACAAAGAAGATAAACCTTTGTACTAGATTAAATTCATTTATTTAATTAATAACCTTTTATTTCTTATGGCAGACACATTTAATAAAACATCTATTTCATTTAACAATTCATCATACATTAGATGGAGGCAGCCTACCTTGCCTTAATATTCTTTTTTAAGGATAATTTCATTTTCAGCATATTACAATCAGACAAATAAATCTGGAAATAGAATGTCACATACGATTTGATCTCTCAGCCTTAGGCCCCATACACACTATTCGATTTTCTGCAGATTTTGTCTTCAGATTTACCAAAACTATGTAGTGCAAGGGCCTGCCTGGTTGCATACAAATTGAAACTCTTAAGGTTTGACCTCATATTATGTGGTTTTGGTAAATCTGAAGACAAAAATCAGCAGAAAATCTAATAGTGTGTATGGGGTCTAACATACATTTCACAAGATTTGGAGAATACTGATGTTCATTTCCCAAGCCAAATGTTTGGATATTGTACAGTGGTAGAAAGTCACTGTTGACCATGTCTCCTATTTTACATAGCAGGTCAGAATAATTTTATGTAACTGGTCAGAACCATTCCTATTTGTTCCAAATTCTGTGATCATTTGCAGGAGAGCAGGGACAAATTTCTGTTGTGCATTCATGCTGTTAATGAAATTCCACGTAAGAAATACCTCACAACTGGCTGTATATTTTGTAAAGAAATGTGTTCACATTATCATAGGCATAAGCCAATTATAAAAAAAAGTGTGGGATTCATCACTATAGAAGTACGTAAAAAAGGGTTTAGAAATCAGATCGTTTACTACTTATAAAGCCCCATTATATATTACATTTGAGCTGTTTGCAAGACCTTGAATTCTGGCTAACTCAACATTAAGCCCCACCTGTCACTCATTTGTCAACAAACAAAGCCTTAAGCCTCGTACACATGATCGGACTTTCCGACACGAAATGTTCGATGAAAGGGTGTTGGCGGTAAATCCAACCGTGTGTATGCTCCATTGGACAATTGTTCTCGGATTTTCCATGGACAAATGTTGGCTAGCATGTTTTAAAATTTTACGCAAACAAATGTGTGTTGTCGGATTTTCCAAGCGTGTGTACACAAGTCCGTCGGACAAAAGTCCAAAGTACAAACACACATGCTCGGAAGCAAGGACGAGCCAGAAGCGGTCGATCTTGTAAACTTGCATTCGTAATGGAGAATTAACATTCGTGACGTGGCAAATTATGCAATCTCGAAATACAGCACACAATTCTCTTCTTCTTAAATGGGATAATAATGAAGCTGCTTTGCTGGTGATACTGATGGAGTTATGGCAAACAAATTTTCAAAGGCTTTTTTTTTCTAGTGATCTCAAGAATAATATTATTCCCCTTTTTTTATTTGGGAAACACAACACCATTATCCAGTAGTTTTTAAGATCAAAGATAGAACTATGTTGGTGTCCCTTGTCAATTTTACATTGTATTTTTTTTTATGTAAGTAAAACACATAGCCAAGTATTATTCTCCACAATTGTTTTATTTTGCATTAAAAAAAGAAAACAAATAAAATTAGACATGCTATCTGCCAATAGAACTTAACCAAAAGTGCATTCTATGCATTCAAAAATATAGAAAATATGCCAAATCAAATCATTATTCAACCAAAAAAATAATGTCAAAGCAATAACTCCAAGGCCAATAATAAATAACACTGATCTCCTTAAATTCCTCAACATGCCTGGTTGATGAACAGCCCTTCAGAAACAAAATGAAAAGTGTGAAATGAAAAGCGCGAATCAACACTCACCAAACTTCTACTAAACACGAAATTAGCAGAAGGAGCCCAAAGGGTGGTGCTAAAGAGCTGAAAAACAACATAGTATGTCACTACGTTCGTGTTTGTTGGCCAACAATTGTGTGGCCATGCGTATGCAAGACAAGTTTGGGCCAACGCCCTTCGGACAAAATTCCATGGCTTTGTTGGCCAACAACCCGATCGTGTGTACGAGGCTTTAGATTTTCTGGCATTTGACAGTTGAATATTTAGAGGGACTTTTTTTCTGGATTGAAGCTAAGTTAGGAATCTATATTAACAGAAGACAAGGCCCCGGGTTTGCAGCCCTCTTTCTGTACCTGGTGTACCAGGTTTATATATTTCATCTTAGGAGATTAGCAATATTTTTTTTATTTAATGTTTTACAGCTTTAAAAAGATAGAAAAGACAAAAATATCTGTTATCCACTTTAGTACTAGAGGAAATTTTTTTAATTTGTTGTACACATGTAAAAATTTGCATTTTTGGCTATAAAATTACTGAAACCCACCAGAAAATTATATATTTTCTGAAAGCAAAGGACCTGAGAATAAAACAAAAATTGTTGTAATTTTTTTATGTCACATAATATTTGTGCAATTGTTTATTACCCATATTTTCAGGAAAAAATATATTAAAATGGATTTTAGTGCAAACGTACAATATAATATGCAAGTTTTTGTTAAAGTATAAAAGGAGGAGAAAATTATATCATAATAAACAATGGTACCCAAACATCTCCATAGACATTGCTTTAAAAGCCTTTACTGCTCACCAATTTATAATGGTGCTAGAATTACTGCACTCAATCCAATATTCAGGGTGACACCTCACATGTGTAGTGCAACCTTGGTTTGCATACTAGTGCGCACCCTAGGCACATGTTTGTTTTTGTGGGTGTGTTCAGAAAAATAGGGGTTATGGTTATATTTTTTTTTTGTTTGTTTTTAACAAATATTTTTATAATTATATATTTTTAAACTTTTTCTCTTTTTTTATTGAACTTTATTGTTAACACAAGATGTTAACAAACACCCATGTGACAGCATTGGGCAGGTGACAGGTACTCTTTATGGAGACATTGGGGGGTTTCCATAATCTGCTCAGTTAGATGCCTCCTTGGCTATATCAGCTAGTGAACAATGGCTCTGATCACTTCTGGTTTCATTCCATGCAGAGGAGATTGATTCGAAACAGAGGGCTCCCAGGGGGGGACCGCAATGCCTGAACTGTGAAAGTGACCGGTGGCTATACAGTTGTCAGATCATTTTCACTTTACAGCCAGGAGCCAGCTAATGGAAATGGGCACAAGCTGAATTTGCATGTAATTCAAATGATCAAATATTGGCCAATTTTGTAGTCAGTGAATAGCTACAATCTCCCATAATGTTCATTCCTTGCATTAGGGTAAAAAATGTTTAGGCATCAGTATCCTCCCTCATGTCCCCCCCTTTACCTGAGCCCCTAATGTGATTTAGCATTATGCATGTTTGCAGATTTGTGCTCCCCTCACTTCCGGGTCTTACTGGCTTTGCTGGGGCACCGGGAGCCTTTGGATCCCTACTGCCGTTAATCAAATCCAGTGACAAGGAGCCGGGGCCTGCAGTCTGTGTCAATGGATGCAGCAGCAGGGCCCAGGAGCGAGCACATACAAGTGCTCCCATAGAAAACGGCTTCACGTGGGAGCACTGGACAAAGAGAAGGAGCCAGGAGCGCCGGCGAGGGACCCAAAAAAAGGAGGTTCGGGGCGCTTTGTGCAACTCCATTGCACAGAGCAGGTAAATATAGAGATGTTGTTATCTTTTTAAAAAAAAAAATTACACTCACAATCAGTTTAGGATTAAACAGTGCCTTCTGTCTCTGTGTTCAGTATTGTTTAAGCAGCTGCCAAATTGACAATTTTTTACCCACTCAAGCCCTAGTACAGTAGCTCTATTTTTTTTTGTCAAAAAACCCCTGCCTATGCCATCTATCTCCTTGTTGTTTTGCATTGTCTTCAAACTGTATTGCCTTTAGCCAATTTCTAGCCAACCAAGCCTGTTTATATAAGGGTGCCAGTATGGTGTTAGAAATGTGGGATGGTGGTGTAAAGTGTTTTTTTTTCTGTTTTTTTAACCTTTTGAATATATAAAATGCCATCAAACTGTGATGCTACTGGATCATTTTTTTCCCACCCAAGCCTAAAGGACTTGTCATGTCTTTCTATTTTTTTTTTAAAGAAACTGCCTACCTGTGATTTCCCAATTTGCATTTAGGCCTGTTAAGACTAAAACTTCTACTGGGCAAAGCAGGCCTAATACTGCTTAAAGTAGGAACAAACTCCCATGCATAATTTTTGCCTATAGGTAAGCCCTTAATAAGGCTTAATGTGCGCTGTTTAGGAGATATCTATAGTACATGCAGCCGATTACGTTACCGGCGCATGCGCTCTGAAGGAACGGCCATCCGGGCCATTCCTTCAGAATCCTGTGCTGTAAATAACATCATTGCATCATTTACGGCACAGTGTGATGTCATTGCGGCTCCGGCCACTTACACAGCTGGAGTCTGCAAACCCGGATGGAAGACTGGGTGAAGATGGAAGCCTTGTGACAGCTCACTGTGGGAAGGCTTCGTTCTAAGGTAAGTTCCACATAGTGTGCTCGTACATCATGGGTTTACCTTGCAGGTTTAAAAAAAAGAAAAAACACACAGCAGTTTACTACCGCTTTAATAAAAATGCAAATGTAATTGAAAAAAAAAAAGAAAAGCACCCATCACTAGTCTCAACATAAGTTCACATTCTTTAACCACTTGCCGACCGCTGCACGCCGATATACGTCGGCACAATGGCAGCGGTGGGCAAATGGGCGTACCTGTACATCCTCTTTAAGCACCTGGGGATAGCAGGCGCGCCCGCCGTGTGCAACCGCCGCATGCAGCGTGACCATGCCCGCGGGACCGGCGGACTCTATGTCCGCCGGTCTCCTGCCGATCGTGTCACGGAGCCTCAGAACGTGGAAGTGCCGATGTAAACAAGGCACTTCCCCGTTCTGGCTAGTGTCATGACAGAAATCACCGCTCCCTGCCATCGGGAGTGGTGATCGCTGTCATGTGACTTGAAGCACACCCCCCCACAGGTAGAATCACTCCCTAGGACACACTTAAACCCTTCATCAACCCCTAGTGGTTAACTCCTTCACTGCCAGTGTCATTTACACAGTAATCAACGCATTTTTATAGCACTGATCGCTCTATAAATGACAATGGTCCCAAAATAGTATCAATTGTCCGATGTGTCTGCAATAATGTCGCAGTCCCGATAAAAATCAAAGATTGTACCATTACTAATGAAAAAAAAAATTAAAAATACGCTTATTGCGATTTTTTTGACCAAAAATATGTAGAAGAATACATATCGGCCTAAACTGAGGAAAAAAAATAGTTTATATATTTTTGGGAGATATTTATTATAGCAAAAAGTAAAAAATAATGCGTTTTTTTCAAAATTGTTGCACTCTTTTGTTTATAGTGCAAAAAATAAAAACAGTAGAAGTGATCAAATACCACCAAAAGAAAACTCTATTTGTGGGAAAAAGAGGATGTTAATTTTGTTTGGGTGCAACTTCGCATGACCGCGCAATTGTCAGTTAAAACGACGCAGTGCCGAATCGCAAAAAGTGCTCTGGTCAGGAAGGGGGTAAAATCTTCCAGGGCTGAAGCCGTTAAAATGCAATTTAATTATTTATATGAACTCCAGGTAAGCAGGTAGATTCATCATTGAAACACATTTAAGGAATTTGTTTCACCTTCTAAAACATTTGAAATTCTGTTTAGAGGGTCTTGTTGTTCAGACATCCTTATCAGACAGCACAGCCAGGTCCTCAACCTCCACACAACAGCAAAGCTTATATTAGTCAGATTCACCTATATTTGTTTAATTGCAAGAGAGTAACAATATCCTTACACCTTAATAAAGGTTAGAAGTAAGATCACAATGTAACTTCCCAATTCTTCCCAGGTAATTATTATTCCCCTTAGAATAACTGGATAGGTGCATCTTCTATCACCTGTAAACAAAATAATGAGCACTTCCAATTTTTATTTAAATTATAGGGATACTTCCGGTTCTGGTGCCACATGGAGTGACTGCTCCTCTCCTCCTGCAGCACGACCCAAAAACGGCCTGAAAAACCAGCCCGAGCCGCCCCACACATCTTCCTCTGGGCGACACCCCCTCTTAAATGGACCTCAAATGGCCATGGCGGTGCCACCGGCCAAGCCGCAAATCGAGGCCCTGGTCTCGGCCTACACGGATCCTCCTGCAGACATGCTGACGGCAGCAATGGAGGTAAGCGGCTGCATGACCTCCCTCCCCTCTCCTCATGCCTCACCCACACAGCATGCCTCCTCAACACAGTATGCCTCCTCCACTCAGCAAGCAGGGGACAACAGCACAGAGCGCATAGCACAGTCTGTGGCTGCTCTCCTATCCCCCATGATAGCTGCATCTGTGGAGAAAGCTGTCAATGCAGGGATGAAGCAGATTAAGGCCCAACTAGGGGAACACACTGCTAGACTCAATGACTTAGAGCACCGTTTAGCATGGAAGAGGAGCTTTACCAGACGCAAGCCACAGAATAAACCCAGGACAAGAGCAATCAATATACTATTCAACAACTGGATGATTTAGAAAATAGATCCAGAAGGAGTAACCTGCGATTCGTGGGAATCCCAGAATCGCTGCAAACTCCTGCTCTTTCTGAATTCTGCGCCATGCGCATTCCGGAAGCACTAGGCCTTCCAGGCCCCTGCACAGTGGAAAGGGATCTTTCGACTCTGAACGCAAAACACCCCGAACAATAATCGCCAAATAATCGCCAAATACCTAAACTACTCCGACAAGGCTCTTATTTTACAAAAGTTCAGAAAATCCCACTCACTTCAAATTGATGGAATAAGGGTTCTGATATTTGCTGATTACTCAATTGAGGTCTCAAAAAAAAGAAAAGCTTTTCAGCAGGTCTGCACGGAACTCTATAAACAGCAAATCAAATTCACACTAGCCTTTCCGGCTACTCTCAAGACCCCTAATGGCGAACAACTTTCATTCCAAGACCCCTCTGAAGCGGAAGCTTTCCTACGATCTCTGCATGCAGGCTCACACCCCCACACCCCATCCAAAGCTGCCCCAATCAACCGCTCTCTGGACCAAAGAAGCCCATGAAAAGACTCCCCCAAATGCTTCAGGCCCTCGGCCCCGGATCACCACCATGCCACTCTGCGTTGAGATGGGGGACGCAAACCTTTGTCCCTGCAACTCTCTCTCAAGGTCGCATACTCTGCAACACCTCAGGTTTGAATCTGTTTTGTATAAGCACCTCGCTGCTTCTCCCCCTTTCCACCAGTTTCAACTAGTGATGTTACCACAGTTATGATGGCCATATATGTATCACTGTGTTCTATGGTCATTTTTTTTTCAGATAGTAATATTTGTTCTCTTTCTATATTGTTTCTAATATACTATACTACCCCCTCCTGGCTTCACTGTGTGCAGCCCCACCATCTCCCCCTATACACGACCCGTGCCAGCTGCTCAAAAATCTTCTATCCAGAAACGGGCTCTCGTATGTCATACCACCAGGGTCATGTACTGGGAGCTGGCTTACACAGTGACTCAATGCAGTGAAGTTCATTCGATTGCATGTGTTATTTTTGTTTCAGGTTTCCCTCCCTATTACCTCCCCCCCTGCCATCTATCCTGGGGCACTAGCATGCCACTAGTCTCCCTGACACCACTCTACTATAGCGGGACTAGTTTCATACATCCTGATACAATATCAACTACATGGTGACAATTTTGTAACTTCAGCCCATTTTTCTTTTCCAACCCCCCCAACATGAAAATCGTTTATTGGAATGTAAAAGGGCTTAGATCACCTAACAAGAGAATGAAGATACTCCGACATCTCAAAAGAATTAAAACTGATATCGCCCTACTCCAGAAATCCACCTATCAACCCCTGATTTTTATTTTATGAAAAAGCTCTGGGTAGGCACAGTCATAGGCTCAGATGCCAATGGGCGCAAAGCAGGTGTTCTCCTGCTGCTACACAAAAACCTCCCCTGTACGGTCTTATCCGTACAATAAGACAGCCAGGGACAGTTCATCTCAGCACATATCCAACTAGGATCCAAGGACCTAGTGATTTCAAACATATACGCCCCTAACAACCCAAATAAACCCTTCTTTAGTGAACTATCTGCATGGCTACTTCAAAACATCCACCTCCCACACTTAATTGGAGGAGATTTCAATGACATCCTACATCAGACTGATGACAGATCTTCCCCTAAACGTCTCAGATCAGAACTTGATCCCACCACTCCCATGCACTTTACATCCACCATGGAATCCCTCCACCTCCAAGACCTTTGGTGTCTAACACACCCTGCTGACAGGGAATTAACCTTCAACTCCAACCCACATAATGTATTCACCATAATCAACTACTTTTTTGGCTCTGACAATCTAATCCCCATGTTATCTGGTGCAGACATCCTTAACATTGCCATATCTGATCACGCCCCAATTTCAGTGCAACTCGACAATCTCGATTTACCTCCCCATCCCAAGATATTGCACTTCCCTTCATACCTCCACAATAACACTGACTTCCAACAATTCATGGAGAAATCATGGACGGAATACTCCACGGCCAATGCCCCCCACTCTGATGACCCAAACCTCTTCTGGGATGCCGGGGTCAGATCATCTCTTATGCTACCTCCTTTAAAATGAATACTTTATCACAATACAAAATAGCCAGCACGCGACTACATCAGGCGCAAAGATCCCTATATACCATGGACTCCCCTGACACTAGAAAACGAATGGCAGGCAGCCAAGAGGGTCTTCGACACCTGGGCAGACACACTTGAGTTAACTAAAAAAGCACACTTAGACGCCACCCTCCACAAGTTCTGAAATAAAGCAGGCAAACTACTAGCCAGGCTCTGTAGGGTACCTTTCCGCCCGACCCACATTACCTCCCTACGAGACACTAACAGCAATGTAAATACCACACCGCAAACGATAAATAGAGCAATGCTCAAATACTATTCAGCACTGTATGCTCCAGACCCCATAGATAAACAGACAGCACGCTCTTTCCTAGAGAAAATAGATATTCCCAAAGTCACTCCCTCGCAACTAGAAGCTCTCAATGCTCCTATCTCTCTATCCGAAATCTCAAACACCATCCACAACCTAACCCCCTCTAAGGCCCGGGTCCTGACGGATTCACTATGGGAATTTTACAAAACCTTACAAACTATCGCAGAACCCACTCTTCACAAGGTTTACAACGGCATATGGTCCGGTGGCTCATACTTACCAACAGGCAACTAGGCCAATATTAAACTACTCTCAAAGAAAGGCAAAGACCCCCAAGACCCAGGCTCCTACAGACCCATCTCCCTATTACACCTAGATGTCAAAATCCTATCCAAAATCATCGCCACTAGGCTTGCTGCCATCATCCCCTCCCTGATACATCCAGCCCAATCTGGATTTGTGAAAGGCAGAACAGCCACCCTGAACATCAGTAAAGTCATGCTGGCCCTGGAACATGCCAAAAATAATCCAGACGGTGACTATGCCATCATTACGTTAGATGCGGAGAAAGCCTTTGATAATGTCAGCTTCGATTGGCTCTCCATGGCTATGACAAAAATTGGTTTCACAGGTCCCTTCTGACACCTCATTAACACCATGTATACAGCCCTCGCAGCTAAGCTGGTGGCAGCAGGCCTACTCTCTGATGAATTTTGCCTCCACAAAAGGTACATGACAAGGCTGCCCCTTATCCCCACTCCTTTTCAATATTGCACTAGAACCCCTATCCAGACACCTAGCTCAAATAGCCCTCCTACATGGCATTAAAATTTGAAAACACGACCTGCATTCTTCCCTCTTTGCGGACGATGTGCTTATATTTTCCACAAACCCCTCCTCTGACATGTACACTATCAAAAAGGTATTTGACGAATTTAGGTCCTGCACAGGCTTCAGCATTAATTATGGCAAGAGTGAAATTCTCCCCATAGGAACTCTATCCAACCCCCCCGGACCCAACACTCCATTTTTCAGTCACTAGCTCCTACATCACCTATCTCGGAATCAAAATTGGGAAACTACCCTCCTCTTTATACCACCTTAACTACCCTCCTCTGATGGCAAACATTTCTCAGGAATTAGTTAATTGGATGGATTGGCCCCTCTTGCTCCTGGGAAGATGCCACTTGGTGAAAATGGTCAGTTTTGCTAGATTATTATATCCAATTGAAACTATTCCTCTACTCACCATAAAGATGTTAAACTCCTTAATTCAGCCATTTCAAAATTTATATGGTAAAGCAAATGACCACGTATTGCATTAAAGAAATTATATCTTCCCAGACGCAAAGGGGGTATTAGTCTCCCAAATATTAGAACTTATAACTTGTCGTGCTTATTAAGAACTAGCCTGGATTGGATGTCCCAATCTTCAAGGTATTCCAATTACTCCATGGAGTCTGCAATGGGCCACCCATTCTCCTTAGTGGCCCTCCTTCACTGCAAGTGGAAATCAATCCCACCTTTATACCAACACAACCTCCTGCTAAGAGACACAGCTATTGCCTGGAGAGAAACCAGGAAAAGCCTCAAGCTTTCCTCATTCATATCAAGTCACCTACCAATACAAGGGAACTCTAGCTTCCCCCCTGGACTGATACATAAACCATTCACTATCTGGCAAGAAAAAGGCCTTACAAAATTCTCCTCTCTGTGCGACATGGAAACAGGCGAACTTTAACCTTCTCATCCATAGCCGAAACGTTCTCACTCCCTCAAGCCCATGCTTTCCACGTTCTGCAATGCATCAGCTTTTTAAAAGACGCATGCAAAGAGGACTGTAAACGTTTTTACACCAAACTTCACAGACCAACTACTCCTAGAAGGATCCTATAAAATCTCGGACATTTATAAAACTCTTCTTCAGAAAACCACCCCACCCCCCGACATCCTCATCTGTAGCCAACTGGGGAAAAAACTTCCCGGATGCGGACCTGGTAGACAAAATACCTCAGGGTTTCAACAAAGTGCAACGCTTAATCCCCAATGAAATATGGAGATAAACTCAACTAAAGATCGTCCATCGAGCTCATATACCCTTCCTCTCTTCCAAAATAGAACAGAACAGTGCCAAATGCCCCCTCTGCCACCAACCCAGACCATCCCTGGCTCACTGTTTTTGGGCGTGCTTCTACATATCCACCTTCTGGCATCAGGTCTTATCCTACATTTTTGAAATAACCCTACTAAAGCAACCAAAGGACCCTCTGCTTCTAATCTTTGGACACTGGGACCCCTAATTGCTGCCATGGTCCAAAAATACCACCACTGGAAACTCAAAGAATCGCCCTTCCCACAAAGACTGGTCTTTGATATGTCTACTCATCACACCGAGAACCATTCTTAAAAACTGGACTTCATCTCACTGCCCTACTACCACCCAAGTCAAACGAGAGCTCCTACTCCTATTATTCAAAGACCGATTCAACACAGACTTCAAACATGAACAATCTAAAGCTCACTTCTACTCCAAGTGGCAACCCTTCATGCTCTCAGCACTCTCTCCAGAAGACCTCCAGAAGACCTAGCCAACATTGGCCAGGGGAGACAGTCTCCTCTGATGGACAACCCACCACCAGTGAACTTTAGTTGCTACATGGCCTGATTATCTCAAAAAAAATTTCTCAAGGCCTCCACCCATCTTCTTCACTTCCAACCTTCTCTTCTCTACCAACATCGTAAAGAAAACTACCGCTCACAACTACGCTTCAACAGCCATGGCGCCCCCCTTTACCTATGTAACAAGAAATTACATTTCCCACCTCACCCCCCCCTTCTCCTTTAATTCACCACTCCTCCCTCTCCTGTTATTCTCTGTTTTTCCATCTTGTAATCCTAGGAAAATTGTTTCATTGTAAAACAAGACCCATCCAGTTACTTTCTTATTGTCATTAGACACTGCCCTGATGTAAAATGTAATATCTCTCTAGCTACTCCACCCTGGGTGGGTGGTAACACTATAAAATTATTTTGGCCACGCTCGAAGCATGATTTAAGTAACAGAGCCGTACATTTATCAAGTATGTAAATGCACTGAAGTGTTGAATTGTTATTAAAAACATCACATTTATTAATTTTATAATTTTAATAGCAATAGAGTACCCAAGAACCACAGGTTTTTTTTTTATCATTCAATGATTGATAATCATTAGTTTGTCTGTTTTATGCTTTATTTTAATTATTTTTCTCTCAGATAAGCTTATTTATTGAAACCTGCTATTGGCAGTGCAGCTTGACCTGTTGGATGCTGTTGAAGACTCATTCAGAAATATTGCTGTAGAGACTTAATTATGGCAGCCAGACACCATTCTCTAAGGAACAGGGTAAGTGGCAGATTGTCCTGACAAAGTATAATAGCAAGTTCAAAAGCAAACAGAGACTTAGATTTTAGCATTTCCATTAGCATTAGCACTGAGCATTTTCCTCCAAAAATGCTGCCTGTCAGTAATTTCACAACTACAATAATAAAATAATAATTCATTCACAATCTATATTTACACTATCTGCACTGTGACAGCTAATCCTATTTTTGACCTGCAATAATAAATTGCTGAAATTTAAAATATAATCATTCTTCAACAGGAAAGCAAATGGATCTGAAAAATGAATAGTTATTGAAACATTTCTAATTTCTCTCTCTCTCTGCAAAAGAAAGCAACTGAAATTCAAATCGTGACATTATGTAACAGTGGTCAATTCCATTAGATGGACAATCCTTTAGTCATACATACAGTAGATGCCCCCACACCTATTTTGTACTTAGTCACCTCCCACCCAGCTAATGTAGATAATCGGTCGGGTGGAATCTTTGTTGTTCTGGAAGGACGTACCCATACGTCCTCCCTTTGGTGCGATCTGTGACTGGTGGGCACAGTGGATCACAGTCCTCTGTACTGGGCCTCTGTGATTGACCCTGGTACCAAGTGATTGCAGTGACCAATCACAGTGATCACATGTCTAATAGTAAACAATGGTTGTCATTCATGATGCCATTGCTTACTATTGTGATCTCTGTGATTTGGCACAGTAATCACATGGTATAGGGCCAATAACAGTGGCCCTATAGCATGTGATAGGTGGGGCCAATCATAGCAATCACAATAGTAAACAATGGGATCATAAATGGATGCCATTAGTGATAGTTAAAACAATTGCTTATACAGTGATTATCACTGTGATAAGCAATCATAGTGTAAAAAAATACTAATCACCAACCCACCCAAGTAGTACAGTGTCATTATAGAAACACTGGACTGCTCTAGTAATAGTATGTAAAAGAAATAAAAAGTTACACTGTAATAAAAACATTTTTTTATATACTGTAACTAGTCAGTATCCCTAATCACCACCACCCCCTCACAGTGTCCCTATTCATCGCCACACCAGTTACAGTGTCCCTGATCACCACCCCACTAGTCTCAGTGTCCCTTCTCACTGCCACACCAGTCATATTATCCCTAATCACTGTCACACACCAGTTGCAGTGTCCCCAATGACTACCACACCAGTTACAGTGTTCCTGATCATCGCCACACCAGTTACAGTGTCTTGATCACCACCATAGCAGTTGCAGTGTTCCTGATCACCACCAGAGCAGTCATAGTGTCAGTATAAGGACTAGTTCACATGTGCAATGCTCTCTGAAGAGACATCCATGTTTTGATAACTCCTCAGAAAGCATTTGACTGGCAGTGAGGAGGCATTATATCACCTCCTCACCACCTGCTTTAACCCCTTAGACCCCGCACAAGCATACCCATACACTTGAATGGGTCATGATCGATGGGCATACAAGGGGTATGATTGCTGCCACAGCTGGGAAGCAAAGCATCTCAGCTACTGCATGTGTACCCTCTGCAGCTAAAGGGGGTAGCGATGGAGGGGTGGTAAAACCATGGCTTAACCGTGAGGTTTTGCTACCCCCCAACCTCACATGTGAATGATCCCTAATAGCTCAGCCAGTCACAGTTCTCCGATCACCACAACAGCCACAGTGTCGCCAGACCAGTGTAGCTAGAAATAGTGTTCCTGATTGCCACCACACTAGACCAGTGCAGCAAGCAACAGTTTTCCTTATTACCGTCACACCAGTTGCAGTGTCCCCACACCAGTGTAAGCCAGCAATGATGTCTCCGATTGTTGCCACACCACTCCCAGTTTCACCAGACTAGTGTACATCAGCATAAGTGTTCCTGATTGTTGCCACACTA
The DNA here is from genome assembly GCA_037952835.1 of Lithobates septentrionalis. NCBI lineage: Eukaryota > Metazoa > Chordata > Amphibia > Anura > Ranidae > Lithobates > Lithobates septentrionalis. The sequence continues at coordinate 12,665,158 of JBBDGP010000229.1, forward strand.
GTCCCCAGTGTCAGCAGACCAGTGTAAGCCGCAACAGTGTTCCTGATTGCCCTACACAAGTACTACTATCACTAGACCAGTGCAGCCAGCAACAGTGTTGCTGATCCCCACCACACCAGTGAAGTGTTGCCCCGTCTGTCACCTGTATAAACCTTGGTCTGTTTAATGACCATATTTCTGCCTGTTGACTGGACTGACTCATCTGCACATCTGATTGGCCATGTCCCTGCAAGACACCAGTCCCAGACATTCCCTGTACACAAATGCAATCCTAGAACCTAAGGAACTCTTGTTCTTCTTTTCTTTACACTCTTGTAGTTCCTGGCCAATGAACACGGTATTCCTGGGGGGGGGGGGGGTCAGGTACCAGTAGGCTGGTTTGCTTTCCTTGTAGGAACTGGGATTGCTATAGGTGACACTTCACTTCTCTATATTCCCTGATCACTCCTATAGAGGCGATCATCACAGTACATTGCTTTTTATACAATTGGTTGATTTGTGTGATAAACAAGATGCAAATGTCCAAACATTGAAAAAGTCACACACGTGGTATCATCAAACTCAGGAGTTGCAGAATGTGTTTTGGGTTGTAATTATAAGTATTCCCATGCTGTATGTGAGAAATCTCTTATTAATTTACAAATTTGTGTAGAAAAAAAAATTTTCATTCTTCATTTTTCAAAAACTTTTGTAGAATCAAGAAGTATTCAAAAGACTCACCATGCCTCTTAGAAAATACCTTGGGGTGTTTACTCTAATAAAAAATTTAATTTTATTAGTGTTTCCATTGTCCTGGTGCTTCATGGCCTCTTGAAATGTGATAAGTAGTCAGGAAATGAAATGCCTATTTTATGCCCCAGAACGTCTGAAGGTGCTCCTTGGATTTTGGGCCTATTTATGTAGTTAGGCTAAGAAAAAGTCTCAAACATGTGGTATCGCCACACTCAGAAGGGTTAGCAGAATGTGCTTTGGGGTGAGATTTTAGGTATCCCTATGATGTGTTTTGGAAATATGATAATAATTGACAGCTATGTGGGGAAAAATTTTTTTTTTCTTTCCTGCATTTTCCAAAAAACTTGTGTTAAATACCGGTAATTACATTTCAAAATCCCATTTAGAAAACACCTTGGAGTATTTTCCTTCCCAAATGGGGTAATTTTCTGGGTGTTTCCACTGTCCTGGTGCTCCAGAGTCTTTCAAAAATGTGATAGGTAGTCAGAAAATTAGATAATGTATGCTCCTTGAAAGCCCAAAAGTGCTCCTCTGATTTTGGGCTCCTCTATGCATCTAGACTGTAAAAAAGTCTCACACATGTTGCACCCATACTCAGGAGGCATAGCAGAATGTGTTTTGGGGTGTAATTATAACTATGTCTATGCTGTGCTGCTTGTGAGACACAATTTGTTAAAATGACAACTTTGTGAAAAAAATTTTCCCAAAAATCGGGACAAAAAATTGAAATATACCTTGAACAGTCTACTTTTCAAAAATGGGTCATTTATAGGGTATTTGTAGTTTCCTGGCATTTTAGGGCCTCAAGAAATGGGGCAGTCAGTACACAATGATTGATTTGTTTTCTCATATATATACACAATAGTTTTAGACTTTAACTTTTACACAAACTAAATAGAGTACACTGATCAGAGTTATTTTTCCCAAGGAATGTAGCATAAAACATTTTTGCCTAAATTTATGAAGAACGATTATGTGTTTGTAAAATTTGATAACAGGAACTAAGAGAAACGTGGGGGATTTTTTTCAAAATTTGTTATAATTTTCATTTATATAGCAAAAAAGTGACGATTAAATACCAACAAAAGAAAAAAAAAAGAATAAAAATGTAATTTGGGTTCTGTGTTGCACAACTGTACACATTGTCATACAAATTGTCACAGCTTATAAATAAAAAGTTGCGCTCAACTCCTTCCACAAACAAAAATTCAGTGCAAAATCCACTAAAATCATTAAAGCTAAATCAACCATTCCACCAATCAGGTTTTAGCATAGAGTATATAAATCTCTGGTAAAATGGCAGCTCAAGAGTTTCTTTAGGATGCCTTAGGGCAAAACACGTTGAGGCAGAGACTTTGGCAGTTTCCGGAGACATCACATCCAGGCTTGACATCCGGTAATTGGAACGGACAATTCTTTATCACACAGGCTGTCTTTGTTGGTGCCTACTTCGGCACTTTTAAATGTTGAGTATATGATGTTTTTAATCTTTTTACAAATAGATTTTTTTTTCTGGTACATGTGCATCTGATGGTTAACATAAGAGAGAGGCAATTGTGGATCCTAAAACTTTTCTAAGTTCTTTGAAAGACCAGACATCTGGGTTGCAGGAAGAACAATTACAGCAGCTTAAATCCACAAGTGGTTTATGACCTTCTTGTAATAAAAGGGGTCATTTATATCTGGTGAGTGAGCACTCTTTAGCACGAGGTGGTCACTTTTGCATAGTTGGTGGTTGGTGTGGAGGATAGAAGAACCTGAATACTGAAGTAGGATTTATTGGTGTGGGGACACAGAAGTATATGATTTATGGACTTATGTGGACTTTTGATCACTTTAATAATTAATTATTGGTAGGGATGGTCCTGATGTTCGAGTCGAACGTTAGTTCGACTCAAACATCAGGTGTTTGTTTGCAGAACAAACAAACATATGGGATGTTTGCAGCAAATGTATGTGCCGCAGAGCGCCCCATAATGCACTGCAAGATTGATGACTGCTGATTGGCCAAAGCATGCACCTGACCTGCATGCTTTGGCCAATCACAATGCGATCTGCTGTGAGAGCCATGTTTGGCCTTGGCTCAGGGGGCCACACTATCTAAGCCTGCTTACACGGCGGCCGTGTATAGTGTGAATTAATGGAGAGAGATTGAGAACTTCAGTTAGATTAGGCAGGTTAGTTAGTGACATGCAGGCAGTTTGATTATATACATATATATATATACATACATACATACATACATACATATATACACACACACACACACACACACAGTGTACGCAGTCTAATATAAATATGTATTTATGTAAATGTAACACACAGCCATTAATGTCTAAACTGCTGGCAACAAAAGTGAGTATACCCCTAAGTGAAAATGTCCAAATTGGGTCCAATTAGCCATTTTCCCTCCTCGGTGTCATGTGACTCATTAGTGTTACAAGGTCTGAGGTGTGAATGGGGAGCAGGTGTGTTAAATTTGGTGTTATCGCTCTCACTCTCTCATACTGGTCACTGGAATTTCTACATGGCACCTCATGGAAAAGAACTCTCTAAGGATCTGAAAAAAAGAATTGGTGCTCTACATAAAGATGGCCTAGGCCAAGACCCTAAAACTTAGCTGCAGCACCGTAGCCAAGACCATACAGTGGGACAGGTTCCACTCAGAACAGGTCGACCAAAAAAGTTGAGTGCACGTGCTCAGCGTCATATCCAGAGGTTGTCTTTGGGAAATAGACGTATGAGTGCTGCCAGCATTGCTGTAGAGGTTGAAGGGGTGGAGGGTCAGCCTGTCAGTGCTCAGACCATACACCGCACACTGCATCAAATTGGTCTGCATGGCTGTTATCCCAGAAGGAAGCCTCTGCTAAAGATGATGCACAAGAAAGCCCGCAAACAGTTTGCTGAAGACAAGAAGACTAAGGACATGGATTACTGGAACCATGTCCTGTGGTCTGATGAGAGTAAAAATGTATTTGGTTCAGATGGTGTCAAGCGTGTTTGGCAGGAAACCAGGTGAGAAGTATAAAGACAAGTGTGGTGGTGGGAGTGTCATGGTCTGGGGCTGCATGAGTGCTGTGGGCACTAGGGAGCTACAGTTCATTGAGGGAACCATAAATGCCAACACGTACTGTGACATACTTAAGCAGAGCATGATCCCCTCCCTTCGGAGACTGGGCCGCAGGGCAGCATTCCAACATGATAACGACCGCAAACACACCTCCAAGATGTATTCCTGTAGAAAGATCTGGACAGCCGCACACCGAGATAGGCAGACAAAAATTTTCTTTATTCAAAACACGGAATGATACAGTACATGAAACCGCTGGAGTAATACAGCTTAGCCGCTGACGCGGCTAAGAGAATATGTGTGTATAACAACAATTTAAAACCTTACAAAATTAATATATGAAGTGTTCATGAAATGTACTAAGTGTTGAGGAAAGAGAAAATATAAACAAAGAATAAAGTGCAAAGACGGACACACACATAATATGTGTAAAGGCTGGACCATTTTAGCTAGACTGTTATCACGGGAAATTAATCTGCAAGGGACATAGTAAAAGAGGATAATATAAATATAATCCGGATTGTCACAATGAAACCCCACAAACAGTGCCGAGATCCCAAGCAACCAATACACACATAAACATTGAATAATCCCTTTGAACGTGTGTGGTCTTTGATCACTAGTCGTGGAGTCTAAAAAGAAGACATGGGTATAGCACAAATCAATATCTTCAAGGAGAATATAGACAAAACTATTTTTGTTACTTTCATAGTATTTGCACATTTGGCCGAAACCCAAACCTGATTAATACTTTGTTACAAGCACACAATAAAAATTACTAAGTTACAAAATATACTCAACATATATGAAATAAATCAAAACTTAAATCCAAGCATATATTATTACTGTTTTTGTTTGTTATGGGGTGTTGGAATGAGATACGTGAATAAAATCACTCCACACTCCATAAACCGTAACTCTCTGGAATAATTTTAAAGGTACCAGTAAAGTAAACAATGTCATAGTACGCTTAAAAGTAGAAAGAAATGTAAATATGAATAAAATACTCAGATACCTATGTAACACCTACCTGAGATGACATATTGGTGAAACTAATGAAGAAAAAGCACAAGATAAAAGGAAAAGATTTTTTGAAACAAGTCGTTGTCATGTCTGGAAACATATATATGAAATATATGTAAAGATCGAGACAATGAGTAGGTGAATATATGGACAATTTGTGGATACTCATACATGTAGAAAATCAAATGGATATAAGTCTCTTGGACACAAAAAGAATGATGTCAGGAAAATTATTCGTAGAAGTGGGAAACATCCCATTCGTAGTTTAAACCCGACGGAATTCTAGTGTCCAAAAGAAAAATCCAAAAGGACTTCACGCTTGCATAGTAGTTGAAATCTATCCCCTCCCCTCGCTGGTACTGTAACTCTTGATACCCTGAATGACCAAACTTGATGTATCTTTATGATGTGTGAAGATCCAATGTTTGGCTACATTGGTCAGGTTATCTTTTTCAATATTGTGCAAGTGGTCGCACAACCGGTCCCTGAGGCGACGTGTTGTACGACCCATATATTGGATCTGGCAGATTTCACAGGTGATGACGTACGTGACAAACTTGGTCTTACAATTTATGAAGGAAGAGATTCGAAACTCTCTACTATTGCTGCAGGATTTTATTTGTTTGCCTATTTTAATATAACTACAGTCATTGCAACTTTTAATCCCGCTTCTAAAGTTACCAGTGAAGCTAAGCCAATTGGGTTTGGGTCGATTAGTCAAGAACAAACTGGGTGAAAGAGCGACCCAAGGTAGGTGCTCTATGAGAGACCACCCTAATTCCTTCAGAAAGAATGTTACTGTAAACGGGGTCATTATATAGAACAGGAAGGTGCTTGTTTATAATCTTTTTTATTTTAGTGAACTCTGAGCTAAACGGTGTTGAGAACACTGGAACTTGGGGGAATTTGTGTGTTTTTTGTACAGTTTTTTTGTATGTCTCTTTTTTTAAAAGCGAGGATTAGGGATGAGCTTCGTGTTCGAGTCGAACCCATGTTCGACTCGAACATTGGCTGTTCGGTCGTTCGCCGAATTGCGAACGATATGGGCCGTTCGCGCCAAATTCGTGTGGCGCGTCACGGCCCATAATTCACTGCGGCATCGCAGTGCATTGCTTGCTGATGATTGCCCAAGCATGCACTATGACCCGCATGCTTGGCCAATCACAGCGCCGCCTGAACAGAGAGCCGTAATTGGCCAAAGCCAAGGAGGCTTTGGCCAATTATGGCTCAGGGGATTTAGTACACGCCCCACACTATATAAGGCCGCCTACACGGCGGCCCTGTGCAGTGTGTTCCGGTGTGCTTAGAGAGAGAGAGAGACAGTGTCATTTCATTTGAGTTAGCTAGATTAGGCAGGACAGTCAGTCAGTTAGCTGCACTTAAAGTGTATTGTGTATATATATGCATCCCAGGTGTTGCATATATATATATATATACACTGTATTCAGTTTAGCTAGATCCGTTCCTGTTATCTTCTAGACTATTTACATTTAGTGTAGTGCGTCCTGCTCACAGTGTTCAGCTAGATCCGTTCCTGTTATCTTCCTACTGACAGGCAGGCTTGTCTTGTTACAGTATTAACAGCTACCTAAAGAAAATTACTGGTGTTCTTTTGATCCTATTAGTACCACGGTCAGGCAGCTAGACTATTTACATTTAGTACAGTGCATCCTGCTCACAGTGTTCAGCTAGATCCGTTCCTGTTATCTTCTAGACTATTTACATTTAGTGCAGTGCTTCCTGCTCACAGTGTTCAGCTAGATCCGTTCCTGTTATCTTCCTACTGACAGGCAGGCTTGTCTTGTTACAGTATATAAAGCTACCTGAAGAAAATTACTGGTGTTCTTTTGATCCTATTAGTACCACGGTCAGGCAGCTAGACTATTTACATTTAGTACAGTGCGTCCTGCTCACAGTGTTCAGCTAGATCCGTTCCTGTTATCTTCCTACTGACAGGCAGGCTTGTCTTGTTACAGTATTAACAGCTACCTAAAGAAAATTACTGGTGTTCTTTTGATCCTATTAGTACCAGTCAGGCAGCTAGACTATTTACATTTAGTACAGTGCGTCCTGCTCACAGTGTTCAGCTAGATCCATTCCTGTTATCTTCCTACTGACAGGCAGGCTTGTCTTGTTACAGTATTAACAGCTACCTAAAGAAAATTACTGGTGTTCTTTTGATCCTATTAGTACCATGGTCAGGCAGCTAGACTATTTACATTTAGTACAGTGCGTCCTGCTCACAGTGTTCAGCTAGATCCGTTCCTGTTATCTTCCTACTGACAGGCAGGCTTGTCTTGTTACAGTATATAAAGCTACCTGAAGAAAATTACTGGTCTTCTTTTGATCCTATTAGTACCACGGTCAGGCAGCTAGACTATTTACATTTAGTACAGTGCGTCCTGCTCACAGTGTTCAGCTAGATCCGTTCCTGTTATCTTCCTACTGACAGGCAGGCTTGTCTTGTTACAGTATATAAAGCTACCTGAAGAAAATTACTGGTGTTCTTTTGATCCTATTAGTACCACGGTCAGGCAGCTAGACTATTTACAGTTAGTGCAGTGCGTCCTGCTCACAGTGTTCAGCTAAACCTACAAGTTAGTGGGGTGCGTCCACCTCACAGTGTTCAGCTAAAGCTACCTGTAGAAGGTTGGTGGTGTTTTCATACTACAGGCAAGCAGTTGATTTTGCTAGCTGCAGTATCAGTACATATATATATATATATATATATATATATATATATATATATCCCAGCTTAGTGCAGCTACAGGCCATTAGTATGTCTGGAAGGCCAAGAAGGAGAGGCAGACAGTCACAAACCAATAAGAGAGGGCAAGCAGGCTCTGTGTCTAGTGCTGGTCGTGGAGACGGTGCATCCTCATCAGCACGTGGCCATGGGACACGCTTGGCCTTTTTTTCGGCAGCTGGCCGTGTTGAGCCGCAACATGCGGAAGACTTGGTCAAGTGGATGACCAAGCCGTCCTCATCCTCCTCATCCTCTCTCACCCATGCCCAGGGTGCTTTGTCTGGCAAAGCAGCGGCCTCTTCCCTCGGCTCAATGTCATCAGTGACTCCTTCCCTAGCTCCACCATGTCCTCCTGAGGAGTCCCTCGAACTGTTTGACCACAGTGTTAGGTACATGCTCCAGGAGGATGCCCAGCGTTTGGAAGGCTCTGATGATGATACTGAGCTCGATGAAGGCAGTAACATGAGCACGGACAGAGGGGGTGCCCAAGAAGGACAGCAATCTGGCAGTCATGCTCCCCCTGCTGCAGCATACTGCCAGGTTTGCTCCAGTGATGAGGAGGGAGGGGATGATGAGGTCACTGACTCAACGTGGGTGCCTGATAGGAGAGAGGAGGAGGAGGAGGAGGAGGAGGCGGCACATCACCAACGAGGCAGGATGCCCTTCAGGGGCCAGCCTAAGGGCAGCACATTGACTGCATCACACCCCAAAGCTCCACATGTGCAGGGCGCTGCAGTCTCTGCGCGTTATTCAAAAAGTTCTTTGGTGTGGGCCTTTTTTGAGACGAGTGCATCAGATCGCACCACTGCTATTTGCAACATATGTCTCAAGCGTATCTCACGTGGCCAAAACATCTCCCGCTTGGGTACCACATGCTTGACCAGACATATGTTGACCTGCCATGCAGTTCGTTGGCAAGCGTATCTAAAAGACCCACACCAAAGAACAAAGAGGATCTCTCCTTGCTCCTCATCAGCTGAGATTTCCAACCCCACTAGACCTCCAGTCCTCTCTGAGACCTGCAGTGAGAGGAATGAAGGTGTAGAATTAGGTGTGTCACAGCCAAGTACTTGTGGGCAATCTGCTTTTGGTACACCGACGTCAGATTGTACCAGGCAAATTTCCCTGCCCCAGCTGCTGCACCGCCGAAAGAAGTTTGCTCCCAGCCATCCACATGCCCAGCGGTTGAATGCTAGCTTGGCAAAATTGCTAGCACTTCAACTGCTGCCTTTTCAGTTGGTAGACTCTGCCCCCTTCCGTGAGTTTGTGGAATGTGTGGTTCCTCAGTGGCAGGTACCCAAACGCCACTTTTTCTCACGGAAGGCGATTCCGGCTCTCTACCGGCATGTGGAAGGCAATGTCCATGCCTCGCTGGACAGGGCGGTCAGCGGTAAGGTGCATATTACCGCTGACTCATGGTCCAGCAGGCATGGACAGGGACGTTACCTAAGTTTCACGGCGTATTGGGTGACTCTGCTGGCAGCTGGGAAGGATGCAGGACAAGGTGCAGTAGTGTTGGAGGTTGTTCCGCCACCACGCCTCCAAAATGCTAATGATTGTGACACACCTCTCTCCTCCACCCCCTCCTCTTCTTCTTCCTCCATGGCCTCTTCCTCGGAACCAGCGGTGCTCCGTAGTCGTTCAAGGGGCTATGCAAGTACGCAGGCCAAAAGATGCCATGCGGTGCTTGAGCTGGTGTGCTTGGGGGACAGGAGCCACACTGGGGCAGAGGTTCTGTCAGCTCTGCAGGGGTAGGTTCAGAGGTGGTTGACGCCACGCCAACTTAAGGCAGGAATGGTGGTTTGCGACAATGGCACCAACCTCCTCTCTGCCCTCCGACAGGGACAAATGACCCATGTGCCCTGTTTGGCTCACGTCCTTAACTTGGTGGTGCAGCGGTTCTTGGGCAGGTACCCGGGCTTACAGAATGTCCTGAGGCAGGCCAGGAAAGTCTGTGTGCATTTCCGCCGATCATATAATGCCAGTGCTTGGCTGACGGACCTCCAAAAGGAGTTTAACCTGCCCAAGAACCGCCTAATCTGTGACATGCCCACCAGGTGGAACTCAACGTTGGCCATGCTGCAGTGGCTGCACACGCAGCAGAGGGCCATCAATGAGTACCTGTGCGACTATGGCACCAGGACAGGGCCGGGGGAGCTTGGTTTTTTTTCCCCACGCCAGTGGGCCATGATCAGGGATGCATGCACTGTCCTGTCACCATTCGAGGAGGCCACGAGGATGGTGAGCAGTGACAGTGCATGCATCAGTGACACTGTCCCCCTTGTCCACCTGTTGGAGCACACGCTGCGTGGAATAATGGACAGGGCACTTGAGGCAGAACAGAGGCAGGAAGAGGAGGACTTCCTTAGCTCTCAAGGCCCCCTTTATCCAGACAGTGTTCCTGCGTGCCCGCCGATCACACAGGAAGAGGAGGAGGAGGAGGAGGAGGAGGAAGATTGTGTCAGTATGGAGGTGGAGCCTGGCACTCAGCATCAGCAGCAGTCTTTAAGGGATCAGTCCCAAGAAACACATGGACTTGTACGTGGCTGGGAGGAGGTGGCTGCAGACGTTGTCGTCCTTAGTGACCCAGAGGACTCCGGACCGAATGCCTCAGCAAACCTACGCTGCATGGCCTCCCTGATCCTGCAAAGCCTGCGTAAGGATCCTCGTATTCGTGGTATCGAGGAGAAGGACCAATACTGGCTGGCAACCCTCCTTGATCCACGTTACAATGGTAAGGTTGCGGACCTTATCTTGCCATCGCAGAGGGAGCAGAGGATGAAACATCTTCGGGAGGCCTTGCAGAAAGGTCTGTGCAACGCGTTCCCAGAGACTGGGAGGTTACAAACTCCTGTTTCTGGACAACGTGTTGCTGAGGCTTCGGTCAGTCAAAGAAGGAGCGGTGGAAAATGTGGCCGTCTGACCGATGCGTTCAGACAATTTTTTGGTCCGCAGCCCCAAGGTATGATCGGTTCCAGCAACCATCGCCAGCGTCTGTTTTACATGGTGCAGGAATACCTAGGGGCAAGATCAGACTTGGACACCTTTCCCACCGAAAATCCTCTGGGTTACTGGGTCTTGAGGATGGATCACTGGCCAGAGCTTGCACAGTATGCAATTGAGCTACTGGCCTGTCCTGAATCCAGCGTTCTTTCGGAACGCACATTCAGTGCTGCTGGAGGCGTGGTAACCGATCACAGGGTGCGTCTGTCCACCGACTCGGTCGATCGACTGACCTTCATAAAAATGAATCAGTCTTGGATCACCACCAGCTACCAAGCACCTGATGCTGATGTAACCGAATAATTTTTTTTGAAATCTCAGATCCCTTCAAAGACTGCCTATGCTGATGCTGAGTGACTATCCCTGAGTAATTATCCTCTTCCTCCTCAATCATCACGCTGATAGCTTGTAAGAACATTTTTGGTTCTGGGCGCCACCACCAGTGCCTAAGGCACAATTTTTCAGCCCCTGTTTAACAGGGGCGTGTAATTACAATTTTTGATGTAATACTTTGCAGCAGGGCTCGTTCCTGCATTCCAACTAGAGTGTCTGTGAGGGGTTGCAGTGTTGTGGCACCAGCACCAGTGCCTAAGGCCCAATTTTTCTGCCCCTGTCTAACAGGGGCGTGTAATTACAATTTTTGATGCAATACTTTGCAGCAGGGCTCGTTCCTGCGTTCCAACTAGAGTGTCTGTGAGGGGTTGCAGTGTTGTGGCACCAGCACCAGTGCCTAAGGCCCAATTTTTCTGCCCCTGTCTAACAGGGGCGTGTAATTACAATTTTTGATCTAATATTTCACAGTAGGGCCCTGTGAGGGCTTACAGTGTTGTGGCCACAGCAACACCTAAGGCCCAAATTTCTGCTGAGTATATAGGGCAGGACCCTACTTTCAAACATCTAACTTACAAACGACTCCTACTTGCAAACGGAAGGAGACAACAGGAAGTGAGATGAAATCTACCCCTAGGAAGGGAAATTCTCTCCTGTAAGAGTTAATATGGGAAAAAAAATTCTCCTTTCCACTGATGCTTTCCAATCCTTGTTCCACAAAAAAACCCAAATTTTCAAAAAACATTTTTCATTGGGACAAAAAGTGAGGTGAAATCTTCTGAAGAGGAGGAAAGACAGCAAAACAAAAGTCACAGGGGTGATAACCCTTCCCTATGTTTTCAAAAAAGCTTAAAAAAGATTTTTTGGCTGGAGCTAAACACGTTAAAAATGTACCCGTTCAAAATTACAAACAGATTCTACTTAACAACAAACCTACAGTCCCTGTCTTGTTTGCACCGCCTGTATACTGCTGTTCAGAGTATATAGGGCCTGGTGGCCCCACACCTTTCCTTATTTTAATTTGGGTGCGGGGTTCCCCTTAATATCCATACAAGACCCAAAGGGCCTGGTAATGGACTGGGGGGTACCCATGCCATTTGTCTCACCGATTTTCATCCATATTGCCATGACCCGACATTACATTAAACCCGCAAGCAGTTTTAAATGAGATTTTTTCCTTTAAAAATGACATTTGGTGCAGGGACTGTTCTAAACACGGGAAACACGCGTCACTTTACAGGCATACTATAGACACCCCCCAGGTACGATATTTAAAGGAATATTTCACTTTTTTTTTTTACTTTAAGCATCATTAAAATCACTGCTCCTGAAAAAACGGCAGTTTTTAAAAGTTTTTTTTGCATTGATACATGTCCCCTGGGGTAGGACCCGGGTCCCCAAACCCTTTTTAGGACAATACCATGCAAATTAGCCTTTAAAATGAGCACTTTTGATTTCGAACGTTCGAGTCCCATAGACGTCAATGGGGTTCTAACGTTCGTGCGAACTTTCGGTCCGTTCGCAGGTTCTGGTGCGAACCGAACCGGGGGGTGTTCGGCTCATCCCTAGCGAGGATCTAGGAATAGATCTCACTGTATCAAGCGCTTTATGAATGAGTGTATCCGAATAACCTCAGACTTTGAATCTATGTGCCATGTTATTGGCCTCAGTTTCAAAAGCTTCCGAGGAACTGCACAAGCGTTTCAATCTTAAAAACTGCCCATATGGTACCCCTCTAATGGTGTGACTGGGGTGTGCAGAGTCTGCTCTAAGTAAAGTGTTACCACTAATAGGCTTTCTATAAAGAGTAGATTGAATTATACCTTCGGCACCCACTAGTTTTACATCTAAGAAATCAATGGAATTGGTTTGTAAATTTCAAGTTCAACGTTTTGTCATTGAAATATGAAAGCCAGGCATCTAGATTTACGTTTTCATCAGATGTGATGAACAAGAGATCGTCAATGAAACGACAGAAGAAGATCGTGTCTACACGGCGGGGGCTATCTGGTCCAAAGATGCGGGACCTCTTCCACCAACCCATATATAGTTTTGCCACTGAGGGCGAAAATTTTGCACCCATAGAGGCCCCGTATCTCTGGAGGTAATAGCCCCCGTCAAACATGAAGAAGTTATGAAGTTAAGAGATATTCTAAGGCTTGTAAAATGAATTCCTGAAGAACTAAAGAAAATTTGCCTGACTTTTTAAGAAAGTAGGAGACTGCTTGAATGCCTAAATGGTGTGGGATGCTGGAATATAGGCTGGTAATCCACCTAAAGCCGTTCTCCCATTTTACATTCTGAAGTTTACCCAGCAGATGGTTGGTGTCTCTTAAATAACAAGGCAGGCTGGTTACTAAGGGTTGTAGCTGGGAATCTACCCACTTTCCTAAACGCTCATTTAATGAGCCTATGCCAGCCATGATTGGTCATCCTGTAAGGGGATTTAACCCCTTATGGATTTTGGGCAGATGGTGAAATACTGGTGTTATAGGATGTTCGGGAATTAATAATTCCTTATCCTTGGATGTAAATATGCCTGCCTGTACTGCTCTATCTAGTAGTATCGTGAGCTCTTTCTTAAAGGGGATAGTGGGATTGGACACAAGTGGTTGATATGTGTATGTGTCAGATAATTGGCGTAAAGCCTCTTCTTTACAGGTTTCTGAATCTAATACTGTCACCATCCCACCTTTGTCTGCAATCCTGATAACAATGCTATCATCTGCTGATAAACCCTTAAATGCTTGTCTCTCCTTTACAGTCAAATTAGCATGTACCAACTTCTTATTGTTACAGCTGCGAGCCAGGCATGCCAGATCCCCTTCCACCATCTTTTGTAAAAGATCAAGATCTTTGCCACTGGAGTAAAGTCCGATCTGCTCTTAACCGAAATATTGTTACGTGTATCAGTGGGATCCAGAGGGGACTGATCTGATTCATCAGCCAAATCAATCAAATCCTGCAAAGCAGAGACTTCGGTGAATAATTTAGGTGAGGGGAAAGACTGACCTATATCGCAGTTGTCTGTAGAACTTTCCATCTCCTCTGATGAACACTTAAAAAAATGTTGTTTTCTGAGAGTTAATGATCGTGAAAATTTGTTAACATCCAGAATAGTTTCAAAAAGATTGAAATGTCTACTGGGACAGAAATTCAGTCCTTTCGCTAAAAGATTGAATTCATCAGCGTTAAGCGGCCTCTTAGAAAGATTGATGACACTGATTTATCTCTTCGACTTGTCCCGTAGCGTGTAGCGTGCGTTGCTTGTAGTATTTATGTTTCCTACCCCCTCTTGTCTTTTCACCTCCAAGATGACCTTCCTAAAGAAGCTGAGGGTAAAGGTGATGGACTGGCATCTGTGGGGCATCCTCAAATGGAAGGTGGAGGAGCACAAGGTATCTAACATCCACCAGCTCTGTGATATTGTCATTGATATTGTCATTGATATTGTCATATTGAGGAGTGGAAGAAGACTCCAGTGGCAACCTGTGAAGCTCTGGTGAACTCCATGCCCAAGAGAGTTAAGGCAGTTCTGGAAAATAATGGTGGCCACACAAAATATTGACACTTTGGGCCCAATTTGGACATTTTCACTTAGGGGAGTACTCACTTTTGTTGCCAGCAGTTTAGACATTAATGGCTGGTGTGTTGAGTTATTTTAAGGGGACAGCAAATTTACACTGTTATACACTCACTACTTTACATTGTAGCAAAGTGTCATTTCTTTAGTGTTGTCACATGAAAAGATATAATAGGGGTGTACTAACTTTTGTAAGAATATATATATATATATATATCTATATATCAATATACATATACACACATATATACATACACACATGCACACACACAGATACCTATACCTTTACATATACATACACACAGTGCAGTCAGTGTAGAGTATATAATAGTGCATTGAAGTGGTTAAGGGGAACCCTATGACAGAATTAAGAAAAAAGTTCCCCCCAAAATCCATACCAACCCATTTGGGTCTGGCATAGATTTTAAGGGGAACTCCATGACAATATTTTTTTTAAAAAAAATTGGAGTGGGGTCCCCCCAAAATTTTTACCAGACCCTTTACCTGAGCAGGCAGCCTAGCAGGCCAGGAAAGGGGGGGGGGACGAGTGAGCGCCCCCGAACCATACCAAGATACTTGCCCCCCCCCCAAAAGCACCTTGTCCCCATGTTGATGGGGACAGGGACCTTATCCCCACAACCCTGGCCTGGTGGTTGTGGGGGTCTGCTGGTGGGGGGCTTATCGGAATCTGGAAGCCTTCTTTAACAAGGAGGCCTCCAGATCCCAGCCCCCCCCCCCCACTATGAATGGGTATGGGGTACATTGTACCCTTACCCATTCACCAAAAATTGTCAAAAAGTAAAAACCCCAATAGACAGTTTTTGACAATTCCTTTATTAAAAAGAGAACGAAGTGTCCAGCGATGTCCATCTTCAATCACGCCACCCAAAAAATAGAAGAAAAAAAAGCTCTGCCTCGATGGGAGGCCTCCCGCAAACTGCTGTCTCTTGGCTGTGACAGCTGTTATATAGGGAGGGGTGGGGCCACCCGCTTCTGGTATGGATTTTGAGAGGACCCCACGCCAATTTTTTTAAAAATTTTGACATGGAGTTCCCATTAAAATTTATGCCAGACTGAAAGGGCCACGCTGTTTTTTTTTTTTTTACGTTTTGGCATGGATTTTTTCATTGATTTTTCATCTATATTGCTGGTAGTCTACAATACATTACAGCTGCAAGTAAGCTTAAATGACATTTTTTCCTTTAGAAATGTCATATTGCTGTGGCACTGTTCTACACATAACACAGATGTGCCACTTTACAGGCTAAGGGGACCCCCAGGCACGATATTTAAAGGAATATTTCATTTTTATTGTTTCACTTAATGCATTATTAAAATCACTGCTCCTGAAAAAACTTTTGTTTTAAAAAATGTTTGCATTGATACATGTCCCCTGGGGCAGTACCCGGTTTCCCATGCACTTTTTATGGCGATAACTTGCATATAAGCCTTTTGCTCATTAGCACTTTTGATTTTTCATGTTCATTTCCCATATACTTTATTAGGGTTTGCATGTTCGCTCATAGTTTTTTCCTGTTCGCATCCTCTGGTGCGAACTGAACCCGGGGGGGGGGGGGGAGTGTTCGGCTCATCCCTAATGGTTGGGGATCAAACTCACTAGGTTACCTGGTCTACTACTATTTGATCTCTTGATTTATTTATCTTTAGTGTTAAGCGCAATATTTTTTGTTTTTCAAATTGTGACAGCAATAAAAATTAAAAAATGGCTTGGGCAGGAAGGAGGTAAAAGTGTCCAGTATTGAGATAAGGATACATAGACCCACACATGCAGGAACATTGAATGCATGTATTGTTTTATTTCTCATTTTGCGTTGGACAATCAAGAATATTTTGCGCTTAACAAAAGAAATTCTATAAGGAGAGAAACGCCCTATTCGGCCCAAGAAAAAAGGGAGGACTGGGACTTCCAAATCTTTTTTGGTACTACCAGGCGGCTAGATTAGCACAGATATCAACAGTTTATGCCAAAACAGCCAGACCTGATTGGGTAGAAATGGAAAGACAGGACGTATCAACATTTACAATTGACTTCCTCCTCTGGTTCCCACCAAAGGTTAGGCCCCCGGTCATGTCTCCCGCCTTATCACAATCTCTGACGATATGAGACACTCTCAGAAAGAGCCCTTCCTTGGTATCGCACAGCAAACCTCTATCGCACATTTTCCGTAACCCCGCGTTTCCCCCGGGTATGGACATAAAAGCCTTTCAGTGGTGGCTGGATAGGGGTATGTACCGGATCGGGAACTATTTTACCGTTTTCCCTCAACCACTGCGTTAAACATCTGAGTCTCCCCAATTCGGAGAGGTTCAGGTTTTATCAAATTTCACACTTTCTCCAATCAATCTGGGTTGGGAAACCCGAACCACCGCAGTTCACCCCATACGAAATATGGTGTGGGGGACTCCTGGAGCAGAGGGGGGGAATATCCTTAATCTACTCTTCGCTTGCTGCTACAGATAAGAAAGCAACGTTCATGCTGGCATGGGAGAGGGATTTACAGGACACATGGGATCTAGATCTAGATCACTGGCACATGGCCTTCTTCCGATCATTCAAAGGCATTTATAATATATCCCTGATTGAAGCTAGCCTAAAGGTAATCACTAGATGGTACTTGACCCCCTCCCGG
This sequence comes from Lithobates septentrionalis, assembly GCA_037952835.1. Lineage (NCBI taxonomy): Eukaryota > Metazoa > Chordata > Amphibia > Anura > Ranidae > Lithobates > Lithobates septentrionalis. The sequence continues at coordinate 12,682,296 of JBBDGP010000229.1, forward strand.
CTTGCTATGATGCATCCCGCGGTCTCCCCTCTCTGCTTTCGCGGATGTCACATGAAAGGTTCCATGATACATATATGGTGGGAATGCCCTAAAATCAGGACCTTTTGGCAAAAAAATTTTTACGCCATATCCAAAATAACAGGTAAGACCATTCCCAAGTCTCCTCTAACAGCTCTTCTCAACCATCCCATTCCAGGGATCTCAAAATCATCACAGAAATTAGTATTTTTCGTTCTCCTGGGAGCCAAAATTACCCTTGCTAAAGCTTGGAAGAAGCCCTCAGTCTCTCTCATAGCGGCTAAACAGAAAGTGTCATGGATAATGGCTCAGGAGAAATTAGTAAGCTCTTTACTAGACACCTCAGCAAAGTTCGAGAAGATTTGGGATCCATGGTCCAAATACATAGGAATAAGGGAACATCCAAATTATTAGAAATAGACCCTTAATAGAAGTGGGGGCACCGAGCAGACAGCTAAACTCTTCTCTTATCTGCACTTCATCTTTCTTTTTTTTACTCCTCCCGCTTCTCTCCTTCCCCAACCTTTTTTTTTTTTTTTTTCTTATTTCTCTCTCCCTGACTTTCCATACCTGGCAGGCATGAATAGAACTCACTCCCGCAGTGGGTGCACACTGGAGTGAACTGTAGTAGAAAGTTTTACTTAGTAGTTTGTCCCTGAGGTTTACATATGAATAATAGCATCTTTTTACATCATGCCTAAACAGCGGCTGTGCCAAAGGGATTGTTATGTTATTTTAAGCTTGAAATGTAACCCGTTTAGCAAACTGTTTTTGCCACCAAGATCATTTGGTCAATGTGCCAAAATTTTCTTTTATTTTTTCTACTTTGCTAATGTCTCTCTAGGTCTTCAGGTCATTAGTAAATGGAACCCATTCCGCTCTCCAGCACAGTGGGCTCCCATGAAGGGGTGCTGGTGGTGGAATGGGATAGTTACCCAAGGCCCACCCATGATGGCCGCAATAACACGGATCCTGTAGGACCTGATATTAGATACTTCAGTTTACAGCTAGTTGATAAAACTTAAAAAAAAATAAAATAAATAAATAATGTTGATGTAACACCTATCTGAATGTACTGTTGAGTATCCTTCATGTGCACAATAAAAACTTTTTTCAAAAAACAAAAAAACAAACAAAAAAAAAAGAAATTCTATAAGGAACTGAAAAATAAAGGGAATTAAATAACAAGTAGCCACAGGATTGACTTATTAGATGGGCCATTAAGTTAAGCAAGACTGCAAAGCAAGCTACTATACTTTAGATCACCCACAGTGCTTTGTAAACCATTTGTCATGTATTGAATATTTATTTATAAAATAAATATTGCACATACTATAAATAAACAGTTTAAAACATACAGTATAAACCAAATAACAAAAACAGCTCAAATAAAATTAACCCTAAACCATTATAGAATGCTTTTCTAGAATTCTTAGTAGGAGTTCATACATACTGTTTCTCTTATGAGACTGTATACATTTCACTATTCATTTCTGAGAACAGAGCATAATTATCTGTTTTATGATTGCAGTTTATCAAGTACAGTCAGGTCCATAAATATTGGAACATCAACACAATTCTAATCTTTTTGGCTCTATACACCACCACAATGGATTTCAAATGAAACAAACAAAATGTGCTTTGACTGCAGACTTTCAGCTTTAATTTGAGGGTATTTACATCCAAATCAGATGAATGGTGTAGGAATTACAACAGTTTGTATATGTGCCTCCCACTTTTTAAGGGACCAAAAGTAATGGGACAATTGGCTGCTCAGCTGTTCCATGGCCAGGTGTGTGTTATTCCCTCATTATCCCATTTACAAGGTGCAGATAAAAGGTCCATAGTTAATTTCAAGTGTGCTATTTGCATTTAGAATCTGTTGCTGTCAACTCTCAATATGAGATCCAAAGAGCTGTCACTATCAGTGAAACAAGCCATCATTAGGCTGAAAAAACAAAACAAACCCATCAAAGAGATTGCAAAAACATTAGGTGTGGCCAAATCAACTGTTTGGAACATCCTTAAAAAGAAAGAATGCACCGGTGAGCTCAACAACACCAAAAGACCCAGAAGACCATGGAAAACAACTGTGGTGGATGACCAAAGAATTCTTTCCCTGGTGAAGAAAACACCCTTTACAACAGTTGGCCAGATCAAGAACACTCTCCAGGAGGTAGGTGTATGTGTGTCAAAGTCAACAATCAAGAGAAGACTTCACCAGAGTGAATACAGAGGGTTCACCACAAGATGTAAACTATTGGTGAGCATCAAAAACAGGAAGGCCAGATTATAGTTTGCCAAACAACATCTAAAAAAGCCTTCACAGTTCTGGAACAACATCCTATGGACAGATGATACCAAGATCGACTTGTACCAGAGTGATGGGAAGAGAAGAGTATGGAGAAGGAAAGGAACTGCTCATGATCTAAAGCAGACCGCCTCATCAGTGAAGAATGGTGGTGGTAGTATCATGGCGTGGGCATGTATGGCTGCCAATGGAACTGGTTCTCTTGTATTTATTGATGATGTGACTGCTGACAAAAGCAGCAGGATGAATTCTGAAGTGTTTCGGGAAATATTATCTGCTCATATTCAGCAAAATGCTTCAGAACTCATTGGACGGCGCTTCACAGTGCAGATGGACTATGACCCGAAGCATACTGCGAAAGCAACCAAAGAGTTATTTAAGGGAAAGAAGTGAAATGTTATGCAAAGGCCAAGTCTATCACCTGACCTGAATCTGATTGAGCATGCATTTCACTTGCTGAAGACAAAACTGAAGGGAAAATGCCCTAAGAACAAGCAGGAACTGAAGACAGCTGCAGTAGAGGCCTGGCAGAGCATCACCAGGGATCCAATCCAGCGTCTGGTGATGTCTATGCATTCCAGACTTCAGGCTGTAATTGACTGCAAAGGATTTGCAACCAAGTATTAAAAAGTGAAAGTTTGATGGATGATTGTTAATCTGTCCCATTACTTTTGGTCCCTTAAAAAGTGGGAGGCACATATACAAATTGTTGTAATTCCTACACTGTTCACCTGATTTGGATGTAAATACCCTCATATTAAAGCTGAAAGTCTGCAGTTAAAGCACATCTTGTTTGTTTCATTTCAAATCCAGAACATTCACCAAAATAACTGTAGGAAACATGCTAGCCATTTAATTTTAACACCTGCATAATAAATTTGTTGAAAATATGTTTGTAAACATTTTTTGTAAATAGTTTCAATGAGCAGTTTAAATCATATTTTAATAGCGAGTGAAACTTCAAGCAAAAATGTTGTACATACCCAATTTATAATTGTAAGAATAAAAGGAATTGGTAAACTGGCACAAAATACTAGATTGAAAGGTGGTTACACATATTAAAAAAAAATTACATATCCCCTTAAATAATTACAGCATTGTACAGTATATGTATACTGAAAGTTTAAAGGTATGTCACCTGGTACTTTATTTAACAATGCAAATTTCTGTATACAATTCAAATAACAGGATATTACGCTATACATGAAAGATTTTTTTCTCAAAAAGTAAATGTCAAAGGAAGTTCTCAAAAGGTAGGAAACCATTGTACCTGATTGTGAATTTAAATGAAAATAAATTTATAGATAATGTTTCTACTTGGACGGATATTCTCCTTTACTATATTAACATTTATCAGCAGTGTTTTATTCTTGTTCACTTGTTTGAAGCAAATGTTGGACACGCATTATTTATGTATGCTTTAAAGAAACCCTAAGTTAAAATAATTACTTAAAATATAAATGAAACCATAGCAGTCATTTTGAAGTTCGCTGAAAGCTGAACTCCAGGCAAAATGCTAAATACACATATTAAATACATATGTGAGAGATGTTTTACCAGCAGAATTCGTATTTCTATCCATACAGTCCTCACATTTAAAAATGCTGCTACAAGGCAATTTCCTGTCAGTGCAGACCTGATTTTAACACCTGCAGATCTTGTGAGCTCATCTGTCACTCTCCTCTCATTTCCTATTATCATGTCCCTCAATAGCAATAGTGATGAGCAAATCTACATCCAAAAATCCGCAAACTACAAATTTGGTAAAACAAAGGACATGTGGGGTTATTTACGAAAGGCAAATCCACTTTGCACTGCAAGTGCACTTGAAAGTGCAGTCGCTCTAAATAAAAAGGGGTAGATCTGAAATGAGTGTAAGCTCTGCTGATTTTATCATTCAATCATGTGCAAGCTAAAATGCTGTTTTTTATTTTCCTTGCACGTCCCCCTCTGAGCTACAGTGACTTTACTTCCAAGTGCACTTTCAGTGCACTTTCAAGTGCACTTGCAGTGCAAAGTGGATTTTCCTTTAGTAAATAACCCCCATGGAGTTCTTTTAATAAGACTTGAAACATTACAAATGCACAATTTCTTTAAATAATATGCTTGGGAGATGTTTTAAGCTTTCCTTTTGAAGTGGTGCACTAGTATGATGTACATGAGTGAAATTTAGAAGAAAAAAAAAATTGTCACTTAATGACATCTCCCATTTGCTTTGTTCTGTTTGCAAAGAGGCCAAGGTTGCCTTTTTTCATATCAGACCCTAATCTTACATGAGGGTCTGATGTCAGTTATATAAATGGACCTGTGCAAAAAAATAAAAAATAACCAAAGAAACAAAATGACAATGTCATTGGTTGGTAGGAAGGGAACATCCACAGAGTCATTGGTTGTTATGGTACACCATAATAACCAAAGATATTTTGAAAAAAAATGGCATGGGGTTCCTTTCAAAATTCCTACCAAACCCCTTATCCCAGATAAGGTTCTGTTATGGCTTTAAAGGAGGAACCCCATGCAAAAAAAAAAAAGACAAAAGAAGCATGGAGTCTCCTAAAATCCATACTAGACACTTACCAAACATTTAAAGCATGTATGTACTGTACCTCTTTCTTTTACAATGCCAAGCCACATGCCTTCAAAAAACAGAGGTTATCTTGACAGGTGGGCACCACTGGCAAAGCACTTTGTACCTATTGTAATGAGAACATGCGCTTCTTCCCCACATCTCTGGCCCTGTGGATATAGATGTCTGTGGAGGAGGAGGAGCAGACTTTTCAGGATCTGAAAATCCCATATAAAATAAAGAAATCCCTAGATCTCTCGACCCCTGGTTATTCCTTCACAAAAAATTAGAATGGAAATAAACAAACACACGCACACTCTAAAAATCAAAACTTACCATGTTGTAAATCTATTGTCACTCATGTCTTCCAGTAATACAGTACTGTGCAAAATGTTTAGGCAGGTGTGAAGAAATCCTGTACAGTAAGAATGCTTTCAAAATTATATAATTTTAATTGTTAATTTTGATGGGGACAAGGTGCTTTGGGGGGCTACCCCAAAGCACCCTAATGTTGAGGGCATGTGGCCTGGTATGGTTCAGAAGGGGGCGCTCTCTCGTCCCCCCTCTTTTTCTGCGGCCTGCCAGGTTGCGTGCTCGGACAAGGGTCTGGTATGGATTTTTGGGGGACCCCATGCCTTTTTTTAAATTTTGGCACAGGGTTCCCCTTAAAATCCATACCAAACCTGAAGGGCCTTGTATGGAATTTTGGGGGACCCCCACGCAATTTTTTTTTAAAATTATTTTTAAATTTTGGTTCGGGGTTACCCTTAATTTTCATACCAGACCCAAAGGGACTGGTAATGGACTGGGGGGATCCCATGCCATTTTCTTCAATGACTTCTTTTATTTGTATTGCCGGGACCGGCAATTCATTATAGCAGCGAGTAGTTTTAAATGACTTTTTTTCCTTTAGAAATGTCATTTTGTGCAGGGACTGTTCTAAACATGGAAAACATGTGCCACTTTACAGGCATACTATATACACCCTCCAGGTACGAAATTTAAAGGAATATTTCACTTTTATTGTTTCACTTTAAGCATTATTAAAATCACTGCTCTCGAAAAAACGGCAGTTTTTAAAACTTTTTTGCATTGATACATGTCCCCTGGGGCAGGACCCAGGTCCCCAAACTTTTTTTATGACAATACCATGCATATAAGCCTTTAAAATTAGCACTTTTGATTTCTCCCATAGACTTTTAAAAGATGTACCGCGGCTTTCGAATTTTCCACGAACACCCAAATTGTTTGCTATTCGGTGAACAGGCGAACACCCGATGTTCGAGTTGAACTTACGCTCGACTCGAACATTGGGCTCATCCCTAATCATCAATTTCATATGCAGGTTGAAATACAGTCATTAATTGAAACAGAAACAGCTGTGTAGAAGGCTTGGTTGTAAAGGCTGAAGATATTACACCTCCATGCTTTTTATGCATGAAGGTAAAAAACCTTCTGTATGCTGCTCCCCCTAATACTTACCTGAACCCCCTCTCGATCCAGCAATGTGCACGAGAGACTTGGCTGTCCTGTGACTCCATCTGCCTCCACGTGTATCGCCACCCTCTCACGTGGCTTCGTTTTCACTCCTGATGAAGCCACATGGAAGGGTGGCAATACGCATGGAGGCAGAGCCAGGTGGTGTGTGATTACTACTGGAACAAGTGAGATTAATAAAATGTAAGCGTAATTCCTAATTTTGTACCAGTGTAATCTGTGCCATTAACCTAGATACTACACTATTGGAATTCTCTCCCCCCATTTTCTTTGAGCACTTTGTGGAGCTATCCCTATTGGAGTTGGTATGCTAATAAGGAGGATCTAAGAGGATGACCAACATCTGGTGTGTGAGACAGTATTTTCTCATAAGCTGTGTTGGCCTTGTAATATGGGTCTGGTAATAGGGTGAGCGTCCGTTTCACCTGGTAGTGGAGCACTATTGCATGTCTTGCTAAAGCACAGAGGGGATCTAAGAATTCATATTGCTCTGGTTTTCTTCTGTGAAGAAGCTATACTGGATAATTTTTTTTGGACCTATCAGATTTTTTTCTTCTTCTTTTCTTTTTTACTCTTGATTTGGACTTGACAAGTCTCTTGCACTAAGATTTTATTTATTTGATAAGGTAGATGTTATTTGTGCCTTATTGATTGAGGATTGTTAATAGCCACATTTGGGCAGTGCAATCACCTTAATGTATATTGGTATTCTATATTGTATGTGGAAATGCATCTTGTGATAGAAGCAGCCAATAGATAGTTATTTGGGTTAGGTGTAGGGATGAGCTTGATGTTCGGGTGGAACATACGTTCGTCTTGAACATCGGGTGTTCGCCCATTCGCCGAGGAGCAAACATTATGGGGCGTTTGTGGCAAATTTGAGCGCTGCAGAAAGCCCCATAATGCACTGCAAGATCGCAGTGCATTGCCGTATGATGATTGGCCAAAGCATGCACCTGAACTGCATGCTTTGGCCAATTCCAGTGCCCTCTGCTAAGGGAGCCATAATTGGCCAAAGGCTAATCATGGCTCAGGGAAACTAAGCCCACACCCCACACAGCAGCCCTGTGTAGTGTTGTTGGTGTGGACAGAGATAGCTTGATTTAGATTAAGCAAGCAGGTTATTTATTTAGTGGCAGTGTATGTGATACATATATACAGTCAGTCTAGTTTGTATATATATATATATATATATATATATATATATATATATATATATATATATATATATATACTCTGCATTTGGCATAGACTATAAATTCAGTGTTTACTCTATATTCAGTCAGTGCAGGCAGTGTAATTATATATATATATATATATATATATATATATATATATATATATATATATATATATATATATATATATATATATATATATATATATATATATATATATATATATATAGATATATATATCTATATATATATAGATATAGATATATATAGAGATATATATATATATATATATATACACACACACACACACACACATACATATATATCATACATACACACACACAGTCTTGTATATATACACTCTGCATCCAGTGTAGCCTATATCTACAGTGCATTCTGTGGTGTACTGTTTGTAATACACTTCAGGCGGTGTACACAGTATAAAACACAGTGCATCCGTAGTACAGTTTCTACTACTTTTCTGGTGGTGTACACAGTACCTAATACAGTGTGTACGGTTTCTACTACACTTCTGGTGGTGTACACAGTATCAAATACAGTGCATCAGTAGTACAGTTGCTAACACAGTGCAGGCGGTGTACACAGTATCTAATGCAGTGTGTACAGTTTCTACTACACTTCTGGTGGTGTACACAGTATAAAATACAGTGCAGCCATAGTACAGAGTTGGTGGAGTGGATAACAAAGCCGTCCTCATCCTCCTCCTCCTCTGTCACCCAGGTTCAGAGTAGTTAGCCTTCCAATGCAGCTGCCAAAGTGGCCTATTCCATAAGCTCCTTGTCCACAGTCACTCCTTCCATAGCCCCACCATCATGCACAGAGGAGTCCCCAGAACTATTCGACCACAGTGTTGGGTACATGCTGCTGGAGGATGTGCAGCGATTTGCTCAGATGTTGGTTCCCAGGTCGAGGAAGGGAGTGACGTGAACGTAGAGAGAGGGGATGCCCAACAAGGACAAGAAACTGACAGTCATGTTTCCCCAGCCGCAGCATACTGCCAAGTTTGCTCCAGTGACAAGGAGGGAGAGGATGATGAGATCACTGACTACTTGGGTGCCTGAGAGAAGAGAGGAGGAGGAGGCACAACTCCAACGAGGCAGAATGTCCTCTAGGGGGCAGCTTAAGGGCAGCCACCCTATTGCATCACACCGCAGAGCTCCGCAGGTGCAGGGCACTGCTGACTCCCCACTGACTTTTAAAAGTTCCTTGGTGTGGACCTTTTTTGACACATATGCAGCAGATTGCACATTTACTATTTGCAACCTATGTCTGAAGCGGATCAAGCATGGCCAGAACAGCAGACGCTGGGGCACCACATGCTTGACCAGACATACGACGACCTGCCATGCAGTCCATTGGCAACAGCACTTGAAAGACCCGCATCAAAGAAAAAGGCGGACTTCTCCATGCTCCTCATCTGGGATCTCCAAACCCACTATACCTCCAGTCCTCTCAAAAACCAGCACTAACAGGAATGAAGGTATAGAAATAGGTGTCCCAAGTACTTTCAGCCAGTCTGCTAGCAGTACACCATCTGATTTTAGCAGATAAATTTCCCTACCCCAGTTGCTGAACCATAAAAAAAAAAGAAATTTGGTCCCAGCCATCCACATGCTCAGCATCTGAATGCTAGCTTGGCCAAATTGCTAGCACTGCAACTGCTGCCTTTTCAGCTGGAATACTTTGCCCCTTTTCCTGAATTTGTGGAATGTGCTGTACCTCAGTGGCAGGTTCCAAAACGCCACCTATTTTCATGGCAGGCAATTCCAGCTCTCTACCAGCATGTGGAAGGCAATGTTTTGGCCTTGTTGGACAGGGCGGTCAGCAGTAAGGTGCATACAAACGCTGACTTTTTTCTTCCTCTATGGCCTCTTCTGCAGATTTTTCCTCTGAACCAGCAGTGCTCTGTAAGCGCTCAAAGGGCTACACAAGCACTCAGGCAAAAAGATGCCATGAGGTACTTGACTTGGTCTGCTTAGGGGACAGGAGCTACTTTGGGGCAGAGATTCTGTCTGTCTGCAGGGGCAGGCTATGAGGCGGTTGACGCCATGCCAACTTCAGCCAGGAATGGTTGTATGCGACAATGGCACCAACCTTCTCTCCGCCCTCCGACAGGGACACTTGACCCATGTTCCATGTTTGGCACACGACTTGAATTTGGTGGTGCAGCAGGTATCCAGGCTTACAGGATCTCCTGAGGCAGGCCAGAAAAGTCTGGTCATTTCTGCCGGTCATACAAATGCCAGTGCTCGGCTGGCTGACATTCAAAGGGAATGCAACCTACCCACCAACCGCCTCATTTTTGACATGCCCACCAGGTGGAACTCAACGTTGGCAATGCTGCAGCAGCTGCACATGCAGCAGAGCGTCATCCATGAGTACCTGTGCGAGTATGGCACCAGTACAGGGTCAGGGGATCTTGACTTCTTTTCACTACGCCAGTGGCTACTGGTCAAGGATGCATGCACTGTCCTGTCACCATTTGAGGAGACCACAAGGATGCATGCATCAGTGAGACTGTTCTCTTGTCTTCCTGTTGGAGCACACGCTTCGTGGAATAATGGACAGGGCACTTGAGGCAGAACAGCGGGAGGAAGAGGACTTCCTTACCTCTCAAGGCCACCTTTATCCAGATAGCATTCCTATAGGACTGCCAAACACACAGGAAGAAGAGGAGGAGGATTGTGTCAGCATGGACATGGAGGATAACACTCAGCAGCAGTCTTCAAGGGATGGTTTTCAGTCCCCAGAAACCCAAGAAGCTGTATGTGGCTGGGAGGAGGTTGTTACGGATCATGTAATACTTAGTAACCCAAAGGACTCAAAATTGAATGCCTCTGCAAACTTACGCTGCATGGCCTCCCTGATTCTGCAAAGCCTGCGAAAGGACCCTAAGATTTGTAGTATCAAGGAGGGGGATCATTACTGGCTAGCAACCCTTCTTGGTCCACGTTACAAGGGTAAGGTTGCAGAACTCATCCTGCTTTCACAGAGGGAGCAGAGGATGAAACATCTTCAGGAGGAAATGTTTGTGCAATACAATTCCAAACTCTGGGAGGTTACAATTTCCTGGTCCTGGACAACGTGTTGCTGAGGCTTCATTCAGTCAGAGGAAGAGCAGTGAAGGTGGCCGGCTGACCAATGCCTTTAAACAATTTTTCAGTCCTCAGCGCCAAGGTCTGATCAGTTCAAGCAACCATCGCCAGCGTCTGCATTACATGGTGCAGGAATATCTAGGGGTAAGAGCAGACTTGAAGACTTTTCCAATAGAGCATCCACTGGGTTACTGGGTCTTGAGGATGGACCAGTGGCCAGAACTTGCTCAATATGCAATTGAGTTACTGGCCTGTCCGTATCCAGCATTCTTTCTGAACGCACATTCAGTGCCGCTGGAGGATTTGTAACGGATCATAGAGTGCGCCTGTCCACAGACTCCGTTGATAGGCTCACATTCATAACAATGAATCAGTCTTGGATCAGCAGCTATAAACCACCTGATGCTGATGTAACTGATTGAATTTTCTATGGATGTGGGATCCCTTGAAGACTCCCTATGCTGACTATCCTATTCCTCCTCAATATTTCATTTTTATTGTTTCACTTTAAGCATTATTAAAATCACTGCTCCCAAAAAAATGGTAGTTTTTAAAACTTTTTTTTACCTTGATACATGTCCCCTGGGGCAGGACCCGGTCCCCAAACACTTTTTATGGCAATAACTTGCATATAATAATAGGTAAATAACAGTGCAGCGCTAAGAATATATACAGAAACAAAATAACAGATTGCTCATAGCATAAGATGTTAAAAAATCCCCTTTGGTATAAAAGATGGATATAAAAGTTGACAGATAAGATCTCTTCAGTGGTGATAAGGGTGTTCATAGACATCCATGTGATATCTCCTAATTAGGGATGAGCCAAAACCCCCCCCCGGCTCGGTTCGCACTAGAACCTGCGAACGGACCGAAAATTTGCACGAACGTTAGAACCCCATTGAAGTCTATGGGACTCGAACGTTTGAAATCAAAAGTGCTAATTTTAAAGGCTAATTTGCATGGTTTTGTCCAAAAAATGGTTTGGGGACCCGGGTCCTGCCCCAGGGGACATGTATCAATGCAAAAAAAAGTTTTAAAAAAAGCGGGCGTTTTTTCGGGAGCAGTGATTTTAATGATGCTTAAAGTGAAAAAAAAGTGAAATATTCCTTTAACCTCCCTGGCGGTATGATTCTTTCTGATTTTAGGTGCTGAAAGCGGTACAATTATTTTGCAATGAAATTTGGCGTTTTATATTGTAGGTATTTAATTATTAACAATAACACACTTAAATCTGTCCAAACAAGAGTCTAGTAGATATCCCGGGTATGATAAAGTTTGAAACACAAAAACATAAATTATAATATAATAAAAAAAAAATAATAATTATAAAAAATAAAAATAAATAGTAATAAAATAAATTTCCACACGATTCACTATCGCTCAATTCTGCAAGTGTTCTAATTTACTATCGCTGTTTTCTAGCTGGTCTAAAGCCATTTTTGACGTAAAGGGACACTTTTTGGTTGCTATGGACAATCTCCAGTTTCCAGGCAGAAAGAACAGTATATGCAATATAAAACTGCATGCAGGGCATGGGCCAGAGCACTGGGGACAAATGGGATGTGAAATGATTTCATACAGTACTGTAATCTGTAAGATTACAGTACTGTATGTGTTATGATTTTTACATTTTTTTGAATTTGCCGCCAGGCTCCGCCCCCGTGCGTCGCGACGCTCGCAGGGAACGGAGCCTGGCACAGAGAGGCTTCGGAGGAGGACGGAGCCCTCGGACAGTGCGGGGGACATCGCAGGATCCCGGGGACAAGGTAAGTAAGGAGGCACCAGGATCCTGCGATGTAATCCCGAGTGTGGCTCGGGGTTACCGCTAATGGTCCTGAAATGTAACCCCGAGCCACACTCGGGAAAACCGCCAGGGAGGCTACATATCATACCTGGGGGGTGTCTATAGTATGCCTGTAAAGTGGCGCGTGTTTCACGTGCTTAGAACAGTCCCTGCACAAAATGACATTTTTAAAGTAATAAAAGTCATTTAAAACTGCTTACGGCTTTAATGTAATGTCCGGTCCTGGTAATATGGATGAAAATCAGAGAGACAAACTGCATGCGTACCCCCCCAGTCCATTACCAGGCCCTTTGGGTCTTGTATGGATATTAAGGGGAACCCCGCACCCAAATTAAAAGGAAAGGCGAGGGGCCCCAGGCCCTCTGAACAGCAGTATATGGGCGGTGCAAACAAGACAGGGACTGTAGCTTTGTTGTTAAGTAGAATCTGTTTGTGATTTTGAACTGGTACAGTCTTTACGTGTAGCTCCAGCCAAAAAAATCAATTTTTAAGCTTTTTGGAAAACATAGGGAAGGGTTATCCCCCCTGTGACATTTGTTTTGCTGTCTGTGCACCTCTTCAAAAGATTTTACCTCACTTTCTGTCCCAATGGCAAATGTTTGACAATTTGGGGTTTTTTTTGAAACAAGGATTGGAGATAAAGCATCAGTGGAGAGGAGACACGTTTTTCCCATATTAACTCTTATGCCCCGTACACACGGTCGGACTTTGTTCGGACATTCCGACAACAAAATCCTAGGATTTTTTCCGACGGATGTTGGCTCAAACTTGTCTTGCATACACACGGTCACACAAAGTTGTGGAAAATCCGATCGTCCTAAACGCAGTGACGTAAAACACGTACGTCGGGACTATAAACGGGGCAGTGGCCAATAGCTTTCATCTCTGTTTATTCTGAGCATGCGTGGCACTTTGTCCGTCGGATTTGTGTACACACGATCGGAATTTCCGACAACGGATTTTGTTGTCGGAAAATTTTATATCCTGCTCTCAAACTTTGTGTGTCGGAAAATCCGATGGAAAATATGTGATGGAGCCTACACACGGTCGGAATTTCCGGCAACAAGGTCCTATCACACATTTTCCTTCGGAATAACCGTTTGGAATAACGCACAGAGACAGCAGCGCCCTGCACATGCTGAGCTCTGCGGTGTGATGCAGTCGGTGTGCTGCCCTTAAGCTGGCCCCTGGAGGGCATCCTGCCTCATTGGTGATGTGCCTCCTCCTCTCTCCTATCAGGCACCCACGTGGAGTCAGTGACCTCATCATCCCCTCCCTCCTCATCACTGGAGCAAAGCTGGCAGTATGCTGCAGCTGGGGGAACATGACTGCCAGATTGCTGTCCTTCTTGGGCACCCCCCTCATTCTGGGATCACGTTACTGCCTTCCTCTAGCGGGGTACCATCATCGGAGCCTTCAAAACGCTGGGCATCCTCCTGGATCATCTACCCAACACTGTGGTCAAACAGTTCGGGGGACTCCTCAGGAGGACCACTTATAAATGCTCAACATACATCCTCATAAATATCATCACTCAATTACGTCAATTGATAAAATCACAGATATGCACATAAAAAGAAAATTATGTATAAAATCACATAAAGGGGAGAATACATTCAACGATCCGAAATTAAAAATAAAAATAAATCATCATCTGGGACCACTGAAAGTGGTGAATGCCGGTTTGACCCATCTGTTAGCTCAGGGGTCCAGTGATTGAGGTGAGCGGTTTGGCTAGCTGGTGGAGGAATCACTGATTAGGAGATATCACATGAATGTCTATAAACCCCCTTATCACCACTGAGTCAACTTTTATATCCATCTTTTATACCAAATGGGACTTTAACATCTTATGCTATGAGCAATCTGTTATTTTGTTTCTGTATATATTCTTGCACTGTTATTTACCTATTACATGTTCAGAAGGATTTTCATATAATGACCTTTTAGTGTACAGCTGCTTTAATTTTGTGAGTTTATGTATATCGTCTTGCGCTGACTGAACCCCCATATTTTACAATAACTTGCATATAAGCCTTTAAAATGAGCACTTTTGATTTTTCACGTTTGTGTCCCATAGACTTTACCAGTGTTTGCACAAATTTTTTGCCTGTTCGCATGTTCTGTTGCAAACCGAACCGAGGGGTGTTCAGCTCATCCCTAGTTAGGTGGCAGCACACAAACACTCTTTAAATTCTTTACACAGATGATTACTTTCTTTATAGTGACAGAGCAGACCACATGAAAAAGCACATTAGTTACCAGTACTAACATATGAGATACTAACAGGTAAAGTGAATGTCAGAATAAACACAAAACTTAACAAAAATAGCATAAACAATGTGTGACTAACCTGTATCAAAGAGGAGACACAAAACACTGTTGCTCACTAGGGATGAGCCGAACACCCCCCGGTTCGGTTCGCACCAGAACCTGCGAACGGACCAAAAGTTCGCACGAACGTTAGAACCCCATTGACGTCTATGGGACTCGAACGTTCGAATTCAAAAGTGCTCATTTTAAAGGCTAATTTGCATGGTATTGTCCTAAAAAGGGTTTGGGGTCCCGGGTCCTACCCCAGGGGACATGTATCAATGCAAAAAAAACTTTTAAAAACTGACGTTTTTCGGGAGCAGTGATTTTAATGATGCTTAAAGTAAAAAAAAAAAAGTGAAATATTCCTTTAAATATCGTACCTGGGGGGTGTCTATAGTATGCCTGTACAGTGGCGCGTGTTTCCCGTGTTTAGAACAGTCCCTGCACCAAATGTCATTTTTAAAGGAAAAAATCTCATTTAAAACTGCTTGCGGGTTTAATGTAATGTCCGGTCCTGGCAATATGGATGAAAATCAGTGAGACAAACACCATGGGTACCCCCCAGTCCATTACCAGGCCCTTTGGGTCTTGTATGGATATTAAGGGGAACCCCGCACCCAAATTAAAATAAGGAAAGGTGTGGGGCCACCAGGCCCTATATACTCTGAACAGCAGTATACAGGCGGTGCAAACAAGACAGGGACTGTAGGTTTGTTGTTAAGTAGAATCTGTTTGTCATTTTGAACGGGTACATTTTTAACGTGTTTAGCTCCAGCCAAAAATTCTTTAAGCTTTTTGGAAAACATAGGGAAGGGTTATCACCCCTGTGACATTTGTTTTGCTGTCTTTCCTCCTCTTTGGAAGATTTCACCTCACATTTTGTCCCAATGACAAATGCTTTTTGAGAAATTGGGGTTTTTTGTGGAACAAGGATTGGAAAGCATCAGTGGAAAGGAGAAATGTTTTTCCCATATTAACTCTTACAGGAGAGAATTTCCCTTCCTAGGGGTAGATTTCATCTCACTTCCTGTTGTCTCCTTCCATTTGCAAGTAGGAGTCGTTTGTAAGTTAGATGTTTGAAAGTAGGGGCCTGCCCTATATACTCAGCAGAAATTTGGGCCTTAGGTGTTGTGGCCACAACACTGTAAGCCTTCACAGGGCCCTGCTGTGAAATATTAGATCAAGAATTGTAATTACATGCCCCTGTTGAACAGGGGCAGAAAAATTAGGCCTTTGGTGGTGGTGGTGGTGGTGCCACAACACTGCAACCCCTCACAGACACTCTAGTTGGAACGCAGGAACGAGCTCTGCTGCAAAGTATTGCATCAAAAATTGTAATTACACGCCCCTGTTAAACAGGGGCAGAAAAATTGGGCCTTAGGCACTGGTGGTGGCGCCCAGAACCAAAAATGTTCTTACAAGCTATCAGCGTGATGATTGAGGAGGAAGAGGATAATTACTCAGGGATAGTCACTCAGCATCAGCATAGGCAGTCTTTGAAGGGATCTGAGATTTCAAAAAAAAATATTCGGTTACATTAGCATCAGGTGCTTGGTAGCTGGTGGTGATCCAAGACTGATTCATTTCTATGAAGGTCAGTCGATCGACCGAGTCGGTGGACAGACGCACTCTGTGATCGGTTACCACGCCTCCAGCAGCACTGAATTGCATTCCGAAAGAATGCTGGATGCAGGACAGGCCAGTAGCTCAATTGCATACTGTGCAAGCTCTGGCCAGTGATCCATCCTCAAGACACAGTAACCCAGAGGATTTTCGGTGGGAAAGGTGTCCAAGTCTGATCTTGCCCCTAGGTATTCCTGCACCATGTAAAACAGACGCTGGCGATGGTTGCTGGAACTGATCATACCTTGGGGCTGCGGACCAAAAAATTGTCTGAACGCATCGGTCAGACGGCCACCTTCTCCACCGCTCCTTCTTTGCTGACCGAAGCCTCAGCAACACGTTGTCCAGAAACAGGAGTTTGTAACCTCCCAGTCTCTGGGAACGCGTTGCACAGACCTTTCTGCAAGGCCTCCCGAAGATGTTTCATCCTCTGCTCCCTCTGCGATGGCAAGATAAGGTCCGCAACCTTACCCTTGTAACGTGGATCAACGAGGGTTGCCAGCCAGTATTGGTCCTTCTCCTTGATACCACGAATACGAGGATCCTTATGCAGGCTTTGCAGGATCAGGGAGGCCATGCAGCGTAGGTTTGCTGAGGCATTCGGTCCGGAGTCCTCTGGGTCACTAAGGACGACATGGTCCGCAGCCACCTCCTCCAAGCCACGTACAAGTCCATGTGTTTCTTGGGACTGATCCCTTAAAGACTGCTGCTGATGCTGAGTGCCAGGCTCCACCTCCATACTGACACAATCTTCCTCCTCCTCCTCCTCCTCGTCCTCTTCCTGTGTGATCGGTGGGCATGCAGGAACACTGTCTGGATAAAGGGGGCCTTGAGAGCTAAGGAAGTCCTCCTCTTCCTGCCTCTGTTCTGCCTCAAGTGCCCTGTCCATTATTCCACGCAGCGTGTGCTCCAACAGGTGGACAAGGGGGACAGTGTCACTGATGCATGCACTGTCACTGCTCACCATCCTCGTGGCCTCCTCAAATGGTGACAGGACAGTGCATGCATCCCTGATCATGGCCCACTGGCGTGGGGAAAAAAAACAAGCTCCCCTGACCCCATCCTGGTGCCATAGTCGCACAGGTACTCATTGATGGCCCTCTGCTGCGTGTGCAGCCGCTGCAGCATGGCCAACATTGAGTTCCACCTAGTGGGCATGTCACAGATTAGGCGGTTCTTGGGCAGGTTCAACTCCTTTTGGAGGTCTGTCAGCCGAGCACTGGCATTATATGACCGGCGGAAATGCACACAGACTTTCCTGGCTTGCCTCAGGACATCCTGTAAGCCCGGGTACCTGCCCAAGAACCGCTGCACCACCAAGTTAAGGGCGTGAGCCAA
Organism: Lithobates septentrionalis; assembly: GCA_037952835.1. Classification (NCBI taxonomy): domain Eukaryota; kingdom Metazoa; phylum Chordata; class Amphibia; order Anura; family Ranidae; genus Lithobates; species Lithobates septentrionalis. Next base: position 12,700,065 of record JBBDGP010000229.1, read on the forward strand.
ACAGGGCACATGTGTCATTTGTCCCTGTCGGAGGGCAGAGAGGAGGTTGGTGCCATTGTCGCAAACCACCATTCCTGCCTTAAGTTGGCGTGGCGTCAACCACCTCTGAACCTGCCCCTGCAGAGTTGACAGAACCTCTGCCCCAGTGTGGCTCCTGTCCCCCAAGCACACCAGCTCAAGCACCGCATGGCATCTTTTGGCCTGCGTACTTGCGTAGCCCCTTGAACGGCTACGGAGCATCGCTGGTTCCGAGGACAAAGCACAGGAAGAGGCCATGGAGGAAGAAGAAGAGGAGGGGGTGGAGGAGACAGGTGTGTCACAATCATTAGCATTTTGGAGGCGTGGTGGCAGAACAACCTCCAACACTACTGCACCTTGTCCTGCATCCTTCCCAGCTGCCAGCAGAGTCACCCAATGCGCCGTGAAACTTAGGTAACGTCCCTGTCCATGCCTGCTGGACCATGAGTCAGCGGTAATATGCACCTTACCGCTGACCGCCCTGTCCAGCGAAGCATGGACATTGCCTTCCACATGCAGGTAAAGAGCCGGAATCGCCTTCCGTGAGAAAAAGTGGCGTTTGGGTACCTGCCACTGAGGAACCGCACATTCCACAAACTCACGGAAGGGGGCAGAGTCTACCAACTGAAAAGGCAGCAGTTGAAGTGCTAGCAATTTTGCCAAGCTAGCATTCAACCGCTGGGCATGTGGATGGCTGGGAGCAAACTTCTTTCGGCGGTGCAGCAGCTGGGGCAGGGAAATTTGCCTGGTACAATCTGACGTCGGTGTACCAAAAGCAGATTTCCCACAATTACTTGGCTGTGACACACCTAATTCTACACCTTCATTCCTCTCAGTGCAGGTCTCAGAGAGGACTGAAGGTATAGTGGGGTTGAAGATCTCAGCTGATGAGGAGCAAGGAGAGGTCCTCTTTGTTCTTTGGTGTGGGTCTTTTAGATACGCTTGCCAACGAACTGCATGGCAGGTCAACATATGTCTGGTCAAGCATGTGGTACCCAAGCGGGAGATGTTTTGGCCACGCGAGATACGCTTGAGACATATGTTGCAAATAGCAGCGGTGCGATCTGATGCACTCGTCTCAAAAAAGGCCCACACCAAAGAACTTTTTGAATAACGCGCAGAGACTGCAGCGCCCTGCACATGTGGAGCTTTGGGGTGTGATGCAGTCAATGTGCTGCCCTTAGGCTGGCCCCTGGAGGGCACATTGCCTCGTTGGTGATGTGCCGCCTCCTCCTCCTCTCTCCTATCAGGCACCCACGTTGAGTCAGTGACCTCATCATCCCCTCCCTCCTCATCACTGGAGCAAACCTGGCAGTATGCTGCAGTAGGGGGAGCATGACTGCCAGATTGCTGTCCTTCTTGGGCACCCCCTCTGTCCGTGCTCATGTTACTGCCTTCATCGAGCTCAGTATCATCATCAGAGCCTTCCAAACACTGGGCATCCTCCTGGAGCATGTACCCAACACTGTGGTCAAACAGTTCGAGGGACTCCTCAGGAGGACATGGTGGGGCTAGGGAAGGAGTCACTGATGACATTGAGCCGAGGGAAGAGGCCGCTGCTTTGCCAGACAAAGTACCCTGGGCATGGGTGAGAGAGGATGAGGAGGATGAGGACGGCTTGGTCATCCACTCGACCAAGTCTTCCGCATGTTGCGGCTCAACACGGCCAGCTGCCGAAAAAATGCCAAGCGTGTCCCACGGCCACGTGCTGATGAGGATGCACCGTCTCCACGACCAGCACTAGACACAGAGCCTGCTCGCCCTCTCTTATTGGCTTGTGACTGTCTGCCTCTCCTTCTTGGCCTTCCAGACATACTAATGGCCTGTAGCTGCACTAAGCTGGGATATATATATATATGTATATATATGTACTGATACTGCAGCTAGCAAAAACAACTGCCTGCCTGTAGTATGAGAACACCACCAACCTTCTACAGGTAGCTTTAGCTGAACACTGTGCAGAGCTCGCAAAAAACTAACTTGTAGCTTTTTTAGCTGCCTGCGGTAGTGATAGGATCAGGAAAACACCACCAACCTTCTACAGGTAGCTTTAGGTGAAAACTGTGCAGAGCTCACAAAAAAATAACTTGTAGGTTTAGCTGAACACTGTGAGGTGGACGCACCACACTAACTTGTAGTTTTAGCTGAACACTGTGAGCAGGATGCACAGCACTAACTTGTATTTTTAGCTGAACACTGTGAGCAGGACGCACAGCACTAACTTGTAGTTTTAGCTAAGCACTGTGAGCAGGACGCACAGCACTAACTTATAGTTTTAGCTAAACACTGTGAGCAGGACGCACAGCACTAACTTATAGTTTTAGCTAAACACTGTGAGCAGGACGCACTGCACTAACTTGTAGCTTGAGATGAACACTGTGCAGAGGTCTCACTACACCAATTTGTAGTTTTAGCTGAACACTGTGAGCAGGACGCACAGCACTAACTTATAGTTTTAGCTAAACACTGTGAGCAGGATGCACAGCACTAACGTGTAGCTTTAGATGAACACTGTGCAGAGGTCTCACTACACCAACTTGTAGGTTTAGCTGAACACTGAGCAGGACGCACAGCACTAACTTGTATTTTTAGCTGAACACTGTGAGCAGGACGCACAGCACTAACTTGTAGTTTTAACTGAACACTGTGAGAAGGACGCACTGCACTAACTTGTAGCTTTAGATGAACACTGTGCAGAGGTCTCACTACACCAACTTGTAGGTTTAGCTGAATACTGTGAGCAGGACGCACAGCACTAACTTGTAGTTTTAGCTGAACACTGTGAGCAGGACGCACAGCACTAACTTATAGTTTTAGCTAAACACTGTGAGCAGGATGCACTGCACTAACTTGTAGCTTGAGATGAACACTGTGCAGAGGTCTCACTACACCAACTTGTAGTTTTAGCTGAACACTGTAAGCAGGACGCACTGCACTAACTGTAAATAGTCTAGCTGCCTGACTGTGGATCAAAAGAACACCAGCAATTTTCTTCAGGTAGCTGTAAATACTGTAACAAGACAAGCCTGCCTGTCAGTAGGAAGATAACAGGAACGGATCTAGCTAAACTGAATACAGTGTATATATATATATATATATATGCAACACCTGGGATGCATATATATATATATACACAATACACTGTAAGTGCAGCTAAACTGACTGACTGTTCTGCCTAATCTATCTAACTCAAATCAAATGTCACTGTCTGTCTCTCTCTCTCTCTCTCAATGAACGCCGTAACACACACTACACAGGGCCGCCGTGCAGGCGGCCTTATATAGTGTGGGGCGTGTACTAAATCCTCTGAGCCATAATTGGCCAAAGCCTCCTTGGCTTTGGCCAATTACGGCTCTCTGTTCAGACGGCGCTGTGATTGGCCAAGCATGCGGGTCATAGTGCATGCTTGGCCAATCATCAGCCAGCAATGCACTGCGATGCCGCAGTGAATTATGGGCCGTGACGCGCCACACGAATTTGGCGCGAACGGCCCATATCGTTCGCAATTCGGCGAACGGGCGAACAGACGATGTTCGAGTCGAACATGGGTTCGACTCGAACACGAAGCTCATCCCTATTGCTCACTTGCTTTCCAAGTTTAATGTGAACTTGTTGGTTTTAGTCTCCTGAAGTCACACTACAAATCATTAGAGCTCCCTCTAGCTGTGGTCTTTTTAACAGCATTACTGGGAAGTTTATTTATTTACTTGCTACATTCGCAATGCTGAGAAATAAAAGTAGATACTTATCCATTATGCCATACCATCAGAGAGGCATGTGATTGGCCCAAAATGTATTTTGCAGCAGGACAGTGACCCCAAATATACAGCCAATGTCACTAAGAACTATCTTGAGCATAAAGAAAAACAAAGAGTCCTGGAAGTATTAGTTTAGCCCCACAGAGCCCTGATCTCAACATCATCGGGTCTGTCTGGAATTACATGAAGAAACAGAAGTATTTGATGCAGCCTTCATCCACAGATGTGGTTAGTTCAAGATGTTCGGATTAACTTACCTGCTGAGTTACTTCAACAATTGTGTGCAAGTGTAAATAGAAGAAATAAAAGGGCTATTTTTGGTCAATGATATCATCAGGGGCATCTGCAGGCTTGAAGCAGGATAATGATTTCTAGCACACCAGTGGCTACCTGTCTTCCTGCAACCAATATCGCTAGTTGACCACACAGCAGGAAGTTGTATTTGACAATAGGGATACTACCAATAAATTAATAACTTCCTTCTGCAGAACCAGCAGCAGGAGGTTTGTGCAGGTAAAAAGCCCAAATACTCTGTTTCACAAATCACAAACAGGCAGGTTTCAGTGCAATCACTGCACTGCTGTGAATACGAACCCCATCTCTAGTTAACACATGAGCACAGCAACACAACTGAATAACTCCTAGTCCTGCTCCTCCATCTCTGTCCCCAACCTGGTATGAAGGCGTGGGCAGGCGTCTGAGGTCAGCATGGAGTCTGTATCTATTAGCATGTCGCAAAGCCTCCTGGACTTGTGCCCAAGTGGAACGAAGACCATGGAGATGCTCCTCTAACACAGGAATACTCTGCGGAACAAATGAGTCAGTCAACATGGAAGGTTGGAAACCAGCGTTTGCCATAAACGGGGACAATCGGGAAGCAGAATTCAAGGCACTATTGTGAGCAAACTCTGCCCATGGTAATAGGTCTGTTATGATGGTCAGAAATATAGCAATGTAGGAATTGCTCCACGGACTGATTGGCTTGTTCTGCGGTCCCATTAGACTGCGCGTGATACGCAGAGGAAAAACCAAGCTGAATTACCAACGGTGCACAAAAGGCTCGCCAGAACCGGGACACAAACTGACTAACTCTGTCTGAGACAATCATCTTGGGTAGCCCATGAAAGCGAAAGATCTCCCGAGCAAAAATGAAAGCTAGTTCCTTAGAAGTGGGCAACTTAAGTTAAATACAATGAGACATTTTTGAGAACCTGTCAACCACCATAAGGATAACTGTGTTGCCCTGGGAGTTGGGTAACTCCACGATGATATCCATACATAGGTTGGTCCAGGGCCTCTCCATTGGGTATGGGTTGTAGGAGGCCCACTGGAAGTTGTCATGGAGTCTTACTCTGAGCACACACGGAACAGGCAGCTACGAAGGCGGTTACATCAGCACATAGACTAGGCCACAGAATTGTTGGGAAATGGCCCAAAAGAGTTGATTCTTTTCAGGGTGGTCAGCAGCCTTGGGAGAATGGTAAGTCTGGAGCACTGCATTATGGAGACTCTCTGGGACAAAGCAACGGTCACAAGGTTTTTCAGGAGGAGCATGGACCCGAGTAACAAGATTTTGTCACCCAAAGGAGAAGTGAGACTGGTGCGAACCGTAGCCAGAATACGAATTTGAGGAATCACAGGAACCATAACCGACTCCAACTTGGAAGTGGAGGAAAATTGTCCTGACAAGGCGTCAGCCCTTACATTCTTAGTACTGGGTAAGAATGAGACAATGTAATTGAAACTTGACAAGAAAAGAGCCCTTCTGGGAGAGAGGCATTTAGCCTCAGACAAGAATTTGAGATTCTTATGGTCAGTAAGAATGAGAACCGGCACAGTGTTACCTTCGAGGAGATGTCTCCATTCTTTCAGGGCTAAAATGATCGCAAACAGCTCTGTCACCAATCTCGTAATTGCACTCCGCAGGTGATAATTTCTTGGAAAAGTAGCCACAAGGATGCGAAGCGCTCTCAGGAGGTAGGCCGTTGAGACAGAAGGGCGCCAACTCCAGTATCAGAAGCATCAACCTCGAGGATAAAAGGTAATGTAGGATCAGGATGTGCCAACACAGGAGCAGAAACAAAGGCAGCCTTGAGACTCTCAAAGGCCTTAATGGACTCCAGAGACCAACTCTGTGGGTTACCGTCCTTTCTGGTCATATCAGTCAGTTGCTTGACCAGAGATAAGAAGTTACGAATAAACTTCCGATAATAGTTGGCAAAGCCCAGGAAACGCTGCAGAGGACGTTAACCCACGGGTCAGGGCCACTGTAGGACTGCTGAATGTTTCCCTGGGTCCATCGAAAAACCAGCAGTGGAAATTACATACTGCAGGAATTTAACCTGTTCACGATGGAACTCGCACTTCTCCAATTTACAATAGAGATTGTTCTCTTAGTTTCTGAAGCACATGACAGACATCTGTGTGGTGGCTCTCTGGGGACTTTGAAAATATGAGGATATCATTGAGATAAACCACCACACATATCTGCAACAAATCTCGGAGGACATCGTCAATGAATCCCTGGAAAACTGCCGGTGTGTTACAAAGGCCAAAAGGCATTACGAGGTACTCATAATGGCCTGTTCAGGTATTAAATGCAGTTTTTCACTTGTCGCCCTCCTTAATCCTCACGAGATTGTATGCCCCTCTTAAATCAAGCTTTGTGAAAACCGTTGCCCCCTTGAGGTAATCGGAATTGGATAGGCATTCTTAATCGTGAAACGATTGAGACCCCTATAATCAATACAAGGTCTCAGTTCACCATTCTTCTTCATGAAGAAGAAACCAACAGGGGACGAGGATTTGCAGATGAAACCTCGAAAGTGCGTCTGCAACATACTCCTCCATGGCCTTATCTGCCAAGACCAACAAAGGGTAAACCCGGCCACGAGGGGGTATGGCACCAGGTTTAAGATCAATTGCACAATCATACGACCGATGTGGAAGCAAACCTCACATCACTACAATCGCGGTACTCCTCCAGCAGGGAGGAGAGTGAAGAGGTGCACAGGACCTTGGCTACCTTCTGGAAGCATGTCTTACTGCATCGTGGCGACCAGGAGAGAACCTCAGCACGGAGCCAATCAAAAGAGGGGTTGTGCCTCTGTAACCAAGGATAACCAATAACAAGTGGAAACTTAGGTGAGGAAAAAACTTGGAATTGGATTATCTCATGGTGAAGAGCCCCTACACCATGGACAACAGAACCTTCTCGTGGGCAAACTGTAGGGGTCTCCCATCAAGAGCCTCAATGGCAAGTGGTGTCACGCAGCTGCAGCGGAATTGAGTGCTTCGATACAAAGGCAGCATCAATGAACAGGCCTGCATCCCCAGAGTCAATTAGAGCCTGTATCTTGATGGACGACTCAGCCCAAAAAAGGGTGACCGAAACCAGGGACTTATCCTTCTGGATAACTGGGGACAAAACAATGCCATCTAATGTCTGTCCATGACAGGACCTCAAGGTTTCGGGCGTTCCCTGGATGGGTAGGACAAGACTTCAAAAAGTGACTTGCCTGGCCACAATAAATGCACAATCTCTCCCTCCTCCTAAAGGTTCTCTCATCCACAGAGAGACGCGTGGAGCCAAAGTGCATGGGTTCATCTTTACTGACCGACTCGGTGCCAGGAGGCATGGGAAGTGAGGGAGGCACGGGTGGGACTGCAGAGCTCTGAGGCAAACATACAGGAGGCTTCCGCAAACGCTCCTTAAAAGAGAGTCTCTCTCTGAGTCTGGAGTCAATGAGGATGGCAAACGTGATCAACTTCTCCAGCCTAGTAGGTATATCTTGGGCTGCTATCTCATCCTTGATGGAATCCAAGAGACCATGAAAAAAAGCAGCCACAAGGGCCTCATTGTTCCAAGCAACCTCTGCTGCCAGAGGACGGAATTCAATGGTGTAGTCAGCAACAGTTCTCGTACTCTGTTTGATGGACATGAGGCACTTGGCAGCAGAAGCGGATCATGCAGGAATGTCAAATAGCATTTTAAAGAAGGCCACAAACTCAGGGTAACTCAAGACAACAGGTTTTTGCATCTCTCAGGGTTTGCCCAGGCCAAGGCTTTCTCAGAAAGCAAAAATATCACAAAACCTACTTTGCTTCTGTACGTGGGAAACACCTGGGGCAGCATTTCACAGTATATCTCAACCTGGTTGAGAAACCCTCTAAATTGAACTGGATCGCCCCTAAAAAAAAAATCGCTGGGGAAGCGGAGCGAAACCAGACATACCTCTTATAGAGGTAATACTCGAGGCGGGTGCCTGCACAGAGACTGGCGCAGCAGCAGGGAAGGCCTGCAACTCAGGTTGTACCGGAGCAGCCACAGTGGGAGATTCCAGGTGAGCCGTGCGACTCGGGAGCGGTTGTAATGCCATGGCAAACTGATCCATGCGGTGATCTTGCTCATACAATCTGGAAAAATATTACCAACAAGTGGATTTACTGTATCTTCTGAATTCATGGCCTTCGCCTACTGCCAGAAACCATGAAATCAGACTGAGACAGAAGTACAGTTAAATCACACTTGTTTAATAATAAAACTAAACGTATTCAAAACATAGCCAGAGTTCATGAACCAGAAGGGATAGTCAGACAAGCCAAACGTTAGGGAGCCGGAGATGAGCATAGTAAAATAGCAAGCAGGATCTGGAGCCAGAAGGGATGTCAGCCAAGCAAGTCTTAACAGGAATGCAGGAGATAGTCTGTGTGATGTTGACTAAGGTAAAGGCAGAGATCCTCTGGGCTGGACGGCTTAAGTAGGCAGGACTGACGAGCAGGATATCATCAACAGCTGTGTAACTGTGGAGAGACAGGAGCTGGCAATTAGCCAACAGCTGAGCGGCCAGCTCAGAGAAGGAAGGGCTGAGCCTAGCCCTGACACTCTCAGACTGAACTCTGCTGTAGAGGGGATTGCAAAAAGCTAATACCAAGTCGAATTCAGATACTTATACAGCTTTCATTTAAAAGAATATGTTTCATGATGTAATAATGGTTACAGAGCTATATTAATTTGTGTCTCATATCTTACTGGAATTCAGCAATGAAGTTTAGGAATTTATCAGCATATTTGAAAGTAGTTCCCTAATTGATTCTAGTCTCTATTTTGTTTATATTACACTGATACCAATGAAGGTAATGGACAGTAATGAGGGGATGAAGATATTTGTTTAGGTACAGAAGCACAAATTGTGATTTATAGTACTTAAATTATGTTACTAAATTACTAGCAACTAATCAGTTAAAGTTGTGATAGATGATTGCCTACACAGACAGAACAAGTTGTTCCCTATGGAAAGTAATTAAACATGATCACACAGTGTTGCAAATGTGCAAAATTAATTGCTACTACATGGTATTTACAGACTTCTTGTGTAGCTCACATCATAAGAGAGCCATTTGTCCCATCTGTGTAGTGATAGACTGCTACTCCTATCAATGAATTACTAGTAATTTCAGCGGTGTGACTAAGCTACTAAAAATTGTCCAGGTGCTCCTACACCAATATTGGCATATATAGGTATGATCTTTTTTGCTAATAACGCTTAGCCAGTCATCAAAAAGGCCATATTAAAGAAAATGTATATTATGAAATTATATATGTGGAAGTTGGTGCTGTGCTGCTCTTAACAAAATGGAAAAGAACTATGCTGCTAAAGGTAGCAGTACAAATGTGAATAAAACATGAAATATCAATATAAAAATATATACAATCACTATTAGAACGCTTCCATACCCAATAGGTGCAGTGTGGTATGCCACACTAATCGGTGATAATAGCAAAGTGCAAAGTGCAAAAATCAATCAATAATGACTTTAAAACAGATGTGATAAATATCTAGTTGAAATGGGTAAGATCAATATACAGTCATTAAAAACCTCAATGGATTGTGCAAATAGGCAAAAACAATGTGCAAAAACAGCAATAATGAACTAAATGTGCAGAGTGCAATCAATATGTGCAAAACATGCAAAAACAGTGTATAGCAAACATATAGCCAGAAAACAAGGTCCACTGTAGAGCTTATGAAAATTGAAGCAAAACAACGGTGTGCAAAGTATAATAGGACTAGGTATGTAGTCCAATGCGATTAAATCCTCTTTCTGTGGCTGAGTATAACAATGTGCAAAATGGTGCAGTAAAGTGCTGAAAACAGGGGGGAGATCTCCTCTTCGTGCACAGGACACACTGATGTGAAATGGCCTCTTACCTTGCAGTAAAGAGGTAACCGCATATAATCGCTGGTAATGGCTGCCTCTCCCTTGTACTCCTAACTGCTTCTCCCTTATGTTCCTGGGCTGGATGGAGCTGTTAGTAGGTATTTGTCTCTCAGTGAAGCAGGAGAAGGGGTAAAGGAAAGAAGGGGCCAGATAGTGTAGTAATTCCAATCAGAGGTTGGTATTTATTAAAACAGTAGTGAGGGTACTCACATAACTTACATGTATAACCAAACAGAAAACGTATCTGCTATGAGCCGCGAGCTAATTTGCATACATCAGTCTGGAATGCCTATCCCGTCCCTACACGTGACTTCATCAGGGCATAAGGGGAAGGCATAGTAGATTTCCTTAAATAGTATCTCCCATTGAGTTCAATGGGTAGCCATTTTCCCATAGCTCCATATGATACTAGCATTGGAGGCCATTTTCCAGGAGATCATGGATGCAGCCATATTAGATCCACCTAGGAGAAATTTTACCTTTTTTACTGGAAAAGATGTTTATCCTTGCAAGAGATGCTTTGTGTGCTTGAGAACTAGACGTCCGAGCGAAAAGAAATTCAATTTCATATCCACAAGCATGGGAGACACGTATGATATAAAACTTCATCTGTTGCAATACGGAAGGAGCAGTATACGCCCTGGAGTGCAGTTGCGGCCTTCAATGTCGGCCGCACAAAAAGACCCTTAAAAGGTACGCATTAAGGAGCACGTTCAAAACATTCTGAGTGGATACGATAAACATAGTGTATCCAAACATTTTCTTCCAAAATAAAGACCCCTCTCATCTGAAATTTTGGGGAATAGAACCATACATCAAACACTGGCGGGGGGGGGGGGGGCACAAAGTTAGGACCCTCAGCCAGTTGGAATCAAAATGGATATTCACACTAGATACTTTCTCGCCTAGAGGCCTCAATATTGATTTTGACCTCAATTGCTTTCTTAGCGAATTTTTTTTTTCGTTTAAAAAATTTTTTATTTTGAAAAGAGAGGGTATACATATACAGTATAAAAAAGATAGCAAAAATGATGACATAGATCACTTAGTGCAATACAGTAAATCAACATTAACTATATGTAAACTGGCAGAGAAGAACGAGTTGACTAGAGGCTTATAAGCTCAGCCTATCAAAACATTGTGCAGATCTAGGTGTTATCTTGAAGTGTTACTTCCCACTCCAATGGAGCGGGTTGTAAAACACCCTATTCCTATTATGAAGAGGCCAATGGGGTTCAATCAGCCGGTGATACTCCACCCCTGTGGGATCAATCTGTGGAGGTGTCTACCGGTCTGATTGGATCACCCTCCTGTTGAGGCTCCTAGGCCTCTTTTATACAGAAAAGAAAAGAAAACTGCCCCTCCATAGACCTGCAGAAACCTAATACCAAGGGTCTGGTATTCATGTATTAGGTTTTGTAGCCATAATCAGAACCCATACTGATCTCGGAAAATAACAGAGAAATGGTACATTCTACCTGTGCCTCTTGTATCAGTAGGCAGCGTGGTACTACCTGGTTAATACCAGCCAACATGGGAGACAAAGGGAGTCTCTAACAGAGAAAGAGAGAAAGGTGAGAAAAGGGGAAAGGAGGGGGGGGGGGGGGGGAGCATCTTCACTGTGTAGTCTCTCCAGTTCCAGGCTCCATAGACATGCCTGGGAACAAAGGGATCCCGCAATATCTAGCCCAAGGTTCCCATATATCAAAAAAGAGGCTACTTTTGTCGTTCAATTTGGCTACAATTTGTTCCTGCGTCATAATCCAAGATACCTTCCTCTTAAATCCGACCATCGAAACTCTAGGTTTTTTCCAACATTTGGCGATAGTTACTTTAGCCCCTAAGAGGATGAAGAATATCAGTTTCTGTGTTAGTTTAGAGATATTCTTAATCCTCCCGTGAAGCAGTGCAGTAATGGGGTCTGGGGTGATTACTTTTTTTGATACGGTGCTAATGATCAGGAACACTTTCTGCCAGAATGATCTTATTCGCGGACATGACCACCATATATGAATCATTGTGCCCAGTAGCTCGCATCCCCTGAAGCACAGAGGAGAGGTCCCTGGGAAGATGACCGACAGGCGAGCGGGGACATAATACCAACGGGTTATAACTTTGACACTAGCTTCTATCAGGGAGATGTTTAGAATACCTTTATAAGATCTGAGGAATCCGATCGACCATTCTTTTAGAGAGCGGACGCAGTCTGTGTCCTCCTCCCAGGCTCGAGCACAAGCAGGTTTTTCGGCATTAGATTTTAGAGCTGTGTAGATTAGGGATATTCCTCCCCTCTGGATTATTGTGTTTGCACACCATTGTTCAAACGGAGTCAATGAGGTGCAGTCAGAAATGCGTGACCAAATTAGTTGTAGATAGTGGGATATTTGAGAGAATCTGAATCTCTCCGAGTCTGGCATTTCTAATTCTTTTCTACAATGGGACAGCGTGATCGGGCCCTTATGTGAAAGAAAGTGTCCTATTCTATAGAGGCCTTTGTCCGTCCACCATTTGAACGCCTTAATGACCATCCCAGGAGGAAAGTCTGCATTGTGGAACAGATGTGATAGTGGTCTCATAGGGGAAATCAGATTGTGATTTTTAAAAAGACCTGTGCCAAGTGCAATAGAATGTGAGAGGGTCGGGGACATGATGGCTGGTCTAACTTTAGGGTCACACCAAAGAAGGAAGTCTATAGTGTTTATCGGGGTTGCCTGACGTTCCATGGACACCCAGCTAGGTTTTGGACCTTTTGTAAAGACTGACGATATTTGCGAAAGTTGAGCCGCTTGATAGTAGCCCCATAAATCCGGAAGTCCCAAACCCCCTTGACTTTTCAAGCGGTAGAGAATGCTGGATGGGCATCTATAACCCTTATGACCCCAAACAAAACGGAGAATCTCAGATTGAAATCTGTGGAGAGTTTGTTTCTTAATCGGAATAGGGAGGGAGCGAAATAGGTAAAGGAGGCGCGGGAGAAGAGTCATCTTTATCGCGTGAATCCTACCCAGCCAGGACAGACCACATCTTGCCCATCTTTCCAGATCCCCTCTGCATTTTTGGAACAGAGGGGGGTAATTAGCGCTGTAAAGGTTGGATATATCTGATGTTATCTTAATGCCTAGGTACAGAATCTCTGTTTGAGCCCATGCAAAGGAAAAATTGGCGGAAAGTTGAGTTATAATGTCTTGCGGAGCAGAAATATTTATGGCTATCGATTTAGATAAATTAACCTTTAGGCCAGAGATCATTCCAAAATTCTGTAATATTTTGTAGATCACAGGGGTGGAAGTGAGGGGTGATGTGATATAGAGGAGGAGGTCATCTGCGTAAAGCGCACACTTATGCTCCTGATCTCCACATCGCACTCCTCTAACATCTGGATTCCTCCTTATCGCGATCGCCAAGGTCTCGATGGCGATCGCGAACAGGAGAGGAGACAGTGGACAGCCTTGTCTAGTCCCCCTCCCAATTGCGAATTTCTCTGAGTATCTCCCTAAGAGCCTGATCTGGGCTGAGGGGGTAGAGTATAGGGATTGAAACATGTTCAGAAAATAGGGTCCAAATCCCCATCTGCGAAGTAAGTCAGTGATGTAGGTCCAGTGAACGGAGTCAAAAGCCTTATGCAGATCGATGGAGAGGAGGAATCCCTTTTGATGGGGTCCCCTGTCCCACCCTGACTTGAGAAGGGAGATAACGTCAATTGTTCTACGGATTTGGTCTGGTCCCTGTCTCCCCGGGATGAAGCCAACCTGGTCCTTATGAATATATGTTGGGATAAAGCTTGCTACCCTGTTTGCTAAGATCTTCGTAAAAATTTTAATATCATTATTAATAAGTGATATAGGCCTGTAGTTGACTACTTCACTAGGATCCTTCCCAGGCTTCGGTATTACCGTTATAAATGCTGTATTAAGCTCCTGTTCCAGGGTGGCTCCATCCCTAAGGGAGTTAAAAAATTTAGTAAGATGGGGGGCTAGTGATGGGGCAAATTTTTTATATTAGCCTGTAGAAAAACCGTCCGGTCCCGGGGCTGAACCCTTCTTTAAGGATCGGATCGTATCTAATACTTCCTCCACCGAAAAAGGGTCTTCCATCAGTTCCCTATGCTCTGTAGATAGTTTAGGTAGTGGAAGATTATCTAAAAAGCCGTCACATTGTTGATGTGGGGTGTGGACAGATGCTCTGTACAGCTTAGTGTAAAATTGAGAAAAGGCCTCCATAATCTTTGTCGGGTTTTGGGTCAGGTCACCTGCTAGAGTTTTAATTTTAGGGAAAGCTAACGTGCGTGGTTTAGGGGTAAGTTTGGTCGCTAGTTTAGCCCCTATTCGATCCGATTTTTGGTAGAATCTGGCACCAGTCCATCTTAGGTGTTTTTCTGCCGCCGAAGTCAGCGCAAGATTGAGGAGGGTACGGGATTGGTCTAGTTTGGTCAGGGATTCTGCTGTAAGAAGGTGCTTGTGTTCTCTTGCCGCAGTACGGTAGTCAGCTGTTAGTTTAAGGACGTCCGCTTTGTGAGCTGCTTTTAGGTGGGAAGATAAACTAATGAAGTGTCCGCGAATGACTGCTTTGTGTGCAGCCCAGACGCTTGTCGGGGAGACTTCCCCCGTTTGGTTTATGCTGAAATAGTCTTTAATGGCTTTTTCAGTTTCTGCGTGAACTATAGTATCACTGAGGAGTGATTCCTGTAGTCTCCATCGAGGAGGTCCCTTTGTGGGTCCCACTCTCTGTGTTACTACCGAAACTATCGCGTGGTCTGACAGAGGGGAATCCAAAATTTTAGAGTTGATGATAAGTGGGATCGTACGGGAGACGGAAAAGATGTGGTCTATCCTGGCGTATGAGTTGTGGGGAGCGGAAAAGTGAGTATAGTCTTTTTTGTGTGGGTTAGCTTCCCTCCATACATCTATCAAACCCCCCTCAAATAGTAAAGCCGCAATCCTTATGCTTTGTTTAGTAGGGCGTTTGGGTCTAGACTGTCCATTTGCAAATTTGTCAAAGCCAGAGTCAAAGGCTATATTTGAGTCTCCCCCCAGAAACACAGTACCTTTCAGGTGGATATGAAGTTTTTTGAGCATCGAATCAAAGAAATGTCATGACATTTGACATTTATTGGGTGCATAATAGGAGACGAAAGTGTAGAGTTCGCCATCTATGTTGCCCGAGACTAACAGGAAGCGACCCTGCGGATCAACTACCGTTTCTGGTTGAGAGACATTTAAATGTTTAGCGAAGCATATCACTACCCCCTTGGTTTTGTTTTCAGTGGAGGCTAGGAAAAATTGGGGGTAATGTTGGTGTATGAATGAGGGTTTATAACTAGCCGGGAAATGTGTTTCTTGGAGCAGAAGGACATCAGCATGCATGGATTTATATGTCTGGAAAATCTTTCTACGTTTAACCTGAGAGTTAAGACCTTGCGTGTTGTGTGAGAAAATTCTAAGGGGATGATTTTGCTTTGAGGTGTTAGCCATAATCCAGAAGGGAGAGTACTATTTGGAGTATCTGAGCCTTACCGTCTCCTAGAGACTCCCGAGTAATGCGTAGGCCTGCTGCAGCAATGTCTGGAATGCTAAAAACCTGGGGAGATGAGCCAGAGGTTTCCTTTATATCCTGAAGAGCCTACAATCGGGAATGGACAAGTAGAGGGAGATGGGTGGGAAAAAGAGATGAAATGGAAGAGAGAAAGAAGGAAAAGAAGAACAAATTGTGAACATTGCAAAGTAAACAACCATGCGATCATACCTATCACAGTAGATTGAAAAAAAGTGGGATGGGGTCTCATACCCCTAACGACCCTAAGGGAGGGAGTGAAAGGTCGGTCCCTCCCTTGTATCCAGTTATACTGGAACACACCAAGACAAGGGGTGCAACTAAGATCCCAAGGGACTCAAAAGTTCTCTTGGGAGCTAGGAGCAGCGCACTGGGTCCACCACAGCCCCAGCCCCTCTAACTCTATTGATTGAGGACTGTCTCGAGTCCATCAAAAACCTATGACAGAGCGTTCAAAAAGAATAAATAACTTTTATAAACGGATTGAAAAAAACAAAAAAGGAATACGAGCAATAAGGTGCTAAGGAAGTTGGCGAGAGAGGCTCCCCCTCACAAGTGACGGGAGCCTAGGTCGCGATAGCCCGTCCGGGCTAGGTCGTGGGTGTTTCTACCCGGGGAGCCCCCCTAGATCCTTCACACCCCTCTAACCCTTACAAGAATCAAACATGCCAGTAAAATAAAAAATAAAAAAAAAGAAGAAAACAGCACACAGAAAAAAAAGGAGAAATCCATAGACTTTGCCCTGGGGGGCCAGCATGGTAAAAACGGTCAAAATCCAAAGAGAGAAGTGTCAGGCTTCCTTTAGCGTTAGCCCTGCTTACTGAACTCTATTGCAACCAAAAGAGTCTCTTGAGAGGACCTGCAAGAAAAAAGTGAAAGAGAAAAAAAAAAAAAAAAAAAAGGGGGAACCGGTGTGAATTATCCCCGGTATCCAGAAGGCTGGGATCGGCCTCGAGCCAACTTCTGTTGGGGTTCAAACCACCATCAAGGGGAGTTGAGTCACATCGGAAGATTGTCCTTTGATCTCTTGGGGCCTTGTTTCATCCAGGAAGGTTGAAGGGGGCTTGCCGGAGGGGGTCTCTTGGCGGAGGAAGAGGTTCCCTTGTTGTCTGAGACGAGGAGGGATTTTGATTGATTAGTCCCAGTTGTAGAAAAAGATGTTCGCCCTCAGGAAAAGAGGAAAAGGCGCAATTTCTGCCCTTATATGTGAAGTTAAGTCTCAGAGGGAATGACCACCTGTAGGGAATTTCTCTCTCTTGCAGCAATAGAAGCAATGGCTTAAGAGATCTCCTCTTTTGGACCGTGTAAGGGGACAGGTCAGCAAAGATTTGAATTTTATGTCCATGAATAGTTAATTCCTTCATGTTTCTGGCTTTCCACATAACCTCCTCCTTTACGGCGTAAAAATGTGGTTTAACAATTATGTCTCTTGGGAGGCCATCTTTGCGTGGGGGTTGTAGAGCTCTATGAGCCCTATCCAGCTCTAAGCGGTGTTCAGGTATCCCTGGGATGAGATCTCTGATAAGGTCTTTGACCGCAGACTGTACCTCATGCTCGGCTTCAGGGAGCCCCCGAACCCTGAAGTTGTATCGTCTCAATCTGTTTTCGAGGTCGTCTATTTTCGCATAAGCCGTCTCGAGTTGATCCTGCATTTCTTGAATACGCGCCGTATTTTGGTTAATGCGTGCTCCTGCTTGATCTGCTTTTTGTTCAATATAATCTAGTCTGAGGCCAAACTGCTGCATGTCAGCGTGGATAGAGGATGTGATTTGAGCTGCATTCTGAGCTAGGCTTTTTGAAAGCATGTGAGCAAAGGCTTCCATCATGGAGGGGAAATCTGTGGGGGTGGGGACTGCCTCCTGAGCTTCACTGACCGACAATAGGAGGCCTGTCTGAGGGTCCATCATGGGAGTGGATGGTAATCCTGTTTGCAGGCTTAGCAAGAGTGATTCTGTGGAGGCTGGTGAGTGGTTCAGATGTTGCGGGCTGTGCACAGTACCTGGAGTATGTGGGGAGAGGAGGTCCTGGTCAGCTATTGAGTCCTCAGCAGCAACAGCCATGCTGCGGTTCGGAGGTGCGGCGGCCATCTTAGCATAGCTGAGGGGTCCGTTCGCGGCCGTCATCTGGCCAGTGAGGTTTCTCCTGATGGAGCCCGATGACATAGGAGGCTTCCCGGGGGTTTCCCCTACCCTGTAGTGCCGTTTATTTCTTCGGGTGAGCACTCTGTCAGCTCACGGGGAATGGAAAGGGCTGTGGTGGCGCGGAGCTTCAGATGCTGGTGGCCATCTTGGAAGCTGCCGCGCATGCGCTCCTTCTTAGCGAATTTTAATCATGTGTTTAACCTCCACTGTTTTGGCAATTTTTAGTATGTTTTTATTTTTATTTTTACCACTTCTCAGTGTGCTTTCCGTCTTGCACCTTTACCCCCTTCTTCCCTCCCCCCCCTCACCTTCCTTCCCCTTGCTGTTACCTACCCCTGCCCATTTAGAGAAATATTATGGTCAAGATGTATTTGTTACATATCCCCCTTCTGACCCTTATTGATTTTAGCAGGTTGAGCTTGTACTATTTGCCTGTGTTATTTTGCTCCTATATGCACACGTCAGTGTTGCAGCCTATCCGGACCCGTTCGCCATAGATACACGTTTTTATATATTTTTTAATTAATAAAATCCATTTATATTCTTATTGACATATTTTTTATTAATATTGCTGTTTATTTTTTGGCCATTTCGAAAAATAAATTTTTTTAGATTGTCTTATTCTATTGCGTTTTTTGCGATGCACTGTCAGTCCATCACGTCAGTACTTTTCAGTATGTATCTTAGCCCTTGTTACTCTGCTGAAAGTTCTCCATCCTCTCAGGCTACTGCCACGCCCATCCTACGGAGGACTTGGTTATTGGCCACGCCCCTTTTAGTATCAAGTAGACTGTGATTGGCGGCTGGATTATAGAGTAATAGACCACCAAGAAAATGGCTGCGCCCATGATCTCGCGGCAAATGGTCGCCAACGCTAGTATCATATGGAGCTATGGGAAAATGGCCGCCCATTGAACTCAATGAGAGATACTATTTAAGGACATCTACTATGCCTTCCCCTTATCCCCTGATGAAGTCACATGACCGTGACGTCACGCATAGGGACAGGATAGGCATTCCAGACTGATGTATGCAAACAAGCACGCCGCTCGTAGGAGATAAGTTTTCTGTTTGGTTTTACATGTAAGTTATGTGAGTACCCTCACTACTGTTTTAATAAATACCAACCTCTGATTGGAATTACTACACTATCTGGCCCCTTCTTTCCTTTACCCCCCTCCTGCTCCACTGAGAGACAAAGACCTACTAACAGCTCCATCCAGCCCAGGAACATAAGGGAGAGGCAGTTAGGAGTACAAGGGAGAGGCAGCCATTACCAGCAATTATATGCGGTTACCTCTTTACTGTAAGGTAAGAGGCCACTTCACATCAGTGTGTGTCCTGTGCATGAAGAGGAGATCACCCCCCTGTTTTCAGCACTTTACTGCACCATTTTGCACATTATGCTCAGCCACAGAAAGAGGATTTAATCGCATTGGACTACATACCTAGTCCTATTATACTTTGCACACCGTCGTTTTTCTTGAATTTTCACGAGCTCTACAGTGGACCTTGTTTTCTGGCTATATGTTTGCTATATACTGTTTTGCATTTTTTGCACATATTGATTGCACTCCGCACATTTCGTTCATTATTGCTGTTTTTGCACATTGTTTTCGCCTATTTGCACAATCCATTGAGGTTTTTAGTGACTGTATATTGATCTTACCCATTTCAACTAGATATTTATCACATCTGGTTTAAAGTCATTATTGATTGATTTTTGTACTTCGCACTTTGCCATTATCACCCGTGATTACTATGGCATACCACACTGCACCTATTGGGTATGGAAGCATTCTAATAGTGATTGTATATATTTTTATATTGTTTCTGATTTTTTATATTTATATTATTTCACGTTTTATTCACATTTGTACTGCTACCTTTAGCAGCTAGTTTTTTCCATTTCGTTAAGAGCAGCGCAGCACCCACTACCACATATATTATCTCTATTGCCGTTTAGGCTTGGTTTGACCCATATTCGGTGCTTGCAGCAGTTCAACGTTTTTGTTCTTACTTTACATGGTAGCGCAGGAATAACTACACACTTTAGTACTATATTATGAAATTACTTATAATGGAATGATACCTTCAAAAATATTCATTTTTAAAAAGCAATCCTGTTGTCATTAATAAATACATTGTTTTAAGGAAAGAAGAATGATATTAGGTTTCTCAATGTATCTGGTATTACTGAGCTGTATTTATCTAGGTATGCGTATATTCAAGCAGAAAGCATTATGTAACAAGTTCATGTTTTCAGACTATTCCGAGGAGTTAATGAAAAATTAAATGCTGCATTGAATAGTTCGCAGCTGTTTTTATTAGATTTTCATTACCAGAATTCCAAAGTTGTTAAAAAGATGTGTAAATTATGATTCCCCAAAGGGACTAGCTTCGAGAAAATGAATATGTTACGTATTCCTTAACTCATTTTTGCAATAGGTTTCAGACTCCAATTGAGGTTGCAAAACTATTAACGCTCTGTGTACTTGCTATTGGCTTTCTTGTGTCTCCAGCCTGATTTTACAGTTCTGAAAAACATTTTTCTTCAATTAAACAAAAAATAATTAAATATTCAATTTAAATATTGCAACACATATGCATCAGTACAAACCCTTTTTCTGCTAAGGTTAACGATATAACATATATTACTTTGTTCTTCTAAAAAAGAAGAAATTATAACGATTTTACCTCAGTTTTTTTTTTACACTTATGGTGGGGTTTCAAGATGTTCAAAAATTGGAGCCCAATGCTTAGGGCCATGTGACAGACCCAACTATTGGCTTTTGGAAAGGACTAGGAGCAAGCCTCTTACCCACTGTTTATGGCCCATGGAGAGAGCAGATCATTCTCTAATGATGGACCGTCATTTAATGGACGCTGGGAGCGTGGTTTGGATTAATTCTCTGAATAAGGACAATAAAGCTGCCCTTCTGGAGTGGATGAAAAGGTGTAATATTAATCTTGTACAGGATAAAGTTCATATGAAATATGGTGGCCCTCCTGCAGAATGGGTTGGAGAGGCTCCTTCACATGGGACAGAAATATTTATCAACCATAATCCTCAAGAGATATATGAAGATAAGTTAATTCCACTGTATGGGACATAGAAACAAGTTTCTGTCTCTCTCATTGTTAATTGGGTCACCTATTGTTTTTGTCTGTCTGCTCATCTCTGTGTGTATACTTATGATAATGTGTAATGTACTTTGTTGCCGGATGGTCTGGTCACCCCCTGACCAATCAAGGCTAGTTGTTTAATTAGCTTAATGATTGTAGTATGTGCTTTCTGTTTAGCTATGTTAATTATATTCCTGTTTACAGTTTGTATTGTTAGGGTAATATGATCGGGGGGGATAGCCTTCTGTGGGCTTATAAAATATGTATCTGAGTTTCAATAAATCGTCATTCCTTTGGAGTTTACCTCAACAGCTTGTCTGTGTACGATACTTGTGGTAAAGGTGGGTATTAGCTCCCAGTCTGCTCAGAATGGTTTGGAGGGCAGGAGGCACTGTTTGACAGAAGGAAGCACCTAGTCAGGGTGCCAAACGGTTCCATCATATTTGGTATCAAGTGGTGGGATGCTTCCTGCAGTCTGAGATGAAGTTGAGATAACAGAAGAGGAGAGGTACAGATACCAGCTGCCACTGAAGAGGAATTTGGAAGGAGGCTGCCAGAGATGTGAATACAGCACAGGGGACCAGTGTCAGTGCAGGTCCTGCTGGGATGGTATGATTGTCCGACAGCTCTAAAAGGAAGCACTAGCCCATGAGCAGCGCCACCAAGGAAAAATTCTCCCCTCTGTTCAGGAAAGGTACTGGTCGCAGTATTTTTTTCCTTTTTCGGTCCATCGGGCGGAGTGGATTTACATCGCAGGACATTTTAATTTTTTTATTTTTTAATACAGGACTTGTCCCAAGCTGTCTATTGTCTTTAACATTTTTGACACTTTTTTGTGAAATGGCAGGGGTACAATGTACTCCATTACCAATTCACATAGGGGGGGCGGGATCTGGGGATCCTCTTGTTAAAGGGGGCTTCCAGATTCCGATAAGCCCCCCGCCTGCATACCCCCACAACCACCAGACAAGGGTTGTGGGGATGAGGCCCTTGTCCCCATCAACATGGGGACAAGGTGCTTTTGGGTCAGACCCCAAAGTACCCTCCCCATATTGAGGGCATGTGGCCTGGTACGGTTCAGGAGGGGGGAGTGCTCTCTCGTCAAATCATTGTTTGCAGTACGAACCATTAGCAGATCATACATTTCAAGGTCACACTTTCAAACACAATCAGTGCTGTCGATCTCAGTGCTTGTTAGAACCAGAATTCAGGAGGGACCACACAGGCGAGAATATAATTGTTAGGGTTTGCCTCATTTAACTGACTGGACTGCCTATGCATCCCATCCCAACATGGATTAAAGAAGATTCCTCAGAAAATGGGACTTTGAATGGACGCAAGGCAGTAATGCGTCCATTCAAAGTCCCATTTTCTGAGGAATCTTGTTCTTCACACATAGGCGAGTGACTACACCCCACGGGACCATAGCACAGCTCCAACTCACCTGTTGTCCAATGCTCCATGGGTAATGCCCCGTACACACAGTCGGAATTTCCGATGGAAAATGTCCGATCAGATCGTGTTGTTGGAAATTCCAACCGTGTGTGGGCTCCATCGGACATTTTCCATCGGATTTTCCGACACACAAAGTTGGAGAGCAGGAGATAAAATTTTCCGACAACAAAATCCATTGTCGGAAATTCCGATCGTGTGTACACAAATCCGATGGACAAAGTGCCACGCATGCTCAGAATAAATAAAGAGATGAAAGCTATTGGCCACTGCCCCGTTTATAGTCCCGACGTACGTGTTTTACGTCACCGCGTTTAGAACGATCGGATTTTCCGACAACTTTGTGCGACCGTGTGTAGACAAAACAAGTTTGAGCCAACATCCGTCGGAAAAAATCCTAGGATTTTGTTGTCGGAATGTCCGAACAAAGTCCGACCGTGTGTACGCCCTATAACTGTTCTAATAAATTTCACTGATCCAAACATAAACTATTTCTTTCTGGTGTACACATTAAATTGTAGCAGCAACCAATACCTATAACACTTTTCCCCACAGTGTCTCCTGGCACCTTAAGTTGTACCTCTTTGCCAGTGACAGAAAACATCACATGGCTCCACCCATTAGTATTGAGCAGTACCACCTTGTCTGACCGCAGTGGAGACACCCAAGTGCACAGCAAATACGCTTTTATGACTTAAAGCATTTCCAACAGTGTATTAGTCATCTTAACTTGCTCCACATCTAAATACAAGACCTTTCCAGGAACTTTTACCTTATCAATAATGTGGAGGGGCTCATCCGCTGAAGCTAGAGAGGTTGAGACGCTAAAAGTGACCTCCACCTCACTGAAGGTAACTGTTATCACAGCCTGGTGCTCAACTGGAGCGCTGTCTCACACTTATCCCTTCTGCAACAGCATCAGTGAGCCGCTGCAGGTCATTACAAGTCACACTGCCACTTTGACACTCAACATTAGTTAGCTGCTGGGCTGTGGACAACACATCTGCGATGCCAGCGTCCTGAACTGTTCCTTCAGACTGGAGAGCAGCAACCTTTGCATGAACCAAGGCGCCCTCAACCACTGGCCCCTCTACGATCCCCCTGTCTGGCATAGCAGTTGTTGTGTCCATACCCTTGTTACTTAACCTAGCCTTGTCCAGCATGGCTAGCAATTGTTTGGCCCAACTGTTCCAATCCATTGTGCTTTCGTTTTGGGTGCTCCGCAGGACCTCATCACCTGCTCTAGGAGGCACCTGGAATTCTGCAGCACAAACAGTACCTTTGCGTCAGAAACCATGAAATCAGACATAGACAGAAAAGTCAAGTTAGACTTACCGGTAACTTGTTTTCCAGGAGTCTTTCAGGACAGCACCATGAGAGCGTGGCTCCACCCACTTGACAGGAAACACACCTCCACCAAAGTTTAAAAGGAGGCTCCTTTCCACTTATCATCAGTAGTAGTAGAGAACCTCCGGCCCAAGCTGGAACACATAATCAGAATATGGTTAGTCACAGCACAGTAATTTAATACAATAAGGGCAGGTTGCTGCTGTCCTGATAGACTCCTGGAAAACAAGTTACCGGTAAGTCTAACTTGACTTTTCCCTTAACGTCTTTCAGGACAGCACCTTGAGAGGATAATAGAGACTTACCCACTTAGATAGGGACCACAGCCCGTAAGACCTTTCTGCCAAAAGTTTGTTCACTTGTTGACAGAAGATCCAGCCTGTAATGACGGACAAACGTAAGGTAACTTGACCACGTAGCCGCCTTACAAATCTGATCTGGGGTGGCACCAGCTCCTTCTGCTTCTGCCCATCTAGTGGCCTGAGCCCTGGTAGAATGTGCTTTAATTCCCAGCGGGGGAGATAGCCCGATTGAGAGTAGGCTGCTAGAATAGCTGATTTAAGCCATCTAGCTATAGACCCCTTAGAAGCTTGTTGGCCCTTCTTCTTACCAGAAAAAAGTATAAACAGAGAGTCCGAGGACCGAAAGTTACTTGTTACTTCCAGATACTGTAATAAAGTCCTTCTTACATCCAAATTGTGGAATTTGCCTTCTTGTTCCCCCGAGGGGTTAGAGCAAAAGGTTGGCAGGATGATCTCCTGCGACCTATTGTGTGCTGACGCCACCTGTGGCAAAAAACCCGGATTGGTTTTAAGTATAATCCTATCTGTGTAGATAGTTAAAAAGGGTCTCTTAACAGATAGGGCGTGCAGCTCACCAATTCTCCTTGCTGACGTTATTGCCACTAAGAACAAGGTTTTAAGAGTAAGATTCCTTAGAGAGATTTCTTGCAGTGGTTCAAAAGGTTCCTTTGTGAGGGCTTGCAGGACCACTGATAGATCCCATTTGGGAAAGTGCTTAGCCGGAGCTGGTCTGGATCTGGTAAGCGCCTTGAAAAATGTTATAACCAAGGGCTCAGAAGGGATTGGTGTTTCCAAAAATACCCCCAAAGCAGCTATTTGTACCTTAAGGGTGCTGACTGACAAGCCTCTGTCTGCCCCCTCTTGAAGGAATTCCAAAATTGACACTAAATTTCTTACTTTTCTTTTAGTCGAAAGACAGAAAGTGTTGAAGACTTTCCAATATTTAGCATAGATTTTTCTGGTCACTATTTTCCTACTGGAAAGTAAGGTAGTTACCAAGGGTTGTGACAGACCTTTGTTTCTTAACAACTGCTCCTCATAAACCAGGCCGTGAGGCTTAGACTGGCCACTCCCGGATGCTGTATTGGACCCTGTAGGAGCAGGTCTTGCCGGAGAGGCAGCCGCCAAAATGGTTTGACTGCCATCTGTAGAATGGTGGAAAACCATGCCCTTTTTGGCCAAAATGGAGTAATTAGTATTACTGCCACCTTCTCCCTCTGTATCTTCCTTAACACCAACGGGATAAGTTGGAAAGGAGGAAATGCGTAACCCAGATGAAAGTTCCAGGGCTGAATTAACGCATCCGTCCCCTGGGCCCTGTCATTTCTGTGAATCGAGAAAAAAAACTGGGAGTTGTGTATTCTCTTCTGACGCAAATAGGTCTATTTGTGGTTGACCCCAGGCCCTGGTAATCATTGCAAAGATTTCCGGATTCAAGCTCCATTCTGACTCCTGAATCCGCCTTCTGCTTAGATAATCTGCCACTACATTTAAGGTGCCTTTGAGGTAGACTTCTGATAAGGACCGAACATGCTTTTCTGCCCAAATCAGGATCTTTGAAGCTAGCAACTGAAGTGTTTTGCTTCTTGTGCCCCCCTGTTTGTTTAGGTAGGCTATGGTAGTGGCGTTGTCTGAGAGGACCCGGACATGGGAACCTTGAAGGATAGGAGAGAAGGCATCTAATACTAAGGTGACTGCCTTTAGTTCCCTCCAATTTAAGGACCTCTTCTGTCCGAGACCACATTCCTTGCGTGAAGTCTTGGTCTAAGTGAGCTCCCCAACCCCATACACTGGCATCTGTCGTTACCACTTTTTCTATTGGAAATGACCAGAGCAGGCCCTTTGACAGATTCTCCTGTCTTTTCCACCACCAAAGTGATCTTTTGATTTTGGTGGGTATTTTCACCTTTGCTTCCAGAGATTCTGTCCTGTGATTCCATATTCTCAGGAGAAAAGTCTGGAAAGGCCTGAAATGTAACCTTGCCCATTGAATGGCTGGTATGGTTGCGGTTTAGGGTTCCTAGGGATGACATCACTTGTCAGACTGATAATTCCTGGCTTGCCTGTAAGGATGCTACCACCTTCTCTGGGAGAAAAATCTTCTGTTCCTTTGAACAGATCTGATACCCCAGGAATAGTATTTTCTGGGCTGGATTGAAATTTGACTTCTGCATATTTATGATCCAACCCAGGGTTTCTAGATGACCTCAGGTTTTTCCGAGGTCGTCTAGCAGTCTTTCCCTGGAGGGGGCAAAAAGGAGTAGGTCGTCCAAGTACGGAATTACCGCAATCCCCTGCATGCGAAGAGGTGCAAGCGCTTCTGCCATTACTTTTGTAAATATTCTTGGGGCAGAAGATAGCCAAAGAAGAGGGCCCTGAATTGCAAGTGCAGAACCTCTTTCCCCAAATTTATTGCCAATCTTAGGAATCTTTGGGACTGCGGGGCTATGGGGATATGCAGATAGGCATCTCGAAGGTCTATTGATGCCATAAAGCATTCCTTTGTCAATAGATTCTTGACCGTGAAGATGGAGTCCATACGAAACCTTTTGTATTGGACTGATCTGTTCAGTGGTTTCAGGTTTAGGATTAAACGAAAACTTCCGGATGGTTTCTTTATCAGGAATATACGGGAATAAAATCCCTGATAAAGCTCCCCCTGTGGGACGTAAGTCATAACCCCCTGATCTATCAGATCCTTTAATAGGCTCTTCACTGCTAGGGATTTTGTTACATCTCTTGGAAGATTTGTCACCAAGTACCTTTCTAGGGGGAGACCTGAAAATTCTATATTGTAACCCTGGGCTAGCATATTCAGAATGTACTGGTTTTCCGTTATGCTTGCCCAATAGGGGAGAAAGCCTTGCAGTCTTCCCCCCACCTGTAACCGGCTGTCATTGCGTCTTGCTGGTTGACGCAGGAGGATGGAAAAGGACATTTCCTTTGCCTTTTCCCCTCTGCCCTGATCAATTTTTCTTTTTCTCTTGAGGCTTGTTTTGTTCCTGAGCCCTTTGAGGATGAAAAAACTGTTTGACTGGTTGTTTCTTCTTTTTGACAGGAAAAGATTTCTTTTTATCTGCAGTCCTGTCCAGAACTGAATCCAAATCGGGGCCAAACAATAAATCTCCTTGAAAAGGGACTCCGCATAATTTATTTTTAGATGCTGCATCCCCCTGCCAAGTCTTTAGCCATAAAGCCCGTCTAACAGAATTAGCAAGGGCTGCAGCCTTAGCTGTCATCCTGATAGGCTACGGCTGCTGAGAGGGTAGAAAAGGAGTCAAGGATTTCTTGCTTAGGGGAATCTGCTCTTATATGAGCTCTAAGCTGGTTTACCCAATACTCCAAGTTCCTGGAGATGCAAGTAGTTGCCATTGCTGGCTTAAGGTTGCCCATAATGGATTGCCAAGTCCGCTTGAGCTGTTGATCCATTTTCTTATCCATGGGGTCTTTTAAGATCCCCATGTCCTCAAATGCCAGATCAGTAGATCTTGACACCTGAGAAAAGGTTGCATCAAGTTTTGGAACCTTATTCCAAAGAGCCGCTGGGTCTTCATCAAAAGGAAACCTTCTCTTATGAGCCCTAGAGAAAAATGGTTTCCTATCAGGGTCAGCCCATTCTTTTCTGATTGTTTCAGAAATCACTGCGTGGACTGGAAAGGTACGGGACTTAGACTCGCTAAGCCCTGCATACATCTTGTCGTGTAAAGACATTTCCTTATGCTCTTCCTCTAGGCCTAGAGTAGCATAAATAGCCCTTAAAAGGCCGTCCACCTGATCCAAAGATAATTTATATTTGGAAGACGTATTTTCCAGCTCATCACCATCCTCATTCGATTCATTAGAATGAGATGGGGAAAGCCCTTCCTGGTTCAGAGGACCCATTTCTGCCTCCACTGCCGGGACTAACAGTGAGCCTTGAGAGGACTGTGAGGTAGTGGGCTGACTTGCAAATAGATAGGTGAGTGAGGATCTGAAGGATTGAATGGTAGCATCCAATTCCTTTTTATCAGATGCGATTAGATCGCATCCCTTCCCTCACCAAGGAGTCAATACATGTTTGACATAAAGCCTTTTTCCAGCCTTCATTTAACTTAATTTTGCATGAATGACATTTCTTTCTAATCCCAGGGTCAGAGCTCTTGGCCTGCCATGATAAGGGAAAAAAGAGAGAAAAAGACAAACCATCTTTTAGAGTCAGCTTGATTACTCAAGATGCTCACCACAGGTGCACAGTGAGAAAAGCTACCAGACTCATGTGCCCTGACAGGCCCCTCCCCCACCAGGGGGAAAAAATACCCTCAAACTTCACTAACATTTAGAGAGAAGAGGGCTAGAGAGAGACCCCACAGTAAAGCTGAGCAGAAACTGCAGTCTGCTCCTTACCTGGGCCTTGCTGGTGCCTGTGCCTGTTCCACTAGCTGCGGTTCCTGAATCCATGCTGAGGCAGCAGCGTGATGCTTGTGGCGGAAATAAATAGGCACCAGACCTATTCCTCCCTCCTCCCCCTGCGCTTCCGGCGGAAATGACGCCTAGCGCCTGCTCCTTGGATGCCGCCCCACTTCCGGATACCTCACATCCGGCGGATGCAGTCCTCTGACTGCCCTTCCCAAGATGGCGGCGGCGTCAGGGAAAAAAACATGTGCTGGCAAAAAAAACAAAAACGCCTGTCATGCCTGACGCCCCCGCCTGGGAGCAGCGATACCAGGAGCAGTTCTGGCTCTCCCCGAGCACTGACGAGGGAGAAGGAGCCCATCCACCCGGCACCCGTAAGCCTGTGGAAAATGGGAGGAATTGGCTCTTCTGAGGTAGGTAAAAATAGTGGAGTAGGAAGCCTGTTCTCTCAGGGCAGAACGTTGAGAGCTCCAAACTCCATGTGTTCCCGTCGGAGGAAACACATAAACTGATGATAAGTGGGAAGGAGCCTCCTTTTAAAGTTTGGTGGAGGTGTGTTTCCTGTCAAGTGGGTGGAGCCACGCTCTCAAGGTGCTGTCCTGAAAGACGGTAAGGGAAATACAGTTAAATCACACTTGTTTAATAGAAGTAAATAGAACAAACGTAGTAAAAACATAGCCAGGTTGGACGGGACCAGAGATGGCATGAGACAAGAGCTCCGGCGCATTGAGGACATTATAAGCCTTTTCTAGGACATACACACGCTTCTGCAGCTATGGGTAAGCCAAATAGAAGCACCTCGGCACCCCGCTCCATGAAGGAGATCAGAGCGCAATCCGGAACGCAACTTAGCAATAATATTCCGTAGATATTCCGGTCCCGGGCCTCAACACACCACGAGGAGACACATGCCTTACAGGTGTCTCAGGCCTCAATTAGTAATACCGCGAACCAACCAGCGGATGAACCCGGCCATGCAATCTCAAATCCAACCCTTTTAGACCTGCAAAAAGACCTCCAAAAAGGTAGACTTAGACATCAAGCATACACTAACATCTGCCATATCAGATCTAAAATTGGATATTTGAACTCCACAGACAAGTGGAAGATTAGACAATAGGGGAGGCAGGCATAACATTAGAATCAGAGGGGTCCCTGAAGGATTAGATCCATCAACCTTGCCACAGACTGTATGTGCAATATTTAACAACCTTGATCGGCCAGTAGACTCCCCTATTGAGATGGAGAGACTCCATCGTGCACTGAGACCCCCCCCCCACGCGATTCTGATCCCCCCAGGGACATTGTGTGCTGTATTGTGAATTTCCCTCTCGAGGAAATACTCCGAAAAGAGAGAGACAGAGGCCGGATCTTATACTCTCCTTCGAACACCAGAAGACCTCCATGCTTTCTGTGAGCAACTTGACCTCCCACCAGTGGATTTGCCTGACTGGTACTCTTTCTATTTTCCAATGGAACCATAGAAACCGGTCTCCTACAACGCTTCTCCAAAAGCACAATGACACAGATCCAGGCGCCGCCGATTAGATCCAATGTCACCGGGAGATCGTATCTCACGCCAAGACCTGCCACCACACGCCCTAGAACATGCTGAAACTCCACGCAGGGGCCATCGAGACATCTAACAACTTTATTCTCGCACACCAAATGAGACAATATCACACACACCACCATCTCTTCGAATCGTTTGACTACTGTGAACTCCCCTACCATCATTAGAACGAACACCCAAGAACTCTGGACGCACCATGAAGAAAACACCCACCTGACTCCTTATCCAAACAAGCGATCTTCTCCGGAACCTACCTCTCTTCTCAGGTACCGTGTTTTTAAATCTACAGATATCCTTGATGAAGACATTCATTCAGATAAGAACGTGATACAAGACTATGCTCCATGTTTCCTTTTAGAAGATCCCAAAACATCACCGAAGAGATCATTTGCCTAATGCTTGATCCAGAGACGTTTTGCTGTAAATAACAGGACAGGTAACACTTAAATGTCTGTTCACTTATTCAACAGGTTCCTATCACCCTCAAGCATTTAGTATTGTTTTCACTAATATGTTTGCTTAGCTACATAATCTTTTCTTTTTTTTTTTTGTGATCATAAATGTAATCTATTATACTCACTGCACCATAGTGGAGAAAAGACATAAGCCTTTATAACCAGATTCCACTTTGCAATCCCAAGACGGAACCTATCTAAAAGAACTAACTTAGGGCAGAGACACCTCTTGGCACAAAAATCTTTAACAAAATGTCACTACGCACAAAATACGGGCACAGTGATAACATACAATCACAAAACAAGACCCACTTACAGTATTCTTTCAGGAAAACATATCAGGCTGGTCTACACCCACTAAGGCTTTTTTACCCTCCAGCTGAGACAAGGAGTCTGCTTCTTTATTGCAAAGAGACAGAGCCCGAGAAGCAAATGGAGGAGAAAAGAGAAAGATCTAAAGTACTTAGCCTAAAGGTGCATTATACAGCAGTAAGGTTTGTTTGTTACACTAGTTAACTTGAGTTTTCAAATAAAGGTCAGTTTACTCAATAACTACATATATAGAACAATGGAATTCACTCAATAAGCATCTCATAATAACATTCCGACTAACCACCCAATTAAGAGATATACATACAGCTGATGACTGTACAACAAGGGTGTGCCTCCCGTGTTACATATTACATACCACACAGTACTATACCTGAAGACATATATACATTCTTTCAGTTCTCAACAAAGCCAACATAACTGATCCCTTTCCAGCTTACTGTCCCACCACAGCAGTCCTATTGGACCTTGGCTGACACCCCGGATTTCTCTCCTTTAAGTAGGTGGCTAGGTAATCCTACAACCAGCTCCGGTGAGTTATCACACACAGAAAGTGGACACTTCTGTGAGCACCTTAACTATCATACCTTATTTCACACCTTGAGTCTTATCTACCCTAACTCACAACCTATAACTCTTCCTCTCCCTATTCTGATCTTCTTTCCTATTTACACCCCCATACCTCCTAGTGGGGACCGCTCTTTTTCACCCCCCACTACCCCTGTCTTATTAACAACAGACAATAGTAAAACTAGAAAACGGTCCCTGTGCACTTACTGCATCAAAGTGATACATACTACTAACACTCAGAATGTATCCAGAACAGAAGACCCAAAAGACACAATTTTACTGAAATGCATCTCACTAAATGTCAAAGGCTTAAATTTACCAGAAAAGAGATCACAAGTTCTTTCAGCCCTAACGAAACACAAAGCATATTTTCCTCTACTCCAAGAAACACATTTTAGATCAAATGTCATCCCTAAATTGGCAAATCATGTATACAAACAAGCTGTACACGCTACAAATCCAGAATTTAAACAAAAGGGGTCTCTATCCTCATTGCCAAACATGCTGATTTTCAAATGACGGACACAATCATTGATCCTGGAGGCAGATATGTATTTGTTAAGGGAACATACGCAATCAAACCTTTCACCCTAGCCAATGTCTACTGCCCAAACGAACACCTTTTTAAAAAAAAATGTGCTCTCCTGCACAATTTCCAGGAAGGGATGGTAATATTAGGAGGAGACTTCAATGTGCCATTGAATCCCACTCTTGACACCTCCACAGGCACCTCTACTCTCCTACCGAGCCCTACACCAAATCAAACTCCAGATCCAAGACTTAACACTCCATGACACATGGAGTACCATGTTCCCAACTGACAAAGACTATACCCTTTACTCGTCCCCACACCAAAAATACTCCAGAATAGACTCTATATTCCTATCACAGACTGACTTATCCCCTCTCACTCAGGCCACGATAGAACCAATGTTTCTATTGGACCACCACCCCATTTCAATAACACTCACATTTCCGGAAACAAGAGAAACAACCAAAACATGGCGATTGAACCCCTCCCTTCTCAAAGACCCAGAAACTCTAAGTCAGATACACTCCAACATTCAAAGGTATTTCTTAGAAAATTCTACCCCAGATATCACAGCAATCACCCTCTGGGAGGCACATAAGTGTGTACAAGAACTGCTACAAGACCGATCTACGTTACTAGATGAGCTAGGAAAATGCACGAGGAGGCGATATGTACTCCAACAGAAAGTGTTCTATGAACACGGCAACAAGAGCGGGAGACTGCTAGCACGCACGATTCAGGCAACCAAAACATCTTCTAGGATACACCACATCCGAGACAAACACGGTGATCTCCTCTCAAAAAACTAAGGCATCGCCAGACATTTTGAAAAATATTACTCTAAGCTATGCAACTTACCGCAAAATAAGGAGGAAAAAACAAAAGTGAATAACAGAACTTCTCATATACAGGAATTCTTAGCTCAATATTGCCCTAAGCCTATCACCTCCCAGCAAGCAGAAGTAATGGAAAGCCCTCTCTCAATGGAGGAGCTTCAAATGGCAATCAAACAGATGAAAGTAGGGAAGAGCCCGGGTCCAGACGGCCTCACACTAATGTATTACAAAAGCTTCCAAGACATCCTATTACCCGAAATGCTAAAGGCCTTTAACACACTATCAGACCCAAACACATTGTTAGGCAAACTATTAGAAGCCCATATAACCCTCATCCCAAAAGAAGGCAAAGATCATTTACAAGCCTCTAATTATACGGCAATTTCTCTACTTAATGTAGATATCAAACTATATGCAAATGTACTAGCCAACAGGTTACTACCACTCATCCCTGACCTCATATCTTCTGACCAAGTAGGATTTATGCCAGGTAGAGAGGCCAGGGATAACACCATACATACCCTAAATATACACCACTGGCAGACTTCATAAGGCAACAAGGGCTTTCTCCTTTCCCTGGATGATGAGAAGGCATTTGACAGGGTGGCCTGGGATTACATGCGGGAGGTCCTGAGGGGCATTGGTCTCTTACCCCACATGTACACACACATTAACACATTATACACTAACCCCTCGGCAAGGGTGAGAGATAATGGGCTCCTGTCAAACGCCTTCTCTATAAGCAACGGCACACTCCAGGGATGTCCACTGTCTCCCCTGATCTTTGCACTGACGCTAGAACCCCTGTTAAACAGACTACGCAACAGCCCAGACATCAAAAGGAGTATCCATAGCACATAAAGAATTTAAGGTAGCTGCTTTTGCGGACGACATTTTACTCACCCTACAATCTCCCCGACTTTCACTACCCAACCTTCTGAGGGACATGAAAAACTTTGAAGAACTATCAAACCTCAAAAATCAACTATGCCAAGTCCCATGCCCTAAACATATCACTTACCCCACAAGAGACAGCTCACGCCCAAGACTCATTCCCATTTCAATGGGAGAAGGAAGCCATTACATACCTTGGAATCCAGATCACCCAAAGAATAGATGACCTATACAAACACAATTGCCTAAACATACTATCAAAAATCCAAAATAACATAAATGGAACAAGTTAAACATATCCTGGTTTGGCTGCTCAGCCCTAGTTAAAATGATTGTCCTCCCCCGCCTCTTATTTAATGCAGACAATACCGATACACCTACCCCCTTCCTTTTTCGCTACATACAAAAAGACATGCATAGCCTTCCTGTGGAAAAACAACCTACCACGCATAAAATACTCACGACTGACCTACCCCAAATCCAAAGGAGGAATCTGCCTCCCTGACCTCCACAAATATCACCTAGCATGCCACCTGTCCAGAATTGTAGATTGGAAGATACATTATCCAGAAAAAGCTTGGGTTACGATAGAAAAATGCTTTATACACACTCCTTCACATGTTCTCCCATGGCTACCAACCCGACTGTGGCCCCAAACCCTGAAGGCACATCCACTTATATACCCAACACTACTGGCCTTAAATAAAGCCATCTCTCCATATAACCTGTCCACACACCTAGGACCAATGTCTTCCCTACGTGGAAATCCTGAGTTCCCCCCTGGGGAGTCCACAACATTCCTCCACAAGGAATGGCCACATAATGAGGTAAGGGCACATCAGTTCTTCCATAAAGGTACCATCCAAACTTACCAGGAGCTAGAGTCTGAATCCCGCACAAACACATTCCCTTTCTGGTCATACAGACAAGTGAGACACTTTTTATGCTCTTCAACACCAACCACAACATGGACTAGAAAACTTACTCCATTTAAAACCCTATGCTGCAGTAACATACCTCAAAAACACCTTATCTTAAACATCTATGCCCTACTTGAAGACGACACCCTTGTGTCAGTGACTGAAAACCCACGTAAATCGTGGGAAAAGGACGCTGATGGATGAGGACTGGGAATCCATTTACACACTTGCCCATAAAGGGTCAATGAATGTAGCGATCCAAGAAAATGGGTATAAAATCATAACTAAATGGTACAGGACCCCATCACGAATACATAAATTCTCACCCTCGACCCCGAATGTTTGCTGGAGATGCAAAAAAGCAGTAGGATCCATGATACACATTTGGTGGGAGTGCGATCCCATCCAAACATTCTGGAAAGAAATACACTCCATTATAGAACAGGTCACCACTTATACGCTAAATTACAATCCCGCTCAATACCTCTTACCAACCATTAGAGAATGGCTACTCAGAACAGCCAAAATAGAAGAAATGGAAGAAATGGAAGAATTGATATCTATCGCACAGGAACGTATACAGAAATTTACCACCACCTGGGCCTGCTGGACCCACTTTAAAACATCGGACTGTTACAAATCATACTTCTCTAGGTAACCTCTGACAAATCAGAAATTCCTATAAAACTCCTGCTCCACCTCTTTCCCTCCCCCCCATATTTGGGGCGGAGGGCAGGAAATACAGCCGAAGAGCGGTCCCCACTATCTCTCCTTCTTTCTCTTTATTTGCCCTCTTTATCCCCGGCTCACCTCCCCCAGTTCACCCCTATAGTTCTCCCCCCAGCGCCCCCACCTTCTTACAATCTCTCGTGCTCCCCATCCCCCTCACCATTCAAAATATAAACTCAACAATATATCTAAACAGTCTATACAGGACAACCCTCCATATAAACAAATCCCTGCCCTAAGAAATGTCAAATGAAATATCTCAAACTTTGTAATTGCCACGAGAAAACCTGTAGATAGTGGTCTAAGTGGCATTGCTTTCAATTGTAATATGACTTAACACAATACGGGTATCCTCACTTAAGAGATTATTATATTGGTTATAATAACAAGGTTCACAAGGTTTATAATTTAATGTACTTAATTATATAAGAACCCAAATGTTTGATATTCCATGACTTAAGCTGTAATTACCCGCTTTGATGTACACACCATGGAAGCTTCCCTTGATTTACATGTCAAATACTTTGTAACCATTTCCTTTGTGTTTTTCAATCAAATCTTTTATGGAAAAAAAAAAAAACATAGCCAGAGTTAGAGGAACCGGAACGGATAGTTAGACAAGCCAAACGTCAGGGAGCCAGAGACAAGCGTAGTAAAAGAGCAAGCAGGATCTGGAGCCAGAAGGGATGTCAGCCAAGCAAGTCTTTTAACAGGAATGCAGGAGAGCATCTCTGTGATGTTGACTAAGGCGAAGGCAGAGCTCTTCTGGATTGGACGGCTTAAGTAGGCAGGACTGACCAGCAGGATATCAGCAACAGCTGAGTAACTGTGGAGAGATAGGAGCTGGCAATTAGCTCACAGCTGAGTGGCCAGCTCAGAGAAGGAAGGGCTGAGCCCAGCCCTGACAGTACCCCCTACTCAACGACCCTTCCCCTTGGAGGACCACTAGGCTTGAGGGAAAAACATCTATAGAAATCACGGAGGAGGACAGGGGCATGTACATCCAAGGACCTCTGGACCGTACCCTTTCCAATGCACCAGGTACTGTATGCGCCCGCAGAACCTATGGGAGTCAACAATGGACTGTACTTCATACTTCTCATGGTTCTCAACCTGTACAGGGTGAGGACATGGCATCGAGGTGGTAAAGCAGGTGCAGACCAAAGGTTTTAATGAGACATATAATACATTTGAAATATGCATATTAGAAGGAAGGTCTAATGCGTAGACATGTGCACACTGAAATATTTCGTTTCGGAATTTTCCGAATAATAAATTTATTTAGTTACTCCCGAAATTCATTTTTATTTATTTTGTTTTTCGTTAAAAATTGCATTCGTCCGAAAATCCAAATTAAGGTAGAATCTGTCATTGAAGGCTTATGGTGTCTGTCGAATGTTCAAAGAAGATTTGACAGAGCAGCTAAACTGTACGACGCCGTATAGTTTACCTGCTCCGTCGAATCTTCTTAGAACTTTCAACAGACACCATTAGCCAAAGTACGTGTGTACTTAGTTCTAGCTATTTTACTGCTCCCCCTCTTTGGTTACAATCAGCCAATAACATTCATCATCATTATTTTTATCTATCTTTTCTCCCCTACGTCAAATGTTTTCTCCCCTATGTCGAATCTTCTCTCTATGTCGAATCTTTTCTCTCTATGTAGAATAATCTTGGACTAATAGAGTTAAGGTTAGGCACATTCGACCACAGGTTTGATGGACACAGATTGTTATTGTCAGCATCATGTCGAATCTCCTATCTATATTGAACTGTTGTAGCAACGAAAACGAAAACAAAGCATTTGTTTACTTCGGATCTTTCGTTTTTCAGATTCTGCACTTTCGTTATCGTTTGTTAAAACGATAACGAAAATACCTGAAATTCGGACGAAAATGCATTCGGACGAAAACGAATGCACATGTCTACTAATGCATAAGCCACTGAGTTAATCCTGCAAAGAATACAGAAAGGCCCAATAAACCGAGGTGCGAACTTCAGTGTGGGAACACGAAGTGGGAGGTTGCGAGATGACAGCCAGACGCTGTCCCCAACATGGTAGGAAGGCGCAGGCAGGCGTCTGCGGTCAGCATGGAGTCTGTACCTATCATTAGCATGTCGCAAAGCCTCCTGGACTTGTGCCCAAGTGGAACGAAGATGCTCCTCTAACACAGGAATATTCTGCAGAACAAACAAGTCAGGCAACATGGAAGGTTGGAAACCATAATTCGCCATGAACGGGGACAATCTGGAAGCAGAATTCAAGGTACTGTTGTGAGCAAACTCTGCCCACGATAATAGGTCTGATCAGTTATGATGGTCAGAAATATAGCAACGTAGGAATTGCTCCATGGACTGATTGGCTCGTTTTGCGGCCCCGTTAGACTGCGGGTGATACGCAGAGGAGAAAGCAAGCTGAATTCCCAACTGTGCACAAAAGGCTCGCCAGACCTGTCCGAGACTGTAAGAGAACTGTCAGGATGCGCCCGGCACGCACACGTGCGCATTCACGGGCATCGGCAGATTTCCTTGCGCAGGAACACACATCTGACCACAATTGGCACCTGACAGCCTATTTAAGGGTTGCTCTGATTTCTGACAGGTGCTGCTTGATCTTCAGCTGTGTCCTGAGATTCTGAAACCCTGTTTGTTTGACTTGACTTCCTGTTGCTGAAACCCTGGCCTTCCTGACCCTGTTTCTGGACTCTGATTACTCTGATTACTGGTTCATGATCCTGGCTTCCTGTTTGACCTTGCTCCTGTTTATACCTTGGTACCTCGCTGCCCGCCCGTTACTGAACCCGGCTTACCTGATGACCTCGCTCCTGTCTCCCGTTTGGCTCCACGCTGTTTCCGAGTACCTGTGCTGGCCGTCCATCCTCTCAGCTGTGCTGGTTCCAGCTCTTCACCAGAAACCCTGCCTGCACTTCCCAGTCTGCAACACTTCCGGCAAGTTCTGCATGCAGCATTCACAGGCACTCGTGTTCCTCCTGATCCTTGCCACCATCTGTTCCATCTCCAGTGGGGCTTGGATTAGAGATACAAGAGAGGCTGACCTCGTCATTTCAGACTCCTACCAGGTACGTGACACTATCAAGCAGCCTCAAATGGAGTCTGAAAGGGAGGCCTCTCCACCAGCGGACATTTACAGATCTATTTCTGTGCTATCCAATATTGTGCAGAAGTTACAAGAAAATCTGAGTCGCATGGAAGAGCGATTTCCCCACGAT
Source organism: Lithobates septentrionalis (assembly GCA_037952835.1). Taxonomy (NCBI): domain Eukaryota; kingdom Metazoa; phylum Chordata; class Amphibia; order Anura; family Ranidae; genus Lithobates; species Lithobates septentrionalis. Next base: position 12,738,442 of record JBBDGP010000229.1, read on the forward strand.
GAGAATGTCACATTGGCCTGTGCTCCGCTTTTGGTCTCTGATTCATATACGCAAACAGAGCCCGGCTTGTTCGATGAGGTTGCATCTGTTCCTGAACCCAGGGTGCCTATGCCTGAGCGATTCTCCGGAAATCGCAAGAAGTTTTGCACATTCCGGAATTCCTGCGAACTATATTTCTCCCTGTTACCCCGGACCTTCACGTCTGAAAACATCAAGGTGGGGTTTATCATTATGTTACTATTGGATGAACCACTTTCCTGGGCTCATCATCTCCGGGAACAACATGACCCTGTCCTGACAACTACGGATTCTCTCTTCTCAGCCATGGCTCAGCTTTATGCAGACCCCTTCTACTAGCAGACTGCCGAATTCATGCTTGGCAAATTACAGCAAGGTCCAAGGCCTGCTGAGGAATATGTAACTGACTTCCGTGTATGGAGTGCAGATACCCAATGGAATCATTCCGCACTTCGCCACCAGTTTCGACTAGGACTGTCTGACATTCAGATTGATTGGCGATTACGTGAAAGGCAATCCGAAAGGTCCAAAAGAACCCTTTCTGTGGCTTCAAGGTCTGACATTCCTGCATCCTCATCCATTGCATCCCCCAGAAGGAGGGAACTGCATAAGACTCCTCATAGAAGTTTTCGAAGACCACCCCTTTCTTCTGATGAATGCCTTCATCGATTACAGGACAATCTGTGTCTCTATTGCGGGGAGGCGGGTCACTTTATACAGACTTGCCCGGCAAAGACCCGCAGGCCTTTCTCCCGTCAGCCTCACATGATGCATCTCTCAGGGAGGTACCAGTCTCATGTCTCTCTTTCCATTGTTCTCCAGTTTTCTGAAAAGACTGTTCCTGTACTTGCAATCATAGACTCTGGGGCCTGTAGTTGTTCTATGGTCTCTGCATTTGCTTCTCTCCACCAGCTGCCTGTATGTGCCAAGAAGCAGGAATTCCATGTTCATCTGGCTGACGGTTCCGGCATTAAATCAGGCCCAGTTACCCAAGAGACTTTACCTATTTCCCGCCGTACTTCTTCCGGCCACCATGAATTCCTCCGTTTGGATATCATAGCTTCTCCCATGTTCCCAGTCATCCTTGGCATTCCATGGTTGAAGGCACATAATCCTCACATTAACTGGCTTACCGGAGACATCTCCTTCTCTGACTACTGCCAAATTCACTGCCTACCTGAAAAGACTTTCAATACCACACCCCTCCTGGGTATCCTCCCTGACCATGAAACCTCTAATCTGGTCCCTGCTGCCTACAATGAGTATCTGGATGTATTTAACAAGAAAGGAGCGGACACTCTTCCTCCCCATAGAACATATGATTGTCCTATTGAACTTTTACCAGGGGCCGAGATCCCATTTGGGCGAATTTATCCTCTCTCTGAGCTTGAACTAGAAGCCCTGCGGATTTTTATAGATGAAAGCCTATCTGACCTATCGTGACCTTAACAGGGTCACTGTTAAAAACCGGTACCCTCTGCCTCTGATCCCTGAACTTTTTCAAAGGCTGCGTGGGGCACGAGTGTTCTCCAAATTGGATCTGAGAGGTGCTTATAATCTTGTCAGAATCAGGGAGGGAGATGAATGGAAGACGGCCTTCCGAACACGATTCGGGCATTTTGAATATCAAGTCATGCCATTCGGACTCTGCAACGCCCCTGCCACATTCCAACATCTGGTTAATGACGTTTTTAGAGACTTCCTTGATTTATTCGTCATCGTGTATCGGGATGACATCCTTATATTCTCTGAAACTCTAGAATCCCATAGGACTCATGTAAAGAAAGTACTGGGTCGGCTGAGGGAACACCGCCTTTATGCAAAGGCTGAGAAATGTGACTTTGAAAAACCAACCATACATTTCCTGGGACTTGTCATCTCTGCTGACGGTATCTCCATGGACCCACAGAAAGCCACTTCCGTCCTGGAATGGCCTGCCCCTGTCGAGAGGAAAGCTGTTCAGAGATTTGTGGGATTCGCCAACTTTTACAGAAAATTTATCAAGAACTTTTCTGGCATCATCACTCCCATCACTCAGTTAACAAAGCAGCATGTTCCTTTCTGATGGACCCCTGAAGCTCAAACAGCTTTTGAACAGTTAAAAACTTTATTCACGTCAGCTCCTATCTTGAAACATCCTGATCCATCCTTAGCCTATGTTTTGGAGGTGGATGCCTCTGAGAGTGCACTGGGCGCTATTTTGTCTCAACGCCAAGGTCCCAAATCTTTGCTCCATCCTGCGGCCTTTTTCTCTAGGAAATTAAATCCTTCTGAAAGGAACTATGATGTTGGAGACTGAGAATTGCTGGCTATCAAGGCTGCACTTGAAGAATGGCGCTACCTCCTGGAAGGAGCAGCTCACCCCATCCTCATCTTCACGGACCATAAAAATCTCGAATACTTGAGGACGGCTAGACGACTAAGACCCCGCCAGGCAAGGTGGGCACTTTTCTTGTCTCGTTTTATGTTCCATATAACTTATCGTCCTGGCTCAAAGAATGGTAAACCGATGCCTTGTCCCGCATGTTCAGCGACCCAGTGGTATCCTCAGAACCTGATACTATTCTACCAGCCAAAAATTTTTTGCTTCTTCAGGCGGATTTGATGTCTCAGATAAAAGCAGATGTGATAAACCAACCACCTTCCAAAGATCTGGCTCTTCAATTGAGGGATGGTCTGTACTTTCATAAGGAGCAAATCTTTATCCCTGAGCAATTCAGAGTTGCTGTCCTGAGGCGATGCCATGACCACCCATTAGCGGGCCACTTTGGAATTCGCAAAACGGCCAATCTGATCTCTTGTACATTCTGGTGGCCAGACTTGATGCAAGACTGCAAAAGATATGTTAACACTTGTGTGACATGCCTTCGGAATAAGACGGACAGAGCCAAAACTTGGGGCCTACTTGAGCCACTCCCTGTACCTGAGAAACCATAGAGCATGATCTCCATGGATTTCATTGTGGAACTCCCCCCATCCGAAAACTTCACCACCGTGTTTGTTGTGGTGGATCACCTGACCAAGATGGCCCATTTTGTACCCTTACAAGGAACTTCTTCAGCCACAGAGACTGCCTCAGCTTTCATTACGGAGATTGTAAGATTACATGGTATCCCTGATAGCATCATCTCTGATCGTGGGGTGCAGTTTACGTCTAGATTTTGGAGGGCATTATGCCAAGCACTGCACATTGAACTCCGCCTCTCCACAGCCTACCATCCACAAACTAATGGACAAACTGAAAGAACCAATCAAACCCTTGAGCAGTACTTACGGTGTTTTTCCTCTTTTGCACAAGATGACTGGTTATCACTTCTCCCACTGGCAGAATTTTCATACAATAATTCCATCCACTCTGCAACCAAGCAATCACCCTTTTTTGCAAATTATGGGTACCACTAGGGATGAGCTTCGTGTTCGAGTCGAACCCATGTTCGACTCGAACATCGGCTGTTCGACCGTCCGTCGAATTGCGAACGTTATGGGCCGTTCGCGCCAAATTCGTGTGGCGCGTCACGGCCCATAATTCACTGCGGCATCGCAGTGCATTGCTGGCTGATGATTGGCCAAGCATGCACTATGACCCGCATGCTTGGCCAATCACAGCGCCGTCAGTAGAGAGAGCTGTAATTGGCCAAAGCCAGGGTGGCTTTGGCCAATTATGGCTCAGGGGATTTAGTACACGCCCCACACTATATAAGGCCGCCTGCACGGCGGCCCTGTGTAGTGTGTTCCGGTGTGCTGATAGAGAGAGAGACAGACAGTGTCATTTGATTTGAGTTAGCTAGATTAGGCTAGATCTGTTCCTGCTATTTACATTTAGTGCAGTGCGTCCTGCTCACAGTGTTCAGCTAGATCCGTTCCTGCTATTTACATTTAGTGCAGTGCGTCCTGCTCACAGTGTTCAGCTAGATCTGTTCCTGCTATTTACATTTAGTGCAGTGCGTCCTGCTCACAGTGTTCAGCTAGATCCGTTCCTGCTATTTACATTTAGTGCAGTCAGTGCGTCCTGCTCACAGTGTTCAGCTAGATCCGTTCCTGCTATTTACATTTAGTGCAGTCAGTGCGTCCTGCTCACAGTGTTCAGCTAGATCTGTTCCTGCTATTTACATTTAGTGCAGTCAGTGCGTCCTGCTCACAGTGTTCAGCTAGATCTGTTCCTGCTATTTACATTTAGTGCAGTGCGTCCTGCTCACAGTGTTCAGCTAGATCCGTTCCTGCTATTTACATTTAGTGCAGTGCGTCCTGCTCACAGTGTTCAGCTAGATCTGTTCCTGCTATTTACATTTAGTGCAGTGCGTCCTGCTCACAGTGTTCAGCTAGATCCGTTCCTGCTATTTACATTTAGTGCAGTGCGTCCTGCTCACAGTGTTCAGCTAGATCTGTTCCTGCTATTTACATTTAGTGCAGTGCGTCCTGCTCACAGTGTTCAGCTAGATCTGTTCCTGCTATTTACATTTAGTGCAGTCAGTGCGTCCTGCTCACAGTGTTCAGCTAGATCCGTTCCTGCTATTTACATTTAGTGCAGTGCGTCCTGCTCACAGTGTTCAGCTAGATCTGTTCCTGCTATTTACATTTAGTGCAGTGCGTCCTGCTCACAGTATTCAGCTAGATCCGTTCCTGCTATTTACATTTAGTGCAGTCAGTGCGTCCTGCTCACAGTGTTCAGCTAGATCCGTTCCTGCTATTTACATTTAGTGCAGTCAGTGCGTCCTGCTCACAGTGTTCAGCTAGATCCGTTCCTGCTATTTACATTTAGTGCAGTGCGTCCTGCTCACAGTGTTCAGCTAGATCCGTTCCTGCTATTTACATTTAGTGCAGTCAGTGCGTCCTGCTCACAGTGTTCAGCTAGATCCGTTCCTGCTATTTACATTTAGTGCAGTGCGTCCTGCTCACAGTGTTCAGCTAGATCTGTTCCTGCTATTTACATTTAGTGCAGTGCGTCCTGCTCACAGTGTTCAGCTAGATCCGTTCCTGCTATTTACATTTAGTGCAGTCAGTGCGTCCTGCTCACAGTGTTCAGCTAGATCCGTTCCTGCTATTTACATTTAGTGCAGTCAGTGCGTCCTGCTCACAGTGTTCAGCTAGATCTGTTCCTGCTATTTACATTTAGTGCAGTCAGTGCGTCCTGCTCACAGTGTTCAGCTAGATCCGTTCCTGCTATTTACATTTAGTGCAGTGCGTCCTGCTCACAGTGTTCAGCTAGATCCGTTCCTGCTATTTACATTTAGTGCAGTGCGTCCTGCTCACAGTGTTCAGCTAGATCTGTTCCTGCTATTTACATTTAGTGCAGTGCGTCCTGCTCACAGTGTTCAGCTAGATCTGTTCCTGCTATTTACATTTAGTGCAGTCAGTGCGTCCTGCTCACAGTGTTCAGCTAGATCCGTTCCTGCTATTTACATTTAGTGCAGTGCGTCCTGCTCACAGTGTTCAGCTAGATCTGTTCCTGCTATTTACATTTAGTGCAGTGCGTCCTGCTCACAGTGTTCAGCTAGATCCGTTCCTGCTATTTACATTTAGTGCAGTCAGTGCGTCCTGCTCACAGTGTTCAGCTAGATCCGTTCCTGCTATTTACATTTAGTGCAGTCAGTGCGTCCTGCTCACAGTGTTCAGCTAGATCCGTTCCTGCTATTTACATTTAGTGCAGTGCGTCCTGCTCACAGTGTTCAGCTAGATCCGTTCCTGTTATCTTCCTACTGACAGGCAGGCTTGTCTGGTTACAGTATATAAAGCTACCTGAAGAAAATTACAGGTGTTCTATCCCAGCTTAGTGCAGCTACAGGCCATTAGTATGTCTGGAAGGCCAAGAAGGAGAGGCAGACAGTCACAAGCCAATAAGAGAGGGCAAGCAGGCTCTGTGTCTAGTGCTGGTCGTGGAGACGGTGCATCCTCATCAGCCCGTGGCCATGGGACACGCTTGGCCTTTTTTTCGGCAGCTGGCCGTGTTGAGCCGCAACATGCAGAAAACTTGGTCGAGTGGATGACCAAGCCGTCCTCATCCTCCTCATCCTCTCTCACCCATGCCCAGGGTGCTTTGTCTGGCAAAGCAGCGGCCTCTTCCCTCAGCTCAATGTCATCAGTGACTCCTTCCCTAGCTCCACCATGTCCTCATGAGGATTCCCTCGAACTGTTTGACCACAGTGTTGGGTACATGCTCCAGGAGGATGCCCAGCGTTTGGAAGGCTCTGATGATGATACTGAGCTCGATGAAGGCAGTAACATGAGCACGGACAGAGGGGGTGCCCAAGAAGGACAGCAATCTGGCAGTCATGCTCCCCCTGCTGCAGCATACTGCCAGGTTTGCTCCAGTGATGAGGAGGGAGGGGATGATGAGGTCACTGACTCAACGTGGGTGCCTGATAGGAGAGAGGAGGAGGAGGAGGAGGAGGAGGCGGCACATCACCAACGAGGCAGGATGCCCTCCAGGGGCCAGCCTAAGGGCAGCACATTGACTGCATCACACCCCAAAGCTCCACATGTGCAGGGCGCTGCAGTCTCTGCGCGTTATTCAAAAAGTTCTTTGGTGTGGGCCTTTTTTGAGACGAGTGCATCAGATCGCACCGCTGCTATTTGCAACATATGTCTCAAGCGTATCTCGCGTGGCCAAAACATCTCCCGCTTGGGTACCACATGCTTGACCAGACATATGTTGACCTGCCATGCAGTTCGTTGGCAAGCATATCTAAAAGACCCACACCAAAGAACAAAGAGGATCTCTCCTTGCTCCTCATCAGCTGAGATTTCCAACCCCACTAGACCTTCAGTCCTCTCTGAGACCTGCAGTGAGAGGAATGAAGGTGTAGAATTAGGTGTGTCACAGCCAAGTACTTGTGGGCAATCTGCTTTTGGTACACCGACGCCAGATTGTACCAGGCAAATTTCCCTGCCCCAGCTGCTGCACCGCCGAAAGAAGTTTGCTCCCAGCCATCCACATGCCCAGCGGTTGAATGCTAGCTTGGCAAAATTGCTAGCACTTCAACTGCTGCCTTTTCAGTTGGTAGACTCTGCCCCCTTCCGTGAGTTTGTGGAATGTGCGGTTCCTCAGTGGCAGGTACCCAAACGCCACTTTTTCTCACGGAAGGCGATTCCAGCTCTCTACCGGCATGTGGAAGGCAATGTCCATGCCTCGCTGGACAGGGCGGTCAGCTGTAAGGTGCATATTACCGCTGACTCATGGTCCAGCAGGCATGGACAGGGACGTTACTTAAGTTTCACGGCGCATTGGGTGACTCTGCTGGCAGCTGGGAAGGATGCAGGACAAGGTGCAGTAGTGTTGGAGGTTGTTCCGCCACCACGCCTCCAAAATGCTGATTGTGACACACCTCTCTCCTCCACCCCCTCCTCTTCTTCTTCCTCCATGGCCTCTTCCTCGGAACCAGCGGTGCTCCGTAGGCGTTCAAGGGGCTACGCAAGTACGCAGGCCAAAAGATGCCATGCGGTGCTTGAGCTGGTGTGCTTGGGGGACAGGAGCCACACTGGGGCAGAGGTTCTGTCAGCTCTGCAGGGGCAGGTTCAGAGGTGGTTGACGCCACGCCAACTTAAGGCAGGAATGGTGGTTTGCGACAATGGCACCAACCTCCTCTCTGCCCTCCGACAGGGACAACTGACCCATGTGCCCTGTTTGGCTCACGTCCTTAACTTGGTGGTGCAGCGGTTCTTGGGCAGGTACCCGGGCTTACAGGATGTCCTGAGGCAGGCCAGGAAAGTCTGTGTGCATTTCCGCCGGTCATATAATGCCAGTGCTCGGCTGACGGACCTCCAAAAGGAGTTTAACCTGCCCAAGAACCGCCTAATCTGTGACATGCCCACCAGGTGGAACTCGACATTGGCCATGCTGCAGCGGCTGCACACGCAGCAGAGGGCCATCAATGAGTACCTGTGCGACTATGGCACCAGGACAGGGTCAGGGGACCTTGGTTTTTTTTTCCCCACGCCAGTGGGCCATGATCAGGGATGCATGCACTGTCCTGTCACCATTCGAGGAGGCCACGAGGATGGTGAGCACTGACAGTGCATGCATCAGTGACACTGTCCCCCTTGTCCACCTGTTGGAGCACACGCTGCGTGGAATAATGGACAGGGCACTTGAGGCAGAACAGAGGCAGGAAGAGGAGGACTTCCTTAGCTCTCAAGGCCCCCTTTATCCAGACAGTGTTCCTGCGTGCCCGCCGATCACACAGGAAGAGGACGAGGAGGAGGAGGAGGAGGAAGATTGTGTCAGTATGGAGGTGGAGCCTGGCACTCAGCATCAGCAGTCTTTAAGGGATCAGTCCCAAGGAACACATGGACTTGTACGTGGCTGGGAGGAGGTGGCTGCGGACGTTGTTGTCCTTAGTGACCCAGAGGACTCCGGACCGAATGCCTCAGCAAACCTACGCTGCATGGCCTCCCTGATCCTGCAAAGCCTGCGTAAGGATCCTCGTATTCGTGGTATCAAGGAGAAGGACCAATACTGGCTGGCAACCCTCCTTGATCCACGTTACAAGGGTAAGGTTGCGGACCTTATCTTGCCATCGCAGAGGGAGCAGAGGATGAAACATCTTCGGGAGGCCTTGCAGAAAGGTCTGTGCAACGCGTTCCCAGAGACTGGGAGGTTACAAACTCCTGTTTCTGGACAACGTGTTGCTGAGGCTTCGGTCAGTCAAAGAAGGAGCGGTGGAGAAGGTGGCCGTCTGACCGATGCGTTCAGACAATTTTTTGGTCCGCAGCCCCAAGGTATGATCGGTTCCAGCAACCATCGCCAGCGTCTGTTTTACATGGTGCAGGAATACCTAGGGGCAAGATCAGACTTGGACACCTTTCCCACCGAAAATCCTCTGGGTTACTGGGTCTTGAGGATGGATCACTGGCCAGAGCTTGCACAGTATGCAATTGAGCTACTGGCCTGTCCTGCATCCAGCGTTCTTTCGGAACGCACATTCAGTGCTGCTGGAGGCGTGGTAACCGATCACAGGGTGCGTCTGTCCACTGACTCGGTCGATCGGCTGACCTTCATAAAAATGAATCAGTCTTGGATCACCACCAGCTACCAAGCACCTGATGCTGATGTAACTGAATAATTTTTTTTCAGATCCCTTCAAAGACTGCCTATGCTGATGCTGAGTGACTATCCCTGAGTAATTATCCTCTTCCTCCTCAATCATCACGCTGATAGCTTGTAAGAACATTTTTGGTTCTGGGCGCCACCACCAATTTTTCAGCCCCTGTATAACAGGGGCGTGTAATTACAATTTTTGATGTAATACTTTGCAGCAGGGCTCGTTCCTGCATTCCAACTAGAGTGTCTGTGAGGGGTTGCAGTGTTGTGGCACCAGCACCAGTGCCTAAGGCCCAATTTTTCTGCCCCTGTCTAACAGGGGCGTGTAATTACAATTTTTGATGCAATACTTTGCAGCAGGGCTCGTTCCTGCGTTCCAACTAGAGTGTCTGTGAGGGGTTGCAGTGTTGTGGCACCAGCACCAGTGCCTAAGGCCCAATTTTTCTGCCCCTGTCTAACAGGGGCGTGTAATTACAATTTTTGATGCAATACTTTGCAGCAGGGCTCGTTCCTGCGTTCCAACTAGAGTGTCTGTGAGGGGTTGCAGTGTTGTGGCACCAGCACCAGTGCCTAAGGCCCAATTTTTCTGCCCCTGTCTAACAGGGGCGTGTAATTACAATTTTTGATGCAATACTTTGCAGCAGGGCTCGTTCCTGCGTTCCAACTAGAGTGTCTGTGAGGGGTTGCAGTGTTGTGGCACCAGCACCAGTGCCTAAGGCCTAATTTTTCAGCTCCTGTTCAACAGGGGCATGTAATTACAATTCTTGATCTAATATTTCACAGCAGGGCCCTGTGAGGGCTTACAGTGTTTTGGCCACAGCAACACCTAAGGCCCAAATTTCTGCTGAGTATATAGGGCAGGACCCTACTTTCAAACATCTAACTTACAAACGACTCCTACTTGCAAACGGAAGGAGACAACAGGAAGTGAGATGAAATCTACCCCTAGGAAGGGAAATTCTCTCATGTAAGAGTTAATATGGGAAAACAATTTCTCCTTTCCACTGATGCTTTCCAATCCTTGTTCCACAAAAAAACCCAAATTTTCAAAAAACATTTTTCATTGGGACAAAAAAGTGAGGTGAAATCTTCTGAAGAGGAGGAAAGACGCAAAACAAATGTCACAGGGGTGATAACCCTTCCCTATGTTTTCCAAAAAGCTTAGAAAAGATTTTTTGGCTGGAGCTAAACACGTTAAAAATGTTCAAAATTACAAACAGATTCTACTTAACAACAAACCTACAGTCCCTGTCTTGTTTGCACCGCCTGTATACTGCTGTTCAGAGTATATAGGGACCTTTCCTTATTTTAATTTGGGTGCGGGGTTCCCCTTAATATCCATACAAGACCCAAAGGGCCTGGTAATGGACTGGGGGGTACCCATGCCGTTTGTCTCACTGATTTTCATCCATATTGCCAGGACCCGACATGACATTAAACCCGCAAGCAGTTTTAAATGAGATTTTTTCCTTTAAAAATGACATTTGGTGCAGGGACTGTTCTAAACATGGGAAACACGCGTCACTTTACAGGCATACTATAGACACCCCCCAGGTACGATATTTAAAGGAATATTTCACTTTTTTTTTTTACTTTAAGCATCATTAAAATCACTGCTCCCGAAAAAACGGCCGTTTTTAAAAGTTTTTTTTGCATTGATACATGTCCCCTGGGGTAGGACCCGGGTCCCCACACCCTTTTTAGGACAATACCATGCAAATTAGCCTTTAAAATGAGCACTTTTGATTTCGAACGTTCGAGTCCCATAGACGTCAATGGGGTTCTAACGTTCGTGTGAACTTGCGGTCCGTTCGCGGGTTCTGGTGCGAACCGAACCGGGGGGTGTTCGGCTCATCCCTAGGTACCACCCCTCTTTCTTACCTGAGCTGGCCATTGAATCATCTGTACCTGCTGTACAAAACAGATTAAACTTCCTCAGTACTAATAACCAATTACTGCAAGATACAATCTCCAAAACTCAAGCAAGCAATAAAAAGTTCTTCGACAAGAAGAAGAGAGGTAATCTGAACCTTAAACCTGGAGACAAGGTCTGGCTTTCCACAACAAACTTGAAACTGAGCTGTCCTTCAAGAAAACTTGGCCCAAAATTTTTGGGACCCTTCCCAGTCAAGAGGAAAATGAATGCAGTAGCATTCGAGTTAGTGTTACCCAAGAATCTAAAGATCCACCCTGTATTCCATGTCTTTGTTGAAACCAGCTGTACCAAATCCATTTGCAGATCGGGTTTCTGAAATTCCTCCTCCGCTGCTCATCAAAGGGAATGAGGAATTTGAGGTGGAAGCCGTGTTGGACTGTGGAAGAAGGCATAACCAAACACAGTTCCTCATTAAATGGAAAGGCTATGGGTCGGAAGAAAATTCCTGGGGACCAGCTTTAGATGTGCATGCTCCCAAACTAGTGCAAGCCTTTTTTCAATGCCACTCAGAGAAAAGACACTTGAAGGGCATCCGGAGGCTGCCCTTAAGGGGGGGGGCAATGTAATCGAACTGTCAGGATGCGCCCGGCACGCACACGTGCGCATTCACGGGCATCGGCAGATTTCCTTGCGCAGGAACACACATCTGACCACAATTGGCACCTGACAGCCTATTTAAGGGTTGCTCTGATTTCTGACAGGTGCTGCTTGATCTTCAGCTGTGTCCTGAGATTCTGAAACCCTGTTTGTTTGACTTGACTTCCTGTTGCTGAAACCCTGGCCTTCCTGACCCTGTTTCTGGACTCCGATTACTCTGATTACTGGTTCATGATCCTGGCTTCCTGTTTGACCTTGCTCCTTTTTATACCTTGGTATCTCGCTGCCCGCCCGTTACTGAACCCGGCTTACCTGATGACCTCCTGTGTCCCGTTTGGCTCCACGCTGTTTCCGAGTACCTCTGCTGGCCGTCCATCCTCTCAGCTGTGCTGGTTCCAGCTCTTCACCAGAAACCCTGCCTGCACTTCCCAGTCTGCAATACTTCCGGCAAGTTCTGCACGCAGCATTCACAGGCACTCGTGTTCCTCCTGATCCTTGCCACCATCTGTTCCATCTCCAGTGGGGTTTGGATTGGAGATACAAGAGAGGCTGACCTCGTCATTTCAGACTCCTACCAGGTACGTGACAGAGACAATCACCTTGGGTAGCCCATGTAAGCGAAAGATCTCCCAGGCAAAATGGAAGCCAGTTCCTTAGAAGTGCCAACTTCTTAAATGGAATACAATGACACATCTTTGAGAACCGGTCAACCACCATAAGGATAACTTTGTTGCCCTGGGAGTTGGGTAACTCCACAATGAAATCCATAGACAGGTGGGTCCAGTGCCTCTCTCCATTGGGTATGGTTTGTAGGAGGCCCACTGGAAGGTGTCGTGGAGTCTTACTCTGAGCACACACGGAACAGGCAGCTATGAAGACAGTTACATCAGCATGTAGACTAGGCCACCAGAATTGTTGGGAAATGGCCCAAAAGATTTGATTCTGGAGCATGGCAGTACGGAGACTCTCTGGGACAAAGCAGCGGTCACAAGGTTTCTCAGGAGGAGCAAGAACCTGAGCAGCAAGAATTTTGTCACCCTGCGGGCCCCCCCACCTCAAAGCACCTTGTCCCCATGTTGATGAGGACAAGGGCCTCTTCCCAACAACCCTGGCTGTTGGTTGTCGGGGTCTGCGGGCAGAGGGCTTATCAGAATCCGGGAGCCCCCTCTAATAAGGGGGCCCCCAGATCCCGGTACCCCTACCCATTCACCTAGGGAAAAAGTGTCAATAAAAAAAAAAAACACACTACACAGGTTTTAAAAGTAATTTATTAGGCAGCATTCCAGCAGGAGAGAGCGTTGTGTCAACATCGGAAGAGGAGAAAAAAAGAAGCGACAAGACAGCGGCGACAAGACAGCGGCAGAAGACTGGGCCTCCGCTAGCAAGAGAGCTGGAAGAAGACAGCGGAGGGGCCCAGGAGAAGAAGCCGAACACCGGGAGAAGACGGAAGAAGACCCCAAAGTCAGAAGAAGACCCCCGGAGCTGCCTAATAAATTACTTTTAAAACCTGTGTAGTGTGTTTTTTTTATTGACACTTTTTCCCTAGGTGAATGCGTAGGGGTACCATGTACCCCATACTCATTCACATAGGGTGGGGGGCCGGGATCTGGGGCCCCCCACCCTTATTAGAGGGGGCTCCCGGATTCCTATAAGCCCTCCGCCCGCAGACCCCGACAACCAATGGCCAGGGTTGTCGGGAAGAGGCCCTTGTCCTCAACATGGGGACAAGGTGCTTTGGGGTAGGGGGCCCCGCAGGGCGCCTCCCCTCCCCCAAAGCACTTACCACCCATGTTGAGGGCATGTGGCCTGGTACGGTTCAGGAGGGGGGGCGCTCGCTCGTCCCCACCCCCTCTCCTGACCGGCTGGGCTGCGTGCTCGGATAAGGGGCTGGTATGGATTTTGGGGGAACCTCCACGGCGATTTTTCAACGTAGGGGGTTCCCCTTACAATCCATACCAGACCTAAGGGCCTGGTATGCTCCTGGGGGGTAACCCACGCCGTTTTTCATTTAAAATTTGGCGCGGCGTTCCGCCTCATGATTCATACCAGACAGCTGTCAGCACTGCCTGTCGCTCATCGCGAAAGGAAAAAAACATTTTCCTTTCCCGATCAGCTCGGCTCCCGTGATGGGGCTCGCAGGTGTCAAATCTCACCGAGAAAAGCAGTGAGATTGACACAATATCGCAGTCACCTACTGTACCTCTTATAGAGGTAATACTTGAGGTGGGTGCCTGCACATAGACTGGAGCAGCAGCAGGGACGGTCTGCAACACAAGTTGTACCAGAGCAGCCACAGTGGGAGATTCCAGGTGAGCCATGCTCACATACTCAGGAGCGTTTGTAACGCCATGGCAAACTGATCCATGCTGTGATCCTGCTCATCCAATCTGGAAAAATTATTACCAACAAGTGGATTGACTGCATGTTCTGAATTCATGGCCCTTGCCTACTGTCAGAAACCATGAATCAGAGCGAGACAGAAGTACAGTTAAATCACACTTGTTTAATAATAAAGTCAGACAAGCCAAAACGTCAGGTAGGCAGAGATGAGCGTAGTAAAACAGCAAGCAGGATCTGGAGCCAGAAGGAATGTCAGCCAAGCAAGTCTTTAACAGGAACACAGGAGAGCATCTCTAGAGATGTGACTAAGGCAAAGGCAGAGATTGTCTGGGCTTCACGGCTTAAGTAAGCAGGACTGACAAGCAGGATATCATCAACAGGTGAGTCACTGTGGAGAGATAGGAGCTGGCAATTAGCCAACAGCTGAGCTGCCAGCTTAGAGAAGGAAGGGCTGAGCCCAGCCCTGACACTGTGTGACTGATCTCTACGCATTTCGCGGGGTAATTCTCGCTTTTTCAGGAGAGGCGCAGGTAGGTATCTGGAGATAAGAATGGATCAATGAATGATGATAATAGCATAACAAAAAAAAAACATTGTAGGGTCCCCCCAGTCCATACCAGGCCCTTCGGGTCTGATATAGATTTTAAAACGAACCCCACTCCAAAATTGAAAGATCCCCCTGCCCCAAAGCACCCACCCTCCCATGTTGAGGGCATGTGGCCTAGTATGGTTCATGAGGGGAACGCCCCCCTATTTTGCTGCATGCTCTGATAGGGGTCTGTTATAGATTTTGGGGGGTCCTAGGCTGTTTTTGTTTATGGTGAGGAGTTCCCCTTAAAATCCATATCAGACCAGGGGAGCCTTGTATGGACTGGGGGGACCGCACACTGTTTTTTTAAACATTTTTCTATTGCCTGGCAATGCCGGCATTCTTCACACAGAATTTGAATTGGTCGATTGTTTTTCAACCAATCCGAATTCTAATTGTTCTGAAAAGTTGGAATTCGCTAGAAAATTAATAAACGAAACAAATTTTAACAAAAACAATTTTTTTTTAATGAAAACAAAACTAAACAAATTCCAAAACCAAACAAAACAAATTCCATAACAAAACTAAATTAGTAGCATACTGAATCTATCTGAAACTAAACACATTTTTCTGTTCTGCACATGTTGAGCTACTAGACTCTGGAAGCGGAGCTCTTACGGCAGATGCAACAGATTCACCTTGACAAACCTGTTTCTGCACAGGACGAGCTAAGATGGAAAAATGTGTCTGTCCTGCAGCCAGCTAAGGGTACGGGAGATGGAGCAGCTGGCTCATCTCCCCAGTGGCAGTTCAAGTATCAGGGAGGAGAGGAAGCCATCCTCACTCCCCAGCCACAGATCACAGGATTTATTTATCACATGGATTTACTTGACTTTTTATCAGGGGATGTTATGGATTATGAGTCACCTGCAGAAGTGCTGGTGCTGGGCCCAAGTGCCGCCAGCCCATGCCCTGGATTCCCAGCAATTCCAGAGACTGGAATAGACTTTTCTGCTGGGGAAGGACAACCTGGTGAGCCTCCAGCAGAAGAGCTGAGCTCTGCCCAGCACCAACAGCAGCTTCAGCCTTCCTGAGAGAAGCGGCAGCCAGCCTTTCTCCCACACCACTGACAGGGACATGGGATTTCCTGCCAGCAGCATCCGCGGAGTTACAACAAACTTCTGCAGCTGAAGCGCTGGCAACCGGACAGAGGGTCCAAGACCTCTGCCCAAAATCCATGGCAGTTCCGGAGTCCCAGGGTGAAAAGGTGGCAGTTCTTCCCCAGCAGCAGATCAGGGTCCAGGAAGATCCAGAAAGGAGCGGAGGTTGTTGTTCTCCCTCCCCAACGGCAGTGTAGGGACTCAGGAGTGAAGGAAGCCATCCTCTTTCCACAGCGGTGGTCTGGAAAATGGAGCAAAACAGCTCATCTCCTCAGTGGCAGATCCACAGTCTGGGAGTAAAGGAAGCCGGCCTCCCTCCCCAACAGTTAGCTGGAGCAGATGATGTTGGGTCCCCAGCAGAAGCACTGGCATCAGGGCAGAGTGCTACCAACCTATGCCCAGCACCGACAACAACTTCGGAGTTTCAGGGAGTTGGGGCAGTCGGCCCCTCTCCCCAGTGACAAGCTGATGTAGTGAAGCTCCCACTCCCAGCTAAAGCGCTGGCAACAGGGCAGAGTGCCGTTGGCCTCTGTCTAGCACCTACAGTGTCTCCACAGCTTCAGAGAGTCAGGGCAGATGATCCCTCTCCCCAGCAGCAGACCGAGCCCCAGAATGGTAAAGACCACCTAGTTGAAGCGCTGACAGATATTCCATGACCTCTGTCCCATATCTACCGATTACAACAAGATCAGAGGAAATATGGTGGCCCTCCCTTCAGTAGGGGTAGAAATATTTATCAACCATAATCCTCAAGAGACCTATGAAGATAAATTAATTCCACTGTATCAGACTGCTGGGACATTGTTTGTCTTCTGAAGACTTGTCTAGTGGACAGAATGCACAAGTTTGTGTCTCTCCTATTGTTAATTGGGTCACCTATTGTTTCTGTCTGTCTGCTCATCTTTGTGTGTATACTTATGATAATGTGTTGTGTACTTAGTTGCCAGATGATCTGGTCATACCCTGACTAATCAAGGCTAGTTGTTTAATTAGCTTAATGTTTATAGTATATGTTGGCTGTTTAGCTATGTTAATTATATTCCTGTTCACAGTTTGTATTGTTAGGGTAATATGATCAGGAGGGGAATATCCTCCTGTGGGGTATAAAGTATGTGTCTGAGTTTCAGTAGACCATCATTCGTTTGGGGTTTACCTCAACACCTTGTCTGTGTACGATGCTTGGGGTAAGGGCGGGTATTAGCTCTCGATCTGCTCGGAATGCTTTGGAGGGCAGGAGGCACTGTTCGGTGGAAGGAAGCACCTAGTCGGGGTACCAAGCAGTTCCATCACAGCCCATATACTATAGCGGACAATACAGTATTATACATAGGCACACTGTCTTCGACAGGAAGAAGTGGCTGTTGTAGACTGAATTTTTTTTTTTCTGAATGAAGCAGTCAACTTGCATGGGTTTATAATATCATAGCTAACATGTGGGTAGGTACAGCATGATGTGGCAGGCAGAAAACACACAGAGTCCAAGTGCAGTAATGAGAACATATTGTAACAGAAGTTAGCCAATACACAACAGGCCCAGCGGGAAGGCGACTGGACCAGGAACACTCACAATATGCAACAGCAAATCAGCAGCAGAATGGGGACGCAGGGGTGGCGACAAGCATCTGTCTCGAGGAGCAGAATACGCGTGGAATATCCTGAATTTTTTTAAATCTCCAACAGGCTTGGCAGAGCAATCACCCATTAGCACAAAGGTCCTCAGCAGGTTGCGCTGAAGTGGTCTCTTAACTAGGGATGAGCTTCGAGTTCAAGTCTAACTCATGTTCAACTCAAACATCGGCTGTTCGCCAGTTCGCCGAACAGCGAACAATTTGGGGTGTTCGCGGCAAATTCGAAAGCTGCGGAACACCCTTTAAAAGTCTATGGGAGAAATCAAAAGTGCTAATTTTAATGGCTTATATGCATGGTATTGTCATAAAAAGTGTTTGGGGACCTGGGTCCTGCCCCAGGGGACATGGATCAATGCAAAAAAAGTTTTAAAAAACGGACGTTTTTGCGGGAGCAGTGATTTTAATAATGCTTAAAGTGAAACAAAAAAGTGTAATATCCCTTTAAATTTCATACCTGGGGGGTGTCTATAGTATGCCTGTAAAGGGGCGCATGTTTCCCGTGTTTAGAACAGTCTGACAGCAAAATGACATTTCAAAGGAAAAAAAGTAATTTAAAACTACTCGCGGCTATTAATGAATTGTCAGTCCGACAATACACATAAAAGTTCATTGATAAAAACAGCATGGGATTTCCCCACAGGGGACAAAAAAATAAGTAATACTAAGTATTACCAGGGGGGCGGACTTTAATGGCTAAGAAACACTGGAGAGAAAGTAACAGTATAAAAACATAAATTTATTGAAGATTACAAATACATAAAAGTAAAAATAGATAAAGATTATAACATAAATGCATCTATGAATAATGTGCAGTGAGCCCTTGTATGTCTACGCGTTTCACCGCTAGGCTTCCTCAGGAAACGGCCAAGGTTTACAGACGAGACAGATAAGAGAATATGTTTCTCTATCCGAAATGAGATATAATGTCATTAGACACACATAACTTACACATAAACAGACTGTTCAAGATAAAAATCATGCGCTAAGCACCTGTGAGTGCAGAGACGAACATCAAGCCATTACCTTGTTTGGAATGCACAATCGTGTACAAACACGATACGGTGGGTGATTCCCTCATGAGTCAAAACAACTGAAAGTGGAACACATACAACCAATGCCAGCATATAGAGTCTGTATTAAAGTAAAGGAGTACAGGCTTTTTTAAAAAAAAAAGGCTAGAACTTACGATTTTAGGTATAGCGGAATATATGAGCAGGGGCATGTGAATAGTATTCCTTATTTTGGGAGCGACCATCAGAGAGAGGAGGGGCATAGGGAGTATCCCACAGTGAATCCTGGATTTAAATTCCAGTACTGCTGATGGCTATATTAAAGCCCAACAGCCAATCGCTGTATCTATAAGCATACAATAATAACAATGGCTTAGATAGAAGCTAGTTTGAAAACAGCAAAAGCCTAATAGTGATCTAGAGCTAAGTACTTACATTTAAAGTTTCAGTATCACAGCATGCCCCTGGGAGACAGCAATCCACTGCACAGGGCTTATGACAGCTGAGAGATATTTATACTATGGATCAGCAACAGCTGATCGTTAAGTAGGGCGTCATGGGATCTGCTGGAGGGATTATGGGAATTGTAGGACATCAACTCTCATATAGGGATGAGCCGAACACCCCCCGGTTCGGTTCGCACCAGAACCCGCGAACGGACCGCAAGTTCGCACGAACGTTAGAACCCCATTGACGTCTATGGGACTCGAACGTTCGAAATCAAAAGTGCTCATTTTAAAGGCTAATTTGCATGGTATTGTCCTAAAAAGGGTGTGGGGACCCGGGTCCTACCCCAGGGGACATGTATCAATGCAAAAAAAACTTTTAAAAACGGCCGTTTTTTCGGGAGCAGTGATTTTAATGATGCTTAAAGTAAAAAAAAAAAAGTGAAATATTCCTTTAAATATCGTACCTGGGGGGTGTCTATAGTATGCCTGTAAAGTGACGCGTGTTTCCCATGTTTAGAACAGTCCCTGCACCAAATGTCATTTTTAAAGGAAAAAATCTCATTTAAAACTGCTTGCGGGTTTAATGTCATGTCGGGTCCTGCCAATATGGATGAAAATCAGTGAGACAAACGGCATGGGTACCCCCCAGTCCATTATCAGGCCCTTTGGGTCTTGTATGGATATTAAGGGGAACCCCGCACCCAAATTAAAATAAGGAAAGGTCCCTATATACTCTGAACAGCAGTATACAGGCGGTGCAAACAAGACAGGGACTGTAGGTTTGTTGTTAAGTAGAATCTGTTTGTAATTTTGAACATTTTTAACGTGTTTAGCTCCAGCCAAAAAATCTTTTCTAAGCTTTTTGGAAAACATAGGGAAGGGTTATCACCCCTGTGACATTTGTTTTGCGTATTTCCTCCTCTTCAGAAGATTTCACCTCACTTTTTTGTCCCAATGAAAAATGTTTTTTGAAAATTTGGGTTTTTTTGTGGAACAAGGATTGGAAAGCATCAGTGGAAAGGAGAAATTGTTTTCCCATATTAACTCTTACATGAGAGAATTTCCCTTCCTAGGGGTAGATTTCATCTCACTTCCTGTTGTCTCCTTCCGTTTGCAAGTAGGAGTCGTTTGTAAGTTAGATGTTTGAAAGTAGGGTCCTGCCCTATATACTCAGCAGAAATTTGGGCCTTAGGTGTTGCTGTGGCCAAAACACTGTAAGCCCTCACAGGGCCCTGCTGTGAAATATTAGATCAAGAATTGTAATTACATGCCCCTGTTGAACAGGAGCTGAAAAATTAGGCCTTAGGCACTGGTGCTGGTGCCACAACACTGCAACCCCTCACAGACACTCTAGTTGGAACGCAGGAACGAGCCCTGCTGCAAAGTATTGCATCAAAAATTGTAATTACACGCCCCTGTTAGACAGGGGCAGAAAAATTGGGCCTTAGGCACTGGTGCTGGTGCCACAACACTGCAACCCCTCACAGACACTCTAGTTGGAACGCAGGAACGAGCCCTGCTGCAAAGTATTGCATCAAAAATTGTAATTACACGCCCCTGTTAGACAGGGGCAGAAAAATTGGGCCTTAGGCACTGGTGCTGGTGCCACAACACTGCAACCCCTCACAGACACTCTAGTTGGAATGCAGGAACGAGCCGTGCTGCAAAGTATTACATCAAAAATTGTAATTACACGCCCCTGTTATACAGGGGCTGAAAAATTGTGCCTTAGGCACTGGTGGTGGCGCCCAGAACCAAAAATGTTCTTACAAGCTATCAGCGTGATGATTGAGGAGGAAGAGGATAATTACTCAGGGATAGTCACTCAGCATCAGCATAGGCAGTCTTTGAAGGGATCTGAAAAAAATTATTCAGTTACATCAGCATCAGGTGCTTGGTAGCTGGTGGTGATCCAAGACTGATTCATTTTTATGAAGGTCAGCCGATCGACCGAGTCAGTGGACAGACGCACCCTGTGATCGGTTACCACGCCTCCAGCAGCACTGAATGTGCGTTCCGAAAGAACGCTGGATGCAGGACAGGCCAGTAGCTCAATTGCATACTGTGCAAGCTCTGGCCAGTGATCCATCCTCAAGACCCAGTAACCCAGAGGATTTTCGGTGGGAAAGGTGTCCAAGTCTGATCTTGCCCCTAGGTATTCCTGCACCATGTAAAACAGACGCTGGCGATGGTTGCTGGAACCGATCATACCTTGGGGCTGCGGACCAAAAAATTGTCTGAACGCATCGGTCAGACGGCCACCTTCTCCACCGCTCCTTCTTTGACTGACCGAAGCCTCAGCAACACGTTGTCCAGAAACAGGAGTTTGTAACCTCCCAGTCTCTGGGAACGCGTTGCACAGACCTTTCTGCAAGGCCTCCCGAAGATGTTTCATCCTCTGCTCCCTCTGCGATGGCAAGATAAGGTCCGCAACCTTACCCTTGTAACGTGGATCAAGGAGGGTTGCCAGCCAGTATTGGTCCTTCTCCTTGATACCACGAATACGAGGATCCTTACGCAGGCTTTGCAGGATCAGGGAGGCCATGCAGCGTAGGTTTGCTGAGGCATTCGGTCCGGAGTCCTCTGGGTCACTAAGGACAACAACGTCCGCAGCCACCTCCTCCCAGCCACGTACAAGTCCATGTGTTCCTTGGGACTGATCCCTTAAAGACTGCTGATGCTGAGTGCCAGGCTCCACCTCCATACTGACACAATCTTCCTCCTCCTCCTCCTCCTCCTCGTCCTCTTCCTGTGTGATCGGCGGGCACGCAGGAACACTGTCTGGATAAAGGGGGCCTTGAGAGCTAAGGAAGTCCTCCTCTTCCTGCCTCTGTTCTGCCTCAAGTGCCCTGTCCATTATTCCACGCAGCGTGTGCTCCAACAGGTGGACAAGGGGGACAGTGTCACTGATGCATGCACTGTCAGTGCTCACCATCCTCGTGGCCTCCTCGAATGGTGACAGGACAGTGCATGCATCCCTGATCATGGCCCACTGGCGTGGGGAAAAAAAACCAAGGTCCCCTGACCCTGTCCTGGTGCCATAGTCGCACAGGTACTCATTTATGGCCCTCTGCTGCGTGTGCAGCCGCTGCAGCATGGCCAATGTCGAGTTCCACCTGGTGGGCATGTCACAGATTAGGCGGTTCTTGGGCAGGTTAAACTCCTTTTGGAGGTCCGTCAGCCGAGCACTGGCATTATATGACCGGCGGAAATGCACACAGACTTTCCTGGCCTGCCTCAGGACATCCTGTAAGCCCGGGTACCTGCCCAAGAACCGCTGCACCACCAAGTTAAGGACGTGAGCCAAACAGGGCACATGGGTCAGTTGTCCCTGTCGGAGGGCAGAGAGGAGGTTGGTGCCATTGTCGCAAACCACCATTCCTGCCTTAAGTTGGCATGGCGTCAACCACCTCTGAACCTGCCCCTGCAGAGCTGACAGAACCTCTGCCCCAGTGTGGCTCCTGTCCCCCAAGCACACCAGCTCAAGCACCGCATGGCATCTTTTGGCCTGCGTACTTGCGTAGCCCCTTGAACGCCTACGGAGCACCGCTGGTTCCGAGGAAGAGGCCATGGAGGAAGAAGAAGAGGAGGGGGTGGAGGAGAGAGGTGTGTCACAATCAGCATTTTGGAGGCGTGGTGGCGGAACAACCTCCAACACTACTGCACCTTGTCCTGCATCCTTCCCAGCTGCCAGCAGAGTCACCCAATGCGCCGTGAAACTTAAGTAACGTCCCTGTCCATGCCTGCTGGACCATGAGTCAGCGGTAATATGCACCTTACCGCTGACCGCCCTGTCCAGCGAGGCATGGACATTGCCTTCCACATGCCGGTAGAGAGCTGGAATCGCCTTCCGTGAGAAAAAGTGGCGTTTGGGTACCTGCCACTGAGGAACCGCACATTCCACAAACTCACGGAAGGGGGCAGAGTCTACCAACTGAAAAGGCAGCAGTTGAAGTGCTAGCAATTTTGCCAAGCTAGCATTCAACCGCTGGGCATGTGGATGGCTGGGAGCAAACTTCTTTCGGCGGTGCAGCAGCTGGGGCAGGGAAATTTGCCTGGTACAATCTGGCGTCGGTGTACCAAAAGCAGATTGCCCACAAGTACTTGGCTGTGACACACCTAATTCTACACCTTCATTCCTCTCACTGCAGGTCTCAGAGAGGACTGAAGGTCTAGTGGGGTTGGAAATCTCAGCTGATGAGGAGCAAGGAGAGATCCTCTTTGTTCTTTGGTGTGGGTCTTTTAGATATGCTTGCCAACGAACTGCATGGCAGGTCAACATATGTCTGGTCAAGCATGTGGTACCCAAGCGGGAGATGTTTTGGCCACGCGAGATACGCTTGAGACATATGTTGCAAATAGCAGCGGTGCGATCTGATGCACTCGTCTCAAAAAAGGCCCACACCAAAGAACTTTTTGAATAACGCGCAGAGACTGCAGCGCCCTGCACATGTGGAGCTTTGGGGTGTGATGCAGTCAATGTGCTGCCCTTAGGCTGGCCCCTGGAGGGCATCCTGCCTCGTTGGTGATGTGCCGCCTCCTCCTCCTCCTCCTCCTCCTCTCTCCTATCAGGCACCCACGTTGAGTCAGTGACCTCATCATCCCCTCCCTCCTCATCACTGGAGCAAACCTGGCAGTATGCTGCAGCAGGGGGAGCATGACTGCCAGATTGCTGTCCTTCTTGGGCACCCCCTCTGTCCGTGCTCATGTTACTGCCTTCATCGAGCTCAGTATCATCATCAGAGCCTTCCAAACGCTGGGCATCCTCCTGGAGCATGTACCCAACACTGTGGTCAAACAGTTCGAGGGAATCCTCATGAGGACATGGTGGAGCTAGGGAAGGAGTCACTGATGACATTGAGCTGAGGGAAGAGGCCGCTGCTTTGCCAGACAAAGCACCCTGGGCATGGGTGAGAGAGGATGAGGAGGATGAGGACGGCTTGGTCATCCACTCGACCAAGTTTTCCGCATGTTGCGGCTCAACACGGCCAGCTGCCGAAAAAAAGGCCAAGCGTGTCCCATGGCCACGTGCTGATGAGGATGCACCGTCTCCACGACCAGCACTAGACACAGAGCCTGCTTGCCCTCTCTTATTGGCTTGTGACTGTCTGCCTCTCCTTCTTGGCCTTCCAGACATACTAATGGCCTGTAGCTGCACTAAGCTGGGATAGAACACCTGTAATTTTCTTCAGGTAGCTTTATATACTGTAACCAGACAAGCCTGCCTGTCAGTAGGAAGATAACAGGAACGGATCTAGCTGAACACTGTGAGCAGGACGCACTGCACTAAATGTAAATAGCAGGAACGGATCTAGCTGAACACTGTGAGCAGGACGCACTGACTGCACTAAATGTAAATAGCAGGAACGGATCTAGCTGAACACTGTGAGCAGGACGCACTGCACTAAATGTAAATAGCAGGAACAGATCTAGCTGAACACTGTGAGCAGGACGCACTGCACTAAATGTAAATAGCAGGAACGGATCTAGCTGAACACTGTGAGCAGGACGCACTGACTGCACTAAATGTAAATAGCAGGAACAGATCTAGCTGAACACTGTGAGCAGGACGCACTGCACTAAATGTAAATAGCAGGAACGGATCTAGCTGAACACTGTGAGCAGGACGCACTGACTGCACTAAATGTAAATAGCAGGAACGGATCTAGCTGAACACTGTGAGCAGGACGCACTGCACTAAATGTAAATAGCAGGAACGGATCTAGCTGAACACTGTGAGCAGGACGCACTGCACTAAATGTAAATAGCAGGAACGGATCTAGCTGAACACTGTGAGCAGGACGCACTGCACTAAATGTAAATAGCAGGAACGGATCTAGCTGAACACTGTGAGCAGGACGCACTGACTGCACTAAATGTAAATAGCAGGAACAGATCTAGCTGAACACTGTGAGCAGGACGCACTGCACTAAATGTAAATAGCAGGAACGGATCTAGCTGAACACTGTGAGCAGGACGCACTGACTGCACTAAATGTAAATAGCAGGAACAGATCTAGCTGAACACTGTGAGCAGGACGCACTGCACTAAATGTAAATAGCAGGAACGGATCTAGCTGAACACTGTGAGCAGGACGCACTGACTGCACTAAATGTAAATAGCAGGAACGGATCTAGCTGAACACTGTGAGCAGGACGCACTGCACTAAATGTAAATAGCAGGAACGGATCTAGCTGAACACTGTGAGCAGGACGCACTGCACTAAATGTAAATAGCAGGAACGGATCTAGCTGAACACTGTGAGCAGGACGCACTGCACTAAATGTAAATAGCAGGAACGGATGTAGCTGAACACTGTGAGCAGGACGCACTGACTGCACTAAATGTAAATAGCAGGAACAGATCTAGCTGAACACTGTGAGCAGGACGCACTGCACTAAATGTAAATAGCAGGAACGGATCTAGCTGAACACTGTGAGCAGGACGCACTGACTGCACTAAATGTAAATAGCAGGAACGGATCTAGCTGAACACTGTGAGCAGGACGCACTGCACTAAATGTAAATAGCAGGAACGGATCTAGCTGAACACTGTGAGCAGGACGCACTGCACTAAATGTGAATAGCAGGAACGGATCTAGCTGAACACTGTGAGCAGGACGCACTGCACTAAATGTAAATAGCAGGAACGGATCTAGCTGAACACTGTGAGCAGGACGCACTGCACTAAATGTAAATACCAGGAACGGATCTAGCTGAACACTGTGAGCAGGACGCACTGACTGCACTAAATGTAAATAGCAGGAACGGATCTAGCTGAACACTGTGAGCAGGACGCACTGACTGCACTAAATGTAAATAGCAGGAACAGATCTAGCTGAACACTGTGAGCAGGACGCACTGCACTAAATGTAAAGAGCAGGAACGGATCTAGCTGAACACTGTGAGCAGGACGCACTGCACTAAATGTAAAGAGCAGGAACAGATCTAGCTGAACACTGTGAGCAGGACGCACTGCACTAAATGTAAAGAGCAGGAACAGATCTAGCCTAATCTAGCTCTCAAATCAAATGACACTGTCTGTCTCTCTCTCTATCAGCACACCGGAACACACTACACAGGGCCGCCGTGCAGGCGGCCTTATATAGTGTGGGGCGTGTACTAAATCCCCTGAGCCATAATTGGCCAAAGCCACCCTGGCTTTGGCCAATTACAGCTCTCTCTACTGACGGCGCTGTGATTGGCCAAGCATGCGGGTCATAGTGCATGCTTGGCCAATCATCAGCCAGCAATGCACTGCGATGCCGCAGTGAATTATGGGCCGTGACGCGCCACACGAATTTGGCGCGAACGGCCCATAACGTTCGCAATTCGACGGACGGTCGAACAGCCGATGTTCGAGTCGAACATGGGTTCGACTCGAACACGAAGCTCATCCCTACTCTCATACTCTCTGCACCTGTGCATTGAGGTCTATGCAGAGAGAAGAACATTCCACAACGAGCAGGGCGTCATGTGATCTGCTGGAGGAATTGTGGGAATTGTAGGATATTAACTCTTGTACTCTCTGCGCCTGTGCAGAGAGGTCTATGCAGAGAGAAGAACATTCCACATAGAGGAGAGATCCGAGCAGTACGGCGTCCGGGCGGAGGACATCTTACGCATGCGCCAGCCATACCGAAGTATAGCAACTGCATTATGGGCATTGTAGAAAATGCTGTGTCTGTCTGTTATAGGCTGTATTCGATAGTTGATGGATTAAAGTTGTCAGTAAAAGTACATAGTGTCGCCACTGTTTGGAAGTTACATGTTTATGAAAGATTCTATATTAACATTGTTGCCCATACCTCAATTATGGTGGATAAAAATTATGCATGCAAATGCTCACAAGAAAATTCTTGTTATTATCGGTATGCCACCCTGATCGTGCATGTCCAGAGAGACTGCATATAAATAGGAAAAGAAGGCATTCGGCTTAAGATGTTACGTGACCACCACTCACAAGTGGACAGCCCACGATAAATCATAAAAACAGAAGCGTAGATGCATCCACAAAATTACATAAACAATAGGGTAAGAATATATAAATAGCATTATTCTGAAATAATACATGAATTCTCCAGCAAGTCATATTTACTCACGGTCAAATACCGATTCTATCTACAAAGTTCTTTATCTACATATATATCAACTATCTCCATTGGGATAATCTGATGAACCTCGCGAATGGTACAGATAAGAATTCAATTAATATTCCTGTGTTTACCTATCTTAAAGAACAAGAAGGGGAGAGGGGGTAAAGGAAGCAATTTAGGAAGGCAGAAGCATAAACTCTGAAACAAATAAATCACATGAGTCGCATGGTATATTGATGGACTAGATCTATTAAAGAAAGGATTTGAAACTGATCATATCTTTTAAGCCTGGATAGACCGTGGCTTGTAATTTATGTATCCATTGCGTTTCGCGTTGTAGTACTCTTTTATCAAAATCGCCCCCACGAGGGTCGGGATAAACAACGTCCAGAGCAGCAAATTTAAACACCATGGGGTCATACATATGCTTGAAAGCTATGTGATACCCCATTGTGGTATTCAGAAGACCATTTGTAGCATAATATACATGGTCCTTGATTCTTCTCCAAAAGGGCCTAATAGTTTTGCCTACATAAAAGGCTCCGCATTGACTGAAAATGATGTAGATGACACCTTGAGTTTGACATGTAATGTGGTGCCGTAAGACGTGTGTACGACCATCTGGGAGAAGAACCGAAGGTCCTGTAAGTAGCAAATCACAAAAGTCGCAATTGCCACATTGAGGCCTGCAGGGGATTGTACTGTATTCGTGGTTTTACAGTAATGACTTTGACTAGGGAGTCCTTTATGGATTTGGCTCGCCAAAAGGTGATTTCGGGACGAGGACCTATGTATTTACTGATGGTGGTATCTGTAGTTAGAATATGCCAGTGTTTTTGGATAGTTGAACGCATAGTTTGGTGTTGGTCAGAATAGGTTGTGATGAATCTCACTACATCTGGACTAACTTGTTTTGGTTCCGGAAAAAGCAGGGCATTTCTGGGTCTGGTTACGGCCTTTTTAAAGGCTTTTTTAAGACTTGTTTTGGTGTAGCCTCTCGCTAGAAGTCGTTGGTAGAGGAGATCTGCTTCATGCTTGAAGTCGGCATCTGTTGAGCAATTCCGTTTTAAGCGTATGTACTGGCTAAATGGAATGCTCTGGACGAGAGGGTGTGGGTGCGCGCTCCGCGCATGTAGTATTGTATTGCCCGCTGTGGGTTTACGAAACAATGATGTATTAATTTGGCCCTCCTGACTAATTTTGATGGTGGTGTCTAGGCATGTAATTGTAGTGACACTCGACTGCATGGTGAACTTCAAATTGTAATCATTCTGACTTAAGATGGCCATGAAGTCCTCTAGTGCTGCTGGTGGTCCCGCCCACAATAACAGAATGTCATCTATATAGCGGAACCACCGCAGCACATAGGAAAAAAGATTTGAGTGTCTATCGCTGGCAAACAGATCCCGTTCCCACCCCCCAGGTACAGGTTCGCATAGGAAGGTGCACAACACGTGCCCATAGCGACCCCCTGTACCTGGAGGAAGTGGGAACCATCAAAAGAAAAGACATTTTTTTGAAAGAATATGTGACGGGAGTCATAGCACAAAGCCATTAAGATCCGTGTGGGATAGACGAGTATAGGGTTTCCACATCAATGGTTACCAATAGGCAACCATAAGGAACAGATCTGGGGTATCTTTCACATAGGAGGGTAGAGTGGTGACATGAGGTCGTAGGTACTGATCTACAAAGATGCTCGCTCTTTTTGTTTTGGAACCTATACTTGAGACAATGGGACGTCCGGGTGGTTTCGTAGGGTGTTTGTGAATTCTGGGGACGGAATAAAAAGTGGGTACTTTTGGGTGAGCAACTTGAATACCTTTAAAGATTTCTTGCGTGATCACGCCGTTAGCAAGGGCGGATTGTAAAAGATCATCATACTGTTGATCAAATTTCGTTAGGACACTAGCAGTAATTGGTTTGTACCAGAGTCTATTCTTTAAGATGTCCCAACACATTTCTATATGCTATAGTATCAATTAATACCACGTTCCCGCCCTTGTCTGATGGCTTGATTATCAAGTCAGGATTGTTGCTGAAATTAAATAGAGCTGTTTGGTGCGCATCACTCAGATTGGGGTTAGTCATTTTTCTCATTGGAATAGTTTCGATGTCTTTAATGGTTTGGACCAAAAATGTCCATACATTAGAGTTAATATGTAGGGGAACCCGGCGCCAAATTTTTTTTTAAAAATGGCGTGGGGTCCCCCCAAAAATGCATACCAGACCCTTATCCAAGCACGCAACCTGGCAGGCCACAGGAAAAGAGGGGGGGACGAGAGAGCGTCCCCCCTGAACCGTACCAGGCCACATGCCCTCAACATTGGGAGGGTGCTTTGGGGTAGCCCTCCAAAGCAACTTGTCCCCATGTTGATGGGGACAAGGGCCTCATCCCCACAACCCTTGCCTGGTGGTTGTGGGGGTCTGCGGGTGGGGGGCTTATCAGAAGGGGGGTCACCTATTACGTAACGGGTGACCCCGCCCCCTCTGACATCACAGGGAATGACACAGGGAAGTCCCCGTCAAGTCCCCGTGCATCAGAGGGGGGTGGGGTCACCGTTGGCCCTGCCCCCAGTTATTTAAGAACCGTCAGAAGACGAGAAGCATCACACAGCGGGAACCTCCCATCATGGATGCGGAGCGGCCTGAGAAGAAGAAGGGAAGAAGACGCCACGGAGGAAGATGCCGGATGAGAACAACGGAGGAAGAACCAGACGAACCAGAAGAAGATGGAGGAAGAAACCGAAGGAAGATAGAAGAAAGAAGATAGAAGAAAGAAGATGGAAAAAGATGACTTTAAATAAAGGAATTGTCAAAAACTGTCTCTTGTCATTTTTGACATTTTTGACAGTTTTTTTGTGAAATGGTAGGGGTACAACCCTTACCATTTCACACGGAGGGGCAGGATCTGGGGGTCCCCTTGTTAAAGGGGGCTTCCAGATTCTGATAAGCCCCCCCGCCCGCAGACCCCCACAACCACCGGGCAAGGGTTGTGGGGATGAGGCCCTTGTCCCCATCAACATGGGGACAAGGTGCTTTAGGGGCTTCCCCAAAGCACTGTCCCAATGTTGAGGGCATGTGGCCTGGTACGGTTCAGGAGGGGGGGTGCTCTCTCGTCCCCCCCTCTTTTCCTGCGGCCTGCCAGGTTGCGTGCTCGGATAAGGGTCTGGTATGGATTTTTTGGGGGACCCCACACCATTTTTTTTAAATTTTGGCACGGGGTATCCCTTAAAATCCACACCAGACCTGAAGGGTCTGGTATAGATTTTGAGGGGGACCCCACGCCATTTTTTAAAACATTTTGGCCGGGGTTCCCTTAATATCCATACCAGACCTGAAGGGCCTGGTATGGAATTTAGGGGGACCCCCACGCCATTTTTTTTTAAATTTTGGTTTGGGGTTCCCCTGTGGTGAATTCCCATGCCGTTTTTATCAATGAACTTTTATGTGTATTGTCGGACTGACAATTCATTAATAGCCGCGAGTAGTTTTAAATGACTTTTTTCCCTTTGAAATGTCATTTTGATGTCAGACTGTTCTAAACACGGGAAACATGCGCCCCTTTACGGGCATACTATAGACACCCCCCAGGTACGAAATTTAAAGGGATATTACACTTTTATTGTTTCACTTTAAGCATTATTAAAATCACTGCTCCTGAAAAAACGTCAGTTTTTAAAACTTTGTTTGCATTGATTCATGTCCCCTCGGGCAGAATCCAGGTGCCCAAACACAAATTTTTTGCCTGTTCGAATGTTCTGGTGCGAACCGAACAGGGGAGTGTTCGGCTCATCCTTACTCCTAACAGGGTTGGGTCCTCTGAGACCACGTCATATATTGAAGTTGGAGGAAAAGGCTGCTTCTCTACCCAATATGGGGTGCATGCTTCTTTCGCTTCTGGTGTTCTTCAAATGTTGGACTTTGTCCTCTAATGTTTTGGAGAAAATTATAATATCATCCAGGTCACAGTCTTGAAATTGAAATTACCCAAGTACCTATTCATCTTCATCAAGCGTGGAATGTATTGGAGGAACTGCTCAGTCCAAAGAGCATGTGATTAAATTTGAATAGTCTCGGGCATAATAAAGGCAGTCTTCTCACAGTCTTGATCCCTCACTGGGATGTGCTAGTAACCGCTTGTCAGATCAAGGGTAGAGAAAAACTTGGCTTGACCTAGCGCCATAAGTGACTCCTCAACCCTTGGCAACCGGTTTAGCTTGCGGTAATCCGCACATAATCAAAGACTGTTGTCCTTTTTTTTGCACCAGGACAACGGGAGTGGCCCATGGACCACGGCTCTCCCAAATTACTGCACTCTGTAGCATGTTGTGGGTCAAGTCGCTAACTTCCTGGTGCTAAGACTGGGGGAATATGATGGTACCACTCCTGGATGGGTGGAGCATTCTCCATATGAAATGGGTGATCTATAGCTCTGTGCTGCTATAGTCCTGAGGGCTGGTGGCAAAGACCAGCAGGTGCTTCTCTATCCACTGTTGGGGTAGAGGACAATCCCAGAAAGGAATGACCAGTTTTTCAAGGAGGTCATGGCCACCTGTAATGGGGCGCAGATGACTTTCACCTCGGGCTGGGCCTCCAAGATGAGGTGATGTGGCACTATGTAGTGGTCTGCTATGGTAGTCTGGTTGGAGCGGGAACTGGGAAGTCCCCAAATTGGTAAGCTGAACCAACACCTTCCCTTTGTGGACCTTGGATAAGGTGTCAGTGATGAGCCACTCCTCGGTGTTGTTAGGTCTTTGAGGGGCTCCACCATTACCGTGGCCCTTGCACTTTCTTGTGAGCTCCGATGAGCATAGACCAAATGACCTCTTAAAGGGGTGCCAGGAGTAACCTTTGTTTTGGGGGATACAGACAACCCCTACTTTCTCAGGCTGCTTTCTTACTGGCCTCTGTTAGGCCAGGCAGCTCGCAGACTGCAGTCCTGAATGCTGAAACTTGACCAGCAAGCAGGGAAAGTCTAAGTCTTCCAAGATGTTCATGCCCAGGACAACGGGTACTGCTGGGGTCACTGGACTGTGAGTCACCTAAACCCCCTACTCACTTCACTGCCTATCTGTGTCTATCTGTATCTTCACCCAGGTCACACCTTTCTCTATTGTTTCAAGCAAGCCATGCAAGCTCCCTTATAGCTGTCTGTATGGCTGACAGGGGCGAAGGAGCCAAGGCTTCATTTTTCAGGTTTAACAGTTTATGCCCCTTTGTCAACGCCACGGTTGCTGCCGCATATTCCTGTTCCCATGCAACCGCGTCCACTACAGTATCAATGAATGAGAGGGTGGGTTGTGATTTGATTTGCTCCTGTAGAGCTCTCCTGACTGGCCAGGCATTTACACCCACCACAAACTGATTCCTCAGTAGTTTGTCTAAACCAGTTATATGGGCACAGCTGTGTACATCCTTCTTCTCTAGGCACTTACACAGACTCTGGAGTGCCACCTGCAAAGTAAGTGAGGCTTTCATCCACTTGCTGCCTACAGATGAAGAACCACTGCCTTAACTCTGGAACTGTCACATTCTTTCTGAACAGGCCCTCCAGGCGTGCACCATCACCGCTCTGTGTGTGTCTGCTCTGCGATCAGCCAGACAGGAACCCTATACAGGCGTTCAGCACTATCCAGCCTCTCCTCCCACTCACCATGGGAGATATTGGACCCGTTAAACCTAGGCACCAGTGCCAAGGTTGCACCTAATGTTGCCACAATGGTCCCCGCTCCTCCGTTTGCACCTTCTGCAAAGAGGGTCATATCCTGACGACTGCTGCCAAATGTGGGTAGATGCAGTGTGATGCAGCAGGCAGAAAACACACCGAGTCCAAGTGCAGTAACCAGAATATATTGTAACAGAAGTCCGCCAATAAACAACAGACCTGGCAGGAAGGCAACCTGACTGGGAACACTCACAAGTTGCAAAAACAAAGCGGCAGCAGAATGGTGACTCAGAGGTGATGACAGTCTTGAGGAGTGGAATCCAGCCAGGATGGTCTGTACTCAAACAGGGAGGCTTACAGGAAGGATGACATGTCCCTGCACTTTCCCTACTCCTCCAGAACCTTTTCCTGACAGACAGGTAGCCTGTCCCCACTCTAGCCAATCGCAAAATCTCTACCAAACCCAGGAGCCAGGGTCTTAAATAGACTTTACCTATCCAAGATGGCCTCCAAAGTTACTTGGGGTTCCAGCATCCAATCAGATAGCTGTCTTCACGTGACCGAGGAAACAAAAGAGGAACCAGGTTCCTCTCAACTTCTTCCCCCATCTGCATTGCCACTATGGACAGTGGCACCTGCAGTGGAGAAAGTAGACTGCACCTGCCTACAGACCTTTTTCAGTGAAACTGGTATATATGTTTTACTGAACCCAAGATGTATGATGAAAACACTATTTTAAACATGTTTTTAAACAAACTGTATTGTGATTTTACCATATCCATTCATGAATGCAAACTACGCCTTTACTAAAGTGCAGCTCTCTAAAATGCAGTGATATTGCATTTGACAGTAAATGCCAGGAAAACATATTTTCAGTCCCAAGGAGTTAATTTTTGACTTGCCAAAAATTAATTTCTTTGAAATATAGTACAAACTTTTTTGCAATATTAAGGGAAGGAATTAAGCTGTATCAGCTTGCACTGCAGTATAGATTCTGAAGGAATTTCACCACCTTCCAGTGTTTTCAAAACTAGGAGACTTTTAACCAAGTTCTTGGTGAAGTTACAGAAGAGATAGGGTAACTCATGACGAGGGGATTTTAGAAACTATGCAGCTGCTTCTCACTCAGAACTACAAATACCATCATGGCCATAGCAAGGTTGTT
This sequence comes from Lithobates septentrionalis, assembly GCA_037952835.1. Lineage (NCBI taxonomy): Eukaryota > Metazoa > Chordata > Amphibia > Anura > Ranidae > Lithobates > Lithobates septentrionalis. The sequence goes on from JBBDGP010000229.1 coordinate 12,772,074, forward strand.
GGCAAAGCTGCAGTCAAGTAGCAAATTTCATCCAGTATGCCTCAGTATTAGGCATGAGAAGCATCAGCCTACATTGGGGAGGAGTACAATCATATTTTGTGCATAAGGAAAGATTGTCAGAATGTTGACAATCAAGGTTGACAAGGAGAGATAGATTGCACCCATATCTGAAAAACATTTCACTGTAAGGAGCAATAAAATAATAGTTTAGGCATTTTGTTTCCCATCTTTTTTGTTTCTTGTTTCTCTCTCTCTCTCTCTCTCTCTACTCTTGTGCTTGGATGTGGAAATACCTTGTGCCTTGCTGTCAGTACGGAAATGTGGATTACCTGGGCAATATTTGCCGATGCTTAATGCAGAAAGTAGTAAGTCTTTTTGTTCCCCCTCATTTTTCAAGTTTGTCCTTTTTCACCCTTACATCCCTGCAACAGAAAAGGAAGAGAGCTCCACTTTCACCCGTAGAATCAACTGAGACTTATGCCCCCGTACACACGATCGGACTTTCCGACAACAACTTTTGTAAGAAGGATGTTGGCTCCAACTTGTCTTGCATACACCGTCACACAAATGTTGGCCAACAATTACGAACGTGGGAACGTGGTGACATACAAAACGTACGACGAGCCAAGAAAAAGGAAGTTCAATAGACAGTGCGGCTCCTTCTGCTTGCTTCCGAGCATGCATGAACTTTTATGTGTCAGACTTGTGCATACACGATTGGAAATTACAACAACAATTTGAGAACCTGTTAGCCAACATTTGTTGGCGGAAAGTCCGACAACAAATGTTCGATGGAGCATTCACATAGTCGGACTTTCAGCCAACAAGCTCACACCCAACATTTGTTGTTGGAAAATTTGATCATGTGTACGGGGCATTACAGTTCACCTTTGCAACTGCCGTGGCCTAGAAGCGGCTGCTTAACTCAAGCTCACCAAGTTCAAAGGGTCTCAGTTATGTTATATAGAAGTTTGGCCTCAAGGGACAACAGTCATAGTAGTTCATCAAGTCCAACCTATGTGTGTGATTTTATGTCAGTATTAAATTGTATATCCCTGTATGTTGTGGTCGTTCAGGTGCTTATCTAATAGTTTTTTGAAATTATCGATGCTCCCCACTGAAACCACTGCTTGCAGAAGAGAATTCCACATCCTAACCGCTCTTACAGTAAAGAACCCTCTACGCAGTTTAAGGTTAAACCACTTTTCTTCTAATTTTAGTGAATGGCCACATGTCTTATTAATTTTCCCTTTCATTGAAAAGTTTTATCCCTATTGTGGGGTCACCAGTACGGTATTTGTACATTGAAATCAAACTCTTTTAAAGTGTGAGAATTATCATTTTATCTCTCGAGTTAACCCCTTATTTAATGCATGGCAATATTCTGCTTGCTTTGCTTGCAGCAGCATGGCATTGCATGCCATTGTTGAGCCTGTCATCTACTAGGACCCCCGGGTCCTTTTCCATCCTAGATTCCCACAGAGGTTCTCCCCCTAGTGAGTATCTCACAAATGTGAGTACACCCCTCATATTTTTGTAAATATTTTATTATATCTTTTTATGTGACAACACTGAAGAAATTACACTTTGCTACAATGTAAAGTAGTGAGTGTACAGCTTGTATAAAAGTGTAAATTTGCTGTCCCCTCAAAATAACTCAACACATAGCCATTAATGTCTAAACCACTGGAAACAAAAGTGAGCACACCCCTAAGTGAAAATGTCCAAATTGGGCTCAATTAGCCATTTTCCCTCCCCAGTGTCATGTGACTCGTTTGTGTTACAAGGTCTCAGGTGTGAATGGGGAGCAGGTGTGCTAAATTTGGTGTTATCGCTCTCACTCAAGTTCAACATGGCCCCTCATGGCAAAGAACTCTCTGAGGATCTGAAAAAAGAATTGCTGCTCTACATAAAGGTGGCCTAGGCTATAAGAAGATTGCCACTTAGCTGCAGCACGGTGGCCAAGACCATACAGCGGGACAGGTTCCACTCAGAACAGGCCTCGCCATGGTCGACCAAAGAAGTTGAGTGCACGTGCTCAGCATCATATCCAGAGGTTGTCTTTGGGAAATAGACGTATGAGTTCTGTCAGCATCGCTGCAGAGGTTGAAGGGGTGGGCGGTCAGCCTGTCAGTGCTCAGACCATACGCCGCATGCTGCACCAAGTCTGCATGGCTGTTGTCCCAGAAGGAAGCCTCTTCTAAAGATGATGCACAAGAAAGCCCGCAAACAGTTTGCTGAAGACAAGCAGACTAAGGACATGGATTACTGTGGTCTGATGAGACCAAGTTAAACTTATTTTGTTCAGATGGTGTTAAGCGTGTGTGGCGGCAACCAGGTGAGGAGTACAAAGACAAGTGTGTCTTGCCTACAGTCAAGCATGGTGGTGAGAGTGTCATGGTCTGGGGCTGTATGAGTGCTGCTGGCACTGGTTAGCTACAGTTCATTGGGGGAACCATGAATGCCAACATGTACTGTGACATACTGAAGCAGAGCATGAACCCCTCCCTTCAGAGAATGGGCCGCAGGGCAGTATTCCAACATGATAATGACCCCAAACACATCTACAATACGACCACTGCCTTGCTAAAGAAGCTGAGGGTAAAGGGGATGGACTGGCCAAGCATGTCTCCAGACCTAAACCCTATTGAGCATGCTCAAACGGAAGGTGGAGAGCGCAAGATCTCTAACATCCACCAGCTCCGTGATGGAGGAGTGGAAGAGGACTCCAGTGGCAACCTGTGAAGCTTTGGTGAACTCCATGCCTGAGAGGGTTAGGGCAGTGCTGGAAAATAATGGTAGCACACAATATATTGACACTTTTGGCCCAATTTGGACATTTTCACTTAGGGTGTACACACTTTTGTTGCCAGCGGTTTAGACATTAATGGCTGTGTGTTGAGTTATTTGAGGGCTCAGCAAATTTACACTTTTATACAAGCTGTACACTCACTACTTTACATTGTAGCAAAGTATAATTTCTTCAGTGTTGTCACATGAAAAGATATAATAAAATATTTGAAAAAATGTGAGGGGTGTACTCACTTTTGTGAGATACTGTATATTTTTGCCATCCAAATGCATTATTTTACATTTTTCTACATTAAACCTCATTTGCCATGTAGTTGCCCACCTATTAATCTGTTCAAGCTTTTCACAAGCTTTCTTGCAAGCTTTCCACATCCTGCAGAGAAGTTATTGCCTTGCTTAGCTTAGTATCATCTGCAAATACAGAGATTGAGCTGTTTATCCCATCCTCCAGGTCGTTTATGAATAAATTATCCCAGGACAGAACCCTGGGGGACCCCAATTTCCACCCCGGACCAGAGTACTCCCCATTTAACACTACCCTCTAAACTCGCCCCGTAGCCACTTTTCAATCCATGTACTCACCCTATGGTCCATGCCAACAGACCTTACTTTGTACAGTAAACGTTTATGGGGAACTGTATCAAATGCTTTTGCAAAATCCAGATACACCACGTCTACGGGCCTTCCTTTATCCAGATGGCAGCTCACCTTCTCATAGAAGGTTAATAGATTGGTTTGGCAAGAATGATTCCTCATGAATTGGGACAAGTACAGCAGATCCAGCTGCTGTCTTGGGTTCTCATTGCATAGATTGATAGAGGCAATCGAATCCAGTGACACGGGAGCCGGGGGCAGGGATGAGTCCTGCTGTCTGTGTCAATAGATGCAGCAGCAGGACTCGGGAGCGCGCCCACATGGGTGCCCTCATGGAATGGGGCTCTCAGTGGGGGCACTCGAGCAGAGGAGGAGCCAGGAGTGCCGCTGGGGGACCCCAGAAGAGAAGGATCAGGGCCACTCTGTGCAAAACCCTTGCACATTGGAGGTAAGTATAACATGTTTGTTGTTTAAAAAACTAACCTTTACAACCCCTTTAAAAATGCCTGGGCTCCTCCTGCCTTCTGAAAACTATTAGAGCTTCCCAGATCATAGGTGGGAGCCAGGCAGATGGGCATCATAAATATGTATGCAGCTCTGGCCAATTATAGAGGAAGGTGCCCCTGAGCATGCTGGACTGGCATATATATTCTGGGTCCTTCCCATAGTGGATTGCACCAGCCAGGGTTGAAGCAGGCTTACCTCTCCTGGCACTTTCTGCCATGCAGCCTCAGGTGGGTTACCTGAGAGCATGAAACAGAAGAAGTCTGCCATCTGCAAACCCCTTACCCTATCCAAGTTCTTCTAAAATAAAACTACAAAACACTACCCCTAGACTGGTCTTTGACTCTAGCAAGTTGAAGTGTGTGTGCACCTGGCTGTGGAAATACCTTGTGCCTGGCTGTCAGTAGAAGTGGGGATTACCTGTGCTACATACCTATTTAAAAACCATGCATTTACTAAAATTCTCAGTAAAACGTAACTCACCAACAGTGCAAAAATAATACCTCAGATATACAGTATAGTGCAAACAATAGCAATATGCCTCAATAAAGTACAAAACATGTGTACGTGGTTTCTCTTATATCAAGTTCAGTAAATAAATAGGTGACCACTCTTGAAAAGGGTGAAGCATCCATTATATTAGAATTCCATCTCCACCTCAGTGATGACCTAATTAATAGATAGGTCTACCTGTGCTTACGGCTCTTTTCTGTCCTCTCCTGGATCTCGCTTTTTAAAATTCCAGTGATATACATGAATACATTACAGTGCTAACTGCATTTAATAAATATAACATTTGAAAATATAATAAAACTCAAATTTTCAAGTATTCTCCCAGCATTAAAGATATTGAGCAGGTAAAATTAAAATAAATGGAGGTCCAGTCAGTAAAATTCTCTTTCAGCAGAGGTTCAAATTGCGTGTTAGTGCAATAGTTACATACCTACATAGTTAGTCAGGTTGAAAAAAGACACAAGTTCATCTAGTTCAACCAAAAAATTACTAAGATACTTTACATCACACCCCCGATGTATATCACAGTCCCTTTCAGTGTCCTCAGTCCCCATCTCACATCACAGTTCCCCCCTTTATGTCACAGTTCCCCGCTTTTCCCAGTTTACATCTCAGTTCCCCTTCTTTATGTCAGTGTACCTCCTTCACATCAGTGTACCGTGCCCCCTTCCCCCCCACCCTATCATATGTGTTCTCACCCCCAAATTCACTCCTCCTTAGAGCACTGTCCTCACCAATGGCATCCCTAGGGGGGGCCAGAGGGGGCCCTGACCCCCCCCAACATTATGCTGTGCCCCATCATGTGGCCCCCCAATTTAAATTTTTTTTTTTACAAAAAGGCAATGTCTTTTTGTTTGCATTCGTAGCGGATGCGCCGCATCTTACTCGGACCGCCGCTGGAGTAACACAGTCTCTATTGAGAGGGAGAGCATCCCCAGGCAGCTCCTGTGGGTGATTCCTCTCCCCTCCCTCTGCTCGCTGACACTGCATAATGTGAGCACTCACAAAACCATGGCCACCCGATCTGCTCCTTCCCCTGCATCCTCATTGGCAGGGAGAAGAGCGAGTTGCATGAAGGACTCCACCAGGACTCTCAGTTACTGAAAAAACAGACTGATTTCTCCCGTCCTTAGGACAGGAGAACCAGCCTGTAAATTCCAAGAGATGCCAGACCAGCGCTGTCAATAGCAGGGGCAGGACAGCAAGAGGAGGCTGGGTTACCCCACAGCGGCAGAACACCAGGGCCCGGTGGCAAGACAGCCTTTGAAACCCTGATAGTTCTCACACTGCTTTGGACCCTTATATTTTCTTGGTATGCTGGTGACATATATCTCTTGTTTTCTGCCACCCTGGGGGGCCCCAAAACAGTAGGAAGGGAGCTCACTGCAGAACATGTAAAAAGGAACCGTTGATTGTAGTAAGGGGCCCCAGGATATATATATATATATATATATATATATATATATATATATATATATATATATATATATAATTGCATTTTATAGTTGCCCCCCTACTTTTGTCCCTGCCCCCCCTCTAAATATGAAAGCTGGAGATGCCACTGGTCCTCACCCCCAAATTTGCCCCTCTTTAGAGCATTATCATCACCCTGGCTTCACCCCCATTTACAGCACTGTCCTTACCCCCCATTCACAGCACTCTCCTCCTCCCCCCACTCACCCTCTTTAGAGCACTGTCTTTAACCCCCCCCATTCACCCCATTTACAGCACTGTCCTCACCCCCCATTCATCCCCCCATTAACAGCACTGTCCCCAACCCCCCCATTCCCCCCTCTTCAGAGCACTGTCCAAACACCCCCCATTCACCCCCTCTCAGAGCACTGTCCTTACCCCGGCTTTCATAACTCTGTTCTCACCTCCCCATTCACTCCATTAAGAGCACTGTTCTTACTGTTCCCACTCCCCCTTTCCCTTTCCTAGCAGCGTTTTCATGGATTTTTTCCGACAGATGTTGACTCAAACTTGTTTTGCATACACACGGTCGCACAAAGTTGTCGGAATTTCCGATCGCCAAGAACGCGGTCACGTACACCACGTACAACAAGACTATAAAAGGGCAGTTCAGAACCAAGCGCGGCACCCTTTGGGCTCCTTTTGCTAATCTCGTGTTAGTAAAAGTTTGGTGAGAAACGATTCGCGCTTTTTCAGACTCCTGGTTTTCAGATCGTTTTCTGCTGTTCAGTTTGTGCTTGTGGGTTTCTATCTGGTCTTCAGTGCGTGCAGCGAGTTACCCTTGACTTGTCATTGTGTTCTTGTTCGTTCATTACTGATTTTCAGGTCGCTCTTCACAGGCCTTGCTGTTCTTCAGTGTGTTCTGTTACTTCGTTCTGAGCAGCCGACCGTTTTCTAGCCATGTTGCGTATACGTACTCCTCGTGGAGTTCGTGCTGTGCGGGGGCTTGGTGTTGGGGTCCTTACTTTGACACAAGCCCAGTCCATGAACAGGGTGGGGAGGAGTTCATGAACCAAGAATTGGTTACTCCAGCGTGACCAGTTTTGTCACATGCCTTTGCTCCGTGAGATCCGTGAGAATAATCCTGATGATTTCAGGAACTTTCTCCGGATGACGGACCCCGTATTTCACCGTTTGTTGGCTTTGCTGACCCCTTATATTAGCAGGCAGTACACCTGCATGAGGCAAGCCATCACTCCGGAGCAGAGGCTAGTCACCACCCTGCGGTACTTGGCGACGGGGAGAAGCCTGCAGGACCTCAAGTTCTCGACATGCATCTGCCCCCAGGCTCTGGGGATCATTATCCCAGAGACCTGTTCTGCCATCATCCAGGTCCTGCAGAAGGAGTATATTAAGGTAAGATTTTTATCCTTTAATATCAAATTTTATTGTATTTAATGTTTGATAATATATTGTATTTCTTTCCTCATTCCCTAATTACCATGGTTGTAATATGCTGTGAATGTCCCCTTTGTCCCCATGCAGGCTGGTTTTTTAGGTCATTTTTTTTTTTGTCCTTCATACATATTTGCCTTCACTTACCTCCCCAGCATTCTCTCCTGGGCCTATATTCACCTCATGTAGTCACTTAACAATGCTTTTTTTTGTGTCCCAAAATCATTTGGAACCCCCCCCCCCAACTGCTAACTCAGCTGATACCAATCATCTATCTGCTGACTTTGCCAAACCCATACACACTATACCCACCTCTTTAGTGGTCAGATTTATGGATGAATTCCCCAAAGCATGTAGTGCAAGGGCCTGCCTGAATACTTTCAAATGGTACTGTTTAAAGTTTTGGTATCCTATTATTATCTTGATAAGTAAATAGCAGAATGTCAAAATGTGCTTAAATGTGTACAGTGTGTATTTATCTCTTTGACACTTCTTACCTGTCCAGTGGACTGCCAATAGTGTAAGTAAGGAGGGGCTGGCCAAACTAATACACATTATTTAGGCATTCATCTCTCAATGAAGTGGAGAGGGTTACCTGTCCAAAACATATCCCCCCCGCCCCCATAAAATTTTAGAAATGGCCCATGAGAGGGGGGGGGAGCAGGAATCTGATAAGTGGACCTTATACCTTTGTCTTTAAATACTCCCTAAAATAAATGTTATACTGATGTTGGCCAAGAATGTTTGTGTCTAATCTGCTTTCCATGTTTATGTGCAAAATGATTAATTTATTTTTCTTGTTTGACTCCACAGTTTCCTTCCAACCCACAGGAATGGCAGACTGTGGCCTCCCACTTTGCCCAGCGGTGGGACTTTCCTAACTACGGAGGGGCAATTGATGGAAAACACGTCCACATCGTCCCACCACCTAACTTGGGGTCATACTATTACAACTATAAGGGGTTCAATGGTATTGTGATGTTGGCGGTGGTGTCGGCTACTTATGAGTTCCTGTATGTGGACGTGGGGAAGAATGGCCGGATGTCAGATGGTGGAGTCATCACCCAGACAGAGTTCTACAGGCGTCTCCAGAATGGCAGCTTGGAATTGCCACCTCAAGAAGACAATGTGGAAGGACTCCCATTCATCTTCATTGCGGATGAAGCATTTGCGCTGGTGGACCATCTTATGCGGCCATTCCCGATGAGGACCCTCACCCCGGACCAGAGGGTTTTTAATTACTGGCTGGCCAGAGCCAGAAGAGTGGTGGAGAACACGTTTGGAATAATGGCCAGCCAGTTCCGCCTATTTATTACTAGACATGTGCATTTGTTTTCGTCCGAATGCATTTTTGTCCGAATTTCAGGTATTTTGGTTATCGTTTAAACGATAACGAAAGTGCAGAATCCAAAAAACGAAAGATCCGACATAAACAAATGCTTTATTTTAGTTTGTTGCTAGAACAGTTCGATATAGATAGGAGATTCAACATGATGATGACAATAACAATCTGTGTCCATCAAACCTGTGGTCGAATGTGCCTAACCTTAACTCTATTAGTCCAAGATTATTCTACATAGAGAGAAAAGATTTGACGTAGGGGAGAAAGATTCGACGTAGGGGAGAAAAGATAAATAAAAATAATGATGATGATGATGAATGTTATTGGCTGATTGTAACCAAAGAGGAGGAGCAGTAAAATAGCTAGAACTAAGTACACACGTACTTTGGCTTATGGGGTCTATTGAAAGTTCTAAGAAGATTCAACGGTAAATTTACGGCATAGTACAGTTTAGCTGCTCCGTCGAATCTTCTTTGAAGATTCGACAGACACCATAAGCCTTCAATGACAGATTCGACCTTAATTTGGATTTTCGGACGAATGCAATTTTTAACGAAAAACTAAATAAATAAAAACGAATTTCGGGAGTAACTAAATAAATTAATTTTTCGGACGAAAACGAAATTCCGAAACGAAATATTTCAGTGTGCACATGTCTATTTCTTACACCCATACACATGGCGGAGTATAAACTGAATCATATCATCCTGGTGTGCTGTGTTCTCCACAACTTTTTAAGGCAAAATTCTGCCAACTATGCTGCCTCAGTGGTGCCTGAGGCTGGAATTCAAGGAAATGAACCAAACCTGATGGCGCTTGAGGCTGGCCGTCCTGGCTTGCCCCCCTGAGTGCCCGCGAGGTCTGTCTAAGATACCTTGAATACTTTGCGGGTAGGGGGGCCATCAATATGCCAGACAATGTCTGAGCCTTTTTTTAAATAAAAAAAATGAGTTGCCTACTAAAATATTTGCTGACATTTATTACTGCTTGTGTTTCTTTTAGCTGACCCTGACTGTAATGTATTTAGTCCTGAAAATGGCGTGATTGTGTAACATTAGAAAGCACTGTTGGGTGTTATTTACTAAAGGCAAATATACTTTGCACTACAAGTGCACTTGAGACTGCACTGAAACTGCACTTGTAGTGCAAAGTGGATTTGCCCTAAGGAAATAACCCCCATTGTCACAGAAAACACCAATTTTACCACAACAAAAGTTTTGGAGCATTGAAAGAAGAATCCACACATTCTGGATTATCAATCTTTTTAATATAAGCACAATCACATGTGCATTTATAAAAGGTTTTTAAAACAAACCAACATGTTTGTTGTATAACAATTTTTTGGGTCACATTAAAAAAAGTCAAAATGTCCCTTTAAGGTAAAACAGGCATGTTTAAAACCAACAAGAAATACACAAATCCGGAACTTACAAAGTTCAACTTTTGTAGAAATTAAAGGCAATATCAGACATGAGTATTTATAAACTGTGTTTGATATTGCGTTCAGATGGGGTGAAGTCACCCCTGGAAAAGCCAAATTTTGAAGATGCACACAAATTGCAGAATGTCAACATGTTCTAGCTGCCATCACGGGGGATCAAGGGACGTGTTTTGTGGGTGCAACCCCTTCCTCTCAACTACTTTATTATTGAGGAAGGGGTTGCACCCCCAAAACGCCTACATTGATCTCCCGTGATGGCAGATAGCACATGTTGACACACTGTGTACATCTTCAAAATTTGGCTTTTCTCGAATATGTAAAAAAATGTGAGAAATTTTTAGATTCCAAAAAGCACAAAAGAGGGAAGAGATTCGGAGGTGTTTTAAACTCTCCCTAAAACATCAATTATGTTCTTCATTTTGTTTTGAACATCATTGATGTTTTTCAGGATGTTTTCCAAGTCCCTATTACACCCCATGATCTCCCCGATCAGGATCTGTGCACTTTCACTGGTGAAATGACCTGGATCCACAACATCACGATCACCTTAAAATATAGAAACAAAAACACACCATGTATTATAAATATGCCGGCATCCATCTCTTACCTGAGCCTGTGGTCGCAGACACTCACCTGTTGTGGTGACAATTTCCACCAAGTCTCCCTCCTCCTCTTCCTGTTGGCTTTGGGGGATTTCACCGTCTTCCTGAGGTGGGGGGTCTGTTGTCTCCTCGGATAAGTGGTGTCCTCCGAGTCTTTTCTCCCCTATGTAAAAAAAAAATTGGTATACTTAGCACACAGATATTTCATGGCAGAAATAGGAATATGAAACATTGCTTGGAAGTCAGGTACAATTGTATATTTTGGCAGAGTTCCAAGATGAAGAAATATTTTTGTCCTTTGTCAAGCTTGAATACTTACCTGTTTTGTACAAGCTTCACAGATGGAGACACTCCTACAGTACACTGGAGCACCTGTGTGGGCCCCCTAATAAAAAGGGTGTTCTTGTGTCCCACACTAGTGCTCCAGTGTCCAGATGTGTAAACAGCTGCTGAGTGTCCTCTCCTTACACAGAATCTAGTTTGCATTTCATTCTAGTTACAAACCCATCTACACAACAAAATTATTTTAAGAGAAGTAGGCTAGCAAAAATGTATTCAAATGCATATGCCCAAAATTATGGTGTTTTCTATGCCGAACGAACAATGTTTCATACGAACGAACAATGTGCCCATGAACATGAGTGTTGCCATTTTAAACTGTACAACAGTTGAGAAAAGCACATGGAGCAGCACGAACGTAATAAAAATAAAGAATAGGAACACAGGACAACTACTTACTTTTTTGCAGCACTCTCCTTATACTTCTGTACTGCTCATACTCCCTTAATTTGAGGTCCGATCACAGCTTCCTCAGCTGATCCTTGGATCGCCGTACCACAAAATTCCGGTGCAGACTTTTGACCACTTTCACCATTATCTTGGCCTTTCTGACATTAGGGTTGGGGTAAGGTCCATACTTCCCGTCATAGTCGGCCCTCTTCAGGATGTCCACCATCTCCAACATCTCCCCAAAGGACATATTTGATGCCTTAAATCGTCTCCTCCAGGATCGGGACGTTTCTGGCTCCGGGCTTTCCTCCTCCTCCTCATTGCTCTAATTAGCACGCACCTGCTGTGTCTCCACCATTTGCTCTTCCCCCACTGCCCCGGGGAATAGACTAGAAAGAACGTCAGGGACGGGCGGAGTTTCACGCATGCACAGTGTATATAAAGCGTAACACGCGTGCGTAGTACGTACGATCTGTGAGCGGAGAAAGGAGTATCGGAGGCACCGATCGTGATAACGAAGGTAAGATTTAAACTTGGGCCTATACTGCTTCTAGATTGAGGCCTATATTGTGACAAGATTAGGAGAGTTTCGCCTGACATTAGGGTTTGTCTTGTGTTTTGCAGATAAAGTGGATGGCTTCAATTACCACAATTTCCTCCCCCTGTTCATAGACTAATACAGGGAGCTGCCCTGTCTGTGGCAGGTGAAACACCCTCAATACAATAATAAACAAAAGAGGCAGGCAGCGCTGGAGAAACTGCTGGAGTTGGTGAAGTCGGTGGTCCCCACGGCAACCATCCCCTATTTAAAAGCCAAAATTGGTGGTCTGAGGAGCACTTATCTTAGGGAGCGCAAGAATGTCATGGATTCCCAGAGATCAGGAGCTGCAGCAGATGACGTTTATGTCCCCAGGCTGTGGTACTATGAGAGACTGCGATTTCTGTCAGACCAAACTGAAGTCAGGGAATCCCTCTCCACTCTTCCTTCCACTCTTCCTTCCACCCTATCTTCCACCCCAGCTGAGGCTTCCGATGTCCAACCTCGGACTTCCAGCCAGGAAGAAGTGGAGGAGCCCAGCTGGAGCCAGGAATAGCATTCTTCTACAGATTTCTGGGCAATAAATAAATGATGTTTACTAGATGTTATTATTGATCACTAATTGCTGATTTCATAATTGTTTTACATATCAATAGACAGTAGTGACGCACGGGACATGACGGGACTTCCCTGTGGCATTCCCCGTGACGTCACAGGGAAGTCCCGTCAATTCACCGTGCGTCAGAGGGGGGCGGGGTCACCGGATGGCCCCGCCCCCCGTTATTTAAGAACCGTCAGACGAAGAGACGCCGTCACACAGCGGGAGCCTCCCTCCATGCATGGATGCGGAGCGGCCCGCAGAAGAAATGAAGAAGGAAGAAGAGATGAAGAAGAGAAGAAGAAGAAGAAGAAGATGAAGAAGAAGATGAAGAAGAAGATGAAGATGAAGAAGAAGATGAAGAGAAGAGCGGGAGCCTCCCCCCTCATGCCATGGGTGCGGAGCGGCCCGAGGAGAAGAAGATAGAAGACGCCGCGGAGGAGATGCTGGACGAGAACGCCGGAGGAAGAACCAGAAGAGCCAGAAGAACCAGAAGAAGAAGAAGATGAAGGAAGAAAGAAGAAGCATTTAAATAAAGGAATTGTCAAAAACTGTCTCTTGTCATTTTTAACATTTTTGACAGTTTTTTAGTGAAATGGTAGGGGTAAGTACCCCCTTACCATTTCACAGGGGGGGGGCCGGGATCTGGGGGTCCCCTTGTTAAAGGGGGCTTCCAGATTCCGATAAGCCCCCCGCCCGCAGACCCCCACAACCACCGGCCACGGTTGTGGGGATGAGGCCCTTGTCTTCATCAACATGGGGACAAGGTGCTTTGGGGGGCTACCCCAAAGCACCCTCCCAATGTTGAGGGCATGTGGCCTGGTACGGTTCAGGAGGGGGGGGGCCGCACTCTCGTCCCCCCCTCTTTTCCTGCGGCCTGCCAGGTTGCGTGCTCGGATAAGGGTCTGGTATGGATTTTTAGGGGGACCCCACGCCGTTTTTTTTTTTTTTTTTTTTGGCGCGGGGTTCCCCTTAAAATCCATACCAGACCTGAAGGGTCTGGTATGGAATTTAGGGGGAACCCCACGTCAATTTTTTTTAAAAATTTTGGCTGGGGTTCCCCTTAATATCCATACCAGACCTGAAGGGCCTTGTATGGAATTTAGGGGGACCCCCACATCATTTTTTTTTTATTATTTTGGTTCGGGGTTGCCCTGTGGGGAATTCCCATGCCGTTTTTATCAATGAACTTCTATGTGTATTGTCGGCAATGCAATAGCCGCGGGTAGTTTTAAATGAGTTTTTTCCTTCCAAATGTCATTTTGCTGTCAGACTGTTCTAAACACAGGAAACATGCGCCCCTTTACAGGCATATTATAGACACCCCCCAGGTACGAAATTTAAAGGGATATTACACTTTTATTGTTTGACTTTAAGCATTAATAAAATCACTGCTCCTGAAAAAACGTCCGTTTTTAAAACTTTTTTTTGCATTGATCCATGTCCCCTGGGGCAGGACCCGGGTCCCCAAACACTTTTTATGACAATAACTTGCATATAAGCCTTTAAAATTAGCACTTTTGATTTCTCCCATAGACTTTTAAAGGGTGTTCCGCGGCATTCGAATTTGCCGCGAACACCCCAAATTGTTCGCTGTTCGGCGAACTTGCGAACAGCCAATGTTCGAGTAGAACATGAGTTCGACTCGAACTCGAAGCTCATCCCTAGTGAGGACCTTCTTTACAAAACACTAACTAAGGGGGTGAGGGGCGAAATCACACACAAAACCCACCTGTGTGAGTTGGACCATCCTCCTCCTCCTGCCACAACTCCACCACCACAGACACAGCGTGGAAGGAAGCATGGAAGGAAGACCAGAGAGTGATGACCTGGGTTCAGTCTGGTCTGACAAAAGATGCAGGCTCTTGTATGACCACAGCCTGTCATCTTCAGCTGTTCAGGATCTCTTGGAATTCTGGACCAGACTGCACTCCCTTAGATATGGACTCCTCAGGCCACCAATTTTGCCTGGAAATAATTGATGTCTGCCCTGGGGGCCAAAGGCTTCGCCAATTTCTGCTGTTTCTCCAGCGTTGCCTTCCTCGTTGTTTGGTTATGAGCCCTTAATAAAGGTTTTTTTGTTTCAATTATACTCGCATATGTGTGTTTTCCTTCAAAAAGGACAGTTTGTTTGTGAGGAGGCAGGTACATTTCAAAAATACAATGTGAAATTAACAAGAGACACCAACACCAAACAATCTCCTTGAGATTAAATACAAGATAATAATGGTGTTGTGGTAACTTGACACACAAAACACACCCAAAAATATTCTGGAGTTTAAAAAAAAAAAAAAAAGACCAGGCTTGAAAAAAATACTAACCAAAAAAAAAAATTAGAATCAGATGTGACAAATACAAGTATTATATTGATGAAATCACGATAAATAATAAAGAAAGAGGTTTGTGAGAAGTCTGTGTGAATATCAGCAGCATAACTACTTCATTCTTCTAGCATTATAAAGAAGAAGAGAGTGCGCTGCATTAAACTATTTAAAACATTGCAGCCTGACGAAAGTGCTATATCCATTCCGAACGCTAATTTTACCAGACCAAGCTGTTCCGTCTCGGAATTTATTCTGAGCATGCGTGGCACTTTGTGCGTCGGAATTGGCCACACACGGTCGGAATTGACGCGATCGGATTTTGTTGTCGGAAGATTTTATAGCCTGCTCTCAAACTTTGTGTGTCGGAAAATCCGATGGAAAATGTCCGATGGAGCCCACACACGGTCGGAATTTCCGACAACAAGCTCTGATCGCACATTTTCCGTCGGAAAGTCCAACCGTGTGTACAGGGCATAACTCACAATCCTACTTTACACAGGGCAGGTCTTGACAAAGGATGGGAGCTGCCCAACTTTTCTTTTTTACAAGCTGGTGATTGGTTGCTAGGACCATCCAGCATTCTAACAACCAATCACCCACTTGCAGCTCCTGGCCTCTGTCCAGACCTGCCATCTCTCCCATCCTCTGCCCTGCTGCGAGGATGATAGTGTGGCGGCTGTGGAAAATAAACAGCAGCAGAATCTACAGGGCAGCCAGGCAAAAGACAGCATGGGACCAGGCTAGTAAGTGGCACAACCATGGTGGTCTGGATGGGACTGCCACTCTGTCTGTATCTAGACTGCGGTCCACCATTTAGTGATGTCTGAAATAGAGATATGTTTTTACAGGACAGTGCATGCCGCATATACTTCACATGTGTGAATGCACTTCTGTATGTGATAACGTCAAAATGCCCTTGCCCCATCTGAAGTGTTTCATCACACTGACCTCCTCAAAAGCATCACAGTGACTTCCTCAAAAGCATCACATTGATTTCCTCAGCCAGATATTGATACAGCAGTTGGAAAGGTTTAGAAAGAGATAGAATTGGGAGTGAGGAAAAAAGAGTTCAAGAGGGTTAATTGGGTTAAATGTAGGCTATTTAATGGAAACGTTCACCTTTCGTAACACGTTACATCCATATTCAGGTAACATGTAACATGTTATGAATGGACCGGCCCCCGCACCTCCCCGATTCCCTGATCTGACAGTTAGCGGGTTAGCGGGGATCTTCCCAATCCAACCCCCCCCCCGCTAGCTATCACAATTTTAAAAAAAACGTGGCCAAGTGGAGCTATGCCCCCCAACGACAAGGTCCGGCAGCTGTGGTAGTTCATTCTCTCTTCCTGTCAGATTGTATCTGCTTGCTGATTGCTGGTGCAATGCTTTACAGGCTCCAAAAAAAAAACGAACTGTATATTTTTTTACCTGCAAAACAATGTGCATTTATTTATTTTTTTTTAAAGTAAACTTATTATTTAAACACACAAATGTGTCAGAGATGTTTGCTAATTCCCATAAAAGATCAGTCACATAATTTATGAAAGCCATTTGACAAATTCTAAACCAATTCCAAAATGTGTTTTTTTTTCTACCAATGAAAAAAGAGTTTATGAAAGTGTAGTATTCCTCACTCCTTGCAACAAACAATGAAAATCATCTGTCATGGCAAGGAATTTACTAGTGTTTAGCACATAATATTGCACCACAGCTGCAATAACGCATATATAAACACCCTGTATTAATATTTATGAATGCTTTGTGGGCAGTAGTGTGGCACAGGTATACCTGCAAACATTTTCATATTTATCATCAGGTAAAAGTTTGCCATTGCAACACTTGTAGACAATTTTTCTCAGGTGCTCTAGTGTGAAGTTTCTAAAGCAGCACTTTTTGATTAAAGTGGTACTAAATTAGGACCAATGTTTTATATCTAGTGTTCATTGTTTGCTGAATCTGTAACATATTGTTACAAATAGTCATCTGGAAATGTTGGCACTCCCACCTCACATGTCCTCAAAATATAATTTTACATAGCTTATGGCTTTTCAGGGGTGGACAAACATTTGGACAAAGATATAGATCCAGGTCTCCAGTCTTGAATGAGCTTTGATGTCTCTTCAAAAATAAAGTACAGCTTACAGTTCTAAATATAATAATAGTGTCCTCAGAGTACTTTTATTATACATATTTCCACTACAATCACAACCAATAAAAGACACAATAAGGCATTTTCAATGTGACAAAAATCAGAGCAATAGTTCATCTATTACTGTAGGTTTTGTTACCATAATGTCTCTCACCTGATTTTGAAGGTATGATATAGTTGTGCAGACTGCAGAATACAGCTGCCACACATAGAATTGCCCATTTTATAGGCACCTCTAATTGTAATAAAACATACATGGCCCTGTTTAAGAAAGGGGATGGGAGGGAGAGGTGGGAAGAGAGGGTGCTTTGCCCAGAGATGGAAAGTTATTTCCTTCTGTTTATAGTGAAGTAAAAAAGACAGAAGATGATTAGACTAAGGTGAATACATGGATATAGAACATAGCAACTCCTTATTTTTGTGGGAAGATGCTTTTGTCCCTAATTTGCCTGAAATCACATTTGTATTCACCTTAGTCTATAAGCAATGACTAGAAAAAGTGTGCCCTTAACAGAAAAGACAAGCTTGGGATAGTGAGAACATAACGGAGGTGGGGGATGCAGTCATGAAGGTTAGAGCAGGGGAGGATGAGATTCAGGGGTATTGGGTCTAAAAGGAGATTGCTTCCTGCGGGCATGAAGTGACAGCTGGAGGGAAGGTGGCAGAAGGCATGGAGTGGGGGGATGTAAGGGCATGGTCAGAGAGGGGATAAAGATATGGTGGTATAAGGGGAGAGAAAGAGCAGTCATGAAGGTTGATAGGAGTATGGATTTTCAGGTGCAGTTTCTGTCTCGGTCTTTCACTTTACTCCTTTCTTCCACTGCCTCTACTGTTGCCTCCCCTTTAGAAATCATGTCCCCCCTTTCTCTCTTCTCGTCTTCTTGCCTTCCTCTCTATCTTCTTCTGTTTTCCTCTTCATAACTACATCCCTCCGTCTGTGCTGTTCCAGTGTCTTTTTATTTATATTCCCTGCACTCCCAGCTTCTCTATTTTCTCTTAAGCTGCCTCCATTCCTTTATTCCTGTCTCTTTAGTTCAATTCTTGCCTCCATATTCCAGTCACCACTTCGATTTACACTGCATTTACACAGACCTTTGTAGCACCCTCTAGTGTGGGCTGGTGAAGAGTCAGTCGGGAGAACTGGTGTGAGAGTTAGCCTGGAGGGCTACTGAAAGGTGCAGCTGCAGCCAGGTGGGTTGGCAGTGCCTGAAGAGGTGGTGCTGGCATTAGTGGCCAGAGAAGAGGATGTAACACGCTGTTTCACTATATTTTTGCTACACAACAAGGGGCTATGAGTTCCTGTCTGTAAAGGGCTATTGCTAAAATCTGACTGTGTGCAGGAGGTGAAGGAAACTGTATATAGACTGTATATAGGAAAATGTTTTGCTGAAATTTAAGTGGGCATCCCATAACCTCCCATTCCTATTCAATTTATTAACCCTCTAATAAATAACAAAAACAAAGATATTGACTGTTCTCTGACTTTGGGTGCTTGTGAAAATTCTGTGTGCCTAGCTGTGCAGAAGTGGGGGATCCAAGTTCATCAGCAGTCCCTAAAGGGGTGTGCTACACCTTCAACTGTACATACACTAGACAATAAATATTAGGAGCATATCACCGCTATATTGTGATGTCAGAAACATGCTGGAGAGATCCTACGCATGTGTGGTAGTAGAAGAACAGGTTGGCCACTACTATAGATGTGTAGGATTTCACCACCATATTTCTGGCAGCCCTACAAGAGTGCAAGAGTAAAACATTCCATGCTCCTGATGTTCAAAATTAATGCACATGCGTAGGCACATAGTGATTTCGTAAGGCCAACTGGATTTCCAGAATCAGAAAACCAGTGTGGACTTATGCTCATGCTCACGCAATATCAGACATATTGTACCAATTCGATACACACACATGCATGCACCAATTAGCTTGTTCCTGTGTTTCCTGAGACCCAATCTGCTATATTTTCCTACCCTTGTATGACCTGGCTTCTTCTTGGACTTTTCTTCTGCTTGCTGCCTTATACCTGGTCAGCTAGTTACCCCTGATTACTGTACTGTCCTTTGCCTGCTGACTCTGTACTGTGTTGCCCGGCTGTTTGGCTTGCTTCTTGGACACGTCTTGTCTGCAGATTTTGTACTGCTTTGCCCTGGTGTTACCAACCTTGGTCTGCCTCCTTAGCCTTTCTACCTGCCGATCAGGTCCCAAACTGCCCAGCTGTGGCTGACTCCTGCCTGCTTCCTAGCTTGATCTGTAACCTCCTACTCTGGGGCCAAGCTGCTTCCGCATCTTACCCTGAGGACTATGACTACTAGTTCCACCTAATTACAGTGAAACATCATCAGCCAGCTACTTGTGCAGCTCCATGCCTTCATACTCTCAGTCTTGGGCATGATGTTCAAGAGAAGCCCCCACAACATTCAAGTTCAGGTGTGTGATATATTTCTATTGCACAGATGCAGGGAATGGATTAGAGATAAACCGTGCACATATATTACATGTGCATGTGTAGGGAATATAAGCATCATAAAGCCATTAATTTGATAGATGGATTTTAAACGAAACAAGCATTTGTTATATCTTACCAATTAATCTACCATATAACCTGTATTTTTCTTATGAAAATTCATTCTGATTTTCAACCTAAAACTAAGGGGAAAGCTCAAATGCCATTCTTCTCTTAAAGAGTTGGTAAACCGCATTTCTTTTTTTTTTAACCCTGTAAGACAATGGCCTAGTGTGCAAGTATGCATCGCTTACTTGCACATTATGAAATACTTACCTAAGAACGAAGCCTTCCATTTGCGTGCTGTCACCGCTGAAGGCACTTCCATCTTCACCTGGTTATCCTTCCAGGTTTCCGTCTTCTAGGCATGTGATTGGCCACATTGCAATGATGTCACTCCCGTGCATGAGTGCAAGAGTCATGGACCGCAGCACGGAGCTCTGAAGGGTTGGAACGGGTATGCTGTCTCTTCAGAGCGCATGCGTCGGTGACGTCACTAGCTGCATGCAGTGTAAATATCTCCTGAACCGTGTAGGTTTAGGAGATATATACTGCACCTGCAGGTAAGCCTTATTATAGGCTTACCTGTAGGTACAAGTACAAACAATGGGTTTACTTCCACTTTAATATACAGTAACAAAAGTATAGGCTAAATGCACATACAAGGCTGTGAAAAAGTATTTGCCCTGTTTCTGATTCTGATGACTCAGATCATCAAACAAACTGTATTATTACACAAAGATAACCCGAGTAAATACAAAATGCAGTTTTTAAATGATAGTTTCATTTATTAAGGCAGAAAAGCTGTCCAAACCTACCTGGCTTTATGTGAAAAAGTAATTGCCCCCTAAACCTAATAACTGGTTGTGCCACTCTTGGCGGCAACAACTGCAATCAAGCTTTTGCGATAACTGGCAATGAGTGTTTCACATTGCAGTGGAGCAATTGTGTCCCACTCTTCTTTGCAGAATTGTTTTAATTCAGCCACATTGGGGGGTTTTCCAGCATGAACAGCCTGTGTAAGGTCATGATTAGGGATGAGCTTCTAGTTGGAGTCGAACCCATGTTCGACTCGAACATCGCATGTTAGACCGTTCGTCGAATTGCGAACGATATGGGCCATTCGCGACAAATTCGAGTGGCGCGTCATCGCAGTGCATTGCTGGCTGATGATTGGCCAAGCATGCACTATGACCCGCATGCTTGGCCAATCACAGCGCCATCTGTACAGAGAGCCGTAATTGGCCAAAGCCAGGGTGGCTTTGGCCAATTATGGCTCAGGGAGTTTAGTGCACACCCCACACTATATAAGGCCGCCTGCACGTCGGCCCTGTGTAGTGTGTTCCGGCGTTGAGAGAGAGATAGAGAGAGAGAGAGAGAGACAGTGTCATTTGATTTAAGTTAGATAGAGTAGGCAGGCGAGTCAGTTAGCTGCACTTACAGTGTATTGTGTATATATATGCATCCTAGGTGTTGTGTGTATATATATATATATATATATATATATATATATATATATATATATATATATATATATATATACACTGTATTCAGTTTAGCTAGATCCCTTCCTGTTATTCTCTTCCTACTGACAGGCAGGCAGGTTTTTTCTGTGCACCTAAAGCTACCTGAAGAAAGTTGGTGGTGTTCTTCTGATCCTATTAGTACCGCAGGCAGCTGCAGTATTTACAAGTTAGTGTAGTGCTTCCTCTGCACATTGTGCACCTAAAGCTACCTGAAGAAAATTGTTGGTGTTCTTCTGATCCTGTTAGTACTGCAGGCAGCTGCAGTATATACAAGTTAGTGTAGTGCGTCCTCTGCACAGTGTGCACCTAAAGCTACCTGAAGAAAATTGGTGGTGTTCTTCTGATCCTATTAGTACTGCAGGCAGCTTTAGGTGTGCACCTAAAGCTACCTGAAGAAAATTGGTGGTGTTCTTCTGATCCTATTAGTACCACAGGCAGGCAGTTGATTCTGCTAGCTGCAGTATCAGTATATATATACGTCCCAGCTTTGTGCAGCTACATCTCACTGCAGGCCATTAGTATGTCTGGAAGGCCAACAAGGAGAGGCATACAGTCACAAGCCAATAAAAGAGGGCAAGCAGCCTCTGTGTCTAGAGGCAACAGTGCTGGTTGTGGAGATGGTGCATCCTCATCAGCATGTGGCCATGGGACACGCTTGTCCTTTTTTTCGGCAGCTGGCTGTGTTGAGCAGCAACATGTGGAAGACTTGGTAGAGTGGATGACCAAGCCGTCCTCATCCTCCTCATCCTCTCTCACCCAGGCTCAGGGTACCTTGTCTGGCAAAGCAGCTGCCAACGTGGCCTCTTCCCTCGGCTCAATGGCATCAGTCACTCCTTCCCTAGCCCCACCATGTCCTCCTGAGGAGTCCCCTGAACTGTTTGACCACTGTGTTGGGTACATGCTCCAGGAGAATGCCCAGCGTTTTGAAGGCTCCGATGATGGTACACAGCTAAAGGAAGGCCAGCACACCAACTGCATCACACCGCAGAGCTCCGCATGTGCAGGGCGCTGCTGTCTCTGCACATTATTACAAAAGTTCTTTGGTGTGGGCCTTTTTTTTTTTTTAATAATTTTTATTGAGTTTTTTCACAAACGTAGTTATGAAAGTACATAGATGAAATGCAATAAACAGTATGTAAAGGACATAGTACTGAACTGGATCTGTAAAAGGTACAAACCGAATGGGGTGTGAACATTCCAGTTCAAGGTATGCTAATAGTTGTAAATCTATCAAAGGTAGTATTAGCAGAAGATATATCAATCGTAAAATGCATATTAGATAAGAAAGAGAAGGTTGAGAAGGGGATAAGGGTGAGGAGGAATGGAGGTGCAATAAAGAAGGAAGGGAAAGGAGTGAGCAGGGACAGAGAGCATCAATAGGACGTTGTAGGTCAACATTTTTCATTCAAAGATTGATTGTATCTTTTTGCGTACCAGAGGTTCCATGGTTTCCAGAGTTTCATGAAATCAGTATGTATATGTTTTCCGCGAGAAAGGATAGTCTCATAAGAGCAGTGGGTTTGTACTAGTGTAACTATATCTGTAAGTCCGGGGACATCTTTTGTCCTCCATCGTCTGGCGATCATAGGTTTAGTTGCCAAGAGAATGTGAGTGGCTACAAGTCTAATATGTGGTGGTATGTTGTCAATGGTCAAGTTGAGGATAGCAAGTTAAGGGGTTAGTGAGATGGAGAACTGAAGTACGTCTCGTAACATTGTCTCCACTTCAGTCCAAAGTTGTCGAACGTGTGGGCAGGACCAAAAAATGTGTATAAAAAAAATGTGGGGGAAGTCGCCCTGGGACTTTGAGTGAGGTGGGAGAGATTAGGCACACATACATAAGAATGCAATAAAATCATTTTATTAATTACAAAATGCTGTATAACCAAATGGGAATAGCAATAAGTGTGCGTTACCCAGCATAGTGGCCAAGCTATGAGCAAAAGTAAAAACAAAACATCAATCATTACACACAATACATATCCATAAAACAACCATACAGTACATGGTAAATTGCTGCATCAGTAGGTAAATGTGGAAAAATGAATAATTGTACATACATGAATAGAGCAATGTGTGAATAATAGTACCCACAACATAACAACAACCCAGCAATAAAACATATATAGAGAGCATCGTTGGTACCCTACGTGTTTCGCGAGTCTCTGCTCGCTCTTCAGGGGCAGATGCATGGATATAATGTCTGAAACAAAGTATAATAGGGTGAATGGGTATATATATATATGAATGAAAAAATGAGTGTGGGGGGAGTGTAGTAGTTATCAGAAGAGGTCAGAGATGAACGAGACCTCATACTTACCATTCCACTGGGTTAGGTCACCGAACACTGATGTCAAGACGGTGATGAAAGGAAGTCCAGCTCGGGGGCTGAGCTGGCCCAGCGAACGGAAACCACAATGAGGAAAATCCAGATGCATGGCACAGACTGCATGGGGCATATGGTGAAGGATGTACGATGTAGCCCAAAAGCGTATCTAAAAAATATATAGTAGGATGTATATAGAGATGTGTGGATCTCAGACATATACATATATATATGTGGGGTGAGCTGGTCTGAACAGTATATAACGTAGATATCCAAGAGGGTTGGCAAAAGGTATAGGTAGGGAGGCTATGGGGTAGAGCAGATAATGAAAAACTAAAAATGAACTATAAAAAAAAAAAAGATAATGAAAGTATGGGAGTAGGTAGTAACAAATGAATAAACAAACTCTATATAGTGTGAGAGGATAATGTCGCCCACACAATGGGTGTGAAAAAATAAAATAAAACAATACCTGATGGGGGTTGAAGCAACCCCAACCTGGACGGTGCACTTCCAAACCTATAGCCATAACGTCAGACCAGTAGAGATCAAATGCGAACCGCAGCCATGCCATGCACCTAGATAAACCCAGGGTGGATCCATAAGCTCCGCCCCCAGCGTCATGTACGGAGGTGACGGACTGGCGTCAAGGACATCAGCCGTCAAGGGGGGCGTGTGCTAGCAGACACCATCCCTGCCTCCGGGATGCTCCACACAGCCCACAACTGGAGTCAAAGGACGTCACAGTGTGGGCGTGGAGAACATGGCGCCGAAGTGCAGGTGGCCATGCCCGTCCCGAAGGGCAGACGAGGACAGCAGGAGGTTTAGAAATACCTCCCTGGTGCACAACGCAGCCCCCAAGCCGGACAAACAACAACACCCTCAAGGCAAAAAGCGAGGGGAACCCAGCTCACCAAGGTGTGCCCCCAGAGGTAGCGGAAGCAGAACCTAACTGAGCAAAATATAACATTGCACTGGATATGCAAATGAGTTGTGGCCAGCAGTCAGAACAGACCAAAATAGTGGGCAAATTGGGTGTCTTCCACCCGGGTAATACAGAAAAAAGGAAAATTAAGGTCTGAAGTGACCACTCAACCACCTCTATCCCTAAATGCGCAAAAAAATGTGGGGGAAGTCGCCCTGGGACTTTGAGTGAGGTGGGAGAGATTAGGCACACATACATAAGAATGCAATAAAATAATTTTATTAATTACAAAATGCTGTATAACCAAATGGGAATAGCAATAAGTGTGCGTTACCCGGCATAGTGGCCAAGCTATCAGCAAAAGTAAAAACAAACCATCAATCATTACACACAATACATATCCATAAAACAACCATACAGTACATGGTAAATTGCTGCATCAGTAGGTAAATGTGGAAAAATGAATAATTGTACATACAAAAATAGAGCAATGTGTGAGTAATAGTACCCACAACATAACAACAACCCAGCAATAAAACATATATAGAGAGCATCGTTGGTACCCTACGCGTTTCGCGAGCAGAGACTCGCGAAACGCGTAGGGTACCAACGATGCTCTCTATATATGTAAAGTAGTCTTTGGCCGGAGCTTCGAATTCCTTTTGAGCATGTGAAAATGGTTTATTAGCAACTAATGGACGTAGTGGGTGTGTGAGGATCACTCGGTCTGTTAGCCAGTTCGGGATGTGTAAGTCTGGAGTCAGTAGTTGTAAAGTCCTAATGTGGACGGGTATTGGTTTAGTTAGGTGATTTGTCCATTTGATGTAGTGTATTATTCTCCAGATCTTGACTGATGCTTGTATGGTGGAGTAAAGGCTTAGTTGAGAACTCTTGGTGGTCATGCTAAATAGCCAGTCAGAGAGATTTGCTCCGGGTTTCATGGTGTTTTCTATATCACTCCAGAGTGTGGAGGATGTTGTGAGCATCCATTCTCTCATTTGTGAAAGTATGGAGGCTATATAGTAGTCTCTAATATCAACGTGTCCCATCCCTCCTACAGATCTGTGTTTGATAAGTTTCGCATGGCTGCATCTCGATTTTTTACCTTGCCAGACATATTGGGTTAGAATGGATTGTAAGTAGTTGATTTAAGATTGTATTAAAGGTATGGGAAGTGTACGGAAGATGTACAGTAATCTGGGCAGTGCCATCATTTTAAAGGCCGCCAGGCGCCCTGCCCATGAAAATTCATGTTTAGCAATTTTTGTCGTTTCTTGGATCAGTATTTGTTTAATAGATTTAGTTTTGTAGATTTAGTAAGTGTGATACCCAGGTAGGGTATCCCATTATCTGCCCAGGGGTAGGGATATGTGTTCCTGAGGAGGTTGCTTGTGATTGCGTCAAGGCCTATTGTCAGGGTCTTGGTAGGAGGCCGAGATGCTGAGAGGGCTCCCCTTGCGGCCGAGTGCAGCACAACCCTGAAGATGACACAGGGATGTGGTGCTCACAGAGGCACGGGTTGTCTGGAAGAAGAAGATGGTGTTGGGAACTTGATAGAACAAAGTCACCGGAGGCAATGTGCTTAAGGTCCAGAAAGGGGGACTAATGGAAGTCCAATAGGGAATCAGAAGCCAAGCCAGGGGGTCAAACACAGTAAGACAGTCCAAGAACCGAATCAACAAATCCAAGTACAGGAGACAGAGGAATGTGGAGTCCGTTAATCAAGCCGGGGTCAGATGCAGGGAGCAGGCAGGAGGAGTCCAAAGCAAGCCGGTACGTAGAGCCAGGAGATTCAGAGGAGTAGGTAAACAAGCCGGGTCGGTACACAGGAGGTCAGGAGAACAGGAAACACAATCACAGGAACACAGGAAGAGCTGATGATAATCCAGCGATGTGGCACTGTCAGTGGAACGTTTAAATAAACAAGGCGCCTGTATCAAGTCGTGCGCGCACCGTTACGTTCGCGCATATGCACGATTGCGGCATTGTCGCGCACACGCATTCACCTGATCGTGGCGCCAGGCGTTCGTCTAGTAACGGCATTGTACCTTCGTGTGCGCTGATGCGCGTTAGCACGACCTTGCCTGTGCTGGTTAGCTGACCTTGTGGAACTGTGCATGGGGATGCGCCTGTTTCCCTAACAGTGCCCCCCCCCCCAAGGGGCAGCCTCGGGATGCCTAAGCGTGCCCATTTTCCAGGGTACCTACTGCGGAACCTCTGTATCAGCCTAGGAGCATGCACATGTCTTGCAGGCTCCCAAGAGTCCTCTTCCGCAGAATACCCCTTCCACTTAATTAGAAACTGAATTGTCCTACCTCTCCGACGACAGTCAAGGATAAATTATAAATAAAATAAAGTCAGCGCAAAAAATCCAATATTTAAAAATACAAGCAGCTGAACACTGAAGGTAAACATAAAAAACCTCAAAGTACATAGGATGAATAAAGCAGTGCAGCGCTATACCCAGAAGTTCAAATATTACTAATAAAAGTCCCTTTAAATTTAAATCCAAAAGTTGATAGAGAAAAGGTCTCCTCTGTAGTGGTCTAAATGCTCATGACAGTCCATGCAGTGCTATACATCCATGATTCCACCACCAGCTAGCCAAACCGATCACCTCAGCATATGGACCCCTGAGCTAACAGACGGGTCAAAACAGCATTTACCACTCTCAGTGGATAAAGATGGAGACTTGCATGGGTAGATGGTCACACGATATAAAGGCAGCACTCAGTAATTGATGATCATGTTCACATGCAATAAAAATAAGAGTACATAGTGCACACTGTGTGGCTAAGAAGATCACATTTATTAAAAGTCAAGTACTCACATACACAGCGCTACACCCTAGTGCTGGGATAAAGGTAAAATGGCATCAAAGGATAACGTCAAGTAGTAATGGTGGCTGCAGTGATGTCCAAGGAACTCCCGCACGCGCATCGTCCACATCCGGACTTCATCAGCGGTAGTGGAGTCCAAGACATCAGATCTATATATATAGAGCCCCAATAACTGTTTCCTATGTGATAAAAAACCTCCCATGGGCACCATCCAATCAGCTCCGGCCACTATGGGGTCAAGGGGATTACTTCCTGCCCAAGCTTATAGGTCACTATAGCAACCAAAGCATCTACATCGTGACACCCGGTCATGTGACCCTACGATCAGGAAGTAAAACCCCTATTAGCATAAAACTATGGTCATGTGACCTTACACTCATGTTACCAGCAGAAGCTGGAACACAAACAACTATAGAACTCTGCCCCTCATAACCAAGCCTCCTCCTCAAGCCATTGCTATGGTGATCAGCTCAACATGGTAGTAACCCTCACACAGCCTGCTTTGTGTAATTTAAATGTCACAACTATATGCCACTGTTTGTATAGTTGCTACCGGACCACAAACTAAAAAATGCTTATACCGATCACCACACCTGCATATAATAGGCTAAGAAGGAAGAGGGGGATTTCAAATAAAAAAGGTTAAAATAAAAATAAAATTTAATAAGCAGCATATGGAAAATTCCCCATATGCTATATAAAAAACAACATCACTGCAGCCACCTGACAGCCATACCATGAGCATAACATCTATTCCAAATCTCAATGTATAAGATAAACAAAATACAAATATACATATCGATATTCCAGAGGGAAAATATACCATGCACGTAATTAACGATCTGAGATGATACACCATGCAAATTGTTTATCGATCGGAAATGAAACAATTCAAGTCGAATTCGACATTTAGTCCCATGGGTACCCCCACTTGGGTCTCGTAAACCCAAAACGACTCACAGTGGCTCAATTGTCGAATAAAGCCCCCCCCCCTCCAATGGGGGGGTCACTTTTTCAACCCCCCAGAATTTTAATTTGGCGGGGCTTTGAGCATGGAATAATCGAAAATGTTTGGAAACGTGAGTGTCCAAACCTTTTTTAATATTATTCACATGTTCCCCTATTCTAATATGTAAAGGTCTAGATGTTCTCCCTACATATTGGAGGCCACATTCACACTCCATCATGTACACTACCCCTGTAGTTGAAACATGTGATGAAATCCTTTATTTTGTAACGTTTCTTGGTTGCTGTGGCAACAAACTCCTTACGTTTTTTAATATTACCTTTAGCCTGTTTACATGGTGGACAGTGTCCACAGGCATAGAATCCCGTCAGTATATTAAATATCCTATTCTTAAACAGGACTGGTGGATCAATAACCCCAGGGGCCAACTTATCTCTCAAAGAAGGGGCCTTTTTATAGACAAACTGGGGTAATTGAGGAAGAGCTGGACCAAGCACCTTATCCCGCATGAGAATAGGCCAATGTTTGCGAACCACTCTTTCAAATTGTTTATACTGAACATTGAAATCAAGAACCATTTTAATATTCCCTGATGTATCCTGTTGAATTTTAGGGCAATTAGACACCAACGTGTTTCTATCAAGCATCCGGACACTTTCAATATCTCTATCAATACTGGTCCTGTCATACCCCTTTTGAATAAAGCGGGCCGACAGAACCTGTGACTGTGAGATGTAATCACTCTCTAGTGAACAATTTCGCCTAATGCGCACTAATTGTCCCTTCGTGATGTTGCACAACCACTGAGAATGGTGGCAGCTTCCTAGGGGGATGAACGCATTGCGATCGGTTGGCTTGAAATGATTCATCAGCTTAAATCGATTCCCCTCCAAAGAAATATCCAAATCCAGGAAGACAATCCGTTCGTTACTGATGTTCCAAGACAGGACTATGTTCCTGGTATTCCTATCCAATTTCTGCATAAACAAATCAAGATTGGTCCTATCCCCCGTCCAAATCATAATAATGTCATCAATATATCTTTGGTAACAGACAAATTCTGGGGTCGTGTTTTTGTAGATGGCGTCTTCCTCCCAGTGTGCCATAAATAAATTGGCAACACTGGGAGCGAACCGGGCCCCCATGGCTACGCCTCTAGTTTGGAGGTAAAATTGTCTGTTGTACCAAAAGTAATTTTTTGATAGACAAAAATTCAAACAATCGAGAACGAAGCTCTTATGTCTTCTCGTAAGATCGGATGTTCCGAAAGCCCACTGTACGGACTTCAAAGCGTCCTCATGACTGATAATTGTGTACAGTGAGCTAACATCCGCTGTTATTAAAAAACAAGAAGACAAATCAGGTAAGGCTTCTATGATCTGAATGATATGTTTGGTATCTTTCAAAAAGGATCGGGTTTTAGAAACCATGGGTTGTAGAAAAAAGTCAATGTATTGACCCAGTCTCGACGAGACTGAGTCGATCCCATTGACTATTGGTCGGCCAGGTGGGTTGGTACTGCTCTTATGTATTTTTGGCAAAAAGTATATTATTGGAGTGCGGCATGCAGATGGATCCAATATGATGCTTCTTTGGCATTCAGTATTCCAATATGCTTCCCTCTTTCTATCAATGAATGTAATTCCTCCTTAAACTCGAACATGGGATCCTTCGTAAGTTTAATGTACGTGTTGTAATCACTTAACAGGTTCTCCATTTCGTTATTATAATATGCCTTGCTGAGTACCACCAAACCTCCTCCCTTATCCGCCAGACGTAACACTAAATCCTTCCGTTCTATTAGTGATTGAACACCCTTCTTGATATATACTGGATCGTTCACTTTCCGGATCTTAAGTGATTCAAGATCCTTAGCAATCATGTTTCTAAAAACATCAACATGCTTAGTGTCCAGATTGGGGGGATTAAAAACTGACTTATTACAGAGGCAGTCAAGGATAGATTGAACTTCGAATTCAGCTTCATCTCCAACCTGGACCAGAGGTGGGGGCACTTCTTCTCTCCCTGGAAAAGGACTAGAAACAACATGTTTAAGGAGTGAAACATGAAAAACCAGATGGATTTTGAAAGACTCAGGTAAGATAAGTTCAAAAGCTACAGGGTTAATTTCACGTTTGATCTCAAAAGGACCCAGGAACTTGGGTCCCAATTTCCGAGATGGGCATGGTAACTTGAGGTTCACTGATGAGAGCCACACCTTAACCCCTATCTTGAAGGTAGGGTTCGCTCTTCTTTTTCTATCGTATTGTTTTTTTATATTCTTCTTGGGCCTTCTTCATGCTATCCTGGAGCATTTGGTAATTTGTGTGAATGAAATCTACTTTGTCCTGAACTGCTGGGACTGAAGATTCCGGAATGACGTTGGGTAAAAATGAAGGATGGAAGCCGTAATTCACCCAGAAGGGTGATTGGTTGGTAGACGTGTGTACCGAGTTATTGTATGCAAATTCTGCACAAGGTAATAGTTGAATCCAGTCGCCCTGGGAGAAAGAACAGAAGCACCGCAGATATTGTTCTAGCGTCTGGTTGGTCCTTTCGGTCTGACCGTTACTCTGTGGGTGGTAGGCTGTGGACAAGCATATCTCAATTGAAAGTAGTTTGCAGAGATTTTCCCAAAATCTAGAGGTAAATTGTACCCCTCTATCTGATACGATGTTATCTGGCAATCCATGTAATCGGACAATTTCCTTAATAAAGATCCTTGCTGTATCCAAGGCAGAGGGGGTACTTTTCATAGGCATAAAATGCGCCATTTTGGACAGGCGATCTACTACTACCAAGATGGTAGTAAATTCTTCTGAGAGGGGCAGATCCACGATGAAGTCCATGGAAATCTTCTTCCATGGTTGTTCTGGGACTAGCAGTGGTCTTAACAAGCCCTAAGACCTGGCGTTGGACCCCTTGTTCCGTTGGCAGATTATGCAAGAGTTAACGTATTTTTTACAATCAGATCTCAAAGTGGGCCACCATAGGGACTGCTGAACCAGCTCAGTTGTTTTTCTGACCCCGAAATGGCCAGCTAGCTGATGGTCATGAAAGGTCTTCAATACTTGCAGTCTGGCTTGCTGAGGAACGAAAATCTTGTCTTGGTGCCATAGGAATCCCTCTTGGCTTCTCAGGGAGGAGACTTCCGCTTCTGTACATTAACTAGAGACCTGCTCAATTGAGGATCTTGGGTCAGGTTGGATTAGTAGAAAGTTTTGGGGAGACAAAATTGTACTGGGTGCAATTTCTTCAGGAGTGCCCGGGAACATCCGGGATAAGGCGTCCGCCTTTCCATTCTTCGACCCTGGGCGATAGGTTATGTGGAAATTAAACCTAGAGAAAAATAGAGCCCATCGAGCCTGTCGGGGTCTCAAGCGTTTGGCCGTGCGGAGGTACTCTAAGTTCTTGTGGTCCGTGAAAATCAGGATTGGATGAGTGGCACCTTCCAGGAGATACCGCCATTCCTCAAGAGCTGTCTTAATTGCCAAAAGTTCCCGGTCCCCCACATCGTAATTCCTCTCTGGAGGGCTAATTTTCCGTGAGGAAAAGGCCACAGGATGCAGCAATGCCTTGGGACCCTGACGCTGAGATAGAATCGCCCCTGTGGCGACTTCTGAGGCATCAACCTCCAGGACATAGGGTAGAGCAGGGTCAGGGTGTCGTAGAATTGGGGCAGAAGTGAAGAAGGTCTTAAGCTGATCGAAGGCGGACTGTGCCGCTGCGGACCACTGAAACTTGGTATGTTGGCGGGTGGTCTGAGTAATGGGTGCTACAATGGTGGAGAAATTCTTTATAAATCTTCTGTAGAAGTTTGCAAAGCCGATGAATCTCTGTACACCCTTCCTGTCCGAAGGAGTCGGCCAGTCAAGGATAGACTTCACCTTTTGAGGATCCATGGCAATTCCACCTGTGGTGATGATAAGTCCCAAGAAGTGAATTGAAGTCTTTTCGAAATCGCATTTTTTCAGATTTAACGAATAACCCGTGGGTTCTGAGGATGCGCAGTACCTTCTTAACATGTATTCTGTGGAGTTCCAGAGTGGCTGAAAAAATAAGAATGTCGTTGAGGTAGACAACAACTAAGTGATCTAAATGCTTCCGGAAGATATCATTAATGAAATGCTGAAAGGTTGCCGGGGCATTGCACAACCCAAACGGCATGACCAGGTACTCAAAATGTCCAAATCTTGTTCTGAAAGCTGTTTTCCACTTGTCCCCCTCTCGGATACGGACGAGATTATAAGCACCACGGAGGTCAAGTTTAGTGAAGATGTGTGCTGTGCGGAACCTTTGAAAGAGCTCGGGGATGAGCGGGAGTGGGTAGCGGTTCTTAAGAGTAATCTTGTTTAATTCCCTGTAGTCCACACATGGTCTCAGTGTCTTATCCTTCTTCTCGACGAAGAAAATGCCAGCACCGGCAGGGGAAGAGGAAGGACGGATAAATCCCTTTTCAAGGTTTTCATCAATATATTGTCTCAGGGTCTCAAGCTCAGTCTCGGAAAGGGGGAATATACGGCCAAAGGGAATAGTAGCTCCTGGCAGTAACTCGATGGGACAATCGTAAGGACGATGTGGCGGTAAGGTGTCTGCTTTCTTCTTATCAAGAAATTCCAGGTAAACTGCTGGTATATTAGGATCCAGACTGGGTGTGGATTGTACAGTCAAGCAACTGGAAAAGTCCTGGGATTCGGGGGCCAGACAATGTTGTTGGCAATAGGAAGATGTAAGAAATACCTCCTTCTTGGACCAATCAATTTGAGGATTGTGCGCTTGTAGCCATGGGATTCCTAGGATGACCGGGAACATAGGGGAATTTAAGACACTGAATCTAAGAAACTCCAGATGACCTGAATTGGTAATGGTAAGTAGGGATGAGCTTCGTGTTCGAGTCGAACCCATGTTCGACTCGAACATCGGCTGTTCGACCGTTCGTCGAATTGCGAACGATATGGGCCGTTCGCGCCAAATTCGTGTGGCGCGTCACGGCCCATAATTCACTGCGGCATCGCAGTGCATTGCTGGCTGATGATTGGCCAAGCATGCACTATGACCCGCATGCTTGGCCAATCACAGCGCCGCCTGAACAGAGAGCCGTAATTGGCCAAAGCCAAGGAGGCTTTGGCCAATTATGGCTCAGGGGATTTAGTACACGCCCCACACTATATAAGGCCGCCTGCACGGCGGCCCTGTGTAGTGTGTGTTCCGGTGTGCTGAGAGATAGAGAGAGAGAGAGAGAGAGACAGTGTCATTTCATTTGAGTTAGATAGATTAGGCAGAACAGTCAGTCAGTTAGCTGCACTTACAGTGTATTGTGTATATATATGCATCCCAGGTGTTGCATATATATATATACACTGTATTCAGTTTAGCTAGATCCGTTCCTGTTATCTTCTAGACTATTTACATTTAGTGCAGTGCGTCCTGCTCACAGTGTTCAGCTAGATCCGTTCCTGTTATCTTCTAGACTATTTACATTTAGTGCAGTGCGTCCTGCTCACAGTGTTCAGCTAGATCCGTTCCTGTTATCTTCTAGACTATTTACATTTAGTGCAGTGCGTCCTGCTCACAGTGTTCAGCTAGATCCGTTCCTGTTATCTTCTAGACTATTTACATTTAGTGCAGTGCGTCCTGCTCACAGTGTTCAGCTAGATCCGTTCCTGTTATCTTCTAGACTATTTACATTTAGTGCAGTGCGTCCTGCTCACAGTGTTCAGTTAGATCCGTTCCTGTTATCTTCCTACTGACAGGCAGGCTTGTCTGGTTACAGTATATAAAGCTACCTGAAGAAAATTACTGGTGTTCTATTTGATCCTATTAGTACCACGGTCAAGCAGCTAGACTATTTACATTTAGTACAGTGCGTCCTGCTCACAGTGTTCAGCTAGATCCGTTCCTGTTATCTTCCTACTGACAGGCAGGCTTGTCTGGTTACAGTATATAAAGCTACCTGAAGAAAATTACTGGTGTTCTATTTGATCCTATTAGTACCACGGTCAGGCAGCTAGACTATTTACATTTAGTACAGTGCGTCCTGCTCACAGTGTTCAGCTAGATCCGTTCCTGTTATCTTCCTACTGACAGGCAGGCTTGTCTGGTTACAGTATATAAAGCTACCTGAAGAAAATTACTGGTGTTCTATTTGATCCTATTAGTACCACGGTCAGGCAGCTAGACTATTTACATTTAGTACAATGCGTCCTGCTCACAGTGTTCAGCTAGATCCGTTCCTGTTATCTTCCTACTAACAGGCAGGCTTGTCTGGTTACAGTATATAAAGCTACCTGAAGAAAATTACTGGTGTTCTATCCCAGCTTAGTGCAGCTACAGGCCATTAGTATGTCTGGAAGGCCAAGAAGGAGAGGCAGACAGTCACAAGCCAATAAGAGAGGGCAAGCAGGCTCTGTGTCTAGTGCTGGTCGTGGAGACGGTGCATCCTCATCAGCACGTGGCCATGGGACACGCTTGGCCTTTTTTTCGGCAGCTGGCCGTGTTGAGCCGCAACATGCGGAAGACTTGGTCGAGTGGATGACCAAGCCGTCCTCATCCTCCTCATCCTCTCTCACCCATGCCCAGGGTGCTTTGTCTGGCAAAGCAGCGGCCTCTTCCCTCAGCTCAATGTCATCAGTGACTCCTTCCCTAGCTCCACCATGTCCTCCTGAGGAGTCCCTCGAACTGTTTGACCACAGTGTTGGGTACATGCTCCAGGAGGATGCCCAGCGTTTGGAAGGCTCTGATGATGATACTGAGCTCGATGAAGGCAGTAACATGAGCACGGACAGAGGGGGTGCCCAAGAAGGACAGCAATCTGGTAGTCATGCTCCCCCTGCTGCAGCATACTGCCAGGTTTGCTCCAGTGATGAGGAGGGAGGGGATGATGAGGTCACTGACTCAACGTGGGTGCCTGATAGGAGAGAGGAGGAGGAGGAGGAGGAGGCGGCACATCACCAACGAGGCAGGATGCCCTCCAGGGGCCAGCCTAAGGGCAGCACATTGACTGCATCACACCCCAAAGCTCCACATGTGCAGGGCGCTGCAGTCTCTTATTCAAAAAGTTCTTTGGTGTGGGCCTTTTTTGAGACGAGTGCATCAGATCGCACAGCTGCTATTTGCAACATATGTCTCAAGCGTATCTCACGTGGCCAAAACATCTCCCGCTTGGGTACCACATGCTTGACCAGACATATGTTGACCTGCCATGCAGTTCGTTGGCAAGCGTATCTAAAAGACCCACACCAAAGAACAAAGAGGATCTCTCCTTGCTCCTCATCAGCTGAGATTTCCAACCCCACTAGACCTCCAGTCCTCTCTGAGACCTGCAGTGAGAGGAATGAAGGTGTAGAATTAGGTGTGTCACAGCCAAGTACTTGTGGGCAATCTGCTTTTGGTACACCAACGTCAGATTGTACCAGGCAAATTTCCCTGCCCCAGCTGCTGCACCACCGAAAGAAGTTTGCTCCCAGCCATCCACATGCCCAGCGGTTGAATGCTAGCTTGGCAAAATTGCTAGCACTTCAACTGCTGCCTTTTCAGTTGGTAGACTCTGCCCCCTTCCGTGAGTTTGTGGAATGTGCGGTTCCTCAGTGGCAGGTACCCAAACGCCACTTTTTCTCACGGAAGGCGATTCCGGCTCTCTACCGGCATGTGGAAGGCAATGTCCATGCCTCGCTGGACAGGGCGGTCAGCTGTAAGGTGCATATTACCGCTGACTCATGGTCCAGCAGGCATGGACAGGGACGTTACCTAAGTTTCACGGCGCATTGGGTGACTCTGCTGGCAGCTGGGAAGGATGCAGGACAAGGTGCAGTAGTGTTGGAGGTTGTTCCGCCACCACGCCTCCAAAATGCTGATTGTGACACACCTCTCTCCTCCACCCCCTCCTCTTCTTCTTCCTCCATGGCCTCTTCCTCGGAACCAGCGGTGCTCCGTAGTCGTTCAAGGGGCTACGCAAGTACGCAGGCCAAAAGATGCCATGCGGTGCTTGAGCTGGTGTGCTTGGGGGACAGGAGCCACACTGGGGCAGAGGTTCTGTCAGCTCTGCAGGGGCAGGTTCAGAGCTGGTTGACGCCACGCCAACTTAAGGCAGGAATGGTGGTTTGCGACAATGGCACCAACCTCCTCTCTGCCCTCCGACAGGGACAAATGACCCATGTGCCCTGTTTGGCTCACGTCCTTAACTTGGTGGTGCAGCGGTTCTTGGGCAGGTACCCGGGCTTACAGGATGTCCTGAGGCAGGCCAGGAAAGTCTGTGTGCATTTCCGCCGGTCATATAATGCCAGTGCTCGGCTGACGGACCTCCAAAAGGAGTTTAACCTGCCCAAGAACCGCCTAATCTGTGACATGCCCACCAGGTGGAACTCAACGTTGGCCATGCTGCAGCGGCTGCACACGCAGCAGAGGGCCATCATTGAGTACCTGTGCGACTATGGCACCAGGACAGGGTCAGGGGAGCTTGGTTTTTTTTCCCCACGCCAGTGGGCCATGATCAGGGATGCATGCACTGTCCTGTCACCATTCGAGGATGGTGAGCAGTGACAGTGCATGCATCAGTGACACTGTCCCCCTTGTCCACCTGTTGGAGCACACGCTGCGTGGAATAATGGACAGGGCACTTGAGGCAGAACAGAGGCAGGAAGAGGAGGACTTCCTTAGCTCTCAAGGCCCCCTTTATCCAGACAGTGTTCCTGCGTGCCCGCCGATCACACAGGAAGAGGACGAGGAGGAGGAGGAGGAAGATTGTGTCAGTATGGAGGTGGAGCCTGGCACTCAGCATCA
Source organism: Lithobates septentrionalis (assembly GCA_037952835.1). Classification (NCBI taxonomy): domain Eukaryota; kingdom Metazoa; phylum Chordata; class Amphibia; order Anura; family Ranidae; genus Lithobates; species Lithobates septentrionalis. Next base: position 12,808,954 of record JBBDGP010000229.1, read on the forward strand.
GCAGCAGTCTTTAAGGGATCAGTCCCAAGAAACACATGGACTTGTACGTGGCTGGGAGGAGGTGGCTGCGGACGTTGTCGTCCTTAGTGACCCAGAGGACTCCGGACCGAATGCCTCAGCAAACCTACGCTGCATGGCCTCCCTGATCCTGCAAAGCCTGCGTAAGGATCCTCGTATTCATGGTATCAAGGAGAAGGACCAATACTGGCTGGCAACCCTCCTTGATCCACGTTACAAGGGTAAGGTTGCGGACCTTATCTTGCCATCGCAGAGGGAGCAGAGGATGAAACATCTTTGGGAGGCCTTGCAGAAAGGTCTGTGCAATGCGTTCCCAGAGACTGGGAGGTTACAAACTCCTGTTTCTGGACAACGTGTTGCTGAGGCTTCGGTCAGTCAAAGAAGGAGCGGTGGAGAAGGTGGCCGTCTGACCGATGCGTTCAGACAATTTTTTGGTCCGCAGCCCCAAGGTATGATCGGTTCCAGCAACCATCGCCAGCGTCTGTTTTACATGGTGCAGGAATACCTAAGGGCAAGATCAGACTTGGACACCTTTCCCACCGAAAATCCTCTGGGTTACTGGGTCTTGAGGATGGATCACTGGCCAGAGCTTGCACAGTATGCAATTGAGCTACTGGCCTGTCCTGCATCCAGCGTTCTTTCGGAACGCACATTCAGTGCTGCTGGAGGCATGGTAACCGATCACAGGGTGCGTCTGTCCACCGACTCGGTCGATTGGCTGACCTTCATAAAAATGAATCAGTCTTGGATCACCACCAGCTACCAAGCACCTGATGCTGATGTAACCGAATAATTTTTTTTGAAATCTCAGATCCCTTCAAAGACTGCCTATGCTGATGCTGAGTGACTATCCCTGAGTAATTATCCTCTTCCTCCTCAATCATCACGCTGATAGCTTGTAAGAACATTTTTGGTTCTGGGCGCCACCACCAGTGCCTAAGGCCCAATTTTTCTGCCCCTGTCTAACAGGGGGGTGTAATTACAATTTTTGATGCAATACTTTGCAGCAGGGCTCGTTCGTGCATTCCAACTAGAGTGTCTGTGAGGGGTTGCAGTTTTGTGGCACCAGCACCAGTGCCTAAGGCCCAATTTTTCTGCCCCTGTCTAACAGGGGCGTGTAATTACAATTTTTGATGCAATACTTTGCAGCAGGGCTCGTTCCTGCATTCCAACTAGAGTGTCTGTGAGGGGTTGCAGTGTTGTGGCACCAGCACCAGTGCCTAAGGCCCAATTTTTCTGCCCCTGTCTAACAGGGGCGTGTAATTACAATTTTTGATGCAATACTTTGCAGCAGGGCTCGTTCCTGCATTCCAACTAGAGTGTCTGTGAGGGGTTGCAGTGTTGTGGCACCAGCACCAGTGCCTAAGGCCCAATTTTTCTGCCCCTGTCTAACAGGGGCGTGTAATTACAATTTTTGATGCAATACTTTGCAGCAGGGCTCGTTCCTGCGTTCCAACTAGAGTGTCTGTGAGGGGTTGCAGTGTTGTGGTACCAGCACCAGTGCCTAAGGCCTAATTTTTCAGCTCCTGTTCAACAGGGGCATGTAATTACAATTCTTGATCTAATATTTCACAGCAGGGCCCTGTGAGGGCTTACAGTGTTGTGGCCACAGCAACACCTAAGGCCCAAATTTCTGCTGAGTATATAGGGCAGGACCCTACTTTCAAACATCTAACTTACAAACGACTCCTACTTGCAAACGGAAGGAGACAACAGGAAGTGAGATGAAATCTACCCCTAGGAAGGGAAATTCTCTCCTGTAAGAGTTAATATGGGAAAACAATTTCTCCTTTCCACTGATGCTTTCCAATCCTTGTTCCACAAAAAAACCCAAATTTTCAAAAAACATTTTTCATTGGGACAAAAAGTGAGGTGAAATCTTCTGAAGAGGAGGAAAGACAGCAAAACAAATGTCACAGGGGTGATAACCCTTCCCTATGTTTTCCAAAAAGCTTAAAAAAGATTTTTTGGCTGGAGCTAAACACGTTAAAAATGTACCCCTTCAAAATTACAAAGAGATTCTACTTAACAACAAACCTACAGTCCCTGTCTTGTTTGCACCGCCTGTATACTGCTGTTCAGAGTATATAGGGCCTTTCCTTATTTTAATTTGGGTGCGGGGTTCCCCTTAATATCCATACAAGACCCAAAGGGCCTGGTAATGGACTGGGGGGTACCCATGCCGTTTGTCTCACTGATTTTCATCCATATTGCCATGACCCGACATGACATTAAACACGCAAGCAGTTTTAAATGAGATTTTTTCCTTTAAAAATTACATTTGGTGCAGGGACTGTTCTAAACACGGGAAACACGCGTCACTTTACAGGCATACTATAGACACCCCCCAGGTACGATATTTAAAGGAATATTTCACTTTTTTTTTTTACTTTAAGCATCATTAAAATCACTGCTCCTGAAAAAACGGCAGTTTTTAAAAGTTTTTTTTGCATTGATACATGTCCCCTGGGGTAGGACCCGGGTCCCCAAACCCTTTTTAGGACAATACCATGCAAATTAGCCTTTAAAATTAGCACTTTTGATTTCGAACGTTCGAGTCCCATAGACGTCAATGGGGTTCTAACGTTCGTGCGAACTTTCGGTCCGTTCGCAGGTTCTGGTGCGAACCGAACCGGGGGGTGTTCGGCTCATCCCTAATGGTAAGGATAGGTATGGTTTCCTGGGTGACATAACCCGAGCTCGGCATGGAGCCGTCAGCCAGATGGACTGTCAGTCTCTGTTTTTTATGGTTCAGCGGAATAGCAAGATTTTTAGCTAAGGTCAAGTCTAAAAAACAACTACATGCCCCAGAATCCAGTATTGCTTGGAGGTGAACTTCTCTGCCTGCTACTAGCAATGTAACAGGGAGTGAGATATGAGAAGACTTGGCTACTTGAAGATGAACCGGAGTGCAGAGGGTTAGTTTTCTTGGTCTTGTGGGGCAGTTGTCTATGAAATGTCCTGATTCCCCGCAGTAGAAACAAAGTTTCGCCTGTCGGCGATGAAGTTTTACCTCAGAGGTTAATGCTGGACGGAACATGCCGATTTGTATGGGGGCCAGTGCAGACTGGACTTGGGGCTGTGTCCGGGTAGAGCAAGAGGCCCGATCACGTTTAACCTGACATTCCCGTAAACATCTGTCAAGCTGAACTGTTAACTGGATGAGATCTTCTAGTGTGGATGGAACCTGCAGCCTGGCTAGCTCATCTTTGAGGGCCTCAGACATCCCCATTCGATACTGGTACTTTAATGCTGCCTCATTCCAGCCAGAGTCTGTAGACCATGTGCGAAACTCTAGCGTATAGTCTTCCGCAGGGTGCTGACCCTGACAAAGGGAGTGTAGAGTTGCTTCGGCAATAGCTACCCATAGAGGGTCATCATATAGCTGGGCCATGACTTCAAAGAACTGGTCCACAGTGTTGATGATGGGGCTGCTTTGTTCCAACAGGCCATGGGCCCAGGTCTGCGGCTCACCATATAGTAAGGAGATAGTGAAACCCACTTTGATTGCTTCACTGGAAAAAGTCTGTGGTTGCAAGGCAAAGTATAAGTAACAGGAATTCTTAAAGGACCTAAATTTCCTTCGATCACCATGGAAACATTCTGGCGCTGGGATTCGTGGTTCTGGAGGGGCTATAAACCTGGTAGTTGCCGCCGGAGGTGGGATTTGAACTGAGAGAGAGGGTGACACAGGTAGGTGCTGCAGACGTTCCTTCAACCGGAAGTATTTATCCTGAAGCTGCTGGATGACTGGGGTAAGAGCTGTGATCTGCTAGAGAATAGCCTTCATCGGGGAGTCACCTCCGTCGGCCTCTGACATGGCTAGATTATACTGTCAGGGTCTTGGTAGGAGGCCGAGATGCTGAGAGGGCTCCCCTTGCGGCCGAGTGCAGCACAACCCTGAAGATGACATAGGGATGCGGTGCTCACAGAAGCACGGGTTGCCTGGAAGTAAAAGCTGGTGTTGGGAACTTGATAGAACAAAGTCACTGGAGGCAATGTGCTTAAGGTCCAGAAAGGGGGACCAATGGAAGTCCAATAGGGAATCAGAAGCCAAGCCAGGGGGTCAAACACAGTAAGACAGTCCAAGAACCGAATCAACAAATCCAGGTACAGGAGACAGAGGAATGCGGAGTCCGTTAATCAAGCCGGGGTCAGATGCAGGGAGCAGGCAGGAGGAGTCCAAAGCAAGCCGGTACGTAGACCCAGGAGATTCAGAGGAGTAGGTAAACAAGCCAGGTCGGTACACAGGAGGTCAGGAGAACAGGAAACACAATCACAGGAACACAGGAAGAGCTGATGATAATCCAGCGATGTGGCACTGTCAGTGGAACGTTTAAATAAACAAGGCGCCTGTATCACGTCGTGCGCGCACCGTCATGTTCGCACGATTGCGGCATTGTTGCACACGCGCATTCGCCCGATCGCGGCGCCAGGTGTTCGTCTAGTAACGATATTGTACCTTCGTGTGCGCTGATGTGCGTTAGCGCGACCTTGCCTGTGCTGGTTAGCTGACCTTGTGGAACTGTGCATGGGGATGCGCCTGTTTCCCTGACACCTATGTCCAGAATGTATGATTTATGTTCATTCACCTTGTAGTAAGATACATTGCTAAATCTTTGCAAAAGAGAATGTACCGAAGCCAGGGAAGAGATGGGGTTTGTGATCATCATTATCACATCGTCCGCAAATGGATTTATTTTATGCTCGATGGTGCCAATTTGGAAACCTGCTATTGCACAATTGGTCCTAACATGTTCTGCCAGAGGTTCCATCACTAGATTGAAAATGAGAGGTGACAAAGGACAGCCTTGGCGGGTGCCGTTAGTGATTGAGAATGGTTGCTATAGCATTTCAGAAGTGTATACCCGTGCCGATGGGGAAAAGTATAGTGCCATTATGGCGGACAGGATGGGTCCCTGGAAACCAAATTTAATAAGAGTCGTTCGCATGTATTCCCAGTGGACTCTATCAAACGCCTTCTCTGAATCCAGGGACAGAAGCAGAGAAGGCGTTCAAGACGGCCCAGCATGGTGTATGATGTTGATAGTTCTGCGGGTTGCATCAAAGGTCTGTCTACCCTTTGTGAAACCTGATTGGTCCCTGTGTATGAGTAAGGGCATTAGGTCTATCAATCTATTAGCTATGATTTTGGCATAAATTTTTGTGTCGAGGTTGAGCAGGGAGATGGGTCGGAAATTTTGTGCACATGTGGGTTCCTTCCCCGGCTTTGGCAACGTAATAATCAAAGCAGATAGCATTTCTGGTGGGAGAGAGGAGGACGAGGCAGCGTCATTGTAAACTTTAGATAGAAAGGGTGATAGAATCATTCCAAACTTTTTATAACACTCGCTAGTGAGTCCTTCTGGGCCTGGGGATTTGTTGGGTGGAAGGGTTGAGATTGTTTGCATTATTTTTAGGGAGTATGAATGGGGCATTGATTTTCCTTAGTTGGTTCTCAGAGAGCTTGGGGAGGTTAACTGCATGAAGGAATAATGCTATGTCTTGCGAAGAAGGTTGTGTAACAGAGGCATCATCTTTTAAGTTATAAAGGGTATTATAGTAATAGCTGAATGCATCTGCAATGGCTGAAGGATCAATTCGTTTTTGTTTTGAAGCGGGGTGGTAAAGGTGGGTGATTTTAGTTTTGGAGTAATGACCTTTAATCTTGGTGGCCATGGCTTTCCCTGCCTTGTTGCCAGTGGAGTAGTGTTTAGCTTTAAAGTGAGTATGGGCTTTTTTGTAAGAATCTAACAGATGGGTTCTCAATTCTTGTCTGAGGAAACCTAGTTTATTTTTGATACTGGGGTCAGGATTAGATTGATTTTGGCTTTCTAGGTTTTTGATCTTGGATGTAAGGGAATCTAGATGCTGTAATCTCCTCCTCCTCTCTCTAGCTCCTAGCTGTATAAAGATCCCCCTTATGAATGCTTTATGGGCATTCCATAGGACTGAGTTATTATTGATGGATCTTGCATTGATAGCAAGGTATTCCTCCAATCGCTCTTTGATGTATTCTAAATAAGTTGGGGAGTGGATAATGGCTGCATTGGCTCTCCATATCCTTGCAGTGGAGGTAGACGGTGAATCATTTACAGTCATAGTAACTGGTGCGTGGTCAGACCACAGTATGGTGGAGATCTCTGATGAGGATACTTTGGGCAAAGTCCATTTGTGTACCAAAAAATAGTTAATCCGTGTGTAAGAGTTATGACGTGGGGAGAAGTAAGAATAATCTCTTTCGGAGGTGTGGTGACATCTCCACACATCGTATAGGTCATGTGACCATATAAAGGAGCCCATAGGTGATGTGATTCTACTAGATTGAGATGACGTGTCTACGGAGTTGTCCGGTACTACATTAAAGTCTCCACAGATAACAAGGAGGCCCTGTTTGAAATTATTGATTTTCTTCATGAGTTTGGATAGAAAGCTGATTTGTTTCTTGTTAGGGGCGTAAGCGCCACAATGGTGTATCTGATATTGTTCAAGGAGCAGTCTAGATCTAAATATCTGCCATTTACATCCACCAGGCTGCTGTGGAGTGTGAAAGAAGTTGTATTTTTAATGGCTATCAGGACCCCGTTCTTTTTGTCGGGTCCAGAGGCCTTAAAAACGCTTGGGAAGTTCTTGGTACAAGAGGGCTCTGCAGTGGCTTTAAAGTGCGTCTCTTGCACGCAGAGGACGTCACATAGGGAGCTTTGTGCAGTTTTTCACATAGAGGACCTTTTAGCTGGGTGGTTTAAGCCCTTTACGTTCAATGAGAGAAATTCTGGCATCTTGGGCGGTGACGTGAAATATACCAAGAAAGGAAATCAAGAATAGCACTTACAGTCGCGAGTGGTCAAGTTCTTGCTGTAGGGAGACTTGGAGTTCTGTTGGATCCTCGGATTCGGTTAGTCAGCAGTCTTCAGAGAAGGATTTATTTCCGTGTGCTTGTGCTCTCCAGGGTAGGATATGTGGGGAAGTAGATAGGGAGGTATCAGTTAATGTAAAACCTCAGTATAACTGACAGGAGAGAAAACAGGGGTCAGTAGTATGTCAAATGAACTATTGTGCAAGTTTGAGGGAATTCGTTTGTGAGTTAGCTACAACGAGCAGGCACTGAATCGGGGTGCATATGTGAACATAGTACCAAGGTGTCACTAACCTCTTCTTTATATGACTGAGCCGGAACGAGGCCCCTTGATGTGGGATGGAGGGTTTACTGAATGATTCATCTGAGGGGAGGCATCGGATTCTGGAAGGATTTTCCATTTCCTGAGGAGTTGAATACCTTCTTCCACTGTGTGGATGCTGTGCTTCACCCCATTCTTGGTGAATAGTATTTTGGTCGGGAATCCCCATTGGTATGGGATTTTGTGGTTGTTTAGAGGTTTGGTGATGGTCTGAAGTTGGCGCCGCTGTTGGCGGGTGTATTGGGAGAAGTCGGCGAAAAGTTGTAGCTTCGAGTAAGGTGGTGGCAGGCGGTCAAGACGTCTTGTTGTGGCTAGGAACATGTCTTTGGTATGAAAGAAGTGGATCTTCATAAGTGTATCACGGGGTACCTCCGCAGGGAGGTGAGGAGGCTTTGGTAGGCGATGAATGCAGTCGATGATGGTCTCCACAGGCGGGAGGTCTGGTAGGAGTGATGAGATCAGCTTTCTGGCATAGGAATTCAGATCCGCCGGTAAGACAATTTCAGGTATACCGCGTATTTTCACGTTGTTGCGTCTCGAGCGGTCCTCGAGGTCCGCCCTTTTGGCTCGCATCCACTGATGTTCCTCTCTAGTGTAATCGTGTGCATCCACTAGGTCATAAACTGTTTCAGTCACAGTGCCCAGCTGCTGTTCAATGCGGCCTACTTTGTTCCCCATTCATATCATCTCAGATTTCAATGCAAAAAACATCGAGGAAATGTCATTGTGCAGAGAGCTATGCAGAGAAATCAGCATTTCTTTTAGCATAGTGTCAATGACAGGTTGGTTGGAAGCGGGGAAGGCTGAAATAGGAGATGACACAGGCACCTATATGAAGAGATTCTCTAATGCAGGCCTTACCTCAGAAGCCTGGGTGACTGCATCCATTCGCATCAGCGATTTTGCTGGGCTATTAGGTGTGGAGGATGGATCAGATGATGCAGAGGGGTCCGAGGAGTTGTCCTGCGGCAGGATTGAGTATGCATCTGCATCAGGCAGATCAGTGTAGGCCTGTTCTCCTCGCGGTGGGCGATCGTGGGCGCCATCTTGGATAAGGCCGCCGGGAGGCTGAATGAAGAAATCCGTCAACTTTCTCGGCTGACGGTATTCTTTTTGCTTGCGGGTGGTCCCGGTCTGGTTCCCATGTGTGTGGGGGTCCGGATGATTCATGTTTGCCGTTCAGGTTAGCGGTGCTGATGATCGTTTCCCCATTCAGTGCAGGAGCTGAGAAGTCAGGCTTCCATTCAGCTCGGCAGTTGGCCACGCCCCCCGGTGTGTGGGCCTTTTTTGAGACGAGTGCATCAGATCCCACCGCTGCTAATGGCAACATATGTCTCAAGCGTATCTCACGTGGCCAAAACATCACCCGCTTGGGCACCAAATGCTTGACCAGACATATGTCGACCTGCCATGCAGTTCGTTGGCAAGCGTACCTAAAAGACCCACACCAAAGAACAAAGCAAACCTCTCCATGCTCTTCATCAGCTGGGATCTCCAACCCCACTATACCTTCAGTCCTCTCTGAAACCTGCACTGAGAGGAATGAAGGCATAGAATTAAGTGTGTCACAGCCAAGTACTTGCGGGCAATCTGCTATCAGTACACCGATGTCAGATTGTACCAGGCAAATTTCCCTGCCCCAGCTGCTGCACCGCCGAAAGAAGTTCGCTCCCAGCCATCCACATGCCCAGCGGTTGAATGCTAGCTTGGCTAAATTGCTAGCATTTCAACTGCTGCCTTTTCAGTTGGTAGACTCTGCCCCCTTCCGTGAGTTTGTGGAATGTGCGGTTCCTCAGTGGCAGGTTCCCAAACGCCACTTTTTCTCATGGAAGGCGATTATGGCTCTCTACCGGCATGTGGAAGGCAATGTCTTGGCCTCGCTGGACAGGGCGGTCAGTGGTAAGGTGCATATTATCGCTGACTCATGCTCCAGCAGGCATGGACAGGGACGTTACCTATCTTTCACAGCGCACTGGGTGACTCTTCTGGCAGCTGAGAAGGATGCAGGACAGGGTGCAGTAGTGTTGGAGGTTGTTCCGCCACCACGCCTCCAAAATTCTACTAGTGGTGATTCTGCCACACCTCTCTCCTCCACCCCCTCCTCTTCTTCTTCCTCCATGGCCTCTTCCTGTGCTGATTTGTCCTCGGAACCAGCGGTGCTCTGTAGATTCTGTCAGCTCTGCAGGGGCAGGTTCAGAGGTGGTTGATGCCATGCCAGCTTAAGGCAGGTATGGTGGTTTGAGACAATGGCACCAACCTCCTCTCCACCCTCCGACAGGGACAACTGACTCATGTGCCCTGTTTGGCTCATGTCCTTAACTTGGTGGTGCAGTGGTTCTTGGGCAGGTACCTGGGCTTACAGGATGTCCTGAGGCAGGCCAGGAAAGTCTGTGTGGATTTCCACAGCTCATGTAATGCCAGTGCTTGGCTGGCTGACCTCCAAAAGGAATTTAACCTGCCCAAGAACTGCCTAATCTGTGACATGCCCACCGGGTGGAACTCAACGTTGACCATGCTGCAGCAGCTGCACACGCAGCAGAGCGCCATCAATGAGTACCTATGCTACTATGGCACCAGAACAGGGTCAGGGGACCTTGTTTTTTTTCCCCATGCCAGTGAGCTATGATCAGGGATGCATGCACTGTCCTGTCACCATTTAAGGAGGCCACAAGGATGGTGAGCAGTGACAGTGCATACATTAGTGACACTGCCCCTCTTGTCCACCTGTTGGAGCACACGCTGCATGGAATGATGGACAGGGCACTTAAGGAAGAACAGAGGGAGGAACAGGAGGACTTCCTTACCTCTCAAGGCCCCCCTATATCCAGACAGTGTTCCTGCGTGCCCGCCGATCACACAGGAAGAGGACGAGGAGGAGTAGGAGGATTGTCTCAGCATGGAGGTGGAGCCTGGCACTCAGCATCAGCAGCAGTCTTTAAGGGATCATTTACAGTCCCAAGAAATCCATGGACTTGTACGTGGCTGGGAGGAGGTGGCTACGGATCATGTCGTCCTTAGTGACCCAGAGGACTCTGGACCGAATGCCTCAGCAAACCTACGCTGCATGGCCTCCCTGATCCTGCAAAGCCCGCGGAAGGATCCTCATATTTGTGGTATCAAGGGGAGGGATGATTACTGGCTGGCAACCCTGCTTGATCCACATTACAAGGGTAAGGTTGCGGACCTTATCTTGCCATCGCAGAGGGAGCAGGGGATGAAACATCTTTGGGAGGCCTTGCAGAAAGGTTTGTTCAACGCGTTTCCAGAGACTGGGAGGTTACAATTTCCTGGTCCTCCTGGACAATGTGTTGTTGAGGCTTCGGTCAGTCACAGAAGGAGCGGTGGAGAAGGTGGCCGTCTGACCGATGCGTTCAGACAATTTTTTAGTCTGCAGCCCCAAGGTCTGATCAGTTCCAGCAACCATCGCCAGCGTCTGATTCACATCGTGCAGGATTACCTAGGGGCAAGATCAGACTTGGACACCTTTCCCACCGAAAATCCTCTGGGTTACTGAGTCTTGAGGATGGATCACTGGCCATAGCTTGCACAGTATGCAATTGAGCTACTGGCTTGTCCTGCATCCAGCGTTCTTTCTGAACGCACATTCAGTGCTGCTAGAGGCTTTGTAACCAATCACAGGGTGCGCCTGTCCACCGAATCGGTCGATCGGCTGACCTTCATAAAAATGAATTAGTCTTGGATCACCAGCTACCAAGCACCTGATGCTGATGTAACCGATTGATTTTTTCTTTAATGTGAGATCCCTTTAAAACTGCCTATGCTGATGCTGAGTGACTATCCTGTAATGCTGAGTCACAATCTTCTTCCTCATCAATTTTCATGCTGATAGCTTGTAAGAACATTTTTTGTTCTGGGCACCGCCACCAGTGGCCAAGGCCCAATTTTTCTGCCCCTGTTTAACAGGGGCGTGTAATTACAATTTTTGATGCAATACTTTGCAGCAGGGCTCATTCCTGCACTCCAACTATAGTATCTGTGAGGGGTTGCAGTGTTGTGGCACCAGCACGAGTGCCCAAGGTCCAATTTTTCAGCCTCTGTTTAACAGGGGCGTATAATTACAATTTTTGATGCAATACTTTGCAGCAGGGCTCATTCCTGCGCTCCAACTATAGCATCTGTGAGGGGTTGCAGTGTTGTGGCAATTTTTCTGCCCCTGTTTAACAGGGGCGTGTAATTACAATTTTTGATGCCATACTTTGCAGCAGGGCTCATTCCTGCGTCCTAACTAGAGTATCTGTGAGGGGTTGCAGCGTTGTGGCACCAGCACCAGTGCCCAAGGCCCAAATTTTCAGCCCCTGTTTAACAGGGGCATATAATTACAACTCTTGATCTAATATTTCACAGCAGGGCCCATCTGTGAGGGGTTGCAGTGTTGTGGCACCAGTGCCTAAGGCCCAATTTTTTTGCCCCTGTTCAACAGGGACATGTAATTACAATTCTTGATCTAATATTTCACAGCAGGGCCCATTCCTGCGCCCACCAAGAGTAACTGTGAGGACTTATGCCCCGTACACATGGTCGGATTTTCCGACAGAAAATGTGTGATAGGACCTTGTTGTCGGAAATTCCGACCGTGTGTAGGCTCCATCACACATTTTCCATCGGATTTTCCGACACACAAAGTTTGAGAGCAGGCTATAAAATTTTCCGACAGCAAAATCCGTTGTCGGAAATTCCGATCGTGTGTACACAAATCCGACGGAATAAATAAAGAGATGAAAACTATTGGCCACTGCCCCGTTTATAGTCCTGATGTACGTGTTTTACGTCACCGCGTTCAGAACGATCGGATTTTCCGACAACTTTGTGTAACCGTGTGTATGCAAGACAAGTTTGAGCCAACATCCTTCGGAAAAAATCCTAGGATTTTGTTGCCGGAATGTCCGAACAAAGTCCGACCATGTGTACGGGGCATTACAGTGTTGTGGCAACACCACCACCACCAAAGGCCCAATTTTTCTGCCCCTGTTCAACAGGTGCATGTAATTACAATTCTTAATCTAATATTTCACAGCAGGGCCCGTTCCAGTGCCCACCAAGAGTAACTGTGAGGTACAGTGTTGTGGCACCAGCACCACCACCAAAGGCCCAATTTTTCTACCACTGTTCAACAATGGCATGTAATTACAATTCTTGATCTAATATTTCACAGCACGTTCCTACGCCCCACCAAGAGTAACTGTGAGGGCTTACAGTGTTGTGGCAATACCACACCTAAGGCCCCAATTTCTGCAGAGTATATAGGGCAGGCCCCTACTTTCAAACATCCAACTTACAAATGACTCCTACTTGCAAACGGAAGGAGACAACAGGAAGTGAGATTAAATCTACCCTATAGGAAGGGAAATTCTCTCCTGTAAGAGTTAATATGGGAAAAACGTTTTTCCTTTCCACTGATGCTTTATCATCAATCCTTGTTTCACTAAAAACCCCAAATTTTCAAAAAACATTTGTCATTGGGACAGAAAGTGAGGTGAAATCTTCTGAAGAGGTGCACAGACAGCAAAACAAATGTTACAGGGGTGATAACACTTTCCTATGTTTTCCAAAAAGCTTAAAAATAGATCTTTTTGGCTGGAGCTACACTTTAAAAATGTACCAGTTCAAAATTACAAACAGATTCTACTAAACAACAAACCTGCAGTCCCTGTCTTGTTTGCACCGCCTTAATACTGTTGTTCAGAGTATATAGGGCCCTGGGGCCCCATGCCTTTCCTTTTTTTAATTTGGGTGTGGGTTCCCCTTAATATCCATACAAGACCCAAAGGGCCTGGTAATGGACTGGGGGGTGGGGGGTACCCATGCCATTTATCTCACTGATTTTCATCCATATTGCCAGGACCCAACATTACATTAAAGCCGCAAGCAGTTTTAAATGACTTTTATTCCTTTAAAAATGTGATTTTGCGCAGAGACTGTTCTAAGCACGGGAAACATGCGCCACTTTGCAGGCATACTATAGACACCCCCCAGGTATGATATTTAAAGGAATATTTCACTTTAAGCATCATTAAAATCACTGCTCCAGAAAAAACGGCTATTTTTAAAACTTTTTTTGCATTGATACATGTCCCCTGGGGCAGGACCCTGGTCCCCAAACCCTTTTTAGGACAATAACTTGCATATTAGCCTTTAAAATTAGCACTTTTGATTTTGAACTTTCAAGTCCCATAGACTTTAATGGGGTTCTAAAGTTCACGCAAACTTTCGGTCCGTTCGCAGGTTCTGGTGCGAACCGAACCAGGGGGGTGTTCGGCTCATCCCTAGTCATGATACAGCATTTCAATTGGATTTAAGTCCGGGCTTTGACTAGGCCACTCCAAAACCTAAATTGTTTGATCGATTTGGAGATGGACTTACTGTTGTGTTTCGGATCATTCTCCTGTTGCATAACCCAAGTGCACTTGAGCTTGAGGCCACGAACTGATGGCCGGACATTCTCCTTTCGTATTTTCTGGTAAAGCTCAGAATTCATGGCTCCATCAATTATGGTAAGTCGCCCAGGTCCTGAAGCTGCAAAGCAGCCCCAGACCATCACGCTACCACCACCATGTCTGACTGTTGGTATGATGTTCTTGCTACGAAATGCTGTATTCGTTTTGTGCCAGATGTAACAGGACGCACACCTTCCAAAAAGTAAAATTTTTGTCTCATCAGTCCACAGAATATTTGCCTAAAAGTCTTGGTGATAATCAAGATTTTTTTTGGTAAATGTGAGATGAGCCTTTGTGTTCTTTTTGGTCAGCAGTGGCTTTGGCCTTGGAACTCTCCCACATTTGCCATTTTTGCCCAGTCTCTTTCGCATTGTTGAATCATGAACACTGATCTTACCCGAGGCAAGTGAGGCCTGCAGTTCTTTAGACTTTGTTCTGGGTTCTTTTATGACCTCCTGGATGAGTCGTTGTCATGTTCTTGGAGTAATTTTTGTAGGCCAGCCACTCCTGGGAAGGTTCACCACTGTTCCAAGTTATCTCCATTTGTGTATAATGGCTCTCCCCATGGTTCACTGGAGTTCCAAGGCCTTAGAAATGGCTTTGAAACCCTTCCTAGACCGATACATGTTGGTTATTAATCTGTTATTCAATTTATTTAGATTGTGGCATGGTGTGTGGCTTTTTGTGATCTGTTAGCATGCTTCACTTTGTCAGACAGCTTCTATTTATGTCATTTCTTAATTTAACAGGTCTGACAGTAATCAGGCCTGGGTGTGGCAAGTGAAATTTAACTCAGCTTTCTAAAAAAATTGTGGTTAATCACAGTTCATTCATGATTCAGCATGGGAGGAGGCGTTTACTTTTTCACATAGGGCCATGCAGGTTTGAACAGCTTTTTTCCCTATAACCACTTCACGCAAATCGCTGTACCTGTATGTTAGTACTTTGACGCTAAATACTGTTGTTATGGCAGCAGCTAGCTAGTATTTTCAGCTAGTATTTTCAGGAACAGCGTGCGTTTCTCTTTAAGATAAAAGTGGTCTCTGCAGCGGATTTGCTGCAAGATCACTTTTATCGGTGGTGGGAGAGGTGCCCACCCCCCTTCCACCGCGCTCTGGTTGTCTCTGTCGCCTACCGGAGCCTTTGGTAGCGGCAGAGATGATTGCGTCTGCTCCCCTCACTGCTGGAAGCCGGGTGAGGGGAAGATGGCCTCCCGCTCTGCTCCATAGCATTGGAGGGCGGAATGATTTTATCTTGTAAACACTGAGTCTAAAAAATAGGCCCAGTCCTTCAGTTGTTAATAAATTAAATAATTATTTAAAAACTGCATCTTGGATTTACTCGGGTTATCTATGTGTGATATTAAAATTTGTTTAACAATCTAATTTTTTATAGCGGAATTCCACCCATTTAAAAGTATGCAGCTACAAAAAGTGTGAAAAAAGTGACCCTTAATAATCAGACACTAGGGCGTAGCCTGGCTCAGGATGTGATCGGACGTGTCCCTGTGTAGCTCCTGGTCTCTCCCTATGCAATCCTGCTCCATCCTGATCACCCTTTGCCAGCAGCCAATTCTTTTTTTGCTTAACACCTTCCAGTGTGTCTTCTGCATCTCCGGGGGGCACTTTGGTGGATTGGAAAGCGGCGAGGGAAGAAACAACCCCCGGTAAAGATGAGCATTGCCACTCGCTCCAGCCAAGATGGCCCCCGCAACACCATACATGGGCCCAGCACATCACCAGCCTCCACTCCGGATCTCTTTGGAGACAGCCAGGACATGTCCCCACCACCCTCCCCTGTGATTCCGGACCCTGCAGCCGTCCCCCTGATAGCGAACCCGGGCTCGGCGGTCTTGGATGGCGCGAAGGAACCCACTCTGGCAGAGGTCCTCACTATAATTAAGGTAAACCATGCGGACGTTGTTGGGAAGGTGGATGGGCTAAAGATTGACTTAACTATTATGCGGCAGGACATGCACAAACTATGTGGCCGGGTTATTGAGACTGAGCAATGTATTCGTGATTTGGAGGATGCTGTCACTCCCATTCTGCCTAAACTCAATACACATGGGGGAAAGATTGCATCTCTGGAGGATAAGGTTGATGACCTTGAAAATCGCTTTCGCAGAAATAAGCTGCGCCTGGTCGGGCTCCCGGAGCGGGTGGAGGGGTCTGACCCTGTAGCCTTCCTAGAGAGCTGGCTTGAGCAAGAATTTGGCCGTGAGCAGTTATCCCCCTGTTTTGTGATTGAGAGGGCCCACCGAGTCCCGGGACGCCCCCTTCCTGAAGGTCACCCCCGCGTATGGTGGTGATCCGTCTCCTCAACTACAGAGACCGTGATTCCATTTTGGGGGTTGCCAGGAGGAAAGGAAGTCTCCGCATTAATAAAGCTGTGGTGTTCCTCTTTCTGGACTACTCTGCGACAGTCCGCAACTGTAGAGCTAGTTACCAGCAGGTCAAGCAGAAGCTCCGGGAGCAGGATATCCAATATTCCATGCTGTTCCCTGCTACCCTCCGGGTCACATACCAAGGGAAAGCTCATTTCTTTCAGTCCCCACAAGATGCCATGTCCTGGTGGGAATCACTACCTGGCCCTCCTAAGCCCCCTGCCTGATGCGGATCCCCACATCCTGCTGGTTTCATTGCTGGAACTGAAGTTTCCTCTCTCCTCTTTCATATCTTTTTTGAATTATTTTTTGCTATTCATCATTGTGAGTTTCTTTTGTTGCTTAAATATGTGCTAACCTTGGATGATCATACATGTCTCCGGAGGGAGAGTACCTAATCTCTGTCCTTAACCAAGCCTGAGATGCCTTGGGGTTTAGTCCCCCATTTCTTTTGGAATTTTGTTGTCAAACACTGACTATTTTGTTTTTCTGACTTTTTTCATGCTTCCTGTTACAGGCCATGCTCCCCATGCATGGTACAAGTTTTGGGTATAGGCCCACTCCTCTTTTTTGGAGCTGTGCAGGGAATTTATCGCCCTTGTTGGGTAATGGATATGCTAAGGTACGTAGTTGTGTTGTTGTAGGTATGGT
Organism: Lithobates septentrionalis; assembly: GCA_037952835.1. Lineage (NCBI taxonomy): Eukaryota > Metazoa > Chordata > Amphibia > Anura > Ranidae > Lithobates > Lithobates septentrionalis. The sequence goes on from JBBDGP010000229.1 coordinate 12,825,642, forward strand.
GTATGTATGGATGGTTGTATGTTCAGCACTGCGGCCCTTATTTTCCTATGGAGCTGTGACCGGGGATGGGGAGCCCTCCGGGACTCCTATATCTATATCTATCCTATAGTCCATCAGATGACGGATACATTTCATACCTGGTCATCATTGCCCCTCAATCTAATTGGTCGTATAAATATATTTAAAATGATTTTTTACCGAAATTTCTTTATTGCTTTAGGGCTTCCCCGGTTTTCTTCACCAAAAATTTTTTTGCAAAACTTGACTCTGCCCTTTTAACTTTTATTTGGAATGGTTGCCAACCTTGTATAGCCAAATCCTCCCTACAAGCGGCTAAGGCCGTAGGCGGATTGGCTTGCCCGAATTTACAAAATTATTTCCTCGCCTCCCAGCTCACCTATATCCATGACTGGCTGCACTCTGATCCCCAAACTCCTGCCACTGCCTTTCTTTTGACTTTATTTGAACCTCCTACCTCTTTGAGGGATGAGTTGCATAGATCGAGGAGGTCTGGTGGTTCCAGATTCTCCCCCGTTGAGGTTTGCTTTATGGCTTGGAGGGAGGGAGGAAAAACACTGACACAGTCCCTAGCTGATATTTCACCACGGGATCCCCTGTGGCGAAATCCAAATATTCCTGAGCTCTTTGGCCACCTGGACTCGACCTGGTGGGCCCGTTTTGGAATTACACACTTTTCTCATATATTCAAGGAGAATACCCTAATGTCTTTTGAATCTCTTAGACTTAAATATGGCCTCAATAATACATTTTTTTCAATTACCTTTTATTAGTATCTTTTATTACGACATGCCCTTCAGGCACAATTTGGTTTGTTGACCGTAGAGCTCATGGAATCTTCTATTGAGGACCTTCTGTCGTTCCCAGAAATTACCAAACTAGTGACGACCTTTTATGGACGACTTCAGGTGCTGGGAGCGGATCCCTTTCAGAATTCTCAACGTAAATGGCAGCTGTTTATGCCTGATCTTTCAAGAGGATTGGGAAGAAGCAACGGAAATATGTTTTCAGGATATCATTAGTACGGCCGATGTCCTGATACAGTTTAAGTTTATACATCACTTACATTATACACCTGCTAGGTTGGTTAAAATGGGTCTGGGTCGAGATATTGCATGTGCTAGATGTAACACGTGTGCTGCCGACTTCTTTCACATGTTCTGGACATGCTCTGGACTTGCAACCTTCTGGAAGGATTTGTTTGTTTTTTTCAATCGCAAACTGCATCTGCCGTTGCCTCATACCCCGGAGGTTGGACTTTTGGGAGTCTTGAATGACCATGTTCCTCGCACTCATGCTAGAACGTTGATACATATATTGTTATTTTATGCACGTAAAACAATTTTACTACATTGGAAAGAAACTGCCCCCCTTTCGGTCCACGCTTTCTTCTGCATTGTTCATGGGACCCTCCCCAAGTTTAAATTGATATATAAAAGTAAGGCATGCCATAGAAATTCACCAAAATATGGCAGCCGTGGCTGGACGTCTCAGGGGACTTCTGGGGGGATGTCCTTTCTTCACAGCTATCTCAATGAGTGGTATGATGTTGTGATTTCGTGAACAATATTTGTCTTATGTCTACAAGTGGATAGGGATATCCGTATGCATTTTAAAACTCGATTGCCTGTGAGTTACTGGAAATATACTGCTGTAATGGGGTCATGTGTGCTGTGAGTGTGAATGAGTATGTGTGTGTATGGTTTAGTTTTATTTTTTCCTGGGTATAAATGTTTCTCCAGACGTCATAATCGGTCATATATTCATTATCCGAACTGTGATGCTGATATGTAGATGTATATATGTACCGACTGTCTGTACTTTTCATTGTGTTTTGTCCTTCTTTTGATGGTTAAAAATGAAAATAAACACCTATAAAAAAAAAATAATAATCAGACACTCACCTGTCCCATGGTCCAGCGATGTGGGCTCACGAAGCCTCGCTCCTCTTCCCCTCCTCTCCACGGCACCAGCATTCTAACTGTGGGTGCCTGGCTGTGGCTTCACATCCAGGCCCGCACTGCGCATGTGCAAGCCGCGCAACGCACTGTGAATGGCCGGGCAATCTTGTGGGACCTATGACATGTCCCAGAAGATTGGAGGGAGGGGGGAGAGGTGATCTTCCTTCCGGCGCCGCAGGGCCAGGGGAGGAAGTGGGAGCTGGGTGACTGTGAAAACAGGGTACCTGCTATCCCCCCTCCAAAAAAATGACATGCCAAATGTGGCATGTTAGGGGGTCACCAACACTTAAAGTGGAAGTTCCATTTTTGGGTGGAACTTCGCTATAAGTGTGAGAAAAATGCAAAAAAAAATCAGAAAGGGGGCAAATACTTTTTCACAGCACTGTATGTGGTAATAAATATGGAGGAATTAAAAATCTGCGCTTACAGATAACTGCACAATGTGACAACTACAGTACATTGCCCTGCACTCAATTAATTTAAATATTATTTTACAATGTATTCTGTTATGTAATTTGAACAAACAAAAATCCTTCAAAATATTTGTGGAATGTGTATTTTTTTTCTAGAATCTATCAGCTTATTTAAGCCACATAAATACATTTAAGTCACTCTATATGTAATATTGAGAATAAATATTTTTTTTGTTTATTATTTTCCTGATGCCTCTATAACACAATAAGACATTTTTGTGTTACTGCTCCAGCTACACAAGTATTATTTTATATGTGTGAAATTATGGATTTATCTTCTTTATCTTCGTATATGTGGGTTGATTCATGCAGTTGTTAGGTTTTTATGATACCTATGTAACTTCAATTTTATCTCTTTTCAGTGTATGATACAGACAACATTGCCTGAGGAAAAAGAAAGAGAACGCTATAAGATTAAAGCACAGAAAAGGAAAAAAAGAAAATGAGAAAGGTCAGTAGTAGTACAGTATTGGTTACCTTCCTTTTGAATTTTCGATTGTCAGAAAAATACAGAAGCATTCCTACATATAAGTAGGTTATTAAAATGCACATTATTATAGATGCCATTGTTATACAAATTCTATGTGCAAATTGCAAGTTTGAAAAAGTGTCATTGTGGTTCTGCTAGACTTGAGTGTAGTGGTATTCACATACCAGGATATGAGATAATTGGCAGATTTTCAATGAGACATAAATATCCAAAAGATATTAACCCTCCTCATTAGCCCTTCCCCCTCTCCAATTAATACAGCTTATCCTTACAGTTACCTCTTCCTAGGGAACCATCCCTGCACTGGTCATTTTCAGATCTGCTATCTTTGAACCGAAACAGGTTGTTTCCTTTGAAAGGGAGGTTGTACTTTACAGGGGAATTTTCCCCAGAGCTTAGTGAAAGAGGTGAAGCTCTGCTGACTTCCATCATCCAATCATGTGCAAGCTATTTTTTTTTTTGCACATTTATCGGTATTCTTTGCAAAGTGAAATTTCCCCACATTTACTAAGTTCTGGGGAATATTGCCTTGCAAAATACAACTTTCCTTGAGAGAAAAAGTCTCACAAATACCTGTTGAGCCTGTTAGTGAAGTCCACCTATTGCTTCCTGTGCTGGGGTGACAATGATGCTACACTGCTCCTGAATTCAAAGCAGTGTTGCCACTCTCATATAAGCTGTGCCTGCTTGCAACACATTGGGATGAGGAGATATTTTTAGGTTTATTTAGGTAACGTGGATATCAGAACTGTCACTGCTGCTTGACAAGCATGTAGCTTGTCAATCAGCTCCTGGCCACACCTTTTCCTGCCCATTGCTTTCTGGATTGAAGTCTCAGTCTCTGTTGTTGAAACCCTTCCACTGTATGTTGCTGTGTCTGGAAGGGGAAATTTGTGAAATAAGATGATTTGCCTATGTCGGGAAAGATAAACAAAGTTTTTCTTTGTTAACTTTATGAGGCCTGTGCATCATTTAGTTACTGGATTTGGAACTTGTTTTGTCAAGGGCACTAATAGTAAACCCTCAGTGCTATCTGAATGATAAAGAGATTGTGCGCTTTTAAAAGGGCCGAGCTGAAGAATCTAGACACCGCCAGGAATGCACTCAAGCACCTTGCAAGGGATGATGGAGTTTATTGAGGATTTACCAGGTTGTGGCCCTCAAACATAAATGTGCAGATGGCAGATGACTCCAGGCAGATACAGAAACGGGGACAGGCCAAATGTCAGGATGGGCAGTAAACAAGCATAGTCAATACAAACTTAAGTTGGTAACTAGGGAAGCAGAAATGCAAGAGTGCAGGAGCTAACACAAACTGCAGCCTTGGGCTAGAAAATTATTCTATTGCTCAGGCAAGGAGTGTTGTCCTGAGCATGACTTAGGTTGACTGACAGGTTGCATAGGGTCTTACTGTGTACTGTCTTACTGTGTAGCTGCTATATCAATCAACAACTAAAATTCAGCCATGCCTATACCTCTTAGCCCTGTAAATCAAACCAGGCTGCAATACAAGGTAGTAAAAATGACATGGTGATAAAATCACAAATTGTTCCATATTCACTTTACTGATGATTTGTGACATGTAGGGATGAGCCGAACACCCCCCGGTTCGGTTCGCACCAGAACCCGCAAACGGACCGAAAGTTCGCACGAACGTTAGAACCCCATTGACGTCTATGGGACTCGAACGTTCGAAATCAAAAGTGCTCATTTTAAAGGCTAATTTGCATGGTATTGTCCTAAAAAGGGTTTGGGGACCCGGGTCCTACCCCAGGGGACATGTATCAATGCAAAAAAAACTTTTAAAAACGGCCGTTTTTTCGGGAGCAGGGATTTTAATGATGCTTAAAGTAAAAAAAAAAAGTGAAATATTCCTTTAAATATCGTACCTGGGGGGTGTCTATAGTATGCCTGTAAAGTGACGCGTGTTTCCCATGTTTAGAACAGTCCCTGCACCAAATGTCATTTTTAAAGGAAAAAATCTCATTTAAAACTGCTTGCGGGTTTAATGTCATGTCGGGTCATGGCAATATGGATGAAAATCAGTGAGACAAACGGCATGGGTACCCCCCCAGTCCATTACCAGGCCCTTTGGGTCCTGTATGGATATTAAGGGGAACCCCGCACCCAAATTAAAATAAGGAAAGGCCCTATATACTCTGAACAGCAGTATACAGGCGGTGCAAACAAGACAGGGACTGTAGGTTTGTTGTTAAGTAGAATCTCTTTGTAATTTTGAAGGGGTACATTTTTAACGTGTTTAGCTCCAGCCAAAAAATCTTTTTTAAGCTTTTTGGAAAACATAGGGAAGGGTTATCACCCCTGTGACATTTGTTTTGCTGTCTTTCCTCCTCTTCAGAAGATTTCACCTCACTTTTTGTCCCAATGAAAAATGTTTTTTGAAAATTTGGGTTTTTTTGTGGAACAAGGATTGGAAAGCATCAGTGGAAAGGAGAAATTTTTTTCCCATATTAACTCTTACAGGAGAGAATTTCCCTTCCTAGGGGTAGATTTCATCTCACTTCCTGTTGTCTCCTTCCGTTTGCAAGTAGGAGTCGTTTGTAAGTTAGATGTTTGAAAGTAGGGTCCTGCCCTATATACTCAGCAGAAATTTGGGCCTTAGGTGTTGCTGTGGCCACAACACTGTAAGCCCTCACAGGGCCCTGCTGTGAAATATTAGATCAAGAATTGTAATTACATGCCCCTGTTGAACAGGAGCTGAAAAATTAGGCCTTAGGCACTGGTGCTGGTGCCACAACACTGCAACCCCTCACAGACACTCTAGTTGGAACGCAGGAACGAGCCCTGCTGCAAAGTATTGCTTCAAAAATTGTAATTACATGCCCCTGTTAGACAGGGGCAGAAAAATTGGGCCTTAGGCACTGGTGCTGGTGCCACAACACTGCAACCCCTCACAGACACTCTAGTTGGAACGCAGGAACGAGCCCTGCTGCAAAGTATTGCATCAAAAATTGTAATTACACGCCCCTGTTAGACAGGGGCAGAAAAATTGGGCCTTAGGCACTGGTGCTGGTGCCACAACACTGCAACCCCTCACAGACACTCTAGTTGGAATACAGGAACGAGCCCTGCTGCAAAGTATTACATCAAAAATTGTAATTACACGCCCCTGTTAAACAGGGGCTGAAAAATTGTGCCTTAGGCACTGGTGCTGGTGCCACAACACTGCAACCCCTCACAGACACTCTAGTTGGAATGCAGGAACGAGCCCTGCTGCAAAGTATTACATCAAAAATTGCAATTACACGCCCCTGTTAAACAGGGGCTGAAAAATTGTGCCTTAGGCACTGGTGGTGGCGCCCAGAACCAAAAATGTTCTTACAAGCTATCAGCGTGATGATTGAGGAGGAAGAGGATAATTACTCAGGGATAGTCACTCAGCATCAGCATAGGCAGTCTTTGAAGGGATCTGAGATTTCAAAAAAAATTATTCGGTTACATCAGCATCAGGTGCTTAGTAGCTGGTGGTGATCCAAGACTGATTCATTTTTATGAAGGTCAGCCGATCGACCGAGTCGGTGGACAGACGCACCCTGTGATCGGTTACCACGCCTCCAGCAGCACTGAATGTGCGTTCCGAAAGAACGCTGGATGCAGGACAGGCCAGTAGCTCAATTGCATACTGTGCAAGCTCTGGCCAGTGATCCATCCTCAAGACCCAGTAACCCAGAGGATTTTCGGTGGGAAAGGTGTCCAAGTCTGATCTTGCCCCTAGGTATTCCTGCACCATGTAAAACAGACGCTGGCGATGGTTGCTGGAACCGATCATACCTTGGGGCTGCGGACCAAAAAATTGTCTGAACGCATCGGTCAGACGGCCACCTTCTCCACCGCTCCTTCTTTGACTGACCGAAGCCTCAGCAACACGTTGTCCAGAAACAGGAGTTTGTAACCTCCCAGTCTCTGGGAACGCGTTGCACAGACCTTTCTGCAAGGCCTCCCGAAGATGTTTCATCCTCTGCTCCCTCTGCGATGGCAAGATAAGGTCCGCAACCTTACCCTTGTAACGTGGATCAAGGAGGGTTGCCAGCCAGTATTGGTCCTTCTCCTTGATACCACGAATACGAGGATCCTTACGCAGGCTTTGCAGGATCAGGGAGGCCATGCAGCGTAGGTTTGCTGAGGCATTCGGTCCGGAGACCTCTGGGTCACTAAGGACAACAACGTCCGCAGCCACCTCCTCCCAGCCACGTACAAGTCCATGTGTTCCTTGGGACTGATCCCTTAAAGACTGCTGCTGATGCTGAGTGCCAGGCTCCACCTCCATACTGACACAATCTTCCTCCTCCTCCTCCTCGTCCTCTTCCTGTGTGATCGGCGGGCACGCAGGAACACTGTCTGGATAAAGGGGGCCTTGAGAGCTAAGGAAGTCCTCCTCTTCCTGCCTCTGTTCTGCCTCAAGTGCCCTGTCCATTATTCCACGCAGCGTGTGCTCCAACAGGTGGACAAGGGGGACAGTGTCACTGATGCATGCACTGTCAGTGCTCACCATCCTCGTGGCCTCCTCGAATGGTGACAGGACAGTGCATGCATCCCTGATCATGGCCCACTGGCGGGGTGAAAAAAAACCAAGCTCCCCTGACCCTGTCCTGGTGCCATAGTCGCACAGGTACTCATTGATGGCCCTCTGCTGCGTGTGCAGCCGCTGCAGCATGGCCAACGTTGAGTTCCACCTGGTGGGCATGTCACAGATTAGGCGGTTCTTGGGCAGGTTAAACTCCTTTTGGAGGTCCGTCAGCCGAGCACTGGCATTATATGACCGGCGGAAATGCACACAGACTTTCCTGGCCTGCCTCAGGACATCCTGTAAGCCCGGGTACCTGCCCAAGAACCGCTGCACCACCAAGTTAAGGACGTGAGCCAAACAGGGCACATGGGTCAGTTGTCCCTGTCGGAGGGCAGAGAGGAGGTTGGTGCCATTGTCGCAAACCACCATTCCTGCCTTAAGTTGGCGTGGCGTCAACCACCTCTGAACCTGCCCCTGCAGAGCTGACAGAACCTCTGCCCCAGTGTGGCTCCTGTCCCCCAAGCACACCAGCTCAAGCACCGCATGGCATCTTTTGGCCTGCGTACTTGCGTAGCCCCTTGAACGCCTACGGAGCACCGCTGGTTCCGAGGAAGAGGCCATGGAGGAAGAAGAAGAGGAGGGGGTGGAGGAGAGAGGTGTGTCACAATCAGCATTTTGGAGGCATGGTGGCGGAACAACCTCCAACACTACTGCACCTTGTCCTGCATCCTTCCCAGCTGCCAGCAGAGTCACCCAATGCGCCGTGAAACTTAGGTAACGTCCCTGTCCATGCCTGCTGGACCATGAGTCAGCGGTAATATGCACCTTACCGCTGACCGCCCTGTCCAGCGAGGCATGGACATTGCCTTCCACATGCCGGTAGAGAGCCGGAATCGCCTTCCGTGAGGGTACCTGCCACTGAGGAACCGCACATTCCACAAACTCACGGAAGGGGGCAGAGTCTACCAACTGAAAAGGCAGCAGTTGAAGTGCTAGCAATTTTGCCAAGCTAGCATTCAACCGCTGGGCATGTGGATGGCTGGGAGCAAACTTCTTTCGGCGGTGCAGCAGCTGGGGCAGGGAAATTTGCCTGGTACAATCTGACGTCGGTGTACCAAAAGCAGATTGCCCACAAGTACTTGGCTGTGACACACCTAATTCTACACCTTCATTCCTCTCACTGCAGGTCTCAGAGAGGACTGAAGGTCTAGTGGGGTTGGAAATCTCAGCTGATGAGGAGCAAGGAGAGATCCTCTTTGTTCTTTGGTGTGGGTCTTTTAGATACGCTTGCCAACGAACTGCATGGCAGGTCAACATATGTCTGGTCAAGCATGTGGTGCCCAAGCGGGAGATGTTTTGGCCACGCGAGATACGCTTGAGACATATGTTGCAAATAGCAGCGGTGCGATCTGATGCACTCGTCTCAAAAAAGGCCCACACCAAAGAACTTTTTGAATAACGCGCAGAGACTGCAGCGCCCTGCACATGTGGAGCTTTGGGGTGTGATGCAGTTAATGTGCTGCCCTTAGGCTGGCCCCTGGAGGGCATCCTGCCTCGTTGGTGATGTGCCGCCTCCTCCTCCTCCTCCTCCTCCTCTCTCCTATCAGGCACCCACGTTGAGTCAGTGACCTCATCATCCCCTCCCTCCTCATCACTGGAGCAAACCTGGCAGTATGCTGCAGCAGGGGGAGCATGACTGCCAGATTGCTGTCCTTCTTGGGCACCCCCTCTGTCCGTGCTCATGTTACTGCCTTCATCGAGCTCAGTATCATCATCAGAGCCTTCCAAACGCTGGGCATCCTCCTGGAGCATGTACCCAACACTGTGGTCAAACAGTTCGAGGGAATCCTCAGGAGGACATGGTGGAGCTAGGGAAGGAGTCACTGATGACATTGAGCTGAGGGAAGAGGCCGCTGCTTTGCCAGACAAAGCACCCTGGGCATGGGTGAGAGAGGATGAGGAGGATGAGGACGGCTTGGTCATCCACTCGACCAAGTCTTCCGCATGTTGCGGCTCAACACGGCCAGCTGCCGAAAAAAAGGCCAAGCGTGTCCCATGGCCACGTGCTGATGAGGATGCACCGTCTCCACGACCAGCACTAGACACAGAGCCTGCTTGCCCTCTCTTATTGGCTTGTGACTGTCTGCCTCTCCTTCTTGGCCTTCCAGACATACTAATGGCCTGTAGCTGCACTAAGCTGGGATAGAACACCTGTAATTTTCTTCAGGTAGCTTTATATACTGTAACCAGACAAGCCTGCCTGTCAGTAGGAAGATAACAGGAACGGATCTAGCTGAACACTGTGAGCAGGACGCACTGCACTAAATGTAAATAGCAGGAACGGATCTAGCTGAACACTGTGAGCAGGACGCACTGACTGCACTAAATGTAAATAGCAGGAACAGATCTAGCTGAACACTGTGAGCAGGACGCACTGCACTAAATGTAAATAGCAGGAACGGATCTAGCTGAACACTGTGAGCAGGACGCACTGCACTAAATGTAAATAGCAGGAACGGATCTAGCTGAACACTGTGAGCAGGACGCACTGCACTAAATGTAAATAGCAGGAACAGATCTAGCTGAACACTGTGAGCAGGACGCACTGCACTAAATGTAAATAGCAGGAACGGATCTAGCTGAACACTGTGAGCAGGACGCACTGCACTAAATGTAAATAGCAGGAACGGATCTAGCTGAACACTGTGAGCAGGACGCACTGCACTAAATGTAAATAGCAGGAACAGATCTAGCTGAACACTGTGAGCAGGACGCACTGCACTAAATGTAAATAGCAGGAACGGATCTAGCTGAACACTGTGAGCAGGACGCACTGACTGCACTAAATGTAAATAGCAGGAACGGATCTAGCTGAACACTGTGAGCAGGACGCACTGCACTAAATGTAAATAGCAGGAACAGATCTAGCTGAACACTGTGAGCAGGACGCACTGCACTAAATGTAAATAGCAGGAACGGATCTAGCTGAACACTGTGAGCAGGACGCACTGACTGCACTAAATGTAAATAGCAGGAACGGATCTAGCTGAACACTGTGAGCAGGACGCACTGCACTAAATGTAAATAGCAGGAATGGATCTAGCTGAACACTGTGAGCAGGACGCACTGACTGCACTAAATGTAAATAGCAGGAACGGATCTAGCTGAACACTGTGAGCAGGACGCACTGCACTAAATGTAAATAGCAGGAACAGATCTAGCTGAACACTGTGAGCAGGACGCACTGCACTAAATGTAAATAGCAGGAACGGATCTAGCTGAACACTGTGAGCAGGACGCACTGACTGCACTAAATGTAAATAGAAGGAACGGATCTAGCTGAACACTGTGAGCAGGACGCACTGCACTAAATGTAAATAGCAGGAACGGATCTAGCTGAACACTGTGAGCAGGACGCACTGACTGCACTAAATGTAAATAGCAGGAACGGATCTAGCTGAACACTGTGAGCAGGACGCACTGCACTAAATGTAAATAGCAGGAACGGATCTAGCTGAACACTGTGAGCAGGACGCACTGCACTAAATGTAAATAGCAGGAACGGATCTAGCTGAACACTGTGAGCAGGACGCACTGACTGCACTAAATGTAAATAGCAGGAACGGATCTAGCTGAACACTGTGAGCAGGACGCACTGCACTAAATGTAAATAGCAGGAACAGATCTAGCTGAACACTGTGAGCAGGACGCACTGCACTAAATGTAAATAGCAGGAACGGATCTAGCTGAACACTGTGAGCAGGACGCACTGCACTAAATGTAAATAGCAGGAACAGATCTAGCTGAACACTGTGAGCAGGACGCACTGCACTAAATGTAAATAGCAGGAACGGATCTAGCTGAACACTGTGAGCAGGACGCACTGACTGCACTAAATGTAAATAGCAGGAACGGATCTAGCTGAACACTGTGAGCAGGACGCACTGCACTAAATGTAAATAGCAGGAACGGATCTAGCTGAACACTGTGAGCAGGACGCACTGACTGCACTAAATGTAAATAGCAGGAATGGATCTAGCTGAACACTGTGAGCAGGACGCACTGCACTAAATGTAAATAGCAGGAACGGATCTAGCTGAACACTGTGAGCAGGACGCACTGCACTAAATGTAAATAGCAGGAACGGATCTAGCTGAACACTGTGAGCAGGACGCACTGACTGCACTAAATGTAAATAGCAGGAACGGATCTAGCTGAACACTGTGAGCAGGACGCACTGCACTAAATGTAAATAGCAGGAACAGATCTAGCTGAACACTGTGAGCAGGACGCACTGCACTAAATGTAAATAGCAGGAACGGATCTAGCTGAACACTGTGAGCAGGACGCACTGACTGCACTAAATGTAAATAGCAGGAACGGATCTAGCTGAACACTGTGAGCAGGACGCACTGCACTAAATGTAAATAGCAGGAACGGATCTAGCTGAACACTGTGAGCAGGACGCACTGACTGCACTAAATGTAAATAGCAGGAACGGATCTAGCTGAACACTGTGAGCAGGACGCACTGCACTAAATGTAAATAGCAGGAACGTATCTAGCTGAACACTGTGAGCAGGACGCACTGCACTAAATGTAAATAGCAGGAACGGATCTAGCTGAACACTGTGAGCAGGACGCACTGACTGCACTAAATGTAAATAGCAGGAATGGATCTAGCTGAACACTGTGAGCAGGACGCACTGCACTAAATGTAAATAGCAGGAACGGATCTAGCTGAACACTGTGAGCAGGACGCACTGCACTAAATGTAAATAGCAGGAACGGATCTAGCTGAACACTGTGAGCAGGACGCACTGACTGCACTAAATGTAAATAGCAGGAACGGATCTAGCTGAACACTGTGAGCAGGACGCACTGCACTAAATGTAAATAGCAGGAACAGATCTAGCTGAACACTGTGAGCAGGACGCACTGCACTAAATGTAAATAGCAGGAACGGATCTAGCTGAACACTGTGAGCAGGACGCACTGACTGCACTAAATGTAAATAGCAGGAACGGATCTAGCTGAACACTGTGAGCAGGACGCACTGCACTAAATGTAAATAGCAGGAACGGATCTAGCTGAACACTGTGAGCAGGACGCACTGACTGCACTAAATGTAAATAGCAGGAACGGATCTAGCTGAACACTGTGAGCAGGACGCACTGCACTAAATGTAAATAGCAGGAACGGATCTAGCTGAACACTGTGAGCAGGACGCACTGCACTAAATGTAAATAGCAGGAACGGATCTAGCTGAACACTGTGAGCAGGACGCACTGCACTAAATGTAAATAGCAGGAACGGATCTAGCTGAACACTGTGAGCAGGACGCACTGACTGCACTAAATGTAAATAGCAGGAACAGATCTAGCTGAACACTGTGAGCAGGACGCACTGCACTAAATGTAAATAGCAGGAACGGATCTAGCTGAACACTGTGAGCAGGACGCACTGCACCAAATGTAAATAGTCTAGATAGAAGATAACAGGAACGGATCTAGCTAAACTGAATACAGTGTATATATATATATGCAACACCTGGGATGCATATATATACACAATACACTGTAAGTGCAGCTAACTGACTGACTGTTCTGCCTAATCTATCTAACTAAAATCAAATGACACTGTCTGTCTCTCTCTCTCTATCTCTCAGCACACCGGAACACACACTACACAGGGCCGCCGTGCAGGTGGCCTTATATAGTGTGGGGCGTGTACTAAATCCCCTGAGCCATAATTGGCCAAAGCCACCCTGGCTTTGGCCAATTACAGCTCTCTCTACTGACGGCGCTGTGATTGGCCAAGCATGCGGGTCATAGTGCATGCTTGGCCAATCATCAGCCAGCAATGCACTGCGATGCCGCAGTGAATTATGGGCCGTGACGCGCCACACGAATTTGGCGCGAACGGCCCATATCGTTCGCAATTCGACGGACGGTCGAACAGCCGATGTTCGAGTCGAACATGGGTTCGACTCGAACACGAAGCTCATCCCTAGTGATATGTTTAGACCATACTCTTTAGTTGTACTTTAAGAACTTATCAACATACACAAGTAATGTTCTTGTAGACAGAGCTCATCTGCTGCAATTGTTTTGTGTCCAAATGCAATTATAATATAATATGGCGGTATCAGAATCATTTGGATAGAGAAATAATTGTGCTCATGTATAAGCTCTTCTTTAGTGAATTGTTTTTTTAAAACATTGAATGAGTGCAGAGAGGTCTAAGCCTGTACAATTGTACACAAATCGAGACCTACCAGTTAAATGTTGCAGTATTTCATATACATATTTCATGCACATATTTCATGAACAGGTATGCCAATTAAACTAGAAGAGGCTATTGTGATGGTGGTTTGTAGCAATGCTACCAAAAATGTGCAATAGATTTTAGTGTTCCATCTTGAATGTTGAGTAATGCACACACACGTTTCTACCAGAGAACATGAATCTTGATGACGAAAAAGAAAGTTTAAAACATTTACTTCTATCCTACTGAAGAGTCACAAAATAAGTACTTCTGCACAGTCAGCAGGATTGCTGGACTGACCACGATGTCTGAAATTTGGGTATGCATTTTGAGGTAACATGAAGTGTCCCTGTAGGAGCTGCGGGATAGAAGAGTCCTCTGTTTTTTGCCTCGACCTGCTCAAGAACCTCAGCCCCTTTAACGCACCAGGTTGAATGTAAGAACATAGAATATCATAGGAATTCACTGAAAGTAATGCTTAGTACAAAATAGCAGTGCTATATCAAAGAAAACAGGAACCAAACCAGGTGGTAAAGGCAAACTTAATACATTTGTCACCCAATATGGTCGGTAACTTGGCAAGCATGAAATGGAATTACATTGGCCACCTCAAGTGCAGCTGTGAGCAATAATAAAATGTATTCTACCGGAGTGCATTTATGGTAGCGATTCTAGTCCTAGACCGACTTGATATGCACTGTCCAAAAGAAAAGGAGAATTGTAGCAGAATTGACAGGGAAATAAAAGGGGCTTGCAGAATAACTATTATCTGAGGGGCAATTTTTTGAGATGTTCTTCTGCCAGCTATCAATGGAACCTTTTAAGGGCATTGGAGCACTTAATAACATTCCTAGTTAACCTACATGTAACATAGGTACTTTAAAGCCTTGGCACAGGTGCAAGGTAGATGTAGTTCAGATGCGGTAAAAGTTTGGTATAATATTATAAAGGGTTGGTATAGGTGCAGATTAGATTTGAAACAAGTGAGGTATGGAGTGCAGATTGGGTGTGATACGGTTTGGGTACACTTGGTGTCCTTCTCTCAGTAGCTCAGTCCCTGCAAGCAGTATCAGCAATGGGCAGATAGCCCTCTGACCAGTCCCCAGGATGCTTTGGTGACTTCTCCCTGCAAAAGGGGAGGCCCCTTGGTCTCTCCCCAAAAAAGCCCCTGTTAATCAGTGGTGGGAAGCGGGGGTAAGTAGATGCTCCATTCTTCCTACGGCAGTGGCGCAGGTGCTGTGATAGAGGTGGCGCTGTGGTGCCCCAGGGTGTTCTCTTTCTCAGTCTCAGGCTCTGATCTCTGCTCGTCTGGAAAGTAACCAGAAAAGAGGTTCTTTCTAACTACCTTAGTGCCAAGAGGAAGTTTTATAAAAATTCTTTCTATACTCCTCCTACTGCACAGTTCCTATTGGGATCTGTAGTGTAAGGCAGTGTTTCTCAACTCCAGTCCTCAAGGCGCCCCAACAGGTCATGTTTTCAGGGTTTCCATTATTTGGTGATTTGATCAGTTTCACTGCCTTAGTAATTTCCACAGCCGTTTCATCTGAGGGAAATCCTGAAAACATGACCTGTTGGGGCACCTTGAGGACTGGAGTTGAGAAAGGGTGTAAGGTGTAAGGAGTCTATTTGTTTCGTTATATGGCTGCCGTCTCAAACTGCAACTCCCAGGATTCTCAGCGCTCTGCATAGAAGCCTATGGGCTTGCTTGGCTTTAGCTCTCCCCCTGCTGGCCAGAGGAGAATGGTGTAACATAACATTAGTATCTCAGCTCAGTAGAGGGAGAGAAGAATAAAATGTGTCCCTCTCCATACTGCTGTAGCCCATCACTTGGCTACACATGTAATAAGTTAGGCGGTGATCTCTCTTTCTTTGATACGGTATATCACCTCCACTTTGATAGTAGCTCACTGTATGACATTCCTATATTATGGGCTTTCTAATTTGGGACTCATTTACAACACATTGCACTACTGGTGGGTATCCTACAAATGTCTGCAGGTTATCTTCTCATCTTGAAGGGTAACATGCAATAAGAGAAGGAAGCTATAACTTGCTTCATCTCTATTAACATTTAAAATCATAGATTCTCCAAGCAGCATGTCAGAGCTTGTTAAATCGCTGTGCTACCTGTTCCTTGTTTTTGTGAAACTGGATCTCCAACCAAACAGCTAAAGTCGCAATCAGGAAAGAACTGTGAATTTTTGTTTCAGGAGGGTAACAAAACCAACTTGGCTTTTCTTTGAAAGCTTTCCTATGGGATAAAAAAAAGGGGTATCGAAGTAATCGGTGGCCATAGTTAAAGGTGGGTGTTGGTAATTAAGGGGAGGATATGATTTTACATTCTAAATAAAGTATTTTATGAGCTGAACAAAATGAATGCTGCTCTGTGAAAAAACTAAATAAAATACTGTGCCATCATCACAAATGATCCTTATCATTAGGTTACTTAAACAAATGAGCACCGCACATTTCACAAGCTTGCATTTTTCTATTATTAACTTCCTTGGCAGAGCTCTGTCTTTAGTTGCATAACACCTCAGAGCCAGACTGGAGTTGACGTTGGGAGACTTTCTCCTTGCAGGTGCTTTTATCACAGTGCCGTGATGTCACGTCCTGTCACAGGGGGCGGGATCTTGCGGTGATGTCACCGGATGACCACACCCCATGGCTATATAAGAACCAGCAGAGAGCAGAGCTGGCACAGTGACGGGAGACAGCATCGGAGGAGGACCGGGTCAGCAGCAGAGAAGACAGAAGCAGCAGAGAAGACAGCACCGGAAAAGACCGGAGGAAGATTTTTAATAAAAGACTTGCCAAAACTGTCTCTTGTTTTTATTTACACTACACTGCATTTCTTTGGGGTGAATGGGTGGGGGTACAAGGTACCCCATACTCATTCGCATAGGGGAGCTGTGATCTGGGGGCCCCCTTTTTAAAGGGGGCCTCCAAATCCTGATAAGCCCCCTTTTGGCAGACCCCCACAACCACCACCCAAGGTTGTCGGGAAGAGGCCCTTGTCCCCATCAACATGGGGACAAGGTGCTTTGGGGTGGGGGGTGCAGAGTCCCCCCCTGCCCTAATGCACTCCCACCCCCATGTTGAGGGCATGTGCCTGGTATGGTCAGTATGGTAATGAGGGGGGGTGTTGACTCGTCCACCCCTTTCCTGACCTGCTGGGCTACATAAGGGTCTGTAAGGGTCTGGTATGAATTTTGGGGAAAAACCCCACGCCAAAAAAAAAAAGGTGTGGGGTTTCTCCTCAATACTCATACCAGACTGAAGAGTCTGGTATGGTCTTGGTGGGGACCCCCTGTTATTAATCTTTAACAGGTGTAAAAGTAAACAACTGGATATTTAGCTGTTTGCCTGGAGTTTTGCTTTACTGTAAGTGAATATGCTGATTTTCTGAAGCTAAATGCTTATTCTGCTCTGCCAAATGTCCTTCAAAGCACATCATTCTTTTCATTCAATTGAACTTTGGTAAGATTTCATATTAGGAGGCCTTTTTCATGTGTATGAAACATTTAATGATGCATCTGTCTATAGTATAGCATGATTTGTTTGCAGACCCCAAGTTACCTTGTTGTTAGCTTTACACTTTATGATGTTTTTTTCACTTCTACCTCATTTCATAATCCATTTAGTTTCCTTTCTAATATCTTGACAATTCTAGTACAAATTGCTATGGCTATAACATTTTATTGAATGATTCTGAGAAGCTATTTATTGAGTGCAATGTGAGTTAAAAAAAAAAATAATACAGGAACAGCGTTTGTGATCATTTAACTGCTTCCACATTTAATTCTCAAATTGTCATGTCATATATATATATATATATATATATATATATATATATTTTTTTTTTTTTATTTATTTTTTTTTTTTTTTCATAAAGGGTTCAGAGCAGTTAATATTGAAAGTCATTTAGTTTCACTTCATGACATTCAATACAGAAAATATTCTAGTTATCTTTTCATCTTATATGCTTGAAATTTACACAGCACTTTGTTCCATTTTCATTTGAAGGCTTTTTTTGCCCTCATTGAGCACCTAAAGTAATTTCTTGTCTTTAATACAGTGTTATTTTATTTGCACAGTTTATATGCATGTTCAAGGGCAACTAAATCATAATATAGTCTCTTAGGCATTAATAACCTCTGAGTGTGTGCTGCAGGATGACAATAGTAGGACAACAAAGGAAGGGTTCAAAAGTCCAAGCAGAGTCGGTCACTGAAAAGGGCTATCACATGTGGTAATATTAACCACTTAAAGACAGCCCACTGCATATATACTGCGGCAGGGTGGCCCTATTGCGTGAAACGACGTACCCGTTCTTAGCTTCATGCACGAGACACTGCGGGCATTCACACCGCACGGCGTGGGGGGGGGGTGATGCGCGGGTCTGGTGACCGCAATGTCCACCGGCCACCCACGATCGCTCCTCAGAGAGGCAGAACGGGGATCTGCCTATGTAAAAAAAAGTAGATCCCCATTCTGACAGAGGAGTACAGAGAGATTGTGTGTTCCTAGTGATCAGGAACAGCAATTTCTCTGTACTCCTAGTCAGTCCACTCCCCCCACAGTTAGAAAGTACCTCCCTAGGACACAGTTAACCCCCTTGATAATGTTAACCATGTCCCTGTTGTGTCATTTATACAGTGATCAGTGCATATTTTTAGCTCTGATTACTGTAATAATGTCACTAGTCCCAATAAAAGTGTGAAAAGTGTTCGATCTGTCCGCCGCAATATTGCAGTCCCGCTAAAAATCGCTGATCACCGCCATTACTAATAAAAGTAAAATTATGTTTAAAGTGAAAATAAAAAGTCCATGTATAAAAAATAAATAAATCATCCAAGTAATATAAAAGTATCTTAAAAAAGTTCTAAAACAGGCGCATGCGCGGTAGCTCGCAAGATGGCCGCGTCCTGCTAGAGCTCCGCTCCACCACAGCCCTGTGATCGCCGCCGGAGCCCGCAAAACGAACCCACGATCCTGTCACCGGGTGGATCGGGTGGGGGAGACATCAGGGAATCATCTGATGACAGCGGCGCAAGCGAGGAGGAACCTGAGCGAACGGATGGCCGCGGCGGCCGCTCCCCTCAGCTATGCTAAGATGGCGGCCAGAGGCCTACTCAGCGCGGAGGAAGCTGAGGCATCTATAGCAGATCAAGACTTGCCACCACCGCAATCTCCAGGTATCTCCTCTCCCCCCCGGGAATGGGCAGCTTCCCCTGCTTCCACGGAGTCCCTTTTAAACAGACTGAATGACGGTCTCCCCTCCACACCCCAGCTTGATCCGCACACAGGCATGCTCCTGTCAGTGAGCGAGGAAATGGCTTCCATCCCAGCCCCTAATGATTTCCCCTCCATGATGACAGCGTTCTCTCATCTGCTCTCTAAAAGCTTAGCAGCAAATGCAGCCCAAATTACATCATCCATCCATGCTGACCTGCAGCAAATAGGTTTGTGAATGGACACTATAGAAAAGAAGGCTGATCAATCAGTCGCAAGGATTAACCAGAATTCAGCCAGAATTCAGGACGTCCAAGATCAGCTAGAAGTGGCGTTGGCAAAGATCGATGACCTTGAGAACAGGTCCAGACGTTATAACTTTAGACTCAGGGGGCTCCCTGAGTCTGAAAAGGACGTGCAGGCTGCTGTAAAATCCCTGCTCCAGGCTCTTATCCCAGGTATCCCTGAACACCATTTGGAATTAGACAGGGCCCACAGAGCTCTTCAACCCCCCCGCTCGGATGGCCTCCCTCGAGACATCATAATGAAACCACATTTTTATTCGGTGAAGGAGGAGGTCATGAAAAGGTCTAGGCTATCTGATAATCTCATGCTTCGCGGCCATAAAATCCAGGTGTTTGCGGATTTATCGCCATACACAGTACAGAAGAGGCGAGCACTGAAACCACTCTTACAGGTTTTGATGGAAAAAGACATTACATACAGATGGTCTTTTCCGCTTCGTTTAAATTTCTCCTACAGAAATAAGAGCCATGCCTTCTCATCGTTTGCTGAAGGGGAACGCCTGTTTCTGCACCTGGGCCTAATTGAGCAGGAATCCTCCAGCTCCAAGTCAACAAAGGGATCTTCATCATCATCAAAAAGGCCTCCACCAGCTAGCCCGCTGCAACCCACTTGGCTTCAATCAAGCTACAAGCGATCAAAAGAAAATGCCCCGACATGAATCTCAGGCTGTATTCATCACTTTTCTTATTGAATGGAGACTTGCCTTTTTTCCCCTCAGTCTGGCCACAGATGTCCCTCAGGACTTCCGGGACTAGCCCCTCATTTGAGGGCCCCCTTTGAATAGTGATCTTCACCATCTCTATCCAAGCGGGGGACTTAATCCAAGTTCATATCAGAATGGTTGTTACCTTCACCCACTGAGGTCGGACATTGCTGAGGGGAGGGGTTGGGGGCAGTACTCTCTTACAGTCCCCCCTAGTTCAATTTCCTTCCATTTTCTGAAATCCTAGTTTATGCATTTAGGCCTCTCTAGCGTGGTTAGACACTCTAAGGTAGGCATAGTTCTTTTACACATTAAGGGACTCCCAAACAGGTCATGGGAGATCTAAGTTGATTTCTGTTTTTATTTATTTTTCAGATACTTATCCCTCATCTCCCCTGGAGTTTCTGGTTCCCCCTTCTCGCGGCTGGCGAGGGACACTTCGCGGGGGGCGAGAAGGGTGAATCACATAGGACCCACTCGTCTATGACTGGCTTTTGGTAGGTCGGTGCTTCCGGGTTCCCGGCCTTGAGAGCTGGGGATCAGGTTACTGATCTGGCAGGTTTTTTGTAGTGGGGAGGGGGGGTTTCCCCCCCCCCCCCTTTTTTTTCTATTTTTATTTTTTTTATTTTTTTATTCTATTGTTTACCTTTTTTCCTTTTTATTCACACCCGGTGACTCAAATATTTTTCAGTTGCACTATACCTGTTATTAGGTTGTTTAGGGCACTACTTAGCATAGGCCTCCGTTTGGCCTTTAGTTGTTCATTTATATTATAGGCGTCGAGGCTGTGGTGGACCCAGCACGCCTCCAGCGGATTCCAGGTCCACAGTAGGTGTACCTGGTTTCCTTTCCAGATCCCCATAGTAGGGGTTTCTGGTCCTCTCAGGATCTGAGGGTTGAGGTGGCTAGCCCACTTCAACCCAGGGGTGGGAAGGGGTCCAAGGACCCTAAGGCTTATTGTTATCAGGGAATGTACTGGATTGCTATACATATATCTCTGCCTAACATAATATTTTTTTTGCCTCTCCTCTTTTCTCATCTTCTTCCTCCCTTCTCTTTACTTCTCTTGGCTCATCTGTGCTCTCCAAGGTTCCGGATGGTCTCATGTCCTCCCATCGCAGGTCCAGATTATCTTTTCCATGGGTTCGTGTGGCTGCTTGACTTGATATCTCTGCCCGCAGGGGGTAAGTCAAAAATTCTCATTATAGGGGCACCCCCTCTGGTTCATGGCTGACACGCAAGGTCCTTCCCCCTCCCTTTACATATTGTCCCATAACACACAGGGACTCAACTCCCCCGTTAAACGTAGGAAACTGTTCCAATTATATCACACCATGCATGCAGATGTATTACTCCTTCAGGAGACCCATTTCCCTTCCACTTATAAGCCCTCCTTTCTCCACCAACGCTTCCCACAATTTTTTTTAGCTTCCGGAGAAAATAAAACTAAAGGAGTAGCAATCTGCTTTGCCAAACACATCAACATCTCACAATCAGCTATAATAACTGACCCTCAAGGCCGATATATTCTGGTGTCTGGCCATATAGACGGTGAACTCTACACGTTTGTCTCCTACTACTCTCCTAATAAAGGACAAAAAAACTTCTTTGAAACACTACTACACAAAATAAAACCCCACCTACGAGGCAGGATCATTGTTGGGGGAGACTCGAACACTGCATTCGACTCTTCTATTGACAAATCTGCTGGGAATAGGCCGACTTCTAGACGCCCCTCCAAGCAAAGTGTTAAAATTGCGAAGTTGCTTTATGAGGAGGGACTGATTGATGTCTGGAGGGAAACTAACCCACGTAAGAGAGATTATACCCATTTTTCAGCACCGCATAATTCCTACGCCAGGATAGACCACATATTCTCTCGATCAGCTTCTATTCCCCTAATCAGAAGATCTAGGATAGTAGATACCCCCTTGTCAGATCATTCGATGGTGACTCTCCTCATGCAGAGGTCTGGGGGGGCAGGGGGCCCGCCTCGCTGGCGCCTGCAGGAATCTCTCTTGAGTGACCCGGTACAATGCACCTTATTGGAAGAGGCCATCAAAGAATACTTCCAAATTAATGCAACCGGTGAGGTCTCCCCGGTAACAGTATGGGCGGCACACAAGTCAGTAATTAGAGGGAAGTTAATCCAGATGTCTTCCAAACTTAAAACCGAACACAGAATAGACACAATCAGACTGACAGAGGAATACCATAAAGCTTCGAAGGCACACAAACATAATCCCTCGCCTGAATCTTTGGCAGACTTGGATAAGGCCAGAACCCTCCTAAACCTTCAGTTGACCACGGCTGCTGAACAACACCTTAGATGGACGGGGGCTAAACTTTACACGCAAAAAGATAAAATAGGATCTAAGCTAGCAGTCAAACTGAGCCCCAGACCCCGCTCCTTAGCATTCCCGAAAATTAAAGTATCTTCGGGGGACCTTACTCAAAATCCCGAAAAGATCATGACAGCCTTCCATAAATTTTATTCCGAACTCTACAAACCGAAATCTCCCCACACCCAAAGCACTCAGCATACTTTCTTGGACTCCCTGACACTACCTACCTTGTCACCCGAACACAGGGACCTCCTGGAGGC
The DNA here is from genome assembly GCA_037952835.1 of Lithobates septentrionalis. Taxonomy (NCBI): domain Eukaryota; kingdom Metazoa; phylum Chordata; class Amphibia; order Anura; family Ranidae; genus Lithobates; species Lithobates septentrionalis. Next base: position 12,848,227 of record JBBDGP010000229.1, read on the forward strand.
ACCTTTCTCCAATCAGGAAATACTAGATACAATCAAATCATTAAAGGTAGGATCTTCACCAGGCCCAGACGGCTTTTCAAACGGTTACTATAAGAAGTTTGGCGCTTCTCTAGCTCCCCATCTGACGAAACTCTTTAATGCGCTACGGGAAGGGTCTCTTCTTGAAGCTGACCTTAACTCGGCATATATATCAGTTATACCAAAGCCAGGCAAGGACGCCAGCGAGGTGGGCAACTATCGACCCATCTCGTTAATAAATAATGATATCAAAATCATGACTAAGATCCTGGCAAACAGAATAGCGAGCTTCATATCACTATATATACATGGAGATCAGGTGGGTTTTATCCCTGGGAGGCAAGGCCCCGACCAGATTCGCCGCTCCATAGACATTATCTCTCTTCTGCGATCACAGTGGGACGGGGGACCCCCCCAGAAAGGCTTTCTCCTATCGATTGACCTGAACAAGGCTTTTGACTCGGTGGACTGGGCTTACCTGTCTGGTATCCTACGGAGATGGAGTTTCGGTCCTCACTTTCTGAATTTAATTAATACACTTTACTCTAACCCTTCAGCACAAGTCCGTCTGATGGGCAGATACTCATCTTCTTTTAGTATCAACAGGGGTACCAGACAGGGGTGCCCTCTCTCCCCTCTCCTATTCGCTATGGCCATCGAAACGCTGGCCATAGCGATCAGATCGAATCCTGACATAAAGGGGGTGATGTGTGGGGGCCAGGAACACAAGTGTGCACTCTATGCAGATGACCTTCTTCTGTATGTTACCTCCCCATTAATCTCTACGCCTATGATTTATAGGACGCTGAAAGAGTTCTCCGCGATTTCGGGACTGGAGGTCAATATGACAAAATCCATGGCGCTAAATATCACCGTCCCCAATGACTCTCTCACACTCCTCTCACATAACTCCGACTTCTCCTGGGTCCCGGATGCTCTCCCTTATCTAGGGATCAAACTAACATCACATATGAACAATCTTTTCAAAGCTAATTACCCGCCTATGATTAATAAATGCAGAGCTGAGTTGGCAAAATGGTCAGGGGGTGGTCTATCCTGGCTAGGTAGGATACATGCGGTTAAGATGACACTCCTCCCACGCCTATTATATCTTTTTCGTTCCCTTCCGATTCCCATCCGGAAGGACTTCCTAGGCAGCTTCCAGTCTGACATAACACGCTTTGTTTGGGGGGGCAAGGGATACAGATGTCCTTCTCGCACTTTGGTACGCTTAAAATCACAGGGGGGACTGGGTCTACCAGACCTGTGGGGTTACTACCAGGCGGCACAATTAGCACAACTGTCAATCATTTACTCCAGAAACTACAAACCGGATTGGGTTTCAATGGAGAGGAAAGCGATCCCTCTTAACACTATTGATTACCTCCTGTGGTCAGACACCAGAAGTAGGCCAGCCATATTAGCCCCCACCCTGTCACACTCGATAGCTTTAGGCACTAAGCTTTATACAAACCACTCTTTGATTTCCAGTCTGAAACCCTTGGCTCACCTATTTCATAATCCAAAGTTCCCACCGGGACTTAATATAAAGGCGTTTCGCTGGTGGACAGACAAGGGCCTTTACCGCATAGGGCACTTCCTGTCCGCAAAGGGTCCGATTACCTTGGCCCACTGTAAGAAAAATCTAGGCATGCCGGATTCGGAAAAATTCAGATTCACACAAATTTCCCACTATTTACACACTATTTGGTCCACAAGGAAGGACCCTCCCTATATTACTCCTTACGAGCAATGGTGCTCTGACTCCACGAACCAGAGGGGGGGCATCTCTCTAATTTATGCAGCACTTCAATCGAACTTGGAAAAACCATCTTATGCACGGGCCTGGGAGGAGGACACGGGCTGCTCCTGGAACGCATCTGATTGGTTTAGAGCTTCCCTACGCTCAACCAAAGGTATATGCAATGTATCCTTAATGGAAGCCAGTTTAAAAGTAATGAATAGATGGTACTACGTTCCCTCCAGACTGGCAACAATTTACTCGGGGACATCCCCAATCTGTTTTAGAGGATGTGAGCTAGAAGGCTCTATGTTTCATATATGGTGGACTTGTCCACGCATCAGATCCTTCTGGAAGAGAATTTTCCGCACCATTAGTACATTGACGGGTGAAATAATCGCCCCCAGTCCGACGATAGCACTGCTGAATCAACACATTCCTAATCTGCCTAAACGTCTACAAGCCCTTTCCTTCTTCATACTTGTGGGAGCCAAGATTACCTTGGCAAAAGCCTGGAAGAAGCCTTCGGTCTCCTTTCAGGCTTGCAAAAGGAAAATCTCTTGGATAATGGCACAAGAGCTGATAGTAGCAAAACTTACTGATAAGTTTGAGAGGTTTACCACTACTTGGGAACCATGGGCCACGCATTGTGGTATCTCAATCCTGCCTGGTGTGGAGAATACATCTCGGAACCTCTCCCCTCCTCTCTGACCTCTACTTCTCTAACTTTACCCTCATTTTCCCACGTTTCTTCTCTTCTCTATCGGGACACTCTGCCCGTTCCTCATCAGACGAACAGTCTTCTGTGTACAAGCACTCCTGAAGTATTAGTTCTTTTCTTTTTTGTTTAATGTATTTTGATATTTCCTAAGCAGGGAATGGACGGTCGGGGTGGGAGTTCTACCCCCCAGGGAGATCCGTCTCCTATATTACAGGGAGTTGGTACATAGATTTCTTACCCCAGGGGTCGCCCCAGATGTCCCCACAGTAAGAGCCCATTGGGGTGGGGCTTCTGGGAACCCAGGGGAGAAAGAGCGGTCACAGCACCGGATAGTATTAGGCTAGTATCTTCCTGGATCACCTTCTGGGTGGGTGGCCTCCCGACCGTACCGTTCCCCTATTGGTTTGTCACTGCCGATTGACGCATACCTTACTGTTCAAAACAAAGGCTGGCAAATTTGGTACCACCAAAATTTATAGGTGCTTTATGTTCTGTATAGACATGGCAATAACTGTTACAGGATACTTTCTATGCCAATTTTCTATGTATATGGAAATTTTTTTTTCTTACATTGTATGCTACTGATCTTCAATAAACCTTTTGAAAACCAAAAAAAAAAAAAAAAAAAAAAAAAAAAAAAAAAGTTCTAAAAAACATAAATTCTTGCTGTGAGAAGAAAAAAGCGTGCTTGCTCCACCACCGTGAAATCAGACTGGCCGCTTACCAGAAACTCATGATCCCCCGTTACAGAGGATCAGAGAAAGCTGTTTGTTAATACTGCTTCGAACCACAACCAATGGATCAGAGACCTTATACCGTGTCAAGAAAGTCTTATGCCCCGTACACACGGTCGGATTTTCCGATGGAAAATGTCCGATCGGAGCGTGTTGTCGGACATTCCGACCGTGTGTGGGCTCCATCGGACATTTTCCATCAGATTTTCTGACACACAAAGTTTGAGAGCAGGCTATAAAATTTTCCGACAACAAAATCCGATCACGTCAATTCCGACCGTGTGTGGCCTGTTCCGATGCACAAAGTGCCACGCATGCTCAGAAGAAATTCCGACACGGAACAGCTCGGTCTGGTAAAATTAGCGTTCGCAATGGATACAGCACTTTCGTCACGCTGCAATGTTAAAAATGGTTTAATACAGCGCACTCTCTTCTTCTTTATAATGTGACAAGAATTAAGTATTTTTGCTGCTCATATTCACACAGACTTCTCACAAACTTATTTCTTTACTATTTATCGGGATTCCCTCAATATATTTTGATTTGTCACATCTGACAACATTATTTTGGTGTTTTTTTTTTTTTTTTTGGTTTTAAGGCCGATTATTTTTTTTTGGTTTGTATTTTTTTCAAGGCTGTTTTTTTTTGGGGGGGGGGGGATTTTTATTTGTACTCCAGAAAATTTTCGTGTGTGTTTTTTGAGTCAAGTTACCACAACACCATTGATATGTTGTTCTATTTAATCTGTAGGAGATTGTTTGGTGTTGTTGTCCCTTGTTAATTTCACATTTTATGTTAGAAATGTACCTGAATCGTCACCAACAAACTGTCCTTTTTGGATGAAAACACACAGGAGAGTATAATTTCCCACAAAAAAACTTTTATTAAGGGCTCACAACTAAACAAAGAGGGAGGCAATGCTGGAGAAACTGCAGAAATTGGCAAAGCCTTGGACCCCCAGGGCACACATCAATTATTTTCAAGCAAAATTGGTGGCCTAAGGCGTCCTTATCTAAGGGAGTGCAGTCTGGTCCAGAAGTCCCAGAGATCCGGAAAGCAGCAGATGACATCTGTGTCCCCAGGCTGTGGTCATACGAGAGACTGCAGCTTTTGTCAGACCAGACTGAACCCAGGGTTATCACTCTCTGGTCTTCCTTCCACGCTTCCTTCCACGCGGTGGCTCTGGTGGTGGAGTTGTGGCAGCAGGAGGAGGAGGAGGAGGAGGATGGTCCAACTCAATCACGTCGGTCTTGGGTGTTAGTTCCCCACTCACCCCCTTAGTTAGGACTTTATAAATAAGGTGCTCACACAGGAGGCATTGACCCTCCTGCATGCACTGCAGTTTGGTGGCAGCCATGCAGGCAAAGGCCTCTTCAGGAGTGGGTAAGGCTCGGAGGGACGCCGAACCCTCCTGAATTAGCCTGAGCGCTGAATCCTGCATGGGAGTCGCCTTCCTCGCTCTTTTATATGGAAGGCGGAGGGGAGGAACCTGCGATTCAGTCAGGCTGCGACTGGTCCCAGGCTTCTCCTGGCTGACACTTAGCCCTGCCTCCTCCTGGCTGCCACTAATCCCCACCTCCTCCTGACTGCCACATTCCACAACCTCCTCCTGGCTGAGGTCTTCCTGTGTATGAAAAAGGGACATAGTTTGAGTTTTTTATTCATCAATCACACACAATTTTCACCTCATGACTGTTGCAAATTGAATGTTAACAAATATAACAGACTATCATTCTGAGCCCAGCATTTTCCATTCTTGTCCCAATTTTGGGTGCCCACTACTGTCTATTGATATGTAAAACACTTTTTTCAATCAGCAATTAGTGAGCAATAATAACATCTAATAAACATCATTTATTTATTGACAAGAAATCTGTAGAATGCTATACCTGACTCCAGCTGGGCTCCCCCACTTCTTCCTGGCTGGAAGGCCCAGGTTGGACATCGGAAGCCTCAGCTGGGGTGGAAGGAAGAGTGGAAGGAAGAGTGGAGAGGGATTCCCTGACTTCAGTGTGGTCTGACAGAAACCGCAGTCTCTCATAGTACCAGAGCCTGGGGACATAAACATCATCTGCTGCTGCTCCGGACCTCTGGGAATCCGTGACCTTCTTGCGCTCCCTAAGATAAGTGCTCCTCAGGCAACCAATTTTGGTTTTTAAATAGGGGATGGTTGCTGTGGGGACCACCGGCTTCACCAACTCCAGCAGTTTCTCCAGCGCTGCCTGCCTCTTTTGTTTATTATTGTAATGGGGATGTCTCACCTGCCACAGACAGGGCAGCTCCCTGTATTTGTCTATGAACAGGGGGAGGAATTTGTGGTCATTGAAGCCATCCATTTTCTCTGCAAGACACAACACAAGACAAACCCTAAGGTCAGGCCAAACTCCCCTAATCTGGTTACAATATAGGCTTCCATTTCGAAGCAGAATAGGCCCAAGTTTAGATCTTAGCTTCGTTATCACGATCGGCGCTTTCGATGCTCCTTCCTCCGCTCACAGATCGTACGTAATACGCACGCGTGTTACGCTTTATACACACTGCGCATGCGTGTAACTCCACCCGCCCCTGACGTTCTTTTTAGTCTATTCCCCGCCCCTTTTCGTTCTGCACAGTGGGGGAAGAGCACATGGCGGATACACAGTAGGTGCGTGCTAATTATAGCAACGAGGAGGAGGAAAGCCCGGAGCCTGAAACGTCACGATTCAGAAGGAGACGATTTAAGGCATCAAATTTGTCCTTTGGGGAGATGTTGGAGATGGTGGACATTCTGAAGAAGGCCGACTATGATGCAAAGTATGGACCTTACCCCAACCCCAATGTCAGACAGGCCAAGATAATTGCGAAAGTAGTCAAGAGTCTGCACCGGAAATTCGTGGTACGACGATCAAAAGATCAGCTCAGGAAACGGTGGTCGGACCTGAAATTACGAGAACATGAGCAGTACAGAAAGATCCAGAGAGTGCAGCAAAAAAGTAAGTAGTTGTCCTGTGTTCCTATTCTTTATGTTTCTTACGTTCCTGCTGCTCCATGTGCTTTTCTTACAAGTGTACATTTTTAAATGGCAACTTTCATGTTCATGGGCACATTATTCGTTCATATCAAACATTTTTCTTTCGGCCTATAAAACACCATTGTTTAGGTCATATGCATTTGGCCACAATTTTTACGCCCTACTTGTCTTAAACTAATTTGGTTGTGTAGATGGCTTTGTTACTAGAATGAAATGCAAACTAGATTCTGTGTAAGGAGAGGACACTCAGCAGCTGTTTTCACATCTGGACACTGGAGCACTAGTGTGGGACACAAGAACACCATTTTTATTAGGGGGCCACAGAGGTGCTCCAGTGTATACTATAGGGGGGGCTACATCTGTGAAGCTTGTACCAAACAGGTAAAGTATTGAAGCTTGACAAAGGACACTGAAAATGCTCCATTTTGGAACTCTGCCAAAACAGACAATTGTACCCCACTTCCAAGCAATGTTTCCTATTTATAGTTCGGCCATCAAATCTCTGTGTGCTAAGTATAGCATTTTTGTTTTACATAGGGGAGAAAAGACTCGGAGGACACCCCTCATCCGAGGAGACCACAGACCCCCCACCTCTGGAAGAAGGGGAAATCCCACCAACCCAAGAAGAGCAGGAGGAAGAAGACGTGGTGGAACTAGTCACCACAACAGGTGAGTGTCTGCGACCACAGGCTCAGGTAGGAGAGGGATGCCGGCATATTTTTGATACCTTTTTTTTGGGTTTCTCTCTTTTTAGGTGATCGTGATGTTGTGGATCCAGATCCTTTCACATCAGAAAGTGCACAGATCCTGATCGGGGAGATCATGGGGTGTAATTTACAATTGGAAAACCTCAAGAAAATCATCAATGATGTTATTAAAAAAATAAAAACATCATTGATGTTTTGGGGCGAGTTTAAAACCCCTCCCAATCCCTTTGTTTTTTTGTGTGCTACAATGTTCTAAATGTTTTATAAAAAGCCTAATTTTGAGGATGCACACAGTGTGCCAACATGTGCTATCTGCCATCACGGGAGATCAATGGACGCGTTTTGGGGGTGCAACCCCTTCCTCAATAATAAAGTAGCTGAGAGGAAGGGGTTTCTCCCCCAAAACACGTCCCTTGATCCCCCGTGATGGCAGCTAGCACATGTTGACATTGGGAAATTTGTGTGCATCTTCCAAATTTGGCTTTTCCTGGGGTGACTTCACCCCATCTGAACGCAATATCAAACACAGTTCCTAAATACTCATGTCTGATATTACCTTCAAATTCTACCAAATGTGAACTTTGTAAGTTCAAGATTTGTCTTTCTTGTTGGTTTTACACATGCCTGTTTTATCTTAAATGGACATTTCTATTTTTTATAATGCTACCCCAAAAATTGTTATACAACAAACATGTTGGTTTGTTTGAAAAACCTTTTCTAAATGCACATGTGATTGTGCAGGTATTAAAAAGATTGTTAATCAAGAATGTGTGGATTATTGTGTCAACGCTAAAACACTTTGGTGGTGATGTAATTGGTGTTTTCTGTGAAAATGGGGGTTATTTCCTAAGGGCAAATCCTCTTTGCACTACAAGTGCAGTTTCAGTGCAGTTTCAAGTGCACTTGTAGTGCAAAGTGTCTTTGCCTTAAGTAAATAACACACAACAGTGCTTTGTATAAGGTTACACAATCACGCCATTTTCTGGACTCAACACATTTCTGTCAGGGTCAGCTAAAACAAACACAAGCAGTAAATGTCAACAAAGATTTTCTTTTTTTTGTTTTTTTATTTGATAAAGGCTTCACAAATTTGCGGGCATATTGATGGCCCCCCTACCCGCAAAGAACTCCAGGTATCGTAACCGGACATCATGGGCACTCAGGGAGGGCAAGCCAGGACGGCCACTTTCAAGCGCCGTCAGTGTTGTTTCATGTATTAATTCCGGCCTCAGGCCCAACTGAGCCAGCATAGTTGGCCGAATGCTTGCGTAAAAAGTTATGGAGAATACAGCACGCCAGGATTATATGATTAAGTTTATACTCCGCCATATGGATAGGTGTCAGAAATAGGCGGAACCGGCTTGCCAGGATTCCAAATGTGTTCTCCACCACTCTTCTGGCTCTGGCCAGCCGGTAATTAAAAACCCTCTGTTCCGGGGTGAGGGTCCTCATAGGGAATGGCCGCATAAGATGGTCCCCCAGCGCAAATGCTTCATCAGCAACGAAGACGAATGGGAGTCCTTCCACATTGTCCTCTGGAGGTGGCAAGTCCAAGCTGCCATTCTGGAGACGCCTGTAAAACTCCGTCTGGGCGATGACTCCACCATCGGACATCCGGCCATTCTTCCCCACGTCCACATACAAGAAGTCGTAATTAGCCGACACCACCGCCAACATCACAATACTATTGAACCCCTTATAGTTGAAATAGTACGACCCTGAGTTGGGTGGTGGGACGATGTGGACGTGTTTCCCATCAATTGCCCCTCCGCAGTTAGGAAAGTCCCACCGCTGGGCAAAGTGGGAGGCCACAGTCTGCCATTCCTGTGGCGTGGAAGGAAACTGTTGAGGAAAACAAAAATAAATTACTATTTTTGCACATAAACATGGCAAGCAGATTAGACACAAACATTCTTGGCCAACCTCCAGATAGCATTTATTAAGGGGAATTTAACAACACCAAAGTATAAGGTACACCTATCATATTCCCCCTCCCCCCTCTCATGGGCCATTTCTAACATTATGGGGGGGGATCTTGGACAGGTAACCCTCTCCACTTCATTGAGAGATGAATGCCTAAATACAGGGTATTACTTGGAACAGCCCCTCCTTAGTTACACTATTGGCAGCCCACTGGACAGGTAAAAAGTGTCATAATACAAAGATATGAATACACACTGTACACATTTGAGGACATTTGGACATTCTGCTATTACCTGTCAAGATAATAATAGGATACAAAAACTTTAAACAGTACCATTTGAAAGTATACAGGCAGGCCCTTGCACTACATGCTTTGGGTAATTCATCCATAAATCTGAGCACAAAAGAGATGGGTATAGTGTGTATGGGTTTGACAAAGTCAGCAGATAGATGATTCAGGATAGATAGAGAATTGGGATCAGCTGACTTAGCAGTTGGGGGGAGGGAGGGTTAATAAAAATGATTTGGGGACACCACAAAAAAAAGCCTCTGGCACTCTGCCTGAATTTAAGGCACAAATCACATTTCTAAACATTTTAGGGGGTGTTTGGGGTAAAGCACTACTATGGAGCTGATAAAATACATTGTTAAGTGACTACATGAGGTGAATATAGGGCCAGGAGAACATGCTGGGGAGGTTATTGAAGGCAAATATGTATGAAGGACTAAAAAAAATAATTACATAAAAATCCAGCATGCATGAGAACAAAGGGGACATTCACAGCATATTACAATCATGGTAATTAGGGAATGAGGAAAGAAATACAATATATTATCAAACATTCAATACAATAAAATGTGACATTAAAGGATAAAAATCTTACCTTCATATACTCCTTCTGCAGGACCTGGATGATGGCAGAACAGGTCTCTGGGATAATGATCCCCAGAGCCTGGGGGGAGATGCCTGTCGAGAACTTGAGGTCCTGCAGGCTTCTCCCTGTCGCCAAGTACCGCAGGGTAGCGACGAGCCTCTGCTCCGGAGTGATGGCTTGCCTCATGCAGGTATCCTGCCTGCTAATATAAGGGGTCAGCGAAGCCAACAAACGGTGAAACACGGGGTCCGTCATCCTGAGAAAGTTCCTGAAATCATCAGGATTATTCTCACGGATCTCACGGAGCAAAGGCATATGAGAGAACTGGTCACGCTGAAGCAACCAATTCTTGGTCCATGAACTCCTCCCCACCCTGTTCATGGACTGGACTTGTGTCAAGGTCAGGACCCCAACACCAAGCCCCCGCACAGCACGAACTCTACGAGGAGTACATATACGCAACATGGCTAGAAAATGGTCGGCTGCTCAAAACGAAGTAACAGAACGCACTGAAGAACAGCAAGGCCTGTGAAGAGCGACCTGAAAAACAGTAACGAACTAACAAGAACACAATGACTAATTAAAGTCATGCAGAACTTGCTTGCACGCACTGAAGAGCAGATACAAACCCACAAGCACAAACTGAACGGCAGAAAACGATCTGAAAGCCACGAGTCTGAAAAAGCGCGAATTGTCTCTCACCAAACTTTTACTAACACGAGATTAGCAAAAGGAGCCCAAAGGGTGCCGCGCTTGGTTCTGAACTGGCCTTTTCTAGTCTCGTCATACGTGCTTGACGTCACCGCGTTGTTGGCGATCGGAAATTCCGACAACTTTGTGCGACCGTGTGTACGCAAAACAAGTTTGAGCCAACATCCATCGGAAATGCAAACAGAAAAGTGAGTAAGTGAGCATTAGTAAATTCCAATATGGCATAGTTGCAGTTCCATAACTGGCAATTGCCAAGTTCCCTATATGGAACTGTACTGCATTATTTTTATTTATATTACAATTATTGTACATAGATTGTTTTCTTCTTTTGCTAATGAATTGTGTTCTGAATGATTATTACAGAGTAATGGCTGCTATTCTGTGAGGTTACATGTATTTATCATTTACAGTTACATATCTTTTATATGTTTTTTTTTTTTTTTAGGTTACATTTCTTTTTTAGGAGACTATAGAGTTCTAATTATCTACATTCATTCTTTAATCATACTAAACTATAATCCCAACCATGCTAACGCCCTGCGTGTTCAATAGTGTTTGATTATTTTATTTCTACACAATAATATTTTTGCTAAATAACATACCATTGTATGCAATTGAGCGTGCAAATTATGGAAACAGCCACGCTGATGTGGCAGTGGCAATTAGGCGTTAGCCTATTTTCAGCATACTATGCTGTTTAAAATTTAAGCATGTAATACTATGCTTGGGATTTGAACTTACGGTCTCAGTATTTTCTAGGTAGGAGTGCTACCCACTAAGTCATTGAGATGAGCACGATTATACTTAGAATATATAGTAGTACAATGATTAACGAATGAACAAAGCTCAACAGCATCTATATTCTCCTAAAATACAAATGCATGATCATTTCTAAATCTTCAAAAATTAGTCGATGTGACTTGTTTTGCTTCTTTTGCTGATATTTATATTATTATCATTGATGTAAGCGTTATATCTCTATTCTATATGTGTCAAACTTTTTTCATGTCTAATCCGTATTTTATGAAAATGTTGAGTTCTATTTATATATGGTTCATTCTGTAATCATGGTACTTCTTAATATATATATATATATATATATATATATATATATATATATATATATATATATATATATATATATATATATATATATATATATATATATATATATATATATATATATATATATATATATATATATATATATATATATATATATAATCATACTCAGAATTGCAATGGCAAATTCATATGTGCTTTGGCGAACGCATAAGTGCCATCAGCAAGAGATAAATTTTACCATGCTGATAGAAAATATTCTTTCGCTTACGCACATATCCATTCGCCACTGAAACTTTAGGGAGGTGGCAGGTAGCAACGGGTGGGATATGAACCCATGACTTAACTACGGCTAGATCAGAGCGCTATCCACTAAGCCAGATTTTTACCTAGAATAGATAGTAGTATCATGATGAAAGCATAAAAATATAAAACTAGAAGTCATCATTCTAATAAAATTCTATTTAGACATTAACAATTATTTATCAAATAATAGAGACCTAAGAGCCTGGTTTGGATTTGGGGGGACCCCCATGCTGATTTTTTTTCCAATCAAATTTGTGTTGTTACACCCACTTGTGGCAGGCAGCACAACTCCACTCCACAAAGCTACGTAGAGTTTCCTGACACAATTAAGAGCTACCCCTAACTTTCTAAATGTTTCTGCAGTGGATTTGTATTTTGAAAATGTTGTTGCAATGCAAACAAGGATTAGAAGTAGGTAGCAACTAGTTCATTTTTGGTGGCTAAAGGTGGCCATACACTATACCAGTGATGGCGACCTTGGCACCCCAGATGTTTTGGAACTTCATTTCCCATGATGCTCATGCACTCTGCAGTGTTGGTGAGCATCATGGGAAATGTAGTTCCAAAACATCTGGGGTGCCAAGGTTCCCAATCACTGCACTATACAATCTGATTGTGCAAGCTCTGTACAATCTCCCTTAGATTTACCAAAACTATATAATGGGAGGACACACCAGCTATCCGATCACTCTGTATCCAATCAGGCAGGCCCTTGCACTACATAATTAATGACAGATCTAAAGGTGATTGTACAACCACATTGTATAGTGTATGCTGAGCTTTACAGAACCCAGGACCCGCTTCTCCTGTTTTCAATACTACAGCTCAATCCATATAGGCTGTTATCTGATCTCTCATTTCCTGCACTCTCCAAATGAACAAGTCTATGCAGGGTGAATTTAAGACAAAAAAAAGTCTATATTTAGTGAGACCACTGATTGTTTTTTATTACAAAACCATGCACCTAGCTGGGGGTGGTTAGGATCTACTGGAAAAAGGGAATGCAGCCACAGGTGTGTGCTAATGAGGTCAGCTGATGAATGCCTTCCTTCCTGTGTTTTACTGGCTTCTATGTCTAATATCTACATACTAGCAAGAGATAAAGCGTTGTACATGTGCAAATGCAGGAAAATCTACTGTGCATAGAATCAGGAAGTGATGTGTGTTCTCAGGATCACTAAACACAAAATTCCAAACATTACTTCCCCTTAACCCTGGGAACACCAGGACATCTCCCACACTTACATTGCAAATCAGCAACATCTCCTCATGATTAAAAAAGTGATCTTACCATGTTAACTTGCTGACAGCTCTAAGCAGCACTTGTGCCGCGTACAGACGATCGGAATTTCCGACAACCAAATTGTGGATTTTTTTCCGACGAATGTTGGCTCAAACTTGTCTTGCATACACACGCGCACAAATGTTGTTGGAAATTCCGATCGGCAGAACGCGCTGATGTACAACACATAGGACGGCTCTATAAAGAGGAAGTTCAATAGCCAGTGCGCCACCCTTGGGGCTCCTTCTGCTAATCTCGTGTTAGTAGAAGTTTGGTGAGAGACGATTCGCGCTTTTCAGCCTCGTGCTTTTCAGGTCGTTACTGCTCTTCAGTTTGTGTTTGTGGGTTTGTTTCTGTTCTTCAGTGCGTGTTGTCAGTTCGTAAAGTTCTTGTCCGCTCATTTCTGATTTTCAGATCATTCTTCTCAGGCTCTTTCTGATTTTCGGTGTGTTCTGTTAGCTCGTTCTGACCAGCGGACTGTTTTGAAGACATGTTGTGGGTACGTACTCGTTGTAGAGTTTGTGCTGTGCAGGGGCTTGGTGTTCGGGTTCTTACTTTGACCCAAGCCCAGTCCATGAACAGGACGAGGAGGAGTTCATGGACTAAGAATTTGTTGCTCCAGCGTGACCAATTCTCGCACGTGCCTTTGTTGCGGGAGATCCAGGAGAATAACCCTAATGATTTCAGGATTTATCTCCAGGTGATGGACTCCATTTTTCACCGTCTGTTGACTTTGCTGTCCCCTTATATTACGAAGCAGGACACCTGCATGTGGCAAGCCATCAGTCCGGAGCAGAGGCTCGCAGCCACCTTGCGGTACTTGGCGAAGGGGAGAAGTCTGCAGGACATCAAGTTCTCGACAGGCATCTCCCCCCAGACTCTGGGGATCATTATTCCAGAGACCTGTTCTGCCATCATACAGGTCCTGCAGAAGGACTATATTAGGGTAAGTTTTATCCTTTAACATCACATTCTATGTATTTAATGTTTGCTAATGTATTGTATTTATTTCATCATTGCATAATTACCATGATTGTAATATGCTGTGAATGTCCTCTTTGTCATCATGCATGTTGGAAGCTTTTAAAGTTCCTTTTTTGTCCTTCATGCATATTTGCCTTCACTAACCTCCCCAGCATGCTATCCTGGGCCCATACACACCTAGCCTAGTAACTTAACAATGTTTTTTCTCAGCTCCATTGTAGTGCTTACCCTAAACACCTCCTAAAATGTGTTTAAATGTAATTTTTGTCCTTAAATTCAGGCAGAGTGCAATATTTTTTTGGGGGGGCAAAACTCATTTGGAACCCTCCCTCCCCCCTAACCACTAAGTCAGCTGATACCAATCCTATATCTGCTGACTTTGCCAAACCCATACACACTATACCTACCTCTTTTGTGTTCATATTTATGGATAAATTCACCAAAGCATGTAGTGCAAGGGCCTGCCTGAATACTTTCAAATGCTACTGTTTAGTGTTTTGTTCTCCTATTATCTTAATAGGTAATTGCAGAATGTAAAAATGTGCTTCAATTTGTACAGTGTGTATTCATATTTTTGTACTATGACTTCTTACCTGTCCAATGGGCTACCAATAGTGTAAGTAAGCAGGGGCTGGCCAAAGTAACACACATTATTTATCCATTCAGCTCTCAATGAAGTGGAGAGGGTTACCTGTTGAAAACACCCCCCCCCCCCCTAAAATTTTTACAATGGGCCATCAAGGTGTGAGGAATCTGATTAGTGGACCTTATACTTTTGTCTTTGAATAGTCGTTTAAATAAATGTTATAATTATGTTGGCCAAGAATGCTTGTGTCTAATCTGCTTGCAATGTTATGTGCAAAAGTACTAATTTTTTTTTCTTGTTTGACTCCACAGTTTCCTTCTAACCCACAGGAATAGCAAACTGTGGCCTCCCAGTTTGCCCAGCGGTGGGATTTTCCTAACTGCGGAGGGGCAATCGATGGGAAACACGTCCACATCGTCCCACCCCCCAACTCGATGTCATACTATTAGAATTACAAGGGGTTTAATAGTATTGTGATGTTGCCGGTGGTATCAGCGACATAGAAGTTTTTGTATGTGGACGTGGGGGAAGAATGGCCGGATGTCGGATGGTGGAGTCATCACCCAGACGGAGTTCTAAAGACGGCTCCAGAATGACAGCTTGGGCTTGCCACCTGCGGAAGACAACGTGGCTGGTCTTCTGTTTGTTTTCGTCACTGATAAAGCGTTTGGGCTCGGAGAACATTTGATGAGGCCATTTCCCATGAGGACCCTCACCCCAGATCAGAGGGTTTTTAACTACTTTTAACTAGGGTGGTGGAGAATCATTTTGGCATTATGGCCAGCCGGTTCCGCCTATTTCTAACACCATTCCACATGGCGGAATATAAACTCAACCATATTGTGCTTGCCTGCTGCATTCTGCACAATTTTCTACGTAAAAATGCTATGAACTATGTGGCCTCAGTTGGGCCTGAGGCACTTGAAGCTGGCCATCCTGGCTTGCCCCCCCCCCCAAAGCGCCCGCAAAGTCAGACAAAAATATCTGGAGTACTTTGCGGGTAGGGGTCCATTGATATGCCAGCAAATGTGTGAAACATTTTTAAAATACATTTTTATTTCAAAATTAACTAATATTTCATTTGATTTACTGCTTGTGTTTCTTTTAGCTGTCTCCTATGTTCTACAATGGGATTTTCTTTTTGGCCATTTTCTTCAATAGTGCAAACGTAATTTATTGGATACATGAGGTGACAATCTCTTCTTCCGCTAACTATTATGTTGTGGGTCTGCTACACACACACATTGTTTTTGTTGTTAATATATGTAATGCATTAATGATAAAAATATTCATCCTTTTCAGCACCGTGAATTAATTGTTTTGAGTCCCTAAAATGGCCTGATTGGGGCCAATTTTAGAGCACTGTGGGGGTTATTTACTAAAGGCAAATCCACTTTGCACTACAAGTGCACTGAAAGTGCACTAAAACTGAACTGAAAGTGCACTTGTAGTGCAAAGTGTATTTGCCTTTAGTAAATAACCCCCATTGTCACTGTAAACTACAACTTACTCCAAAAACTGGTATTGAGCATTGAAATAAGAAGCCACACATTGTTCAGTATAAAACATTTTACTTTGTGCACATTCACATGTGTGTTAGAAAAGGTTTTTTGAACAAACCAACATCTTTGGTGTATAACATTTTTATGGTTGACATTAGAAATAGCCTTTTTTTGCTTAAACAGGCATTTTTTAAAACCATAATAACATACAAAAATCAGGAACTTACAAAGTTCAACTTTGAAAAATTGAAAGCAATATCAGACATTAGTATGTCCAAACTGTGTTGATCTTGCCTTCATCAGATAGGGCAATGTCACCCCTGTAAAAGCCAAATTTTGAAGATGCACACAAATTGGGAGGCAAAATGTGGATTTTCCTTCTGATCCCTTGTCTAATGGCCACATGTGCTAGCTCCCATTGAGGGATCAATGGACATGTTCCGGGGGTGCAACCCCTTCCTCTCACCTACTTGAGTTGCGAGGAAGGGGTTGCACCCACAAAACGCATACATTGATATCCTGTGATGGCAGATAGCACATGTTGACACAGTAAGTGCATCTTCTTGGTTTTTGTAATACTTTAAAACTTGATTTAAAATAAAAAATTCCAAAACGGTACAGTTTTTGTGTGTTTTAGATTCTGCCTACATCAATGTTGTTCTTCATTTTTTGTTGAACATCATTGATGTTTTCCTTTATCTTCTCTAAATCCTGATTGCACACCGTTATCTCCCCAATGTGGACTTGTGCACTTGCACTGGTGAAATTAGTTTCTTCTTCCACAACATCCACACCTAAAATTAAAAAAAACACACCATGTATTATAAATATGCAGGCATACATCTATTACCTGAAGCTGTGATCTCAGACACTGACCTGTTGCGGTCACTATTTTGCCCAAATCATGAACCTCAGGTTGTGGTGTGGGGATTTCCCCTTCTTTACGAGGTTGGGGGTCCCTGGTGTCCTCAGATGTCCCGAGTCTTTTCTCCCCTATGTGAATAAAAAAAAGTTCAATATTCAAAGAAGGAAGGGATTCCGGCGCTACCAATGTTGTAATGTCTTAGTAGAATGGTGCAATATTAGCTTTAAATAGCACTAAAATCAATCCAAATTTATTTAAAAAATGAGGAGGCAGCCATCCTCAGAGGGTGTCCATGACCTCTGTAGGCAAGCATGAGGAAAAAAGAAGGGGGGGTTTGGAGGCGCCAACTACAATAGTTCTGTCACATAATCAAATATTAGTGTAACACTTACTGATGCACAGGTTCACAAGGTGGCGGTGCTCATCAGGGGTTGGGGTGTCCAGGGGTGTGCTGTAGCTGGGGTGCAGGCTCTGCTGACAGTCCTCTAGCTGTGGGGATGTTGAAATCGTGGTTACAGCAGATGAGTCACATTGTCCATGGTGTGGGAAGCTCCACACTAACCACCCTGGAACGCGGAAGCGGAAGTGACGTCAGCAGTGATCAGCGGGCATCCAGACCCAATGTGAAGAACGTACAGGCTACGCGCTCAGGACTCACAGCTCCTTCTACTGGCCTGTTTGCTCTCAGGAGGATAGCAACTTAAATACAAGTACGGGACATCTAGCTGAGACTATGGGCAGGAAGGAATAAAAAAAGGTATACTTAGAACACAGATATTTGAGGCAAGAAATAGGAGTATGAAACATTGCTTGGAAGTGTCGTACAATTGTCTGTTTTGGCAGAGTTCCAAGCTGAAGACATGATTTTTTCCCTTTCTTCAAGCTGGAATACTTACCTTTTTTGGTAAAGTTTCACATATGGAGACACCCCTAGTATCCACTGGAGCACCTGTGTGGGACACCCTAAAAAGGGTGTTCTGGTGTCCCACACTAGTGCTCCTGCATCCAGATGTGTAAACAGCTGCTGAGTGTCCTCTCCTTACACTGAATCAAGTTTGCATTTCATTCTAGTTACAAACACATCTAGACAAGAAACATCTTTTAATACAAATAGGCCTGAACAAATGTAGTTAACCTGCATCTGCCAAAAACATCGTATTAGTGGGCGAACGAATGATGTTTACTACGAACGATTACTGTGCCCACGAACCTGAAACTTGCCATTTTAAACGCCATTTTAAACTGTACAACAGTAAAGAAAAGCACATGGAACAGCACGAAAGTAATAATAATAGGAACACACGAGAAATACTTACTTTTTTGCAGGACTCTCTTGATCCTTCTGTACTGATCCTGCTCCCTCAATTTGAGGTCTGACCATCGTTTCCTCAGTTGAAGGGGCGGGGAATATACTATAAAAAAGGTCAGGAGTGGGCGGAGTTTCACACATGCGCAGTGTATATAAAGAGTAACACGTGTGCATCGTACATACGATCTGTGAGCAGAGGAAGGAGTAGCGAAAGCGTCGATCGTGTTAACGAAGGTACAATTTTAACTTGGAGCATCAATGGCCTATACTGCTTAGAGATTGAGGCCTATATTGGGACAAGATTATAAGAGTTTAGCCTGACATTAGGGTCTGTCTTGTGTTGTGTCTTGCAGATCAAATGGATAGATTCAACAATCACGACTTCCTCCCTAGCTTCATTGATAAATACAGGGAGCTGCCCTGTCTGTGGCAGGTGAAACACCCATTTTATAATAATAAAATAAAGAGGAAGGCAGCGCTGGATCAATTGCTGGAATTGGTGAAGCCGGTGATTTCCACAGCAACCATCCCCTGTTTGAAGTGTAAAATCTGTGGCCTGAGGAGCACATATAATAGGGAGCTCAAGAAGTTCCAGGATTCCATGAGATCAGGAGCAGCAGCAGATGACATTTGTGTGCCCGGGCTCTGGTACTACGACAGACTGTGTTTTTTGTCAAACCAGACTGAAATCAGGGCATCCCTCTCAACCCTTCCTTCCACTCTTCCTTCCACCTCAGCTGAGGCTTCAGAAGTCCAACTTGGGCCTTTCACTCAGGAAGAAGTGGAGGAGCCCAGCTTGAGCCAGGTATAGCATTGTTCAACATATTTCTTGTCAAAAAATTAATGATGTTAACTAGATGCTATTATTGATCACTAATTTCTGATTTAACAAAGTGGTTTACATATCAATTGACAGTAGTAGCCAAAAATGTTTGGGACAAGAATGAAAAATGCTGGGGTCAGAAGGATAGTCTTTTCTATTTGTTAACATTCAATTTGTAACAGTCATGAGCTCAAAAGTGTGTGTGATTTATGACCAAAAAACTAAAACATACCATTTTCATACACAGGAAAGTCTCAGCCAGGAGGAGGCCATGGAAAGTGGCAGCCAGGAGGTGGCGGGGGAAAGTGGCAGCCAGGAGGTGGCGAGGGTAAGTGGCAGCCAGCAGGTGGCCTGGGAAAGAGGTGGCAGTGCCCAGTAGCCTGACCGAATCGCAGGTTCTTCCCCTCCACCTTCCAACAAAAAGGCCCAAGAAGGGGAGTAACGTGAAGGAGTCAGCGCTTTCTTTGATTCGGCAGGCTACTTTGGCCCTCAGGCTCACCCCCAATCTTCAAGAGGCCTATGCCTGCATGGCAGCCAGCTAAATGCAGAAAATGGAGGTGGGTCAATGCCTCTTTTGTGAGGAAGTCATCTATCAGGCCCTAAATAAGGGGGTGATGGGCGAACTCACAAAAAAAGTCATGTATGTGAGTTGGACCATACTCTTCCTTCACTACCTGCCACAACTCCAACATCACAGCCATAGTCTGGAAGGAAGCATGCAAGGAAGTCTTGAGAGTGATGGCCTGGGCTTGGTCTGGTCTGGCAAAAGATGCAGGCTGTTGTAAGACTGCTGCTGCTCCCGATCTCTCGCAGTCCTGGGCCGTATTGTGCTCCCTATTAAATGGATTCCTCAGGCTATTAATTTTGCCTGTCAATAAATGTCTGCTCTGGGGTACAAAGGCTTCGCCAATTTCAACAGTTTATCCAGCGTTGCCTTCCTCTTTATTTTGTTATGACCTCTAATAAATGTCTATTTTTTTACAAATACTTGGCTATGTGTTTTACTTCAAAAAGGACAGTTTGTTTGTGAGTAGACAGGTACATTTCAAAAATACAATGTCAAATTAACAAAGGACACCAACACCAACCAGAGGTTAAAAAATATAAGATAATAATGGTGTTGTGGTAACTTGACACACAAAACGACAAAAAATATTATGGAGATTACTAGAAAAAAACATTAAAAAAAAAAATCAGGAGATCTTGGTAAAAAAGGAGATCACTATAAAAAAAAAAAAAAATTCAGGTTGAATCCGCCACCTACCTCATGAGCCCAGAAATGGTTAACACTCCCACCCACCATCACCCTCATATCCTTCTTACCCCTCACCTTTCCCCTCAACCCCACATACAGCCATACATTGGCTTCACAGACGCCATTTTAGTACACTACCGTCACACCAAGAACGTTCAATAACATCTAGACAGATCCGTATTCAATAACCTATTTTGTAATAAACAGATCACAATTAGGAGACAAGTAAATTGGTCACTTGAATCACTTGAAGGTAGGCAAACCCTCCACCCACACCCAGTTAGATCCCGACAGGGGTGTGGGGGTGATGTGGTTGACTACCGGCTCTCACTGAAACACTCTTGACATAAATCAACACAGAGCCCTCCAAAAAATACTAAAGCACCTTCTCAGCTCTAATTACCTATTGTAGGTTTACGGGCTATAGCTGAGATTTATGGTTAGTAATTGATTATTTGTATTTCTTTCACACTTTATAGGTATATTGTTGATAATCTTGTTGTTCAAAAGTGCATTTCAAGATTTAATAAGATTGAATAAGCTGTAATAATACCTCGCTCCATGCCTGCTTGTATGTACTGTAAAACTCTTCAATAAAAACATTGAAAAAAAAAAAAATTCAAAAAATTATTCTGGAGATCTGGCGAAAAAAAAAATAAACATTATTCAGGAGATCACAAGAAATAATAAATAAATCAGTTTGTCAGAACTGTGTGAATATCAGTAGCAAAACAATTTCATTATTCTAGCATTATAAAGAAGAATAGAATGCGCTGCATTAAAGGATTCAAAAATTTGCAGCGTGACGAATGTGCTATCTCCATTACGAACGCTAGTTTTACCAGACCGATCGCTTTTGTCTCGTACTTGATTCAGAGCATGCGTGGAATTTGGTGCGTCGAAATTGTCAACACACGCTCGGAATTTACGACAACAAATTTTCTTGTCAGAAAATTTGAGATCCAGCTCTCAAACATCTGTTGTCGGAAATTCTGACAGCAAATGTCCAATGGAGCCTACACACGGTCAGAATTTCTGACAACAAGCTCAATCGAACATTTGTTGTCGGAGATTCCGATCGTGTGTACGTGGCATTACACTTGCAAGTGCATCTGAACGTCCTTCCACACACATGAGGATGCATTTCCAGGCCAGGAGCCGGCTCGGGCAACCAGTTGTGTGCCACTGCCATAAGATATGCGCGATCACAATAAATTCACGTTCGATAACATCGTTTCACATAATTTGGCCTTCATAATGCTGTTTGTTCACTAAGGTTCTCTAACAAACCTCTGAGGGCTTCACAGAACAGCTGTATGTATACTGAGATTAATACTGAGGGCACCAGGATAGAAGGGGCAGTAAAATCCAATCCCCAGTCACTTGCTGTGCCCACAGCCCACACTGACTGATCTTTCATGATTGGAACCTGTCCTTTGACAGAGATCTAGGCTGAACTGATCACTGTCAGGGCCAAAACTGGGGGGGGGGGGTTGGGGGAAACGTGCCCCTGTGCCACACAGAGGGGGGAGCCACTGTAAACTCCACTTCCTGACATGTCAGTTCTCCGATATTTGACAGCTTCCAGGTCTCTATGCTCACGCTGCACTGACATTCACTCTTTCCCCCGACAATCTCTGCCCTTTACTCTGGTCCCGCTCATCTATTCTCTTCTCTTTGGTCTTTTCGGTCTCTCCTCCCCGCCACACCTGTTTTACACATTTTGGGGTATCTCACCACCCCATCCCCATTAAAAGTTGGAGGAGTAAACAAACAAAATAAACAAGATATAAAATCTGACAAAATAAAAGGCAGCACAATAACTACACCCCTCTAAATTCACACACACATTTCTGGTTAGAGTTAGCAGGAAGCTTCATTTTTGTAAAAATAATTTAGGAAACTAGATCAACAGTAGGAGTTGTCTAACATGTGGGATTTATAAGTAACAATCAAAAGAGAAGGGTCAGTTGATGCTCACAAACAATAAATGGGTGGTCACACTGGACAAAGACACACAAAAATCCACTTTTGAGGGCCAAAATGCAAAACATTCATCAAACCACAGCCGGTGTGGGTCGTTATGCAGACTATAGCACCCTGCCCACAAACAATCTGGCCTCTTTTTTTTTCAGGAAAAGCAAACAACACCAGTGCAGGCCTTTATATAGCATAGGTTGGATTGATAGCACACCTACACCCACCCAGTAAAGGACAAGCCCACCAGTGTAATTAATTCTGTCTCTTCATGTATACCTCAAATACTCACACTTGTTGATCAGGAACACACACTCTTGGCAAATGAAAGAATGCATCAGCTATATAAGCATATGTATCTGTGCAGTGTATAATGGAAAAGATCAAATGTCCAAGTCTCCGGCTATGATCAGTGATACCAAAAAACAAAACAATTCAAGTTGTACGTTGTTGGGCATGTGGAGGGTACAAAGCAGAAATTGTCAACTTTGTGGGGGCTGCTTCACGCAAATTGTTGACAAGCACATTCGTCATTAGCATCCAACATTTAAATATGGATGCAGGATCAACCACTTTAAGCTCTAAACATTATTTCCATGTGCAATTCCCATGCTTCTACCACGTCTACTGATTTAATCTGTCACTGATTTATGTGACCTATAGTGAATTTGATTTAGCGATTATGTATTCCCTGCGTGCTATAATGAATACCTTTTCCAACTAGATTTGATCATCTTCTATGGATTTTAGTCGCTTGTGACCATTAGTTCACCCATTTGCTGACTAGGTGCTATAGTAAATAAATCCCATGTTTTGCTTTTAGGCCAAAAAGTTAGATATTGGTCTCATCTGACCAGAGCACCTTCTTTTACATGTGTGTGTCCCCTACATGGGTTCTCGCAAACTTCTTATGGCTTTCTTTCAACAGTGGCTTTCTCCTAGCCACTCCATAATGCCAGATTTGTGGAGTGCATGACTAATAGTTGTCCTGTGGACAGATTCTCCCACCTGAGCTGTGGATCTCTGCAGCTCCTCTCAGCTGCTTCTCTGATTATTGTTCTCCTTGCCCGACCTGTCAGTTTAGGTGGACGGCCTTGTCTTGGTAGGTTAGCAGTTGTGTCATACTCTTTCCATTTTCGGATGAAGGATTGAACAGTGCTGCTTGGAATGTTCAAAGCTTGGGATATTTTTTATAACTTAACCCTGCTTTAAACTTCTCCACAACTTTATCCCTGACCTGTCTGGTGTGTTCCTTAGCCTTCATAATGCTGTTTGTTCACTAAGGTTCTCTAACAAACCTCTGAGGGCTTCACAGAACAGCTGTATGTATACTGAAATAAATACTGAGGGCACCAGGATAGAAGGGGCAGTAAAATCCAATCCCCAGTGACTTTCTGCTCCCACAACCCACACTGACTGATCATTCACGATTGGAATCTGTCCTTTGACACAGATCTAGGCTGAACTGATCACTGTCAGTGCCGAAACTAGGGGGGGCAGGGGGGAAACGTGCCTCGGGTGCCACACAGGGGGGGACGCCACTGTAACCTCCACTCCCCGACATGTCAGTTCTTCACTATTTGACAGCTTCCAGGTCTCTACGCTCCCGCTGTACTGACTTTCACTTTTTCCTCAACAATCTCTTTCCTTCGCTCTGGTCCTGCTCATCTATTCTCTTCTCTTTGTTTTTTTCCGTCTCTCCTCCCTGCCACACCTGTTTGCTCTTTTATCTCCCCTTTGCCGATTAACAGTTCCAGCTATGGGCGAATCCTTTCACTGAAATCAGGTACAGTCTGCAGCACTATTTCCAGATCTCTTCCCCACCAGCACCACACCCCATTCTTACACATGCCTGTGAAGTGCTTTCTGCTCACTATTGTTGCTGGTGTACTGCAAGGACGGGGGCGCCTCTGACATCGTCGGACACCCACAGCATCTCCCCCACCGGCTGCTGCATGTCACCTCACTGTAACAGAGCCAGGACAGCTTTCCCTAGGCTCCTCCTCGGCTCTGTTTTGTCTCCTGACAGACAACTACAAGGAGGAGCCTGGGAGGAAGAGCATCTCCTGCCCGCGTGGAGCTGCGCTATGTCTGAGGTCTGTGCTGGGAGGGGGGAGAGAAACAGAAGGATTTTTCCATTTGTGCAGCTAGGAGGATTGGGGGGAGGGTAATGTGCTGCTAAGAGAGAAGTGGGTTTATACTGAGAGGAGGAATGGGGGGGGGCTTGTTCTAAAAGAGGGATGCCACAGATGGAGTTTTGGAGGTGACGTGATTTGGGGGAGTCATGTTTGGTTTAAAGTGGCCAGTGAGATATGCACACCTTATCACCGCACTCTGTACACCGCCACTCCTGATCACCGCACTCCTGATCACCGCCACTCCTGATCACCGCACTCTGTACACCACCACTCCTGATCACTGCACCCTGTACACCGCCACTCCTGATCACTGCACTCTGTACACCGCCACTTCTGATCTCCGCACTCTGAACACTGCTACTCCTGATTTCCGCACTCCTGATCACCGCCACTCCTGATCACCGCACTCCTGATCACTGCCACTCCTGATCACCGCCACTCCTGATCACCTCCTGATCACCGCCACTCCTGATCACCGCACTCCTAATCACCGCCACTCCTGATCACCACCACTCCTGATCACCACCACTCCTGATCACTGCCACTGCTGATCACTGCCACTCCTGATCACCGCACTCTGTACACCGCCATTTTTGATCACCGCACTCCTGATCGGCGCACTCTGTACACCGCCATTCCTGATCACCGCACTTCTGATCACCGCACTTTGTACAACACCATTCCTGATCACTGCATTCCTGATCACCGCCTATTCCTAATCACCGCACTGTGCGCATTTTGACTTTTTTTTAATTGTATTTTATTAGATTTGGCAAAAAATAAAGAGACACATTGCATATAAAAGACACATTAAACAAAAAGTATGTCAGATAGATGAAATGTCCAAAAAAAGAAAAACATGAAAACCGAAAGTATCTGTAGGTTATACAAAAGTGAAGCCAACATGCTAACAATTCACCATATGGAAGTCATACATTCATTTACATAATGAGCGTGTGAAGTCAAGAAACTCTTATGAAACCCTAATTCAGATTGGATCAACCAGAAGAAATATGTATAAAGACATATCGCCAGCGTATTCCAAGTAATGAAATCATCATAGAGCCTGGCAAAGGGGACCCAAACTCCGACCGATCCCATTGTTCCCATATTTTATTAAATTGCAGAATGGTATCATGTACAGTAGCAGTTAAATATTCCATTCTCTGAATATCAGCTATGAGCTGGAGGAACCTAGACCACAATGAAGGTATATTAGACAATCAATAAAGCAGAATAACTCTCATGGCAGCCAAAAGAATGTAAGAAATCAATCATTTGATGTGGTTAGCAGTATCAGAGAAGGGAAGACCCAATAAATAGTGAATTTGGTCAAGCGGAAAGGGCAAATCTACTACTTTTTGAAGCAATAGCATCACCTCATGCCAAAAAGGCTGTATCAGAGCGCATTGCCAGAAAATATGAAGCAATGATCCTACTTCAAGTCCACAGCACCAACACTTCACTGTACTAGAGGGGTCATAGTTATGTATGACCTCAGGGGTCCTATACCAGAATATAAGAATTTTAATGGATGTCTCTCTCTGCACCACACATTTGGAGGATTTAAAAGTAGAATTCCAGATCTTATCCCACATCTGGGAGGTGATAGGCCTACGTAACAATTGTGCCCATTTACACATATATAAATTAGTATTTTCAGTAAGAGAGAAAGCTTCATGAAAAATGCAATATATAGAGGACACCAGATGTAATTGTTGAGGACCTTGGGCATATAGGTATTCAAAAGAGGTAGGTTTGTCTAGGATCAGGGACGGGGACAGAGAATGGAAAAAGTGTTTGATTTGCAAATAAAAATAAAACATATGTGTAGGGAGGTCAAACTTCTCCCAAAGTGCCTCAAAAGTACTCAACCTACAGGTGACAGGGTGTATCACGTTACGAAGTTGGAACAGGGAGGCCTGAACCCAAGGCATTATACGACCCAGAGACAAACTATATGCTGTGGATGGATTGAACAGTATACTCATGGGGGGGGGGGGGGCATGGTGAGGAGAGAGAGAGCCTCTGAAAACACTTTTGCCAAATTGTTAGGGTGAAGATCATTGGGGCAATGCACATATGCTTTAGCATAGGTTCAGTATGCAAAGTCTGAGACCACGGTAAGGAACCTGGGTGAACCGGATATATAACCCTCTTCTAAATCTCTGACCAATGATTAGGGGCCTGCAGACTAGACCAAGAGATGGCAGCTTGTAAATTGGAAGCGTAATAATATCAGGTGATCCCAGCCCCGCCTCTCGTTTTTAGTGAAAAAAACACTGATTTCGCAATACGGTGGGCTTTTTCATTCCAAATAATTTTGAGGAAAGCCCTTTGGATGGCCTTAAGTTGGGACATAGCGACTGGTAGAGTCTCAAAAAAATAAAGTAACCTAGGCAAAATTTAAATTTTGAAAACATCCTACCTAGGAGAGAGAGGGGATATTTAGCCCATTGCTAAAGGGATCTGGTAATGTCTTGGATCAGGGGAGGGTAATTAGTAGAGTATAGTGTGGAATAAGAGGAAGTCAATTGTTCAAGCTGGGTCAAAAGAGCTGGTGGTATATGTAATGGTAGGGTCTCAGTTTTTGTTGTATTAACCTAATACCCCGATATGGCACTAAAAGAGGATAGACGGTTATGCAAAGAGGGGAGTGATATAAATGGGTTAGTAAGAGTCAACAAAATGTTATCTGCAAAAAGAGACAACTTGTATTCCCTCTGTCGCATCACCACACCACACCCCCTCGGCCAGGGGTTCTAGGCACAAAATTAAAAGCAAAGGGGAGAGAGGACATCCCAACCGAGTGCCATTCATCATGGGGAAGTAGGGCGGGGAAGTAGGGCGACAGGAAAGAGGACATCTGGATTTGAGCTGTGACCTGTGAGTACAAGGCTTCTAATGCTGCAAAAAAATGACCCCGAAAACCAACTCTTGTCAAGGTGAAAAATATGTATGGCCAACTCAACCTATCAAAGGCTTTTTGGGCATTCAAACTTAAAATTATAGCTGGACGGGGAAATCTATTAAGAAGATCAAGTCAATGGGACGGCGTGTGTTATCTCCCGCATTTCTAGTCGGCACAAAACCCACTTAATATTTATTACCTAATTTAGTAATAAACTGGGACAGTCTAGACGCTACAAATTTTTGTAAATATTTTGTAATCTGCGTTCAATAAGACTATGGGTCTATAGTTATCAGGCAGGGAAGTATCCTTACCAGGTTTAGGAATGACGGAGATGTAGGAATGCATGAACTGTTAATGTGGGGGTTTTCCTTTAAATATAGTGCCATATAAATCCAACATATGGGGGACCAGAACGCCTAAAAAGGTTTTATAGTAGAAATAAGGGAGTACATCAGGACCAGGGGACTTATGAAGGGGAGATTCTTAATCGTCTTTGAAAGTTCCTCAGTAGATACAGCTGCTTTAATTTGACTAGATCAGAAGAGGGCAACTTTGGTAACGAGAGATCGGTGAAAAATCTGTCAATGTTTTCCTGTGTAAAATTGAAGTGGTTTTCAGTGGTTAGACAGATGTAGAGTTTCTGATAAAAGGTTCCAAATGTCTTAGACATAGTAAGGGGGCAGTAGGTCCTGGTTCCATCCGCTTGTATAAGGAAATCAAGAATGTAGTGGAAAGAACAGGGGCATAGTTTATTCAGTAGCATCCTATGGGGCTTATTAGAGAATTTGTGGAATTTTTTTTGGCCCATACCATGGACTTAGCAGTCTTACTTAGGGCTAGGGATCTTAATTGTTCCCGAAGGGAGGTGACTTTACATAAACTTGGTACTGTGGGTTTGCACAAAAGCCGATGCTCTGCCCCCCCCCCCCCGTAAATCAGTCAACAAGGACTGCGTAAGTCTAGCCTTATATTTCTTCAGATGGGAGCCTTCCGCAATACAAACACCACGAAAGTAGACCTTATGTGCCTCTCACAGCGTACAAGAGTCCTGGACAGAGCCTTCATTCAATGTGAAAAATTCCTCTAACTCCTTAGATAGTTTAGTTCGGGTGACTTGTGATTTTAGGAGGTGGTCATTAAGGCGCCAGTAACATGTCCTTAGAGAGGACGGGGACAAAATTACGTCTAGTGAGATAGACCATGTGAGTAATGATCTAATGGCTAATGATCAGACCATGTGATTGGAGAAATGTCAGTTTCAACAATGTGTGGGATAAGCGGGGCCAAGATTAAAAAGTGGTCCAGTCTAGAGTACATTTTATGGGCCATGGAGTAGAAAGTAAATTTCTTAGTGGAGGGATGTTTGATCCTCCATGAGTCAAACAGTTGGTGGGACCTAATACATTTACGGAAGGGAGTTGCTTGAGAGACGACCTTCCCTGAGGGGGTATCCTGAAATAAAGCCTGTCTGTCTCTAGTGGGAGACATGCCCAGATTAAAATCACCACAAATGATCATAAAAGGTTGGGAGTGGTAATGGGCAGACACAAAAATCCCATTAAGGAAATCAATTTGCCCAGAGTTAGGAGCATATACATTAACCAGGGTAAACGAGGAAGACATATAATCACACACCAGGATAATAAACCTTCCATGAGGGTCAATATGTGCAGATTTAACCCTAATAGGGCAAGTTTTTTTTTAATAAAAATTGCCACCCTGGCCTTTCCTGTCGAATCAGAGGAAAGGTAGGAGGAGGGGACGTATATAGAGGCAAACTTCATTGAACCCCCAGCACAAAAGTGTGTTTCCTGGAGCATTACCACATCTGCTCCTGAAGATCTGAACTCTTTCAAGGCCAACCACCGCTTTTGTATAGAGTTCAGGCCTTTTACATTATAGGACAATATACGTAACACCATGTTGACCCATCAGCATTGAAAACAAATGTAAGCATATAAAACATAAAAGAAAAAAAAAGGAAGACATATATATGTATGACCTAGGAAACATACTTGCTTGGGTATAGAGGCATGTAGACCTCAGTAGCAAAAATATAAAACATGTCATTAACCTACAGAGATGACATTTGAATGTTGATGAAGTCTTATGTGAACCTAAAACAGGTCCTAAAAAAAAAAAAAAAGAAAAACAACATTAGAAGGCCTGAGAGGCAGCCCTGTCTCAGGAGGCCGTGGCAAAAGCCATAGGCCAAGTAGGGAAACATGAGGGCTTCCAGCAGGGAACTCGGGAGGAGGAAGCCCACCCACCCTCCATGATGAAAATAATAAAAACAACTAACTTAAGAGAAAGAAAACAATTAGTAACTGGTTGAAACATCAAAAACCCATTGGGAGTGGGAACATTTACCCAGAAAAAGAGGGTAACTCTAAAAATGGAGTCCAGACTACAAAGGTGAGTAGCCTAGAAAAAAGGAGAAAAAACCAAAGGCTTATTCACTGCACATCAAGGAGGTTGCTTGGAGAATGGAAAGGGTTGGGGTGTGGAGAAGGACTTCTTTGACTGACTCTTTGCAGGGGTCCAGATGCGGTTGGGAGTAGAAGGTACAGGACGACCTGATGCAAGGGAGGGAAGTAGGTCTTCTTCAGGTAAAGGAGGGAGATTCAAGCTTTTGATGAAGGCATCTCCTTCTTGAAGACCTTGCAGACTGTGCTGGACTCCCTCCGTTGAAATGATAAGACGAAGGGGAAATCCCCAGTAGTATGGAACCTGGTGATGCTGTAGGTGTGCTATAACAGGAGCCTCAACTTGGACAAGGTGATGGGAGATAAGTGACTAAATATCTGGATCTTTGCCCCTTTATATGCGATCTGGGACTTGTTGCGCGTGGCCAGGGTTAAGGCTTCTTTACTACCATAGTAGTGAAACCGCATGATTACATCTCTGGGTCTAGCTCCAGCCAGAGGTTTAGGACCCAAGGATATGTGGGCCCGATCCAATCGCCAATTAATATCCACCACCATGGGGGCCAGTGTGTTGAAGAGGCCCAGAAGATAAGAGCATAGTTTATCATCACCCACAGTTTCAGGTATACCCCAAAAGGGCAGGTTTTGGCGCCTCTTCCTATTTTCTAAATCTTCTTGCTGCAGTTGCAATTGGGAGACTGAGTGTTTTAGAGTAGAATTTTCTTCTTTAAGTACCTGCACATAATTTACCAGGTCATCAAACTTGTTTTCCAGTGCATCAGTACGCTCACCTATTTGGGTGATTTCCCTTCTCAATTCTTGAGAGATCATGCCCACCTCCACCGCAATATTGTGGGTGATTTGTTATAAGAGGGTTTGCAGCTTCTCATCCAGGATGTCCGGGGTTAAAATAGCCTGAGAGAGGATATGTTTAGTCCCAGAGAGGGGAAATCGAAACTTGGGAATGCGGCCTAGTAAGATAACGATCCATAGCTGTAACAGATCATGGCCCAAACAGTGGTGAGAAACAGTGTTGCTGCTGGCCAATTTTTCCCATGGGGTGCCCGTGGAGAGAAGAAAGGGTTTAGGCTTACCCCCAATGTTTTGTGATAGCGATGAAGCTGTGCAGAGGCCACGGAGAGCAGACAGGAACCGGAGCTCACTTACTACACGTTCACCATGTTAGAAGCTGTGCACGTGCCCCTGCGCATTTTTACTTTAATTCGCACCTGAACCAGACCCAAAATCACGCAAGACTCTTTTTTAAAACAGACTGCAGCCACCTCGGACATGTGTGATCCAGCTCCATTGGAAGCCTGTTCGGTTCACATGTCATGGGGATTTTGGGGGAGTCGTTTTTGGTTTAAAGGGGCCTGTGAGATATGCACTCCTAATCTCTGTACTCTGTACACCACAACTCCTGATTTCTGCAATCCTGGTCACTGCCACTCCTGATCACCGCCACTCCTGATCACTGCACTCTTGATCACCGCCACTCTTGATCACCGCCACTCCTGATCACCTCCTGATCACTGCCATTCCTGATCACCGCCACTCCTGATCACCACACTCCTGATCACCTCCACTCCTGATCAACGCACTCCTGATCACCGCACTCCTGATCACCGCACTCCTGTTCACCGCACTCCTGATCACCGCCACTCCTGATCACCGCCACTCCTGATCACCGCCACTCCAGATCACCGCCACTCCTGATCACCGAACGCTGTACACCGCCATTCCTGATGACCACACTCCTGACCACCGCACTCCTGATCACCACACTCTGTACAATGCCATTCCAGATCATCGCACTCCTGATCACCGCACATTCCTAATCACTGCACTGTGCGCATTTTTACTTTAATTCGTACCTGAACCAGACCCAAAATCACAAAAGACTCTTTTTTAAAACAGACAGCAGCCACCTCGGACATATGTGAACCAGCTCCATTGGAAGCCTGTTTGGTTCACATGTCATGCGAATGGGATGTGTTTGAAAACGTATCTGATTCACATATATGTGAACCGAGCCTCAGGGGACATTCACATCAGTGGCTGCATTGGAAATTAAGGTGCATCACACTGTTTACTTTTTTTTTAACAAACTTTATTGAAATGTCAAACAGTGACATTTCATTAAGTTTTATTGTATAAAAAAATAAATATATACAAAAAAGTTAATAAAACACTACCATCAACCTTAATATAGCACAGTGATCCAGTACAGAATGTGATCCTATAAAAAATAAATAAACTAATCATATATATGTGTCCAGTAAACCACACTAGATATAAATTATTTACTGTTCAAAATGCTTGTAGATTTCTGGAGATACTGGGAAAGACGTCAAATACCACTCATTTGTAAGATAAAACACAAAAGGACAACGATTCCCAAATAATCAGGTGTGTACTCTCTGATCATGTTCACATGTTGTGGATTGCTTTCAAACCTTCATTGCTTTCAATCCTTCATAGATCGATATCGCTCAAACAAAAGAAAGGACATACCTCATTGCGCAAATAAATAAACTAAAAACGACATGTGGGTAATAATACACAGTTGCACTCACACGCAATACTCTGCAATACCCTGTGCAATACCATGTGCAATACTCTGCAATAGCCTGCAATAGCCAGCAATACCCTGCAATACCCCGCAATACCCTGCAATACTCTGCAATACCCCGCAATACCCAGCAATACCCAGCAATACCCTGCAATACTCTGCAATACCCAGCAATACCCTGCAATACTTTGCAATACCCGGCAATACCCTGCAATACTCTGCCATACCCAGCCATACTCTGCCATACCCGGCCATACTCTGCCATGCTCAGCCATACTTGGCTGTACTCAGCCTCTGTATGTGGCCAGGCTGTGGAAGTCTCACACATGTGGTATCGCCGTACTCAGGAGGAGTAGGAGAATCTATTTTGGTTGTCATTTTTGGTATGTGTACATGCTATGTGTTAGGAATATTGTACTTTGTGTTAAAAAAAATGCGTTTTAACCACTTCCCGCCCGCCGTCATATGACGTCCTTGACTTTGTGTGGGGATATCTGAATGATACCTGCAGCTACAGGCATCATTCAGATATCAGCTTTTTCAGCCAGCGATTCCTTACACCATAAGAATGATCATAGCAGCTTATCCACTGCTTGATCGTTCTTACGGGAGGTGAGAGGGGACGTCCCCCCCTCCTGCCACCCTCTGGTGCTTCTACTGACTCACCGCTACGATCAAAGCCAGGATCGTTTTTTTTTTATTTCAGGCTTCCCAGCCTAGAGGTGAGGTGTGGGGTTTTATTGACCCCATATCTCACTGTAAAGAGGACCTGTCATGCCATATTCCTATTACAAGGGATGTAATGAACAAAAGTGATCAAAAAACACATTTTTTGGAAAAAAGTGTCAAACTAAAATAAATAAAGTAAAATGAACAATAAAAAAAAAAAATTAAAGCGCCCCTGTCCCTGTGTGCTCGCATGCAGAAGCGAACGCATACGTAAGTGCCGCCCACATATGAAAACGGTGTTCAAACCACACAAGTGAGGTATCGCTGCGATCGGTAGAGCGAGAGCAATAATTTTAGCCCTAGACCTCCTCTGTAACTCAAAACATGTAACCAGTAAAAATTTTTAAATCGTTGCCTGTGGGGATTTTTAAGTAGCGAAGTTTGGCACCATTCCGTGATCGTGTGCAATTTTGAAGGGTGACATGTTAGGTATCTATTTACTCGGCGTAACTTCTTCTTTCACATTATGCATTGGGCTAACTTTACTGTTTTGTTTTTTTTGTTAAGCACAAAACTGTTTTTTTTTCCAAAAAACGCGTTCGAAAAATTGCTGCGCAAATACCGTGCGAGATAAAAAGTTGCAATGACTGCCATTGTATTCTCTAGGGTCTTTGCTAAAAAGGCATATATAATGTTTTGGGGTTCTATGTAATTCTCTAGCAAATAAATGATGATTTTTACATATAGGAGAGAAATTTCAATGGGAGATAGGTACAGCGCTGCGCTAAGACAAGAAGGAGCAATAAGATAGCAGCTAACACACCTATAGACTCAAGGCAAAAGATAACTAAAATAACAAGTGTAGCGCTATATATTATATAGACATATAAATCAAAAACCCCAATCCATAAGTGCATACAAACAGTAAGTAAAAACCTATCACACCTTGTATCACACCTTGACCATAAATATTGATTGCACAATAAAGTAACACTGTGTTATTCAGCAAAACAGTATAAAGTGAAACAGTATATGGTAAGTCTTAACTGACACATATAAACAATAACTTGTAATTGAAAAACCGTGAAGGTTCAGCAAATCTAACACCTTAAAATTATGCGAAAAAAGTCCTGAAACATAAAAGTCCACAATATTAGTTGTAGGGAAAATGTGAAAAGAGAACCACCACCAAAAGTCTATGGAGGTTACACGCTGAAAGTGGTGGAACTGTAACTCCCAGGTTCACAAGTAGACTGAATTCACCAGATCTGGCAGGTAAGTAGGCAATGAAGGAACCACAAGTGAACAGAGGGTCTAAAATGGTTCCGGGGCCATCACCGGAGACATCAAGAGGCTTACCGGAACTTAATGACTTGAAAAGACATACGTCATACAAGTCAAAAAGGCTTATTGACCAACCGGTCTGGACAATACCGGAAGTGCTATAGATTGATATCACTTACGGTTCTGAGGGATCTTAAATTGATTATTATGATCCCATACGCACAGAGCCAAAGAAACAGGTATTGATCACTAATAAAAAGCAGATCCTGTTTCTTTGGCTCTGTGCATATGGGAGCATAATAATCAATTTAAGATCCCTCAGAACCGGAAGTGATATCAATCTATTGCACTTCCGGTATTATGACACTCCCAGTGGGGGTCATCATTTGTTTATAAAGCGGTGAGGTGGGGGGGTTCCACACCCCAGATGACAGCTCCTTAGCTGAAACATGTCGGGTGGACCCCTCACGATTACCGCTATGTAATATTTGAGCTGTTTCTGATCTTCTAACATGTGAGTCTATTTTAAATTATTTTAATAAACCAGTGTTTAAACGTTATCACGCTATGTGAGTTTTTTTACTCCTCGCATGGCATATGAATACCCATTTGGCCTATGCCGGAATGCCTATGGATGTGGAAGTTGTGCTGTTATTCCCCCTTACTGCTGTATGCTGACGACATCTGAAAAGACACATTGTCCAGACCGGTTGGTCAATAAGCCTTTCTGACTTGTATGACGTATGTCTTTTCAAGTCATTAAGTTCCGGTAAGCCTCTTGATGTCTCCGGTGATGGTCCCGGCACCATTTTAGACCCTCTGTTCACTTGTGGTTCCTTCTTTGCCTACTTACCTGCCAGATCTGGTGAATTCAGTCTACTTGTGAACCTGGGAGTTACAGTTCCACCACTTTCAGCGTGTAACCTCCATAGACTTTTGGTGGTGGTTCTCTTTTCACATTTTCCCTACAACTAATATTGTGGACTTTTATGTTTCAGGACTTAAAATCTTGATTTTGCAAAGAATTGTGGGAAAAAATGACAACTTCAAAAAACTCACCATGCATCTTTCTAAATACCTTGGAATGTCTTCTTTCCAAAAATGGGTCCTTTGGGGGTATTTGTACTTTTCTGGCATGTTAGGGTCTCAAGAAATTAGATAGGCCGTCAGTAATTCAGGTGTGACCAATTTTCAGATATTGGCACCATAGCTTTTGGACTCTATAACTTTCACAAAGACCAAATAATATACACCAATTTGTACTTATTTTTACCAAAGATATGTAGCAGTATACATTTTGGCCAAAATGTATGAAGAAAAATTACTAATTTGCTAAATTTTATAACCGAAACAAAGAAAAAATCTTTTTTTACCGAATTTTTTAGTCTCTTTTCTTTTATAGCGCAAAAAATAAAAAACCCAGCGGTGATTAAATACCACCAAAAGAAAGCTCTATTTGTGTGAAAAAAAATGACAAAAATTTCATATAGGTACAGTGTTGCAAGACTGAGTAATTGTCATTCAAAATGTGAGAGCATTAATAATCTCTTCACTTAGCTGTTCCTGCTCACACAGCACTGGGGTTACTGGCTCCACCTACGTGTTACCAGGGGCGGACTGACCATTTTGGCACTCGGGCGCCGACCAAGGGCCCAGTGTCCAGCAGGGGGCCCCACAGTGTTGCCAACCATCCATAGATTGAACCCCTTTTTGGGGCTGTCCTTTAAAGTCCGTTATGGGCATCGGTGACTGTAAAAAAGATGGCCGCGAACCGACCATGGAATGGCGCATGTGCCGTTCCGAAGCCGGCTGGGCTCTTGAAATCTTGTACGCGCTCTGCCGGGCAGCGCATGCGCAGTAACGTAATGGCGCCTCTTTGCGCCATTTTCGAATAGACGATCGGGACACTATGGCAGAGGTCCAGACAGAGGAGCCGAGCAGGAGTGAGGACTGAGGAGGAGGGAGAGAGTAAAACTGTGGGGAGTGAGAATGGAGGACATCGCTGGGAGCCTGGAGGCGGCGGAGGGTGAAGCTTTGGCATGCAGGGAAGGGACAGAGACTGATGTGTTCTGTCCACTGTCCACCATCATATTACTTCTCCACATCATCAGTGCTGTGTCCTCCTCCTGTGCCCCTTTCACCTCTCCACAGGTCAGGGCAGCACTGTGCTGCCCTGACCTGTGGAGAGGTGAAAGGGGCACAGGAGGAGGACACAGCACACTGATGATGTGGAGAAGTAATATGATGGTGGACAGAGGAGGAGGCCACTGTGAGGGGGTGAGGAGGACACTATCATGTCTGCAACCTCTGTCCACCTCCTGCAGTATGTCTGCAACCTCTGTCCACCGGCAGTATGTCCACAACCTCTGTCCACCTGCAGTATGTCCACAACCTCTGTCCACCTGCAGTATGTCCACAGCTTCTGTCCACCTCCTGCAGTATGTCCGCAGCCTCTGTCCACCTACTGCAGTATGTCCGCAGCCTCTGTCCACCTGCAGTATGTCTGCAGCCTCTGTCCACCTCCTGCAGTATGTCCGCAACCTCTGTCCACCTGCAGTATGTCCGCAGCCTCTGTCCACCTCCTGCAGTATGTCCGCAGCTTCTGTCCACCTCCTGCAATATGTCCGCAACCTCTGTCCACCTGCAGTATGTCCGCAGCCTCTGTCCACCTCCTGCAATATGTCCGCAGCCTCTGTCCACCTCCTGCAGTATGTCCACAACCTCTGTCCACCTCCTGCAGTATGTCTGCAGCCTCTATCCACCTCCTGCAGTATGTCCTCAACCTCTGTCCACCTCCTGCAGTATGTCCGCAGCCTCTGTCCACCTCCTGTAGTATATCCGCAGCCTCTGTACAGCTCCTGCAGTATGTCTGCAGCCTCTGTCACCTCATGCAGTATATCCACAGCCTCTTTCCACCTCCTGCAGTAAGTCCGCAGCCCCTGTCCAACTCCTGCAGTATGTCCGCAGCTTCTGTCCACCTCCTGCAGTATGTCCGCAACCTCTGTCCACCTCCTGTATCATGTCCGTAGCCTCTGTCCACCTCCTGTATCATGTCCGCAGCCTTTGTCCACCTCCTGTTTCATACCCGCAGCCTCTCTCCACCTCCTGTATCATGTCCGCAGCCTTTGTCCACCTCCTGTATCATGCCTGCAGCCTCTCTCCACCTCCTGTATCATGTCCGCAGCCTATGTCCACCTCCCGTATCATGTTCACACTTATCAGCCTCTGTCCACCTCCTGTATCATATCCACGGCCTCTGACCATCTCTTGTCTTTTATCATGTCTGCAGTCTCTGAGGGGGATCCAAGAAAGGAGCCAAGAGTGGGAGCGCCGCCAGGATGGGGGTTACAGGAAGAGACAGACGTGTGTGGACTGTGGAGAGGAGACTATAGAATAAAACCAGAGCTGCCAAGCTGGACCTGTCTGACTGAGCCCTGCATGGTGCACCCGAGAGGAGGTCAGTGACATCGCCGCCAGGCCAGTCTGGGGGGGTCACTGATGTAAGGAGGGGAGTGAATACAATAATGTAAGGGGGCACTGATATAAAGGTTCCCCCATATTAGTAACCCCTCCTTACCTTAGGGTATTCACTCTGCGGAAGGTGGCCTCTATTCACCAGAGCCCCCCTCCATGTCACAGTTCCCCCTAAAATCATGATCTGCAGCGTTCCCCTTTACAAAAGAGTTCCCTTGCACTATAAGGGGGAATCCTGCAGACTCTGACGTAAGGGGGAACTCTGTGCTGGCTGGGTTATAGTAAAATGACCTTCATGTAAATTGAAAAATGTTTTTTGACTTTTGTTTACCTTAAACACATAGCATTAGCTATGTGTTTATAGTTCAAATATTGATATTTGCACTGTTTAGCACTAAAAACAGTTATTTTAGGTACTTTTTTGCAGTGCCAGTAAAGATTGTGGATCTGCCAGTAAATTTCATATTTCTTTGCCAGTAAAAAATTGGTGCTGTTTGTAAATTTTGTCTTTCTGCCAGTAAATTTCACTTCGGTGGGGTGGCAACACTGGGGCCCCATGAGACTACTCCTGTCTGTCCCAATCTCTGCTTATCCCAGAGCCAAGTGCCGGAACAAGTCCCAGCACTGAGTTCCAGTAACTAGGCTGACGGGTTCGCTAGTGTCATCCTGTGACATCCTAAAACAGGAGGTGGAATGCGCAAGGTCTCTAACATCCACCAGCTCCGTGATGTCCTCATGGAGGAGTGGAAGAGGACTCCAGTGGCAACCTGTGAAGGTCTGGTGAACTCCATGCCCAAGAGGGTTAAGGCAGTGCTGGAAAATAATGGTGGCCACACAAAATTTTGACACTTTGGGCCCAATTTAGACATTTTCACTTAGGGGTGTACTCACCTTTGTTGCCAGTGGTTTAGACATTAATGGCTGTGTGTTGAGTTATTTTGAGGGGACAGCAAATTTACACCGTTATACAAGTTGTACACTCACTACTTTACATTATAGCAAAGTGTCATTTCTTCAGTGTTGTCACAGGAAAAGATATAATAAAATATTTACAAAAATGTGAGGGGTGTACTCACATTTGTGAGATACTGTATAAATAGTATATGTCTGTATATAATAACCTGTTAACAAAAAAAAACTTGCTTTAAAGAAAGTAATTTGTCATTTATGTAACATTCTATACAAGAAAAGATCTGATACCCAACATTAACTGTATTAAAAAAAATATGTTCAATCTGTATGAACATGTCACCATAAGGCCTATAGCTAATATATACATTATATATATATATATATATATATATATATATATATATATATATATATATATATATATATATATATATATATATATATATATATATATATATATATATATATATATATAAAGCTATATTAAAAAAAGTTTTTTTTACCTTACATGCCTATGAGTACTTTCTTCCAATAATGTTTGAAATGCTAAAAGAAAATTGTGCTCATTCTTGTGTGACCTTGATCTCTACTGTTTGTTAGTAGCTACAATACACCAAATTGACAAGAACAAACTGCCTGTTTCATTCTACTTAGAAGATAAGGAGGCTGAGTTATTGTTGAAGTGCATATGAGCCATATGAAAAGGTCTCTATCTCTGAAAGAATGTGTACAATATTTTAGGGAGCCTGTTCATCAGATTTTTACAACTCAATTTTAATAAAACAACATAAAACAAGTTGTGTTTACTATTGGAAGTATTCTCTTCTGGCATTAACCCAATAGTTGTACTTATTTTATCTGTATTCCATGGATATAGAGAAAAGCTTGGATGGAGCAAGATGCCAGAGGGGCGATTGCAGATTCAGACACTGCGGCACCAGTGCTAACCATGCTTAGTCATTAAAACATCAAAAGCAGTGTTTTAATCTTTTAATGCATGTTAGATTAGGAACTGTTAGCTCTTTATGTAGCATTGGGAAAGTGGTAATGTCCATGATGCAGTGTTAAACCTGCTCTTTAAGAGACATCCTTACTGGAAATATAAATGCCATTGTCATTTTCTTCATAGTAGGGTTCTTTATTTCACTTCCTCAATGTCAGCTTAGGAACAACCTGACATGCCTGTTTAGATCTAATGAGCATTAAGAGGAAACAGTAACATACATAAAGATTTTATAAAAGACTGTGGACTGTAGAAGAATGTTACATTTGAATTTGACAGGAGCAGAGAGATGCTAGATAAGTTTTGTTACAGAAATATTTCTTTTGTCCTCTATTTCTGACAGCAGGTAGAAGAGAGCCCTGCAACAAAGTATTTTTCTCCTTTTTCCTATCTGATCCAGCCTTGGTCAGAGAAAATTATCTTCAGAATTGAAAAAAATTGTATGAACCTTAGTTGGAATAATTTGGTTTGCATGAAATTACATTTAGTAATATTTTTGCAAAGGCTTTAAAGTAAACGTCTACCAAAAACCATGTTTAAAGGATACGTAAAGGTTTCTGTTAAAAAAAAAAAAAAAAAGTCATACTTACCTCCTCTGTGCAGTTGGTTTTGCACAGAGTGGCCCCGATCCTCCTCTTCTGGGGTCCCTCAGCGGTGCTCCTCCTCTTCTTGAGTGCCCCATTGGAGAGCCGCTCTCCCTTGGGGCACTCATGCAGGAGCGCTCCTGTGTTGTTGTTGCATCCATTGACACAGACAGCAGCACTTGGCCCCGCCCCCCCCAGCTCCAGCGTCATTGGATTTGATTGACAGCAGCGGAAGCCAATGGCTGTGCTGCTATCAATCTATCCAATCAGGACCCGAGACACCGGCTGGAGCTGTTGTGCTTGTCTGCGTCGCTGGAAAGACCAGGTTCAGGTAAGTAAAAGGGGGGTTCTGGGGTGCTGCTGCATCACAGGAGATTTTTCACCTTAATGCATGGATAGAGTAGGAAAGGGTTAGAACCTCTATACGCTTTTTATTGCTGTTGGCTGCGGTGCGTTATAAGTAGACATGTGCAATTCATTTCAGTCTGAATATAACTTCGGACAAATTTTGTTGAAATTCGTAAAATTTTGTTTCGCATATTCGTTTTCTAACGAATTCCAAATTTTTGGAACATTTTAAATTCAGATCAGTCAAGAAATGATCAACTGATTCAAATTCTGTTTGAAGAATAGCTGGTTGGTAAGGAGTGGGACCAGAAGCTGGCCGTCGTGTCCTTGCCAACCGATGACTGCCAGTGGGTTTCCCCACTGAGAGCTGAAATGTAAACAAAAGAATGGCAGCAATAGAAAATTCAGCAAAAAACAGTGTGGTCCCTTCACTAATCCCTGGGATCTGGTATGAATTTTAAGGGGAACCCCATGCCACAATTTTAAAAAATGGCATGGGGTCTCCCCAAAATCCATACTGGACCCTTATCCGAGCATGCAGCCCACCAAGTCTGGAAAAGGAGGGGACAAGCGAGCGCCCCCCCCCTCTTGAACCATACCAGGCCACATGCCCTCAACATTGGGGGGTGCTTTGGGGCAGTAAAAGCACTTCATCCCCATGTTGTCCACCCTGCGCGGTGTTTGTGGGGATCTGCGGATGCGGGGCTTTATTTGAATCTAGAAGCCCCCTTTAAAAACAGGGCCCTCAGATCCCACCCTCCACCCCATGTGAATGGGTAAGGGGTATGCAAATAAAAAAAAAACCTCCAGTCTTGTTGAAGGCTCTCCGCCATCTGCCTGCTCCTCCTTCTGACATTTCCTAAAAAAACTAAGTGGTAGAGTCACCCAACGACGTCATTTGGTGACCCCGCCCTTTGTGAGGTCAATGTGCTAGCATGCCTCGGTCAATGACATCACAGGAAGACGTTGCCGAGTGGCTCTGCCCCTCAGCTATTTAAGAAATGTCAGATAGAGAAGCAGGCAGACAGCAGGGAGCTTTTGATGAGGTTGGAGTTTTTTTTTTTCTTTTTTTGGGTCCAGTGGTGTGGCGGGCGTCATGATTGATGATGGATCTACACTGGGGGACATTGTTTTTTATTTTTTAATAAAGGAATTGTCAAAAACTCGTGTTGTGTCTTTACTCGCTTTTTACACTTTTTTGGTGAATGGGTAGGGTCACTTTGTACCCCATACTCATTCACATGGGGGGTTGGGATCTGGGGGCCCCCTTGTTAAAGGGGGCTTCCAGACTCCGATAAGCCCCCCGCCCATAGACCCCGACAATCAATGGCCAGGCTTGTGGGGAGGAGGCCCTTGTCCTAATCGACATGGGAACAAGGTGCTTTGGGGTGG
The DNA here is from genome assembly GCA_037952835.1 of Lithobates septentrionalis. NCBI lineage: Eukaryota > Metazoa > Chordata > Amphibia > Anura > Ranidae > Lithobates > Lithobates septentrionalis. The sequence goes on from JBBDGP010000229.1 coordinate 12,890,334, forward strand.
GGGTGGGGGCAGAGAAGGGCCTTGTATGGATTGGGGGGATCCCATGCTGTTTTTAATTTCTGAATTTTCTATTGCTGCAATTCTTTTGTTTACACTTCAGCTCTCAGCAGAGAAGACTGTTTACAGCTGATGAGTAATCAGTTGTTAAGGACGTGGCGGCTGGCTTCACAACTGGCTCCTTAACAACTATCTATTCTTCAAACAGAATTCAAATCGGTTGATCATTTTTCGACCGATCTCAATTCGAATCATTCCAAAAATTTGGAATTCGTTATAAAATTAAAAAAAGAGACTAAATTTAAGACAACTATACTAAACAAATTCTGAAATGAATCAACAAAACAAAATTAATAACATAAAGAATCTATCCAAAACTAAATAATCTTTTCCGTTCTGCACATGTCTAAACATAAGGGCAGAACTGGTGGCTTTCGCAGATTTTATCAGGTTTTAGGTAGGCCAATGGTGATGCTTCAAAATTCTGCATTTATTAGCAAGTTAAGTTCTGCATGTTTTGATTTTTTTTTTCAGAAGGTGCTCAGCAATGGCAGCTCCAGTTTTCCTCTCAGTAAAGGTTTCATTTGAGATTACATGATTATGCATGATACATATACTTACTCACTGTACCCCCTCTATATTATATCCCACCATAATATGACTAAGACACTGCTATCCAAATCCTGCAGACATATTTTACACATCTAATGCACACTGTAAACAGACCCTTTTTTATGATGACGTTAAACTTGAGAGGGGCCTATGAACTTAAAACAGCCTGGGATCCAAGGTACAGTTATTATAACATTGGCTGACGTGTACCTGTTGAGGGAATTTTGAACTAATCTCCTGTCTTAGGTGGAAAGTAATATTTGGAATAGGAAATGAAATTTGTTCGCTGGTTCACACACAATAACTCTGTCAAAAGAAGAGTTTGCCATCTATATTTCACTTATTTTATCTGTCCGCCCCCCCCCCCCCCCCCGTTACACTTAACTAAGTCTTCATTCAATCCAGCGTTGTGCCCATCTGCAGCTCTTCTCTCCCAACATGTCCTGGTCTCACAAGCTTTGCTGATGCACTGGGAGCCATTGGCTCCAGCAGCTGTCAATCAAAGCCAGTAACGAGGTAGTGGAGGGCAGAGCCAGGCTCCGCTGTCTGTGTCTATACATGCAGATAGTGAGGCTCAAGAGTGTTTTCCTATGGGGGCAGTAACCAGAGAGAAGGAGCCAGAACTGCCAGCAGGGGACCCGAGAAAAGGAGGTTTGGGGTCGCTTTGTGCAATCCAATTACACAGAACATACAAATATAAAACTGTTTGGTATTTTTTTATAGCATTGACACTCACTTTAACTACACATGAAAAGACTAATGCATTACAAATTAATACTTATATCTGCAGATCAAGTTGCTTGACTGAACAGCATACACACTTGTACTGACTTGCTGTTTATACAAATATGGTCAAGAACAAAGAATGTATTTGTGCCTACCAAGATGGGTTTCCTGATACTGCAGAGGACAACAGAGCTGAAATTACATTTATAAACACTAGCTTTTTACTTGTAGCTGCAATCCTCAGACGAAAGACGAACAAAGCACATCCCACTAAAGTATGTACTAATCTAATTTCAAAACAATAAGTGTGGTCTGGAAACAGCCCCCTCCCCAGTATACAGCCACCATCCAGTACACAGCCCCCCTCATCAGTATACAGCCCCCCATCCAGTACACAGCCCCCTCCCCAGTATACAGCCTCCCATCCAGTATACAGCTCCCCTCCTCAGTATACAGCCCCCATCCAGTACACGGCCCCCCTCCCCAGTATACAGCCCCCCATCCAGTATACAGCCCCCTTCCAGTATACAGCCCCCATCCAGTACACAGTCCCCCTCCCAGTATACAGCCCCCCCATCCAGTACACAGCCCTCCCTCCCCAGTATACAGCCCCCCATCCAGTACACAGCCCCCTCCCCCTGCACTCCCAGGAACCCCCAGTCTCCTGGGACAGCGCTTCCAGCATTCTCTACAGTTAAGAAAAATATCACTGCCAGCCCCTTCCATGCTGCTCCTCCTGTGTCACTGATATTGTAAAATGAAGCTTCCATATACCTCAATAGCTCAGTTTTTTCCACTGACCTGGTCACATGACTGCTATTCCTGACGTTACATAGATGGTCATGTGACCGCTCTCCTCCTCCAATCTAAAGCTAAAGCTAGGAGGAGGAGGAGCTGGAGGAGGAGAGCAGCCAGAAAAAAATGGAGCTGTTAAGATATTTACAAGCTTCGTTTTATAATGACACTGACAAAGGAGGAGCGATGTATGAGAAGGGTCTGCAAGTGATTTTTTAATTAACTGACACACCCCATTGGGTGGCTCCCGGGGCGGACCACCCGATCCCCACCCCCTGTTGGTAAAACATAGTACCGGCGTATAACACGGAGGCACTGTTTGTCCTCTGTTTTCAGGGAGGAAAAGTGTGTGTTATATGCTGATAGATACAGTACTTTAAATTCCTGTTTATTCAGTGTTTAAATAAAATATACAGATTTTTTTTACTCATGTAATAATGTAAGATATTATGTATTGGATTCTAATTTTAAAACAAATGTATAACATTTATCACTTGTTCAGTAACTCTTTGACTAAAATGCCTTTAGCTGCTAAATTCTTTGAAAAACTGGATAAAAGGATGAAGGGGGTATGGTACAGAGCTTTCTTATGAATCATCACTTTAATAATTAACTGAATTCGTACTGTATTCATGAGGGCACCAACAGTGAACATGATCATTTTACATGCTGTCCTCCATTCAGCCATTGAGAGTTCTTGAGGTTTGAACACCGCATGATAACATAAAATGACCTGTTTAGATAAAAAGTGTCAGGCCATCAGTCTTGGTAACTTCAAATGAAAGATTCATATAATCTGACAATGACATAATATGAAGAGTAATACCACGGTTAAGAATCAGCATGGTGTTGATAATGTTAGGAGAAAGGGCATATGCCAGCTGGGCACATAACTAAGGAAAGAGTAAACAGTTAAATAATTGTAGCTAGCGGCATTTGCACTCAGTGTGTGCTGATTACCATGCAGCAGTTTGCAGTTTTTAGAAGCACTGCAAGACTTCGGGATACATGAGGTACTAGCCAAACTTCAGAGACAAGTGAAAAAGATTTTAACATTAGCTAGGCAGGTATCCAAACAGATGACATGACTAATTGAAAGGAAATGTAATAGATATTTTTGAGTGATAATAGTACTTAAAATAGAACTAAACCTTAATCGGATGACATTTTATAAACTTATTATTATTATTAAACAATTGCCATGGTTATTTTTTTCTTCTTCATAAAATACTGAGATCACCATAATCCTTCTTTACATCTCAGGGATTCTGATCTACTCCAAACTTTATAAAAGCCACTTCCTGTCTTCTTGCACTGCAGCAACAATGAAACATTTGTGCTCTAGACTGGATTTCTGATAATGGTAGACCATGCAAAAGGAATGTGTGTATTGCCAATATTAGTCTACATCAGAGGTGCATGTGACAGGTTGACAATGCAGGAGTACAATGGGGAAACAAGAGTACAAGAGGCTGTCAAAAACAGGACATACCCGTGTAAAAAGGCTGTACTAGCTGAAACGAATCAAAACACTGACTTTACCATGGTGTTTTAATCACAGTTGCTCTATATGTTAAATGTAAGTTGCTACGTTTGTTTCAATAAACCTATACTGCAATATTACACTATGGAGGCTATTCTCTTTTCCTTTACCAACACCCTCGAAGTTCTCTGAGTGGCGGAGAGGTGGCGGTGAGGCTTACAGAGAGTTACATCCACGGATGCCTTTTTGGGAACTGGGATCACTGTAGAAGATTCATCCCCCACATAGAACATCATCTACCCGATTTTTCTCGCTTGATTCAGCCCAATTGGGGGCCGCTACTGAAGGTGAGAGGCTGGGGGAAACAATCACCACACATGAGAACAGAATTGGAAAAATGTAGCACAAGTCACTATTATTTGCACTTTCTAATAGACTTCCCTTTGTGGACATCACGGTCACAGCAGGAGTCGCACTGCATGAATGAGTGTTCGTGGACTATATTGCACAATTGTCACTTTTGATGTTTATTAATTATATATTTATGCGGGAGCTTCATCGCATTTATTGCTGCACATTAAGCACATTTTTTTTTTTTGCACAGTGTATCAATTTAAAAAAATTATGTTTATGGTGTAATAGTTGCAAAAAGAGCCACACCTTTTTTTGCATTCTGCACAGGGCATTTTAATAGTTAGTTCATCTATATGAGCATTACGAATTAGTTCAGTTTGATGCACTATTTGTTTGTGACTATACATCAAAATATTAATGCATTGATTTGGTTACCACTAGGCATTGTTATTAGATTATGTATGCACAGTGCACCTATATGAGCAAGATTTTTCCAGCACTTTTGTGACTTTATTTTGGATTTGGAGTGAACACATAAGAATAGGATAGTGTCACATTTTATTTATTTAGTCGTATATATATGAGCACTATGAATCAGAATTTACCATTTTGATATACCATTTTCTTGGATATTGCTAAATTATTAATGCATTGAAGTAATATTTTATTTGGGTATCACAAGGTATTGTTACCAAATTATATATGCACATTGCACTTTTATGAAGAGGATATTTCTACAGCAGTTTTGTGACCATTTATTTGGAGTCAATATACCAGGATAAGGCAGCGCCACATTGCATTTGAATATTTGTTTGTCAGGATTGTGTGAGTGCACTGATTAATGTTGGCAGCTTCTTGTCTGGCACTATCATTCATCTATTTAATTTGTGGTTTTGCGCACTAGTTCCTATATATAATGAATGCCAACATGTACTGTGACATACTGAAGCAGAGCATGATCCCCTCCCTTCGGAGACTGTATCACAGGGCAGTATTCCAACATAATAACGACCCCGAACAGATCTCCAAGACAACCACTGCATTGCTAAAGAAGCTGAGGGTAAAGTTGATGGACTGGCCAAGCATATTTCCAGACCTAAACCCTATTGAGCATCTGTGGGGAATCCTCAAACGGAAGGTGGAGGAGCGCAAGGTCTCTAACATCCACCAACTCCATGATGTCATCATGCAGGAGTGTAAGAGGACTCCAGTGGCAACCTGTGAAGCTCTGGTGAACTCCATGCCCAAGAGGGTTAAGGCAGTGCTTGTGTGGCCACACAAAATATTGACACTTTTGGGCCAATTTGGACATTTTCACTTAAGGGTGTACTCACTTTTGTTGCCAGCAGTTTAGACATTAATGGCTGTGTGTTGAGTTATTTTGAGGGTACAGAAAATGTATTGCTATACTGTAGTATATATAGTATATATATGGGATGGGGTGGGGAGAGTGTAGGTGCAGGGAATTCAGGTACCTCACGGGGCTCCAGCAACAGTTTCTGCCTCTGCCCCAGTGGTCTGGTTCCAGACAGGATGAGTGGAGTGGGTTATTTTCAGCTTCCTCATCCATCTGTCATCTGGACTTTCCCTTAGTTCCAGCAGTGGATAAGCAGGTGTTCCCAGTGGCTCTCTGGATGGTATGTGTGGCTTGCTCCTTCTTACTACATAAGAAGCTTCAGCTGTCTGTCAGCCCTAGCTCCCTTCCACCTCTCCGGCACTTTTTCACTCAGTTTCAGGTGGCTGGCTGTTCTCTGGAAGGATACATTGAGATTGTTTGTTTGTTTTTCTAAGGATACATTTTTGTACAATAAGGCCCCTTTCACACGAGACGGACTCCTCTTCCACGGAGCCCGTCTCGGTCCGCCGGCTCAGCGGGAGATCAGTCCGTTGATCTCCACTGAGCCGGTGGATGACAGGTCCCCCTCTGCTCACTGAGCGGGGAGGGGCTTGTCAGGCGCCGCTGCCGCCTATGGAGGGATCGGATGAAAACGGACAGCATGTCCGTTTTCATCAGATCTCACCCGATCCAATCCACCAGCGACGGACCTGGACGTAGGGCCATCCGTCTGCTTTTAGCGGATCGGACCGGGTCGGATGTCAGCGGACATGTCTCCTGGTATAGGAGGTGGGTGGCCTGGGTTCATGGCAGGAGAACGTGTCCTGAGGAACATGGTGCCCATTATAGCTTTGCTGCATTTACTGTTTATATATTTGCTGTATATTTACTGCATATATATTTGGTGGGATGCTGTAATACTGCTGCATTACTAGTTCCCTGGGGCTCACAGAGGTGTCCCAGGTATTTTACAGTGCCATAGTACATACTACAGAAAAAATGCCATGCGCCGCTGAAGTTTTCAGGTTTGACTTGAAGCAAAGGTGGCAACCCTATCTGTGTGAGCAAGAGGTTGGTAAAAGCTAACTATGCTATATGTGGAAGCTGACAAGCTGTAGGCTTGCTCAGCCTGTTCGTTAGGCTTGTATTTTGTATAGCTAGTGCCGAGACATTGCTAGGTTTTTGTTTTGCTATTTGTGTTCCTGTTTGTTTTCTATGACCGCTGTTCAGCACCAGTATATAGACCTTGTAAATATCACAAATAAACACCGCACTGTTTTGTCACTTCCTTTGTGGATTTGGTATCTGTGTCTGAGAGACTGCTTATCCCAGGGAGCTATGTTCCTGCTACCTGCTTACATAATAAATAAATATATATATATATATTTATGAGAAGCTGTAAATGTCCCACTTTAAGCCTCTTTAATACATACACTACCGTTCAAAAGTTTGGGGTCACCCAAACAATTTTGTGTTTTCCATGAAAAGTCACACTTATTCACCACCATACGTTGTGAAATGAATAGAAAATAGAGTCAAGACATTGACAAGGTTAGAAATAATGATTTGTATTTGAAATAACATTGTTTTTACATCAAACTTTGCTTTCATCAAAGAATCCTCCTTTTGCAGCAATTACAGCATTGCACACCTTTGGCATTCTAGCTGTTAATTTATTGAGGTAAGCTGGAGAAATTGCACCCCACGCTTCTAGAAGCAGCTCCCACAAGTTGGATTGGTTGGATGGGCACTTCTGGCGTACCATACGGTCAAGCTGCTCCCACAACAGCTCAATGGGGTTCAGATCTGGTGACTGTGCTGGCCACTCCATTACCGATAGAATACCAGCTGCCTGCTTCTGCTGTAAATAGTTCTTGCACAATTTGGAGGTGTGTTTAGGGTCATTGTCCTGTTGTAGGATGAAATTGGCTCCAATCAAGCGCTGTCCACTGGGTATGGCATGGCGTTGCAAAATGGAGTGATAGCCTTCCTTATTCAGAATCCCTTTTACCCTGTACAAAGCTCCCACCTTACCAGCACCAAAGCAACCCCAGACCATCACATTACCTCCACCATGCTTAACAGATGGCGTCAGGCATTCTTCCAGCATCTTTTCATTTGTTCTGCGTCTCACAAACTTACTTCTTTGTGATCCAAACACCTCAAACTTGGATTCATCCGTCCACAACACTTTTTTCCAGTCTTCCTCTGTCCAATGTCTGTGTTCTTTTGCCCATCTTAATCTTTTTCTTTTATTGGCCAGTCTCAGATATGGCTTTTTCTTTGCCACTCTGCCCTGAAGCCCAAAATCCCGCAGCCGCCTCTTCACTGTAGATGTTGACACTGGTGTTTTGCGGGTACTATTTAATGAAGATGCCAGTTGGGGTCCTGTGAGGCGTCTGTTTCTCAAACTAGAGACTCTAATGTGCTTATCTTCTTGCTTAGTTGTGCAACGCGGCCTCCCACTTCTTTTTCTACTCTGGTTAGAGCCTGTTTGTGCTGTCCTCTGAAGGGAGTAGTACACACCGTTGTAGGAAATCTTCAATTTCTTTGCAATTTCTCGCATGGAATAGCCTTCATTTCTAAGAACAAGAATAGACTGTCGAGTTTCAGATGAAAGTTCTCTTTTTCTGGCCATTTTGAGCGTTTAATTGACCCCACAAATGTGATGCTCCAGAAACTCAATCTGCTCACAGGAAGGTCAGTTTTGTAGCTTCTGGAAGGAGCTAGACTGTTTTTAGATGTGTGAACATGATTGCACAAGGGTTTGCTAATCATCAATTAGCCTTCTGAGCCAATGAGCAAACACATTGTACCATTAGAACACTGGAGTGATAGTTGCTGGAAATGGGCCTCTATACACCTATGTAGATATTGCACCAAAAACTACACATTTGCAGTTAGAATAGTCATTTACCACATTAGCAATGTATAGAGTATATTTGTTTAAAGTTAGGACTAGTTTAAAGTTAGCTTCATTTAAAAGTACAGTGCTTTTCCTTCAAAAATAAGGACATTTCAATGTGACCCCAAACTTTTGAACGGTAGTGTACCTCCCAACCGTCCCGCATTGCCCGAGAAAGTCCTGCCTTGGGAGGTCTGTCCCAGGCACCTTCATTCCAGGACAATAAAGTGTTCCAGAATTGCCCCCTGGGCTGATCTGATGCCCCCTAAAAATGCCGCTGTCACTCACTGCCATGTGTACTCCTGGCCGAGACCTGCTTTATTATTCATAACCAGGCGCTGCCTGCCTCACTGCCCAAACAACTGGTTGCTAGCCTGGCATCTAGCAACCAGTGATGTCACGATGAGGAGGAGAGTGGGGCCCCAGCATTCAGAACGAGTCAGAGGAGGATTTAACTTTCTCCTCCTCCTGCCTAAGCTCCACATTTGTCCGTACCTATGACCGCCAGCTCTGCCCCAGACTCCGCCCCCCAACTCGAGGTCTCACCTGCAGGCTGTTCCTGCCGTTGGAAGAAAGGTAAGAGAAATGCTCCCTGCCCAGAGGACCAGTGGCGGGATTCCAGTGCCCGGGGTGAAGATGCCAAAATGCCCCCCCCCCCCCCCCCCGTCGCAGAGCACAGGGGTTGGAACTAGTAGAAGCATTTGCAGCACACAAAAACACATGTGATGGTTGCAGAGTGCACCAGTATTACTATTTACAATTGTGGTTGGTTGGTCATCACAATGATCACAAAGCACACAGCCAATTAGATTGCTTTGATGACGGCTTGGTTCGCGGTCAATAATGAGTAACCTGGCTGCCCAGGGGTGATTTCTGAATATTGTAAATGGTTCTCTAGAACTATGATCTGCGGGCTGCAGCGCTGATCATTGTATTCTGATATTCTGACAGTGGAGGAGTCCTGCTGTCAGAGTACAATGGCACAGAGGGGGGATTCTTCCATCCACCTTGTTTTGAGTGGATGCAGGAATCTGTTCAGCTTGCTAGAAAAAAAAACATGTACTAGGGTGGCACTGATACAGGTATCGTTGCTGATACTAAGCATTTGCAAGAGTACTTGCACTTGTGCAAATGCTCCAATATCTAAAACCAATGCTTTATGTGCGATTTGAGCTCATACAAAATGAGTAGGCTCAAATCGCACTGTAAAGAATCAAATGTGATTTGAACAGGAATGTGGTGTGATTCCTGTCTGAATCACATGCAGTTTCCCACACCACTCCTGTGTGAACCCAAGCTTGTCATAATGACTTCAGTCTGGGTTCAATCTGATTGTACAATCTCTGCACAATCTCCTTTAGATTTACGAAAACTTTGTAATATATGGACAACCTAAACATTTCATTTAAAAAAAAAGTAGTATCCAATCAAGCAGGCCTTTGTACTACATAGTTGGTGGTAGATCCAAAAGATATTGTACAATCAGATTGTATAACGTAAGGTAAGCTAGAGGCTGGCCATAGATGGATCGTTTTTATTTTTTTATCAATCAGCGTCTGATCGAAAAAAATTGAATGGATCCCCCTAATCCACACAACTAAGGTGGATGAGGGAATCCTTTCTGCTGAGACATCTATGTCAGCGCTGCAAATCTAAGGAAACATTTCTGCTGGTTTGAGAGAAGTTGATCATTATTTGTTGTCTCTTTAGCAAGAATGACTACAGAAGGATTGAAACTTGTCCGGTCCTTGCTGGACCAGTTACATTTCCATCCATCTAAGGCCAGGTTTAGTAGCTCCTGTTGTTTTCTTATGCCTGGGGAGCTCAGTAAGCCTCCATGTATAGTTCTTTAGGACCTATTTATATGTGTGTCCTGTGCAGGGCTCTCTTTTATCAGCACAGGTATGTATGGGCATTGTGTGCATATCACTGTGCCAGCGTCACATTCACTTCTATTGGGACCCGCACCTGCATGTCATATTAGGATGCAGAGGCTGTGTCCATGCAGCCTCATGTCCCAGTAGATATGATTGGGGTGCTGACACGGGGATGCGCACAACACCTATATAACCTCATGCTGATAAATGACAACCCTGCATGGGAGATGCATGTTTGCACCCCTTGTGAATGGGCCCTTACTAAAATTAGAATCTGAAATAACATTTGTCTTCACAATTAAATAAAAGAAAAAAGAAAACCGCGCTTTAGAGCCAGAAACTATATAAGACTACAGCTGCACCAGAGAAACACCAACATCTGTGTACATAACTCTAATATATATAAAACAAGTGCGCTTGCCATCAAAGATTCAAATGAAATAAATGTGAATAAATACTGTGTAAAGTTGAATAAAATATTATGAAATGAATACACTGATAAATGTAAAAAATGAAAACATACGTAAATTAAGTGTTTCATAAATAATCACATAAGTGAATCAACAAAAAATAAAAGTGAATACAAAATTGGTATGTGAATGAAGTTCGTGTCCATAAGGAAAAGAAATGTTCACAAAACTATATCAGGTCCATCAAAGTAAGGGTGTCAATCCGCCGTTCATCCAACCATGACCTGCATAAGTGAAGGGAAGAGGGAATATGGACATGTGTCTCCTAAAAGCAGTGAATCTAAGAAACAATAAAGGTGGACCCTTACCCGAAGTGGTGGACCTCCCTATTGGCGAGGTCTTGTATACGTGCAGATATGGCCCTCTGCAGGGACATGGGGGTGGCGGCGTCCAACACAGCTGATGAGTCAAGCGTTTCCAACCTGGCGTAGTCCAAATCGTCTGCCTGGAGGGGGGGGGAACGCCCCCTTGGACCGAAGATTATAATTGGAAAAAAGCAGAAGAGGGCTCCATAGTGTAGTAAATTAAGGTGTATTTATTAATAAAAACAGGACCGGAGAAAGCAAACTCCGTCAAGCAGTATAAAACTAGTTAAAAAGCCGACATATAAAAGAAAACTAACACCCGTGCATAACAGAGGGCGAATTGCGTGATGGCGTACAATGCGTAGCCACGCCCTACATGTTTTGTCATAAATTACGTCTTCAAAGGGGCACGGGCGACGCATTAAGCCATCACCTATATAGCCCTGAACGAAAACCAACCCTCGTTTTCATCTTGGCATCGTTCAGTGCTTAGCAACAACAGAGAAGCAAAAGGAGAGACCAAGCCTCTATCTGGTGCTCGCCACGGGACAAATGCTCCATTATATCTATAACCATAAATGAAATATGCTAAAACTGATCTAAAAAAAAATGTTATGTATCCGATTTCACACCCTTCAGGCAAACTACGCTACCAAGAGCTACGTTAGTCCAAAGTGATACTCGGGTTTCAAATTACCCATATATAGAAAGAGCGTTAATCGGGATATTCCACCCAATATTAATTCATTACTGAAAACAAATTATTATATAAATTAATAAATTGCCTATTGTTCCCCATTGAACCCATTATCTAGAAGTTGGGAAAGGAAGGCGCTTTCATCTATATGGAGGGCACCAGATATCACAAAATTCAACAATCGGATCCATAATTAAGGGGGAAAAAAAAAAAAACTTGCTGGTGAAACAGATATTATTCAAACCATATGACTTATGGGGAAAAGTACAGATACCCCCAATCAAGTTATTGAAATAAACAATATAACCATACATGGAAAAATATAAAATGATAAAATAACTAAAAATAAAAAATACAGTCATATTAACAAAAAAATACAATTCAAAAATACTACTACAGAAAGATCATATCTTAAGAATTGTCAATAAATGCATTTATCTCGATATCCACATTTAATCCTAGAGGTCTAAGAGAGCGAATTTTGTAAATCCACTCCATTTCGAGTTTAGAGATGGCACGCCTCTTAGAACTTCCCCTCCAAAGGGGTTTGAGTCTATCTATCCCCACAAACGAGGTACCTCTAGGATCTTGTTTATGTACATCAAGAAAATGTTTGGAAACCGGGTGGCCTATAAAGCCCCTCTTTATATTACCGATGTGTTCATTGAGTCTCACCTCAATGGGCGTACAGTGCGGCCCACATAGTGGAGCCCGCACGGGCAGGTGAGAAGATATAGGACGTGAGTCGTGCAACAAGTAATGAAAGATTTGATAGAAAATTCCCGAGATATACTATTAGAATAAAACTGACAAACCTTCCTCTCGGTAATAGCATTGATGGAACAGACTGAGCAATTCCTACACCTATAGTACCCTACTAGATTTTGAAAAAACATAGGTTTATTAATAGGAGGGTCACACACAGTAGATACCACACGTAATTTAATTGAAGTGGCACCTTAAAAACACTTAATTTATGTATGTCTTCACAATTAGCAGTGATATGAAGCCTGAAAGTATGTTACGGTTACCTGTTAGCTGATATTGCCCTCCACCCCATCATACTGCCCTCCACTGCCACCCCTCCCATCATACTGCCCTCCACTGCCACCCCTCCCATCATATTGCCCTCCACCCCACCATACTGCCCTCCATTGCCACCCCTCCTATCATACCGCCCTCCACTACACAGGAGAGAACAGCACTCAGTTTGGCTGTGCAGGTAGACAGGAGGGGTCCGAGTGAAGGGCACAGGAGGGGAGGGGGTCACTATACAGAGCAGGAATAGGCTCTGAGATTGTCTAGAGCAGGGAGAGATAACAGGAGGCTGGGGGGGTGGGGAGCGGAGGTGGTGATCTTCCACAGACATCAGGACACAGAGAGAGATAAAGCAGGAGTGATAAAAAATGACTGGAGAGGGGGAGAGAAGCCGCTGTCCAGGAGAGGAAAAGTTGTATACATGTAGACTTATTCAGGAAAGTGCTGATACCTCCCAACCTGCTTCACTCTACTGTGTACAGTGCAGGCAGGGGGGCGGGTGTAGCGATGTGCTACGATCTACATGCAGGGACAAAGCCGCTCTCTGCCTGTGTTATATGCTGCAGAATGGGAAGTGTTGTACCCGGCAAACTGCCCCCTCTTCTCACATTAAATCATCCCGCCCAGGGCAGATGCCCCTCCCGCCCACCTCTAGTACTGGCCCTGCTGAGGACGCTTATGGTCACTCTGCTCCCTCACATACACTGCCCCCTCCAATCATGCTGTACAGTCCCCCCATTACTGCCCTTCACTGACCCCCTCCCATTATACTACCCTCCACTATCTCCCTACTCCAATCATACTGTTTGTCATAGCGCCCTCCACTGCCACCCCTTCCATCATACTGCCCACCACTGTCACCTCTCCCATCATATTGCCCTCCACCCCATCATACTGCCCTCCACTGCCACCCCTCCCATTACACTGTCCTCCACCCCATCATAGTGCCATCCACTGCCACCCCTCCCATCATACTGCCCTCCACCCCATGATACTGCCCACCACTGTCACCCCTCCCATCATACTTCTCCCCATCATAATGCCCTCTACTGCCACCCCTCCCATCATACTGCCCTCCACTGCCCTCCACTGCCACTCCTCCCATCATACTGCCCTCCACTGCCACCCCTCCCATCATATTGCCCTCCACCCCACCATACTGCCCTCCATTGCCACCCCTCCTGTCATACCGCCCTCCACTGCCACCCCTCCCATCATACTGCCATCTACTGCCACCCCTCCCATCATATGGACCACCACTGCCACCCCTCCCATCATACTGCCCCTCATCATACTGCCCTCCACTGCCACCCCTCCCATCATATTGCCCTCCACCCCATCATACTGCCCTCCACTGCCACCCCTCCCATCATACTGCCCTCCACTGCCACCCCTCCCATCATATTGCCCTCCACCCCATCATACTGCCCTCCATTGCCACCCCTCCCATCATACTGCTCTCCACTGCCACCCCTCCCATCAAACTGCCATCCACTGCCACCCCTCCCATCATACAGCCCTCCACTGCCACCCCTCCCATCATACTGCCCTTCACCCCATCATACTACCTTCCACTTCCACCCCTCCCATCATACTGCCCTCCACCCCATCATACTGCCCTCCACTGCCACCCCTCCCATCATATTGCCCTCCACCCCACCATACTGCCCTCCATTGCCACCCCTCCTATCATACCGCCCTCCACTGCCACCCCTCCCATCATACTGCCATCTACTGCCACCCCTCCCATCATATGGACCACCACTGCCACCCCTCCCATCATACTGCCCCTCATCATACTGCCCTCCACTGCCACCCCTCCCATCATATTGCCCTCCACCCCATCATACTGCCCTCCACTGCCACCCCTCCCATCATACTGCCCTCCACTGCCACCCCTCCCATCATATTGCCCTCCACCCCATCATACTGCCCTCCATTGCCACCCCTCCCATCATACTGCTCTCCACTGCCACCCCTCCCATCAAACTGCCATCCACTGCCACCCCTCCCATCATACAGCCCTCCACTGCCACCCCTCCCATCATACTGCCCTTCACCCCATCATACTACCTTCCACTTCCACCCCTCCCATCATACTGCCCTCCACCCCATCATACTTCCCTCCACTGCCACCCCTCCCATCATTCTGCCCTTCACCCCATCATACTGCCCTCCACTGCCACCCCATCATACTGCCCTCCACTGCCACCCCTCCCATCATTCTGCCCTTCACCCCATCATACTTCCCTCCACTGCCACCCCATCATACTGCCCTCCACCGCCACCCCTCCCATCATACTGCCCTCCACCCCATCATACTTCCCTCCACTGCTACCCCTTCCATCATACTGCCCACCACTGTCACCTCTCCCATCATATTGCCCTCCACCCCATCATACTGCCCTCCACTGCCACCCCTCCCATCACACTGCCCTCCACCCCATCATACTGCCCTCCCCTGCCACCCCTCCCATCATACTGCCCTCCACCCCATAATACTGCCTTCCACTGCCACCGCTCCCATCATACTGCTCTCCACCCCATCATACTGCCCTCCACTTCCACCCCTCCGATCATACTGCCCTCGTCCCCATCATACTTCCCTCCATTGCCACCCCTCCCATCATTCTGCCCTTCACCCCATCATACGGCCCTCCACTGCCACCCCATCATACTGCCCTCCACTGCCACCCCTCCCATCAAACTGCCCTCCACCACCACCCCTCCCATCATACTGCCCTCTACCCCATCATACTGCCCTCCACTACCACCCCTTCCATCATACTGCCCAGCACTGTCACCTCTCCCATCATATTGCCCTCCACCCCATCATACTGCCCTCCACTGCCACCCCTCCCATCATACTGCCCTCCACCCCATCATACTGCCCTCCCCTGCCACCCCTCCCATCATACTGCCCTCCACCCCATAATACTGCCCTCCACTGCCACCGCTCCCATCATACTGCTCTCCACCCCATCATACTGCCCTCCACTGCCACCCCTCCCATCATACTGCCCTCCACTTCCACACCTTCCATCATACTGCCCTCCACCCCATCATACTGCCCTCCACTGCCACCCCTCCCATCATACTGCCCTCCATTTCCACCCCTCCCATCATACTGCCATCCACTGCGACCCCTCCCATCATACGACCCTCCACTGCCACCCCTCCCATCATACTGCCCTCCACCCCATCATATTGCCCTCCACTGCCAGCCCTCCAATCATTCTGCTCTCCACCCCATCATACTGCCCTCCACTGCCACCCCCCATCATACTGCCCTCCACCACCACCCCTCCCATCATACTGCCCTCCACCCCATCATACTTCCCTCCACTGCTACCCCTTCCATCATACTGCCCACCACTGTCACCTCTCCCATCATATTGCCCTCCACCCCATCATACTGCCCTCCACTGCCACCCCTCCCATCACACTGCCCTCCACCCCATCATACTGCCCTCCCCTGCCACCCCTCCCATCATACTGCCCTCCACCCCATAATACTGCCTTCCACTGCCACCGCTCCCATCATACTGCTCTCCACCCCATCATACTGCCCTCGTCCCCATCATACTTCCCTCCATTGCCACCCCTCCCATCATTCTGCCCTTCACCCCATCATACGGCCCTCCACTGCCACCCCATCATACTGCCCTCCACTGCCACCCCTCCCATCAAACTGCCCTCCACCACCACCCCTCCCATCATACTGCCCTCCACCCCATCATACTGCCCTCCACTACCACCCCTTCCATCATACTGCCCAGCACTGTCACCTCTCCCATCATATTGCCCTCCACCCCATCATACTGCCCTCCACTGCCACCCCTCCCATCACACTGCCCTCCACCCCATCATACTGCCCTCCCCTGCCACCCCTCCCATCATACTGCCCTCCTCCCCATAATACTGCCCTCCACTGCCACCGCTCCCATCATACTGCTCTCCACCCCATCATACTGCCCTCCACTACCACCCCTCCCATCATACTGCCCTCCACTTCCACACCTTCCATCATACTGCCCTCCACCCCATCATACTGCCCTCCACTGCCACCCCTCCCATCATACTGCCCTCCACTGCCACCCCTCCCATCATACTGCCATCCACTGCCACCCCTCCCATCATACGGCCCTCCACTGCCACCCCTCCCATCATACTGCCCTCCACCCCATCATATTGCCCTCCACTGCCAGCCCTCCAATCATTCTGCTCTCCACCCCATCATACTGCCCTCCACTGCCACCCCCCATCATACTGCCCTCCACTGCCACCCCTCCCATCATACTGCCCTCCACCGCCACCCCTTCCATCATACTGCCCTCCACCCCATCATACTGCCCTCCACTGCCACCCCTTCCATCATACTGCCCACCACTGTCACCTCTCCCATCATATTGCCCTCCACCCCATCATACTGCCCTCCACTGCCACCCCTCCCATTACACTGTCCTCCACCCCATCATATTGCCCTCCAGTGCCACCCCTCCCATCATACTGCCCTCCACCCCATGATACTGCCCACCACTGTCACCCCTCCCATCATACTTCTCCCCATCATACTGCCCTCTACTGCCACCCCTCCCATCATACTGCCCTCCACTGCCACTTCTCCCATCATACTGCCCTCCACTGCCACCCCTCCCATCATATTGCCCTCCACCCCACCATACTGCCCTCCATTGCCACCCCTCCTATCATACCGCCCTCCACTGCCACCCCTCCCATCATACTGCCATCCACTGCCACCCCTCCCATCATATGGACCACCACTGCCACCCCTCCCATCATACTGCCCCCCATCATACTGCCCTCCACTGCCACCCCTCCCATCATATTGCCCTCCACCCCATCATACTGCCCTCCACTGCCACCCCTCCCATCATACTGCCCTCCACTGCCACCCCTCCCATCATATTGCCCTCCACCCCATCATACTGACCTCCATTGCCACCCCTCCCATCATACTGCTCTCCACTGCCACCCCTCCCATCATACTGCCATCCACTGCCACCCCTCCCATCATACAGCCCTTCACTGCCACCCCTCCCATCATACTGCCCTTCACCCCATCATACTACCTTCCACTTCCACCCCTCCCATCATACTGCTCTCCACCCCATCATACTTCCCTCCACTGCCACCCCTCCCATCATTCTGCCCTCCACCCCATCATACTGCCCTCCACTGTCACCCCCCATCATACTGCCCTCCACTGCCACCCCTCCTATCAAACTGCCCTCCACCACCACCCCTCCCATCATACTCCCCCCACCCCATCATACTGCCCTCCACTGCCACCCCTTCCATCATACTGCCCACCACTGTCACCTCTCCCATCATATTGCCCTCCACCCCATCATACTGCCCTCCACTGCCACCCCTCCCATCATACTGCCCTCCACCCCATAATACTGCCCACCACTGCCACCCCTCCCATCATACTGCCCTCCACTGCCACCCCTCCCATCATACTGCCCTCCACCCCATCATACTGCCCTCCACTGCCACCCCTCCCATCATACTGCCCTCCACTTCCACCCCTAACATCATACTGCCCTCCACCCCATCATAGTGCCCTCCACTGCCACCCCTCCCATCATACTGACCTCCACTGCCACCCCTCCCATCATATTGCACTACTGACCACACCCATTGCCCTACTGACAATATACACTGCCCTACTGACAATATCCACTGCCCTACTGATCATGTCCACTGCCCTACTGACCACGTCCACTGCCCTACTGACCATGTCCACTGCTCTATTGACTATGCCCACTGCCCTACTGACTGACACCATTCACAGTCCACACTGACACCACTGGCGGAACTACCAGCAAAGGTTGCACTTGCAACTGGGCCCTGGCCTTCTGCCATCATTGGGGACCCAAGACTGCAGGACTGCACAACATGTGAAAGGGATCCACTGTTGGACCAAAAAGGGTCATGGGATCAGTGGGAAGGGCTCTGGACTCGCAGGAAATGGCCCAGGCCGGAGGTTTCTTGCACCGGGGCCCCGAAGTTTCTAATTACGCCTCTGCTGAACCCTGTATATAGCTCATCCCAGAACCTTGCACCCTGTATATAGCTCACCCTAGAACCCTGCACTCTGTAGACAGCTCATCCAAGAACCCTGCACTCTATATATAGCTAATCCCAGAACCCTGCACTCTGTACATAGCTCATCCCAGAACCCTGCACTCCGTACATAGCTCATCCCAGAATCATGCACTCTGTACGCAGCTCATCTCAGAAACCTGCACTCTGTACATAGCTCTGTCAGAAACCATGAATCCGACTGAGACAGAAGTATAGTTAAATCTCACTCATTTAATAATAATAAAAAAGGTAACCAGAGTAAACATAGTCAAAACATAGCCAGAGTTCAGTCACCAGAACGGATAGTCAGACAAGCCAAAACATCAGGGAGCCAAAGATGAGCGTAGTAGATCAGCAAGCAGGATCTGGAGCCAGAAAGAATGTCAGCCAAGCAAGTCTTTAACAGGAACACAGGAGAGCGTCTCTAGAGATGTGACCAAGGCTAAGGCAGAGATGATATGGGCTGGATGGCTTAAGTAGGCAAGACTGACGAGCAGGATATAAACAGGTGAGTCACTGTGGAGAGATAGGAGCTGTCAATTAGCCGACAGCTGAGCGGTCAGCTCAGAGAAGGAAGGGCTGAGCCCAGCCCCAACAAGCTCATCCCAGAACCCTGCACTCTGTACATAGCTCATCCCAGAACCCTGCACTCTGTACATAGCTCATCGCAGAACCCTGCACTTTGTACATAGCTCATCCCAGAACCCTGCACTGTGTACTTATCTCATCCCAGAACCCTGCACTGTGTACTTATCTCATCCCAGAACACTGCACTCTGTACGCAGCTCATCCCAGAACCCTGCACTCTGTACGCAGCTCACCCCAGAACCCTGCACTCTGTACATAGCTCATGCCAGAACCCGGCACTCTGTATATAGCTAATCCCAGAACCCTGCACTCTGTACATAGCTCATCCCAGAACCCTGCACTCTGTACGTAATGCACTCCAAACCCTGCATGCTTTTATCCTTTATTTAAAATGAATGTGCTGGGGTTTGTATGTATCCATGAGACTCTTGCTTATGGAACACAATGTGGACACAGCCGATCACATGGGTAAAGAGTCGGGCCGCGGTTCTTTGCTGAGATCAGGGTCACGCCGTGTACCAGGGAAATGGTGCGCTCGCGATTGCAGCGCTGTGCTATTGTGGCAAGACTGGGCACCATCATATGAAATTGTCAAAAAAAGAGAGCAGCCCCGCTCCACTGCCATTTGTCTATACGGCGAGCGGGGGGCAGTTAAATAGGTTTTAAAGGCAATTTTTTTCTTATTAAAATAATAAACATGTTATAATCACCTGCTCTGTGCAACAGTTTTGCAAAGAGCAGTCCCGAACCTTCACTTCTGAGGTCCTCGACTGGCAATCTTAGCTCCTCCACTTCTGTATCTGCCCCCATAGCAAGCGCTTGTTATGGAGGCAAATGTGCTGGGCTGTGTGAGTCCATTGACACACACAAAACAAACTGGTCCCACTCCCACTCTCTGCTCACAGGGTTTGACTGACAGCAGCAGGAGCCAATGACTCCCACTGCACTCAGCTTGTGAGAGTGGAGAGAGAAGAGAGACTGTTGCATCCACCTCATATGGCATCAACAGACAAGTCACAGTCACTGAGCTCATGCAACTTACCTATATTTGTACATCAACAGATGAATACATGTATAGCATAGTATTTCATTCTATTAGAGCATTCATATTACCAAACCATTAACTTAGTAAGAATATTTTGTCACAAATGCACGTGTAACTGATTTATTTCAACTAGAACTACTTTTGAATAAATGATCTATTAGCATTAGGAGTATATCATTCTTAAATTCATATCACAGTCCTCCCCTGGTTACAATATAAGATTTTAATTAAAATCTATTTCACCTAAGGAATTTTAATTGCTTCTTGAGAAATGTATTGTAACTGAAGTTTTTTTTTTCCTTTAGACGAAAGAGCTCAGTTATATCAGCTCTTGTATTTTCATCTGGATAAATGTCCTTTAATACTGGGTTAAGCCAATTTCTAAAAATACTTACTTGATTATCTCTAACAATGGATCAAAGAAAATATAATTAAGATCCTTTGACATTCTTTTTCCATGAGCATGAACCTTAATATTTATCTTTTATTCAGCTCCTATTTTATTAAACCTTTTCTAAAAAAGAGTAAAGAACAAAAGGAAAGGTTAAAAGTTTAGGATAATGTGGTATGTTCATGAAAATCTCTGTTTACAATGTGAAAATGCAAAAATGCTTTACCTTAGTTCTATGCTAAAATTCACATTCCATTACTTTCTAGGATTAAATAAAAATGTTAAGCATGTCTAAGACTGGCCATACACCTATAGATTATCTGCAGGTTTTCTATGGTCAGATGGAAAAAGTGGAACAGATTCTTCCATCTGAACATTCTGATTGGGTGCAGACATTGTTTAGGTTGAGAGCCAGCGGGGCCGACTAGCAAGATACTGAAACTTGGCCCAGTGGGAGATTCCTCCATCCACACAGTTTAGCATACATGGAGAAATCTGTTGCACTTTTTCCATCTAACCATAGAAAATCTGCAGATATTCTATAGGTGCATGGCCAGCTTAAGGGCGTGTTTTAAATATATTTTTATTCCGCTTGACATAAAATATCAATTGCTTGTTTTACATTATTCCTCTGTATAATATTATTTCACTTCATGTTGTGTTCAAAGAGTTGATTGAGTTTTAAAGGGCCAATGGGGTTTTCTTATTTTAAGTACATATTACAGTTAAAGCATATGTCAAGGCAAAAAGAAAAAAAAAGAACTGTACATCTCTGCAACACAAGCACATTCAGCCAGGTTTTATCTTTTTAAAGACATTGCAAGTTCAGTAAAATACCCCTTAATCTACCAGAAATGCATTCAGCTTCTAAAGCTGGATACACACTATACAACGTTTGTTGTACGATTTCCTTTAGATTTACCTTCCACTATGTAGTGGAAGGGCCTGCCTGATTGCATACAAATTGAAAGTGTTTAGGTTTGACCTCATATTGTATGGTTTTGGTAAATCTTAAAGAAAAAATCTAAAGAAAATTGTATAGCGTGTATCCAGCTAAAGTGTTGCTGTGGGCTGACAACACTTTTGTGGACTGTGCGGTGTCAGCCCTCCAAGTTGTAAATGGCTAAACTGCTTACCCACTCTCAGATACCAACAACATAAAACATAACCTTTCTGTAGTCCAAGATAAAAACTAGGAGGGCTGTTTGAGATAACACATGTAAGCAAAGGACACAGGACAGCTATGTATTTTTTTTAATTTTTTGACCACTTGTCAACCAGGCCAATGCTGACACTTCTCTCCTACATGTAAAAATCTACATTTTTTGCTAGAAAATTACTTAGAACCCCAAACAACCCCCAAATATTATATATATGTCTCTCTAAAATGTTTACCTATACATTGAAAGGCCACCAGTTCCCAGATGATATTTTATTGGCCAATATGTCTCCCTTGCCAAAACCGAACATGGACCATACCCTCTCTCAAAATTCCATTCTATCTCGGCTCTGATTTGAAACTGTTTGGTCACCTATTAGCAGACCTTTTAGCCAAAGTTATCACTTCCCTGATTTCCCTGGATGAAACGAGCTTCATCCCCACTAGACAGATAACAGATAATATCCGGCTTGCCTGTAATGTTATTCAGGATGCTAACCTCTATTCCTGTCCAGTTTTGATGCTGAGCCTGGATATACACAAAGCTTTTGATAGCATAACATGGTCATATATGAAATTCAGTTTGACTTCAGAGGCAAATTTGTGCATGGCTTCAGGGCCTTATACACTCACTTGCGCACCAGAATAAGATTACCAGGTTTCAATTCGGAGTACTTCACACTGGGACGAGGAACAAGGCAGGGCTGCCCCCTCTCCCTGTTGCTCTTCGCCTTGACATTTGAGCCATTGACACACTCTATAACATTGAATCCTGATATTACGGGCTATGTTAAAGGTGACCAGCAAGTTTACCACTTCAATACTGGGTACTTTCACCCCCTTCCGTCCCAGACCAATTTCCAGCTTTCTGTGCTATCGCACTTTGAATGACAATTACTCAGTCATGCTACACTGTACTCAAAAAACATTTTTATAATTTTGTTCACACAAATAGAGCTTTCTTTTGGTGGTATTTATTCACTGCTGGGTTTTTTTATTTTTTGCGATATAAGCGAAAAAAAAGCAAACATTTTGAAAAAAAAAACAATATTTTCTACTTTCTGTTTTAAAAGAAATTCAATCAAATCAAATTTCTTCATAAATTTAGGCCAGAATGTATTCTGTTACATGTCTTTGGTAAAAATAATCCTGATAAGTGTATGATAATTGGTTTGTTATTTGGTTTGAAAGTTATAGTGCCGGGATATGCAATTAGCGGACCTCCAGCTGTTGCAAAACTACAAGTCCCATCATGCCTCTGCCTCTGGGTGTCATGCTTGTGGCTGTCAGAGTCTTGCTATGTCTCATGGGACTAGTATTCTGCAACAGCTGGAGGTAAGCTAATTGCATATGCCTGTTATATCGTCTACAAGCGGTGCTACATAGGTAGGGATGAGCCAAACCCCCCCCCAGAACATGCGAACAGGCAAAAGATTTGTGTGAACATGCAAACCCTATTAAAGTCTATGGGACATGAACACGAAAATCTAAAGTGCTCATTGAAAAGGCTTATATGCAAGTTATTGCCATAAAAAGTGTATGGAGACATGGGTACTGCCCTAGGGGACATGCATCAATGCAAAAAAAAGTTTTTAAAATGACTCTTTTTTCAGGAGCCGAGATTTTAATAATGCTTAACCACCTCACATCTACACTATAACCGAAAGACGGCTGCAGCGCGGACCTAATTTGCCAGGAGGGCGTCCATGGACATCCTCCCACGCTCGAACGGCCTGCATGGCCTCGAAGGGCGTGCGCAGCTCACTCTGTGATCAGCGAGTCTATGAGACTCGGCTGATCACAGATTGGAGTAAGGGGTTGATCCCGACCCCTTACAACATGATCAGCTGTCAACCAATGACAGCTGATCATGTGACATAAACAGAGCCGGTAATCGCCTATTTTTCACACCGGCGGCTGTGAGAGGGACATCAGTCCCGATCGTGGAGAGCCTCTGTGCCCACCAGAGCCACCTACCAGTGCCCACCAGCGCCACCTACCAGTGCCCCCAGTACCACCCATCAGTGCCGACAGTGTCACCTGTCAGTGCCCACAGTGCCACCAATCAGTGCCTCATCACCAGTGCTGCCTATCAATACCACCTATCAGTGCCCATCAGTGCCACCTACCAGTGCCCATCAGTGCCACCTATCAGTGCCCATCAGTGCCACCCATCAGTGCCACCCATCAGGGCCGTCTTATCAGTGCCCATTGGTGCCGTCTCATCAGCGCCCATCAGCACAGCCTCATCAGCGAATATCAATGAAGGAGAAAAATTACCTGTTTGCAAAATTTTATAACAAACTATGAAACATGTTTTTTTTTATTCAAAAATTACTGTCTTTTTTTGTTTGTTTAGCAAAAAATAAAAACCCAAGTGGTGTTTAAATATCACCAAAACAAAGCTCCATTTGTGTGAAAAAAAATTATAAAAATTTAATTTGAGTACAGTGTAGCATGACCGCGCAATTGTCATTCAAAGTGTGACAGTGCTGAAAGCTAAAAATTAAATCTGGGCAAGAGGGGGGTTTGAGTGCCCAGTAAGCAAGTGGTTAAAGTGAAACAATAAAAATAAAATATTCCTTTAAATATCGTGGCTAGGGGGTCCCCTTAGTCTGCCTGTAAAGTGATGCATCTGTGTGATGTGAACAACAGTGCCGCAGAGCAAAATGACATTTCTAAAGGAAAAATGGTCATTTAAACGTACCCCATAACCATTCACATGGGGGAGGTAGGATCTGGGGGCCGCCTTGTTAAAGGAAGCTTCAAGATTCAGATAAGACCCCCACCTGCAGACCCCCACAACCACCAGTCCAGGGTTGTGGGGACGAGGCCCTTGTCCCCATCAACATGGGGACGAGGTACTTTGGGGGGGACCCAAAAGCATCCTCCCCATGTTGAGGCAGGTGGCCTGGTATGGTTCAGGAGGGCCCTGCCTTTCCTGGCCTGCCAGGCTGCTTGCTCGGATAAGGATTCAGTATGGATTTTGGGAGGGACCCCACGCCGATTTAAAAAAAAAAAACTGGTGTGGATTTCTCCTTAAAATTGATGCCAGACCCAAAGGGCCTGGTATAGATTTTGGGGGGGACCCCACGCTGTTTTTTTCTTAATTCTGTCATAGGGTTCCCTTTATCTTCAATACACTGTATTATACTACATTGGCTGCACTATATACTCTGAACTGCAGTATATATACTATACGGACTGCACTATATACTCTGCCGAAAAATTGGGCCTTCGGTGTTAGTGGTGCCAGAACACTGTACCCCTCACAGTTACTCTTGTTGGGTGCAGGAAAGGGCCCTGCTGTTAAATATTATTTCAAAAATTGTAATTACATGCCCCAGTCAAACAGGTGCAGAAAAATTGGGCCTTTGGTGTTGGTGGTGCCAGAACACTGTAACCCCTCACAGTTACTCTTGTTAGATGCAGGAACGGGCCCTGATGTTAAATATTATTTCAAAAATTGTAATTACATGCCCTGTTAAACAGGGTCAGAAAAATTGGGCCTTGGGTGTTAATGGTGCTAGAACACTGTAACCCCTCACAGTTACTCTTGTTGGGGGAGCAGGAATGGGCCCTGCTGTTAAATATTATTTCAAAAATTGTAATTACATGCCCCAGTCAAGCAGATGCAGAAAAATTGGTGCCAGAACACTGTAACCCCTCACAGTTACTCTTGTTGGGAGCAGGAACAGGCCCTACTGTTAAATATTATTTCTTCATGGAAAAAAAATATATTATTTCAAAAATTGTAATTACATGCCCCAGTCAAACAGGTGCAGAAAAATTGGGCCTTGGGTGTTAGTGGTGCCAGAACACTGTAACCCCTCACACTTATGCACACACGGTCGATCATTGATCGGACATTCCGACAACAAAATCCTAGGATTTTTTCCAACGGATGTTGGCTCAAACTTGTCTTGCATACACGCGATCACACAAAGTTGTCGGAAAATCCGATCATTCTGAATGCGGTGACGTAAAACACGTACGTCGGGACTATAAACGGGGCAGTAGCCAATAGCTTTCATCTCTTTATTTATTCTGAGCATGCGTGGCACTTTGTGCGTCGGATTTCTGTACAAACGATCAGAAATTCCGACAACGGATTTTGTTGTCGGAAAATTTTATAGCCTGCTCTCAAACTTTGGGTGTCGGAAAATCCGATGGAAAATGTGTGATGGAGCCTACACACGGTCGGAATTTCCGACAACAAGGTCCTATCACACATTTTCCGTCGGAAAATCTGACCGTGTGTACGGGGCATTACTCTTGTTGGGCGCATGAACGAGCCCTGCTGTTAAATATTATTTCAAAAAGTTTAATTGCATGCTCTGTTAAACAGGGGCAGAAAAATAGGGCCTTAGGTATTGGTGGTGCCAGAACACTGTAACCCCTCACAGTTACTCTTATTGGGTGCAGGAATGGGCCCTGCTGTTAACTATTATTTATTCATGGAAACATTTTTTTTTTTTCAAAAATTGTAATTACATGCCCCAGTCAAACAGATTCAGAAAAATTGGGCCTTGGGCATGGTGGTGCCAGAACACTGTAACCCCTCACAGTTACTCTTGTTGGGCGCAGGAACAGGCCCTGTAGTTAAATATTATTTCAAAAATGGTAATTACATGCCCTGTTAAACAGGGCCAGAAAAATTAGGCCTTGGGTGTTGGTGGTGCCTGAACACTGTAACCCCTCACAGTTACTGTTGTTGGGTGCAGGAACAGGCCCTGCTGTTAAATATTATTTTAAAAATTGTAATTACATGCACTGTTTAACAGGAGCAGAAAATTTGGGCCTTGGGTGTTGGTGGTGCCAAAACACTGTAACCCCTCACAGTTACTCTTGTTGGGTGCAGGAACAGGCCCTGCTTTTAAATATTATTTCTTCATGGAAAAAAAAATATTACTTAAAAAAGTGTGATTACGGAGGGGCAGGAGGCGGAGCCTAGCAGGGCAGACATGCATTGTTAGAGCTCCACACCGCTGAGGAGAGAAGAGAAGGACAAAGCGGAGCCCGCAGGCTCAAAAGGTGTCCATTTGAACCTTTTTGCCCCAGGGAACAAACTGTGAAAGTTTGGGCAGGAAATATGGTACTGGGAGGAAACCGTGGCAGAAATAAAAATCACCTCACAAAGAGCTCACAGGCACTCACTGCAGCTGAAGCAGCTCCAGTCACCTCACAAGATACAGCATCAGGGCGCTCTCACAGACAGAAAATGTCACAGCAAGACTCTCCATTTGAGTCAGATACAGAACAAATCCTCTCACAAACTTCTCCATAAGCCTCCTCAGTATCCCCAGTAATATTATTACAATTTGAAAAGATGCTTCATAAGGCTTTAAAACAAACCTCAGACCAAATAACAAAAAGCCTAACGAAAGAAATAAGAGAGCTGGGAAACCGCACTGCAGCCTTAGAAATAAAAATGGATGAAATTGAAATTACAACCCAAGAAAATATAACAGAATTGGAACAATTAAAAAAAGAGAATTTAATACTTCAAACTAAGCTCGAAGATTACGAAAATAGAGCCAGACGTTCAAACTTGCGCATAAGGGGAATACCTGAAACTGTGACAGACCTGCAATCTACTATTACTGCTCTATTACAAGAACTAAAGCCAGATATGCCTATTGAACGTTTAGAACTGGACAGAGTACACAGAGCTCTCGCAGCCAAAAAGAAAGATGGACCCCCATGTGATATAATCACAAAATTTCATTATTACAGAACGAAAGAACAAATACTAATTGCTGCAAGAGAAAAAAAGGAACTTAATTTTCAAGGACACAATTATCAAATTTTTGCTGACTTATCCCAACTTACTATTACTAAAAGACGATCCATGAAACCCCAACTAATGGAACTGCAACGCCACAACATTATGTATCAATGGGGCTTCCCCTTTTCAGTCAGATTTAACTACCAAGGTACAATTTACAGAAGCAGATCAGCAGATGAACTACAACAAGCCCTTTTAAAATTAAATCTGACAGAACCCACAAGCAGCAACACTCCCACACGCAGAAGAATGGCATCATCTTCACCTTCAGGCAGCACCCAGAAAATTTCAGAACAAAATGGGAATCATCATTCTCACAAAAGAGGCCGTTATGCCACATCATCCATGGACCAAGAAGATTCAATGGACTGACATCCTAATTCCTGATATCTCTTCATTTATTATACTAAGAGATGGTTCTCTATAAAAAACCTATAGTTATAACTGAATGTAACTGCATTCTGATAGTCACACACTGTGTGGGATCATGTTACATTCCAGTTATATTTCTTATTACTTCTGATTCATATAGCCTTAGAATATATAAGTGAAATAAGGAAATTCTTGTTCAGTTATATATTATCAGGTAATAACAATAGATTTATTACTTTTTAGGACAAATATGTTCAATAATCCAGAAGTAATGGAAGCTTTTTCTTTCTTTTCTTAAAACAAATATATTATTACCTAACTAGTTCCTAGAATTATGTTTTTGTTTATTCTAATCTGAAGCAATACAACCTCAATTTTATGAGTTAACATATCTAAACAGTTGCATATGAATAAAATATGTAATTGTTTACTCTAAAAGGGTTAAAATCCCAAAATAATTCAAACTATCTTCATCAATACCAAAGTTATTAACAGTACCTTTCTAACTGAATTATTTAGCCTAGGGCAAGACTAACCATATACAACCACCCTGGAATAAATAATTTCAACAAAAACTATATTCTGCACTCCAATTAATGAAACATCATTTTGATGTCTTTTGACATAGCACTTCTCTCCTGTAAGCGGAAGATCCGTGTACCCCCATTAGCCCTCCTCATTCTCCCAACCATATTATGTGGGAGTGTGACGAAGGCACTTATTCCCCTGAGAGAGATATTTATTCTCTTTCACGGGTAAATTTTGATTACTTGCAAAAAATAATTTATACAATGTATCATCTAATCTCATATGTTTTTTGTTTACTCTTTACTCCAGAATTCACTGGTTTCTTTTCTATCTATTCATCTCTTCAGTCCACACAGGTTGATCTGCGCAGTCAGCTCTGCATAACAAAAAGTAAGTCAAAACTATTTGATCTATTGCCATGGCACCACTGAATATACTTTCCCTGAATGTTCAGGGAATAAATGTCCCTCAAAAAAGGACCAAAGCCTTCCGTACTTTCCATAACAAGAAGGCTCACATAGTATGCCTCCAAGAAACACACTTCACCAAAGATTCTACTTCAAAATATATTTCTCCTTTTTATCAACAAATTTACACGGCTTCTGCCTGTACCAAGCAAAGGGGAACTCTAATTGCATTTCACTGATCCACACCATTCACCTTATCATCAGAAATTAAAGTCCCAGAAGGTAGATACCTGATACTCATGGGTTATATAATGGATACAGCAATCACGGTGATTTCCTACTACGCTCCTAACAAACAACCTACACCATTCCTCTCACATATATTACAAGTGATTAATACACACAAAATAGGAACAGTGATAATGTGTGGGGATTCGAACCAGGTCCTCCTCCCATTTCTAGATAAATCACCTTTTACACCATCCAAAATAACCTCTAGATTACCTTTTTCTCAACTTCTTTCCAAATACAATCTGGTAGATTCATGGAGAGAAAGTAACCCAATGAAAAAGAAATTCACTTATTTCTCGCACCCTCATCAAACCTTCACCAGAATAGATCATATTTTTCTAACAATAGGAATGATACCAGAAATTATTGCATCAGATATAATTCCGATTCCGTGGTCTGACCATAATGCAGTATACACTACTATAGCCTCAGCCATACCAAAAGCGCATGACCCAACGTGGTACTTACCGGACATAATGCTCAAACACCCACTACATCAGATGGCCATTGAACAAGCTTTAAAGGAATACATATCAATTAATAATACAACAGACATCTCCCCAATAACACTGTGGGAAGCTCATAAGCCTGTCTTGCGTGGTACAATACAAAGACAAATGGCACTATTTAAACGGGAACGCAAAAATCTAGCAAAAAAACTAGAACTCAATTTTAATGCAGCCTACATATCATTTCAAGATAATCCATCTCAGAGTACAAAATCTCATCTGGAAAAATCTAGATTGGAATACGATCTATTTCTCACTGAGTCAGTTGATAAATACCTCAAACGCTCCAAACACAATTTCTACATGAATACAAACAAACCAGGTACATATTTGGCTCGGGCATTAAATTCAACTAACAAATCTTTCAAACCAATACGTTTGAAATTATCAAAAAATGTTTACACTTGTAATCCAGTTAAAATAGTCCATAAATTTCACTCACATCTCGCAACTTTATACAAGACAAACAATGAATTTAATCCTACAGAAGCTGAATCCTTCTTCTCAAAAATAACCTTACCTGAGTTATCTCAGAATCAAAAAAGCAGTTTGGATGAGCCTATAACTATAGATGAAGTTGCTAACGCCATAAAAGACCTAAAACTTAACAAAAGACCAGGCCCAGACGGCTACTTGGCTTTATACTATAAAACATTCTCAGAAATACTCTCTCCCATTCTCACTGAAACTTTTAACAAACTTCTAGATGGACATTCTTTTCGGCAAGAAACACTAATGGCAATTGTTTGTATGATCCCAAAACCCCTTTCTGATGATACTTCCTGTGTGAATTATCGGCCTATCTCTCTGTTAAACCTCAATATTAAATTATTAGCAAAAATAATGCAAAACGCCTCAATAGCATTATAGGAAAATTAATACATAGAGATCAAGTAGGCTTCATGCCAAATAGACAGGCAGGCGATAATACACGCAGGGCAGTGTTATTGGCACATATTGCTAAAAAACGGAAAATCCCTTTATGTTTTCTATCTCTCGATATTAAGAGGGCATTTGACACAGTATCATGGCAATATATGCAATATTCATTACAAAAATGGGGTTTTGGACCCCACTTTTTAACATGGATCAAGGCATTATATAATAAACCTAAAGCCTATATAAAATATGCTGGATACAAATCTGAAGCCTTTAATATCGAAAGAGGTACCCGACAGGGTTGCCTATTATCTCCCTTATTATTTGCCCTTATACTCGAACCCATGGCCCAATACATCAGAACAAACCAAACTATAACTGGCATTGAAGTAGGAGGTATTACACACAAATTATGTATATTTGCAGACGATATATTACTTTTTCTATCATCACCACAGGTCTCTGGTCCTAACTTAATACCAGCTCTTGATGGATTTGCAGCCCTATCCGGCCTTATGATTAATCCTAAGAAATGCCTAGTGCTTAATATTTCACTCACAAACATGGAATTGATCCCGGCTAGGGCTGCACTCCCATTCACATGGGCAGAAAAATCAATCCCATATCTTGGAATTCATTTAACAGCATCTCATTCTGACTTATTCTCAACCAATTATCCTCCTGTATTAAGACAGATCACAAATCTAATAAAACAATGGTCGCAACTTCCTTTATCCTGGATAGGGAAGATTAATGCAATCAAAATGACTATTCTACCCAAATTGCTTTATCTATTCAGAGTCCTCCCTTTCCCAATTCCTTCCTATTTTTTGAGAATAGTACAAAAAAGAGCAACTTTGTTTATATGGGGCTCTTCTAAACCACGTATACCTATACACACACTACATCTTCCCAAAAATAAAGGAGGCCTGGGATACCCTAATTTTACTAACTACTACAGAGCAGCACATTTGGCCAGTCTGTCCAAATACCATGCAAAACAGGAAATCCCATTATGGGTATTTATAGAGGCTTCAGAAAATGACCCTCTATTAATATCAAATTTATTATGGCTTGATCCTAAAGACCGCTTAAAAATTCATAATCCAATAACTAAACACTTCTTATCTCTCTGGGATAAACTAAAAAACAAATATCAGTTACAATCTCCACACAATCCTCTCCTTTCTTTTATTAGAAATCCGGCCTTTTATCCGGCATGGATCTACCCAAATTCTTTTAAAGCTTGGACAACATCAGGCATTCAGACACTAAATGACTTCATAGCATCTAAATCATTCCTTTCATTCCCATCGCTTAGAGAAAAATATGATCTACCAAACTCTGAGATTTTTAGATATCTCCAAATCAAAAATTTCTATACACCATTCCTAAAGGGGGATACACCATTATCCCAATTATCCATTTTTGAATCAATCTGTACAAAAGATCCATTTGCTAAAGGTACAATTTCATCACTTTATAATCAATTATATGGAGTAGCAAATCTTAATAGACCCTCTTACGTTCAGAGGTGGGAGGAGGACCTGGGACGAACTTTAGAAGACACGGACTGGTCTAACATATGGCTCACATCTAAGTCATCTTCACCCAACATCTTAGCACTGGAGACAAATTATAAAGTCCTAACTCGCTGCTACCTTGTACCCGCTAGAGTGGCAAAATATTCACCTAATACCTCAGCTCTTTGTTTTCGAGGATGCCCAGAAATAGGCACACATTTACACATATGGTGGACGTGCCCAGTAATCCAAACCTTCTGGAAGGAAGTCTTCGTGATTGCATCTAAAATATTTAAAAAAATAATACAACCAGATCCATATTTAACTTTACTTAATCTAAAACCGGAATGGTTAACGCTCTCTCAATTCAAACTTATGATCCAACTAATAACGGCTGCAAAACAAACAGTGGCCAAGGCATGGAAATCTCCTACATTGGTACTAGCAGAAACAATTCACAGAATGAATAATACAATGTCCCATGCTAAGATGGTAGCCATCGATCAAAATCAAATTCCAAAATTTGAAAAACTATGGCATCCTTGGATAAAACAACAGTTCCTGTCAAACTTCAATGACTCTGTCCTGTTGCCATGGTAACAGATTAAATGACTTACAGAGACACCCATTCTAAGGCTTCAAAGAGAACTAAAAAGAATAATAAACTGACGAGCAGGACAACCTTGTGGACCATACCTCTACCTTTCAACCCTTTTTCTTCTTTCTCTTTCCTTTTCTCCACCTTACGATTAAAGCTCATTATCAGAATTTATTTGACCTATATACACTCTACTTGTAAACAATATGTATAGTAGGTATAAACCATTTAAATACCTACAAAAGTAACTAAGGAAATGATATCTATCTTTAATTTAGGTTTACGTGAACCCAATGTTTAATATTTGAAATTTCATGATATTTACCTATATAAACCCTACTGTAAAACAATGAGGTTACTTTATAGATCCTTGTAAACTTACTTTATGTATCTTTATAACATTGTATACTCAATAAACTTCTTTTGACAAGGAAAAAAGTGTGATTACATGCTCCAGTCAAACAGGTGCAGAAAAATTGAGCCTTGGGTGTTGGTGGTGCCAGAACACTATAACCCCTCACAGTTACTCTTGTTGGGCGCAGGAACGGGCCCTGCTGTTAAATATTACTTCAAAAATTGTAATTACATGCCCCCAGTTAAACAGGGGCAGAAAAATTGGGCCATGGGTGTTGGTGGTGCCAGAACACTGTAACCCCTCACAGGTACTCTTGTTTGGCACGGGAACTGGCCCTGCTGTTAAATATTATTTTTTTAAAATTGTAATTACATCCCCTGTTAAACAGGGGCAGAAAAATTGGGCCTTGGGTGTTGGTGGTGCCAGAACACTGTAACCCCTCACAGTTAATCTTGTTGGGTGCAGGAATGGGCCCTGCTGTTAAATATCATTTCAAAAATTGTAATTACATGCCCCAGTCAAACAGGTGCAGAAAAATTGGGCCTTTGGTGTTGGTGGTGCCAGAACACTGTAACCCCTCACAGTTACTCTTGTTAGATGCAGGAACAGGCCCTGATGTTAAATATTATTTCAAAAATTGTAATTACATGCCCTGTTAAACAGGGTCAGAAAAATTGGGCCTTGGGTGTTAATGGTGCTAGAACACTGTAACCCCTCACAGTTACTCTTGTTGGGGGAGCAGGAATGGGCCCTGCTGTTAAATATTATTTAAAAAATTGTAATTACATGCCCCAGTCAAGCAGATGCAGAAAAATTGGTGCCAGAACACTGTAACCCCTCACAGTTACTCTTGTTGGGAGCAGGAACAGGCCCTACTGTTAAATATTATTTCTTCATGGAAAAAAAATATATTATTTCAAAAATTGTAATTACATGCCCCAGTCAAACAGGTGCAGAAAAATTGGGCCTTGGGTGTTAGTGGTGCCAGAACACTGTAACCCCTCACACTTATGCACACACGGTCGATCATTGATCGGACATTCCGACAACAAAATCCTAGGATTTTTTCCAACGGATGTTGGCTCAAACTTGTCTTGCATACACACGATCACACAAAGTTGTCGGAAAATCCGATCATTCTGAATGCGGTGACGTAAAACACGTACGTCGGGACTATAAACGGGGCAGTAGCCAATAGCTTTCATCTCTTTATTTATTCTGAGCATGTGTGGCACTTTGTGCGTCGGATTTCTGTACAAACAATCAGAAATTCCGACAACGGATTTTGTTGTCGGAAAATTTTATAGCCTGCTCTCAAACTTTGGGTATCGGAAAATCCGATGGAAAATGTGTGATGGAGCCTACACACGGTCGGAATTTCCGACAACAAGGTCCTATCACACATTTTCCGTCGGAAAATCTGACCGTGTGTACGGGGCATTACTCTTGTTGGGAGCATGAACGAGCCCTGCTGTTAAATATTATTTCAAAAAGTTTAATTGCATGCTCTGTTAAACAGGGGCAGAAAAATAGGGCCTTAGGTATTGGTGGTGCCAGAACACTGTAACCCCTCACAGTTACTCTTATTGGGTGCAGGAATGGGCCCTGCTGTTAACTATTATTTATTCATGGAAACATTTTTTTTTCAAAAATTGTAATTACATGCCCCAGTCAAACAGATTCAGAAAAATTGGGCCTTGGGCATGGTGGTGCCAGAACACTGTAACCCCTCACAGTTACTCTTGTTGGGCGCAGGAACAGGCCCTGTAGTTAAATATTATTTCAAAAATGGTAATTACATGCCATGTTAAACAGGGCCAGAAAAATTAGGCCTTGGGTGTTGGTGGTGCCAGAACACTGTACCCGCTCACAGTTACTCTTGTTGGGAACAGCAATGGGCCCTGTTGTTAAATATTATTTCAAAAATTGTAATTACACGCCCCAGTCAAACAGGTGCATAAAAATTGGAACTTGGGTGTTGGTGGTGCCTGAACACTGTAACCCCTCACAGTTACTGTTGTTGGGTGCAGGAACAGGCCCTGCTGTTAAATATTATTTAAAAAATTGTAATTACATGCACTGTTTAACAGGAGCAGAAAATTTGGGCCTTGGGTGTTGGTGGTGCCAAAACACTGTAACCCCTCACAGTTACTCTTGTTGGGTGCAGGAACAGGCCCTGCTTTTAAATATTATTTCTTCATGGAAAAAAAAATATTACTTAAAAAAGTGTGATTACATGCTCCAGTCAAACAGGTGCAGAAAAATTGAGCCTTGGGTGTTGGTGGTGCCAGAACACTGTAACCCCTCACAGTTACTCTTGTTGGGCGCAGGAACGGGCCCTGCTGTTAAATATTACTTCAAAAATTGTAATTACATGCCCCCAGTTAAACAGGGGCAGAAAAATTGGGCCATGGGTGTTGGTGGTGCCAGAACACTGTAACCCCTCACAGGTACTCTTGTTTGGCACAGGAACTGGCCCTGCTGTTAAATATTATTTTTTTTAAAATTGTAATTACATCCCCTGTTAAACAGGGGCAGAAAAATTGGGCCTTGGGTGTTGGTGGTGCCAGAACACTATAACCCCTCACAGTTAATCTTGTTGGGTGCAGGAATGGGCCCTGCTGTTAAATATTAGTTATAAAATTGTTATTATATGCCCCAGCCAAACAGGTGCATAAAAATTAGGCCTTGGGTGTTGATGGTGCCTGAACACTGTAACCCCTCACATTTACTCTTGTTGGGTGCAAGAATGGGCCCTGCTGTTAAATATTATATTAAAAATTGTAATTACATGCCCCTGTTAAACAGGGTATGGAAAAATTGGACCTTGGGTGTTGGTGGTGCCAGAACACTGTAAACCCTCACAGTTACTCTTGTTGGGCGCAGGAATGGGCCCTACTGTTAAATATTATTTCTTCATGGAAAAAAAAAATATTATTTAAAAAATTGTAATTACATGCCCCCATCAAACAGGTGCAGAAAAATTGGGCCTTGGGTGTTGATGATGCCAGAACACTGTAACCCCTCACAGTTACTCTTGTTGGGCACAGGAACGGGCCCTGCTGTTAAATATTATTTCTTCATGGGAAAAAAATATTATTTCAAAAATTGTAATTACATGCCCCAGTCAAACAGGTGAAGAAAAATTGAGCCTAGGGTGTTGGTGGTGCCAGAACACTGTAACCCCTCAAAGTTACTCTGGTTGGGTGCAGGAACGGGCCCTGCTGTTAAATATTACTTAAAAAATTGTAATTACATGCCCCAGTCAAACAGGTGCAGAAAAAATGGGCCTTGGGTGTTGGTGATGCCAGAACACTGTAAACCCTCACAGTTACTCTTGTTGGGTGCAGGAACAGGCCCTGCTGTTAAATATTATTTCTTCATGGAAAAAAATGTATTATTTAAAAAATTGTAATTACATGTCCCAGTCAAACAGGTGCAGAAAAATTGGGCCTTGGGTGTTGGTGCTGCCAGAACACTGTAACCCCTTACAGTTACTCTTGTTGGGTGCATGAATGGGCCCTGCTGTTAAATATTATTTCAAAAAGTTTAATTACATGCTCTGTTAAACAGGGGCAGAAAAATAGGGCCTTGGGTGTTGGTGGTGCCAGAACACTGTAACCCCTCACAGTTACTCTTGTTGGGGGAGCAGAAATGGGCCCTGCTGTTAAATATTATTTCAAAAATTGTAATTACATGCCCCAGTCAAGCAGATGCAGAAAAATTGGTGCCAGAACACTGTAACCCCTCACAGTTACTCTTGTTGGGGGAGCAGGAATAGGCCCTGCTGTTAAATATTATTTACAAAATTGTAATTATAAGCCCTGTTAAACAGGGGAAGAAAAATGGGGCCTTCGTGCTGCCAGAACACTGTAACCCCTCACAGTTACTCTTGTTGGGCGCAGGAATGGGCCCAGCTGTTAAATATTACTTCAAAAATTGTAATTACATGCCTCAGTCAAACAGGTGCAGAAAAAATGGGCCTTGGGTGTTGGTGGTGCCAGAAAACTGTAACCCCTCACAGGAACAGGCCCTGCTGTTAAATATCATTACTTCATGGAAAAAGAAATATATATTATTTCAAAAATTGTAAATTACATGCCCCAGTCAAACAGATGCAGAAAAATTAGGCCTTGGGTGTTGATGGTGCCTGAACACTATAACCCCTCACAATCACTCGTGTTGGGTGCAGGAACAGGCCCTGCTGTAAACAATTATTCATTCATTAATCATTATTTTAAAGATTGAAATTACATCCCCCTATTAGCTTCATCAAGATTTAGGAATAGGATAGGCACTTAGGCAGCATAGGTAGTCTTCAAGGGATCCTAGATCCCTAGTAGGGATGAGCTTCGTGTTCGAGTCGAACCCATGTTCGACTCGAACATTGGCTGTTCGGTCGTTCGCCGAATTGCGTTCGATATGGGCCGTTCGCGCCAAATTCGTGTGGCGCGTCACGGCCCATAATTCACTGCGGCATCGCAGTGCATTGCTGGCTGATGATTGGCCAAGCATGCACTATGACCCGCATGCTTGACCAATCACAGCGCCGCCTGAACAGAGAGCCGTAATTGGCCAAAGCCAAGGAGGCTTTGGCCAATTATGGCTCAGGGGATTTAGTACACGCCCCACACTATATAAGGCCGCCTGCACGGCGGCCCTGTGTAGTGTGTGTTCCGGCGTTCATTGAGAGAGAGAGAGAGAGAGAGAGACAGACAGTGACATTTGATTTGAGTTAGATAGATTAGGCAGAACAGTCAGTCAGTTAGCTGCACTTACAGTGTATTGTGTATATATATGCATTCCAGGTGTTGCATATATATATACACTGTATTCAGTTTAGCTAGATCCGTTCCTGTTATCTTCCTACTGACAGGCAGGCTTGTCTTGTTACAGTATTTACAGCTACCTGAAGAAAATTACTGGTGTTCTTTTGATCCTATTAGTACCACAGTCAGGCAGCTAGCGTCCTGCTCACAGTGTTCAGCTAAACCTACAAGTTAGTGGGGTGCGTCCTGCTCACAGTGTTCAGCTAAACCTACAAGTTAGTGTGGTGCGTCCACCTCACAGTGTTCAGCTAAACCTACAAGTTAGTGGGGTGCGTCCTGCTCACAGTGTTCAGCTAAACCTACAAGTTAGTGGGGTGCATCCACCTCACAGTGTTCAGCTAAACCTACAAGTTAGTGGGGTGCGTCCTGCTCACAGTGTTCAGCTAAACCTACAAGTTTTTTTTTTTTTTTTTAATAATCAGAATTTTTTATTATTTCCATTTTACAGTACAACAATCTTCATACATTGTTACAAAGAAAAAAGAAAAACCCCTCCTCACCCACCCCAGACCCTTATTACATTACATCTTCTACTACCACTTTCACTTAAATCTTATCCCCCCCCTTCCAAACCACTTGGTAATCCTGTAGTTACTCCTTCCCCTTCCTCTCTTTGTGCAAGAAGACCTCTTACCCTTCGTGAGAAGGAGAGAGAAAAAGAAAAAAAAAAAAAAGGGGGGGACATAAAGGTGCATAAGTGTACATAATTGGATAAAAAGTGTACGTGTTTATCAATTTGTATTTGTGTACGAGGCCCTCATTGGCCAAACTATTCTAGTAAGTGTTATTACCCTTTACCCATCAAAACACCAGAAAACCGAACATAGGAAAAAAAAAAAAAAAAACCCACCCCAAACCCCGTGTTTATCATTATATTAAATTTGGGAGGAGGCCCTCCATGGCCAAACTATAAGTGTTGTTACCCTTTACCCGTCGTATTAAAAAAAAAAAAAAAAAAACACAAAACCCGTGTTTATCAATTATTTAATTTGTGTAAAAGGCCCTCATTGGCCAAACTATAAGTGTTATTACCCTTACCCATCATGTTGTCTCGAGAGAGAGACAAAAAAAAAAACCCCATCCCAAACCCCGTGTTTATCATTATTTTTAATTTGAGAGGAGGCCCTCCATGGCCAAACTATAAGTGTTGTTACCCTTTACCCGTCGTGTTAAAAAAAAAAACCCGTGTTTATCAATTTTTAATTTGTGTAAAAAGCCCCTCACAGTGTTCAGCTAAACCTACAAGTTAGTGGGGTGCGTCCTGCTCACAGTGTTCAGCTAAACCTACAAGTTAGTGGGGTGCGTCCACCTCACAGTATTCAGCTAAACCTACAAGTTAGTGGGGTGCGTCCTGCTCACAGTGTTCAGCTAAACCTACAAGTTAGTGGGGTGCGTCCACCTCACAGTGTTCAGCTAAACCTACAAGTTAGTGGGGTGCGTCCTGCTCACAGTGTTCAGCTAAAACTACAAGTTAGTGGGGTGCGTCCTGCTCACAGTGTTCAGCTAAACCTACAAGTTAGTGGGGTGCGTCCTGCTCACAGTGTTCAGCTAAACCTACAAGTTAGTGCGGTGGGTGCGTCCACCTCACAGTGTTCAGCTAAACCTACAAGTTAGTGGGGTGCGTCCTGCTCACAGTGTTCAGCTAAACCTACAAGTTAGTGGGGTGCGTCCACCTCACAGTGTTCAGCTAAACCTACAAGTTAGTGGGGTGCGTCCTGCTCACAGTGTTCAGCTAATCCTACAAGTTAGTGTGGTGCATCCACCTCACAGTGTTCAGCTAAACCTAAAAGTTAGTGGGGTGTGTCCTGCTCACAGTGTTCAGCTAGATCCGTTCCTGTTATCTTCTTACTGACAGGCAGGCTTGTCTTGTTACAGTATATACAGCTACCTGAAGAAAATTACTGGTGTTCTTTTGATCCTATTAGTACCACAGTCAGGCAGCTAGACTATTTACAGTTAGTGCAGTGCGTCCTGCTCACAGTGTTCAGCTAAACCTACAAGTTAGTGGGGTGCGTCCTGCTCACAGTGTTCAGCTAGATCCGTTCCTGTTATCTTCTTACTGACAGGCAGGCTTGTCTTGTTACAGTATATACAGCTACCTGAAGAAAATTACTGGTGTTCTTTTGATCCTATTAGTACCACATTCAGGCAGCTAGACTATTTACAGTTAGTGCAGTGCGTCCTGCTCACAGTGTTCAGCTAAACCTACAAGTTAGTGGGGTGCGTCCTGCTCACAGTGTTCAGCTAAACCTACAATTTAGTGGGGTGCGTCCTGCTCACAGTGTTCAGCTAAACCTACAAGTTAGTGGGGTGCGTCCTGCTCACAGTGTTCAGCTAAACCTACAAGTTAGTGGGGTGCGTCCTGCTCACAGTGTTCAGCTAAACCTACAAGTTAGTGTGGTGCGTCCACCTCACAGTGTTCAGCTAAAGCTACCTGTAGAAGTTTGGTGGTGTTCTCATACTACAGGCAGGCAGTTGATTTTGCTAGCTGCAATATCAGTACATATATATATATATATATATATATATATATATATATCCCAGCTTAGTGCAGCTACAGGCCATTAGTATGTCTGGAAGGCCAAGAAGGAGAGGCAGACAGTCACAAGCCAATAAGAGAGGGCAAGCAGGCTCTGTGTCTAGTGCTGGTCGTGGAGACGGTGCATCCTCATCAGCACGTGTCCGTGGGACACAGCTGGCCGTGTTGAGCCACAACATGCGGAAGACTTGGTTGAGTGGATGACCAAGCCGTCCTCATCCTCCTCATCCTTTCTCACCCATGCCCAGGGTACTTTGTCTGGCAAAGCAGCGGCCTCTTCCCTCGGCTCAATGTCATCAGTGACTCCTTCCTTAGCCCCACCATGTCCTCCTGAGGAGTCCCTCGAACTGTTTGACCACAGTGTTGGGTACATGCTCCAGGAGGATGCCCAGCGTTTGGAAGGCTCTGATGATAATACTAAGCTCGATGAAGGCAGTAACATGAGCACGGACAGAGGGGGTGCCCAAGAAGGACAGCAATCTGGCAGTCATGCTCCCCCTGCTGCAGCATACTGCCAGGTTTGCTTCAGTGATGAGGAAGGAGGGGATGATGAGGTCACTGACTCAACGTGGGTGCCTGATAGGAGAGAGGAGGAGGAGGAGGAGGCGGCACATCATCAATGAGGCAGGATGCCCTCCAGGGGCCAGCCTAAGGGCAGCACATTGACTGCATCACACCCCAAAGCTCCACATGTGCAGGGCGCTGCAGTCTCTGTGCGTTATTCAAAAAGTTCTTTGGTGTGGGCCTTTTTTGAGACGAGTGCATCAGATCGCACCGCTGCTATTTCCAACATATGTCTCAAGCATATCTCGCATGGCCAAAACATCTCCCGCTTGGGTACCACATGCTTGACCAGACATATATTGACCTGCCATGCAGTTCGTTGGCAAGCGTATCTAAAAGACCCACACCCAAGAACAAAGAGGACCTCTCCTTGCTCCTCATCAGCTGAGATTTCCAACCCCACTATACCTTCAGTCCTCTCTGAGACCTGTACTGAGAGGAATGAAGGTGTAGAATTAGATGTGTCACAGCCAAGTACTTGTGGGCAATCTGCTTTTGGTACACCGACGTCAGATTGTACCAGGCAAATTTCCCTGCCCCAGCTGCTGCACCGCGAAAGAAGTTTGCTCCCAGCCATCCACATGCCTAGCGGTAGAATGCTAGCTTGGCAAAATTGCTAGCACTTCAAGTGCTGCCTTTTCAGTTGGTAGACTCTGCCCGCTTCCGTGAGTTTGTGGAATGTGCGGTTCTTCAGTGGCAGGTACCCAAACGCCACTTTTTCTCACGGAAGGCGATTCCGGCTCTCTACCGGCATGTGGAAGGCAATGTCCATGCCTCGCTGGACAGGGCGGTTAGCGGTAAGGTGCATATTACCGCTGACTCATGGTCCAGCAGGCATGGACAGGGACGTTACCTAAGTTTCACGGCGCATTGGGTGACTCTGCTGGCAGCTGGGAAGGATGCAGGACAAAGTGCAGTAGTGTTGGAGGTTGTTCCGCCACCATGCCTCCAAAATGCTAATGATTGTGACACACCTCTCTCCTCCACCCCCTCCTCTTCTTCTTCCTCCATGGCCTCTTCCTGTGCTTTGTCCTCGGAACCAGCGGTGCTCCGTAGTCGTTCAAGGGGCTACGCAAGTACGCAGGCCAAAAGATGCCATGCGGTGCTTGAGCTGGTGTGATTGGGGGACAGGAGCCACACTGGGGCAGAGGTTCTGTCAGCTCTGCAGGGGCAGGTTCAGAGGTAGTTGACGCCACGCCAACTTAAGGCAGGAATGGTGGTTTGCGACAATGGCACCAACCTCCTCTCTGCCCTCCGACAGGGACAAATGACCCATGTGCCCTGTTTGGCTCACGTCCTTAACTTGGTGGTGCAGCGGTTCTTGGGCAGGTACCCGGGCTTACAGGATGTCCTGAGGCAGGCCAGGAAAGTCTGTGTGCATTTCCGCCGGTCATATAATGCCAGTGCTCGGCTGACGGACCTCCAAAAGGAGTTTAACCTGCCCAAGAACCGCCTAATCTGTGACATGCCCACCAGGTGGAACTCAACGTTGGCCATGCTGCAGCGGCTGCACACGCAGCAGAGGGCCATCAATGAGTACCTGTGCGACTATGGCACCAGGACAGGGTCAGGGGAGCTTGTTTTTTTCCCCACGCCAGTGGGCCAAGATCAGGGATGCATGCACTGTCCTGTCACCATTTGAGGAGGCCACGAGGATGGTGAGCAGTGACAGTGCATGCATCAGTGACACTGTCCCCCTTGTCCACCTGTTGGAGCACACGCTGCGTGGAATAATGGACAGGGCACTTGAGGCAGAACAGAGGCAGGAAGAGGAGGACTTCCTTAGCTCTCAAGGCCCCCTTTATCCAGACAGTGTTCCTGCGTGCCCGCCAATCACACAGGAAGAGGATGAGGAGGAGGAGGAGGAGGAGGAGGAAGAAGATTGTGTCAGTATGGAGGTGGAGCCTGGCACTCAGAATCAGCAGCAGTCTTTAAGGGATCAGTCCGAAGAAACACATGGACTTGTACGTGGCTGGGAGGAGGTGGCTGCGGACCATGTCGTCCTTAGTGACCCAGAGGACTCCGGACCAAATGCCTCAGCAAACCTATGCTGCATGGCCTCTCTGATCCTGCAAAGCCTGCGTAAGGATCCTCGTATTCGTGGTATCAAGGAGAAGGACCAATACTGGCTGGCAACCCTCCTTGATCCACGTTACAAGGGTAAGGTTGTGGACCTTATCTTGCCATCGCAGAGGGAGCAGAGGATGAAACATCTTCGGGAGGCCTTGCAGAAAGGTCTGTGCAACGCGTTCCCAGAGACTGGGAGGTTACAAACTCCTGTTTCTGGACAACGTGTTGCTGAGGCTTCGGTCAGTCAAAGAAGGAGCGGTGGAGAAGGTGGCCGTCTGACCGATGCATTCAGACAATTTTTTGGTCTGCAGCCCCAAGGTATGATCGGTTCCAGCAACCATCGCCAGCGTCTGTTTTACATGGTGCAGGAATACCTAGGGGCAAGATCAGACTTGGACACCTTTCCCACCGAAAATCCTCTGGGTTACTGGGTCTTGAGGATGGATCACTGGCCAGAGCTTGCACAGTATGCAATTGAGCTACTGGCCTATCCTGCATCCAGCGTTCTTTCGGAACGCACATTCAGTGCTGCTGGAGGCGTGGTAACCGATCACAGGGTGCGTCTGTCCACCGACTCGGTCGATTGACTGACCTCCATAAAAATGAATCAGTCTTGGATCACCACCAGCTACCAAGCACCTGATGCTGATGTAACCGAATAATTTTTTTTTTGAAATCTCAGATCCCTTCAAAGACTGCCTATGCTGATGCTGAGTGACTATCCCTGAGTAATTATCCTCTTCCTCCTCAATCATCACGCTGATAGCTTGTAAGAACATTTTTGGTTCTGGGCGCCACCACCAGTGCCTAAGGCACAATTTTTCAGCCCCTGTTTAACACGGGCGTGTAATTACAATTTTTGATGCAATACTTTGCAGCAGGGCTCGTTCCTGCGTTCCAACTAGAGTGTCTGCGAGGGGTTGCAGTGTTGTGGCACCAGCACCAGTGCCTAAGGCCCAATTTTTCTGCCCCTGTTTAACAGGGGCGTGTAATTACAATTTTTGATGCAATACTTTGCAGCAGGGCTCGTTCCTGCGTTCCAACTAGAGTGTCTGTGAGGGGTTGCAGTGTTGTGGCACCAGCACCAGTGCCTAAGGCCCAATTTTTCTGCCCCTGTTTAACAGGGGTGTGTAATTACAATTTTTGATGCAATACTTTGCAGCAGGGCTCGTTCCTGCGTTCCAACCAGTGGCAGAATTTCCACGGTCGCACCAGTCGCACTTGCGACTGGGCCCTGGAGTTCTGCCCATGTGGGGGGGCCCAAAAGCCCGGGATGTGGCTCCGGGGTTGCTGGCTGCAGTTAT
The DNA here is from genome assembly GCA_037952835.1 of Lithobates septentrionalis. Taxonomy (NCBI): domain Eukaryota; kingdom Metazoa; phylum Chordata; class Amphibia; order Anura; family Ranidae; genus Lithobates; species Lithobates septentrionalis. Next base: position 12,934,782 of record JBBDGP010000229.1, read on the forward strand.
AAACAGAGAGTGTCTATTAGACACTCTGTCAAACTGCTCGGACACCGCACTGACAGCCCCCCTCCTCGCATGGACATTGGACAGGAGAGGAGAGGAAAGAGATACAGAGAGCAGTGTCTTCTCCTCCCACCCCCCTCGTGTGTCTCCCCGTGGCCCCGCCCACATTCCAATCCTCGGCAGCTCCATGCTTAGCAAAGAGAAACTCCAGCAGCCTGCAGGTAGATAGTGGAGGAAAGGCCAGCCTGTACTCTGGATGCTGCAACCCTCCACAGAGGATCCACAGCTCTCCAGGTCAGCCAGTCACCTTGCTTCCTAATGAAACTTCTCAGTGACTGAAAAGAAAGCAGCACACAGGTGGGTCAGTCATTGATGGGACTGATTGTGTTGTCCCCTCCAGAGCCCCTCAACCAACACAGCAGCCCACTGGGGTTTCCCTAGTGTGGTGCACTACAAGCCCCAGCATGCTCTGCCAGCCTATGGCTACTTTCAGACTGGGGTGGGCATTAGTTTTAGAGCCGCTTTACTGTCGTCTTAGCGACGCTATTCGGCTGCTAGCGGGGAGGTTTTAACCCCCGCTAGCGAGCAAAAAAGGGTCAAACCGCCCGCAAAGTGCCACTGCAGCGGCGCTTTGCTGACGGTTTTGCAGCACTGCCCCATTGTTTTCAATGGGCAGGGGCGATTTAGGAGCGGTGTATACATCGCTGCAAAGATGCAGGACTTTTTTTACCATCCTGCAAGCGCACCGCTCCAGTGTGAAAGCACTCGGGCTTTCACACTGGAGAGACAGGAGAGGCTCTTTACAGGTGCTATGCAGATGCTATTTATAGCGCTGTAGCGCCTGTAAAGTGCCTCAGTGTGAAAGTAGCCTTAGTGTATGTGTAGCACAGGCTAGAAGATCTTGTTTGCTGACCAATCCAGGGCCCAAGCCTCCATCTATGGTAAGGGAAGTGTCCCCCACCCTTTCTCTCTTATCTCACCAGCCTTTGAGCACACTTATGTAAGGGAGAGCTCTGTGGACTGTAATGTAAAGAGGGACTCTGATGTACATGGGGGCTTTGGTGAGCAGAGTCCCCCTTACTTCAGGATTCCCAGAGCACCTCTTACATCAGTTTTCCTTTACATTACAGTCCACAGAGCTCCCCCTTAGGGCCCTTTCACATGGGCGGACTCTGCCAAGCAAATCCACCTGCTCAGTGTGGGATCTTTCCGCTGATCCCCACCGAGCAGGTGGATGACAGGTCCATGTCTGCTCCACTTGTGCAGAGTGGACACAGACACAGACTGCTGTTCTCTATGGACCGGTCTGACTGTCATCCAATCCGCTAGTCTGTTTTCATTGGAGCGGATGCAGGCAGGTGTAAATGGACACGTCTGTTTACATCCGCCTCCCCATACAAAACAATGGGTGGTCCAATTGGTTCAAATGTGTAAAAGACGCCAGAAAGGGGTCCTGCTGCAGTACCATAATCAAGGGCCCCGCAATGGGAGAAAAGGACACCAGGATCATTAGTAGGGATGAGCTTCGTGTTCGAGTCGAACCCATGTTCGACTCGAACATCGGCTGTTCGACCGTCCGTCGAATTGCGAACGTTATGGGCCGTTCGCGCCAAATTCGTGTGGCGCATCACGGCCCATAATTCACTGCGGCATCGCAGTGCATTGCTGGCTGATGATTGGCCAAGCATGCACTATGACCCGCATGCTTGGCCAATCACAGCGCCGTCAGTAGAGAGAGCTGTAATTGGCCAAAGCCAGGGTGGCTTTGGCCAATTATGGCTCAGGGGATTTAGTACACGCCCCACACTATATAAGGCCGCCTGCACGGCGGCCCTGTGTAGTGTGTTCCGGTGTGCTGATAGAGAGAGAGACAGACAGTGTCATTTGATTTGAGTTAGATAGATTAGGCTAGATCTGTTCCTGCTATTTACATTTAGTGCAGTGCGTCCTGCTCACAGTGTTCAGCTAGATCCATTCCTGCTATTTACATTTAGTGCAGTCAGTGCGTCCTGCTCACAGTGTTCAGCTAGATCCGTTCCTGCTATTTACATTTAGTGCAGTGCGTCCTGCTCACAGTGTTCAGCTAGATCTGTTCCTGCTATTTACATTTAGTGCAGTGCGTCCTGCTCACAGTGTTCAGCTAGATCCGTTCCTGCTATTTACATTTAGTGCAGTGCGTCCTGCTCACAGTGTTCAGCTAGATCTGTTCCTGCTATTTACATTTAGTGCAGTGCATCCTGCTCACAGTGTTCAGCTAGATCTGTTCCTGCTATTTACATTTAGTGCAGTGCGTCCTGCTCACAGTGTTCAGCTAGATCCGTTCCTGCTATTTACATTTAGTGCAGTAAGTGCGTCCTGCTCACAGTGTTCAGCTAGATCCGTTCCTGCTATTTGCATTTAGTGCAGTGCGTCCTGCTCACAGTGTACAGCTAGATCTGTTCCTGCTATTTACATTTAGTGCAGTGCGTCCTGCTCACAGTGTTCAGCTAGATCTGTTCCTGCTATTTACATTTAGTGCAGTGCGTCCTGCTCACAGTGTTCAGCTAGATCCATTCCTGCTATTTACATTTAGTGCAGTGCGTCCTGCTCACAGTGTTCAGCTAGATCTGTTCCTGCTATTTACATTTAGTGCAGTGCGTCCTGCTCACAGTGCTCAGCTAGATCCGTTCCTGCTATTTACATTTAGTGCAGTGCGTCCTGCTCACAGTGTTCAGCTAGATCTGTTCCTGCTATTTACATTTAGTGCAGTGCATCCTGCTCACAGTGTTCAGCTAGATCTGTTCCTGCTATTTACATTTAGTGCAGTGCGTCCTGCTCACAGTGTTCAGCTAGATCCGTTCCTGCTATTTACATTTAGTGCAGTAAGTGCGTCCTGCTCACAGTGTTCAGCTAGATCCGTTCCTGCTATTTGCATTTAGTGCAGTGCGTCCTGCTCACAGTGTTCAGCTAGATCTGTTCCTGCTATTTACATTTAGTGCAGTGCGTCCTGCTCACAGTGTTCAGCTAGATCTGTTCCTGCTATTTACATTTAGTGCAGTGCGTCCTGCTCACAGTGTTCAGCTAGATCCATTCCTGCTATTTACATTTAGTGCAGTGCGTCCTGCTCACAGTGTTCAGCTAGATCTGTTCCTGCTATTTACATTTAGTGCAGTGCGTCCTGCTCACAGTGTTCAGCTAGATCCGTTCCTGCTATTTACATTTAGTGCAGTCAGTGCGTCCTGCTCACAGTGTTCAGCTAGATCCGTTCCTGCTATTTGCATTTAGTGCAGTGCGTCCTGCTCACAGTGTTCAGCTAGATCTGTTCCTGCTATTTACATTTAGTGCAGTGCGTCCTGCTCACAGTGTTCAGCTAGATCTGTTCCTGCTATTTACATTTAGTGCAGTGCGTCCTGCTCACAGTGTTCAGCTAGATCCGTTCCTGCTATTTACATTTAGTGCAGTGCGTCCTGCTCACAGTGTTCAGCTAGATCTGTTCCTGCTATTTACATTTAGTGCAGTGCGTCCTGCTCACAGTGTTCAGCTAGATCTGTTCCTGCTATTTACATTTAGTGCAGTGCGTCCTGCTCACAGTGTTCAGCTAGATCCGTTCCTGCTATTTACATTTAGTGCAGTCAGTGCGTCCTGCTCACAGTGTTCAGCTAGATCCGTTCCTGCTATTTACATTTAGTGCAGTCAGTGCGTCCTGCTCACAGTGTTCAGCTAGATCTGTTCCTGCTATTTACATTTAGTGCAGTCAGTGCGTCCTGCTCACAGTGTTTATCTAGATCCGTTCCTGCTATTTACATTTAGTGCAGTGCGTCCTGCTCACAGTGTTCAGCTAGATCCGTTCCTGTTATCTTCCTACTGACAGGCAGGCTTGTCTGGTTACAGTATATAAAGCTACCTGAAGAAAATTACAGGTGTTCTATCCCAGCTTAGTGCAGCTACAGGCCATTAGTATGTCTGGAAGGCCAAGAAGGAGAGGCAGACAGTCACAAGCCAATAAGAGAGGGCAAGCAGGCTCTGTGTCTAGTGCTGGTCGTGGAGACGGTGCATCCTCATCAGCACGTGGCCATGGGACACGCTTGGCCTTTTTTTCGGCAGCTGGCCGTGTTGAGCCGCAACATGCGGAAGACTTGGTCGAGTGGATGACCAAGCCGTCCTCATCCTCCTCATCCTCTCTCACCCATGCCCAGGGTGCTTTGTCTGGCAAAGCAGCGGCCTCTTCCCTCAGCTCAATGTCATCAGTGACTCCTTCCCTAGCTCCACCATGTCCTCCTGAGGATTCCCTCGAACTGTTTGACCACAGTGTTGGGTACATGCTCCAGGAGGATGCCCAGCGTTTGGAAGGCTCTGATGATGATACTGAGCTCGATGAAGGCAGTAACATGAGCACGGACAGAGGGGGTGCCCAAGAAGGACAGCAATCTGGCAGTCATGCTCCCCCTGCTGCAGCATACTGCCAGGTTTGCTCCAGTGATGAGGAGGGAGGGGATGATGAGGTCACTGACTCAACGTGGGTGCCTGATAGGAGAGAGGAGGAGGAGGAGGAGGAGGAGGAGGCGGCACATCACCAACGAGGCAGGATGCCCTCCAGGGGCCAGCCTAAGGGCAGCACATTGACTGCATCACACCCCAAAGCTCCACATGTGCAGGGCGCTGCAGTCTCTGCGCGTTATTCAAAAAGTTCTTTGGTGTGGGCCTTTTTTGAGACGAGTGCATCAGATCGCACCGCTGCTATTTGCAACATATGTCTCAAGCGTATCTCGCGTGGCCAAAACATCTCCCGCTTGGGTACCACATGCTTGACCAGACATATGTTGACCTGCCATGCAGTTCGTTGGCAAGCATATCTAAAAGACCCACACCAAAGAACAAAGAGGATCTCTCCTTGCTCCTCATCAGCTGAGATTTCCAACCCCACTAGACCTTCAGTCCTCTCTGAGACCTGCAGTGAGAGGAATGAAGGTGTAGAATTAGGTGTGTCACAGCCAAGTACTTGTGGGCAATCTGCTTTTGGTACACCGACGTCAGATTGTACCAGGCAAATTTCCCTGCCCCAGCTGCTGCACCGCCGAAAGAAGTTTGCTCCCAGCCATCCACATGCCCAGCGGTTGAATGCTAGCTTGGCAAAATTGCTAGCACTTCAACTGCTGCCTTTTCAGTTGGTAGACTCTGCCCCCTTCCGTGAGTTTGTGGAATGTGCGGTTCCTCAGTGGCAGGTACCCAAACGCCACTTTTTCTCACGGAAGGCGATTCCGGCTCTCTACCGGCATGTGGAAGGCAATGTCCATGCCTCGCTGGACAGGGCGGTCAGCGGTAAGGTGCATATTACCGCTGACTCATGGTCCAGCAGGCATGGACAGGGACGTTACTTAAGTTTCACGGCGCATTGGGTGACTCTGCTGGCAGCTGGGAAGGATGCAGGACAAGGTGCAGTAGTGTTGGAGGTTGTTCCGCCACCACGCCTCCAAAATGCTGATTGTGACACACCTCTCTCCTCCACCCCCTCCTCTTCTTCTTCCTCCATGGCCTCTTCCTCGGAACCAGCGGTGCTCCGTAGGCGTTCAAGGGGCTACGCAAATACGCAGGCCAAAAGATGCCATGCGGTGCTTGAGCTGGTGTGCTTGGGGGACAGGAGCCACACTGGGGCAGAGGTTCTGTCAGCTCTGCAGGGGCAGGTTCAGAGGTGGTTGACGCCACGCCAACTTAAGGCAGGAATGGTGGTTTGCGACAATGGCACCAACCTCCTCTCTGCCCTCCGACAGGGACAACTGACCCATGTGCCCTGTTTGGCTCACGTCCTTAACTTGGTGGTGCAGCGGTTCTTGGGCAGGTACCCGGGCTTACAGGATGTCCTGAGGCAGGCCAGGAAAGTCTGTGTGCATTTCCGCCGGTCATATAATGCCAGTGCTCGGCTGACGGACCTCCAAAAGGAGTTTAACCTGCCCAAGAACCGCCTAATCTGTGACATGCCCACCAGGTGGAACTCAACGTTGGCCATGCTGCAGCGGCTGCACACGCAGCAGAGGGCCATCAATGAGTACCTGTGCGACTATGGCACCAGGACAGGGTCAGGGGACCTTGGTTTTTTTTCCCCACGCCAGTGGGCCATGATCAGGGATGCATGCACTGTCCTGTCACCATTCGAGGAGGCCACGAGGATGGTGAGCACTGACAGTGCATGCATCAGTGACACTGTCCCCCTTGTCCACCTGTTGGAGCACACGCTGCGTGGAATAATGGACAGGGCACTTGAGGCAGAACAGAGGCAGGAAGAGGAGGACTTCCTTAGCTCTCAAGGCCCCCTTTATCCAGACAGTGTTCCTGCGTGCCCGCCGATCACACAGGAAGAGGACGAGGAGGAGGAGGAGGAGGAGGAAGATTGTGTCAGTATGGAGGTGGAGCCTGGCACTCAGCATCAGCAGTCTTTAAGGGATCAGTCCCAAGGAACACATGGACTTGTACGTGGCTGGGAGGAGGTGGCTGCAGACGTTGTTGTCCTTAGTGACCCAGAGGACTCCGGACCGAATGCCTCAGCAAACCTACGCTGCATGGCCTCCCTGATCCTGCAAAGCCTGCGTAAGGATCCTCGTATTCGTGGTATCAAGGAGAAGGACCAATACTGGCTGGCAACCCTCCTTGATCCACGTTACAAGGGTAAGGTTGCGGACCTTATCTTGCCATCGCAGAGGGAGCAGAGGATGAAACATCTTCGGGAGGCCTTGCAGAAAGGTCTGTGCAACGCGTTCCCAGAGACTGGGAGGTTACAAACTCCTGTTTCTGGACAACGTGTTGCTGAGGCTTCGGTCAGTCAAAGAAGGAGCGGTGGAGAAGGTGGCCGTCTGACCGATGCGTTCAGACAATTTTTTGGTCCGCAGCCCCAAGGTATGATCGGTTCCAGCAACCATCGCCAGCGTCTGTTTTACATGGTGCAGGAATACCTAGGGGCAAGATCAGACTTGGACACCTTTCCCACCGAAAATCCTCTGGGTTACTGGGTCTTGAGGATGGATCACTGGCCAGAGCTTGCACAGTATGCAATTGAGCTACTGGCCTGTCCTGCATCCAGCGTTCTTTCGGAACGCACATTCAGTGCTGCTGGAGGCGTGGTAACCGATCACAGGGTGCGTCTGTCCACTGACTCGGTCGATCGGCTGACCTTCATAAAAATGAATCAGTCTTGGATCACCACCAGCTACCAAGCACCTGATGCTGATGTAACTGAATAATTTTTTTCAGATCCCTTCAAAGACTGCCTATGCTGATGCTGAGTGACTATCCCTGAGTAATTATCCTCTTCCTCCTCAATCATCACGCTGATAGCTTGTAAGAACATTTTTGGTTCTGGGCGCCACCACCAGTGCCTAAGGCACAATTTTTCAGCCCCTGTTTAACAGGGGCGTGTAATTACAATTTTTGATGTAATACTTTGCAGCAGGGCTCGTTCCTGCATTCCAACTAGAGTGTCTGTGAGGGGTTGCAGTGTTGTGGCACCAGCACCAGTGCCTAAGGCCCAATTTTTCTGCCCCTGTCTAACAGGGGCGTGTAATTACAATTTTTGATGCAATACTTTGCAGCAGGGCTCGTTCCTGCATTCCAACTAGAGTGTCTGTGAGGGGTTGCAGTGTTGTGGCACCAGCACCAGTGCCTAAGGCCCAATTTTTCTGCCCCTGTCTAACAGGGGCGTGTAATTACAATTTTTGATGCAATACTTTGCAGCAGGGCTCGTTCCTGCGTTCCAACTAGAGTGTCTGTGAGGGGTTGCAGTGTTGTGGCACCAGCACCAGTGCCTAAGGACCAATTTTTCTGCCCCTGTCTAACAGGGGCGTGTAATTACAATTTTTGATGCAATACTTTGCAGCAGGGCTCGTTCCTGCGTTCCAACTAGAGTGTCTGTGAGGGGTTGCAGTGTTGTGGCACCAGCACCAGTGCCTAAGGCCTAATTTTTCAGCTCCTGTTCAACAGGGGCATGTAATTACAATTCTTGATCTAATATTTCACAGCAGGGCCCTGTGAGGGCTTACAGTGTTGTGGCCACAGCAACACCTAAGGCCCAAATTTCTGCTGAGTATATAGGGCAGGACCCTACTTTCAAACATCTAACTTACAAACGACTCCTACTTGCAAACGGAAGGAGACAACAGGAAGTGAGATGAAATCTACCCCTAGGAAGGGAAATTCTCTCCTGTAAGAGTTAATATGGGAAAACAATTTCTCCTTTCCACTGATGCTTTCCAATCCTTGTTCCACAAAAAAACCCAAATTTTCAAAAAACATTTTTCATTGGGACAAAAAAGTGAGGTGAAATCTTCTGAAGAGGAGGAAAGACAGCAAAACAAATGTCACAGGGGTGATAACCCTTCCCTATGTTTTCCAAAAAGCTTAAAAAAGATTTTTTGGCTGGAGCTAAACACGTTAAAAATGTACCCGTTCAAAATTACAAAGAGATTCTACTTAACAACAAACCTACAGTCCCTGTCTTGTTTGCACCGCCTGTATACTGCTGTTCAGAGTATATAGGGCCTGGTGGCCCCACACCTTTCCTTATTTTAATTTGGGTGCGGGGTTCCCCTTAATATCCATACAAGACCCAAAGGGCCTGGTAATTAGGGATGAGCTTCGTGTTCGAGTCGAACCCATGTTCGACTCGAACATCGGCTGTTCGACCGTCCGTCGAATTGCGAACGTTATGGGCCGTTCGCGCCAAATTCGTGTGGTGCGTCACGGCCCATAATTCACTGCGGCATCGCAGTGCATTGCTGGCTGATGATTGGCCAAGCATGCACTATGACCCGCATGCTTGGCCAATCACAGCGCCGTCAGTAGAGAGAGCTGTAATTGGCCAAAGCCAGGGTGGCTTTGGCCAATTATGGCTCAGGGGATTTAGTACACGCCCCACACTATATAAGGCCGCCTGCACGGCGGCCCTGTGTAGTGTGTTCCGGTGTGCTGAGAGATAGAGAGAGAGACAGACAGTGTCATTTGATTTGAGTTAGATAGATTAGGCAGAACAGTCAGTCAGTTAGCTGCACTTACAGTGTATTTTGTATATATATGCATCCCAGGTGTTGCATATATATATATACACTGTATTCAGTTTAGCTAGATCCGTTCCTGTTATCTTCTATCTAGACTATTTACATTTGGTGCAGTGCGTCCTGCTCACAGTGTTCAGCTAGATCCGTTCCTGCTATTTACATTTAGTGCAGTGCGTCCTGCTCACAGTGTTCAGCTAGATCCGTTCCTGCTATTTACATTTAGTGCAGTCAGTGCGTCCTGCTCACAGTGTTCAGCTAGATCCGTTCCTGCTATTTACATTTAGTGCAGTGCGTCCTGCTCACAGTGTTCAGCTAGATCCGTTCCTGCTATTTACATTTAGTGCAGTCAGTGCGTCCTGCTCACAGTGTTCAGCTAGATCCGTTCCTGCTATTTACATTTAGTGCAGTGCGTCCTGCTCACAGTGTTCAGCTAGATCCGTTCCTGCTATTTACATTTAGTGCAGTGCGTCCTGCTCACAGTGTTCAGCTAGATCCGTTCCTGCTATTTACATTTAGTGCAGTCAGTGCGTCCTGCTCACAGTGTTCAGCTAGATCTGTTCCTGCTATTTACATTTAGTGCAGTGCGTCCTGCTCACAGTGTTCAGCTAGATCTGTTCCTGCTATTTACATTTAGTGCAGTGCGTCCTGCTCACAGTGTTCAGCTAGATCCGTTCCAGCTATTTACATTTAGTGCAGTCAGTGCGTCCTGCTCACAGTGTTCAGCTAGATCCGTTCCAGCTATTTACATTTAGTGCAGTCAGTGCGTCCTGCTCAGAGTGTTCAGCTAGATCCATTCCTGCTATTTACATTTAGTGCAGTGCGTCCTGCTCACAGTGTTCAGCTAGATCCGTTCCTGCTATTTACATTTAGTGCAGTGCGTCCTGCTCACAGTGTTCAGCTAGATCTGTTCCTGCTATTTACATTAAGTGCAGTGCGTCCTGCTCACAGTGTTCAGCTAGATCTGTTCCTGCTATTTACATTTAGTGCAGTGCGTCCTGCTCACAGTGTTCAGCTAGATCCGTTCCTGCTATTTACATTTAGTGCAGTCAGTGCGTCCTGCTCAGAGTGTTCAGCTAGATCCGTTCCTGCTATTTACATTTAGTGCAGTGCGTCCTGCTCACAGTGTTCAGCTAGATCCGTTCCTGCTATTTACATTTAGTGCAGTGCGTCCTGCTCACAGTGTTCACTGAACACTGTGAGCAGGACGCACTGCACTAAATGTAAATAGCAGGAACGGATCTAGCTGAACACTGTGAGCAGGACGCACTGCACTAAATGTAAATAGCAGGAACGGATCTAGCTGAACACTATGAGCAGGACGCGCTGCACTAAATGTAAATAGCAGGAACAGATCTAGCTGAACACTGTGAGCAGGACGCACTGACTGCACTAAATGTAAATAGCAGGAACGGATCTAGCTGAATCAGCTAGATCCGTTCCTGCTATTTACATTTAGTGCAGTCAGTGCGTCAGTGACTGATAGGAGAGAGGAGGAGGAGGAGGAGGAGGCGGCACATCACCAACGAGGCAGGATGCCCTCCAGGGGCCAGCCTAAGGGCAGCACATTGACTGCATCACACCCCAAAGCTCCACATGTGCAGGGCGCTGCAGTCTCTGCACGTTATTCAAAAAGTTCTTTGGTGTGGGCCTTTTTTGAGACCAGTGCATCAGATCGCACCGCTGCTATTTGCAACATATGTCTCAAGCGTATCTCGCGTGGCCAAAACATCTCCCGCTTGGGTACCACATGCTTGACCAGACATATGTTGACCTGCCATGCAGTTCATTGGCAAGCATATCTAAAAGACCCACACCAAAGAACAAAGAGGATCTCTCCTTGCTCCTCATCAGCTGAGATTTCCAACCCCACTAGACCTTCAGTCCTCTCTGAGACCTGCAGTGAGAGGAATGAAGGTGTAGAATTAGGTGTGTCACAGCCAAGTACTTGTGGGCAATCTGCTTTTGGTACACCGACGTCAGATTGTACCAGGCAAATTTCCCTGCCCCAGCTGCTGCACCGCCGAAAGAAGTTTGCTCCCAGCCATCCACATGCCCAGCGGTTGAATGCTAGCTTGGCAAAATTGCTAGCACTTCAACTGCTGCCTTTTCAGTTGGTAGACTCTGCCCCCTTCCGTGAGTTTGTGGAATGTGCGGTTCTTCAGTGGCAGGTACCCAAACGCCACTTTTTCTCACGGAAGGCGATTCCGGCTCTCTACCGGCATGTGGAAGGCAATGTCCATGCCTCGCTGGACAGGGCGGTCAGCGGTAAGGTGCATATTACCGCTGACTCATGGTCCAGCAGGCATGGACAGGGACGTTACCTTAGTTTCACGGCGCATTGGGTGACTCTGCTGGCAGCTGGGAAGGATGCAGGACAAGGTGCAGTAGTGTTGGAGGTTGTTCCGCCACCACGCCTCCAAAATGCTGATTGTGACACACCTCTCTCCTCCACCCCCTCCTCTTCTTCTTCCTCCATGGCCTCTTCCTCGGAACCAGCGGTGCTCCGTAGGCGTTCAAGGGGCTACGCAAGTACGCAGGCCAAAAGATGCCATGCGGTGCTTGAGCTGGTGTGCTTGGGGGACAGGAGCCACACTGGGGCAGAGGTTCTGTCAGCTCTGCAGGGGCAGGTTCAGAGGTGGTTGACGCCACGCCAACTTAAGGCAGGAATGGTGGTTTGCGACAATGGCACCAACCTCCTCTCTGCCCTCCGACAGGGACAACTGACCCATGTGCCCTGTTTGGCTCACGTCCTTAACTTGGTGGTGCAGCGGTTCTTGGGCAGGTACCCGGGCTTACAGGATGTCCCGAGGCAGGCCAGGAAAGTCTGTGTGCATTTCTGCCGGTCATATAATGCCAGTGCTCGGCTGACGGACCTCCAAAAGGAGTTTAACCTGCCCAAGAACCGCCTAATCTGTGACATGCCCACCAGGTGGAACTCAACGTTGGCCATGCTGCAGCGGCTGCACACGCAGCAGAGGGCCATCAATGAGTACCTGTGCGACTATGGCACCAGGACAGGGTCAGGGGAGCTTGTTTTTTTTTCCCCACGCCAGTGGGCCATGATCAGGGATGCATGCACTGTCCTGTCACCATTCGAGGAGGCCACAAGGATGGTGAGCACTGACAGTGCATGCATCAGTGACACTGTCCCCCTTGTCCACCTGTTGGAGCACACGCTGCGTGGAATAATGGACAGGGCACTTGAGGCAGAACAGAGGCAGGAAGAGGAGGACTTCCTTAGCTCTCAAGGCCCTCTTTATCCAGACAGTGTTCCTGCGTGCCCGCCGATCACACAGGAAGAGGACGAGGAGGAGGAGGAGGAGGAGGAAGATTGTGTCAGTATGGAGGTGGAGCCTGGCACTCAGCATCAGCAGTCTTTAAGGGATCAGTCCCAAGGAACACATGGACTTGTACGTGGCTGGGAGGAGGTGGCTGTGGACGTTGTTGTCCTTAGTGACCCAGAGGACTCCGGACCGAATGCCTCAGCAAACCTACGTTGCATGGCCTCCCTGATCCTGCAAAGCCTGCGTAAGGATCCTCGTATTCGTGGTATCAAGGAGAAGGACCAATACTGGCTGGCAACCCTCCTTGATCCACGTTACAAGGGTAAGGTTGCGGACCTTATCTTGCCATCGCAGAGGGAGCAGAGGATGAAACATCTTCGGGAGGCCTTGCAGAAAGGTCTGTGCAACGCGTTCCCAGAGACTGGGAGGTTACAAACTCCTGTTTCTGGACAACGTGTTGCTGAGGCTTCGGTCAGTCAAAGAAGGAGCGGTGGAGAAGGTGGCCGTCTGACCGATGCGTTCAGACAATTTTTTGGTCCGCAGCCCCAAGGTATGATCGGTTCCAGCAACCATCGCCAGCGTCTGTTTTACATGGTGCAGGAATACCTAGGGGCAAGATCAGACTTGGACACCTTTCCCACCGAAAATCCTCTGGGTTACTGGGTCTTGAGGATGGATCACTGGCCAGAGCTTGCACAGTATGCAATTGAGCTACTGGCCTGTCCTGCATCCAGCGTTCTTTCGGAACGCACATTCAGTGCTGCTGGAGGCGTGGTAACCGATCACAGGGTGCGTCTGTCCACCGACTCGGTAGATCGGCTGACCTTCATAAAAATGAATCAGTCTTGGATCACCACCAGCTACCAAGCACCTGATGCTGATGTAACTGAATAATTTTTTTCAGATCCCTTCAAAGACTGCCTATGCTGATGCTGAGTGACTATCCCTGAGTAATTATCCTCTTCCTCCTCAATCATCACGCTGATAGCTTGTAAGAACATTTTTGGTTCTGGGCGCCACCACCAGTGCCTAAGGCACAATTTTTCAGCCCCTGTTTAACAGGGGCGTGTAATTACAATTTTTGATGTAATACTTTGCAGCAGGGCTCGTTCCTGCATTCCAACTAGAGTGTCTGTGAGGGGTTGCAGTGTTGTGGCACCAGCACCAGTGCCTAAGGTCCAATTTTTCTGCCCCTGTCTAACAGGGGCGTGTAATTACAATTTTTGATGCAATACTTTACAGCAGGGCTCGTTCCTGCATTCCAACTAGAGTGTCTGTGAGGGGTTGCAGTGTTGTGGCACCAGCACCAGTGCCTAAGGCCCAATTTTTCTGCCCCTGTCTAACAGGGGCGTGTAATTACAATTTTTGATGCAATACTTTGCAGCAGGGCTCGTTCCTGCGTTCCAACTAGAGTGTCTGTGAGGGGTTGCAGTGTTGTGGCACCAGCACCAGTGCCTAAGGCCTAATTTTTCAGCTCCTGTTCAACAGGGGCATGTAATTACAATTCTTGATCTAATATTTCACAGCAGGGCCCTGTGAGGGCTTACAGTGTTGTGGCCACAGCAACACCTAAGGCCCAAATTTCTGCTGAGTATATAGGGCAGGACCCTACTTTCAAACATCTAACTTATAAACGACTCCTACTTGCAAATGGAAGGAGACAACAGGAAGTGAGATGAAATCTACCCCTAGGAAGGGAAATTCTCTCCTGTAAGAGTCTGAGTGCTGACACTCTGTAGAGCAGACCTCTGTCTAGCAGCTCCGTGAAGAGCTTCGGCCACTGGCCACCCTTCCTCGGCTCTATCCCCCCCTCCCTTCTATCCTACATCCCTCCCTTCTATCCCACCCCCTACATCCTATCCCCTAACCGTCACAGACCTACTCCAGACGCCGTTCTCAGTCGGCCGGCCGCTCAGGACACTCCGCGGCTCCGGCCCAGCCCCCCCTGCTTCACACCAGTCCCTCTCCCCTCCGACCCTCCGGCGCCACCTTCAGCCAGCCGGTCGGCCGCTCAGGACACTCCGCGGCTCCGGCTGGCCTCAGCAGGCTAGCCTGCAGCTCTCCACTCTCCTCCTGCAGTATTCCGCCGGTCCCCCCTCTACCCATCCGGACGCCGCCCAGCCAGCCAGCCGGCTCCTGGTCGGCTGGTCACAGCACTTACCGTCCCCCCTCTACCGACCAGCCGCTCCGGCGGGTCCGCACCCCTCTTCCTGCTGACCATCTCCACCGGTCTACCCGCCCACCACCACCGGACGGTGTGGGCAACAACATTAGGATAACCCGCGGCTCGGGCCTAGCCGGCGGCCATCTTGGTACTCCCTCTGCCGGCCAGCCACGGCTTGGGCCCAGCCGGCGGCCATATTGGTACACCCAGTGCCAAAGGTGCAGCATCCGAGGACCCCCTCCTGAGGCCATCAGCCCCCAGCCACATCACCGCCCGATTGGACCCACCACCCCCCGGTCCATCCATTCAGCCAGACCCCCCCCCTCTGTGGCCTCCACCGCAGCCGCGGCCTCAATCACCACGTTCTAGCCGCTAGAGTCGGTGGGACAGACCACGGCTGCAGCCTAGCCCCAGTCAGCTTGCCACCACAACCCCCTCACTGTTGTCCAACAGAGCCCCGTGCCCCTCTGCACCGGGAATCACCCCTCCTGCTACTGGACCTCACTGCAGGGGCACTAGAGATTCACCGGAGGCTAGTCTACCTCAAATCGCCTGAGACGCAGCCACCGCACCACCTACTGTAAGTAACGCCAGCCCCCCTCCTTCATCTTCGGGACCATCAGCACAGGTAAGCCACCGGGGGCACTCTAGTAGTTGATCCAGGGACCCTAGTCCGATCGCCCCTCGGGGGGTCAGGAAGGAATTTTTTTCCTCGACTGCACCATTGGCCAACGCAGCCAGGGGTTTTTTTTGCCTTCCTCTGGATCAACGAGAGGGAGGTAGGCAGCCACCTCCCTCCAGTACCTCCGCTCCAACACCCAGCCGTCACTCTCACCACTCCAGAGCAGTGGTCAGCCATCCGATCCCTCCATCCCCCTGCAGGGGTATCATCGCCACACCAGTGCCTTCGTCAACACCTTTCCTTCTAGCAACGCCGCCTTCCGCATCATGTGCAACTTCAAGTACACAGCAGACACCCTCCACAGGCTAAGAAACACGGCCGCAACTTTACCGACCACCACGCAAAAAAGACTACAAAAAGAACAATTACTAAGGACCAACCCACAATCAACCATCAAAGACAGGGAGACACCGATCCAACCACAACAACTAGCATGCGCCCTGATCAACACCAGATCTGCAGTCAAGCACAGGCTGGAAATCCGCGATTTCATCATCGAAAACAACATAGACTGCCTCTTCATTACAGAAAGCTGGCTAACTTCCGACTGCAACACCATCCTAACTGAATTGGTGCCCAAGAACTACAGTATCCTATCTGAGCATAGAATAGGAAAAAAAGGAGGAGGTCTAGCAGTGATTTTCAAATCGCACCTGGGGTTCACCAAACCAAACTTACAGAACTCAGTACCTTTCATGGAAACACTCTCACTGCATCTTCAAACAACACCTCAAGACACCATTCACATACTACTATGCTACAGACCACCAGGACCAAAGACCAATATCCTCACGCCGCTCACTGAATTCTTCTCAATGCACACCTTGAAAACCAAAAACCTTCTGGTACTTGGGGATTTCAATCTGTGGGCAAACTCTGCCCAAGACCCTATTGCAACCGCCTGCGTTAACCAAATGGAAGAACTTGGCCTGCAACAACTGATAAATGCTCCTACGCACGGTTCAGGACACACTTTAGATCTCATCTTCAAACAGAATATGGACATCGACGTATTTGACAACACTCCACTACCATGGACGGACCACCATGCTATCAAATTTAAAATCACCACTAACACCATCCTCCGAAAACAGAAACGGGCAACAGCAACACACTGGAATAGATCTCAGAAGAAACTACACTTTGAACTCTTCAAAACTACATTGTCGAACAAAATTCTTCTGCTAAACCCAAACCTCTCAACGGAACAAACTCTCAACTCCCTAAACAAAGTTTTACTACAAACAGCAGACTCCGTGGCGCCAAAACGCAGAACACCCGTCTGCACAAAAAACTCGAGTTGGTTTAATGGCACTCTCACCCTACTCAAGCAAGAACGCAGAAGAGCTGAGAGAACCTGGAGAAGAAATCCCACCAAGGAAAACCATGCTAACTACAAAGCACTCACGGTGAAATACCACAAGGCAATCTTCAAAGCCAAAAAAGAACATTTCGCAGACACCATCTCATCCGCCTTAAACCGCCCACAGGAACTTTTCAAAATAGTTGCTCAATCAATGAACCCGACCTGCCTAGAGCCCCCTGCAAACGATACTCAAGAATTCTGCAATGAGTTATCAGATTTCTTCATCGACAAAATCGACAACATTCGGAAAGCAATTCACCAGAAAATAACAACCAACCTCACCCAACCAATGCAAAAAGAGGATATCGACACGAACATCACTCAACCACCGAAAATCTTTCTGTCCCCAATCACTACGGACACGACTAAAAACATCATCGGAAGCCTTCGCGACAGCACATCACCAAACGACATCATCCCCACCAAATTGTTCAAAGAATGTTCCGACATCCTGGCCCCCACCTTAACTCATCTCATAAATCAATCATTCAAAGAAGGGACTGTGCCAACCTCCCTCAAGCAAGGCATCGTCAAACCCCTGCTAAAGAAACCTAATCTCGACCCTAAAGACCCTAACTGCCGCAGACCAATAACAAGCCTCAACACCATCTCCAAGATTATAGAGAAAGCAGTAGTACAGCAGCTACAACACCACCTGGAGACACACCACCTCCTGGACCCTCTGCAATCAGGCTTCCGCCCAGGCCATGGCACAGAAACAGCACTTCTCAAAATATGGGACAACGCCCTCGAAGCAGCAGATGACGGAGAACCGAGTCTCCTGGTACTGTTAGACCTCAGCGCAGCATTCGATACAGTGGACTACAATACTTTACTTGTCCGCCTCTCAGAAGTTGCAGGAGCCACAGATTCTGCCCTAAAATGGTTTACATCCTTCTTAGAGAATCGCTCTCAGACAGTGAAACTGGGAACATTCACCTCGGAATCTCGGGCAGTCTCCTGTGGAGTCCCTCAGGGCTCACCCTTGTCACCAGTGCTATTTAACATCTACATCCGCCCGCTTCTCAATATCATCAGGAAAACGGACCTCTGCTTCCACTCATACGCAGACGACACCCAACTCTACCTTCGCATTAACGGACAAAAAGATCATCATCAGCAACTACAGAAATGCCTCACTTTAATCAATGACTGGATGACCACTAGCTCCCTCAAACTCAACGAATCAAAAACAGAACTTCTTCTTCTGCAAGCCAACAAAAATTCCAAAATTAAGACTCCGTGGACACCACCCTCCATCCTCGGACAGACCATCTCCCCCAGCACCAAAGTCAAGAGTCTCGGAGTCATCTTTGACTCAGGAATGACAATGGATGCACAAATAGGATCGGTGGTGAGCGGATCCCACCACCTCCTCCGCCTGCTTCGCAGACTCATCCCCTTCATCCCAGAAGAGGACAAAGCGGCAGTTGTGGGAACGATCATCAATTCCCGACTTGACTACGCAAATTCCCTCTACGTAGGTCTACCCCAATATCAGCTTGCGCGCTTGCAACTCATTCAAAATACGGCGGCAAGACTGTTAACAGGAAAAAAGCCCTGGAAATCCATCTCCCCATCCCTAAAAAGCCTACATTGGCTAACTGTGAAGAATCGGATCATATTCAAGACCCTCTGCCTCACCCATAAATGCATACAAGGAAACGCTCCGCAATATCTCCGGGAAAAAATAAAACACTACACACCGAATCGCAGTCTTCGATCAGCTAACCAAAACCTCCTCCTCATTCCCAAATACCGCTACAAAGCAAAGGGAGAACGTAGATTTGCAGTCCAAGGACCTCGACTATGGAATGCTCTCCCAACCAACCTCCGCATGGAAGAAAACCACCAGGCCTTCAGGAAAAAACTAAAGACCTTCCTTTTCTAGAAGCTGGCTACAGAGAATACATCTAGCGCCTTGAGGCGATTCAGTTCGCAATTGCAGCGCTTTACAAATCATTCATTCATTCATTCATTCAATATGGGAAAACAATTTCTCCTTTCCACTGATGCTTTCCAATCCTTGTTCCACAAAAAAACCCAAATTTTCAAAAAACATTTTTCATTGGGACAAAAAAGTGAGGTGAAATCTTCTGAAGAGGAGGAAAGACAGCAAAACAAATGTCACAGGGGTGATAACCCTTCCCTATGTTTTCCAAAAAGCTTAAAAAAGATTTTTTGGCTGGAGCTAAACACGTTAAAAATGTACCCGTTCAAAATTACAAAGAGATTCTACTTAACAACAAACCTACAGTCCCTGTCTTGTTTGCACCGCCTGTATACTGCTGTTCAGAGTATATAGGGCCTGGTGGCCCCACACCTTTCCTTATTTTAATTTGGGTGCGGGGTTCCCCTTAATATCCATACAAGACCCAAAGGGCCTGGTAATGGACTGGGGGGTACCCATGCCGTTTGTCTCACTGATCTTCATCCATATTGCCAGGACCCGACATGACATTAAACCCGCAAGCAGTTTTAAATGAGATTTTTTCCTTTAAAAATGACATTTGGTGCAGGGACTGTTCTAAACACGGGAAACACGCGTCACTTTACAGGCATACTATAGACACCCCCCAGGTACGATATTTAAAGGAATATTTCACTTTTTTTTTTTTACTTTAAGCATCATTAAAATCACTGCTCCCGAAAAAACGGCCGTTTTTAAAAGTTTTTTTTGCATTGATACATGATACTGGGGTAGGACCCGGGTCCTAGGACAATACCATGCAAATTAGCCTTTAAAATGAGCACTTTTGATTTCAAACGTTCGAGTCCCATAGACGTCAATGGGGTTCTAACGTTCGTGCAAATTTTCGGTCCGTTCCCAGGTTCTGGTGCGAACCGAACCGGGGGGTGTTCGGCTCATCCCTAATCCCTAGCAAATTCAATCAGTTACATCAGCATCAGGGGCTTAATAGCTGCTAATCCGGGACTGATTCATTTTTATAAATGTGCGCCTATCAGAGTCTGTGGACAGGCACACTCTATGATCCGTTACAAACCCCCCAGCAGCTTTGAATATCCTTCAGAAAGCACGCTGGATGCATGAGAGGCCATTAGCTCGATTGCACATTGAGCAAGTTCTGGCCAGTGGTCCATCCTCAAGACCCAGTAACCCAGTGGATGCTCTGTTGGAAAGGTCTCCAAGTCTGCTCTTGCCCCTAGATATTCCTGCAACATATAATGCAGACGCTGGCAATGCTTGCTTGAACCTATTAGCCCTTGGTGCTGAGGAATGAAAAATTGTTTAAAGGCATCCGTCAGCCAAACACCTTCTTCACTGCTCTTCCTCTGACCGAACGAAGCCTCAGAAACGTGGTGTCCAGCACCAGGAAATGGTAACCTCACAGGGTCTGGAAAGGCGTTACACATACTTTTCTTCAAGGCCTCCTGAAGATGTTTCATCCTCTGCTCCCTCTGTGAAGGCAGGATGAGTTCTGCAACTTTACCCCTTTAACGTGGATCAAGAAGGGTTGCCAGCCAGTAATGATCCCTCTCATTGATACAATGAATCCTAGGGTCCTTTTGCAGGCTTTGCAAAATTAGGGAGGCCATGCAGCGTAAGTTTTCAAAGGCATGATTTTCTGAGCCCTCTGGGTCAGACATTGTCAGAAACCACCTTCTCCCAGCCACGTACAACTCCTTGGTTTTCTGGGGACTAAAAATTATCCCTTGAAGACTGCTACTGAGTGTTATCCTCTACATCCATGCTGACACAATCCTCCTCCTTCTCCTCCTACTCTTCTTCCTGTGTGTTTGGCAGCCCCGCAGGAAAGCTATCTGGGTAAAGGGGGCCTAGAGAGGAAAGGAAGTCCTCCTCTTTCTCTCGCTGTTCTGCCTCAAGTGCCCTGTCCATGATTCCACAAAGTGTGTGCTCCAGCAGCAAGACTAGAGGACCACTGATTCATGCATTGTCGCTGCTCACCATCCTTGTAGCCTCCTCAAATGGTGACAGGACAGTGCATGCATTCTTAATCAGTAGCCACTGGTGTGAGGAAAAGAAGCCAAGCTCCCCTGAGCCTGTCCTGGTGCCATATTCACATAGATACTCACTGATGGTCCTCTGCTGTGTGTTCAGCCGCTGCAGCATTGCCAATGTTGACTTCCTATATATACTGTGTACTCTCCTAAAAGTGGACTAAACAGTGCATTTAATCAAAAATATATTTAAAAAGTCTGTATGTGCCCAAAGGGATTAGTATCCCGTACCAGAGGGTGCAGACAAATATATACAGGTATAGCAAAAAAATATATATATATATAGCCCCCTAGGGACAACCCCATTGGATTTCAAGACAACATCGTTGATATTAGATGCCTATTACCCCTGCAGGGGTGCGGGGAGCTGGTGAGTGGGGACCCTTGAGGGGGAGCACCTAAGTCACTGGATATTTATTGCTGCCATCACTAAAGTCACTCTACGCAGGAACTCCTGAATGAATTGCCTTCAAGTTAGGACTTTCACAATACTGACTTTTATTATTTAATATATTTTTTTTTTTTTAATTTTTTTGTATTTTCTACATTTTTGCCACGTCTGATATATTTTTGGCACAATTTGTTTTTTTTTTTTTATCTGCTGTCACAATTTACACTTGCCTGTTTTTTATGGTGAAGAAGGGGGCTGTGCTTGGTTCACCAGTTTAACATATTGTGCACAGTGGAGATATAGTGTGAATATTCAACCAGTATATGGCACTGGCTGTGGACTGATCTTAGACTCATCTCCAGCCAGTATAATTGTCGGAAGGACGGTCTGGTCTATGGCAGCCCCTTATACACCATTAGGGGGGCCTTGTTACTGTTACACTTAGTATTTGTGTCACCACCACTGATGATTTTTCTGTTATACCTGTTTTATATATATATATATATATATATATTTTTTTTTTTTTTTGCTATACCTGTATATATTTGTCTGCACCCTCTGGTATGGGATACTAATCCCTTTGGGCACATACACACTTTTTAAATATATTTTTGATTAAATGCACTGTTTAGTCCACTTTTAGGAGAGTACACAGTATATATAGCTTTTTAGCTAAACACATAACTTTACATATCCAATTTAGGTAGCGCCATCTGCCCCTATTCACATATTACCTTCTTGCTTTTCTCATCCCTGTGGGGGGTGAGTAAGGGGAGGCTGCAAGCCTTTGGTCTGTGAGCGTGGAAATCTTGTTTCCTTTTCAATGTTGATTTCCACCTGGTGGGCATGTCACAAATGAAACGGTTGGTGGGCAGGTTAAATTCCCATTGAATGTCAGCCAGCCAAGCTCTGGCATTGTATGACCACCGGAAATGACCACAGACTTTTCTGGCTGTCCTCAGAATATCTGGTAAGCCTGGGTACCTAGTCAAGTAACGCTGCACCACCAAATTCAGGATGTGTGCCAAGCATGGGGCATGTGCCAAGTGTCCCTGTAGGAGGGCAGAGAGAAGGTTGGTGCCATTGGCACATGCAACCATTCCTGGCTCTAACTGCCATGGCATCAACCACCTCTGAGCCTGCCCCCGCAGAGCTGACAGAATCTCTGGGCCAGTCTGGCTCCTGTCCCCTAGACAGACCTACTGAAGCTCCGCATGGCATCTTTTAGCCTTAGAGAGCACTGCTGGTTCAGAGGACAATTCTGCATAAGAGGCAACAGAGGAAGAAGAAAAGGAGGGGATGGAGCAGGCAGAGGTGGCAGAATCACCACCAAATTTTTGGAGGCGTGGGGGCGTAACTAGCTCCAACACTGAACCCTGTTCTGCCTCCTTCCTAGCTGCCAGCAGATTTATCCAGTGTGCCCTGAAGGAAAGGCCCCTGGCCATGCCTGATGGACCATGAGTCAGCGGTAATATGAACCTTGCTGCTGACTGCCCTGTCCAACGAGGCCAAAAAATTGCCTTCCACATGATGGTAGAGAGCTGGAATGGCCTAACGTAAAAAGAAATTTATTTTTGGAACCTGCCACAGTGGTACAGCTTATTCCACAAATTTAAAAAAGGGGACGGGGGGGGGGGAGTTTGCCAGCTGAGTCTACCAGGAGGAGTCTACCAGCTGAAAAGGCAGCAGTTGTAGTGCTAGCAATTTGGCTAAGCTAGCAATTAGACTCTGAACATGTGGATGACTGGGACAGTATTCTTTTTTACGGTTCAGCAACTTGGGTAGGGAAATTTGCCATGTGAAATCCACTGGTGGTGTACTGCTAGCAGGTTGGCTGCAAGTGGCACCCATTGCTATACCTTCATTCTTCTCAGTGCAGGCTTTTGAGAGAACTGGAGGTATAGCGGGGTTTAGATCACAGATGAGGAGCAAGGAGAAGTCCGCCTTGTTTTATGATGTGGGTCTTTCAGGTGCTGTTGCCAACAGACTGCATGGCAGGTCGTCATATGTCTTGTCAAGTATGTGGTGCCCAAGCAGCTGCTGTTCTGACAGCGCTTGATCAGCTTCCGACATAGATTGCAAACAGCAATGGTGCGATCTACTGCACAAGTGTTGAAAAAAGCCCACACCAATGAACATTTGGAAGTCAGTGGGAAGTCAGCAGCGCCCTGCACCTGTGGAGCTCTGTGGTGTGATGCAATAGGGTGGCTGCCCTTAAGCTATCCTCTGGAGGACATCCTGCCTCGTTGGAGTTGTGCCTCCTGTGTTGGAAGGCAAACTAGTATGAGCCTGGGTGACAGAGAATGAGGAGGATGAGGACGGCTTAGTTATCCACTCCACCAACTCTTCTGCATGTTGTGGCTCAATAACACGGCCAGCAGCAGAAAAAAATGACAAGCATGACCCGCCTGCAGAGGATGCACCATGGCCACCACCACCACTTTTTACAGTAGACACAGAGGCTGCTTGCCCTCTTTTAGTGCCTGAAAGCATCTGCCTCTCCTTGGTGGTCTTCCGGACATGATGGAGATTTTTTTTTTCTAACACCGACTGCACTGTATTATATACTGTACACCAACAAATGCACTGTATATGTTGTTTCAAGGAATATATTTATTTAAAAAAAAATCATTGTGTAAGCCACTATAGGTAATTATTTAATATTGCATTACTAAACTTTTGATTACATCCTTTCATGGTTTCTATCAGTATACATTTTCCAGGTAATCATGATTAAATTACATTAATTCAAGTTACTTTACTATCTAATAAGGAATACTTGATTATGTACTTTAAATCATGCTAGTGCCACACATTGTAATATAATAGCTACATCTCTTTAACTGGATTCATTGACATGAGATTAGTATTGATATTAAAATATTACTGCCATGTTTTGACACATGTATTTTGCTAATTTATATTGGAGGACTTGAAGACTTGAAGGTTAGGCTTTTGCCTGACAACCACAGCTTTGTTTTCTGTTCCACCTTCCATATTTTAAATTTGGGTAAAAACTGTTGGCTCTATTTAAATATGATAAATTGATTTTAAAATGTGCTTAGGTTTCCAGGCAGTCTGGGCTTTCAACTATTTATTTTGCGTTATTATTATTTTGATACTATTATTACCTGAATGTTTTAGTGTTTTAGGGTCAACATTAAAATGTAATAAAGACAACAAAGTTGTGCTTAGCCTAAAAAATAAAATATTCAATCAAAAATCCCTGAATAGTGAGGAATAATATATAATAGAAACGTAAGATGCGCTGTTAACTGATTGTCACAAAAACTAAGAAATAGTAAATTGGGTATAACTATTAACACTATAATGCCCCGTACACACGGTCGGATTTTCCGATGGAAAATGTCCGATCGGAGCGTGTTGTCGGAAATTCCGACCGTGTGTGGACTCCATCGGACATTTTCCATCGGATTTTCCGACACACAAAGTTTGAGAGCAGGATATAAAATTTTCCGACAACAAAATCCGTTGTCGGAAATTCCGATCGTGTGTACACAAATCCAACGGACAAAGTGCTACGCATGCTCAGAATAAATAAAGAGATGAAAGCTATTGGCCACTGCCCCGTTTATAGTCCCGACGTATGTGTTTTACGTCACCGCGTTTAGAACGATCGGATTTTCCGACAACTTTGTGTGACCGTGTGTATGCAAGACAAGTTTGAGCCAACATCTGTCAGGAAAAAATCCATGGATTTTGTTGTCGGAATGTCCGAACAAAGTCCGACCGTGTGTACAGGGCATAAAGTGATCTAAAACCACTTTGGAACAATGAATTAAACAAAAAGTCTAAAGAAAACCACAATAAACCACAACAAGTGGGTCCCTAAAAACTGCCCACAGCATGTGGGTTTAAATGCTAAAGACAGATGTGTCAATCTTGTGAATAATATACAGGAAAAATGAAAACAATGTTTCACAATACATGGTATAGACAGGGTTTTTTTTTTTTAGAGGGGATTTTTTTTAGGGTGCCAGTAAATAGTAAATACAAATACCAAGGTATATAAAAAATATAACAAAGATTTTATTATTACATACAACACATAGTTAAAAAAAATGATTATGCTTTTGGTACACAAGTGCATGAAAACATCTTGTCTTCAAGAATGTTGGAAAATAGTCACTCAGGGTGCCTAGATGCCTATGTAAACAAGGTATTTCCCCATTCTGCCTAGTGACATGACAGGGATCTACTGCTCCCTGTGATCGCTGTCTTGTCAGTGGTAGCCCATCCCCCCACAGTTAGAATCACTCCCTAGGACACACTTAACCCCTTGATCGGCCCCTAGTGTTTAACCTCTTCCCTGCCAGTGTCATTTACACAGTAATCAGTGCATTTTTATAGCACTGATCACTGTATAAATGACAATGGTCCCAAAATAGTGTCAAAAGTGTTTGATGTGTCCGCCATAATGTCGCAGTCACAATTTAAATCACAGATCTCTGCCATTACTAATAAAAAAAAAAAAATAATAAAAATGCCATAAAACTATCCCCTATTTTAGACGCTATAACTTTTGAGTAAACCAATCAATATACGCTTGTTGTGATTTTTTTTTTTTACCAAAAAT
The DNA here is from genome assembly GCA_037952835.1 of Lithobates septentrionalis. Taxonomy (NCBI): domain Eukaryota; kingdom Metazoa; phylum Chordata; class Amphibia; order Anura; family Ranidae; genus Lithobates; species Lithobates septentrionalis. The sequence continues at coordinate 12,960,264 of JBBDGP010000229.1, forward strand.
ATGTAGAAGATACATATCGGCCTAAACTGAGGAAAAAAAATGTTTTTTTATATATTTACAGCAAAAAGTAAAAAATATTGCTTTTTTTCAAAATGGTCGCTATTTTTTTTGTTTATAGCGCAAAAAATAAAAACTGCAGAGGTGATCAATTACTACCAAAATAAAGCTCTATTTGTGGGAAAAAAAGTATGTCAATTTTGTTTGGGTGTAACGTCGCATGGCCGCACAATTGTCAGTTAAAGCGATGCAGTGCCGAATAGCAAGAAGTGCTCTGGTCAGGAAGGGGGTAAAATCTTCCGGGGCTGAAGTGGCTAAAGACAAAAGATGTAGTACTGCATAGAACAAAACATGGTTAAGAACAAATACAATAACTTATTACAGAACATAATAGATTACGATATCAACTGCCATGCTCCATCCCATTTTCGCTCACCCACATCCGGTCTCTTCTGCCTATAGCTGGATGCCAGATAACAAGATGGCAATCACTAGGTAGCACACGTGTAGGCCAATCAATGCCCGAACAGACCAGGAAACAGGTTGGATCAGAGATAGTCCATCTTTGCCGACCGTTCTGCAGGTGGTTAAGAACGCTTTTATGATTCATTGCTCTAGCTTTAGGTGTAAGTGCATTTTTATTTAATAAAATAATTTTTAATACAGTAAGACCCCTTTCACTCTGAGGTTCTTTTCAGGCATTTTAGTACTAAAAATAGCAACTGTAAAGCACCTGAAAAGAGCCTCTCAGCCAACCCAGCGTGAAAGCCCGAGTGCTTTCACACTGGGGCGGTGCGCTTGCAGGACAGGAAAAAAAGTCCTGCAAGCAGCATCTTGCAGGACCTGGGGTATCATTCTGAAACAGCACTCCACCTCAATGCCATTATCACTACCTATGATGCACTCAGATTGGCAAGTGGTCTCTTACAGACATCCCCACCCAAAAAGCTCTCAAGGATGCCTGTAGCCCCCTATCATCTGCCCTATTTGCTGATCAGATTCCCTGACAAGGAGAGCACCTTATTTTCCCTCTGGATCTACAGTTCCCATACAGGATCCCTTTTTACCCACTACCTTGTTCCTGTTTTAAATATGTTCAAGGTGTTTTCTTTTTTGCACCTTTTATGTATTTTTGGCAGCTAAGCTGCTCTTCACATTACTGTTTTGGCTAAATTGCTCAAACCTGGAATTAAATGATGCAGTCCATTTTTTACCATTGCTTCCACCAATTATAGAATTCCAAATGTTACATCGGAGCACCCATCTCTCATATACCCATCTATTCTTACTATGGGTTTGAAAACTGTCTCCCTTAATGTTCATGGTCCTCTATTTGGCAAGAGGGTCACAAACTTTTCTCAGGCATTCTATGCATTCAGACCATCTTTGTGATGACCTCCATGATGTGTGGCTCTGTCACCAAGCTAATAAAAAAAACTTCACCTTCTTCTCCTCTAGGTATCAATCATATTCACGCATTGACTTATTTGTAGTAGACAAGTAATTGGTGCAACAGATATCTTCCTCCTCCATCTCTGATATCACTTGGTCAGACCGTGCAGCTATATTTATAACAATGGAGGAGAAGGATACATATACACAGGTGTACCTGTGGAGGTGTAATGCTAAAGTGATGAACTCTCCCTGCAATACCACCCTACTCTCTCAGCATTTCCAAGAGTACTTCCATACAAATATCCCCTCAGCGTAAGAAACCTTCCGCATATAGAATGTTTATAAATCTTACATGAGAGGCATATTCCTACAACTCTTCACATGCCAAAAAATCATATAACTTATAAACTCGCTAACATGTTTTCCAATGTTCACATGCTAGAATCCAAAAATAAACAAAACCCTGATCGCTTTCAGTCCTCAAACCTTACAAAGCTTAGGCATGAACTACAGTAACTGAGTGAGCAATATAATAAATACTCTCGCCATCTTTAATTACACTATTGCGCAAGTAATATTAGGGCTGGGAAATTCTCAGCCAATAGATGCAGGGCACAAAAACCAAGACCAAGATTCCCCATCTTACTAATCCTTTCACTAACCAAAAACTCCTAAATCCTCAGGACATCACAAATGCTTTCACTGATTATTACAGCTCCCTATATCACCTAAACTAGGATGAGACCCAAATGCCCCATCCTTCTAATTCTGACATTACAGATTTTCTATCTAGATTTACACTCCTCCTACACACCAAAACTGGACAGTTTTTTTGCCATATTCACTTAAAAAAAACTATCCAATCCTTTCCCAATAATAAATCGCTAGGACTGGATGGTTTCTCAAATGAATAGTATAAACCGTTCAAAGATCTCTTAACACCCCATCTGCAAAAACTTTTCTCAGAAGCAGCTTCCCAGGTTGCATTTCCCCCAAGATGTTGAAAGCATACATTGTTACTCTCTCCAAGCCGGGGAAAGAAACAACTACTCCCCCCAATTTCCATCCAATATTTTTAACAAACTCAGATGTTAAAATCTATGCTAAAATACTAGTAAAATGATTAACAGATATTATGCCTACCTTGATACATCCAGACCAGATGGGCTTCACTACAGGCAGACAGCCCTCGGATGCCACAAGGAGGATATTTACCATACTCCATTTTGCTAAGACCACATTTTGCTAAGACCACTCTGCTTCTTTCTATAGATGCAGAGAAGTCATTGGAAAGGGTTTGGTTTGCTGCAGAACTTTCAAACATTGCAAACATTCAGGACCAAATAACAAACCCCATTGATGTCTATGGGAACCGAACTGGAACTCAACATCCACAAAGCTAGGCAGCTTAGACAGTCTTTCAGAGATTCCAGATTCAGAAAACACTTAATCAGTGACATCGGCATCAGGGGCTTGATAGCTGCTGCCAATCCAGGACTGATTTATTTTGATAAATGTGAGCCAGTCCATTGAGTCTGTGGACAGACGTGCTCTCTTATCTGCCATAAAATTTCCGGCAGCACTGAATGCCTGTTCGGAAAGCACACTGGATGTAGAGTAGCCCAGCAGCTCAATTGCATACTGGGCAAGTTCTGGCCTCTGGCCAGGTTGAAGGTCAATTGCGCAATCATGCGGCCGGTGTGGAGGCAAACTACTGGCTTGACCTTTGCCAAAGACATCGCTAAAATTGCGGTACTCCTCTGGCAGGGAGGAGAGGGAAGAGGTGCACAGGACCTTGGTTACCTTCTGGAAGCATGTCTCACTGCATTGTGGTGACCAGGAGAGAACCTCAATATGGAGCCTATCAAAAGAGGGGTTGTGCCTCTGTAACCAAGGATAACCAATAACCAGCTGAAACTTAGGTGAGGAAATAACTTGGAAATGGATTATCTCATGGTGAAGAGCCCCTACGGCTATGGACAATGGAAACGTCTCATGAGTCACATGGGCAGGCTGTAGAGGTCTCCCATCAAGAGCCTCAATGGCAAGTGGAGTGTCACAACAGCTGCAGCGGAATCGAGTGCTTCAATACAAAGGCAGCATCAATGAACAGGCCTGAAACCCCACAGTCGATTAGAGCCTGTGGTCTTCCGCACTGATCAACTTCCCAGCTCAGTGGGTATATCTCGGGCTGCTATCTCATCCTTGATGGTATCCGAGCGACCATGAGAAAAAGCAGCCACGAGGGCCTCATTGTTTCACGCAACCTCTGATGCCAGAGTACTGAATTCAATGGCGTAGTCGGTAACAGTTCTCGTACTCTGTTTGATGGACATGAGGCACTTGGCAGCAGAAGCGGAGTGTGCGGGAACATCAAATACCCTTTTAAACAAAGCCACAAACTCAGGGTAGCTCAAGACAACAGGTTCTGCGTCTCCCATAGAGGGTTTGCCCAGGCCAAGGCTCTCTCCGAAAGCAAAGATATCATGAAATATACTTTGCTTTTGTCTATGGGAAATGCCTGGGGCAGCATCTCAAAGTATATCTTAACCTGGTTGAGAAACCCTCTGCATTGAACTGGATCGCCCCCAAATCACTGGGGAAGCGGAGCGGAACCAGACATACCTCTTATAGAGGTAATACTCGAGGTGAGTACCTGCATAGAGACTGGAGCAGCAGCAGGGTAGGCCTGCAACATAGGTTGTACCGGGGCGGCCACAGTGGGAGATTCGTGGGTGGGTGGGTGAGCCGTGCGACTCAGGAGCATTTGTAATGCCATGGAGAACTGATCCAGTTCATCCAATCTGGAAAAAATATTACCAACAAGTGGATTGACTGCATCTTCTAAATTCATGGCCTTCGCCTACTGTCAGAAACCATGAAATTAGGCCGGGACAGAAGTACAGTTAAATCACACTTGTTTAATAATAAAAGTAAAAAGAACAAACGTAGTCAAAACATAGCCAAAGTTCAGTAACCGGAACAGATAGTCAGACAAGCCAGAAGTCAGGGATCAATGTAGTGGAACAAAGTAAATAAACAAAAACACCAAGCGCAATAATGTTCTAGCGTGACATATACAATCAAATAAGTGTAAATCAAATGTATGTGAATGCACGTGCAATTAATTAAATAAAAATTGTTAGATTGACAATGATATCAAGCTGCTATCAATTATATAGTGGTCAGAATCCCCTAAAAATTAAAACATATAACATAGATTGATGCGCTCTGATACAAAGTTCAATCAATGTGAGAAAATAATTTTTTGTGCTAAAAAACCAATGTGAAAAAAATTGCTACCAAATCGCTAAAAAATCGCATATATATAAAATCGCAAATATATGAAAAAATCGCAAATATTTAAAAACTGTGTTCCTCCAGTTATACAAATCCACTGGAAGTGGTGCAATATCTCCAAAGTAAACTAAGCAACAATTGTGTATAGATATACTAAAAAAGCGTTTGCAAATAGTAATCAATCCAAATTAGTGCCAATAAATAATTAAATTAGATATATTCCCTGTGATAAGTGTTGAATCATCTGTAATAAAAAATAAATAAATGATATGCTTATAAAGGTGCAATATATATACAATTGATGAGTATAAATAGATAAATAGTGCCAATAGAATCTGATTAAATATAGATGATTAAATTAATGAGATAGGATAAGTAACAGGCGACAGTTCAATCCTCAGTAATCTGGGATATCTGGATTCCTGCAGCTATTTCTTCCACAGCCACAATGAATGGTAATTTTCTCAGTATCAAGTGGTTTTATGTAAAATAAAAAAAGAGAGAAAACATTGCGCAATATTGTTACAATAAAAGTTCACAGGCAAAACAGCACAGTGATACACTCACGTGTGCCTGACTTGTTTTAGGCAGGCAGATAAGCAGATAGGCAGATCTCAGCTGACTTGTAAGGACAAGGCTTGCTACGCAAGCTGCTGCTGCTTGATGCAATGTATTCAGCAGACCGTGTCCTAAGCTCCTAGGACACAGTCTGCTGAATACATTGTATCAAGCAGCAGCAGCTTGCGTAGCAATGTATCTTTTCCATACTTTTGTGTTTATTGTGAAAAGTAGTGACGATCCTGCTGGAACCATCCTGCATAGGTTGGTTTCTTTTGGTGGGTTTCCCATGAAGGTAATGTTTATATGCTTCTTCGACTAAGGGTTTTGGATACTTTTTGTCGAGAAACTTACTTTTTAAGGTTGTACTAATTTCGACATAATCCGAGTCTTTAGTACAATTCTGTCAAAGACGACAGAATTGTCCTTTAGGAATATTGGAGATCCACTTAGGGAAATGGCAACTCTCAAAGTGTAAGTAGGAATTGCCTGCCGTGGGTTTAGTGTAGTTTTTTGAGGTGATTGTATGATCATCATGTCCTAGTTCCAGATTCAAAAATGCTATGGTGTCCAGAGCAGTAACTGATGTAATGATAACCCGTAGGTGCAATGGGGCAATGAGATCAGTGGCACCATCCCAAATGATAATTAAATCATCAATATATCTCCCGAAGAAAGTAATATTAGCTGCAAAGGGGTTGTGTTTGTAGAAATAATTAATTTCCCATAAACCCATAGCCAAATTGGCATATGAGGGAGCAAAATTTGCCCCCATTGCTGTACCTTGTATTTGCTGATAGTATTCGTCATTAAACGTGAAATAATTATGCGTCAGGCAGAAACTTGTGGCCTCCAAGATAAACCTTGCCATATTGATGAAGGGATCAATGGACAGGAAATATTCCAATGCCATAAGTCCAAAGCTGTGGGGGATTGAGGTGTATAAGAGCACACATCTAACGAGAGCCAAACGTAGGTGGGCTCCCATCTGTAAGGTGACAACAATTCTAGAAGGTGTGTGCCATCCCGGATATAAGGCTGCAATTGGGAAACAATAGGTTGGAAAAATTGATCTATATAGAGGCTAAAACCAGTGGTGACGCTATCCATGGCTGCCACTATTGGTCTGCCTGGGGGATCCTGTAAGCTTTTGTGTAATTTGGGCAAATGATAAAAATAATGTACTTGGTAAAAGGTTTTATGTAGGAAGGAGCTTTCTGTTTTTGTGATGATACCTTCTTGAAGAGCAGTCGAAATTAGTATGTCGGCTTCTTTTGCACAATCTGTGGTGGGATCTTTCTTAAGTTTGATATATGTCGTATGGTCTGAAAGAAGTCTATATGATTCTCTCAATTAGTCCACCCTTTTCTGGAGTACTATACCGCCTCCTTTATCTGCTGATTTTATTATCAAATCTTTTGCATGTATGAGGTGATCAAGGGCCTTGATTTCAGAGTGTCATAAATTGTTCCGTTGAGAAGTTGGAGTGGAGACGCATAGTTTAAGCAGGTCTGCATATACAACTCTGTAAAAGCTTTCAATGTATGGGCCCTTGGACTGTGTGGGAAAGAAAATTGACTTGGGTTTAAGTAAAGAATGAATAATGGGCGGAGATGAAATGAGATGCTGTGTAAGTAGTTTCATCACCAGATCATCACTATTTGACGCATTAAAATCATCAATGTCAAAAAAGGAATCAGAGCTGGGTACAGGTGAAACTGTTGAGGGATCGATAGAAGGAATGATAGTGGGATCATCGGAAGCAATGGTATCTTTAACTTGTTTGATATGGAAGTGTCTTTTAAGGGTGAGATTGCGTATGTAGCTATTGAGGTCTTTCAAGAGAACAAAGGGATTGGGTTTATTTGGTGGGAGCAAAGTTGAGTCCATGGCTAAGGAAAGATGTTTCTGAATGGGATAGATTATGGGAAGATAAATTGAATATATTTATAGTTTTTGGTATTTCAGTACATTTGAGATGTTTTCTGGTTCGTCCTCCTCTGCATCCTCTTTTGTGAACTTTCTTTTTCTGGAGGTGAGGGCCAGAGGAGGACTGAGCACTCAAAAAGGGGAAGTAGAAAGAGATGCAGAGCAGTCTACTGTAAGTAATATGATGCTGGATGGGCTGGGTGACAGCGAAACATTATTGGACTGTGTTCTGTCCATATTGTTCATAATAATATGTGCTATGTACTGTTACAGTTTATACTGTAATGTTAGTTTATGTTGTTGCTATCTAGTGGTCAGAGATGGTTATTACTTTGCCAGAGCTCGAAGGAAGTAGGATTCTCCTCATAGTAAAGGCAGTAACCTTTAAGCTGGAACTGTATTTCCTTCATTTCATTACTGCTCCTGGATCTAATAGACTGCATGTAGAAGAGCTCTTAAACCATTCCTGGACTAATGATGGAATTGTCTGTGAGTACTCTCCCTGATAGAGTGAGGCTGTTGTATAATGTTTAATGTACTGACACATATGTTTTGTTTATGCTTATGTTGTAGTTTTACAAAGTTATTCGGGATAAAGAATACATACAGATCTGATGTCTCATGTTTCTTGACTTCTGAATTATTGTTAAGCTGTCTGACTAGTGTTATACAACAGTTCAATAACGCGAAGCAGAACAGTAAAAAGACAACCACTTGGCAGTCTGGAATAAACTGAGATGCCATTACTGCAGCATGAGTCTCAGATCAGGAACAAAGTACCAGGCTGATGACATGCTACCGCCGACACAGCAAGGCAGGGAGAACATTCCCAGTGCCCAGCAAAACGATGCACATTCACATGTGTCCAGATCTTCACGGGCTAGCAAGATGTCCTCAGCAGTTAAAGCTCGTGCCAAGGCAGAAGCCTCCCGCAGCCAGCTACAGTATGCAGAAAAAGAAGCCATGATGATGCAGGAGTTAGCAGCAAAGAAAGCTGCCATCGCACAAGAAGAAGCGGAATTAGAATCAAAATTGCTCATCCTGCAGCGACAGACTGCTGCTGCAGCTGCTGAAGCAAAGGCCGCTGCCTACATGTGAACAAGTCGTTCTGGAAGTGAAAAATCATATAAAGACTCAGAGGTTCCAGGAAAACCTCTATTCTCTGCAGATCGTACAAGTGAGTACATACAGAACCTTACTACTGCGCATGCAAAGAAACAGTCTCTTAAACCTGAAGCAAAGGAATTCAGGCCGAAATCAATAAGCCCCCTGAGCAGGCCCAATCAACCACATGAGGTCAGTGGCTGCCAGCAAATCAAGAATGAAGCACCAGAAACCCCTAAGAACAAAAAACAAGTCTTCCCATAACCTCAACCTATAGATTACATGTGCGAACAACAATGTGCAGTGGATGTCACCAAATATCTCATCCGCAAAGAAATGGTAAGCTCAGGCTTTCTCCAATTTGATGACTGTCCTGAAAACTATTGGGCATGGAAATTTTCCTTTCTGAATGCCACTGAAGGTCTGAACTTTTCACCAGCATAAATTCTTAATTTAATGATAAAATGGCTTGGTACAGTGTCAGCAGAGCATACTAAGAGGATGAGAAGAGCAAACCTGTTCAACCCTGCAGCAGGACTCAACATGACCTGGAAAAGACTAGAAGAAACGTATGGATCCCCAGAGGTAATAGAAGGAGCACTGCTGAAAAAACTTGAAGTCTTTCCCAAGGTGGGCTACAGAGACAACGTGCGGCTACAAGAACTAAGTGATCTTCTACTAGCGATAGAATATGCCAAAGAGGATGGCTACTTGCCAGGACTTTCATACCTAGATACAGCTAGAGGCACTAATCCCATAGTAGAGAAACTACCCTCAAATCTGCAGGACAAGTGGATGTCTGTGGGAGGTAAATTCAAAGAAGATTATGGAGTCGCTTTTCCCCCTTTCTCTGTGTTTTCTAGGTTTGTCAGACAGCAAGCGAAAATCCAAAGTGATCCCAGTTTCGCCTTCACCACCAGCGGCAATCAATCACACAGACCTGAGAAACCTCACAGACCTCACGGTAGGACCTCTGTATCCACACACAAAACAGCTGTACCTTCAGAAGTCACAGACTATCAAAGCACCCACAAGGTACACACCATAGAAAACCCTGATAGACTTTGCCCAATACACAAAAAAACACATCCACTAAAGAAATGCAAAGGCTTTAGAAGCAAACCTATTGCAGAGCGGATGTCCTTCCTTAAACAGAACGGCATCTGTTTCAAGTGTTGCGGATCTACTTATCACATTGCTAAAGACTGCAAAATACCAGTAGAATGTACAGAATGTGGCAGTGAGAGACATATTGCAGCTTTGCACCCAGGCCCTGCTCCTGCCCCACTAGAGACTGTAGAACCCAGGAAAGATCAGGGCAGGGAGCAACAAGAGACCCCACTCTCCTCAGTAATGTCTAATTGCACTGAAGTATGTGGACAAGGCAAGAGTGCACGTTCATGCTCCAAAATCTGTTTAGTGACTGTGTATCCCACTGGCAAGAGAGAAAGGGCAGTGAAAATGTATGCAGTGCTAGATGAACAGAGCAACAGATCCCTTGCAAAGTCAGACTTCTTTGATATCTTTAATCTTAAGGCAAGTGCAGTTCCATACACTCTAAGGACATGTGCGGGGACAATTGAAACCACAGGGAGAAGAGCTTCTGACTTTACCATTGAATCCTTCAATAAGAAAGTGCAGTTTCCCCTTCCTACCCTAATAAAGTGTGGCATGATACCTGACAACAAAACTGAGATTCCCTCTCCAGAAGTAGCCCATCACCACCCTCACCTCCGCTCATTTACTCACCTTATCCCAGCTGTTGAGCCAGATGTTTCTATCCTTCTACTTCTTGGGAGAGACATCCTTCAGGTACACAAGGTGCGCCAGCAAATCAATGGACCTTATAATGCCCCCTATGCACAGAGACTGGACCTGGGGTGGGTCATTGTAGGAGAAGTTTGCCAGGGGACAGTGCACCAGCCTGACAATATTACCACTTTGAAGACATCTGTGTTAACAAATGGATGCACATCCCTTCTCAGTCCCTGTCACAACAGCTTCATTGTCAGGGAAAGCTTTGGCAGGTCGACACAACACTGTGACTCCTCTACTCTATATGGTAAAGAAGAAGTCAATTCCAACATTGAGACAGACAATCTAGGGATTACAGTGTTCCAGAAAACTAAAGATGATGATAAACAGGCCCTCTCTATAGAGGATCAGACCTTCTTGCAGATTATGGATAGAGAGGCTTACCAAGATGACAGTCACAGTTGGGTGGCCCCTCTTCCCTTTCGCACACCCAGACGTGTTTTGCCTAGTAACAGGGAACAAGCCATGAAGCGTTTGCATTCACTCAGCAAAACTCTGCATAGGAAGCCAGAAGTGAAAAGAGATTTCACTGAATTTATTAAAGGGATGCTAGACAATGATCACGCTGAAGTTGCAGGACCACTTGAAACAGACAGGGAACACTGGTATCTACCAATGTTCGGTGTTTACCATCCACACAAACTTGACCAAATCAGAATAGTGTTTGATTCCAGCGCAGAGTATAAAGGAGTCTCTTTAAATGACGTACTGTTGAGTGGCCCTGACCTAAACAATACCTTGCTAGGTGTCCTCATGCGCTTCAGAAAAGAGCCCGAAGCTGACCCTGAAATCAGATCAAAAATTACCAGTTTCAGTACCAAAGCTTCTGAAGCCACACTTCACTCACATTGCTTTGATAGATTTTCTTGCTGGAAGATATTAGTTAAGACCCTAGCCAGACTCATCCATGTCGCTAAAACCTTCCGGAGAGAAACCAATAGCGATCAGGTCAGGAGGTGGGAAAGTTTCCATGAACAGGTCAATCTAGTAGAACTTGCTCATGCAAAGTCTGTTATAATTTCTTCTGTTCAAAACAAACATTTCCAGAAGGAAATTGACTGCATCAAAAAACAAAAGACATTCCCAAAACAAAGCCGTCTTAGGAGGCTTAGCCCCTTTTTAGACAAGAATGGGTTGTTGAGAGTAGGTGGACGTTTGTCTCTTGCTGAACTTTCAGAAGAAGAGAAACAGCCTGTCATTATACCTTATGATCACCACGTTGCGACACTGCTTGTTAGGTATCATCATGAACAAGTAGTTCACCAAGGGCGACACATCACAGAAGGTGCAATTAGATCCGCAGGTCTCTGGATTCTTGGTGGCAAACGCTTGGTATCAGCTGTTATACACAAATGTGTCATCTGTCGCAAACTGCGAGGAAAATTACAAAGTCAAAAGATGGCAGAGCTACCAGAGGACAGAGTAATTGCTCAACCACCTTTCACCAATGTGGGCCTAGATGTATTTGGTCCATGGTCTGTTTTAACCCGTCGCACTAGAGGAGGCAGCGCGGACAGTAAACGATGGGCAGTCCTTTTCACTTGTTTGTCCACCCGAGCTGTACACATAGAGCTACTTGAAGCCATGTCAACATCAAGCTTTATTAATGACTTGAGGAGATTCTTCTCAATTCGTGGCCCAGCAAAACTGCTCCGTTCTGACAGAGGGACAAACTTTGTGGGAGCCTGCAAAGAACTTAACATTTGTGACAGCGAATCACAATTGCATGACTTTCCCCAAGACAGAGGATGTACATGGGTCTTTAATCCTCCACACTCCTCACATATGGGTGGTGTCTGGGAGAGACTTATAGGTATTGCCAGGCGAATCTTGGATGCTATGTTGCTACAAACCAAACCTGCTCACTTGACCCATGAGACTTTAAGCACCTTTATGGCAGAGGTTACGGCTATTATGAATGCCAGGCCTATAGTTCCTGTGTCCTCAGACCCAGATACACCTATGGTCCTTACCCCAGCAATGTTATTGACTCAAAAGGTGAACTCTTTGTCTGCTCCATCTGGGACCATAAGTACAACACAAGTTCATGCGAAACAATGGAAGCAAGTACAATGCTTGGCAGACACCTTTTGGAAAAGATGGAAGAGAGAGTATCTGTCAAATCTGCAACGCCGTAGGAAATGGACTGAGGATCACCCAAACGTAAAAGTGGGTGATGTTGTTCTGTTGAAGGACAGCCAAGAGGGCAGGAACGAGTGGCCAGTAGGACTTATTGTCAATGCTCTACCAAGCAGGGATGGCAAGGTTAGAAAGGTGGAGTTCACAACTGTAAAAAATGAGACCGCCAGAATTTATCTCAGACCTATAACTGACATTATAGTTTTGATCTCGGACTAGCTAGGATTCCATTTTCCTGTATATGTTTTTTCTGCATAGCAGTAGTTATTTAGGTAATGACATAATAAATTATGCCAGACAGGGAGTGTTCTTCCCATATTGTTCATAATAATATGTGCTATGCACTAATAATAATAAAGAGATTTCGTGCTTCAAATCTATCACATAAAAACATAAATAAACATAGATGTGTTCTTATGCGTGCAACTATAATGGCTGTAAAAATATAGGTGTGCTCAGTGGATATGTACAAACAGTGAAAACAAAAATGATCCAAATGTGCTGATGTGCATAGATAATCTCTTCATAAATCAAAAAAAGTTCATAATGATGTGTCCCATCCACTGGGATCAGATATGAGGGGGAATGATGGTGATATTCTTATTATGGAGGGATCCGGTGAAGCCAGGCTCTCTGAAATCTCTCCTTAATAAAGGTAAACATAGGCATCAAACAGGTTCTTTAGTGGATGCTGTATGGTGTGGTTTATCAGTTGTTCAGGTGGGACTTCTCTGATGGCTAGATGGTCCTCCCGGTATACAGATACCTATCAAAATAAAGGAGGGGTTGCCCACCTGGGCTCCACCGATCCGGTGGAATATACAGGGAAGGGAGAGAAAGAGGCCTCCAATGGTGTAGTATCTGGAACTGTGGTTTGTTGGTTGGGAGGGTGGTTGACACAGTTGGTGGTGAACAGGATGGCCTGTTGTAGAATAGATGGAGAGCACAAATGAGTTTGTTGTTCTTACTACTAATGTTCTTTTTCATGTTAGTGTTATTCTCATTTTGAACATGAGATATGGGAGTAGTGTGTTGTCTTAAGGGATGTGAAGAGGACTGATGGGGAACGTGAGAGGTACAATTGTTCTGCTGATGGCTAACAGGAACAATATTAAATGGCAAAATGCTCATAAGAGGAACAGGGGGGTGATTGGGAAGTTCAGACTTGCATTTTGTATGGTTGGGTTGGCGAGAAGTTGGGACTGTGTGATTCAGGTAAGAAGTATTCTTTTTATTCCATGAAAAAAATCTATTATAGTTGTAGTCATCTAAGTCACATTTGAGTTTTCCCATTTTGACATTAACAAGATCATCCTCATCTTTTTTAGTTTTTTATTTGAGTATTTGTAACCATGAAGATGGTATATGTGTAGAGAAGCTGGAGATTTCCTCTACAATACTTTTTACTCGCTGGCTGAGTATATCGAATCTGTTGGTTCTATGGGAGATAAGTATTCCCATCCATTTGTAGTACAGAACTCTGAGATGCTGGCCCATTCTTTTTTGCCCTCTTCATTTAAGGGGGGACAGTCTTTCATTACTCGTAAGCCTCTGGGTGAAACTTTGAGGTCAGTATATTGTTTTAGAAAGAATTGATCCCACCATTGAGAATTGGTAGTGTGTATCATTCTCTCTAATTGCTTAAATTTGCCACAAAGGTTGTGACGTATTTTGCCCTGAAGTTTAGCTTTGTCAGAAAAAATGACAGGGGAAAAATTACAGGGGCTGCCTTCAGCAGAGAACTGAAACCAAGTTCCAATAACCTAAAAGAGAGCACAAGGAGAGAAGCGCCTCTGGGTGTAGAAGTTTTAAAATACAGTTTAATAAAATATATATACACAGGCAACTCACAAGTGTGAAGTCATCAAAAGCGTATAGTGGCAATATCCATCATGTGAGTAAGCATCAGATCGGTCATTGGCGTCCTTCTGCCTACAATTTGTTTAAAGGATGGTGGCGATCTCAATACTCTCGTTAATTGTACCCTGCTCTTCCACATTTTTGTGATCCCCTCTCCTCATGGGGTTGACAAGTAGCTGTAGGTACGCATATTACACAGCCTTGACAGGTAGCTGTGGGTACGCATACTACACAGCCTCGCACAGCCTATATATTTCTTTGATATTTTCAGCTGAAAAAGATATATATATATCTATATCTATATATATATATTTTTTTTTTTATTTTTTTTTTTTTCATCCATCCTATTATTATTATTTTCGATTTTTATTATTAAAAATTCTGTCCACATAGAAAATATCAATATCCTCCAAATATTTCATTATATCTCTTTCAGATGTACTTATACACTACTTTGTGTATGCGAGATATTTCCCTCGGATACACAAAAAAGAACCATATACATTTCTTATTTTTACTTGATTTACATTTATACATACCATCTTATTATCCATAATTTGTCACTTTCTTTGTGTAATTATTACTGTACATTGCTCCCATTGCTTCTGTGTCTTGAAGATCTCAGGAATGTCATATTAATTTCACTTCCCCATCTAATTATGCCCTTTCATCTGATATAAAGATTATGTGAACTGGTTTTATATTTATATACACATACATTTTTATACATTTTATATTGTCCAAGTTATGTTCTTTCATACTGCTCTCCGACATTTAGATTGATGCTTTGTCCAATGTTGCTTCTAATATGCCCTTTGGTATCGCTGTTCTGAGGCATCACCACACCGTTTTTTATATATACTTTTTCATAATAATGTTTTTAATGCCATGTACATTGTTTTCACTCCAGTGCTCTGTATAAACCTTTAGATAAGGTATGAACCAATTACAGCACTTTCCAGATGGCCACTCCTCCCCCCCTGTCAGAATTTAATGTCCAGCATCCCATCCATCCGCAGCTTGATGAAGGAGCGCGGCTGCCACGTCATTGCAGCCCGTACGCTCAGGAAACGCATCGCTTGCCAGTGATGTCATTCCCCCTCGCCTACCATCCATCTGCGTTCCAGGCCCCGTTTCAGTTCGCATTCCCCACAGCCAGCTTCTACATCCAAGCGGTGTCCGGAGAACACACAGCCTCACGCGCGGCAGGCAGGAGGATGCCAATGACCGATCTGATGCTTAGTCACATGATGGATATTGCCACTATACGCTTTTGATTACTTCACACTTGTGAGTTGCCTGTGTGTATATATTTTATTAAACTGTATTTTAAAACTTCTACACCCAGAGGCGCCTCTCTCCTTGTGCTCTCTTTCAGGGGTTGGTCCAGGCTCCATCCACAAGTGTAGTCAAATGGATCACAATGGCAACAGGAGATCAAACACAAGAAACAGGTAGCAGGTAGCAGGATGCTGTAGACCATAATACAAGGTCCTAGTGCAGTAGAAGTGTTTAAATTGCCCTCTTGGCACCACTCTAGTGACTGGCGTGTGTGCCGGCATGTGACACGGGTCAGGCTAACAGGAATTCTCCATCTACGCATAACTATGCGCCTGGGCATATTTCTTCTTTCCTGACACTTTGCTAAGCCTCTTATTCTGAACATAGGTGTTCATGACCTGTGGATGGCCTGTGGATGTGGTGTACCTAAATTTTGCAAAGGCATTCGATACAGTTCCCCACAAACATTTACTGTACAAACCATCTGTCGGCATGGACCATAGGGTGAGTACCTGGATTGAAAACTGGCTACAGGGGCGAGTCCAAAGAGTGGTGATAAATGGAGAGTATTTGGAATGGCCTGGTGTGGAAAGTGGGGTTCCACAGGGATCTGTCCTGGGACCAATCCTCTTTAATTTATTCATAAACGATCTGGAGGATAGGATAAACAGCTCAATCTCAGTATTTGCGGAAGATACCAAGTTAAGCAGGGCAATAACTTCTACGCAGGATGTGAAAACCTTGCAAGAAAACCTGAACAAATGAATGGGGTGGGCAAATACATGGCAAATGAGGTTTAATGTTGAAAAATGTAAAGTAATGCATTTGGGTGCCAAAAATCTGAACACAAGTTACTCGCTAGGGGGAGAACCTCTGGGGGAATCTAGGATGGAAAGGGACCTGGGGGTCCTAGTAGATGACAGGCTCAGCAATGGCATGCAATGCCAGGCCACTGCAAGCAAAGCCAACAGAATATTGGCATTCATTAAAAAGGGGATTTGCTCCAGAGATAAAATGCTAATTTTCCCATTTTACAAAACTCTGGTCCAGTCGCATCTTGAGTGTGCCGTCCAGTTCTGGGCACCAGTACTCAGGAGGGATGTGCTGCAGCTGCAGAGAGTCTGGAGAAGGGCTACAAAGTTAAAAAAGAGACAGGAGGATCTCAGCTATGGGGAAAGGCTACAAGCATTGAACTTATTCTTTCTGGAGAGGAGACACTTGAGAGGGATTACCATACTAGTGACCCTAGCATATTGAAAAAACGTTTCAGTGAAAGGGAATTTAAAAAGACACATGTTCATTCACTAAAATTAGAAGAGAAGCGGTTTAACCTTAAACTGCGTAGAGGTTTCTTTACTGTCAGAGTGGTAAGGATGTGGAATTCTCTTTCACAAGCAGTGGTATCAGCAGGGAACATCGATCATTTTGAAAAACTATTTAATGGTCACCTTAACGACCACAACATACAGGGATTTACAATGTACTATTAATATAAACGCACACACACACACACACGTTGAACTGGATAGACTTGTGTCTTTTTTCAACCTCACCAACTATGACTATGACCAAACTAAGCATCTCCTTTAATGGAAATTAACTCTTACTTAATCTTGGAATGATGCAGAACTCCTGTATCTTGTCATAATCCTGACTCACAAAATAGGGTCCTGGCAACCTATAATTTTAATACCTTTATCGTAAAACTTACCAAGTAGCTTATACATCTTTCTCATAGTAAACTCTCATGGTCAGGAAGATTGGAATCTTTTAAAATGATGATCCTCCCTTAGATTTTGTACCTGTTCAGAATGCTTCCCATTCCTATTAAACCCCATTTTTTCAGTCAATCACCATTTTGCTCAAAAAATATCTCTGGAAAAATAAACGACTAGATGTTTATATGCATAACTGGTTAAACACGGGAATACTGGCGGCATGGACTTCATGGACATAAGGGACTACTACCTAGTAGTAAATTTAGAACAACGTAAACTTGATGGGCTAGGCACTAGGGTGGATTTGATTTCAGACCATAAAATGGGAAATCCAATCCACCCTAGGGCCCAGAAATGACCTATGTTCTCTTCTACTATATAGCTATATATACAGTATATAGCTATATATAGATATACAGTGTATAGACTTTACACAGATAAAGTATATGGAAAGCACTAAACCTGAGCAAGTTACCACTAACAGTTAAAGAATCTGTACCACTGCGGAGAGCCCTCTATGGCCTCCAAATGGGTAGCACCTCCACCAGTAATATATAGTTGTCTATTTCTGTACTTGTCTCGCCCATACTGTATTTATCGACCCATAGTTGGTCAAGACTTGGTATTACAACAGTGAATGATATATGGTTCACCCATCGGTCCAGATGCCTAGAAGAATTGGTATAAACATATAATCTACCTAACACTGAATATTATTCTTACATTAGAATTACTACCTTTCTTTCCAAGAACCCCCCTCCGGTGATTTTCTTACACTCTAAAGCATGGCAATTCTATTCACCCATTACACCAACCAAGAAAGTATCTCTCTTTTCTACACTTTATTCAAAAACAAGCCACTATTTAAGAAATCTCCCTTCTCTTAAATGAGAGAAAGATCTAGATAAAATTATTTCTACTTTTCAATGGAATGGATGCAAGACTTTCAATATATATATACTTTATTAAAAAATTTTCCTTCCCGCTGGTAGATGTGGGAAAAAATAATACTAATAATAATAGTGACTAAATGGTGTAAAATAATGTAAATGTAAATATTGCAGCAAAATGAGAGTGCTCACACAAACACTTGATATAATAAATATTTAAAATAAATTTCGCGCAATATTACCAATAGTGATGTGAAAAAATGCGGGATAGGACAAAACTATTATATGGTGGTTGCTGTAGTAGTAGTTGCTAGGATCAACGATCTCTGTGTTGCAACATATATCAGTTACCACTTTTGGCAGTAAAGTGATGGTGCTATAATAAAGTGAAAACGTGCAAGTGTCTAAATTGCCAAAAAAATGGTCATAGTGCAAGCAAGCTGGGATACCATAAATAAATTATCGTGAATAAATACTGGTGAATAAAAAATCCTTATAAAAAACTGAATAATTAATGCTGAGTGCAACCCATCAAAAAAATGAATACATTAAACACAGAAAGGTGCCAACAGTGAACTATAAAATAGTGCAATCACAATTCATTTAAATGTGCCTTTAAAAAATATGGTGACCACATTACAGAATTAAAAATGAAAAGTTCATAAATTCTTAGATAGGTGGCGCTGTTGGAGAGGTAAAAATAGTCCTTCTATTCAGATCTGTGTATATCTTGTGTGCTGGATAAAATATTCTTATAGTGGTGCCTCCTAGTACAGTCTCACAGAACTCTCACCTTAAAGTAGTAAAAGTCAGGCTGTGGTAATTAAATCCTTGAGGCGTGGAAGCACTGTCTGAGAGCCTCTCCTTCTAAGTGCTTAACTCTCCATATTTTCTCCTCGCTCACTCCGCTCTGGTGTAACTCAAAACAGGGGGGATAAAAATAGGGGAGGGAGAGAGAAGACAGGCTCCACTAGTGTGATATTGTTTTTAAATC
Source organism: Lithobates septentrionalis (assembly GCA_037952835.1). Lineage (NCBI taxonomy): Eukaryota > Metazoa > Chordata > Amphibia > Anura > Ranidae > Lithobates > Lithobates septentrionalis. Next base: position 12,979,244 of record JBBDGP010000229.1, read on the forward strand.
AAGGGGGGATGTTTATTAAGATCATGCTCTTACATTTAATAGCATAAAAACAGGCAGAGTAAAAACGGATGAGAAGTCTGGCGTTCTCAGCGCCCTCTCACTTGTGTTGTCAGCTGTGTGCCGCTCCAGCCAATCCCTACGCGTTAAGACACGTCACGTGTCTTCATCTGGGGACTATATATACTGCTTATCACATTGCGTGAATCACTTGAGGCATAGCAAGACTCTGACAGCCACAAGCATGACACCCAGAGGCAAAGGCATGATGGGACTTGTAGTTTTGCAACAGCTGGAGGTCCGATAATTGCATATCCCTGCTCTAGGGAAACCCTGGAATGATTGGAGTAGTGGTTAATGTCTATTTTTATGTCATATGTGCTTTTTTCTCACCAATAAATTTGCAGAACTTGTTACACCCTGTTTTATTTAACTTATTTATCCGTCTACCTTTCTTAAGACATTGTGCTGATCTACAATGGTGCAATGACAGCGTTTCCTTTGTATTCTTTTCTTTTCAAACCTAATAAAAATGTATTGAAAAAAAGGCAAAATTAATTAAAAATGATGAAAAGTAAAAGAACAAGATAAGAACAGGAAATAACGGGGAAAAAAACTATTATTTCAGAGATTTTGACTATTCATTGTATTAAAAGTAATACTGTTATTACAGAAAATACAAATTTTATTTAGCAGCAGCCTGTTCCTGATACCAGCATTTTTTTAATGTGTAATTCTTAAAGCAAAAAAATAAAACAAACAAAATAAATGAAAACATACCACATTTTAGCCCCAGTAAAGAAAAACTGTAAAAAAAAAAAAAGAAAATTGCTGAGGAGCAAAGTTGAGAGCTCATTAAGATAGCTTAATTAGAAGTTAAAACAAAAAAGTTGACAAGCCTGAGTTCTGTAGTAAAAGCTGAAAAACATAGCAGTAACAAAGTGTTAAAAAATGCAATTTAAAGATGATTATTAAAAGCTATTATAGCTAGGGCTAAAGCAGCAATCCTGATTGCAGTTAGGAAGTAAAATTCAGGAGTGTGCAAGGAGTGTGCAGAAGAGCATTCACATAGGGAAGGGGAGAAGTGTTATTGTATTATTAGAAAGCTCAGCGTCTTTCTAATAGACAAGTGTTTGTTAGATAATAATTTTACACCTCTACTTAAGAAATAAAACATAATTTTTTAAATATGCAAACTAAACTAAACTTTTTCAGCAACTATTAGATTGTTTGTTTCAACAGGCATCCTATATCACTGATGCAAGTATAGTACAAAACAGACCCCCAGTAATGTTCCTCTACAGTTTTGCAGATGTAATGCTCATTAGCTCTATTTATATATTATTTTAATTTAGTTGCATGCTTATACAATATTAACTAGATATATTGGGAGTTCACAAATGTTTTAACAATATCTTAATAGTATTCGTAATGGTTTAGAGTAATGGAATGCAATAACCAATTATGGACCATTAACACACTAGAGCACAATTAGGCGGTTAATGCACATCCATGTTTTTCATAATGTACAAAAGATATTCATGCTGCAATCAATTTGTTTTATACATTTTAGTTGGATTCACTTGCACATTTCTCATATGATCAACATGGTTTAAACCATACAATAATATTTTAAATAATAAGCATACAACTTTTTTTCATATATTAAAGCTATAAAGCCAGCTCTGCGAAGACAATACTTATTTTAACTGCTTTGCATCCAGAGGGGAACTTTTTTTTTAACCCATCCAGCTGAACATTAATCTTTTCTTTTGTAGTCAGCTGTATAACTACTGATCTTTGGGTCCCATAGAAACATTTTGATGGGGCCCCTCAGCCTTTATCTGTGGAACCGGACCCTGTCAAATGGAACAATGCTGTTTTTGATCTTAACATAAAATAAACCTTAATCAATGACAGTTAGAGTTGTCAACATAGTCAATACAGTACTAGAGACTAGTGATGTGGATTTAAATTGCAAGAGATAAGAAGCAGTCCAGAGAATTTAATTTTAAACCTTTTTTTTAGCTAATTACTCTGTCCTTACTAGCTCACAGTATTTCTCCAACATCATTGTATCCTTTAAGGAGTATAGGATCTTAGGGCTTTGGTGTATACGATAAGCCCTCTCACACGTTTCAAAGCCACAGCAAGCAAGCGTTGAAAGAGGTAGTCTAGTAGTTAGTAAGAAAATGTAGTGGCAATAATAAAAATAAACATAATTATATGTTATGGTATTACATATTTGTTAGTAGGCCTTGCTACCATCATGGATTTGCAATGAATCCTGGGCTTTAAAAAAGTCAGCTGGCTTAAAAGGGTTAAGGGGGTCTTGTATAAAAATAATGAATTGCTTAACTACCTTAACAATAAACTGCCCATGCAAGGACTATTTGGACTTCTACAGCCATTCCCTCAATCAAACATATGTAGAGTGTGACCTTGGCAGTGTGAGTGTCCCTGTTGTAGGAAAAGTAGCATGCACATCAAGCTGCATACCTATTTTTGTGAGTTTACACATTTTTATTATGCCCTTAAACTCTCCTCTATGTTATCCTATGTGTCCATGTACACATGGACCTTTTAGCAGTTTAGTAGCAGGGGAGTTTAGAGGACATTTTCTGAACACCCTAAAATCACATTTTGGAGAGGCAATTTTGACCACAAAAATTGCTGAACGCTGTTAATCGAGCAGAAATGTGCTAGGCACATTTAGCATTTTGGCAAGTATTTAATTCAATGGCCAGAATAAATTAAAATTCTGGCCAATAAAGTAAATAAATGCCTAAACTCCAAACTCTGCTAAACTCACTTAAACTGTTCTGAAAAAATGCAGCTTGGGTAAGCTTATAACGCTGATTTTTTTCCTGTCAGGATAAACAGCATTTACAAGAAACCAGTGTGCATGGGACCTTACTCCTCCACTAAACCTGTCTCTAAAACTAAACCTAATATTTAACATGAATCTATCCTTGATTCCAAACCCAAACATACCCTTAGGTGTTTTTGTGTGTGTCATACATGCGTTGTGCTCCAATGTAAGACTATAAGAAGTCGACTTGAAAATGGTAAAATGCATGTCAGAAGCAGGTTAACTGCAGGTCAGATGCACTTGTCAATGACTTCTGAATGATCCCAGAAACATTTCAAACTGATATCAAACTCTTACCACACACAACACACGTAACACCCAAACACACATTCCCAAAGCCTGTAGATACAAGCCCTAAATCAAATTATTAAAGCAAACATTTAGTGAACAAAATTCATTGGTTGTCATTGTTATTCTCATAAAAATGGCAGTTGGCTAGGTGTTTCTGGCCTATAACAAACATATAACAAATGGTGCCAGAGTGAAGTCAAGACATTAGGAAATTAGAATTGTTCTGGTTCTAAATTAAAGTGACCATGTTATGAAATAAAAGTGTCCCACATAAGTGTAAATATGAGTGAATACTTACCTTTTCTGCTGCCTTTACTGCCAGAATAACCAACACTCCCAAGAGTGTTGATCTGCTAGGTCTCCTTCAGCCCTCGCTGGTTCCTCCTCCTGACCTCTACATCATTGCTGTATTGTGTAATGAGTGAAGGTTAGTTAGGCAAGGAACCAGTTAAAGTTGTGTGGGATTTAGACATCAACAATCTTGTAAGTGTTGGATATCCTACAGATATCACCAGAATGGAGCAACATTCTGGTGTTGTGGGCAAGTACGTTTAAGACACTTTTATGACCGGTTTGCTTTAAAGAAAACATTTTACAGACATTAAATCATCATAAAAGCCAAAACACTAGCTTCTTATGCCCCGTACACACGGTCGGACATTGATCGGACATTCCGACAACAAAATCCATGAATTTTTTCCGACGGATGTTGGCTCAAACTTGTTTTGCATACACACGGTCGCACAAAGTTGTCAGAATTTCCAATCGCCAAGAACGCGGTGACGTACACCACGTACGACAAGACTAGAAAAGGCCAGTTCAGAACCAAGCGCGGCACCCTTTGGGCTCCTTTTGCTAATCTCGTGTTAGTAAAAGTTTGGTGAGAGACGATTCGCGCTTTTTCAGACTCGTGGTTTTCAGATCGTTTTCTGCTGTTCAGTTTGTGCTTGTGGGTTTGTATCTGCTCTTCAGTGCGTGCAGTCAGTTCGTATTGGAATTTTCTGTGCGATCTTGTCCGCTCGTTGCTGTTTTTCAGGTCGCTCTTCACAGGCCTTGCTGTTCTTCAGTGCGTTCTGTTACTTCGTTCTGAGCAGCCGACCGTTTTCTAGCCATGTTGCGTATACGTACTCCTCGTAGAGTTCGTGCTGTGCGGGGGCTTGGTGTTGGGGTCCTTACCTTGACACAAGTCCAGTCCATGAACAGGGTGGGGAGGAGTTCATGGACCAAGAATTGGTTGCTCCAGCGTGACCAGTTCTGTCACATGCCTTTGCTCCGTGAGATTCCTGAGAATAATCCTGACGATTTCAGGAACTTTCTCTAGATGACGGACCCCGTATTTCACCGTTTGTTGGCTTTGCTGACCCCCTTTATCAGCAGGCAGGATACCTGCATGAGGCAAGCCATCACTCCGGAGCAGAGGCTAGTCGCCACCCTGCGGTACTTGGCGACGGGGAGAAGCCTGCAGGACCTTAAGTTCTCGACAGTCATCTCCTCCCAGGCTCTGGGAATCATTATCCCAGAGACCTGTTCTGCCATCATCCAGGTCCTGCAGAAGGAGTATATTATGGTAAGTTTTATCCTTTAACATCACATTTTATTGTATTTAATGTTTGTTAATATATTGTATTTCTTTCCTCATTCCCTAATTACCATGATTGTAATATGCTGTGAATGTCCCCTTTGTCCTCATGCATGCTGGATTTTTATGTAATTTTTTTTTGTCCTTCATACATATTTGCCTTCACTTACCTCCCCAGCATGGTCTCCTGGCCCTATATTCACCTCATGTAGTCACTTAACAATGTATTTTGTCAGCTCCATAGTAGTGCTTTACCCTAAACACCCCCTAAAATGTTTATAAATGTGATGTGTGCTTTAAATTCAGGCAGAGTGGCAGAGGTTTTTTTTTTTTGGGGTCCCCCAATCATTTGGAACCCTCCCTCCCCCCAACTGCTAAGTCAGCTGATAACAATCCTCTATCTGCTCACTTTGCCAAACCCATACACACTATACCCACCTCTTTAGTGGTCATATTTATGGATGAATTCACCAAAGCATGTAGTGCAAGGGCATGCCTGTATACTTACAAATGGTACTGTTTCAAGTTTTTGTATCCTATTATTTTCTTGATAGGTAATAGCAGAATGTCCAAATGTTCTAAAATGTGTACAGTGTGTATTTATATCTTTGTATTATGACACTTCTTACCTGTCCAGTGGGCTGTCAATAGTGTAAGTAAGGAGGGGCTGGCCAAAGTAATACACATTATTTAGACATTCATCTCTCAATGAAGTGGAGAGGGTTACCGGTCCAAAAGATCCCCCCCTAAAATGTTAGAAATGGCCCATGAGAGGGGGGGTCTGATAGCTGGACCTTAGACCTTGGTCTTTCAAAACTCCCTAAAATAAATGTTATGCTGATGTTGGCCAAGAATGTTTGTGTTCAATCTGCTTTCCCTGTTTATGTGCTAAGTGATTAATTTATTTTTCTTGTTTGACTCCACAGTTTCCTTCCAACCCACAGGAATGGCAGCCTCCCACTTTGCCCAGCGGTGGGACTTTCCTAACTGAGGAGGGGCAATTGATGGGAAACACGTCCACATCGTCCCACCACCCAACTCGGGGTCATATTATTACAACTACAAGGGGTTCAATAGTATTGTGATGTTGGCAGTGGTGTCGGCTACTTACGAATTCCTGTATGTGGACGTGGGGAAGAATGGCTGGTTGTCCGATGGTGGAGTCATCGCCCAGACGGAGTTCTACAGGCGTCTCCAGAATGGCAGCTTGGACTTGTCCAGAAGACAATGCAGAAGGACTCCCATTCGTCTTCGTTGCAGATGAAGCGTTTGCGCTGGGGGACCATCTTATGCGTCCATTCCCGATAAGGACCCTCACCCCAGACCAGAGAGTTTTTAATTACCAGCTGGCCAGAGCCAGAAGAGTGGTGGGGAACACGTTTGGAATCATGGCCAGCCGGTTCCGCCTATTTCTTACACCCATACACATGGCGGAGTACAAACTGAATCATATCATCCTGGCGTGCTGTGTTCTACACAACTTTTTAAGGCAAAATTCTGCCAGCTATGTTGCCTCAGTTGGGCCTGAGGCCGGAATTTATTATGAACCAACCCTGACGGTGCTTGAAACTGCCCGTCCTGGCTTGCCCCCCCTGAGTGCCGTGAGGTCCGTCTAAGATACCTTGAATACTTTGCGGGTAGGGGGGCCATCAATATGCCAGACAATGTCTGAAGCATTTTGAAAATAAAATAATCATTTTAACTACTAAAATCTTTGGTGACATTTACTGCTTGTGTTTCTTTTAATTGACCCTGACAGAAATGTGGTGAGTCCTGAAAATGGCGTGATTGTGTAACATTACAAAGCACTGTTGGGTGTTATTTACTAAAGGCAAAGACACTTCACTACAAGTGCACTTGAAACTGCACTTGTAGTGCAAAGTGGATTTGCCTTTAGGAAATTATCCCCATTGTCACAGAAAACACAAATTTGAGCACAACAAAAGTTTTGGAGCGTTAAAACAATAATCCACACATTCTTGATTATCAATCTTTTTAATATCAGCACAATCACATGTGCATTTGTAAAAGGTTTTTAAAACAAACCAACATGTTTGTTATATAACAATTTTTTGGGTCACATTACTAAAAGTAGAAATGTCCATTTAAGGTTAAACTGGCATGTTTAAATCCAACAAGAAAGACACAAATCTGGAACTTACAAAGTTCAACTTTTGTAGAAATTGAAGGCAATATCAGACATGAGTATTTCTAAACTGTGTTTGATATTGCGTTCAGATGGGGTGAAGTCACCCCTGGAAAAGCCAAATTTTGAAGATGCACACAAATTGCCGAATGTCAGCATGTGCGACCTGCCATCACGGGGGATCAAGGGACATGTTTTGGGGGTGCAACCCCTTCCTCCCAGCTACTTTATTATTGAGGAAGGGGTTGCACCCCCACAACGCATACATTGATCTCCCGTGATGGCAGATAGCACATGTTGACACACTTTGTGCATCTTCAAAATTTGGCTTTTCGCGAATATGTCAAAAAATGTTTGAAATTTTTAGATACCAAAAAACAACAAAAAATGAAGGGATTTTGAGGGGTTTTAAACTCTCCCTAAAACATCAATGATGTTCTTCATTTTTTTTGGAACATCAGTGATGTTTTTCAGGTTGTTTTCCAAGTCCCTATTACACCCCATGATCTCCCCGATCAGGATCTCTGCACTTTCAGAGGTGAAATGACCGGGATCCACAACAGCATGATCACCTAAAAAGATAGAAACAAAAACACACCGTGTATTATAAATATGCCGCCATCCATCTCTTACCTGAGCCTGTGGTCGCAGACACTCACCTGTCGTGGTGACTATTTTCACCACATCTCCTTCCTCCTCCTCCTGTTGTCTTTGGTGGGTCTCCACTTCTTCATGAGGTGGGGGGTCTGTTGTCTCCTCGGATGAGGGGTGTCCTCCGAGTCTTTTCTCCCCTATGTAAAAAAAAAAGGTATACTTAGCACAGATATTTCATGGCAGAAATCGGAATATGAAACATTGCTTGGAAGTGGGGTACAATTGTCTGTTTTGGCCGAGTTCCAAGATGAAGAAATATTGTTTTCCTTTGTCAAGCTTGAATACTTACCTGTTTTGTACAAGCTTTACAGATGGAGACACCCCTATAGTATGTACTGGAGCACCTGTGTGGGACCCCCTAATAAAATGGGTGTTCTTGTGTCCCACACTAGTGCTCCAGCGTCCAGATGTGTCCTCTCCTTACACAGAATCTAGTTTGCATTTCATTCTAGTTACAAACCCATCTAGACACCAAAATTATTTGAAGAGAAGTAGGCCATAAAAAATGTATTCAAATGCATATGGCCAAAACAATGGTGTTTTCTAGGCCGAACGAACAATGTTTCATACAAACGAACAATGTGCCCATGAACATGAAAGTTGCCATTTTAAACTGTACAACAGTAAAGAAAAGCACATGGAGCAGCACGAGCGTAATAAAAATAAAGATTAGGAACACAGGACAACTACTTACTTTTTTACAGCACTCTCCTGATCCTTCTGTACTGCTCAGTCACAAGTTTAAAAGACTTTAGGCTGACATTAGGGTTTGTCTTGTGTTGTGTCTTGCAGTTACAATGGATATATTGAAGGATCAGGACTTTATGCCAATCTTCATAGATATGTTCATGGAGCTGCCCTGTCTGTGGCAGATAAACCACCCCGAATATAAGAACCAAAAAAAAAGAGGAAGGCAGCGCTGGATAATTTGCTGCAATTGGTGAAGCCGGTGATCCCCACCGCAGACATCACCTATTTTAAGATCCTAATTGGTGTCATGAGGAGTACATATCTAAGGGAGCACAAGACGGTCCAGGATTCCCAGAGATCAGGAGCAACAGATGACATTTATGTCCCCAGTCTGTGGTACTATGACAGACTGCATTTTCTGTCAGGTCAGACTGAACCCAGGCCAGCACTCTCCAGTCTTCCTTCCACGCTTCCTTCCCCCCCAGCTGAGGCTTCAGATGCCCAACCTGGGCCTTCCAGGCAGCAAAATGTGGAGGAGCCCAGCTTGAGCCAGGTATAGCATTCTTCTAAATATTTCTAGTTGTCCAATCAATGATGTTAAATAGATGTTAGTTTGGATTCATAATTTATGGTTGTGATTGATGAAGCAAAAACTAAAACGATGTCCCTTTTTCATACACAGGGAAGTCTTAGCCAGGAGGTGGCCGGGCCAAGCAGGCTGCCCGATACCCAGGTCCCTACCCTCCACCTTCAAAGACAAAGTGGCAGGAAGAGGAGGAGGCTGTCATAGGCCTATTTTGGAAGGCTACTGAGGCCCTCAGAACACCCCACAGTGTGGAGGAGGACTTTGTTGCCATAACTGCATGCAAAATGATGCAGATGGAGGAGGGCCAATGACTCCTATGTGAGTTTTTAATTTTGGAAGCTCTAAATAAGGGGTTGAGGGGCCAAATCACATGTGCAACCCACATTTGTCACCTCACCCATAGTCCTCCTCCTCCTCCAGGTCCTCCTCCTCCTCATCCTCCAGGTCCTACTCCTCCTCATCCTCCAGGTCCTACTCCTCCTCCTGCCACACCTCCAACACCAGAGCCACAGCCGGGAAGGAAGTGTGGAAGGAAGACCAGAGAGTGATGACCCTGGGTTCAGTCTGGTCTGACAAAATATGCAGCCTCTTGTATGACCACAGCCTGGGGACATGTATGTCATCTGCTGCTTTCATGATCTCTGGCATTTCTATACCAGACTGCACTCCTTTAGATATGGACTCCTTAGGCCACCAATTTTGCTGTAAAATAATTGATGTGTGCCCTGGGGGCCAAAGGCTTTGCCAATTTCTCTTTGTTTGGTTCTGAGCCCTTAATAAAGAAATTTTTGTTTCAATTATACTCGCCTATGTGTGTTTTCCTTCATAAAGGACAGTTTGTTTGTGAGGAGGCAGGTACATTTCAAAAATACAATGTGAAATTAACAAGGGACACCAACACCAAGCAATCTTCTTGAGATTAAATAATACAAGATAATAATGGTGTTGTGGTAACTTGACACACAAAACACACACAAAAATATTCTGGAGTAAAACTAAAACTAAAATAAAACAAAGATCAGCCTTGAAAAAAATACAAACCAAAAAAAATTAACAAAAAAAAAAAAAATCAGCCTTGAAAAAAATACAAACCCCCAAAAAAATAATATATATATTTTTTGTCAGATGTGAGAAATCGAAATATATTGAGGGAATCACGATAAATAATAAAGAAAGAAGTTTGTGAGAAGTCTGTGTGAATATGAGCAGCAAAACAACTTCATTCTTCTAGCATTATAAAGAAGAAGAGAGTGTGCTGTATTAAACTATTTTAAACACTGTAGCCTGACGAAAGTGCTGTATCCATTCCGAACGCTAATTTTCCCAGACCGAGCTGTTCTGTCTCTGAATTTCTTCTGAGCATGCGTGGCACTTTGTGCGTCGGAATTGGCCACACATGGTCGGAATTGACACGATCGGATTCTGTTGTCGGAAAATTTTATAGCCTGCTCTCACTTTGTGTGTCGGACAATCCGATGGAAAATGTCCGATGGAGCCCACACACGGTCGGAATTTCCGACAGCAAGCTCTGATCGCACATTTTCCGTCGGAAAGTCCGACCGTGTGTATGGGGCATTATAATGAAGAGTTAAGAAATGGCAGCCTACATAATTTGCTTAGTAAAGCCTAATTTGACCTTATAACAGTGAAATTAAACCTAACAACCACTGTTACAAGCAAGATTATTAAAACAAATTTGTACTATTATGCCAATAAAAAAATAGCAAATCTTCATAGAATGATTGTGAAAAAGCTTCTATGCCTGCAATCCAACACCAAATCATTGGGGAGGAGTATTATTATGGAGCTGAGAAAAGGGGATATTTTGTAAAAGATAATAAAGTTATATTGCAGGAGGGAGGTAAGCAGCTAAAAGCAGACATATGACATTCCTTTATCTTTACATTGCTAAGTAAAATAAATAAGCTTAAAAGGAAAAGGCAGCAGAAAAAAAAAACACAACAATCAAGCACAACACTGAGAAAATAAATAAATAAATAAATGTTAATATGGATAATCTAAACATTATAGTCTAAAAAGTAATTCTGGACACAGTCAGTTTTTTGTAATAGACAAACCAATCCATTGGCTTTAATAAAATATCATAAACCCAAGTCAGAAGACTTGGATCACAACAACTGGATTTCAGTAATGACTCTGTAGGCCATTATTAATTCCCAAAGCAAGTTAGCGAATGTGCCAAGTATAAGCAGGCATATTAAAGACGGATTAAGGAAGACATCCACTAAGCACTATTTGCATCTAAATTGAACCCATAGTATAATGCCAATGCAATTAAAGAAGATAGAAAAACACTTATTATTGTTTATGAGCCCCCATGGCTCTAATAGTCATGCACATGTGGAGGAATAATAAAAAATATATGGGCTGCATGTAGATGTTCCCTTTACTAAGCATGTTATAGTTGAATAACTATGAGTCATAAGTAGCTATATATTCTCCTATGAACCGATTGGGGCCTAATGTAAAATGTAAATGATGATGATTATGTAAAGGGTGGGGTAACCACAGACACAACTTGGTTCTTCTAGTTTTATAATTATCTTAAAGGGAAAGTTATAAATCCATTTGTTCAAGCTGCTTAGATGTTTTAATGATGTTTATGTTTAGTCTTTTAATGTACTGTTTAAGCCTGGTACAAACGTACTGAAAGTCAGCTAGTTGAACAGGAATGTGTACTGCTGTCTGGTAATACTGACATATAATCACACACATAGTTTGAACTTGATGGACTTGTGTCTTTTTTTAACCTCGCCTACTATGTAACTATGTAACAGAAACCAGTCTAATGACCGGCTTCTGTCCAATGGTCTTGCTGGAAAACCAGCATTTGATCAGCGCCCCTGTCAGAATACAATAGATCAGCGGGAGAGATCCCTGCATTAGACATCTTTGTGTTGATGCAGGGATCTGACAGTTTTTTTGTTCAACCCTCTGGTTGAAAGAAAAAACTGAACATGTATACCCACCTACCATAGTCACTTTAATTTAGAACCAGAACGATTCTAATTTACTAATGTCCTGACTTCACTTTTGCACCATTTGTGATATGTTTGTTGAAGACCAGAAATACCTAGGCAACTGCCATTTTTTTGAGAATAACAATGATAACCAATGAATTTTATTCACTAAATGTTTGCTTTAATAATTAAATTTAGGGCTTTTATCTACAGGCTTTGGGAATGTGTGTTTGGGTGTTACGTGTTTTTTGTGTGTGGTAAGAGTTTGATATCAGTTTGAAATGTTTCTGGGATCATTCAGAAGTCATTGACAAGTGCATCTGACCTGCAGTTAACCTGCTTCTGACATGCATTTTACCATTTTCAAGCTGACTTCTTATAGTCTTGGATTGAAACACAACGCATGTATGACACCCACAAAAGCCTGTTGACACAGCCTCCTAAGGGTATGTTTAATCACTTAAGCCCCGGACCATTTGGCTGCCTAAAGACGAGAGGACTTTTTACAATTTGGCACTGTGCTGCTTTAACTGGTAATTGCACAGTCATGCAATGTTGTACTCAAACGAAATTTGCGTCCTTTTTTTCCCCACAAATAGAGCTTTCTTTTGATGGTATTTGATTGCCTCTGCTATTTTAATTTTTTGCGATATAAAAGGAAGAGACTGAAAATATTGAAGAAAAAGATATTTTCTACTTTTTGTTATAAGAAAAATGCAATAAACCTAAATTTTAGTCATACATTTAGGCCAAAATGTATTCAGCCACATGGCTTTGGTAAAAAAAAAATGTCAATAAGCATATATTTATTGGTTTGTGCAAAAGTTATAGCATCTACAAACTAGGGTACATTTTCTGGAATTTACACAGCTTTTAGTTTGTGACTACCTATCTCATTTTTTGAGGTGCTAAAATGGCATGGCAGTACAACCCCCCCCCCCCCCAAATTACCCCATTTTGGAAAGTAGACACCCCAAGGAAATTGCTGAGAGGCATGTTGACCCCATTAAATATTACATTTTTTTGTCCCAAGTGATTGAATACCAAGCACCACCTTCAGGATTTCTAAGGGCGTAAATTTTTGATTTCACTCTTTACTACCTATCACAGTTTTGAAGGCCATAAAATGCCAAGATGACCCCATTTTGGAAAGTAGACACCCCAAGCTACTTGTTGAGAGGCATGTTAAGTCCATGGAATATTTTATATTTTGCTACAAGTTGCAGGAAAATTACAAACTTTTTTTTTTTTGCACAAAGTTGTCACTAAATGATATATTGCTCACACATGCCATAGTTATCTGTGGAATTGCACCCCAAAATACATTTTGCTGCTTCTCAAGGGTACGGGCATACCACATGTGTGTGACTTTTTTGAGCCTAGCTGCGTATGAGGCCCCGAAAACCAAGCACCGCCTTCAGGATTTCTAAGAGTGTAAATTTTTGATTTCACTCCTCACAACCTATCACCGTTTCAAAGGCCATAAAATGCCAAGATAGCACAACCCTGCCCCAAATAACCCCAGTTTGGAAAGTAGACAACCCAAGCTATTTGCTGAGAGGCATGGTGAGTATTTTGCAGCTCTCATTTGTTTTTGAAAATGTAGAAAGAAAATCATTTTTTTTTTTCTTATTTCAATTTTTAAAACTTTGTGATAAAAAGCGAGATCTGCAAAATACTCACCATACCTCTCAGCAAATAGCTTGGGGTGTCTACTTTTCAAAATTGGGTCATTTTGGGGGGGTTTGTGTCATCTGGGCATTCCATGGCCTCCAAAACTGTGATAGGCAGTGAGGAGTGAAATCAAAAATCTACACCCTTAGAAAGCCTGAAGGCGGTGCTTGCGTTTCGGGGTCCCGTACATGGCTAGGCTCCCAAAAAGTCTCACACATGTGGTATCCCCGTACTCAGGAGAAGCAACAGAATGTATTTTGGGGTGTAATTTCACATATGCCCATGGCATGTTTGAGCAATATATCATTTAGTGACAACTTTGTGCAAAAAAAAAAAATTGTCTTTTTCCCGCAACTTGTGTCAAAATATAAAATATTTATTGGACTTGAGATGCCTCTCAGCAAATAGCTTGGGGTGTCTACTTTCCAAAATGGGGTCATTTGGGGGGGTTTTAAACTGTCCTGGCATTTTATGCACAACATTTAGAAGATTATGTCACACATCACTCACTCTTTTAACCACTCTAACCAAAGCTCTTTCTGACACTTTTTGTTTACATAAAAAAATATTTTTTTTTTGCAAGAAAATTACTTTGAACTCCCAAACATTATATATTTTTTTAAAGCAAAGGCCCTACAGATTAAAATGGTGGGTGTTTCATTTTTTTTTCACACAGTATTTGTGCAGCGATTTTTCAAATGCATTTTTTTTGGAAAAAAACACACTTTCATTTTAATGCACTAAAACACACTATATTGCCCAAATGCTTGATAAAATAAAAAAGATGCTCTTAGGCCAAGTACATGGATACCAAACACGACATGCTTTAAAATTGCGCACAAACGCACAGCGCCGACAAACTACATACATTTCTAAAAGCCTTTAAAAGCCCTTACAGGTTACCACTTTAGATTTACAGAGGAGGTCTACTGCTAAAAATACTGCCCTCGATCTGACCTTCACAGTGATACCTCACATGCATGGTGCAATTGCTGATTACATAAGACGCCAGACCGACGCTTGCTTTCACCTTTGCGTGAGAGCGGGGGGGGGACAGGGGTGATTTTTTTTTTAATTAACTATTTTGCTTTTTTATTTTATTTTTAAACTGTTCCTTTCATTTTTTTTTATATATAATTTTTATTGTTATCTCAGGGAATGTAAATATCCCCTATGATAGCAATAGGTAGTGACAGGTACTATTTTTTGAAAAAATTGGGGTCTATTAGACCCTAGATCTCTCCTCTGCCCTCAAAGCAACTGACCACATCTAGATCGGTGTGATAAAATGCTTTCCCAATTTCCCAATGGTGCTGTTTATATCCAGCGAAATCTAAGTCATGAAATGCTCGTAGCTTCCGGTTTCTTAGGCCATAGAGATGATTGGAGCCATTCTGGTCTCTGATCAGCTCTATGGTCAGCTGGCGGAACCATCGGCTGCATGCTTAGTTTCCCTGTTTAGACAGGAGAGCCAGAGAAAACCATGGAACATGGTGGGGGGGACATTCCCTCCCATTGCTTGTAAAAGCAGTCTAGAGGCTAATTAGCCACTAGGATTGCTTTTACATGAAAGCTGACTGCTGGATGAAAAGAATGATACCAAGATGATACCTAAACCCGCAGGCATTATTCTGGTATAACCACTCAAAAGTCCAGCAACATACCAGTACGTTGCTGGTCTTTGGGCATATATTGTAATCTTTTTTTTTATGCAGCCTGTGGGCTGAACGAAAAAAAGAGATCGGTGGGTATGCCCACCATTAGAATACCTCCCTTCATCCACCCACTTCTAATGATGGGCATATATGCACCATTTTGTTTTTAACTGAGGTGGTGAAATCACCTCCTACAGCACTGGAGTCATGGCTTTATGTATTGTGGGAGCAAACGCTGTTGCTGTCAAGATAAATAAATCCGCGCTGCAGCTGAATGGCATACCTACTAAGCAAATGATGGTTAACAATAAAACAAAGTAACATTATAGTATAACAGTAAGACATACCATACCTGCAAAGCAAATACAAAGAAAACATAGTAAAAAATAAAACATTTTTTAACGCAACCTGTGCCTAAAATATATATACATGCTGAGGCATGGGGCATCCGCCCCAAAAGTTAGGAGCAAATCGCTCCTCCACCCCTGCTGCCCCCATGCTTCGGCATATATGCCCTTTTTTTAACTGTGGTGGTGAAATCACCTCCTACAGCGCCGGAGTCACGGCTTTATGTATCGTGGGAGAAAACGCTGTTGCTGTCAAGATAAATAAATCCGCGCTGCAGCTGAATAGCGTACCTGAAAACAAAAAAATGGTTAACAATAAAACACGATAAAGCATTGCAGAATAGAATACTGTAAAAAATAGGAGAACAATAGAGAAAGAATAGAGAGAGAGAGAACAATAAAACGACAACTATTTTTGTTTTTTTATTTTATATTTTATTTTTTTATTATTTTTTTACACTTTTATTTGAAACTGTACCGGTTCGGTTCCAGGTTCGGGTCTCTCAAAATGTGATGACATCTTGGGAGACCCTGTGAAAGTGTGTCCCACTCTGTGCAGTGCTGTACCCTATGCTAAAACTCCACTAGTGTATGGTAGCGTTCAAAACATTCACCAATGCAAAGACCAGGATTGTCAGGACAGGAGGGACAAAAATAATGGGTGTCACGCCTATATCCACACTTTCTACAGACACAACATTTTCTTTGGGGGGCTCGTTGGGTAGGGGTACTAGGGAGGACATACGGAAAATGCCTCTAATGCAGCTTACTGCATTTGGATTGGGAAAGTGAGGTGGAGCACCATCTGGAAACAGAAGGACTCTGACGATCTCTTCCTGGAATTTAAAGTGGAGGGCCAACCTGAAAAAAATCTTTAAAAAAAAGGAAAATTTATTATCAAATACTTACCGTAATTTTCCTTTCCTGATGGACTCCATGGCAGCCTACGTGTGGGTTAACCCCGCCTCCTCTCCAATGCTATAGGACCCCATTCCCATAAATGAGTGCTCACCACTAGCTACTGCGTTCCGTAACTAGCCTACTCGTTGACCAATGGGTGGGAACTCCGTCTGCCATGGAGTCCATCAGGAAAGGAAAATTACGGTAAGTATTTGATAATAAATTTTCCTTTTTCCTGACAGACTCCATGGCAGCCTACATGTGGGAAATAACTAGCCAACCACACGGGTGGGTATGCATGATCAAAACATAAATTTTAATTTGTCCTATCGGTCGATAGGATTTGTAACCCAAAGTTTACAGAGGATAGTGAGGCAGGCTCTATACAATAATGCAACATGAAGGTATTAATAGAAGCCCATGAAGCTGCCTTGCAGATGATATCTGGAGCCACATGTCGAGCCGCTGCCCACGAGGCTGCCATTCCTCTGGTGGAATGGGCTGTCACCGCCTTTGGAGGAGCCAAGCCCTTAGCCCTATATGCCTGTTGTATGGTCTGTACGATCCAGGATGCGATAGTCCTGGTTGAGGCTTTTTTCCCTATATTGCTGCCTGAGTGAAGCACGAAGAGATGACTAGAACGTCTAAAGGGAGAAGTAACTTTGAGATATTCCTTAATAGCTTCGCCCACATCTAGAGGGTGATTCTCAGTGGACCCTGGGGTCCTAAATGTAGGTAAAACGATCTCTTGATTGACGTGGAATACTGAAGACACTTTTGGGTTGGAACCCAGCATAGGAATGAGGACTACCCGGTCCGGGAAAAACGTTAGGAAGGGTTCTTCGTGACCAAGTGATGCAATTTCAGAGACCCTTTTGGCTGAGGTAATGGCCACTAAGAAGGCCACCTTTGCTGAAAAGACCTTGATAGGGAGCGGGGAGGGCCCCGAAGTACTGAGTCCAGAGATCGAGTCAAGGACTAATGGAAGGTCCCATTTGGGGAACCTAGGCTTTCTCTGGGGCTTGAGTCTCGATGCGCCTCGGAAAAATTGTCTAACCAGAGGATGAACTGCCCATGAAGTGCCGGAGAAGGCCGAAAGTGCCGAAACTTGGACTCTCAGAGAGCTGACAGATAGATGTAAATCTAGGCCCGTTTGGAGGAAACTGAGAACGTCCTGGACTTCTGGATGTCTAAAAGACCTGCCCTGAGGAGAGCAGAACTCCACGAATTTGGACCAGATCCTTCCATAGACTTTATTTGTACTGGATCTTCTCGAGCTCATGAGAGTGGATATTACTTCTGAGGCACAACCTAGGGATTCCAGCCTCTCCCTCTCAAGAACCAGACCATCAGTCTCAGCACCGCAGGACAAGGGTGCAGGACTGACCCTTGAGAAAGAAGGTCCGGTCTGAGAGGGAGAGGCACTGGGTCCCGACAGCTGAGCTGGACCAGGAGAGGGAACCAGGGCCTGTTCGGCCAGTAGGGAGCTATTGTCACCACCTCCACTGGCTCCGCTCGGAGCCTCTGCAGGAATCTCAGCATAACTGGCAGTGGCGGAAAGGCGTATGCCTGCTTGAACCTCCACTGATCCGTCAAGGCATCTGTCCCGATGGCTTGACTGCAGAGCCCCCGGGTGTAGAACTTCTTCAGCTTGCGATTGCAGGGGGAAGCAAACAGATCTACTTCGGGATCGGTCTTTAGTGACAAGATCCACCTGAACGTCTCTATGTGGAGAGACCACTCGTTGTTTTCCAACTCGGTCCGTGACAGGAAGACGGCTTGAGTGTTTTGGACGCCTGGGACAAAGACTGCCGAGATGTTGGCAAGGTATTTCTGCGCCCACGATAGGATGGGCTCGACTTCCCGAAGGAGTGTGGGACTCCGAGTACCCCCTTGCCTCTTCACATATGATACTGCTGTGGTGTTGTCCATTCTCAACAGCACTGACTCCCCCATCAGGAGATGAGAGAAGAACTGTAGGGCACACCAGGCCGCACGAAGTTCCAAGACATTCGACCCTGGGTTGGGGAGACATGTTTCCCACTTGCCTTGGGCCAGGTTCGACCCACAAAGGGCTCCCCAACCGGTACCGCTGGCATCGGTCGTGACCGTCACCCAGGAGATGGGAGCGATGGAGTGGCAAGTCAGGAGGTTCTTGCGCTGAAGCCACCAGAAGAGGCTGTTTCTCATTGTAGATGTTATGCGGATGACCTGATTCTTGTCCCCTGACTTCCATTGCCGTATGGAGGCCTGACTGGAAGGGACGCAATCTCCATAAGGCCCATTTGACCATGGGAGTCGTAGAAACCATCGTGCCAACGACTTTCAGGCACTGAGAGGCTTTCATTTGCCGTGCATGTAGAGCCCGGGAGACTCTGTCTCGAACTGTAGGAATTTTCTGTAGTGGAAGGGAGATAGTGTTTGCCACTGTATCGAACTGGGCTCCCAGATATATTAGACGCTGAGTTGGGCTCAGTTGACTCTTTTCTATGTGTAGGAGCCACCCGAAGTTGGACAGAGTGGAGATTACTTGATCCCGGTGGACCAGCAACTGCTCCCTGCTCTGGGACAGCACCAGCAGGTCGTCCAGGTAGTGGTAAAGACGTACCCCTTTGGATCTTATTAGTGCCACCGTAGCTAGGAGGACCTTTGAAAAGACCCGGGGGGACGTTGTCAGCCCGAAGGGGAGGCAAATAAATTGAAGATGATCTGACCCAATGTGAAAGCGGAGGTATTTGTGAAATTCTTTTTCCACTGGAATGTGGAAATAAGCGTCCTTCAGGTCGATTGATATCATCCAGTTGCCTGGTTGTATGGCTCTCTGAATGGTCACCAAGGTTTCCATCTTGAACCTTCCATTCTCTATGAATCCGTTGAGATATGTGAGGTCTATGACTGGGCGCCAAGAGCCCCCCTTTTTTTGAACTAGGAAGAGAGGGGAGTATATCCCCTGAAACCATTCGTCCTGTGGTACATGTACTACTGCTCCTTGAATTTTCAGGAGGTCCACATAGGACAGCAAAATTTGTTTCTGATCCTCTGCCCGAGGGAGAAGAGTGGAGACGAACCTTGGGTGCGGAGTCCTGGAAAAGGCCCATCTGTGGCCTGACGAGACCGTCCTTATGACCCAGAAGTCTGAGATCGAGGCCACCCAGACGTGCCGGAAGAGGAGCAGACGAGCCCCCACCCGGCCCGCCTGGGCGGGCGTAATCTCAAAAAGATTTAGCCTGATCACGAGCACTGGACGTTTGATTTTTAACAGGTTTGCGGAAGGATGACTGCCCTCTGCTCCAATTCTTCCTAAAGTCCCGGCCAGGCTTGTAGGAGCGTGCTTCCCTGGAGCGCTCCGGACTTCGTCTTCTGAACTGGGGCTTCTTTCGACCCAGCATGCACCTGTCCTGGGGAAGAAAACCCGATTTGCCACCTGTGGCTCGCGTAATGGCATCGTCAAGCTTATTGCCAAACAGTGAGGACCCCTCAAACGGGATTTTACACCACGCTTGCTTAGAACCAGGGTCCGCAAGCCAGGGACGCAACCAGAGGGCTCTCTTGGCCGTAACTGAGGACAGCATAATACGAGCCAGAAGGCGGATCAGGTCAATGGACGCCTCCCCCAGGAAGACCGCTGCAAGCTTCAGCTCTGCGGCTGCTGAACTTCCAGCCAGTTCTTCTGACACGCCTTTAAGGAAGGATTCCACGTTCTCCGTCCAGGCCTCCATGGCCTTAGACATGGCCGCTAATGCCAGGGCTGGTTTACAGGCCATACCCGCGAGCCCATAGATTCTTTTTAGATCTAGGTCTATCTTCCTCTCGAGCCCATCTTTAAAAGATACTGCGTCTTCTAGAGGAAGAGTCACATGTTTGGCCAGACGCATAAGAGCTGCGTCCACAAGGGGAGTATTCTCCAAATTCTTTACTTCCTCTGACTTGAAGGGGTACAATCTGGAGGTTTTATTAGACATGGAGGATTTTTTCTCTGATTTACTCCATTCTTCCTCAATGATTTCCTTTAGCTCTGGAAGGAGCGGAAAGTTTGCGCGTTCTCTCCCCAGGTGCTTGAAGAATTTTTTCTGCTTGGCTGGGGGAGTGGAAGGGTCTTCCCACTTCAAGGCTTCCTTGATTGCTTTGATTAAAGGGGAAACCATCGCGAAGTCGAACCCTCCAATGACCTCCTCATTAATAGACTCATCCTCTGAGGAGTCAGGAGAGGTAATATAGGGCTGCGAAGTACCCGGATCATCGCGGGCCTCTTCCGCCGGCGGGCCAGACGCGGTGGTAGACTGGCTCAATGTGCGAGGTGCTTCCCTCTCCATTAGGGATTGCTGTACCACTCGTTTCACAAGAGACTCTAAACGCTGGTTTTCCGTCTCTTTTTCCCCAACCGCACGGGCAAAACAACGGTCACATAAGGACTTGCCCTCCGGAACTCGTGTCCTACATCCCCAGCAGGCTCTGTGGTCTGAGCGGCTGTCATGGCGGTGGGAGCGGTGTCTTGAGGAGGAACAAGAGCGTCTCCTCTGGTGGGATCCGGACTGTGAGTCTCGTCTGGATGAAGATGAATTGTATTGTGGCTTGGCAAGGTCATTGGCATTCTGGACCGCATTTAGCGGGTCCGACCTAGAAGGGCTGGGAAGAGAAAAAATAGGGGAAGGGGAGAGAAGAAAGGCAGAACATGGTATCAGCACGACAAAAATGTGCATAAATCTCATCCCCTCCCCTCATGAGCACATACCTTGTGCGTGAGGGCTGGCCACTTAAAGGCGGTGAATTGTCCATAACCTGGGACACGAAATGTCACTTTAATAGTCTGCAGGGATAATGGTCTAAGAAAACCTAGGCATCAAATATGAAGAGGTTTTAGAGAAAAGAAAAAACTCTGCTTGCCTCATTTTTTTTTTTGTTTTTTTTTTGTTTTTTAATATGCACAAAGCATGTATCAATGTATATTCAAGGCAAAGGAAAAACAACTTCCAGCCGCATAAGTATATATATTTAAATAAACATATATAATGATAAAAGAACATTTTCCATTATTTTGCTCTTTTTTTTTTTTTTTACAGAGGTTTCCACCACTCACCTGGAGACCAGCAGGGATCCGCTCCTCCTTTCCCTACCAAGGGAGATCCCACTCAACAGGACAGGAGGGCGGAATTTAAATTCCCCGCCCGTGACATCATTATCCCCTACTGCGCACGCGCAAAGGGGAACCGTCGTACGGCGCCTGCGCGGACGACGAACGAGCCGCCGTACTGCGCATGCGCGAGCCAAACCTCGCTCTCAGGGTGGCTACAGCGCAGGTGCCAGCGGCGGAGACTGCCGCAACCCGGAAGTGCCGTGGCGGGCTGGAACGCACGCGAACCAGCCGCCATGAGGGGGATAGGACACACTGGACCACCAGGGAAAATACAGACAACACATAGAAATACTGCCATGGAGTATGAGAAAACAGCCACAGACCTTGCCAGCCGTTGATGAGAACTGTCCGCCGGGCATACAGAGGTGACCACCCATCCACCAAGGGGGAACATTCAAGCCTCTTTAAGCTACTCGCCCGCTCATAGCTGGGCTTTTTGAGCTGCACCGCACAGGTATGCCAATCTTGGATTCAATCAATCTTGATGCGAACAGCATGTGTAGGTCCATAGAGGAGGACAAAAAAGGAACGCAGTAGCTAGTGGTGAGCACTCATTTATGGGAATGGGGTCCTATAGCATTGGAGAGGAGGCGGGGTTAACCCACACATAGGCTGCCATGGAGTCTGTCAGGAAAAATATTTTTTAAAAATTTGAAAAATTTTTTTTTTAAACTTACTTAAACCCTTGTTGCTAGGCAGTCTTCCTAATCTGCCTCTTCCTATTCTGCGACATGTTCTCCTCGGTGAACGGCCCCGTTGTCTTCTGGGAACTGTGTGTGTTCCCAGAACACCACGGGGCCATTCACAGAGCGGAGCGCCGCTTGTGCAGTAGGAAACTGGCAGTGAAGCCACAAGGCTCCACTGCCTGTTTCCCTTACCTAGGATGGCGGTGCCGGGACCTGAGGGCCGAGGGACGGTCGGCCTTGGGCGGCCGACATAGCGGGCACCCAGGACAGGTAAGTACTTATTTAAAGTCAGCAGCTACAGTGTTTGTAGCTGCTGACTTTTAATTTTTTTTTTTTCAGGCCGGAATTCCGCTTTAACCACTTGACCACTGGGCACTTAAACCCCCTTAATAACCAGACCAATTTTCAGCTTTTGGTGCTCTCACATTTTGAGAGACAATTACTCAGTCATGCAACACTGTATCTATATGAAATTTTTGTCTTTTTTTTCACACAAATAGAGCTTTCTTTTGGTGGTATTTAATCACCGCTGGGTTCTTTATTTTTTGCGCTATAAAAGACCGAAAAATCTGTTAAAAAATGCATTTTTCTTCGTTTCTGTTATAAAATTTTGAAAATTAGTAATTTTTCTTCATATATTTTGGCCAAAATTTATACCGCTACATATCTTTGGTGAAAATAACCCAAATTAGTGTATATTATTTGGTCTTTGTGAAAGTTATAGCGTCCACAAGCTATGGTGCCAATATCTGAAAATTGATCACACCTGAATTACTGACGGCCTATCTATATTCTTGAGACCCTAACATGCCAGAAAAGTACAAATACCCCCCAAATGACCCCTTTTTGGAAAGAAGACATTCCAAGGTATTTAGAAAGATGCATGGTGAGTTTTTTGAAGTTGTCATTTTTTCCCACAATTCTTTGCAAAATCAAGTTTTTTTTCTTTTTTTTTTTTTCAAAAATTGTCATATTAGCAGGTTATTTCTCACACACAGCATATGCATACCACAAATTACACCCCAAAACACATTCTGCTATTACTCCAGAGTATGGCGATACCACATGTGTGAGACTTTTACACAGCGTGGCCACATACAGAGGCGCAACATGCAGGGAGCACCTTCAGGTGTTCTGGAGCACCCAGGCCAATTCTGACATTTCTCTCCTACATGTAAAAATCATCATTTATTTGCTAGAAAATTACATAGAATCCCAAAACATTATATATGTTTTTTTAGAAAAGACCCTAGAGAATACAATAGCGGTCATTGCAACTTTTTATCTCGCACGATATTTGCGCAGCAATTTTTCTAACGCGTTTTTTTTTGGAAAAAAAACAGTTTTGTGCTTTAAAAAACCAAAACAGTAAGGTTAGCCCAATGTTTTTACATAATATGAAAGATGAAGTTACGCCGAGTAAATAGATATCTAACATGTCACCTTTCAAAATTGCACACGCTTGTAGAATGGCACCAAACTTCGCTACTTAATAATCCCCATAGGCGACGCTTTAAAAATTTTTACTGGTTACAAATTTTGAGTTACTTAGGAGGTCTAGGGCTAAAATTATTGTTCTCACTCTACCGATCGCAGCGATACCTCACATGTGTGGTTTGAACACCGTTTGTGGGCGGGACTTACGTATGCGTTCGCTTCTGAATGCGAGCACATGGACAGGGGCGCCTTAATTTTTTTTTATTGTTCATTTTACTTTATTTATTTTAGTTTGACACTTTTTTCAAAAAAAAATTTTTTTTGATCACTTTTATTCCTATTACAAGGAATGTAAACATCCCTTGTAATAGGAATATGGCATGACAGGTCCTTTTTACAGTGAGATATGGGGTCAATAAGACCCCACATTTCACCTCTAGGCTGTGCCTGAAATAAAAAAAAAATGATCCTGGCTTTGATCGTAGCGGTGAGTCGGTAGAAGCACCGGAGGGTGGCAGGAGGGGGGGACATCCCCTCTCGCCTCCCGTAAGAACGATCAAGCAGTGTAACAGCCGCTATGATCATTCTTATGGTGTAGGGAATCGCCGGCTGAAAAAGCTGATATCTGAATGATGCCTGTAGCTGCACCCATCATTCAGATATCCCTGCACAAAGTCAAGGTTGTCGTATGACGGCAGGCGGGAAGTGGCTAAAACGCTTTTTTTTTTAACACAAAGTTGTCCATTTATACAATATTTCTAACACATAGCATGTACATACCAAAAATTACACCCCAAAATAGATTCTCCTACTCCTCCTGAGTACGGCGATACCACATGTGTGAGACTTCCACAGCCTGGCCACATACAGAGGCCGAGTATGGCTAAGCATGGCTGGGTATGGCTGAGCATGGCTGGGTATGGCTGAGCATGGCCGAGTATGGCTGAGCATGGCTGGGTATTGCAGAGTATCGCCGAGTATGACTGGGTATGGCAGAGTATGGCTTGGTATCACCGAGTATTGCAGAGTATGGCTGGGTATTGCGGGGTATTGCAGAGTATGGCTGGGTATGGCAGAGTATTGCGGGTTATGGCAGAGTATTGCGGGTTATGGCAGAGTATTGCAGATTTTTGCGGGGTATTGCAGAGCATGGCTGGGTATGGCAGAGTATGGCTGGGTATCACCGAGTATTGCAGAGTATGGCTGGGTATTGCAGAGTATTGCGGGATATTTTGGGGTATTGCAGGGTATGGCAGAGTATTGCGGGGTATTTCAGGGTATTGCAGGGTATAGCAGAGTATTGCGGGGTATTTTGGGGTATTGCAGGGTATGGCAGAGTATTGCGGGGTATTGCAGGGTATGGCAGAGTATTGCAGAGTATTGCGGGGTATTGCAGGGTATGGCAGAGTATTGCAGAGTATTGTGGGGTATTGCAGAGTATTGCGGGGTATTGCAGAGTATTGCGGGGTATTGCAGGGTATGGCAGAGTATTGCGGGGTATTGCAGGGTATGGCAGAGTATTGCGGGGTATTGCAGGGTATGGCAGAGTATTGCGGGGTATTTCGGGGTATTGCAGGGTATGGCAGAGTATTGCAGATTTTTGCGGGGTATTGCAGAGCATGGCTGGGTATGGCAGAGTATGGCTGGGTATCACCGAGTATTGCAGAGTATGGCTGGGTATTGCAGAGTATTGCGGGATATCTTGGGGTATTGCAGGGTATGGCAGAGTATTGCGGGGTATTTCGGGGTATTGCAGGGTATAGCAGAGTATTGCGGGGTATTTTGGGGTATTGCAGGGTATGGCAGAGTATTGCGGGGTATTGCAGGGTATGGCAGAGTATTGCAGAGTATTGCGGGGTATTGCAGGGTATGGCAGAGTATTGCAGAGTATTGTGGGGTATTGCAGAGTATTGCGGGGTATTGCAGAGTATTGCGGGGTATTGCAGGGTATGGCAGAGTATTGCGGGGTATTGCAGAGTATTGAAGGGTATTGCAGGGTATGGCAGAGTATTGCGGGGTATTGCAGGGTATGGCAGAGTATTGCGGGGTATTGCAGGGTATGGCAGAGTATTGCGGGGTATTTCGGGGTATTGCAGGGTATGGCAGAGTATTGCGAGGTATTGCGGGGTATTTCGGGGTATTGCAGGGTATGGCAGAGTATTGCGGGGTATTGCAGGGTATGGCAGAGTATTGTGGGGCATTGCAGAGTATTGAGGGGCATTGCAGAGTATTGTGGGGTATTGTGGGGCATTGCAGAGTATTGTGGGGCATTGCAGAGGGCATTGCAGAGTATTGTGGGGCATTGCAGAGTATTGTGGGGTATTGTGGGGTATTGTGGGGCATTGCAGAGGGCATTGCA
Source organism: Lithobates septentrionalis (assembly GCA_037952835.1). Classification (NCBI taxonomy): domain Eukaryota; kingdom Metazoa; phylum Chordata; class Amphibia; order Anura; family Ranidae; genus Lithobates; species Lithobates septentrionalis. Next base: position 13,005,232 of record JBBDGP010000229.1, read on the forward strand.
GAGTATTGTGGGGCATTGCAGAGTATTGCACAGCATTGCAGAGTAGTGAGGGATATGGCTGAGCATGGATGGATGGATGGCTGGATGTCTCTGTGCAGCGCTGTGGGCACTACACATGCAGCCCACAGCGCTGCAGCCATCCATCCATCCCAATCTCCGCTCACAGTGTACCGATCGGTACACAGGAGGGGAGGAGAGGAACCGGCGTCATCAGATGACGCCGGTCTGTTTACATGTGATCGCTCCGTCATTTGACGGAGTGATCACATGGTAAACGGCCGCGATTAGCGGCCATTTACCGAGATCCGTGATGCGCCGGGTCCTCTGGACCCGGCGGTCACAGATGCTCTCGAGTGCGGGCCCTAGGGGGCGCGCGAGAGCGAAATTCTGGGAGGACGTCCCTGGACGCCCTCCCAGAGTTAAGAAACCGCCCTGTAGCCGTCATTTGGCTATGGGCCGGTTGTTAAGTGGTTAAGGAAGGATCCAGTCCGTACCGAAGCTCTGTATAGCACATGAGCGTTCAGCAAAGCCAATTGAAATAAGTATACAGACACTTTTTTGTACCAGTGTCTGGCCCTACGGGCAATTAGGTACGGCGCTAACAACTGGTCGTTGAGGTCTGTCCCTCCCATATTTTGGTTCTATTCATGGACACAGAGGGGTTTCTCCACAACACCAGTTGCCATAGGAATTTGGACCGTCGTGTCTGAGTGAAGGGAGGACAGAACGAAAACATTCTTATTATCCCTCTACTTCACAGCGAGCAAATTATTACACTTGAAGCAGGCTCTATCCCCCAGCCTAAGACGGGAATCTACAAGCCTCTGGGGTAAGCCCCGGCGATTAGGTCGCACGGTGCCACATGCGCCAATCTGATGATCAAACAAGTGACTAAAACCTGGCACGCTCGTGTAATAATTGTCCACATACAAATGGTACCCCTTTCCGAATAAGGGTGACACCAAGTCCCACACAATCTTGCCAGTGCTCCCTATGTAATCTGGGTAGTTCTCTGGCTCTACATGACTATCTCTTCCCTCGTAAACCTTAAAACTATATGTATAGCCTGTGGCCCTGTCACAGAGCTTATACATCTTGACCCTGTATCTGGCACGCTTGCTGGGAAGATACTGTTTGAAAGACAAGCGGCCAGAAAATTTAATCAGGGACTCATCAACGCAGACAACTTGATCGGGAGTAAACAAGACTGCAAACCATTCATTGAAGTGGTTTAGGAGGACCCGAATTTTGTAGAGCCGATCGTATCCAGGGTCTCCACGAGGACGACAGAGTTCATTGTCGTTGAAGTGCATGAACCGAAAGATCTGCTCATATCATGCCCTGGCCATGGAGACAGAGAACAGGGGCATATGGTAAATTGGGTCAGTGGACCAATATGACCGCAACATACTCAATTTAACTATGGCCATGTCGAGGGATAGGCCCAGAAAGGTCTTAAATTCGGAAAACCTAATTGGTTTCCAATCTCTGGCAAGGGGACTGGGGATTAGCGGCGATGAATTGACCAGCATATAAATTGCTTTGGTCCACAATAGATCTATAGAGATCTACGGTGAAAAACAGGGAATGAAAATCAAGTGACGTAAATTCAACTGTTTCCACCTGAATTCCAGGTTGGCCAGTGAATGGGGAAAGTACGGGTGCTGCAGAAGTGGTGGGTTCCCAATTAGGATTGGCAAATTCTGCAGGAAGGACACTATGGGCACGACCAGCCTGTCTTTCTCTTCTTGGTGGCAACGGGACACTACTTGTGCTTGCCACCTGGCCAGTTTTAACTGCACTTATGGGACTCGCTAGGTCACCACGTGATACTGAAGTTCTGGATGTACGACCAGGCTGTACTAGGCTGCTGGTGCTTGCCAGTTTACCAGAAGGATGAGTGGCACTAGTACTTCTCTGCTCCATACGAGAGCTCTGCGGTTTTTGCACCTCAACAACAGCAGAAGAAGATCGGGGTCTGGTACACCTGACCTTGGCAGGGACCACAACTCCGTCGTCAGAGCTATCTGTCATGGAGCCTCTGTTGTCTACAGGATCGTATTCTGAGCCTGAATCTGACAGATGAGTGACTTCCTCTTCACTATCTATCATGCTCAGAAACGTGTAGGCCTCTTCACTAGTGTACCTTCAATTTGCCATTTTGGGCTCTAAATTTAGTGGCACAGTAGTGAGATTCACAGGTAAAAAAGCTCCTGACTGTTAGCGACTGTATAAAAACGCTACCAAAAAACTGTTAGCGATCGCAGGGATCAGGCCTGACTCTGCAAACGCTGCAGTTATGTGTTTAGTGTTTTGTAAGTGACAGTGATCGATCGATACTGCACTTGGGTGGGCTGGGCAGAGGGGCAAAATGCAGGTGCTAACAGGTATCTGGGTTAATCCCACTAACACTGCTTTAATGGGAACCCTAAACTGCTGGGGACGCTAGTATAGATCTGATCAGATCAGATAATGATCCGTTCAGATACTATACCACTAAGGGAGGTGTATGCTGCGTGCGTGGATGTTAGCACTACTGGCACTAATCTGATGCTGCCTGGGGCAACGCAGACCCTGACTGACCCTAAAACCTAACTGATATCACTCACTGGGAGATCAGGGGGTTTTAACTTTATTGGGTAATAAACGGCGGGTGCCCTTACACTATAAAAAACAAACTAACTAACCAGTGTCACCCGTAACACTTATACGGTGATCTCTGGTGACAGGGGGTGAAAGGGTTAACTAGGGGACAATCAGGGGGTTAAAACCTTTATTAGGTAGTATATGGGGGTACCTGACGCTATAAAAAGCTGACGGTGAACCTAAAAAACTAACTGGCTGCCTAGCGTCACCCGTGACACCAATATGGCGATCAGAAAAAAGATTGCTTAGTGACACTGGCGACAGGGGGTGAAAGGGTTAACTGGGGGGTGATCAAGGGATTAAACCTTTATTAGGGGGGGTTAGGGGGGTACCCTAGACCTGAAGGTGCCTACCACTAACTGCCCTAACACTTTTTACAGTCACAAATTACACCAAATGCAGTGATCAGTAAAAAAAATTAACACTGCAATCGGTGACACTGTGACTGGGGGTGCAGGGGGTGATCATCGGGTGATTGGGGGTTATTTGTGTGCCTATGTGTACTGGTGTTAGTGTGCTGTTGGTGTAACTCACTTTTCACATCCTCTCTCCACGGCTCCCTAACAAAAAAGGAAGTGCGAGGAGAGATGACATCACTTCCTCTGACCTGTGTTTACAGTTCACAGGCAGAGGAAGAAGCCCATTCATCAGGAGTGATCGTGAGGGGGTGGCCATGAATTGGTGGCCTCCCCCTCAGCATGGATCGCTCCTGGAATGAAGCCGACAGCCGCAGGCACTGCGCCCGCTGGGAGGCAGGGATGTACAGGTACACCCTATGCCTGCCCGTGCCATTCTGTCAACGTATATCGTCGTGCGGCGGTCGGCAAGTGGTTAAGTTTGGAATCAAGGATAGATTCATGTTAAATAGTAGGTTTAGATTAAGAGACAGGTTTAGTGGAGGAGTAAGGCCTCATGCACACTGGTTTCTTGTAAACGCTGTTTATCCTGACAGGAGAAAATCAGTGTTATAAACGTACCCAAGCTGCATTTTTTTCAGAACAGTTTAAGTGAGTTTAGCAGAGTTTAACAGAGTTTGGAGTTTGGCCATTTATTTACTTCATTTGGCAGATTTTTTATTTATTCCAGCCATTGAATAATCGTCAAAATGCTAAATGTGCCTAGCACATTTCTGCTCGTTTAACAGCGTTCAGCAATTTTTGTGATCGAAATTGCCTCTCAAGAATGTGATTTTAGGGTGTACAGAAAACATCCTCTAAACTCTCCTGCTACTAAACTGCTAAATCATCCATGTGTACATAGACACATAGGATAACATAGAGGGGAGTTTAAGGGCATAAAAAAATGCGTAAACTCACAAAAATGTGAGTTTCACAGCAGCAGTGTGCATGAGGCCTTAGGGTAAAGGTAAGCTTTCAAGGTTATCTTGAATAGTTTATTTCAGGTTTAGAGTAAGGGGTTAAAGCAGACCTAAACTCAAATATGTCCTTTGGCTATTGCTCTCCACCTTTTTTTCTCAGAGTCGATGCCTCTCTCTTATATAGATCCCACATGCTGATATTTTGGGGAAGCTGAAGCTTGTAACAGTCCCAGGAGTGTTTATATTAGTAATAGCATACCATGCTTAATTTCAATTGAAAAACAATAATGTGCTGATATTAAAGGCCGTTACCTTCCTCACTATGCTCTTGTGTAGGTACAATAACCAGCAAAATATTTTTTTCATGTTGGACAAGCTGCAATTTTTGGTACAGCTAAGAAGGAATTTTCCACCCCTTCACCAACTAGATCTGAATGGAGGCACCCTGGGACCATCATAATGCTTTAACGGCTTTCCTGGCCTGTATAATACAAAGCAATAGGAGCACCAGAGTACCTTCATAATACCTTAAAGAGCTTCTGCCAGTGGAAAAAAAACTGCTGCATTTAAAGTCTGCAGTTAGATGTGAATTCCTAATTGTTTCCCAAAGCATGTCCACTCATTTCTGCTGCCTGCATATTTCTAATGGCCAGTGAGGCAGTCCATCATAGTGATTAACCAATAGGAATGTTAGAATTATACTGTATTTTGGGAATGTGTTGGATAACTTTTCTTTTTTTTTTTTTTCCATAAAAGTTTTTATTGTGAACAAAATTTTGTTACACAGTTTTTACAAACATTAGGTGAATAGACAACATAGATCTTATTGACATGACTTATTTCACTGAAGTATAGCGAGTCAGATATATGTTCAACAGTAAATCAAACAGACGTATGAAAGAGTAAAACAGCCTCGAACTCGAGGTTTACCTCATCATCTGAGATCAGGAACCATCTTAGACAGGAGTATCACCTTGATTATGGTTTCAGAAATTAGGGGCTGATTGAAGAAATGGCCGTGTGTAGTTAGCTATAAGTCCGTTTGTTTGTTCCTGAGCACGTGTGGAGGTGTCGGGCTTGCAATGTGGGGTATGTCTGTATGGGGAGTCGGTCTCGTCAGTTTTTGAAGTGTGAGGATTAGATGGCGAATTATACACCAAAGTTAGGGTAGTCATGTAGGTAAGTAGATGGTTGACGTCGTCTGTTCAGTTGGGGTCGGGGTGTAGAGAGGGGAATAGACATAGAAGTGAATGGGATTGAGGGGTAAGGTGAAAGACAGAAGTAGGGGGGGGAGGGAACTGGGGTACCCCCACCCCAGTCTCCACTGGGCTTCAAAAGCATGTATGTTTTCGTGGGCGGATCCCTGTCTAAAGGGGGATTCCCCCCGGGGTCCGCATTAAAGCGAGAGTGAGCGAATCGGCGAGTTTTGATGAGAAAGTGCGTATCTTAAAGGAGTTATTTGGCTTATTCCAGTCAGTCAGTCATTGTGGGAGGATTCGGGACAGTTTGGTCTCTTAATGGAGGTATATCTCTCTGTGGTGCAGAAGTGGGTCCAACAGGCCCACGTTCGGGAATATTTTGAAGGCGAATCTTTTGCAATGTGGATTAATTCCTCCATTTCAGCCACTTTGCCCACACGGGAAAACCCTTCTGACATAGTTGGGATACAGGGGGATCTCCAGTGGGCTGAGATGCATAATTTGGCTGCGTTGATCATATGTATTCCCAGAGACTTTCTGTATGTGTGGGCTGAAGTGGAGCAATGGTGGAGAATGAGTCTAGCAGGAGTATAGTCCAGAGGGTATGTGGTTACCTGGGAAGTGATGTTGTGAACCTGTTTCCAGAAAGTCTGGAGAAGAGGGCAGGACCACCAGATGTGTAGAAATGTACCTATATCATTGGAGCATCTCCAACATTTGTTTGACGTCTCAGGATTAAATTTGTTTAGTAATTCAGGTGTACGGTACCATCGGGATAGGGTTTTGTAATTATTCTCTTGCATCGTGACATTGAGGGAGCCTTTGTGTGCTATTGTGAAAATTCGTTCCCAGTTCTCTTCCATTAGGTCTATTTGAAGTTCCCTTTCCCACGCCTGATAAGCTTTGGTATCTTTGGGGGAAGTCAGGGTAAAAAGCATAGAGTGGGTATTTGCAATCAAGTGTTGTTGCGGTGTGGTTTGGGAGCATAAGTTTTCAAATGGGGTTAAGTTTCTAGATAGAGACGTGTTTCGGTGCGTTGTTGCGAGAAAATGGCGAATCTGGAAGTAATTCCATAGCGGGAGGGGTTCGCCCCCTGTATTTGTTGGAAGTGTATCACGGTTTAGAAATTTGCCATCTCTAAAGAAGTGTTGGGCTAATATGTCTTTGTGTGGCCAAGTATCATTAAGGAAGGTGTTGGACAAAGGCTGGGTTAAGTCGGATAGGCGTAAGGGGCCCTGGGTTAGAGGAGATTTTGAATTTTTTACATACTTCCCTAAAGCTCCTGAGGGTAGCCTCTATTAGGGGGTGTTCTTTTAGGGTTTTGGGAATATGGCATTGGAGAATCCAGGGGGTGCTTCTAATGGGCAAGTGGGAGAAAGAGCCTTCTAGTCTCACCCAGTCTTTAACCCCTTTGCGTACTGACCAGTCTACAATTCTTCCCAGATGGCAAGCTCTGGAATAGTTCTGCAAGTCTGGTAGCCCAATACCCCCTTTGTTTTTGGGTTTCGAGAGTTGGGTGTAGCTTATCCTAGGACGCTTGTGTTTCCAAAGAAACTGCAGAGATTGTTGTTTAATCGCGTGAAAGAAAGCTGCAGGGAGTTTGATGGGTATTGTTTGTAGCAGATATAGGACACGAGGGAGCACATTCATCTTTAGGATGGCCGCACGGCCGAACCAAGAGAAATTGGGTTTATCCCATCTGCGTAGGTCCTCGGAGATTGTGCGAATCAGCGGGGTGAAGTTTTTAGTGTACAAGTCCGATAGGTGATGGCGTTTTGTTTCCAGACAAAGGGAAAATTATCTTGGCATTGGGAGACTAGGTCTTTCGGGAGAGATATGTTGAGGGCATGGGATTTTGAGAAGTTAATCTTTAGGTTGGATATTTGCCGAAATAGGTCAAAATCTCTTAGGAGGTTTGGGATCGAGGTAAGTGGGTCACTTAGAAATAGCAGAATGTCATCGGCGAACGCTGCTATTTTATACGTATGTCCTGCAATGGGAATACCTTTGATATTCTCGTTCGATCGCAGGCAACGTAGTAGGGGTTCTAGTGTTAAAATAAAAAGGATAGGGGACAGTGGGCATCCTTGTCTCGTTCCATTCCGG